>CM076188.1:12884483-14361483 GCA_038277355.1 Encarsia formosa | reverse complement strand
ATTATAATAAACAGGAGCTTCACTATAAATCATCGAAAAATCATCATTTTTTGACCGCTCAGACCCTACCCCCTCCCCCCCCTTAAGCCGTCCAAAATGCCAATTTAAAAATACGCTTGCGGCCAACTTCACACATATTATTGAAATATATATTTGATTTGACTTAATGTGTGAAATGCAGTGAAAATTACACTTAAAAAAGAAAAAACAATAGTAAAATTATAATTCGTCATTTTATGTAAAAGTCTATTTTTTTTTGTTTCCAGTTTAAAATTGATGTTTGATTGACTTTTCTTAGAATTAGCGTCGGTTAGGTTATGGGCAGCCCTTCGTTTATTGAAAATTCATGTAAAAAGTTATCGTGTTTTTCAAAAAATAAATTTTATTCTGACGCCACAAAGATATTGCTCAAGTAGTTTTGTAGCTATAACAGAATAAAATAATTTTCGACCAGTATAGAAATTTCAACTAACTTGTAAGGGTAAGTTAACAAATTAATTAGTATGATATATAAACTTTCCAACACCTTAATACTTAAACTTTGTATATTAATAAATTCTATTAATTAATGAATTCTATAAATTAATAAATTCGTAAATTTCTTTTTCTAGCTTAGGATGGATGACGGTGAATCAATTAATGGCAACTCAGCTCCTCAGAAAAGTAAGAAAGCCAGGGCTCCAGCTTTTGATGAGAATGAAGAAAAACAACTTGTAACAATTTGGGCATCCACATCTATTCAGCAAATGTTTAAAAAATACAATAGATATACTTTAGTTTATCAGCACATAGCCAGAGATCATAACAAGATAGGAAGATACAACACAACACCTGATGAAGTTCAATCAAAAATCAAAAATTGCAAGACCAAATATAATAAAAGTGAACCTAAATCTGGAGATGCTCCACCAACTTAGCCATCGTACTACATTCTTCATGAGGTCCTTGGCCAAAAAGACAGCTGCACACTTCACAATTTAGAAGATAGTCTCAGGAGAACAGAAGGCAGTGAAGTTGATAATAGACTAATGCAGTTACCAGATACTGAATTACTTGATCATGTTGATTCACAGCTTAGCTTTCAACCTGAAGATGGTACTTCACAGGAGCCTCCTGATAATGTAAATAGGTGATTTGAAAGAATACCAAGACCCCCCAGGTGAAAAGAATCTAAAGAAACACAGTTATTGGAAGCGCTGTGTTCTATCCGATCAAGCTACTAAAAATCTACAACTTTTATTCGAAAAATTTTTTTATTAAAACAGTATCCACGTCTCTTCATGTAAAAAACTGTCTACCGCAATCTTTGATGATTTTTTAAACAAATATTTTATGTTTCTTGACCCAAATTGATAGGTATTCTTCTAGTGTACCTTCTTCACACAAAGATATTTTGTTTGTTTAAATTTGATTTTTTCACAAAAAAAATCATATTCGCCCACACTAGTTGCGTACATATACTTATGTGTGCATACAGTGCAGGGACCATCCGTAAACTTTTTATATTTATAATATATACATATACACGGAAAAAAGGGAGCACTGTAAAAGTCTTTCGTGCACCGGAAAATCGGTGCATGGACCACTTCCTCTCTTTCTGAGAAACAGTAGTGTGTGTCTGCTAACAACAGAACGACTGTTTTCGAAATTTTATTATTTTTAGTGTTGAAAAATTATTTGTGATATTTTTTTCTGAATAAAAAATTTATAGAGGACATTTAAAAAATAGGGAATCAATTAATCAGTGTTCAGTTTAGTTTATCCCTTTAAAGCCTGAAATGAGAAATTTTTTTGTCGACTTCCAACTGTAGAATCGTACAAAAAAAAAAAAAAAGAAGAATGAATAAGAAGGTACTATGGTAAATCTAAACAATATCTTAATTTGAAAAAATTAAAAATATAATCTTTATAATAATGACTAAAGCAATCATATCACTCCTACATTGTAACTAAACTTTATACAACATCATTTTTCAAAATATATAATATTAAAATAAAAACAACACCGTTCTCGTGCGCCTACCACACCGATAAGACGTTTGTATCGAGGTTACTGAGAGAATAAACGAATAACCATTTCTAATATAAGTATCTTAGATTTATTTATTATACCTTCTTCCCCTACTATAATTCTGACATACATTAATGATTTGAATAAATTAAATAAGTTACCTGGTGAAATGTACTTTAAAGATAGTAAACGCAATAATCCGAAAGGAATAATTAATTTATTTGCGAAAGATTTCAAACCTGTGTATTCTTCAGATAGTGATATTAACGATTATAATTCGGTTAGTAATAATCTTAGATTATAAATCGATTTTCGTATTGATTAAGCAAGGATTTATTAATGATTTAATGATATATAATGATTATATAATTAAGTCATATTCTGAAAATGCTCAGGTTGATTCTTTATATTTAGATTATTCTAAGGCTTTTGATAGAGTAAATATTAAAATGTTATCCCATAAATGAATGTCTTATGGCATTGGAGGAAAACTAATTAAATAGTTTGCCTCCTACTTAACAAATTGATGTCAAAGAATCAAAGTTAAAGGTCATGTATCTGATCATGTTTTATCACTCTCAGATTAAGAAAATGAATGTAAATTAGAACCATATGGAGCCAAACCAGTAGTAAGGTGTGAAAAGAATTAACACCTCGAATTTTTAAAGAATTAAAATTTTATTGGCGTTTCTCTAATTATTCTTGGCCTCTTCAAAATACTAGTTCAAATAAGTAAAATTAAAATACAAACAAAAAAACAGTTATCAACCAAATTTTTAAATTCTGCTTACAATCGATTAAGTAGAGTATTTCGGAGACAAGACATTTTTATAAACCCATCAGCTGTTTGATTACGTATTCAATAGTAACCATTCTATGATTCTGTTTTCACTTGACATTTGACTATGAACGAACTCAGGTCTCCACTCATTCACTATTTAAATGTGATATTATAAAGAGAATTCTTTTGAGTTGTAATTCATTTACTTCTACTTTGTCATTTATCTGATTGTTATAATGTATCATCTGGGGTTCCTCAGGGTCACATTTGGGCCCTTCTCTTTTTGTTTTGTTTATAAATCAATTGACCACTGAGCTAGATTATGTTAAGATACTGATAATTGCTGATAATGTTAAAGTATTCTTCAAGATTTTAAATGTAACAAATTGTACAATTTTAAAATTACTAAGTGTGACGTTGAGTGAGTTCATTGCATTAAATATCTGGGTGTTATAAACTTGATTTTGGCATGCAACTCTAGTCAGGGTGATATGATTGATTTATTTCCAGTTAAAAATATTCAATTCAATATAAGAAATCCCAGAGAATTGGTTGAATCTAATTGTAAAACAAAGAATTGTTACATTATTAAATTACAAACAGATTGAAAAGAAGTTGGAATAGTTTATCCGTTTATACAGGAAATTGTAATTACATTAGTTTAATTCAAAAATATATTAAATCAAAATTTTGAAATTTGAATGAGAAAGTTGTTATTGATGAAATATATGTATAAATTAATTGAGTATTAAAATTTCCGTTGATTATGATAAATAAATAAATAAAGGAACCTAATTTAAGATTCAAAGGTATACAATTTTCATTTTAATAATTTAAAACCGAAAGAGTAATGTTCTTTGTAAAGTCAGTATGAGAAGTGGGAGGAAAAAAAGTATAAGGCATGCAAATCAGTAGTTAATTTCATCGAATTCAAGAATAGTATATTCCTGTACAAGTAAGGGAAACGCGTCGTTTCTACGAGAGTTGAATGCTTCAGCACGAGACGAAGTCGAGTGCCGAAAAATTCAACTCGAGTGGGAATGACAAATCTTCCTTAATTGTACAGGACTGTGCTTTCTCAAATTTGATGGATCATAATTATTTAATAATTTGAAATATTTTCACATTCAATTATGATGCTGTGTTTTTTGTTTCTCAATTTTTTAGTTATAAGTTCAAATGTTTTGGTCTGCTTCGCTGTATTGGTAAGTTGATTAAATCGAAGTGTCTTACTTTAATGTTAGTTGATTAAATCGGAGAGCATTAATTTATGTATTAAATAGTTAGTTTTAAATTGCATTCGAAACAATCATTTGATCTTTTAGATTTGAGTTGTGTTGAAAGTGCCTCCTTGATACTTTACAATCATGTACCTACCTAAATTTTTAGCATTGCGGTGTTAGTGATTTTATTGAACGTGATTTTTATTTTGAGTGCCTAATTATTATTATGGTATTGGTGTTTTTAACCTCACGCCGCTCGAGCGTATTTGTAATAATTATTAAAATTTTAATAATTATCTCATGCACGGAGCACAGTAAATTTTTTGTCAACAAATTTACATTGTTAATTTTTTCAAAATCTAATCTTCAAAAATTAATTTTATTACTAAAACTTTTACGGTAAAAGTTTTTATTTGTCTCGTGTTATGTGTTAGTTTAAGATAAATTTTTCATTGAAAGAATCAACAATCATATTAACTAAAATCATTCATGTTTTAATTCTTATAATATTTGAGGTTTTGATTAGAAAAGCTGATTCAGCATGGTGCTTGTTTTTCCCATGGAAACAAAAACTGTGGTGGAAAAGTCCCATTTCCGACCGTGTTTTGAGGCATGGAAACGGGCTATTTCCAGGATCAGATTTGAGAAAGTAAATTCTCGAATCAAGCACGGGAACAGCGATGATTCTACGAGAGTCGGAACTTTCTGTACGTGACGGCCATTTTTTAAAATGCTCTGCCTGCGCTGCGTTTAAAGCATTATTTTATTGAATTATTTTTTTGAAACTTGTATTAGTCGTATTATGGTATTAATTTTATTTAAAATAACTTTTAGAGTTCGTATTAAGTCGTTCTGTAAAGAAACTATAAGAAACTACGGCTTCTTTGAAATCATTTGACGATACAAGTATCAATTTTGGGTTAATTTTGGGTATCGACTTTGGCCTGCGTAGTTGAAACTTCCTATAAAAATTGTCTTAGAAGCAAAATCGTTCTCCGATGCTCCAGGAGTCCGTCCCAACCTATCCGAATTCAAAATTGTATAAAGCAGGGTTTAACTATACCCATAACACGATTAGAATTGCACCTACCGGCTTCCGTGCTATGTCAAGGAGACTGGGATTATAGGGGGGAGGGAGTCCCTTCTGGAGTAAAATTAAAAGACTCTGGAAGAATGCCTACCTAACCTGGCGTACAGGGATACAATGGTGAAAGCTTAGTGTCCCTGAACCGAAAGGCACCTCGGTCAAATTTTCATTCAATACCAATACCAGAATAGTACGTACTCAAGTTAATGCTTATTTTCAATTTGATAACTTTTAAATCCACTCAAACAACCCAAAAGTTTTAATTTTAATTTATTTATTGGGATTAATTTTTTAAAAACTGACCAACAACATTCATTTTCAAAATCGAAGATATCAGCTAAGTTATAATTATTGTCAAAAAAATTAATTATAATGTAAAAATTCATTTTTTATAACTATAAAAAGCTTGAAATATTTTCAATGTAAGAGACCGGTTCTATGTGAAGTTAATCACAGGGGGTAACAGATACCGTGCACCATGTACCGTGCTTGGTACACGGCACTGGTACCTAGTCACGTCGTTTATAAGTTAATTAAATCTAAATGTTACACACCTGCCTCAGGCCGGTTTTTTTGCCCTACCACACGGGGAAGAAAAGAAATTTTTCAGAATTCTTATTTAACTTGGCTAAAAAATTTGCTATTTATTTCACAAAAAAAATTATTGCAATTAAAGTTTAAGCTATCTATCAATGATGGATAATCTATCAATTCATATGAAATAAAATTGTTCAAACTTTCAAATTAAATTGGTAATAATTCATTAAAAGTATGCTATCACCCATGTTGATGGGTTTCGAATGATGTTATGATTCGAAATGTTTTTTTAAGTCTGGCTATCATTTTTCTAAAAATTTAATATTTCAGCAATCAACATTTATTGAAATGAAATAAATTACTCACCATCAACACACGCTCTTATTACTGCTGGAACTGCTACCGAAACTGATCCTATCTTTTTTTTTTCAGATAAATTGACTTCATGTTGCATGACAGTTGCTCTAAAAAAATTCAATAATTAATTGAACAATTTAATTTTGGTTTTCAATTAACTGTTTTAAAAATGTAGATATTTAGTTTATTTTTGGAACGAAGTTCCTTATCGCAGGTTCTGGCGTAGGGGGCTACAAAAATAGTACATATCGACACTAGTGCCTAAAACAAGGCAAAGTTTTTTCACACGGCGCGAAGTTATCGCACGAGCAAAGCGAGTGTGATAGCGCATGAAGTTTTTAATAATTGTCCAAAGTCAGGTACACTAAAATCTCCGATGAGCATAGATCGGTGCAATCAAGAAAGCACAAAGAAATAAAAATCTCAAATTTTTAACTTATATAAATTGAGTATCAATTTATAATTTAGCCAAATTTTCTATATTTATACAGTTCCCTTCTTCTTTAACTTTAAAAAAAAAAAAAAGTTATGACACAAGTTAAAACAAAAATTTTATTTGATAAAAGTTTTTTCCAAGTTATTTTTTAAGATTCTAGTGTAAATTTCCATGTTGTAAATACATGTAAGTATACAAAGAACAATCATTTATGAATTTTTTCACTATATATAGTAGCGAGATTTAAAAGATTTATTAATTTTTCTAAGCTTTTAATTTAATAATCAAAAACTTTATTAAAAAAATGTTAGGAACTTTTTATGTTTTCTTTAACATTTGATAACAATTTTTATTGATTAATTTATTTGTTTATTTTTATTGTCAAAGTTATCTATAGTAATTATTGTATACCTGATTGTATCTCAGCATATTCTGAAAGAGGGGCAATAAATTCATTTTATTTTTTCTTATTGAATTTCTTCAGTAACCATTTGAATATAATTAAGGTAGTAGTTCCGCGATATATAGCACAAACATGGGAAAACACATGCACAATGCAAACAACTCAATCACTATCTGAATGTTTAATATGTTGTAAATAAACATCTGATCTTTCAAAATATCATTTAAAAAATACAGGTATCCATGCTTTTTTTCGAGATAATTGAGTTTAAAAAATGTTAAATTTTACAGGTTAGGTATTACTATATATTGTGATTTGGTGAATTTCTAACTCGATTATCTCGGAAAAAAGCATGGATACCTGTATTTTTTAAGTGATATTTAGAAAGATCAAGTGTTTTTTTACGACATATTTTAATTTCAGAATTAGTTTGAGTTGTGTACTGAGGCGGAACTACTACCTTAAACTTGAATGTAATCAAATTATTGTGATCTGTAAAAAAGGAAAAAGATATACTACAAAGAAAGAGCTTTTATTATATACATACAATTTATAAAATATTGTCGCTATACTTATCTGAGGCTTAAAAATGAAGATCTCCAACAACGAACAAATTTTTGGTTTTTTAAATTCCATATAATTCTGAAAAGATTTTAAGAGTTTAATTTATTGAGAACTTGTTTAATGTTGACCTCTGCATAAAATTGTATGTATCCTTTAAAGTTGTAAAAAAAGAAAAAGAAAATTATTTCATTGACTAAACATTAAATGATCTAAAATAATTTTTTCAAGTATTAACTAGCCAATGGAAATTTTAAATCAGCTTGAAAAAATATTGTTTTTATTGAATTCTAGGATTTTACCATTAAAAATGAAAATAAGGTGTGTCACTTTGACAAATGACATATCTTTATGTTTTGAATGAATTTTTTAACATGCATGCAAAAATAGAAATTTAAAGAAATCAATGCATCAGAAGAAGAAAACATGTGTGTTAAATAAAAAGACTACTTACATTATAACCTCTTCAACGTGGTACTTTTTGAAGAATTTTAAGTTACCGTTGACTAAGCGACACAGTTTACATCAAAATCTTCTTATTATCACTGAAAATAATCATAACATTAAAACTTAACTTGGCTCTTGTCGGCTTACACCTGCACGATCTCTATTATTCTCGGCCATCACTGCTGCTGCTGATCACTTGCGACCACCGGGCGCCGACCATGTGTTTAGCCCTACTGCAGTGCACTGATCAGCAGCAGCAGTGATGGCCGCACGGAAAAAAAAAATTACCGGATAAACCAGTGCTTAGGTAGCACTGAACAGTTCCGATTCTCAGCCCGGATGAACCGGTCTGGCGGACGGGATTGACTTCGAACGAATTTAGGGGGCATGCGTCTGAAGTCAGTATACCTTGCGTGCAACACAGTGGCATGCGTTTGAAGACAATCCTGTCCGCCAGACTGGTTCATCCGGGCTAAGGATCGGAACTATTCAGTGCTATCTAAGCACTGGTTTGTTCTGTCTCATACCACGGGTTGATTTGGTCAAATTTCTTTCCGTGCGAGAACAGGAGAAAGGTTCACAATGATAGAGTTCATGCAGGTGTAAGCCGACCAGAGACAAGTTAAGTTTTAATGTTATGATTATTTTCAGTGATAATAAGAAGATTTTGATGTAAACTGTGTCGCTTAGTCAACGGTAACTTAAAATTCTTCAAAAAGTACCACGTTGAAGAGGTTATAATGTAAGTAGTCTTTTTATTTAACACACATGTTTTCTCCTTCTGATGCATTGATTTCTTTAAATTTCTATTTTTGCATGCATGTTAAAAAATTCATTCAAAACATAAAGATATGTCATTTGTCAAAGTGACACACCTTATTTTCATTTTTAATGGTAAAATCCTAGAATTCAATAAAAACAATATTTTTTCAAGCTGATTTAAAATTTCCATTGGCTAGTTAATACTTGAAAAAATTATTTTAGATCTAAACTATTGCACCGATCACTTCCAAATTTTGTACACGCTTTTTATCCATCAAATACCTGGTAATGTCAAGCCACTTTTTTAAATTTTTTATTTTTTACAAAATGGCGTCGTTTTGAGGTAAAAATTTTTAAACTGCTGGTAAAAATGTAAAAATTGAAAAAAAAAAACACCTCGTCAGTACCTAGAAAAACTTATCCTTTAACTAAATCTTATTTCAAATTGTGTTTCGGATAAGCCAGTGCCAAGTACGAGTGCCCACCGCGAAAAACTTTTTTCGAAAAGTCTCGCCGAAAATTGCCTGCCAGAGACTCAAATCTTAATATTTTTACCTCAAAATTGGACAAAAGCTTCTTCAAATGTTACTTAATAAAGTACTATATTTTACAATAAACTTAGTTTGCTTGATTTCATTTTAAAAATCGTCAAACAAAGCAATTTTTTTTCGCTCGTTTGACCATACTATCCCCTTAAGCCTCAGATAAATATAAGACAATATTTATTATATAAATTGTATGTATAAAATAAAAGCTCTTTCTTTGTGGTATATCTTTTTCTCCTTTTTTACAGATCACAATAATTTGATTACATTCAAGTTTAATTATATTCAAATGGCTACTGAAGAAATTCAATAAGAAAAAATAAAATAAATTTATTGCCCCACTTTCAGAATATGCTGAGATACAATCAGGTATACAATAATTACTATAGATAACTTTGACAATAAAAATAAACAAATAAATAAATCAATAAAAATTGTCATCAAATGTTCAAGAAATCTGGTATAACATAAAAAGTTCATAACATTTTTTTAATGAAGTTTTTGATTATTGAATTAAAAGCTTGGAAAAAATAATAAATCTTTTCAATCTCGCTACTATATATGGTGAAAAAATTCATAAATGATTTTTCTTTGTATACTTACATATATTTACAACATGGAAATTTACTCTAGAATCATAAAAAATAACTTGAAAAAAACTTTTATCAAACAAAAATTTTTGTTTTAACTTGTGTCATAACTTTTTTTTTTTTTTTTTTTTTTTTTAAGTTAAAGAAGAAGGGAACTGTATAAATATGGAAAATTTGGCTAAATTATAAATTGATACTCAATTTATATAAGTTAAAAATTTGAGATTGTTATTTCTTTGTGCTTTCTTGATTGCACCGATCTATGCTCATCGGAGATTTTAGTGTAACTGACTTTGGACATTCCAAAAATGGATTTCAAATTTTTTAGTTGAGTATTAATATTAACATTAAAAATTAATAAAAAATTATAAAAACTTTTTCATTAAAAATATATAAAATTTTAAGATAATACCAAACTAGTGGTAACATGTTTATTTCTAATTCGAAAAATTTCAGGTACACGGATATTTGGTTCAGTTTGCCATAAATTGATAAATAATTGTTTATAACTGTTACTGAGTTTAATTTACTGAGTTAACAGCACGTGCGTACGTACATGCGTACGTACGTGCGTACGCATGTGTGTACGCATCATATATTTTCACTAGGGAGGGCACTTGTAGGCTGAAATAACGAATTTTTTGGTATTTTTTTCGTAACAATTGATGGATTCTAGCGGCCACAGTTTGTCAGGAATAGGGCTTCACGATATCCGATAACAATATCGATATCGACTCGATAAAGAGACGATATCGATACGATATCCGATACGATACAAATTTTTCAGATCGATAATAATACGATAAAAATTTTATTCAATATCGCCGATATTCTCGTATCGACGATATGTAATTGTCGATAATATCGAAATTTATCGATATCGGAAAAATTTTTTTGACATTCCGAGCTTTCTTGAATTTTTCAATCTACGAATTGAAAAACTAAATATTGTATGTTTTTTTGGATCAGCGTATATATAATTAAGCTTTATGATCAAGCCCCAAAGAAGCACAATTTAAATATAAATTTCAAGTTAAAATATTCACTATTCCGCGTAGTCTAGTGGCTACGGTCACCGCCTTCAAAATCTGATACAGTATGTTCAAATCTCGACAATTTTTTTTTTTTTTTTTTACTTTTTGTTAACCATTGCTTTGTTTTAAACTGTTTACAAGTATTTTCTTTTTTCTGTATAAGTAAGTTTTTTTTTCTTTTTTATTAATAAAATAAATATTAAAAACCGTATGAATTATTAATGGTTACCAGAAAATTAATAACCTGAGCACCCGAGTTCAACAAAAAAACTGGTCGGCTATTCCCCAAGCTCTAAACCCCCAAGACCCTTGGCGCCCGAGTTCAACAAAAAAACTGGTCAGCTATCCCCCAAGCTTTAAACCCCCAAATACCCTGAGTGCCCGAGTTCAACAAAAATCAGATCGGCTATCCTCCAAGCTCTAAACCCCCAAGACTCTGGGTGCCTGAGTTCAATAAAAAAACAAATCGGCTATTCCATTTTTTCGTTGAACTCGGGCGCCCAGGGTTATGGGAGTTTAGAGCTTGGGGGATAGCTGACCAGTTTTTTTGTTGATCCTGGGCACCCGAGTTCAACAAAAAAACTGGTCAGCTATCCCCCAAGCTCTAAACTCCCAAACCCCGGGCGCCCGCGGTCAACGAAAAAACTGATCAGCTGCCCTCCAAGCTCTAAACTCCCAAAACCCTGGGTGCCCGAGTTCAACAAAAAAACAGATCGCTATACCATTTTTTCGTTGACCTCGGGCGCCCAGGGTTTTGGGGGTTTAGAGCTTGGAGGGCAGCTAATCAGTTTTTTCGTTGACCTCGGGCGCCAAGGGTTTTGGGGGTTTAGAGCTTGGGAGATAGCTGATCAGTTTTTTTGTTGACCTCGGGCGCCCAGGGTTTTGGGGGTTTAGAGCTTGGAGGATAGCTGATCAGTTTTTTCGTTGACCTCGGGCGCCCAGGGTTTTGGGGGTTCAAGGCTTGGGGGATAGCTAATCAGTTTTTTCGTTGACCTCGGGTGCCCAGGGTTTTGGGGGTTAAGAGCTTGGGGGATAGCTAATAAGATTTTTCGTTGACCTCGGGTGCCCAGAGTTTTGGGGGTTAAGAGCTTGGGGGATAGCTGATCAGTTTTTTTGTTGAACTCAGGCACCCAAGGTTTTGGGGGTTTAGAGCTTGGGGGGTAGCTGATCAGTTTTTTCGTTGACCTCGGGTGCCCAGGGTTTTGGGGGTTAAGAGCTTGGGGGATAGCCGATAAGTTTTTTTTTGACCTCGGGCACCCAACGTTATTGGGTCAACGAGCTTGGTAGATAGTTATAAGGTAAATGCGGTAGTAGTGGAACGCCTTTTCAGAACTCCCCTAACTTCGAGGTTAGAAAAAAAAAAATTAGACATTTTTCACCCAAACAAATCACTTCATCATGTTCTCGTATCTCTTAGGAATAAGTAGCAGTGATTAGTTATTATTATTCAAAGTCTAAACTTTTAAAAAACTATGAAATTTAAAGTCACTGCCATGCATGGGTAAATGGAACGCTCATTCCAACTTGTATGTGGCGTTCCACTGGGGTTGCAGGTATAAGTGGAACACTGATTTTTTCGTGAGTTATGTACGAATTTTTGCGTTTTAACCAATTATTTCTGCATACAATTGTAAATAAAGTTAATTTATTAATAATTAATTCAAATTGTGATTTAAACGATTAATTTTTGTCAATTATTTACTGCTATAAAAAAGTTTATTTATAAACAAAACATTTATTCACCTCTACTAGACTGAATAATCTAAAGTAGTTATAAAATTAAAGCGTAATAAATATTATTGATTTTTCAAAATTTTAATTTTAAATTGTTTTAAAAATTTAGTCACAACAATCATTGGATAAGGAATCGTTAATAAAAATCAACATTTTTTAGAATCATTTTTACGTTTATTTACATTTTGAATTTTCATCTTGAAAATTCTCTAGTTAAACAAATAAATTTAATAAACATCATATGAAGAACAACAATAGATGTATACTTTTAAATTAATAAACAATATTAAGTATATAAATAATAATAAAATAACTATTTAGTCATAGTATAGAGAAGTATACTCAGTCAATAAATTAATTATCACTCAATAATTTAATTATCAATCATCTTGAGGTATCAGTTTCATTTCTTTATTTAAACTTTTTATCTCGGATTGAAGATCTTTTATTAATTTATCAAGAATTTTTTTTCTTTCCTCTAGTTGTTCCAACTCCCTGAGAGTAGTATCTTTTTGTGCTTTTTTTTCTTCAATTATTAGTTTTATTTCTTTTAATTCATTCTGTAATTTAACTTTTTCTTGAGTTATAGTTGCTTTTTTTTGCTTTAAAGAATTAATTCTGTCCTTTTCTTTTTGATTTTTCAAGAGCCTTTTATTATTTTCATTTGAACATACAGTTGAACCTGTGTAGTCTTTACCTTTACTAGACAATTCTTTTTGCTTTTTTTTGGATAAAAATTTAGCTGGAAAGATCAGAACCTCTTTCAATTCTTTTTTTTTTGAAACTGCTGTGAGAAGAAAAAAAAATTAGAGGTTTAATTTTATAATTAAAAAAAAAAAATAGATGTGGATCATTAATATACCTTGATTCAACTCCTGAATATTATTTTCTTTATCACAAAGATTTTTACTCGAGCTGCTATTAGAAGAAAGGTCTATTTCAGGAATGCTATAATTATTATTTAAACTATCATCAAAATCACCACAGTCATTTTGTGGAATATTTCTTAAAATGGTTAAGTCCAGTGGTTGCTCAGCGGCTGCACTATATGTCATTGAATCTTTCTTTGAGCTATGATTTTTTTTCTGGTCATCAGCAACAAATACTATATCTGGATTCTCTGAAAAAACAGTTACAATAAATTGTATTAAATTGAAAATTTAAAAATGATTTATAATCAAATTTTCATAAGTTTACCTGTCATTGAGTCAACTTGTCTTTCCTTATTAATGCCACAAGATGATAAAGTATTGTAACGGTCGAGTTAATTAATCGCGACGACATAAAATTAATTTCATGTTCGCCGCGCGACCGTTAGAACGCAGCACGAGTGGGAATGGAACGCGCGGGAATCGGTAGAATATCGGGCCGGTAAGAAGGAGGACAGGAGTCATTCTAATCACCGCACGCGTTCGAGTACAGATCGTACCGATTCGAAGCTTCGCGAAATTATAAAAAGTACGAGTGAAAGGTCAGTTTTGTTGTGTCGCGCGTGCTCGGGAGTTATCGTCGCGACGAAAACAAGTCTTCGACAGGATTGTCATCCTTGGACCCAAGTTGTCAGTCTGAAGTAAAATATCTAGGCGTAATCGTCAGCAGAGATGGAATTCGACCATGTCCAGGAAAAGTCGAGGCCATCTTGAATTATACTATCCCAAACAACCGCAAGAAATTGAAGAGGTTCTTGGGAATGGCTTCTTGGTACAGGAAATTTTTGAGAAATTTCGCTACGGTAGCCGAACCGCTGACGAGACTCACAAGCACGAGAGTCTGTTATAAATGGGAGGCTGAGCAACAACAGGCGTTTGAGAAAATCCTAGTGCTGCTAGCCTCAGCACCAGTGCTGGCAAGGCCAGATTTTACCCAGCCGTTCGTGATTCAGACCGATGCTTCAGACACTGGTATCGGAGCATGTTTGACTCAAACCATTAATGGCGAAGAGAGAGTCATTGAATATTTTAGCCGAGTTCTGAATCCAGCACAACGCAATTATACGGTGACAGAACGTGAATGTTTGGCAGTAGTCGAGGCGATTAGAAAGTTTCGATGTTACGTAGAAGGTTTTAAATTCCACGTAATTACGGACCACAATTCGCTGAAGTGGCTAAACAAACTGTCGAACGCGACGGGCAGGCTAGCAAGATGGTCGTTAGAACTGCAAAGCTACACATTTTCGACGGAATACCGGAAAGGTTCCTTAAATGTGGTGCCCGACGCCCTGTCACGTATGTATGAGGAGGACGAGACGACTGTTGCAGCCGTAGGCTGTCCTGACGGAGAGCTGGACGACTGGTATGTAAATAAAATGAAAGCCGTGCAGAGAAATCCAGGCAAGTTCCTTAGATGGAAGGTCGTGGGTGGCAAGCTTTATTTTTACAAGTCTGACGACTTAATTGAAGAAACAGTCGGTGACGACTCCGCTTGGAAACTGGTGGCACCTGTATTTTTAAGGAACGATATCCTTAAAGAAAAACACGACGCTCCCCTTGCAGGACACTTGGGCCGAGATAAAACTCTGAAGAGAGTTGCCCAAGAGTATTTTTGGCCTGGTATGTATAAGGACATAGAGGCTTATGTAAAATCATGCCAGATATGCCAAATGCAAAAGGTGGAACAGCGTTTGCCTGGTGGTCTGATGGGAAAGCGACCGATCGTAAGACCATGGCAGGCGGTGTCAGGCGACATACTAGGTCCATATACCCGTAGCGACAACGGACACAAGTATGTCTTGGTTTTAACGGATCTGTTCACACGTTGGGCAGAAGTAGCACCGTTAAAACGGGCTGATGGTGAAGCCATATGGAAACACATCTGGCAAGACGTATTCCTACGGTGGGGTCAGCCGGAAATGTTCCTATCGGATCAAGGGTCGGAGTTTAAGAATCGCAAGATAGACGACCGTCTGATAGAACTCGGCGTCGAGCATGAAAACTCGCCAACTAATAACCCTGAGTCTAACGGCCAAGTAGAAAGGCTGAATAGGACTCTGAAAACTATGATCCGATGTTTTATTGCAGACAATCAGCAAAAATGGGACGTCCTTTTACCCGAGCTGGTCTGCGCGTACAACAGGGCGGAGCATTCTGCAATAAAAACGACTCCGGCCATGTTGAACATGTTACGTCAGCCGATCGACTGTAGTGTGGTCAGCAAAGAGCTAGCTGACGAGACACTAAAGAGATATGAAGAAATGGCTCTTCAAGAAAGGCTGGACAAGGCAGCCAGAGCCGAAGACTTAAGAAGAAAAGCTGGCGAAAATTCAAGAATTCAACAGGACAGAGCGGCTGAGCATTACAACAAGCGACACCGCGAAGTAATTTTCCAGCCTGGTGACATGGTTTGGAGAAAAAACAAAGTCCTATCCAGTAAGGCTAAAGGCTTCACAGCTAGCCTAGCGCCTAAGTATACAGGTCCGTATACAGTGGTCGAAAAGCTAGGTAGCAATACGTATACGATTGTAGACGCCTTTGGCAACGAACAAAGTCCAGTGGCTGTACAACAACTGAAGAAATGGATCGCAAGAGTTGAACCGGAGTCTTCAGATGAAGAAGATACAGCGGCGGAAAATGCGTGCGAAAATCCTAACGCTAGCGAGCGTGAGGTGGTGTGCAGGAATGAGCCTACCGCGAGGGCGAATGTTTTGAATGAGTCTGTACGGCAAATTGTAAATGGCAGCGAGCCATGGGTGCAAGTCGACCCGACGATTGGAAGGCGTAGAGGTAGGCCGAAAGGGTCGACTAAGAAAATTTGCGTCGACAACATGAAAACACCGTCACCGCGGAAAACTCGCGCACAACGCAAAGCCTAATCCGTATATCCTATTTTTGTCCTTATTCCTCCCTTCGTTTGTTGCAGGCGATGGCAGGATATATATACGTTTCCATAAACTCGGATAGACCGCGTTCGTGGTATATCGAAGTGACGTATTTTTCGGATACGACACCTCTGGAAGGGGGGTGTAACGGTCGAGTTAATTAATCGCGACGACATAAAATTAATTTCATGTTCGCCGCGCGACCGTTAGAACGCAGCACGAGTGGGAATGGAACGCGCGGGAATCGGTAGAATATCGGGCCGGTAAGAAGGAGGACAGGAGTCATTCTAATCACCGCACGCGTTCGAGTACAGATCGTACCGATTCGAAGCTTCGCGAAATTATAAAAAGTACGAGTGAAAGGTCAGTTTTGTTGTGTCGCGCGTGCTCGGGAGTTATCGTCGCGACGAAAACAAGTCTTCGACAGGATTGTCATCCTTGGACAACTTGTTAACCTGCGACAACGAGACGACGACACTGGACCGTACGCCGGCATCGAGACACGGCAGTCTACGATTTGGGTATCTAGCTTGGAGGCTAGAGTTTCAGCCTTACGGCTTGTAACAGGTGCACCTGCGGCGTCCTCGTAAGTTATTGTTTGTTAAGCGACCATAATCGTTATCGTGTGAGAGTGTGAGTGATTAAAATCAGTTGTAAAATACTTTGTTTTTCTCGCGCGCGTAAGCTGCCGATAGCAGCAGGTTGTTGTGTGCGCGCGCAAATCAACTTAGAGAGCACCGATAACTCTTTGTTGTTGATTGAAATACTCAACCGTATGAGTATTTGTTTATAAATTATCACCGTGTCAAGCATAGATTTTTGTATTAGTTTTTAAGTTGATTTTTTGTTATTAAATATTCAAAATTAACTTTCTGAGTAATAATTATTTTTCTGACCGGTGTTCCCCGCGGTCGAATCCTCTAGCCCGCGCCCACCTACCGAAATTAACGAGCTGTCGCGCCCTCCCCGATTAATAAGCCGTTTAGGGATATATAATCGCGGACGGAATTTTCTCCTTTTGCAGGAAACTCGTCGACGTGTAGTCGACCGCGGCAGAGCTTATAGAGGCTGTATGACAAACTCGGCAGATCTACGTGGGTTGTACTCCTGAGTCTGCTCGTTTAAATAACACCCTATAACAGTATCCATTAATCGACTACTAATGTATTCATCAACATCAACTGTTTCAGGTAATAAATCAACAGGAACGTCTTGCCACTGATCATCAGTAATTAAGTTTTCCTCGCTTACAGAAGAAAAATTATTTAAAGAAGATCTTTTTGTACTCATGTTTGAGTCGGATACATTTTCCATGAATTGATCATTTTGATCACTTAAACTATAAGAACTATCAACATTTATAGGATCTTCCATGATTACCTCATCAGTTACATCAATATAAGAGCTACTTTTATCAAAATTGTTTTTTAAAGAGTTTTCACTGGCTTCAAGAGAGATCAAATGAACTTTACTTGTATCATTTTCAGAACTTAAAATCATAGAATCATTGCCACTAGCTTTCACATCTAAATTTTAAAAAATTTAATAAAATATTAAAAAATCTAAAAATAAAACATGATTTTGGACAAACACAGACACATTTACTAAAAATAATGATAAAATTATTGTACAAAAATATATCTAATCAACATAGGTATTATCATTAATATGTTTTTTTTATTGGCAAATTTTGAATTTGCCATACGTACCAAGAGTTGCAGCTGCACCCGTAGGGTCAGCACTAACTACGTCATTTTTCATTTTTAACCACACATTGTGGAGTTGTTTGTAAACATCGTTGCTAGGCCATTCATCAACTTCGTTAAATCTCTCAAGTACATCTGGTGGTATATACTTCTCAATAAATTCTAAATGGCTACTAATACTAATTTGAGCCATACAAGTAGGATCCGATTGGCTACTCGTAATGGGTGTCAAGTCTGGTTGGGTACTTGTACTAGGTATAGAATCAGATTGAGCAGCTACACTAGTCACTATCTTTTTAGCCGACTTACTTGTTTTTTTCTTTTTCATTTTATCATATTTAATTGCATCTGGATTCAAAGGAAAAGTACCACTACTCTCAAATCCACTAATCACAACCTGTTGTTCATTTTTCCATGAGTTTAGCGATTCCAACAACAATGGAGCAAACTCTTCTTTTTTCAAGCCTCTTCTGTTATTTTTAAGCCTCCAAACTCTTGTACCTTCAGGCCAGACTGTTCGTTTAAAAGGGCCGAAGTAAGCAATATCTAGAGGTTGACAAATATGTGTCGAATGTGGATAATAATGTAAAATTTCTATTTGATTTTCTCGACAAAATGTTACCAAAGGGATGCTAATGTGTGAAGTATGGCCGTCACAGTACAGAATTACTGGAAACTGCACTCCAATATCCTTGAGGAAAGGAAACCATATGTTAGTTATATATTCAAAGAAGTTTTCTCTTTGCATATATCCACCTTCTGATAAACCAATGCCCCAACCAGGGGGCATGTTTTGAATAATTTCATCTGGTATTCTAGTTTTATATTTGAAAAGTATTAAAGGCGGACCTCGAACACCATTAGCAGCATACATAAAAAGTACTGATAAATTATCTTTGTCGGATCCTTCTATAGTTTGGTACACAACTGCAGCACCTTTTTCAGCTAATACTTTGGAGGGTTTAGGATTGAGAGGTAGAGATGTTTCGTCACAGTTCCAGACTCTTGATGAGTTTATGTTAAGTAAATCTTTGCTCTCCAAGTAATTTCTGATGACTTTAAACCATCCCCTGATGTCCTCTTCGGTTGCATCTTCTCTACATGATTCTAAAGATTGAGCTGTTCTTAATGTCACTTCAGGGTGACGTTTTTTAAAAGCATCATACCAAGCACGACCTGGTCTATTGTTTTTGAACGGATTTGGTCGATTGTTATGCTCTAAATAGATCTCTATACTTTCAAAAAGCTCAATTTTTGTTGCTGGACATCCCATTCTTGCTCTCTGAATTATCCACTGAGCAATTTCAAATTCTTCTTTATTTGTTAAAACTGGAGCAGGTCCTTTTTTACTTGTGGTAGGACTACCTTTCCTTCGATGCAGGGTAGAAATAGGAATTGAATACTCATTTGACACAGTTCTAAATGAACTACCCTTTTCTAGATCTTCAAGAGCTTTTTGAATTGATTCCTCTGAATACTGTCTTGATTTTCTGAGTTTTTGTCTTCTAGTTTTTGCTCTTGAAACATTACTTTTATTAGTATAAACGGTTTTTTTTCTCTTGCCATTCATTTTGTGAAGCATTCAATTATTTAACACTAATCTTACTTAAGAACTAACATCTCTTTGGAACTAATGGCAAATATTAACAAGTAACACCTGCAGTAAAAAAAAATAAATCATCACTTTTAGGTTATGTTTAGCTTGTTAATTACTAACTAGTATAAGTTCAAATTCAATACATTCTTACCATCCCGTGGATATGTTTTTGTTTTAAAATTACTTCGTGACGATTTTTTACAATATAAAACTTTTATAGAATAATAAAATCCAATTTATAAAACGTTCAGTTTATGCATGCACGTGCATGTGATTGCGGAACAGTAAACTGAATCGTTCCATTTACCGATGCAGACGGAATTTTTTGCATGTATTGTGGAACACGTCTATTATTTAAAAAATAATTCTTATAGTTTTATTAAAAACCTTAAGAACTAAATCTATGATCAATAAGCTTTCTAAAAATACCAATATGCACACTATTCACTAAATATTTTATTGATTTTTCAACCTAAACAAAGTGAGTGTTCGACCACGTACCGAGCCTGATCAACGAATGCAAACGTAAGAGTTTGGAGTTTTTTTATTTTCACATTTTTTGTTAGATTTTAATTAAATTTTCACGTGTAAAATATACCTCATTTGAAAGAACAAGAACTCAGCTTTCATACAAAATTTTTTTTGTGGCGCTTTAATTAATTTAGTTGATAATTTTTACATTTAATTAAAAAGTGTTCCATCTACACCAGCGTGTTCCAACTACTACCGCATTTACCTTAATAATTTTTAATTTATTTTTTGTCGATAAATTTATCGACTCTCGAGACGATATCGATACGATACCGAAAAAAATAGCTTCTTTGTGGAACGGAGATGGTTTTAATCGATTAAACCTGGACGAATCATTTGTTTTCTAAAAAGTTTTGAGAGAAGGAAGAAATCTGCGTGAACTCCTACTCGATAACTTAAAAATAGCATTCACGCGATTCAAAAAAACCAACTAATAAATTAGTTTTCAATCCGTGAAAAATGGCTTTTTTGTGTAACGGAGATGGTTTCAATTGATTATACCTGGACGAATCATATGTTTTCTAAAAGTTATTGAAATAAGGAAGTTTTTTTCTTGAACCGCACCTCGATAACTTAAAAATTGCCTTTACGCGATTCAAAAAACCAACTAATAAATCAGTTTTCAATTGGTGAAAAATAGCTTCTTTGTGGAACGGAGATGGTTTTAATCGATTAAACCTGGACAGATTATATCTTTCCGGAAAGATATTCAAAAAAGGAAGTTTTCTGCGTGAACCGCACTCCGATAACTTCCAAATTACCTTCACGCGATTCAAAAAACCAACTAAAAAATCAGTTTCCGATCCAGGAGTATGAATTATCTTTTTTGCGGAATGGAGATGGTTTTACTTGATTAAACTTTGACAAATCATATATATTCGGAAAGATATTGAAAAAAGGAAGTTTTCTGCGTACCGCACCTCGATAACTTAAAATTGCCCTTACGCGATTCAAAAAACCAACTAAATAACTAGATTCCAATCCGTGAAAACAAGCTTTTTTGTGTAACGGAGATGGTTTCAATTGATTAAACTTTGAAAAATCATACATTTTTAGAAAGATATGAAAAAAAGGAAGTTTTTTGCTGAAACCGCACCTCGATAACTTAATAATAGCATTCACGCGATTCAAAAAACCAACTAAAGAATCAGTTTTCAATCCGTGAAAAATTGCTTTTTTGTGGAACGGAGATGGTTTCAATTGATTATACCTGGACGAATCATATGTTTTCTAAAAGTTATTGAAATAAGGAAGTTTTTTTCTTGAACCGCACCTCGATAACTTAAAAATTGCCTTTACGCGATTCAAAAAACCAACTAATAAATCAGTTTTCAATCCGTGAAAAATAGCTTTTTTGTGGAACGGGGATGGTTTTACTTGATTGAACCCGGATAAATCATATGTTTTCTGAAAGGTTTTGAAAAAAAAAGTTTTCTGCGTGAACTACACCTTGATAACTTCAAAATTGCTTTTACGCGATTCAAAAAACCAACTAAAAAATTAGGTTCCAATCCGTGAAAATTAGCTTTTTTGCGGAACGGAGATGGTTTTACTTGATTAAACCTGGATAAATCATGTGTTTTCTGAAAGATATTGAAAAAAAGAAGTTTTCTGCGTGAACTGCACCGCGGTATTTTCGAAATTGCCCTTGCGTGGTTCAAAAAACCAGCTGAAAATTCAGTTTTCAACCCACAAGAAATCGCCTTCTATGCTACCTGAAGATGTTTGAATTCACTAAACCTATGTAGAAGATCATTTATAGTTAAAAATGTACTGAAATAAGGAAGTTTTATTTTTTTTTTTTTTAAAGACTTTATTTGCTTAAACACAGTATATAACATTAATAGGATGGTGCAAATAATACAATAAGAAAAACCATAAAGTGATAAGAGATACGATGAGCATACAGAAGGACCTAAAAGGCCAACTCGTGTATGGAAGGGCGCTGGTGAAGACATCTCTGTGTGTCAGGTAGTGTTCTACAGGCGAGGACATTTGTCACGGAGGCCTAGGAGAGTTTGGTGGAGTGCGCAGGAAAAAGTCTTAGTATCCAGCATGGGTAAAAAAATCCTGTGAGTGTGCGTTTCAAATCTGTAATGGTTGAGCAGCTATGCTGCGCCAAGAGTTGACCGAGTGCGACTGGTGAAGTCAGTAGGGGGGTGTTGGAGCCGTCTCGTAAGCGGCTGGTATGTCCATATCGGCAGCGTGGCGGGAGCGGCGTTTCCTTCGACTTCTCCGGCGTCGTTCATCCCTGTCCTGGCGGTCAAGTGCAAGCCACCAGTACTTATCGGATTTCGTACTGTTGTCGTTGGTATCTCGATCAGGCAGAGCTCTTGAGTAGACCTGTCTACGTTGGTCATGCAAAGCCTCCGGGTCTGTAGTCTTATTAGAAGGGTGACGGCGGTAATGGAATAAGACTGGTACTTTGTTGGCGTCCTGTATACAGCCGATGCTATCGAAAAACAGGAACGCGTGTGGGTGGAGGTAGCCTGACGATACACCAGCGAGGCTGCGAGTTCTGTCGACCTTGCGGAATTCCTTAAAAACTTTGTTGTCGATATTAATCAAGCTGGCGATTTTGATAGCGATCTTGCAAAGAGAATTCGGCTGTAAGCTCTAAATGCCCTTCTAGCTTTGTTGAATTGCTCTATCATGTGGAGGTTGAGCATAAGAAGATAGTCTAGGTGGACTCCCAAGTACTTGACCCTTTTTCTATTTTCGACTGAATAGCTTTCTTGACCATGGTGAATCTTGATCTGGAACTGTCTGATCTCCGTCCGCTATCTATCCTTGCGCGGTGGTCGGTGCCATCATTAGTGTAACGGGGCGCATTGATGGTCTCAAAATATGCACCCATCTGAAATAAGGAAGCCGAGCTAAAAGCGTGATTTCTCAACTACTAAAAAGTTATTAATTAGCGGCTGGTATTTGGAACCGTTTGAAGACAATTTCAAGGATACAGCAGTCCGGTTCACGCAGAAAACTTCCTTTTTTCAATATCTTTCCGAAAACATATGATTTGTGTAGGTTAAATCAATTAAAATTATCTCCGTTCCACAAAAAAGCTAATTTTCACGGATTGAAAACTGATTTTTTAGTTGTTTTTTGAATAGCGTAAAGGCTATTTTTTAGTTATTGAGGTGCGGTTCACGCAGAAAATGTCCTTTTTTCAATATCTTTCTGGAAACATATGATTTGTCCAAGTATAATCAATTGAAACCATCTCCGTTCCACAAAAAAGCTATTTTTCACGGATTGAAAACTGATTTTTAAGTTGGTATTTTTAATCGCGTGAAGGCAATTTTGAAGTTATCGAGGTTCAGTTCATGCAGACAACTTTCTTTTTTCAATGTCTTTCCGAACATATATGATTTGTCGAGGTTTAAACAATTGAAACCATCTCCGTTCCAAAAATGCGATTTCTCTCGGATTGAAAACTGATTTTTTAGTTGGTTTTTTGAACCGCGCGACGGAAATTTGAAAGTTATCGAGGCGCGGTTCACGCAGAAAACTTCCTTTTTTAAATACCTTTTTAATGATATATGATTTGTGCATGTTTAATTTATTAAAAACATCTTCGGTCAGCAAAATATAATTCATAAATTTTATTGCTTCTAACATAAAAAAATTATTGTATGAAAAGCTTTCACAAATGTATAATAGATTTAATTTTGATTGTAACTGTTACATTTACTCAGGGTGTTAATATTCAAGTCAACATGAATCAACTATTTGCGGCCAAAGTGATTTTACATTTTAAAATTGGTTAATTAAGAAGTACAAAAGAAATGGATAGTTTTGGGTCAAGGTATCCAGTGGACCAGAAATTATGAATTCTATTTGGCATGGATTTTTAAACTACGGATGAGCATTTGCCTCATTATTTTCAAAGTGGATTTAGTTTGCCCATCTATTATATATGCAAAACGAATTCAAAAGTACTTCATAACAGTAAATTATGTCTATGATTTTTATGTGTTCTGATAAAATTACTAATGATAAAATTTATATGAAAGAAATTTAAACCTAAAGAACTAGATATCCAAGTCAACATGAATCAATTATTAAAATTTTTTATCTTTTTTGTTTTCTGTAAGCAAGCTAAAGTTAAGCGGCCAAAGTGATTTTTAATTTTAAAATTGCTTCATATTTTTTTACAAGAATTAAAAAGTACAAAAGAAATAGATAGTTTTGGGTCTAGGTATCCAGTGGACCAAAAATTATGAATTCTATTTGGCATGGATTTTCAAAATACGGATGACCATTTGCTCCATTATTTTTAAAGTGGATTTAGTTTGTCCATCTATTATGTATGCAAAACGAATTCAAAAGTAGTTCATAACAATAAATTATGTCTATGATTTTTATGTGTTCTGGCTAATGATAAAATTATATGAAAGAAATTTTAAACAGAAGAACTAGATTTATCTGAGTTTGAAAATTTTTATCTTTTTTTTAATCATTTTATGGTTACAAATGAGTATTTGCTTCATTTCAATGTATATTTACATTAAAATAAATTTATGCAATGAACATTTAAAAAATAGGTAAATACTAAATTGAATTTTTTTTTTTTACATATAAAATTGATTTACCTAGGACTTTTATGGGTTCTGGTTTATGTCGGGGTTTTCCATCAGAATAATTGAATATATCTTAGTTATTGTTAAATTGCTTAGAATTTGTTAAGATCGTGAAATCATTTATTAAGATATATTTCAACAATATTAATGATGTATTTATGGAGTTTGGTTTTTTGAACTTGTAGACAAAAAGGAAATACATTTAAATATTTACCAAATTTACGCAATAAAATCTTTAAAAAATATTTTTAAAAAAGTAATATTTACGGCGATTGGTTTTTTAAAAAGAAATCTAAATAAAAAATTATACACTAAGTATGATCTTTAAAAAATACTTTTAAAAAAGTAATATTTACGGCGATTGGTTTTTTTAAAAGGAGTCTAAATAAAAAGTTATACGCTAAATATAATAATCTTTTTTTGAAAATGAATTAATGAAAGAAGTGAAATCAAAAAATTTATTACAGACGACTTGAGGCCGAATGACTTAATATTTAAAAATAATTTTCTCTTCCAAAAGATTATATTATGTTGAATCACCTTCAATATACGTAAAGTTAACAATTTTTCAAGTATAGCACATACCTGGGAAAACACAAGCAAATTGCACACAACTCAAACACTTTTTAAAATTAAAAATTAAAATATGTTGTTAAGAAGCACACTGAGCATTCACAATATAATTTAAAAAATACAGGTATCAATGCTTTTTTTCGAGATAATTTAGTTCAAAGAATATTAAATTTTTGCAGGTCAAGTATAGCCATACATTGTGATTTAGTTGATTTCTAACTCAATCAAAACATATTTTAATTTCAAAAAGTGTTTGAGTTGTGTGCAATTTGTGTTGTGCAATTATTTCATACTCTTTTATTGAAATTAAACAAATTAATAATTATAAATTCTACCACTTATTTAATATATAATTAAAATAAGGGTCTTCAGTACTGTTTTTTCTATGACAATCAATTATTTATAAAAAAATTATTGCTCATAACACATTACAAGCTGCTCTGCTCAGCGGCTCCGCAGTCAGCTCTAGTCAGCTGTAGGGGCTGCTTGATACAGCGCTGCCTGCAGTCGCCTCATGGCTACAGGCCCGGGCCTACATGCCCCCGTCTGCGGCTGTAGGTAAGCAGTAAGAGTGAGACAGCAAAAATAGACACGCCCACCGCATACGTCACGTCCGGTTCAGTCTACAGAGAGCGCAGGCAGAGAGACCGGATGCTCGAAACTGAAATCGAATTCCCCTGACTACCGTGAGCCTAAGGAAAATCAGCGTTTCGAAAAATGAAACGTTCATAACTTTTCAATGCGGGCTTTGTTCGGGATAATTTTTTTTTAAATTACTCAGGGGATCATCAGCTACGCGTGGGATGTATAATATAAATGGAATAATCATCCTAAAATAGTTTTTTTTTGAAGCGTCCTAACCTAAAACCAAAAATTAAAGTATATAAAGCCCTGCAGGCTTTCACGGCAGTCGGTTTAAAAAAAAAACCAAATCGCCGTTAAAGCCCGATTGGGCTTTAGGATTGGAGCTAAAAAAAATAAAATTTTCGAGTAAATGTAGAACATAAAAAAAAAAATCTTGCTATAAATAAAAGAAATCGGAGCACGTTTGGTTTGTCGTGATCGGATCAGCTGGCGCGGCACCAAGTTCGTGGCAAGCAAGAACACTGAGAACGGAAACAGCCGAAGCCGTCCGATCTCGAGTCTAAAAACAGCTGCGCGTCGTTCGGCCCAACGCCGAAAGCCAATACGGATTATAACCGGTAAATTGCCGATTGTGTTTTAACCAAATTAGAATAATTTATCATGATTGTTTCTAAATTAAAACTGAATTGAAACATCAAAATAGCTGTAAGCCTTTAGTTTTTTTGTATAGAGTATTATTAGGCCTGCACATCAAAAAAAGCACGAAGCACAGGCACCTGTGCGTGTGCATGTGCTTTCGTGCTTTTGTTGCTCCAAAGATTAAAATCAGGTTAGGGGTATCATTCGTTGGTTAAAAATCGATTCATGAACTTGCATTTTTTCACAAAATTAATTTTTAAAGGATGTATATAGTTTAGTAAAAAATCAAATGATTATTAAAAATTTAATTGTTTAGTGAAAAATAAATAATATATACTCTTGTGAAGAGATTAAAAATTGTTACTCATTTCAAATTTATGTATGATGTTTTTTTAAGTTGCTAAAATCAAAATTAAATTCATTTTTGAATAATACCCTTTTTTAGCAAGCAAAATTTTATCTGTGTTCATTAAAAATAAATCGGTGTATTATTTTTTACTAATTATATAAAAAAAAAACTCAACTTAAATTCAGACTTAATTTAGATTTTTAGTTCCTAACTAAATAAAAATACTCAACTTAAATTCAGACTTTGCTTAAATTTTTAGTTTCTAATTGTCGATATCTTGCGAAAGATGTTGAAAATTTTTGACTTACACTAGGACCCCTCAGCGCGCTGCAAGCGCGCATAGGAAAAAAACAATTTTAACCTTCAATTGCACTTTTCGAATATTTTAAAAAACCTTCTCCGCCAATCAGCTCACGAATAAAAAGTTTACGCAATATGGCGCTTGCTCTCTTTTAATAGTGGATATAAAAATAGTTTTAAAGCTTAATTTTTACCTGAAAAATCTAGCAAGACTTTTACTTTTTTATTGGCCTGGTTGCATCAAATAGTAATGAGTTGTAAAAAATTCAATAAATAAGTAAGAAAAACCACTAAATACTCGATAAAAATGATTTCTAGCTTCAGTATACTCGATCACAGCAATTAATACGCTTTAATAAGGTACTCTACTGCAAAAAGTTTTTCTTATTACATTGAATCTTATTGTTATAATGGATTTTATAAGTATCAAAAAGAATTTTTCGACAATCCGAAGCATCATTTTTGGAGGATTGTGGAGATTTTTGGAATTGTATCAAGGATTATTTTTATGGCCACGTCAGATGGATCTTTCTCAAGGGTTGCCACAATTATTTAAAATTACTAATACTACAGTTACTTAAAAATTTCTTCAAAACGAGAGATTTCTTGCTCAGCTAAAAGTTGACATTTTCCCTTGAAAAAAAAATTTGAAAGACTAGTTTAAAATAGTTAAATTAGCGGTTACTTAATAAGCTTTTAATTATATTACTTAATTTAAATTTTAATGTTTGATGATGATGTAAATAAAGTTAAAAATAAATGAATAGATTTGTTTGATTCTCTGTAGTAATAAATCTATAAAAATATGAAAATTAAAGATTTTAAAAATTACACATAAGCTTTATGTGATGTGCTAGAAAAAAAATATTTTTACTCAATAGAAATTATATTTGCTAAAAGATTTATTTCACGAAGTTAAATATATTGTTGTTGAATTTACGTAATAAAAAATAATAAATTTCGTAACGGTCAAAAAAACTAAAAATCTAAAAAAATCTAAAAATTCTGCTTGATAAAAACAGAGTCTAATTCAAAAATGAAATTAATTTTGATTTTAGCAACTTGACAAAACATTATTTCTTAAAATAATAATTTAGTGGAAAAATGTAAGTTCATGGACCGATTTTTAACCAACGAATGATACCCCTAACCTGATTTTAAACATCGGAGCAACAAAATTACGAAAGCACACGCACACGCACAGGCACCTGTGCTTCGTGCTTTTTTTGATGTGCAGGCCTATTTTATCAGTACGTACTAATTCATAATCACATCCACACGACAAAAAAGTGTAAAAAAAAAAATTTTAATTAAATAATTATTATTGAAGCCCTAACTATTTTTATGTACTACTTCGAAAATAATTTTTCACTTGAATTCAAAATTTCTTGGAGCCCCAAGGCCCAAGCCCCCAGCCGATGCTTTACAGCGAGCGCCGGCCCTGCGTGCCGGTATAGTAGATCGATTATTTTTTTTCCGGCGATTTGTTTAGTTGACGGCGCCACGGTCAATTCGGAACTCTCTCCGAGGTAGGCAGCACTCTTAATTATAATGCAATCATTTTTTTTTCTAAAGTCTATAACTGCGATGCAGAGTATTTTATTATAAATTGAGATTTTCTTCAACTTGATGAAAATCGTGTAAGAAAAAAATTGTAAGATATTTATGAAAATTCAATTTAACATTTCTTCATGAGGTTTTTTCTATAAAGTATTTTATAAAAAACAATATTAAAATATTGGATTACTCTTCGTAATAATAACATCATGAAATAATCATTCTAACCTCATACACGCATGCATAACCCGCTTGTAAAATGCAAAATAAATAAAAAAAAAAACTAGAAATTAAAAAAATTTAATGTAATTAAAATACACCACCATTATGACTTTTATAACTCTCGCCAACTGCTTGATTTCTAAAACATGTAGTCATCTACATCAGTAATTTCAATAAAAAGTTTAGTTATACGCTCTTGACAGTCATTAAGATGAAATTAACTATTTTATATCTTTACGAAATAATTATGATAGTTAAAAACTTGCTAGATAAAGTGAAATAATTAAAAAAAAATCATGAAAAGTATTTTTCTAGGGGAGCAGACGAAATTTTTCGCGCCGCAAGATCTGTGGTGTGAACTTAGCAAACCGTGCCCATGTATCAACGTTCGAAACCAACGCTGCGCAAATTTTTTTTCCCTCAACTGCGCAGGCGCGGAGCGAAATAGTATTTTTTGAACTTTTATGAATATCTCATAACATAAAATAGCTAGAAAATCGCGGTTTGTGGCAAAATTTTCTAAAAAAAAAAAATGTAGTTCAACCGTACATATCATTTTTAATTTTGACTAAATATGCGCCCGCTAGACGGCTTTTTATGTAAAGAGTTTTAATAAATCGGTCAGAAAAGTGCCTTCCACCCTTTCTTCAAAATCTGAAAAAATCAGAGCGGTCAATTTTTGTTAAAATACATCACATATTTTTTTTCTAGCGAGGCGTTCGTCTACAATTTTTTTTAATCGCAAATTTAAGGTAAAAAAATACGAAAAATGGCCAAAACGTTTTAAATTTGGCGCCAAAAATAATATTAAAAATTATAGTTGAACTACATTTTTTTTTAGAAAATTTTGCCGCAAACCACATGTCTCTAGCCCTAATAGGTTCTGAGATAAAAATTAAAGTTAAAAAATCACTATTTGAGACCCTAGGGTCCGTAGATTGGGAATAGGGGCTGCGGTTGGCGCCAGAAATTTTCTTTTTTTATGCTCTTTCGAATGATATAGATATTGTAAGGGTTCGCCGTGGGGGCCGATTTGACTATCTTACCCGGGTATACCCTTTACAAAATACTTCAATTTTTTTTGTTATTTTGAAGAAAGGGTATAACCGGGTGAGATAGTCGAATCGGCCCCCAGCGCGAACCACTACAATATATACATCATTCGAAAGGGCATGAAAAAAGAAAATTTTTGGCGCCAACCAGAATTTTTTATACCCATTACTGCGCATGCGCGGTCCAAATAGTGATTTTTTAACTTTGATTTTTATCTCAAAATCTAGGAGGGGTAGAAAAACGCGGTTTGCGGCAAAATTTTCTTTAAAAAAATGTAGTTCAGCGATATAATTGAGAAAGAAAATTGAGCAAGAAGAAAATTAAGAAAAGTTTTTAAAACTACGGGTTGATGACGTCATTAACCCGAAATTCCATTAAAAGTATATCTATATATATATTGAAATTTTAAAAAATTTAAACACTTGTAGTTTTTTTAATTTTAGTTTTTTTTTTTTTTTAAAGAAAAAATACGTGTCAACTATTTTTCGATATTTTAACTAAATAAGCAAAAAAATATTATAAATTTCAAAAAGTTGCTAACCCTATTAAGAACAGAAGACAGAGACAGAGGCCAATAAAGAAAAGGACGCAAAGAGAGCGACGAGGGGGTTACGATTATACTGACTGGATGTGGCACTTCTAGCCCAGCTGTTGCCCAAAAGTGGCATAATAACTACTCAAACAATTTTAATTAAATAAATTGAATATTTTGTGAGCGTGTTACAAAAAAAAATATTGCGAGGGGGATACGATTATGCTGACCGGCTGGGCCAATTCTATGCCAGCCGTTGCCTTAAACTTACGTAATAACTACTGAAGCAATTTTAATTAAATAAATTGAATTGAAAATTTTGTGAGCTTTTCACAAAAGCAAAAAAAAAATAGATTAATAAGAGTTTTAACTTGAGAGAATCATACTTATTTATGGCTTTGTAGTTGTATTGATGTTAGAAAATAGTTTACATAGTTGTGAAAAACTTACTTTGATGGTGATATACTATCTTCTACCATTGTAGATCCTTCATCGCCTTCTATACCAAAATGGTCTTTAGACTTTTGCTTTTTTAAAATAATGTCTATGTAGCCAGAAATTAATTGAAGTATTTGCTCCGACTCGGTTGTTTGAACGCTATAATATTGATCAGAATAATCACCAAAATCTAAAGTAAATGTGTTTGGTGAAGCTCCCCATCTCCGAACAGTTGTCAAAGGCCAAGTTTTAAGTATTTCTTTTGATTTTTCGTCAAGTCTTAAAACAGAATCTTTTGTTACTCCTAATAGTCGAGGCACCAATTTATTTTTTCCTTTCATTTTTTCTTTGACTAAAAAGAATGTAACTCCGTAAGTCTTCAATGATCTAGCGCTTTTTGTATACAAAACTTTAGCTTCTAATTCGGACAATCCAAGACTTTTTTTGTGTTCGGTAAAAATTTTTTTTTCAATATTCTTAACTTTTTGATATGAGTGAGGAAGAAATTCTTTCAAACTGCAAAAAAAAAAAAAATAATAATGCACTATTAAATTAATAATAAGTAATAATAAGCAGTATCGGTATCTTTTTCATAAGAATTCGTCCACCCGTCCGGTGCACAACTTTAAAAATTTGAAAAATGTAGATCAATTAGATATTTTTGGGTTTTCAGGGTATGATTACAAATATGCTTTATTTTTTATTTAAAGTTTTCGTAATAAAGTTTACTTAAATAAGGTGAAATAATGATTTATGCATAATACATCGAATTGATTAAAAATTTTTTATACAGCATTTTGAAGCGTGCTGATTACGAATATGCTCTTAAAATTATAATCTGCTTTAAATAAAGTCTTATTGAATAAAGTAAACTCATAACTAACACGTCGAATCGATTATAGGTTAAGTGCACAGGAATTTTTGAAAGTATTGATTACGAAAATGACCTTCACCATTGAATTTGTCGTAAATGAAGTTAACTCAAAAAAGTACAACAATTGAATATAAGGTTTTTTGAAGGTTTTGAGGTGCTCCTCCGGGAGGAGCTCTTTAAACTACGGCTCCTCCGGGAGGAGCCCACTTCAAACATAATAAATATAAGGTTTTTTGACGTTTTAAGGGGCTCCTCCGGGAGGAGCTCTGAAAATTACGGCTCCTCCGGGAGGAGCCCCTTAAAACATGTTAAATATAAGGTTTTTTGAAGGTTTTGAGGTGCTCCTCCGGGAGGAGCTCTTTTTTTTTGGCTCCTCCGGGAGGAGCCCCTTAAAACATGTTAAATATAAGGGTTTTTGACGCTTTAAGGTGCTCCTCCGGGAGGAGCTACTAAAATTGGCTCCTCCGGGAGGAGCTTTTAAAATTAAGAGCTCCTCCCGGAGGAGCACCTCAAAACCTTCAAAAAACCTTATATTTAACATGTTTTAAGGGGCTCCTCCCGGAGGAGCCGTAATTTTCAGAGCTCCTCCCGGAAGAGCCAAAAAAAAAGAGCTCCTCCTGGATATAACTATAAAATATAGGAAGATATATATATATATATATATGTGTGTGCGAGTCCAACGCATGGCTGCCGGTTTTTCCCTACGTTTTCTGATGATTAAACATTCATAACTTTTTTACTAGCTAAGAGTTGGGTAGGGTGGGGTAATGGGACCGTGTCTTTTTATTTTTATTAAAATCATTAAAACAATTTTTTTTTTTTTTATAAATAATTTTCTTTTTTTTCATAATTTAGAAAAAAATATAGTATTTATTTGGACATGTTCGATTATGGGGGTCATATACGGGCGTGTGTTTCCAGGCAATGCCACATACTGGGATGGCGCGCGCGTAGCGAGAGCGCGTAGCGTGTGCCATTCCCAGCATGCGGTATTTCCTAGGAATACAAGCTCGTATGTGACTCCCATGATCGAACATGTTCAAATATATACTTTTTTGGGCACCAATCAATTTAAGGTGCTTTATGAGTGTTGTTTTCTGAACAAATGACAGCAAGTTCAGTCAAAAACTGTGTTGCCGCGTTCTAACCTCAAAGCCTAGCATCTTGTTCGTTTTCATATTTGAGTAAGTTTTTTGACGATCCGATAAGTGGTGACTGCAAAACAGACCAAACATCGGAAAACAGACAAAATAACGGAAAATATTTGGTCTGAAAAACAGACCATATATACACCTGTTATTTGGTCAGAAAACAGCACGAATAAAGCACCGATAATTGGTTGGTGACCGAAAAAAAAAGAATAAAAAAAAAATACATGGTCCCATTACCCCACCGTCACGATTACCTCACCCTACCCTACTGCATTTTTATTTCATGATCGTCTAGGAGATTTCACATTTTTGTGGGACAACAGACTTTTTATTTTAAATTCTTTGAGTCATTATTGAATTATAGAAGTTACTATTTGTTTACTATTCATAGACCTGTTCGATTCAATTTTTTCCGTCAGACCCGGGCTAACCCGAGTCAAAGCAGTATACCTATATACGTATGAGTATTCGAAGGTATATATATATAGGTACTAGGGGGGTACCCCTTACTAGCTCCGCTCGTCAACCCCCTGCTTTGCGTTAATAAGTTGCTAATTAAAAATTTAACTTCTTTTTAAATAATTTTTCTGAAGTTTTTTTAAAAATATTTTTTCTGTGCTAAAAAAATGATAATAACGTTATCAAAATTGATTAAATTCAAATTTTCATACAAAAATTTTGATTTAATTTAATGATTAGAAATAAATTTTCAAAATTTAGTTCATTCGAATTTTAGAAAATAATTGTAACCAAATTTCATAACAAACACCAGTTGATTGTTTACAAACTGTCATAACAACCACCAGTCGAATTTTAAAATTAAAAAATTTTTGGTTAAATCATATTTTTTTAATTTGTTAAATTTTTTAAAAATATTTTTTAAATTTGAAAAGTAGTTTCTTTTGAAATTTATTAATTTTATTCCTTCTGAAATTTAAAGTGAAACGAAAAGTGAGAAGAAAGATTAAAGATTAAAGTGAAGATAGAAAGATTAAATTCTTAAAGATATTCTTTTTGCAGTTTCTATCTAACAATTAATTTTGATAATGTCTAAAAAGTTTGATGAAGAAAAAATTGAAAGTAAATGCATATCTTGAAATTTTTCTTTTCAATTTTTTCTATTCATTATTAAAAATTTAACTTTTCATTATTTAAGGTTACTTAAATTATGAGGAGAAATATTTAAATTACTTAACTCATTAAGTCCGAGGATTTTTTAAATTTTTGGTGCTTTTCGAGCTGGGAAATCTTGGGGAAAATTTTGAAAAATTTATATCTAAATACCCTACCCCCCTATTTTTAAGTATGCCCTACACGATGGTATAGTTTATAAAACTCAAAAATTCGATTTTCATTTGTTTATTTACAAAATAAAAAAAATAAACAATGTTTTTTTAGGTTTTTTTTTTTTTAATCGAAAAATTGAGTGGTCAAAAAAATTTTTACACACTTAAAAATATGATCACAGGTGATCATGGATTTCAAAGTTTCCAAATCTTCTTTAAAATTGCAGCTGCGATTTTTCTAAACAAAAATGCAGCCAAAAAACTGCGACGAAAAAAATCGTGTACAGCAATACAGCAGTCAAAGGCGAAAAAAAAAAATGAGTAATCAAAAAATAAAAAATACCACCATTTTTTACGTTAAATTTTAAGAGTAAAATACACTTGTCTTTTTTTTCATTGGGACCACCGTTTTTCATGAAAATTCGTTGAAGTTGGGATTATCATGATATAACCACTGCAATTCTTTTTCCTGCACCTGTAGCGAATTTATCTAGCAATTAGATGGAAAAAAATATCGAAATAGAGGTTTTGGTTCCGCTGATTACGAATTTGAGGTCCAATGTGCGATATAAGAATAATTGGGCCTTATATTATGGGACCCAAAAACAAAAATCGAGTAATGAAAAAATAAAAAATACCTTCTTTTTCTACGTAAAATTTTAAAATCAAAATGAACTTGTTGTTTTTTATTAGGATCTTGGTATCCTGGCGGATTCTCCTAATTCTTTAGAATCCGCTAGGTGGCGTACCGTTTAAACAATATACAAATAAATAAGGTGACAAAAGTGAATAAAGAACAGTTGGTCAAACGACATTTTTACCCTGGCAGATATAAGTTCCACCAGGGCCGCTGCTCAAAGACTTTGGCTAATAATTTTAGCGAATTTCAAGCTACTGCATACTATAGAGATAAATAAATTGCAAAATTTTGAAATCTATTCTATCTTTTGTGATTGAATAATTTCAAAAGTTTCAATATGAGACCAAAGCGTAATAGACTAGATCTACCTCCTGATTTAGATTCTGATTCTGAATCGGAATCTCAATTATTTTTTTTTGTTTGCATCTGACATTTGGCAAGTATTTTCAACGTTTTTGGGATAACTTTCTTTCCCCTCTACCCACTCATAAACGTATTTATCCTCCAAACGACTGTTACTACTAACATAATTTTTGGAAGCTTCCGAATATGATTTTTTTGGAGTTTTTTATGCTGAGATTCGATTGTAGAGTCATCACTATCTTCAGCTCCTGATTCTTAGCTATCATCTCCAGAATAATTTGGATCCGGTAAGCAATAGCGATCCTCCTCTTCCTCATCTGAACTGAAACATTGAGATTCCGATTCAGAATCAGAATCTAAATCAGGAGGTGGATCTGGTCTATTACGCTTTGGTCTCATATTGAAACTTTTGAAATTATTCAATCACAAAAGATTGAATAGATTTCAAAATTTTGCAATTTATTTATCTCTATAGTATGCAGTAGCTTGAAATTCGCTAAAATTATTAGCCAAAGTCTTTGAGCAGCGGCCCTGGTTGAACTTATCATCTGCCAGGGTAAAATAGTATATTATTCCCAGAGGGACTAAAGTTTGCAGTGGAGGCCCGCTGTCATTGCAGCCCGAGACGAAGTCGAGGGCTGCAAATACGTGGGCCTCCTCAGCAAACTTTAGTCTTGAGGGATATATGCACTTTTTTAAAGTCCGTTGATCACAAAAAATAACTTGATTTCCTCCGATTAAAGCCAAAAGAACGAAATGTACTCCCGAAGCGCCAGCGGCCGACACGCAGCCGGCCGCCATGTTGCGGCCCGAGCGCTAGCGAGGGCATGCAGTAGGCCGGGTGCGCGTTGGTCGATGGCGCAGGGAGTACATTTCGTTCTTTTGGCTTGCGTCGGAGGGAGACAAGTTATTACTTGTGATCAACGAGGTTAAAAATGTCATTTGACCAACTGTTCTTTATTCACTTTTGTCACCTTATTTATTTGTATATTGTTTAAACGGTACGCCACCTAGCGGATTCTAAAGCATTATGAGAATCCGCCAGGATACCAAGATCCTAATAAAAAACAACAAGTTCATTGTGATTTTAAAATTTTACGTAGAAAAAGAAGGTATTTTTTATTTTTTCATTACTCGATTTTTGTTTTTGGGTCCCATAATATAAGGCCCAATTATTCGAATATCGCACATTGGACCTCAAATTCGTAATCAGCGGAACCAAAACCTCTATTTCGATATTTTTTTCCATCTAATTGCTAGATAAATTCGCTACAGGTGCAGGAAAAAGAATTGCAGTGGTTATATCATGATAATCCCAACTTCAACGAATTTTCATGAAAAACGGTGGTCCCAATGAAAAAAAAGACAAGTGTATTTTACTCTTAAAATTTAACGTAAAAAATGGTGGTATTTTTTATTTTTTGATTACTCATTTTTTTTTTTTTTCGCCTTTGACTGCTGTATTGCTGTACACGATTTTTTTCGTCGCAGTTGTTTGGCTGCCATTTTGTTAAGAAAAATCGCAGCTGCAATTTTAAAGAAGATTTGGAAACTTTGAAATCCAGGATCACCTGTGATCATATTTTTAAGTGTGTAAAAATTTTTTTTACCACTCAATTTTTCGATTAAAAAAAAAAAAAACCTAAAAAAACATTGTTTTTTTATTTTATTTTGTAAATAACCAAATGAAAATCGAATTTTTGAGTTTTATAAACTATACCATCATGTAGGGCATACTTGAAAATAGGGGGGTAGGGTATTTAGATATAAATTTTTCAAAATTTTCCCCAAGATTTCCCAGCTCGAAAACCACCAAAAATTTAAAAAATCCTCGGACTTAATGGGTTAATAGATACTTTTGAACAAAATTCATCTGAAGAAAAAAAAAAATTTTAATAAACTAAATAATTTTTCGAAAACAACAAAGATGAAGAAAAATGATGAATTAGTAGCAAGTTTTAAAAAAATGAGTTTGATATAATTAATTGAAATACAAATTGAAAAGTTTATAGAAATGTAAAAGTTTAATAAAAAGTGAATTAAAAATAAATAAAATATATATTATTTCAGATATTAAATTGGAATACTTCAAATGCGGAAATGGTATTGTAACTTTATGTATTTTTTTTTATCACTGTAGTGAAGATTTTTTGAGTAACCATGATTTAGAAGAGCATCTAAAAATAATTCATAATAAAATTTTAGTTTTTGTCTGCAATTATTGAAATATACATCTATGTACTTTACAACAAAAATAAAAACAAAAATTAACACTAAAATTTGAAAAGTTTTAAAACTTTTTTCTTAATTTAGTACTCAAATGGCTGCTCCTCAAATACCTACAAAAATGATGAAGATGAGCAGCCAGGAGCCGACAGGAGCAGCCAAAATCAAAACATAAGTAAAAATAAGGTTTTTCGTCCTTAAAATAGTTTAAAATGGACGAAAAACCTTAATATTACTTATGTTTTGATTTTGGCTGCTCCTCATTTATTGCTCAACTTTGCCTAGCTCACTCCTATATAATATAGTAGGATAAACCGCAGTGACTCAGGTTGAACCTAAAAATTGAATCCATTAAGTCTAACGATTCAAGTTGCTATGCGACTAATTGGAAATAACCGAAAAATTATCGAAATAATTTAACCCATACTCCTCCGCCAAATGTCAAATACGGCGTTTCTATTGGCTGAAATTCATCTCGAGAAAATAATCCCCGTAAAACCTTGGACACTCTCCGAAAATCAAAGGAGTCACCATGGATAATTCGCGAAGTTCTCGGTCCCGATGGGTGGACAATGCGCGAGGTCCTACTGTATTTTATTACAATAAAAAAACGCAAACGACATTACGTTGTTTCAACAATATCGCCCGATCAAATGACGGCTCGATAAGATTGATGATTTAAAACAAGTTAATTCAAACATCAATTTACAAAAAGCTCAGATTCACAGGTCTTGACAACAGTATTTATAGTTTAAAATGTCGAGAATCTTGGTACAAAAGTATAAAGGTATTAAATTCTGTGATTATGGCGGTAATTATCTTCCATCAGTTATTTTTTTTAAAACAAAATTTACTCTGCTTTTAAACAAACTGTTGGACGATAGCATTATAGATATGGTAATTAAAGTCTTTAAAAATAAAAAAATTTTTAGAACAATTAAAAAACTTACTCCAAAAAACCAGGTTTGTGTTTTTCATCTTTGAAGTCTCCGAATTGAATTTGACATTGTATTCCTGCAAAAACACAAGCTTGATCTTGAATTACTGGATGAGTTCCATCTAAAATAGCATCTCGGGCTTGTACATATAAAAGCGATAGTTGTACAGGATCCCTACTGTCAATATTTTGATCAGAAAAAAAAAATTTTCGACGAAGCAACACTGTTTCTGTTTCATCAACTCCTTGTTCTCTTAATGTTTTATTCGGATCAATCCAGTTGACTGAAATTTTAATTATAAATTTTTTATTATTTTAAAAATAAACTAATAAATATTACTAAGTATTATTCACAAAGAATAATAAAAATCTAGTTACGTAAAACATCAATAAATTTACTCAAAATCTCAAGCTGCACTGTAAATCGTTACAACGCTCAATTCAAAAATATTTCAAACCTACCTCCCTTTAACGTTGTTTTTTAATTTAAGTTGAATAATTTTTTTTTTTATCACTTAGCTATTTCCCGTCAATTAAATCTAATCTCTTTTAAAGAAAAGGCAGGCAGTTATTGAAATCAATTTATTTTTTCGGCAACTTATACAAGGGCGTATACGGTGATTATATAAGAGTGTTAAAAAAATACCAAAAACTTAATAATTTCTATACTAATCTAACTGAGGAGGTTAGGCCATTTTCATGCAGTCATCTAATTGAAGAATGAACCCACTTGAAACGCTAGTTTTTATCACAAACTATTAAAGTGTCTGTTTCATCTCAGATTTAATATGAGGGTTTCTTATGAGGGGGTAGTCCGGTCAACTCGAGCGTTTAATTGTGAAAATTTTGTAAAAAATTGTAGAAATGTAAGAATTTTCAAATTTCCGCCATTTTGTTTCTTTTTAATGAAAATCAATTAATCTAGGTCCTCCTGTAGCCAATCACCTACAGATTATAAAACTTTTTGATTTTGTCAGATTGGACCATTCGTTCCCGCAAAATCATCTACGCCAGGAAAAAAATTTTTTTTTTCTAGACGCCATTTTATGTAAAAAAAATTAATAAAAAAAAAAAAATTTTGTGTTGTTAATTAGTTGTATTTTAACATGATAAAAGATTGATTCTGAAAAATATTTTCTACTGCAAAATAAAAATCGGCAAAATAACGCTCGAGTTGACCGGACTACCCCCATAAGTAAAATATAGTTTTTAATTTTATAGGGTTGCTTACTCAAAATCACTATGAAAATCGGATCAAAAAAATTAAAATTCCGTCCTAGCACAGCAATTTCCATTTACAAGGTTGATCAAATTAATTGAATTCTTATTTTATTGCGTCTTGCATTATTGACGCGTATATTTATTTCAAAATTCTGTGTTTACAGAACTTTTTTTACCCTCTAAACAAATTAAATGATCAATAGAAGTACTTAATTTTCATATATTATTCATTTCTGAAATAATAGTCTCATGTGATTCATTTAAACTAGGTTATAAATAATTTTATATTATAAAGAATCTAAGGTACCCTTACTCATACAAGAGATAACTCTTGTCGACAATTGACTCGATCAATTTCTAAATAACCATCAAATGTACACTTCAACGACTGAACTCTATTAATGATGTGAATAAATTTTTTTAAAAAATTTTTTCGCCTTGCTTTTTAAATTTAAAAAAAAGTTTTTCCTAATTTAATTTTAAGTATCTGCCTAATTCATCCATTAAAAAAAGGCATTTTCTATGTCGATAAAACCATTTTGATACTCCACGGACCCATTTCTTTGCCATAGGTAAGAAGTCTCATACAAAATCTAATTTTTTACGTACAGACCGACAATAGTTTTGAGTGACAGATTGATAACGTTCTCATTCTTTATAAGGGAACTGGGTCCATCGAGTATCAAAATTGTTTGAAACACCAACATCTTGTCAGGAGAAAGATGTATATAGGAAATACGGCACGATCGTTACAACCGGCAATACCTACCAAAGTATCGACCCAATCAAGCCAGGTAAAAATTATTTGATTGTGTCTAGTTAAATTTTTAAAATATTAGAGTCATCTGTAGGAATCTAGATTTAAACTAACAGATCTCTTGAACTATTCTCGAGTAAAATCCAATTATCTAACTAGATGATTTTATTCTACAGATGAGACAGAAGTTGAAGCTGACTGGTGATAGACGGTTGATAGACGGCATAGACCGTAAATGGTTTGAATAACCTTGAGCAAGAATCATCTACCGCTCAAGAACCTGGTTTGGAGATCAATGATATTCCACGGCACCTCGAACCGCAGCTAATCATTCAAAATGACAGAACGGAGATCACCCTGAAGGGCATAGAGGAAGTCATCAACGACACACAGGATCTTGAACAGAAACTGGACATACTTCATCAACAAACTGGACCGGAAAATGATTAAACAACAACAGTTGGAACAACAACTCCTTCAGCAACAACTGGAATAGACACGGAAGGAACCTCAACAAGCTAAACAACAAGAATTGCAACAGAGGAAACAAAGAATCTCACAACAGTGGCCAAATTCGGGTTTGCCATCTTTACCTCCACGACAAGCTTTTCCTCGTGAATCAAGCCAAGCTGATTTCCTTGCCCAGCAGAGAGAACTCACTGGTATAATGCGAACCTGCGTGAGCCAGATGAGTCGAGGTGCCGAATCCATTAGGAAGTTAACAACTCAGGTACCTGGACATAATATTTTAAATTCAACAATACTAGATAGATCGCCAGAACCTACCCTACGAAATATAAATGATTCAAGAAATTCTAGAAATTGTCGAGTATTGAATCACTTATGCTCTTTACGTTTCGAGTTGATAAATTCAGATTTATTGAATAATAATGACATAAATGCTATACCTAATAGATTATTTCCTCTAGACATTCATTAAGAAAGAGTAAACACTGTTACAGTGAATTCATAGTGGACGGTGTACAAAGATATTATGCGTAATATTTCTGAGTATCAACATACAGCTTGTTAGCCTGAAATTAATTCATGACGTTTTGAAAATTTGTAAAAGTAATAAATCGAAAGTAGAAATCAAATGCGAATCTTTTGCACAAACTTTCGATTTAAAAAAATAATTTTAAAATGAATGAGGAGTAAAATGTTAATAGTTGAATTTAAAAAATTGTTTTTGGACATACACCGTAAACTCTTAAAAAAGTTTCATTAAATTTCTTTAAGTATTTTATGCATTATAATTTTTAGACTTTACAAACAAAGTTTTAAAATTAGCTCAGCCATAGAGTTACTTGAAGTTTGATGTACAAAAATTAAAATAGAGTAAATAAAAAAAAATTATGTTTTAGTAAGGAATCCAGGTACTCAGAGCGAAATTTTTAAATAAAAAATTTGAAGCCGTGTGTCGCGTGAAAATATAACCCTGAATATCGATATTTTAATTTTTTTACTCCTGCGCCATCTGGTGGTAGAAGTTGGAACCCGATAACCCAATGAATTGGGTTATTTAAATTTTCCAAGCTTCGAATTTGCCAAGCTCGGAATATGCCGATCGAGCTAAGCTCCAAGCTGAGCTATTCCAGGCTCCGAGCTGAGCTATGCCAGGCTCCGAGCTATCGAGCTAAGCTCCGAGCTGAGCTATTCCAGGCTCCGAACTGAGCTATGCCAGGCTCCGAGCTATCGAGCTAAGCTCCGAGCTGAGCTATTCCAGGCTCCAAGCTACCGAGCTAAGCTCCAAGCTCCTACGCTAGGTTCCGAGCTCCATAGCTAGGCTCCAAGCTTTGACGCCGGGCTCCGAGCCACGTTAGCTGGACACTCTGAAGGCCAGGATGGTCCTCTTACCCTCGGTGAGAATATTCGGAACTTTTTAGCCCCTTTTAAGGGCTTGATTTGTTCGAAAAAGAGCATTGGTACACCAGGAGAACATATCGCATCAGTAGTAAGCAACCGATCGGTAAGGCCTGCAATCTGTAATCTTTTGTTTTAACTGTTCTCCTGATCGGATCCATTTTTTAAAGGCGAAGATTTCTTTCAAACAGTAATACTATACTTATTAATTGATTTTTTTATTCATAATTTTACTCAATTTAGAGTTTGGTTAGCGTTAAGGATGTTTGGTACTTACGAAAAAATGCAGCCGTTTTGTCAATTTTGATCGTATTGATTTATGATTAATATCAAAGTAATCGTTTAATTTTTTGCCTTTTTTTGTTCGATTTAGTTTTATAAAAAATCAAAGTGTTTTTTAAATAATTTAACCCGAACTCTTACGGAAATCAAGCAATTTTTTTCTTTGATCGTGTGTCATTCATCTAAAAAAGCAGGGACCAATAAAAGAATTATTAGGATTTGTAGATTTTAGCTTGAAAAAGATTTTGAGATTTTTTTTATAGTACCTTTCCGACCATTTGAAAAAGATAACGAAGAAAAACAAGCGCACAGCGGTGAAATTCCATGCGCGTCCGAACAAGAAATGCTCTTACTTTTTTTGTACTATATGTTTTGATCTAAAAATTCGTACACAATATCTTGAGGTCTTAATTTTTAATGTGAGATCAAAAAAGTTAATGTTTTAAACTTTTGTCGCAGAGTTTTGTAAATTGAAAATTAGGTTATGTTTTCGTGATTTTTTCTAATTTTTCAAAATATTTTTAAAACATAAAACTAATACTAAATTAAACAATAGACTTTCAACTATGCTGTGTAAGATTTTCAAAATGATTCATTCATTAGGGTCAGAGCACTGATGAGTTGAAAATAAAATCGTCTCGTCGGGCGCTGCGGTGGCCGTCCCCTCCCCTCTTTTCCCCTCACGAAAGTACCAAACATCCTTAAGCAGTCCCAAGAGTGCATAAACACGAGGTGGTGATAAACACGATACTAGTGCGCTTTGCATAAAAAGTATGAAATCAACCGTATGCATGTAACCAAAATAGTCAGAAGTTTTAATTAGTAGTAACTTTATTTAAAGTTGTTTAATTTGTTATATTAGAAAAAATAAATTATCAGTTTTTTAAACTGCCTAAGTAACTTATTTAAAAGCATTTATTCCACGCCAAATTTAGTAATACTTTTTATCGTACTCATATTTGAGCCTCTTTTTTTATAGACGCGTTTTTAATACAAGTTGAAAAAAAAAAAAAAAAAAAAAAAAAAAAATCAGAAAAAAGCGAAAAAAATTATGATTAAATTTTAAATAGTAAGAACCGATCTTTTGATATTTTTCCATTATGCATTCCTAGAAAGTGATTAACATCGCAGCCGTTGCTATGGAGACGCGATGACTTCGCTACCACGCCGTTCAACTATATGCTTATTTGGCATGCTTCAGCTCTGTATAAAGCACGTCGGAGTTTCGGCTCCACGTTGCGGAGTTTATGCAAGATACAACCGTAATTAAATTTGGATTTTTTTTAATTTTTTATTTTTTATTACAGTGTTGTGTCATGAATTGACACAATTTTGCAATACGAAATTTTGTAAACGACTTCGGAGCGAGGTCATGTTTTGATATTAGTAAGCAGTTTTTCAATAATCGGGCGTTTATAAAAACGCTTGATTATCGAAACAAGTCAGTGTGTGTTTCAAGAACCAGCTCCGGGATCGGCCTTCCGAAAACAGGTAAATTATCTAGAGTCACATCTCTGTAATACTATAAGATCTATAATATCTCGAAAATAACCTATAATAAATTAAAAGAGTTATATCTCATTAACAGTAAAATTATCTAGAGTCACATCTCTGTAATACTATAAGAGTAATATCTCGAAAATAACCTATAATAAAGATTATTATAAACAACTAATAATGTTTGAATTAATCCAGACATAACGAATGGTTCCGGTACATAACCGAATTGAGAGAATTTAATAATTTATCGTATGAGAGGCGATATAATAATTGATTAATTTATCATGTGAGAGGCGATATAATAATATAATAATTTATTGTGTGAGGGGCGATATAATAATTTAATAGTTCGTCGCGTGAGAAACGATAGAAAATCTAATAATCTATAGCGTGAAATACAATAACTTAAAAACTATATTTTTGATAACGCGATTAAAAATTATGAGTTAGATATCTTTTGTATCACGCACGCCTACTAAAGCGAGCGAGTCTAAAACTTTAACAAGAAGTACAGTGAGAAAAATTCCCGAGTGGCGAGAAAATATTTTGAAAGAATCTGACAGCATAGGTAATAAAACGGCGGGAACACGTAAGAAAAATACGGAAAATAAAATATATACAGAGTCAGCAAATCTACTAAGTTTTGAAAACCCTAACCTAACAAATTCGGAAAGTACAAGTTGTAATGATAAGGAATCGTCAAAAGCGAGTGAGAATACACCGGAAAAAATCGGGAATAGTAAGGAAATAGCTAAAAAACAATTTTCGTCAAATACAACGATTGATAGAGTTTGAAAACCGATTTAAATTTGAAAATCCCTTGACAATAAATTTAGAAGATTCAGGTCGTTACAATCTAGAATCATTGACAAACGCAAAAGAGGATTCACAGAAATTTAAATTAAAAGTTAATTCATCGATAGGAATTAACTCAGAGTCAGAAAGTAATTTATTAAATTTTGTAAAATCTACAAAAAAATGTCGAAATTTAAAATCACGTACCTCGTTCATGAAAGTCCATTCTTTAACGGTTCTCAAAAATCTGCCGGGAAATGATAAAGTATGTTACTGAAGTAGAGTCTTTGATACAGAGGGATGATATTGAGATATTTTTGAAATATTTGATCTTAAAAAAATGTGTAGAATCAGCCGATGAATGGTTTGCCGATAGAAAACCAATAACGATAAACGAATTTGTTACTAGTATTAAAAATTGCTTCCCAACGACCGAAAATTTTTACTCCTATTACAATGAATTACTCACAATTAACACAAAGGGAGCGCGAAGATGTACGTGCATATACATCGCAATTGAAAAAATTGGTTAAGAAAATGAAGGAATTGAAGAAATTAACTCTGGGATTAGAGGAACGGGAATATAAAAATTTCGAAACAAAACTAAATTCCGATGCATTAAAGAGTTTTATTGATGGCTTTAAATTCAAAATCAACGTTCAGTTAGATAAAAATGGTGATTTTGCGAAAACACTAAATAACGTATTAATATTAGAAAAAAGTTACCTCAGACTGAAGATATGAACATGCGTTAATCACTGTTCCAGTAATTTAATTAAGAAAAATATCGCGATTTGTCAGATTTGTACAGAACGAAATCATGAAGCCTTATTTTGCCCGACCGCCGCGTGTGTATATTGCACATCACAGAATCACAGATCTTTCAATTGTAATAGAGCGACCAAAAAAATTAAACTACAGTGCAATTTATGTAGTAATTACAGTCACTCGATTAGTGCGTGTGAGTACAATAAAATCGGAAGTAAAAATTGTCAATTTTGTCAGATAGCAGGACATCAGGTAGATCAGTGTGAGAATATTAAAGATTTTGAACTTTGTTTGAAGTGTTTTAAACCTGGACACACTCCATATTTATGCTTAAATAAGGAGGAAAACCGGGAAAATAACGAAAATTGCAAAAAAATCGGGTCATACACTCAACGAATGCCCTGATGCTATTTGCCAAAAATGTAATAAAAGAGGTCACATAGTGAAAAACTGTAACATTCAGGAAAATAAAAATAAATTTCGTTTTTGTACTTTTTGTGAAAACATAGATCACGAGCTAAATGATTGTAATCAAGTGAAAATCATGCTAACACAGCAAAAAAATAAAAGTTTGTCAATTTGTCAAATTTGTGACAAATCAGGTCATAACGCTAAAGATTGTTTCAGATATAAAAATAAACAACAAACTACTCAAAATAACACTTATTATAATAAACGAGAGCAAGATCGAAATAACCCAATGCAAAAAAATTGTTAGTATTGTAGTTATAAAGGTCATGATCTCGATACGTGCACCAAATACAGAGCGTTGAAAAATTACTCAAGTAACACTCAGCAAATTTGTAAGCATTGTAATATGTCAGGACATTCGTTGCAAAATTGTTTAGAATTACAAAATTTACAAAATTCTATCGGGAACTATTGTAGTATCTGTAAAAATATAGGTCACATTGCGTTAAATTGTAAACGTTCTCAGTATTCAGTGGGAAGTTAGAAAATCCTTTGAGGCACATTTTCGTCGAGAATGTGAATAATACTTATGAATTTCTAGTAGACAGTGGTGCTCAGCTGAACATAATGAAAAATGATAAAGTGAAACCAATAGACATAGATCCGCGTCGGCAAATTTTATTGTCCGGAACATCAAATAATATAATCAAAACTTTGGGTACCACAAACATATTTATTAACGGCTTATTTTATGAATTCCATGTAGCTCCGGATGCATTTAATTTACCTTACGACGGTATTTTGGGCATAGAATTATTGAGCGAAGGAAAATTGAGATTAGATGAAGGTTACTTGGAAATAAATAATAAAAGAATAACTTTGTTGAGGAACGATAGGAAAGTAAAGTCAAGCGAGATATATGACACCAATTTTGCGAACGACATACAAAGCTTAGCCAACGATTTACTTAGCTTGCAATTTACTACGTCACGGGACGATAAGACAGAAACTCTTCAGAGAGAGGACAATGAACCGTTGAAGGTTATGAAATTTGACTTTAATGCTGACACAATAAAGTCAGAAGAAGATACCGATTTTACTGAAGGAATAAAAAAATTATTAAATACCTTAGTAGAAATTAGTAGCACGAATAATGAAACTAAAACGATAAATAACAATACCGATTTACGGAGGGTGATAGAGTGAAAATAATAGGAAAATATTCGTGAGTCAAGTAAATTGTTTTTTGGAAAATTTTAAACCTTGTGATAGCGAGCTTGATGCCGAATTGTTAGATTATCCGTCCTTTTCGAAAGTACTGACAGAAAATGTGGAAGTAAATTTAAATGATAATGGTCAGAAATATTTGAATCATATTACCATTTTATTATGTCTGGATTAATTCAAACATTATTAGTTGTTTATGATAATCTTTATTATAGGTTATTTTCGAGATATTACTCGTATAGTATTACAGAGATGTGACTCTAGGAAATTTACCTGTTTTCGGAAAGCCGACCCCAGAGCTGGTTCTTGAAACACACACTAATCGAATGACCTTAATTACTACATAAATTGCACTGTAGTTTAATTTTTTTTGTCGCCCTATTACAATCGAAAGATCTGTGATTCTGTGATTTGCAATATACACACACGGCGGTCGGGCAAAATAAGGCTTCATGATTTCGTTCTGTACAAATCTGACAAATCGCGATATTTTTCTTAATTAAATTACTGGAACAGTGATTAACTTGCATGTTCATATCTTCAATCTGAGGTAACTTTTTTTCTAATATTAATGCGTTATTTAGTGTTTTCGCAAAATCACCATTTTTATCTAACTGAACGTTGATTTTGAATTTAAAGCCATCAATAAAACTCTTTAATGCATCGGAACTTAGTTTTGTTTCGAAATTTTTATATTCCCGTTCCTCTAATCCCGGAGTTAATTTCTTCAATTCCTTCATTTTCTTAACCAATTTTTTCAATTGCGATGTATATGCATGTACATCTTCGCGCTCCCTTTGTGTTAATTGTGAGTAATTCATTGTAATAGGAGTAAAAATTTTCAGTCGTTGGGAAGCAATTTTTAATACTAGTAACAAATTCGTTTATCGTTATTGGTTTTCTATCGGCAAACCATTCATCGGCCGGTTGTACACATTTTTTTAAGAACAAATATATTTGTTATGTCTGGATTAATTCAAACATTATTAGTTGTTTATAATAATCTTTATTATAGGTTATTTTCGAGATATTACTATTATAGTATTACAGAGATGCGACTCTAGATAATTTACCTGTTTTCGGAAGGCCGATCCCGGAGCTGGTTCTTGAAACACACACTGACTTGTTTCGATAATCAAGCGTTTTTATAAACGCCCGATATTGAAAATATCGATATCAGTAAACCCGATTATTGAAAAACTGCTTACTAATATCAAAACATAACCTCGCTCCGAAGTCGTTTACAAAATTTCGTATTGCAAAATTGTGTCATTTCATGGTACAACATCTCCCCCCTTAGGTGTTTGTTTTGAAAAACTAAGTGTACTCAAACCCCTACATTTTTGTTTAGTATTTACTTATTATAATTATTCTTATTATATATATTTTACTATCTTTTTTTTTTTTTTTTTTTTTATAAATGAATTTTTTTATATTTTATTAAATATTATATGAATTTTTCCAATAATTAAGTTTTCTAATAGTAGATTAGTAGTTCAAAAAATAAATAAGTAACATGAATGTTGATTAACAAATCAATAATTTAATAACAAATGATATATGAATTTTTCATATGTTTCTCCTCCCTGGCAAAGATGAAAAACTCTAAGGTTAAAAAAAAAGAAAAAACATGTGTAGCAACGTAAAGAGAAAAATTTTTTTTTTTCATAATTTAAATAAGCCACAGTGCTCATTTTTTTATTCATTTACAGAAAGTGTCCTTTGTTTGGTCATAGTTTGGGTTAAAGTTGGAGGTCTTGATGGTAATGATGGAGGAATTTTTGAAATGGTTGAGATAGAGACTATTCTTACTTCTTGTAATTTCATTTCTTCTGATTTTTTCGGGATTGTTTGATTTCTGTTTAGGTGACAAAGAAATGTGTTATGGATCTTGATATTGCAGCTAGGAGATGTAAACCACAGCCATGTAGTTGTTGTAAAAGATAGGCGTTTATAGTTGTATCTATGATTATTTTTATTAGATGTAGTATAAAAATCATCATAATTATTGCGGATGAAATCGATCCACCCTTAATTAAATTGTCGATGTTGCCAGACCATAGGTCTGCCAAGATTCCCTTTATTGTTGATTTAGTGAACAGGTTGTTAATTGATTCTTCGTTATAATTGTATACACCTGCCATTTGTCTTGTTAGAATATTCAGTAAAGCTGGCTGTTCTAACGGGAACGTAATTTGTTGTTGAGCTTGTTTCAACTGATGCTTTGAGTACACCCCTGATGTGGCTAACGTCTCAATCAATTTATAATTCCACCGAATTTTTGTTGTAGGCTGGAACATGTGTGGAGATGTTACTTCATAAGTTGGATAGGTAAACAAGCTGGGAGAATTTGTCATAGTTAATTTAACAAAAAGAAGTGATATCATTTAAATTATCTAAGGTGTTTCAATGTATTGGTCAAACCAGATCAAGCAAAAAGAGATTTGCAATTTTTTATTCTATGATATTTCCTCAGAATTCTTCATAACTCTGCCAAAATTTGATAAAATAGAACCAATAAAATGGTAAAAAACGAAAGAGTTATTAACTTTTAAAGTTTTGAAATACTGATATGTATAGACATACTAACCGTGTAAGTTAAAGCAATGATGTCAAAATTCTTAATATTTAAAAAATTATATCTTCGGTAATATTGTTTAAAGAATGATTAGAAAAATCATTAAAAATCGAAAATTAAAAAAAAAAAATATTTCTGAAAAGTTGTCATCTTCCCTATTGTAAAAGGAGTTTATTGTTAAGAAAAAAATAATGGTAATTTTTTTAGTTGATTAAGGCGAAGGCAAAGGTAACCTCTCAGCTGAAAAAGTTTTTTCTAAAATTTGAGGCTAATTTTTATCAAATGTTAATTTTTTTGGACTCTAAATATAGCTTTTGATGGCAGTTTTCGCGCTAAAGACCCCTTTTTTACAATTTCTATTATTTTTTGTAAAACTAATATTTAAATACTGCCAAAAGATATGCGGGTCGTGTTGGGATTGAACTTAAAAAATACTTAAAAATTAAAAAACTAGCTCTTTAGCCCGCAAACTGCCATCATAAGCTACATTTATGTAGAGTCTAAAAAAATTAACATACGATAAAAATTAGTCTCAAACTTTAGGAAGTACTTTTACAGCCGAGAGCTAACGTTTCACTTCACCTTAAACATTATTTCTATTTTTTTAAACAAAAAAAATTTTGTACCAAAAACTATTTTATTAATTAAACATAATTTAAACCATAATGAAACATAAATTTTATTTTTAATTGAAATTAATTTTGAAAAAATTTATGCTAAATTTAAATCCTAAAAAAAAAAAAAAAAAATTTTAATATATTTTTAAATTTGAAATCCTGGATGTAAGATTGATATTTAAGCCAAAATAGTGATTAAAACTGAATTTATGGCTCCTGACAACTTCTGTGATAATTGACCAATTACTACAAAAATCATTTTTCTTATCAGATTTTTAAGTTAGAAAATAAATTTCAGATTTGAATCATACGGGTTATTGTTTAATACTATTAATTTGTTTGATACAGTTTTTACTATTGAAATGCTAATCAATTTTTATTTTTATTTTTTCTAACTTCATAAGTTTTCAAAAGAAGGATCATGGTGTTTTACTCAAATTTTTCTTCGTAGATTTAGAAGTGCTTTCTTTTATCAGTGCTTGTAGTCACAACAAAAATGATGATAAAAGTGTTGATTTTGTTCACGTTTCAATCCTAAAGCGCGATAGCGCTCTTACGGTGAGAGATTTTCACTCTCTGCTGTAAAAGCAAAGCGCCTTTGAGGAAGCTCACGCAATTTTGATTCAACCGTTTGATTTGTTTAAAAAATTCCAGGTGATTCCTTAAACAAAAAGCTACAACGTTTGTATTCAACCCATCATAAGGTTGCAATGCTCATTTTTGAGAAAAAATTCGTCTTATTATAATAGGAAAAACCTAAAAAAAAATCTTACACTTTTTTCAACCGCTTTTTCTGGTAAAAAAAATTCATTGGAACGTTTAAATAATTTTTTTTTGTTAGTGTCATTTTTTCACGCTCAATAAATAATACTGTGATAAAAAAAAAAAAAAATCCATATTTAACCCTTAAAGGCCACACCCAAATCCAGAACTGCCACACTGACAGTTATGTGGGGTCATTCTGACCCCGTGTGGCATTTAAGGGTTAATTACGGTTGTATCTTGCATAAACGCCGCAACGTGGATCCAAAACTCCGACGTGCTTTACACAGAGGTGAAGCATGCCGAATAAGCATATAGTTGAACGGCGTGGTAGCGAAGCCACCGCGTCTCCATAGCAACGGCTGCGATGTTAATCACTTTCTAGGAATGCATAATGGAAAAATATTAAAAGATCGGTTCTTACTATTTAAAATTAAATCATCATTTTTTTCGCTTATATCTGATTTGTTTTGTTTTTTTTTTTTTTTTTCAACTCAGTGTATTAAAAACTCGTCTATAAAAAAAAAAGGCTCAAATATGAGTACGATAAAAAGTATTGCTAAATTTGGTGTGGAAGAAATGCTTTGAAATAAGTTACTTAGGCAGTTTAAAAAACTGATGATTTCTGTTTTCTAATATAACAAATTAAACAACTTTAAATAAAGTTACTACTAATTAAAACTTCTGACTATTTTGGTTACATGCATACGGTTGATTTCATACTTTTTATGCAAAGCGCACTAGTATCACCACCTCGTGATTATGCACTCTAGGGACTGCTTAACGCTAACCAAACTCTGAATTGAGTAAAATTATGAATAATAAAATCAATTAATAAGTATAGTATTACTGTTTGAAAGAAACCTTCGCCTTTAAAAAATAGATCCAATCAGGAGAACAGTTGAAACAAAAGGTTACAGATTGCAGGCCTTACCGATCGCTTGCTTACTACTGATGCGATATGTTCTCCTGGTGTACCAATGCTCTTTTTCTAACAAATCAAGCCCTTAAAAGAGGCTAAAAAGTTCCGCATATTCTCACCGAGGGTAAGAGGACCTTCCTGGGCTTTCAGAGTGCCCAGCTAACGTGGCTCGGAGCCCGGCGTCAAAACTTGGAGCCTAGCTAAGGAGCTCGGAACCTAGCGTAGAAGCTTGGAGCTTAGCTCCGTAGCTTAGAGCCTGGAATAGCTCAGCTCGGAGCTTAGCTCGATAGCTCGGAGCCTGGCATAGCTCAGCTCGGAGCCTGGAATAGCTCAGCTTGGAGCTTAGCTCGATCGGCATATTCCGAGCTTGGCAAATTCCAAGCTTAGAAAATTTAAATAACCCAATTCATTGGGTTATCGGGTTATCAGGTTCCAACTTCTACCACCAGATGGCGCAGGAGTAAAAAAATTAAAATATCGATATTCAGGGTTATATTTTCACGCGACACACGGCTTCAAATTTTTTATTTAAAAATTTCGCTATGAGTACCTGGATTTCTTACTAAAACATAATTTTTTTTTTACTCTATTTTAATTTTTTGTACATCAAACTTCAAGTAACTCTATGGCTGAGCTAATTTTAAAACTTTGTTTGTAAAGTCTAAAAATTATAATGCATAAAATACTTAAAGAAATTTAATGAAACTTTTTTAAGAGTTTACGGTGTATGTCCAAAAACAATTTTTTAAATTCAACTATTAACATTTTACTCCTCATTCATTTTAAAATTATTTTTTTAAATCGAAAGTTTGAGCGAAAGATTCGCATTTGATTTCTGCTTTCGATTTATTACTTTTACAAATTTTCAAAACGTCATGAGTTAATTTCAGGCTAACAAGCTTTACGTTGATACTCAGAAATATTACGCTTAGTATCTTTGTACACCGTCCACTAGGAATTCACTGTTAGAGATATTATAATTAATCATCTTGACGAATATTATCATAGAAAAATAATGTTCTTGAAAGATCCCAAGGCTTGAAAGACTATAGAAAAGCTGAAACAAATTTTCAGCTGCATCCGTCAGATCTACAGTGTATGCGCTTGAATGAAACTTAGAGAAAAAATAAACGATTTTTAGAAGAAATTTGAGGCGACTGTACGAGAGTCCGAAATGTGTGAAGGCGGAATATCAATTCCACCCGAGGAACAGAGAGCTGCCTTTTACAATGCGGTCTCTGGAACTGTCCCGGAACAGCTAATCTCGTACAGTCAACCAATAATAAACCTATAGATCTAGAAAAAAATGAAATTATTTGTTTTACAGCTAGAGGCATCTCGCCAATTGATTAATCAACAACATCCGGCGCCTAGAGCAGACACTGCCAACGGCAGTAATAGTTCAAACTGGCAGGACAACAGTTGCCACCGGTGCGATGGTAACGGGCACAAGGAACTACAGTGTTGCTTCAAAGCTTTAGGCATTTGGTTCTGTTAAATGTCGTAGAATGGAATACCACATCTCGAGCACTTGGCCCAACAATCATACAATCGTAAACAAAAATAATTCTAATTCTAGAAGTAATTTTTCAAGGGAAGGAATCAGTCAAGTCTTTAGAGGGCACCCTAGAGGCGGAGGTCGCGGGCTTGCTAATCACGGTAGAAGCGGTCAAAACGAAAATAGGGGTTTTCTGAACAGAGGTAAGGATAGACCATTTAAATGTAATGTGAGACCATATCAGCCGACTCAGCCCGGTCAGAGAAACTTTCCCCCGAAAGGAAATCCTAAGCCAAGGGCAAATCAAGCAGGTATGCCCCCAATGCTAAACACTTCCAGTCGTGAGATTTCTTTTATAGCTGAATCCGGTGCAACCGAACACATAGTTGACAACTAGATAAAACATTGTTTTATCTAGTTTTAAGAAAAGCACGAAAGAAGTCATTAGATGTGCGAACAAAGATAGATCAGTTGATATCAAGATCGATGAAAGAGGAGATCTATTATTTTCTCTAGACGAGATAAAGATAAATCAATCAAACTTTCTAACATAATTTCGGCATTTGGTATAGGTGACAATTTAATATCCTTGCGACGTTTTGCCGAAGCCGGTTTGGGCATCTATCTAGATGAGAAAATTTTGAAAATATTTGATAAAAATACACACGATGTCTATCTGTCGGTTTTTTATTCCAAACCCAACTGGGTAATATCCTTGAGCGCTTAACATGATCTAGAGAGTGAGGAATCTAACTATGATGATGACATCTGTAAAGCGCGTATTGGCACAGTAAAAGAGCTCCTCGATCAATCTCAGACTGAGGGAGAGTCTTTCAACTTGCGGAGGGAAGTATCCCCGATATTTCCAATTTTCCTCTATCTGAGATTGCGAGGGAGAATGAGAAAGAGCTCTTTCTAGAGAATAACTCGAATCAAAGCGCGGATGTAGAAATTATAGTCTATAAAATTTGGTAGAAAATATAAAATTTAAAACTAGGTAGAAAAATTGTGATGCTGAGAAACCTGGCACTCTAGATGGGCTTAGTGAGAGAAACTTTGACCAGCCTTTAAACGCCGAGAGTGTAAATAACAAAGTAGATAAAGGGATACTTTGGTACATGCACCTTGACCATGCACCATTACACTACCTATAACCACTTCAATTTCAGCAGAAGAATTAAAAGGATCCGGGGATAATATTCTAGACTGTGAAGTCTGCATCTTGGCTAAAATGAAAAAATTACCTTCAACCAAAAAAAGAACTAGAGCCGAACGTCCATTACAAATGATTCATTGCGATACAATGGGTGTCATTAAACCAACCTCATTCCCTGAAGGATATAGATTGATAGTTGTTTTTGTAGACGACTATAGTAGATTTGCTCGAATGTATTTTATTAAATATAAAGACGGATCAGGCGTGTATCTAGAAAAATACTTGGTCGTTGTTAGAAATTTATTGGGTAAAAATGAAAAACTATGCTATATCAGGTCCAATAGAGGCACAGAGTTTACGGATGGGAAATTTCTAGATGTGATGAATCTAGAGGATATTGAATCCAATTTAGGTCCCTCGTTTACTCCCGAACATAACGGCGTAGACGATACAGGTGAAAATTAGCTCACTTATCTCACTTATGATGGATAGTGGTCTACCCAAAACCATGTGGATTTTTGCCGCTGAGACATCGGTCCATATGTACAATAGGTCAACACGCAGCTCAATAAATTTTGAGATCCCCTTGAAAAAATTTTCCAAGATGAAAAATCTACACTTTTCTAGAATTAAAAGATTTGGCTGTCTTGCTTGTATGAAAATTCCAATCTCTACAATTAAGTTTTCTGACAGGGCCGTAAGAACGATATTAGTTGGATACTCACCAACTGGTTACGTTGTTTGGCAACCCAAATCAGGTAGATTATTTGACTCTAGACATGTTAGATTTAACAAAAGAGTGGTACATAAGAACGCTTATGAAAAGAACTTGCAAGACGCAATAAAAGAACTAGATGAGTGTGATAATCTTTTTTAATTTAACTTTTTTAATCACCCTACTGAAAAATTGTTTTTCTTTTCAAAAATGCTTCAAATTGACAAATTATATATTTTGAATGACCTAAAAAAGGATATTCCCGAGAGTAGCTTACTATCAGAATGCATTGGGTCAATTGTTTTTTAGAAGCTCAAAAACATTAAAATTTAATGATCGAGAAAATATATGCTTTTTCAAAAACCTAAAGATCACACTTCAGTCTTTTTACAAAAATTCTTCGACAAAAAGTAATCTAGTTGTTGAACTACCTTAATCTTACGTATTTCTTTAAGCTCAATAACTGTTTATTAATCATGCAAATTGTTTAATCTTAAACAAATATATACATTTTTACTCATAATCACGTGTAGCTGAACAAATTTTTTTAACTACCCACATTGAAACTGAAAAAATAAATTTATTTTTCTGACCTTCATCATCTGTTTTGAGCTTTTTCCTTAACTGATCCATTTTAGTATCTCTGTCTCCTTTATCTTCTTTTTTCTTTTTCAAAGTTAAAGTGCCAAAATTTCCTTTCAAACTTTCGGTTTCTTCACTGCAAAAGTCTCGAACTAATGAGTACTCATCATGATTTGTTATACCAATTTTTGTGCATATAATAACCATAAGATTTGATACAGATTGACTATCGTCAACTAAAAGCGTTTTCAAAGATCCATCAAGCATGCGTACTTTTAGGGTTCTGAATTTTTTTTTATACTCAATTAAATCACCGTTTCTTAGTATGTAGTAATCTAGATTTCTGCCAGCTTCCAACCAAACTCCTTTTTTTGCATCTTCATCAGAAAGAAAAAGTCCATAACTTGAAGCTGTAAAATGAAAAAAATTTATGATAGGTCAGTTTATAAATAACATTAAGTATGTTCATAAGATCATAAGATGATATGATAGATCATAAGATACATATGATAGTTCCCCAAAAAATGTGGAAATAAAAAAATTTGAATGAGCAAAAAGTTGTTTACATATACCGCATATACCCGATTTTTATTCGCACTTTTTTTTCAATTTTAAGATTTCATAAAGTGGGGTGCGTCTTAGATTCGGGAGCATCTTAGAATCGGGTTAATTAGTAAGGATTAGGGCAGTGACCAAAGATAAGTAGTTCTTCAAATCATTCAAAAAGAGTGGCATAAGTAACAAGTTAGATAGTACAGAAGACGATATGTTATAAGACAAGGTTAGTGATTAGTTGATTAACGTGTTGTTAACAGGTCGAAAATAAGCATGATTTGAGGTTGATTTTTTAGCATTTTGAACAAATAATCATTCGTTAACCTCTGCCTACCACGGACTCCGCAGTCGACTTTGCGCATGCGTTATCGTATAAATAGATATACTTTCAAATGCTAAAAAAGAGACCGGGAATCGGGCTGATTCTCGGTCTGTAAACAGCACGGGAATCGACTGAGTTCTCGCTTTCGAACCGAGAAAAATTTCTAAATTGACTAAAGGTAAGTAGTTCTTCAAATCATTCAAAAAGAGTGGCATAAGTAACAAGTTAGATAGTACAGAAGACGATATGTTATAAGACAAGGTTAGTGATTAGTTGATTAACGTGTTGTTTACAGGTCGAAAATAAGCATGATTTGAGGTTGATTTTTTAGCATTTTGAACGAATAATCATTCGTTAACCTCTGCTTACCACGGACTCCGCAGTCGACTTTGCGCATGCGTTATCGTATAAATAGATATACTTTCAAATGCTAAAAAAGAGACCGGGAATCGGGCTGATTCTCGGTCTGTAAACAGCACGGGAATCGACTGAGTTCTCGCTTTCGAACCGAGAAAAATTTCTAAATTGACTTTTTTCAAAACTACGGTACGTCAGGTTCGAGCGCGTCTTAGAGACGGATATATATACGGTAATAAAAAAATTTAATTATCTTTTTTTCGTTCAATATTCTGCTACTTTCAAAAATACATTAGCTTAAATACATGGATAAATTAAAATTTTTGAAACATTCGGACAAGAAATCAAAAATCTCAACCGATACTTTATAAAAAATAGTCGAGTTAGTCGAGTCATTCATGAGAAGGAAGATTCTCTACCTGTTCAATTCTATAAAGAGGGTTGTCAAAAGATATGTTGAAGGTCTTGGTCACCAATAACACGGACATTTGGCACTACCAAAGAACTTCAATTTAAACTAAAGACGTTACCAAACCATAGAGCTAGACTCTACATCTATTTAAAATACTTACAATAATTGTCATCTAAATCTTCCCAAGATTCATTAAACCAACCTATCTTTACAATGTAGTCTTAAATTAGCCTTGGTTTTGACTTTTTCAAAAGACTTTAATCAGAATCTAAACTTACATAATAAGGTCTCGATGGTTGCTTTTTGAAATAAAGAGTCAAAACATTCATGACCACATAATCCAATGTGCGCTGAGATCCAATAAAACTTGACTTTATCATTGCTTCCATCTTTTTAAAACAAAAGATAAGCTTGTTAATTCATCCAAATTTTCGATCAAAGTTTCACCTTTCATGAATCAATCATCGGTTTCAGATATAATAGTTTCAAAAAAAGAAATAAAATAATTATTATGAATGATAGAAAGAATGAATCACTAGATTTATAGGAACTTTGCATATATTGAAGACTTATTTAGACTAATCTAAGTCAGTGAACATAATGCCTCAAAAGATTTAAAAAATTTGAATTCGAGTTCAATTTTAAACATTTATTGTCACGATGTGTCAGAATACGCGAAAAAAATTTCGCATACACAAAATTTATTTACATACAAAAAAAAAAATTACCATAACTACAACACTTGTTTGCGTATGCACAAAATTTAGCTTATGCACGGAGTTTTTATTTTTTTTAAACTTAGTTTTTTGCATTTTTTATATTTTTTTGCGATATCTTACAACCTCATTATCCTAACTTATCAAAGGTACTACATTCTCCTTACTCCATACGAACATAGACCGTAGTCCTGAGTCGCTAGAATCTTAAACTCAAGCATTCAATCATATAACCATATAACATTATACCCCTGTACGCAAATTTACAACTAAGTAAACCTAAAAAATAAAGTTTTCGATTTAATAAATCTAAAGGATGTATTCCCATACTTCAGATATAACTGACTCATATACATTAAGCTTATAGCCGAATAACCCTGACACAACTGTAGACTCCCACTTAACAAGCTCATAGCAACACAACTCTAACGAGTCAAGCTTACGACTATATTAACCCTCATACAAGTATATAAAATAATGGGAAGTATTAAAATGCACGGGAAATAAAATCATTTGCACGGGATGTGGGTCGCACGGTAAAATAAATACTTTTGCACGGTTTAATTAAAACGTGTTTACCTATCAAGCCTAGAAACAAAAGACCACGTTACTAATTAATAATTACTCTTTCACTAACAAGGAGAGGTCACACCCTCCGGGTCACCGATCTTGACGAAACTTTGGGGATCGTTTTCTTATACCAAAAGATGAAGAAATCTACCAATCATCCCGTCTAACGGGCCTTTTATAGCTAGTTCCTACATAGCTTATATCGTATTTTTAGCTCTTTTTGGGTTTTTTTGCGAATTTTCAAAAAATTCCTATTCGAAGCCTATTACACTTACAAAATTCTGCAACCCCGCATTTTTTTTTTTTCATCTTCTTTTGAGAAAAAATATTTTTAAATCTAATTTTGAAGAAATAGTCCATGTAAAATTAAGGTAATCAAAAGCATTTTTTTACTGTTTTTTCGGTTTTATGAACTTAAACTGTACGTCGTCAACCTTATCAAAATTATGTCTAAAAATATTTTTTCTAAAAAATTCATAAAAAAACAAAAAAATGCGGGATTGCACAATTTTGTAAGTGCAATAGGCTTCAAGCAGGAATTTTTTGAAAATTTGCAAAAAAACCCAAAAAGAGCTAAAAATACGATATAAGCGATGTAAGAACTAGGTATGAAAGGCCCATTAGACGGGATGATTGGTAGATTTCTTCATCTTTTGGTATAAGAAAACGATCCCCAAAGTTTCGTCAAGATCAGTGACCCGGAGGGTGCGACCTCTCCGTGTAAGTATCTCTCTACCCATTTTATTATTGAGTTCAGTTCAACTCACAGTGTCGTCTCAGTCGACGAGTAAAGCAAAGAGCCAAAAGTGGCTGTTGAGTTGACGTATTTTGAAACCTCTGAGGACTCATCTGAAGAAGAAAATTCATCTGAAGTGATCCAGCAGCCAAAAAAAAAATGCAGGCGACCAACACGAGTGTGGCTTTTACGTCACAAATACCCATCAGCAACAGAGGCAGAAAGTTCTGTAAAGTTAAAAGAAGTTTGGAAAATATCTTCAACGAAAATGGTGGCAGAAGGAAAACGAGTTGAATATCGGTGCACAAAGGGAATTTATAGAGTGTCTGAGTGTCCAGCGGGCTTGTACCTACTATATCATTCTTCAGATACTTGCTTATCCTTGTACGAAACAGAAGAGGAGCGCGAACATAAAAATATTGATTCTACACGAGGCTTATCATCAGAAATTAAGGCTTTTGTAAAAGATAAATATGCAGATGGTATTACAAAGCCGAATGCGCTACTAAATCTCATTCGTACAAATCAGATGATAGAACCTGCAAAAGAGAAACTTGTTGCATTTCTTAGAACAATCCGAAGTGATAAAGGCACTCCTTCCATATTGGCCACAGATCTTAGAGCATGGTGCAATGCGCGCACTCAAGTTCCGGATGATGAAGATGTACCATACGTAGTTGATTTCCACATTTTTGCAGAATCTTTTGATTTAGAAGAACAGGATTTGAAAATAATTTTATCAATGCGTAGATTGTTAGCATTTGCTAGGAAATTCATGAGATTAGTGCAAACAGATGCGACCTACTGGCAAGGCTATCCTGTTCTTGTTGTTGGTACAAGTGACGTGAATTATGCTTTTTATCCTTTCGCCGTCACCATAACAAGTGGTTTTACAACTGTTTTTGGTACTCCAGAAGTTCGCCTCATGTGCAACTTTCACATGATTAAAAAAGTAGATAAATATTTGCGGTTAATTTCAGTTAATGTACGTTCCGAACTCAAAGAAGACATTGAAGTATTGCAGTCAACTCAAGACCAAGAAACATTCAAAAAAGCTTCAACTTTGTTTCTAAAAAAATTAAAAAAAGTACTGATAAAAAAGTTCTTGAGTTTGTTCAGTACTTCGATGCAGAATGGCTGATCAAACACCCTAATTGGTATGAAGGTGCTGCTGTTTGCCTCCCTTGCTCGAATAATGGAGTAGAATCTACAAATGCCGTCATAAAAAGAGAGCAAACTCTTCGAGAAAGGTTGCCTGTTGGTCAATATCTTGATTCTGCAGAAAATATGGTAAAGCAATGGTCGCTGCGACGAGATCCGTTATCTGTCAATTGTAAGAATTTTTCTGAAATTCATTCTATTTCCCTTGAATCGTGGACAAAGGCCTATCACTGGGTGGCTTCAAAAACAACAATTCTTCAACGTGAAACGGATAGCTCAACCCAGTACTTCACTGCATCGACAAAAAGCCAAACTTCTCTCACACCAAGACTTCTCAAGGATTATGAACGTCAAGAGAATAAATGGAGAAGTTCGATGATTACAGTGATTGGCGTAACAAAATTTGGAAAATAGAAGTCTGGGTTGATCGAGTTACATGCAGTTGTCCTGTTTTCGTAAAAAAAAAACCAATGTAATCATTCCGTTGGTATACGCATCCAAAGAAAGGAAGTTGAAGTACCGGACGAAGCCAAAATATACCTCTTGGTCAGAAGCGAAAAAGAGGCCATCCATCAAAATCAAAAAAAGCTTTACTTGCAATAATCTTTTATAATAAACATCTTTAATTTCAATTACAGTTGTATAATGTTCAATAAAACAAATTTTTTGCTTGATTTTTGTTGAGTCTCTCAATTCTTTTTCCCGTGCGAGATCAATTTTACTCCCGTTTAATACATTTTTTTCCCGTGCAATGTTACTTCTACTCCCGTTCAATAGATTTTTTTTCCCGTGCAATGTTAATTCTACTCCCGTTCAATATATTTTTTTTCCCGTTTAATACATTTAACTTCCGTTCAAGTATTTTTTTTCCCGTGCATTTATTTTCTTTCCTGTTTAATCACTTATTTTCCCGTGCGAATGCCTTTTTTCCCGTGAATTTGACCTAAAATTTTCCGTGCGTTTGCTTTTTTTCCCTTGCTAATAATTCACACCCTAAAATAATTTAAAACTACGTTTTCCTAAAAAAAACAAACTCCCATCCAGCAAGCTCACGAAACTATAACCCTATCACGTTAAGCTTGCAACTATATAGTCATATTACGACTGACTCCTACAAACTAATAACACTGTCACATAGCTCCAAATGACGGATCACAGCAGTTTAAACTCTCTAACCCTAACTTATCAAATTCCTGCACGTGCAGCTTAAGCGGCTAGCTATGCGGTTATAATAGGAGTTTGATTTATATGTTCGCTCCGGATATCATTCTTTCAGCGCACTTGATAGCGGTTTTGGTAAATACCATACTTGAAAACTCCCGTCTAGTTTGCATGGTTATTAAGCTCAAATAGCCTGACAATCACTTCAAATTTGATACTTAAACCTCAAGTTTTGCGGTTGCAGGATTTTGCAAAGATATTTTCGAAATGCAAGGAATAACTTTTGAAAAATTTTACACTCACCAAACTATATTTTCGGCGCACACGAAAAAATTTCCGAATTTTAATGATTTTTTTCTGATTTTCCGACTTTGACACATCATTATCGTCACGGTTGTAAGTAAAAGTCAATTTGAAAAATGTATCATTACAAGAAAATTAAAACTGCTAGGTTTGATTTGAAATATATTAGCGTAAATGGCAAACCAAGAACCTATATTATTTCGCTACTATTAAGCTACCAACAAGCAAAGCATCATCGTTTCACGAAAAAAGCCAAAGGACCAACGAAAGACTGCGTTTAAAACCCAGCAAGAAATCAACTACAGCAGATGTATAAACCTCAGCTCTGCGTCAAACTCAACTGCGCAAATTCATATACGTAGAGCTGTAAAACTGCTGACGCCGAAATCACAAAATTATTGTAAACAAGAGCCACCAAAAACGAGTTCAGAAGTCTTTCGAAAAATGTTAAGTATTACTCCTGAAACTAAAAGGCCTTCATCGAAAAACTGCGATTTTGATAAAGCATCCAAAATGGCTACACACGTCTTTTTTTTTATGAATCTTTATTACCTATGAAGGTTATTAGATATAGATACATTTTAACATTTATCAAATTGTAGGTACATTAGGTTTACAACTGTTGGTTTTCATGAAGTCCATCGGGTGCTCTAGTCCTCGAATGCTACATCTTATAAGGTGAAGATGCCGTCGAATATTCCATCAGCTATAGATGGGTAGCAGTGAAGAGTTGATAGGTCTTAGCCATATATGGTGTGATTCAATCATAATTCATTGAGAGAATTAATCCAATCTGCGGTGGCCATCTCCTTTTAATCTTCAAAATGTACAAATATTTCCCATGAATTCTTGTCTCGTCCAAAGTGGTCCGCGCAGTTCACCTCGCCACCAACCTCGAAAAATCGAGTCAGCGGAGAATCGAACCGGCGTTCCTCGGCGCGCCGATGTCTCAGCAGACTATGTCAACGACGGCTCAAAGCTACACACGTCTACCAGGATATAACCTTTTTCAACTGCGAATACCGTGGGTCTCTAAAGCTCCTTCTGGGACATATTTTTCTTTTTTTTTCTTCATTCCTACTTCCAAGTTCTGATATACAAGGAATAATGTTTGGCGAGAGATAATTTATAATGCATTAGTGTTTCGACACGTGGTTGCAAGTGGAATAGTATTCTCTTGACCAAGCAAGGGATATATATTTATGACATTACCCTCACCGGTAATGTCATAAAAACCAGCTTTGAAACTCATATTAGAACTCGTGAAGGATTGAACCTGTGCCGTTTTGACGTTATCGCGTCTCAATTACAAGGCGCTAAGTTCTTAGGTTACAAAAGCTCTTTTCAAATCAATACATAGTTAGAATTTTTTACCCAGCTAAAAATACAAAAAAAGTTACCACCAGAATTTGATTAAATTACAATCATCATAGTATTTTCCCTAACCAATCGATAATAAATTTTCCAAACAAACATATAAATTATTTCAGCTCAAACTCAGGGTCCATAAAATCAAAAGCATTGTTTTCCCAAACCCCCAGCGTGTATTTATTATTTCTACGCGTATCAAATTTCATCGGCCTAATCAAAGCCGGGCCAAATAATTTGACGTATCTCGCGTTGTTGTTGTGTACCCTCGATCTCCTCCAAGTTCGATCTTCTCCCCCCCCCCCCCCCCAAATTGTTATCGCACCCCTATTCTTCCGAAACTGGTTCTCTCTTCTTATCTGCCTGCGACCTACTTTCAACCGAAAAAATAAGGAATCTCACTTTGGTTGCGAGATAAGTTTCGGATGATTTTAGCGCACCGCGAAGTTAAAGCCCCCGGGAATATTGCCGTCAAACTTGAAAAATGCGAGCGGGATGTTATGGTGTATACGGAGGTAAACTTGTAAACTCGTGTGTGCGCCTAAATCAGACCCGGGTTTTATCGAATGCTTAATGAGTGAAAAGTTGTGGGAGGCTGAGATGCAGTTTGGGAACTAATATCAAAGTTTCGGGAGCGAGATGCGAAATTATCATGTACTTATACTCCCCCCCCCCCAACCCTTTTTTATTAAATTTCGCGCGTTAATTTTGGGGTGTTTTTCTTAGCGAAATTCTATGTTGCGAGGGGAAAAAAGAATAAATAAAAATAACTCAATTTCTTGTTGACAATAAAGTTAGTTTGCGAGCGAGGGGACGGACAGCGTCGCGTCGTCAAAAGTTAATTTACTCGAGTTTACAGAGGTAAAAAAGTTTTACAATAGTTACATTTTTACCCTTTCTCTCTCTCTCTCTCTTATATTTTTTCTCGTCTTTAGAAAAACTTTCAAAATTCAATTCTGAGAGAACACAGTAGCTCTGAAAAACACGAAACATTTTTTTCTGAAAAAATTTACAATTTTGTGTTGAAACAAGAAAAAATGTACTTGCGAACTCAAAAGCATGACCATAACTCTGAAATACAAAATTTGAATTTCTTAGTAAATAATAACGAGATAACTTTTATCGTTGAAATATATGTATACAGTTTATAACTGAATTTCAGTTCAAACACTGAAATATTATTGTTCAAAAAAAAAATTAACAAAAATCTACTTATAAATCAGACAAAAATTAAGTTCTCTTACTATTCGTAGGAATTATTGCGCTAAAAGTAGAAGGTATACTTTTCTTTACTTGTCTAAAGACAATTTTTAGGGCAGAGTACTGTAAATTATACTTGTGAAAAAAAGCTAAAAAAGCTTTTTTTAAACGGATTTAATCGGTTAATGATTTAATTAGAACTTTATATTTACTAGTTAATTTAATTCGAATAATTAATAAAAAATTTTCTTTGCATTTATAATAAAATTACCAATTCGTTTACATAAAGCACGGAACTATTTACATGAAAATTTTTCAATGGAACCCTTTTTATTTTAGGAAACAAATTTCAATTGCTTTTCATGTATATTTATAACAACTTACGTCCTCCCGCAATAAATTTGAATGCCGAGCGAGACTAGTAAAACTTCACCGCCCTCAAAATCGACGAATTCAACCGCCGAAACGAAAAGTAGGTCAAAATTTTCAGCCTCGACCCCAACAATACAATCCATCAAATCAATTCGAATTAAAAACCACGCACTCGACGTGCTCCATTCGTCTTGCAGGGACAAAAGGCCGACCTCACAATCGAATCACGGATCGGTTTCGATCAAGTCTCGCGACTTTCGGGAGTAACTTCTTTGAGCAGGACCGTGAAAAAGGGAAGCTTTTTTATAATTTAACCCGTCGTCAATTTTAAAGCAGCGGTGAGTTGCGAGCTTTCCGACCGTGTGTGTTTGAATTTTTCAAGCCAGGGGGGAGGCTTTAAATGTTTTGCGGCGAGTTACTTATCGAGAACAAAGCATCGTGGCTAAATTATTCAACGGGCCGGGAAAGGGTAAAAATCTTCGAAATCCGGTTTTCATAAAGGTTGAAGAAATATTTATAAACCTACGGGATGCGAAATTTTTTTGACCGAAACGAGAGAATTACGTATGCGGGTCGTGATTCGGAAATTTGTAGTTTGAATTTGAGAAATAAAAATTCGCTTCCGGGGTTGAGAAAAAGGAAATAATGCACGCTGCTGTGTATTTTTAATGTCGCTATTTTTGCGTTGAAAAGACATTTAATTTTCATTGGAAAAGTTCTAACTAAAGAATTTATTGAAATGATGAAAAATTGATTTTAATTTAGTTGTTTTGAGGTGATTTTTATTGCCACTGTTCGTTCAGTTCCTCAATTAAATGCTAATGTTTGAAATATATTCTTCACTTTCGAAAAATTCAAAAAAATCCATTTGTTTATATTTACGGCACATTCCTTCTGTTATTAAAAATCCGCCAGAATTTAAAAAAAAAATTTTTTTATATTTATTGTAGTAATTTTCTGCTTATACTCCTAGTAAAATGTGAATTATGCTATCCATTCAATAGACATTTACTGGCTATTTTATACTCAGTCTAGTATTTTGCGTAAAATCTATGTACACAGTAAATATTTACACTGGTAAATTCGTTGAATTCGTAACAAAACTATCTTTGGTCAGATTATATCCTCAGATCTCGCAACTTTTCTGGATTTTCAATAACTTTATGAAGTTTTTAATTTTGAACTAAAACTACGTAGGCTTAAAATTCGTCATCCATTATTTTGAATCCAAAGCAACCCACTCTAATTTTTAGTAATCTCCTGTATACGCAACCCCCAGAACTAAGAGTCACGTAAACCAGTACCACTTACAATTAACCCCGGCATCCATTTCATTTCCCGTGCCCCCCAAAAGTACACAAATTCATCCGCGTAATTATGCAATTTCCCTCGCGCGTATGACAAAACGGGCAGCCTGTCGTCGTTTGTCCTCGGCCGCTGAAATCACAAGCTCCCGTCAGGGTGAATCCGCGATCGCAGTGCCCCGCGGAAATTCGAGCGGCAGGGTAAACATGTGTGTACCAAAGCTCGCCACTCCCTCTTGACAGCCCGGAAATTCGCTCAAATAAATAAGCCCGGAAAAGTACGAGAAGAAGAAGAACAAGAAGGAGTTGGACCCTTTACCCCACCGAACCGTGCACTTTGTTTGATGAACCATAAATTTTTTCCTACAAATGTATGTACGCAGCGGAGTCTGGAATATCTTCTTACTGGAAATCTTTGACCGTTGCAATCGCGGACCTTTCTTGGGGGTTGTAAGACAAAAAATATCTCTAAACATATTTTCGGTACACCATTAGTTTGAGGCAGAGCATCTATAAAATACAAACTCATTTTATTGAACTAAATTTTCCGAATAATAAGATGATTAAATACTTGAAAAAATAAATACTTTTTTCAAGCATTAGAAAGATAAATATAATAAGCGTACACAGTCAAAACAAGTTACTCGTAAGATCAGAAAAACAGACTATACAATTCTCGTGCCACCGACAGCAATCCCTATAATAATAAAAACTCATGATTTATACTTTTCAAGTATCTCATAAAAATTCTAAAAACCGTGAGGTTCTTCTTCAAAAATCTAAAACAACTTATTTTTGGATATTTCCATCTTATTTTATCTAATCATAAGTTATGGCATAAATTTCGATTGAATAAAAATAAATTTAAATTTGTAGTAAGCCAGGTGTCTCAAAACTGTTTTTAACTTGCAGCAGTTAACATTGTTTTCTATTTTTCCACATTGTAAGTTTATTGGTCTAATAAATAAAACTAAATTAAAAGAATAAATAAGAAAATACCATAAGCCAAAAACGTGACTAAAAATTTCGTGCCACAATAAGAGATTGTTTCATAAACAATAAGATTCTTATTTGGATTATCACTTTGTATAACTTTTTAAGCAGATTAAAGTTGAATTGCACAAGAGTCTAAGGTTCGAAAAATAATTAAAAATGTATTCTTTTAAATTTACCATGGCAGCCTTTTTTGGGATCATTTTACTAATACCATTATGTGATAGTGAGTTCTCAGTTTTAAATATAAATTTTAGTTTTATATATTAACTAAGGTAAGTGTGCCTAATATGGCCCTGTGCCTAATATGGCCCCCCCTGTTATTTTGAATATGCTAGGTATGCGGCATCTCTACAAGGTAGGAAGAAGTCAAAAACACTGAATTATGAAGTTTTCAGTTGTTTAGAACATTTTAAAATTATTTTTGCGCACGCCTAATAGCTAAAACTCGTTTCGTATACCTCCGTTATTATTTTACGTTGTAATTAAGTGGTCTGCCAAAATATTTAGACGCACCTAATCAAAATTTGAATAAGTAGCTTCGATTTGTTATTGTTTCAGCTTTAAAACGCGACCTTAGTTTTTGTTCAACTCGTTTTCTAACGGGTTTTATTCTTAAATAACTTTTTATTATGCAGTGTACCTAACATGGCCCCCCACGAATTAGTAGAAATACCGATATTAAGAGTCCTTAGTTTCATGTTTACTTTTTAGAAAATCCTATCCTAATGTTATTTAAGAAAAATAAATTTAATTGTTTCAAAGCTTTTTTTCATTTTATAACTAAAAAAGCATTCTAGCTCAAAAAAAAAAAAAATTGACCAAAATTTAAAGTTGAAATTTTTCTACTGGTTGCAAAGCTTTCAAAAACATTGTAAAAAAGGCTCAATTTTTAAATAAATCATTTTTAAAATAATAACAATTTTGAAGTTTTTAAAATCTTATATCCTGATTGATTTAAAAAGTCGGAACAAATTGCAATTAATTAATTACTTCAAGGGGGGCCATATTAGGACACAAATTTTAGGTGTCTTAAAAAACCGTGTTTTGGTAAATCCTCTGGCATTTGAGGCTCATTGATCAAAATCGAACGTGTAATGTCTCATTTTAAAGCTCTTGAATTAAGCTTTAAAATGAGACCTTACCCGTCAAAAAATATTAATTTGATTGGCCACAACGTCGATTCTCGCTTAGGGGGGCCATAATTAGGTACAGGTACCTTATATATAAAACCATTTAATTAATTTTTTTGTATGAGTAAAAAATAGTATGATCAATGACGGCCGTAAAAAAGCTTTGTTCGCTCAGCAAATTTTTTTATTAAATCGAAAAAAATCATCCTACGTTAGAAATTTTTTTTTGATCAAGCTCTCTCTTTTTTATATCGGTGATCAAAAATCAAAACTTCAACGCAGAAAAAAGTACTTTTTTAAGTTTTCTATAAAATTAGCTGAAGATCAAAAAAATTTTTTCCAGCTGTTTCAAAAAAACTTTCCAAAAACTCTTCGAATCACGAAAAATCATTAGTCAAAAAATACCCCTTCATGGCCTCCTTGCACGTGATGTCCTTGCAGGGGACCAGTTACGCTCACATTTGCGGTGGTTCCGTAATATCCCAGTATCACGTTATCACCGCAGCTGACTGTGTAACGATGATTATTTCTACGTGAGGATTGGTTCTGACACCAGTGACTGGGGAAACGGGGTACATAAAGTTCAAAGTTATACGATACACCCTGGAAACAGTACAAAATATGAAGCTCGCCGTAGTTTTGCTATACTGAAACTTGAAAATCCCGTTGAGTTTGATGATGCAACCAAAGGACCTGTAGCCATGTTTGGAGCCAACGAGAGAATAGGTAATGGGTCAAGTGCCGTAATGGTAGGATGGGGGTGCGTCTACTCAGGCGTAGACACTTCCAGGCGTAAACTTCGGGAAGTAAAAATGAGAGTTATCGGGAGAAAAGGGTGCAAGAGCCTGAATGATAAATCCAAGACCGCATTTTTCAACGTCCACGATGACCTTCAAAAGGAGGAAATTTGCGCTGAAGAGGTTCCTTCCAACCGACGTTCGGTTCTGTGTGACCAAGACGATGGTGCCGCTCTGATAGTAAACGACAAGCTGGCTGGTATTGCCCTGAGGATAATGGAGTATGATCGCCAGGGTTCACTGTTTTCATCAGGATTGCTACTTACCGAAAATGGATTGATCAACAGCTAGCTTTATAAGAATTTTCAGTATTCAAGTGAAACTTTTACTATTATAACATTGTTACTTGAAATGGATTCGAGTAATGATAAGAAATTTTCAACATCTACTGAATGTTATATGAATGAATAAGTAATTGATAATACACAATAATTCAAAAATTGTTCAAATGATACTTCTCGTAGTTAAGAACGACTTTTTTAATGAAATCGAAACAAAAACTACTAAATTACAATTATTCATAAAAAGTACTGTCTCAATATATTTCCAAAAAAATTCACTCTATTCGAAAAATTGTTCAGATAAAAAACCAATTTAATTATTATCAACTCGATCAATAAACATGGATTCGGCTTACTTTTCATATGATTTACCAATAAAATTTTTCAATGGTTATTAAAATTTTTTAGTTTCAAACATACCTTTTCAAATGAAAGAGCATATTAAGTCTCAGGCAGCAGTCAAATCAGTAACTTTGTAATTATATAAACTATTCGACGTTTGCAACTTGTTACCATCCCGCTCTTCCATTACACACTTCAATCTAATGATCTAAGCTTCGTTAGCTCAGCTACTCTTGAAACTGTTCTGGACTAGGAGAGATAAATATTGTTTTACATTCTCTTGGTTATTTTTCAACTGCTCTTTGAAGTTTATGTGTATCACATAATTAATTTGAAGTGCGACAGTAAACGCAAGTATGATTCTAGTATAGCTCCATTTATAGGTATTAAATATTTATTCATTAATTTTTTGTTCAACTTCGAATTGATTCAATTAATAACACGTTTCGCATAATTTTTCAATGAAGCAAAAATTTTTTACTCTCATAAACATCATTAATTTGTAGCTGAACGTCTGCTTGCCGAAGTTCAAAACACCAAAGCCTCAAACTTTTACATCAAGATTAAAATCCTCGCGTCCCAGGGTATTGCTCCCGAGCATCTCGCACCGTCACAGCTTCGACTGGCACGAGACTCGATAATCAAGTTTTACCACCATTAACGATGCGATAATCGTAAAGCGCCGTTACTTTTTTTCGGTAGTCGAATGAATATTTTTGTATACAGGTATAAGTAGATGCGTCAAACGCCAGCCCGTCACCGTCGCCCGTTATCGTTCGGATTCGGCTTCGTATGGTCCCGGTCGGCTCACAGGTGCCTTGAACTCGGTACGGTCAACACCGGTTCCGTGGCCTTGTACTACCGAAAGAAAAAATTTAACTTTGATAGTTATGTGTACCGTTTCATACTGTAAAAAGTAGTTCAAGTTAAATTTTACTAAAATGTGTTCGTTGAAGTTCGCAGTTATGAGTTCTTTTGGAATCATTTGTATTCTTACGGTAATATCCATGGGTGAGTAAAAGACTTTTATGTTTCAAAGTGTTATAATAAAAGAAACTTATTTTATATCAGTCTAGTTAAATTTAAAAGAAAACCAAAAATTTAATCACAAGTGAAAGTATCAAATGCAATTCTATGAATTTTTTTCGAAGAGTATAATTTTTTTTAACTGTTGGTGCACTGAAAAGCATTTGAAAAATATATAAAATAATTTAAATTGTAATTCTGAAAAAATTTCTGCAATTCGGGGCAAATTATTTAAGATAAGATAAAATTTAATAACTTAATAACAAATTTTAATAAGTACAAAAAAAAGTTCAAGAGAATGTGTAAGTACTATTTTTTTTTTTTAATTTGGTCACTGTTTTATTTTAAAGTAGTTTGTGAATGAACGGAACAGTTCAGACTAAAGCATCTTATAGACTTGAATGGGTATCGAACCCAAAATTCTATAATTCAGAGCCCATCGACGAAACATCAAGACCAACAATTTATGTTATCATAATAGAGTTTTGTGATTTGTATGTAATGAAATAATAAGTATTTGTTACTCAAAAAATTTAACTTTATGAGCTTGAAAAAATTATTTCAAAGTATATTAAGATTATAATAATTACTTTGCATACTTTAATTAAGGGACTTCGATTCAAAGCTGCAGATACCTGATAAAATTGTATTTAAAAAAAATAAAATTGAAAAAACTAATAAAACAAACCAAAAATTGAATCCTCGATCGAGCTTGACGACAAACATATTTATTACAGCTGTAAAGGCAGCACCACCTGGTCAAAACCATATCCCTGATTCATCAGACTCGGAATTCCCTTACATGGCATCCCTGCAGCTGTCTCACCTCGGCGAGTCAGGCCGAGTATGCGGTGGTTCCATCCTCAGTCCGTACCACGTGATCACCATGGCGGACTGTTTCTACTGGTCCAAGAGTCCCCAATACTACCAAGTCCAGGTCGGTTTCTCCCAGGTGCGTCGTTTGCGGAGCATAGCCATTCATCCGAGGTGGGACGAGAGATACGAGGTTCCAGGCTACGACCTCGCCGTGCTGAGACTCCAGGAGCCCATGGACATCGACAACGTGACAACGAGAACCATTGGGATGTTCGGGTACCGCGAGGAGAGCAAGAGCCACTCCAAGGCCCAGGTCGTCGGCTGGGGATGCAGGCACGAGGCCAGGAGCCTGGGTATGGAGATCATCGACAAGTACGAGTGCAAGGAGATCAACCGGAGGTCCGAGGGCGTGGCCAACTTCGACCTCCAGCCCGGGGAGATATGCGCCTCGACCAGTGCGGAGAACCAGTCGCTCTGCTACAGGGACTACGGCGGTCCACTGGTCATAGGCGGAAAACTGGCCGGGATCACCTCCAGGTGGAGCCACAGCAGGAGTCCGCGAAAACTGAGGTCCTACATTTTCACAGAGATCGCGCATCACAGGAAGTGGATCGACGAGCAGTTGACGGCTGGGTAGACGAGATGAACGAGATTTAGTTACCGATTAGTATTATTAGTTTGAAAAATTAGAGACTATGTTTAAAAATGAATCTTATGAGTACTATAGTTGTGTACATTCTTGTGCTGACAGTACTTTGTAATGTCTATTTGCACTGATATTGCTAAGAGACGTTTTTAAAATAAAAAAAAATATTTATACGTTCAGGAAACCAGTCTTGCTCTCTTTCTGTTTTGTATTCTTTTAATGATGAAGAATCCCAAAGTGAAGATTAATTTTTATCTCTGACTAAAAGGCCTATGTAGACAAAATATTCTAACATGCATGGGAACAGTGATGTTTCTACGAGTGTCGGAACTTTTCTGTCGGAACTTTTCCCATGCGAGGTCAAGCAAATACTTTCTCAAATTTGATCAATCATCTTGTTAAATATATATTTCTCAGCATATTCACCATTGGTTTTAAGTACGCAGCATGTATCGGCTTGTCACTAATGTATATAAACAACAAATTCATTTGTACAAAAAACTTTTAATAACTTTCCTAAATACTTTGGAATTGAGAAAAAAAAGCTATCAGCGTATACCGTACCCCTGTAAGATTAAAATTGCTATCACTTGGTTTAAAAAATCAACAAAAAATTCTATATTGTAATCCTTATAAGAAATCGCTCTTTACGCTCTTTCGCTGGCCTGAATTTTATTATGTGTCAAACAGACCCAAATTATTCATTGTTGGAAAAATATTGAAAAAAGGAATCATACAGCCTAAATCGCACCCATGTATCTTAACAATTGCTTCTCCAGGGTTCAAAAAACCCACCGAAAAAGATCATTTTTTTATACGTGATAAAATGGCTAATTCGCTAACCTGAATTTTATTATGTGTAGAACCGATACAAATCATGTATCGTTGAAATGGTATTGAAAATAGAAATCTTTTTGCCTAAACCGCACCCCTAGATCTTTAAAATTGCTCCCCCCTGTTCAAAAAACTAATCAAAAATTTATCATTTTTTAAACCATAAGAGAACGCGCTTTCGCTACCCTGAATTTGTTTATTTTTTAAACCGATACAAATCATACATCGTTGGAATGCTGTTGGAAATGAGAATCTTTCAGCCTCAATCGCACCTCTGTATCTTTAAAATTGCTCCCCTGTGGTTCAAAAAACGACCAAAAACGATATTTTTTTTATTCGAGATAAAATGGCTATTTAGTCATTTTGGATATATTTTAGATCCTTTTATTAATTCTAGATAAAATGGCTATTTAGTCAACCTAAATTTTATTATGTGTTGAACCGACACAAATTATTCATTGTTACAAAGGTTTCGAAAAAAGAATTCTTTCTGCCTAAACCACACCCATAAATCTTTAAAATTCCTCCCTCGAGGTTTAAAAACCAACAAAAAATGGATCATTTATACGTACGGAAGAGATGGCGCTTTCGTATCCCATAATTTGTTTTCTAACCTCGTGGATCGCAAGTTATAATTTGAGTTCCTCCAAAGCAAGCAGAATGTACTCCCTGCGCAGTCGACCGATGCGCAGCCGGCCTACTGCATAGGGCTGCAACATGGTAGCCGGCTACACAGAGAGAAGAATCGGAGATCCGTTTACGAAATTGGGACCTAACCTGGTTGTCTTTGTTAAGCGCAATCGGGCTTCGAACTAGTTCGCAATCAGATTGCGAACTGCGCGAAGCCCGATATGGAACAGGCGAACGTAATCTGAGAATGTCGCCCCAAGAGGGCGCCGCTTCGTTTACCGCTTCGTTAGGTTGTTTTTAGATCCGGGTCCTCATATATTGTATAGAACAAAAGTATAGAACTTTAGATAATTCTTAAAAACCATATTTTTACTTTTTATAAAGCTACACAAAATTCTGTGATTTTTAATACTTACATGTTTCCATATTAGAAGTTTCGGTCAGTTTCTCTCTAATCATTTTGCAAGCGTCAAAGACAGAAGTAGTTGGATCGAATTGCATCATTTTTGTAGAATTCTTTTCTGGGATTGATATTCGAAGTGATAGAAACGCCATTTTAATTTCCAGTGATGTTTTTTACATATAAATGAGTAAAACCTAAAAATAAATTCATGAAATTTAATATTAGTATTATTTTTTGCAGACGGGTGGAACAATTTGTAAAAAAATATAAACCAACTCAGATTTTGTACTAAACAAAACTTCATTTTTTTCCTTCTCATTTTTGTCCTTATATTATATAGGTTCAAGTCCCGGCTCTACTTTTTTTTTTTTTTTTTAATATTTTTTCATACATGCTGTGAATATCATGTCACCGTCAGTTTCAAGCTCCCGCGTGACCCCCTTTGGACCCGGGAAGATGCTAGGAAGTATCGAAACTAATTATGTTGCAAATCACCATTGTAATTTAATTTACCAGATGCCCCGACTCCACTTGGGTAACATTTTTGAATTACTGGAGCAAGAAGTACTCAACGCGTGGGGCGGTGTACAAATGCCAGGATACCCAACCGTTCCAGAGCCAACACCCGGCCCGAGTGGCCCGAAAGAGGTTAACCCCGGTAAATTAGCGGCCCCAATTATTGACACGCCTCGAGGCAGATCAGAAGATGAACCCAGTAGCACTTCAGATTCTGACTCTGTTAGCTCTGAGGAGTCCAGCCTGGAGAGGGATCCCTACCAACCTACACCTGAAGCGGGAGCTGTCTGTCATCAGCTGGAGCTTAGCTTCCAGATTTCCCGACCAGTCCACTGAGTGGCGTCTAGAAAATCTTCCAACCGCCTTAGGAATTCATCGGGGTCATCCTTATCCCCACCACTGAATTTCATGTCCCAGGCATTAAGGTCCCGAAGAACCTTGCTCTGGTTGTGACGGTCTCGTGGGCCTGAGCTCTTCATGTCGCTACTGCTGGTACTCCCGGTACTGCTGTCGGACCCGGATTCAGTGAAGGATTCGGTAATCCGTTTATAACGAGACGTCCGGGGTCGCTCCTCCGAGCTACTAGAGTGTCGGGAGCTCCGGTTTAAGCTCGGCTTATGGTGTGGTGGGCCGTCGTTGGCGGATTCGGGTTTACGACTGGGCTTCCTGGGTCCCGTACAGACACCTTCTGGTCCACGTAGGGGCCGCACCGGCTCCACGGTAGATGTGCACCGTGGGGTCTCCACTTGCCTTGCGGTGAACCTGCGGGTGTTGGGCTCCGACTCGCTTTGCTCGCTATCCCTCTCTGACGAAACCGCACCCCCTCCTTGGGTCCGTGGGCTAAACCTCAAAGATCTAATCCCCTGTGTCGCCTCACCCCGAGGGCCTCTCTTGGGAGGACGCGACAGGCCTTTCTGGAAGCTAAGCCCCAGCTGACGACAGACAGCTCCCGCTTCGGGTGTAGGTTGGTAGGGATCCCTCTCCGTGCTGGACTCCTCCGAGCTAACCAAGTCAGAATCTGAAGTGTTACTGGGTTCATCTTCTGATCTGCCCCGAGGCGTGTCAATAATTGGGGCCGCTAATTTACCGGGGTTAACCTCTTTCGGGCCACTCGGGCCGGGTGTTGGCTCTGGAACGGTTGGGTTTGCTAACCGAAAAAAACTTAAAAAATTTAAAAATAGAAGATTTATTATAAACTTTTTACTGTAAAATTTGGTTCAAAGGTAACTTATGTCAATGTGTATGATGCTGATATACGATTAAAAGATAGAGGATGAAACTATACAAGTCTATTCAATATAGTATTTATTTGGACATGTTCAATTATATGTTTTTTCGGGCTCCAATCAATTTTAGGTGCTTTATGAGTGTTGTTTTCTGAACAAATGACAGCAAGTTCAGTCGTAAATTGTGTTGCCGTGTTCTAACCTCAAAGCCTGGCACCATGGTCGTTTTCATCTTTCAGTAAGTTTTTTGACGATCCGATAGGTGGCGACTGCAAAACAGACCAAATAACGGAAAATATTTGGTCTGAAATACAGACCATATATACACCTGTTATTTGGTCAGAAAACAGCACGAATGAAGTACCGATAATTGGTTGGTGACCGAAAAAAGGTTATATCTTGGATGTAGAGAGCACAAGTAATCAAATTGTTACTTTATAAGTATTGCAATTTAAGTTCACATAACTCATCTAGATTTATTAGTTGATTATGTTTTAAACTATTATCAATACTTTGCTAAACATTACTAAACTTTGCCAAATCTCACCACTTCTTAACAAACCTTGCGAACGATTTATTTGTATTTAAGTTACATAATTTTCATTATTTCCGAAATATTCGACAGAAATTTCCTTAACTACTTCATTTTTGTACAAAATACTGTCAACTTTTCATTTTTCTCATTTTGATCATCTTAGTACATCAAAATTTCTAGAACTTTGCCAAACATTACCAAACATGGCCAAACGTTGCCATTTTTTACCAAACCTTGCGAATGGTCCGAAAATCCAACGTTTGTTAAGGTGTGTCAAAGTTTGGCAAGATTTAGCAAGATTTGTTAAAGTTTTTTAAGAAAGTTTATTTTCTTTCGGGCAGTATGTAATGTTTTATTTGATAAAAATGATTAAACAAATTCTTAAAAAGAAATTCAAAAATTTTTATTGTTTGTAAGCAAAATCGATAAATATTAAGTAGATAATATCTAAATGTTTAGGTTTGAAATTTTAAATTTGTAACACGTGGTTTCAATTAAGTTTGTGAGTAAATTAATATTGAAAATTGAGTTGTTTATTCATATATTTTTTTATTATCTGTTGATTGTATTTTTAAGGGTGGTCGAAGGGATGATAAAGAAAATTACGCACGAATTAATTATGTACCGACCGGACCGCCGATACAGCAGGCGCGAATCGTCAAGCAGACGAAGAGGATTCGATTCGTAACAACCCAACACGGATTTTAGAGCTCCCACCGCTTTGTTTATTTATCGGTTATTAAGTGCGATAATTTGTTCACGTGACCGTAATTTATATTTGATATATGCTACGGGGAATCGGAAGTGTTCGGTGTACATCGTCATTTCTGGGTTTTAGCAGTATAAGGCTAGGAAACACTAGCAAATGCAACTGGCATCCACACGGAGAAAAATTTGAGCGTATCAACTCGTGACATGAAACAGAACAAACCAGTGTTTGTTAGGTCGCACTGAACAGTTCCGATCCTCAGCCCGGATGAACCGGTCTGACGGACGGGATTAACTTCAAACGAATTTAAGCGGTATGCGTCTGAAGTCAATGCCTTGCATGCAACATGGCGGCGTGCGTCTGAAGACAACCCTGCACTCATGCCTGATTCAACCGGGCTGAGCATGGGATTGTTCAGAGATTCCTAGCACAGGTTTGTTTCATCTTAATATAAAACGGGTTTATCAAGCAACATTTCCCTCTGTGCAGGCCATTGTCCTAGGCCAGGTAGCGGCGATGAGCTGGAAAGCAAGCCCGGCGCTTTGGAATTGTTGTGTGTTGCGTGATGATCACCGAAAACTAAGGTTTGTTAACTAATTGTATGCAGTGTAAAGGATCGGAACGAGTGTGTGGCGAGTGAGAAGTCATATCACTCGCAAACTGTCTTTTTCTCGCGCGCACATTTTCTCTAGTGTGGAAACACTCTGCGCAGGTATTTAAATAGAAGTCGGTTAAAAACCGTTAAGATTTATAATTTTGTTTAAAAGCCCAAGGGCTAAGTTTGTTATTGAAATAATCTCATGAGCAACACGATTGTTGCTATGGATGTATTAATTTTAAGTTGCTTTTTTTATTAAATATTAAAAATCAACTTTGTTTATTTTGATTCAAACTACCGTGTTCCTTCGTTCGCTTTTCCCATAAATAAAAATCCGCCCACTACCGACATAAATCATGTTAGTCAGATAGCGTCAATTGAGGGTATTTAGTTTTCAGACGATTCCCAAGAATGTCTTGATTATTATTTTCAGGTATCGAAAATAATAAATAGGTATATATTTAACTCTGCTTAAATTAAATATTAATCGTCCAATAAAATTCAATTAATGAAAAAAATATTTATAATATTTTACAGACGATTAACTTTTAATCAAGAACAAAAATGAGACCATAATATTAAAAACTTAATTTGTGATCGATACAAGATCTTTGTTAAAATTGCTTGACGTTTTCTTTTGATTTAAATTAAATAAACGAAATTTTAATCAAGTGGTGACAACTCAACCTACGAACTAAACTAAAGCCATGGAGAGTTTAGTTTAGTTAGAGTTCTATTTTTCGATAGCTCATGAATAAATAAGTACAAATTCTTTCATAAGGTTTGAGTGTTTCACTTTTTTTATTCATGATACCAGTAGGCAGTATGCTATACTTAATAAATTAATGAAATTTATAAAATTAAAAACGTTTTTTCCTTCATTTTTAATAACTTACAAAACATATGCATGCTGTTTAATGCAGTTCAAGTTGATTAATTTGATTTTCAATGATTCATTAGTGGACTGGTACAGCATGTTCACCCGGTTGACTTGGAGACACCGAGAGCCTAACGTTATCCAAGAAGTCAGGTTAACTTTTCAACTTAATTTTTTTTCAAAACAAAATTGTACCAAGCTCGAAATACTCAATTTTGAGATTAAAAATAACAGTTAAATTTTTTTTAGACTTTTTTTTTAATTAGGTTATCAATCAAATGCAACTTTTAAAAAATAAACCTGTTTTTAAGAGTCGAAGTCGAAGACGCGGGTTCAGCTAGATATCAATAATTTTCAACAACAAATTTACAAAATAATCTTGAAATATCACTTAATATGCAGTAAAAATTATTTTCTAAAACTTGATCAATCTTTTATAGAAACCAAAAAAAAAGTCTTTGTTCTAACAAAAAAATCAAAGGTACCTCTTGAAACTTATATGTAGAAGGCTTATCAATCAGTGTCATAACTAGTGAAAGGTACCAAGAAGTCCGAATAATATTTATCTCTAAATTTAACAAAATATAAAGTTAATTGTAAAAATAACAAACTTTTCACCTAACTATTTTTCAAACTCTAAAGTAAATAGTTAAATTTGCAATGGAATAGTATTTAAGCGTAAGATAGAGTTAGGTTGAGCTGCATTCATACTTTTCTTTCTCAAAAGTCAGATCTTTTTGACGCAGTTCAGGTAAATTCTTCATAATGATAATTTAATATTAAATATCTGTAAAAGTCTTTTAACATCTACCAGGGTATAGAGTAATTTATAGACTTTTAACTTTTATTACTTGAAATAAAATGTAAAATACTATTATGATCTCCAAGTGTACGATTCAAAACAAATAAATAGGAAGTGACAGATCACATGAAATTGACGTCCGAGGCGAAGCCGAGGTTGACAAACGTGTGATCTGAAGCCATTCAGCTGCCTAGTTAAGTATACTATTTTTCTCATTCCAGCTGCCTAGTTATAGCAATATACGATTTCAATTATCAAATTTACATTATAACTTACAAAAACAACTTGAAATATATTTCTTTCACAGTTAAAAAATAGAATAAATTTCACGACTGTTAAGTATTAATTTCATTTTTACTTAATTCATCACGCTTGCTCGGTTGAGAATTCAATTATCTTTATTTTATTTTTAGATTAAAACAAAAAGTTAGAAATATTGTTACTTAAAGTATCTAAAATAAAATACATATTAAAAATAGTTCATACCAAAATATATTAAATTTTAAAATTTTTATAAGAAATATATTGTTTTTATAGCTCTTACATAGGTCATTTTTAAAAACTAGCGCGCCCCCTGCCCCTTTCGCTTCGCTCAAGAGGCCAGGCGGCTTGCCTGCTCCGGTATTTTTGCCCAAATATTTTTTAAAGTATCGGACTCTGCGCAGCAAGGCTGCGCAGAGTCCGATACTTTAAAAAATATTTGGGCAAAAATACCTCCGCCCTTGCATCGCTACGCTCCGCTACCGCTCCGCGCGATGCAAGGTATGCATCGCCATGCTCCGCTACCGCTCCGCGCGATGCATGAAAGGCACGACCGGCCGACACTCGCGCTTCGCGCTCGACGGTATAGTTTTAGTATTTATTAGTTTCATTTTTACACTCAAATTCATTTCGTGTTTGCTGATATTTAAAAATAATTAATAATGATTCTATACTTAAAAAGATTATTACACTCCAATATGATTTCATAACATAAATTTTATTAAATTTTTTTTATACATAGTCGTATCGAAACCTGTAAGTTTAAAGCTGCATAATTTATTTTAAAAAAAATAAATATATTTAAGTAATCAATAAATTAGTGTAGAATAACTTTACTTTATCAATTATGTTGAAAAAACAATAAGAGTGAAAAAAAATTTGAATAAGAGTTCTATTTTTGCTGCGTAGAGGGCGTGTCAGTTGTAGACTCTCGACCTTCAAGTTCAACTGCGAGATATCGATCCTTAAATCGAACGATGTTGTTGTTGTTGTTGACATAGAATTATTTTAGTATTATTTGCAGTTTCTGTAGAGTTTTAAATTTCTACTTTATAGTGTGAAACGTACGCAAAAGTTTTATTGCATTACTTTTACTTAACCATACAGCCGTTGCGAGTTATAATGACTCAAACAAAGCAAGTTAGTGATAATACTGCAGCTTGCAACCAAAAGAAAAATTCGTATTTTGTGAAGTTATTGCGGGATGTTGATGTGAATGATTAGTTTAAAGATAAAAAATGAAGATTGAAGATTGAAGATTGAAGACAAAAATCAAGATTGAAGATGAAGAATCAAGAATTAAAGAGTGTACATGAAGAAACAAATTGGAAATCAGAAATTAAAAGTAAACAAAAAAGAGAACAGCTGATTTTGAAACATCAATCAAGGTATACCATTGAAGTGTTATGAAGTAAGGTATAGTTTTGAAGAGTTCAATCAAGATATTAATTGAAGTGTCTAGTTAAGATGCAAAGATTTTTGTGTTATCGGTTCAGTGTTCATCTACATATATGTGTTAAAAATGGAAAATATTTTAAGTTACAATAAACATATATATCCACACAACACAATTTACTTATTTACTTGTTTTGAATTAAAAAAAAAATTATTTTTATTTATTACTTGTTTTTCATGGACATAAAGATTAAAGAGCAAGTATAAAAATCAAGAATGAAGACTGAAGATAAATAATCAAGAATGAAAACTGAAGAGTGAAGATCAAGAAATAAAGAATAGCTGCATACGCCTTTTTCATCAGCTCCAGTGGGAAGTTAATAAATTATTATTGGAAAGTAACTTTAGATGAGTCTAAGAAGAAGTAAAAATTATCGGTTCTTGGTTCACTGTTTATTTACAAGTGTTAAAAAAGAAAAAAATTTTAAAGTTATAATTGATATTTTTAAATACTTGTTTGTTATGGACATAAAAATTGAAGAGCGAGTATCAAAAATCAAGAATGAAGAGTAAAGATATATAATTAAGAATGAAGACTGAAGAGTGAAGTTCAAGAAATTGCTGGATACGCCTTTTTCATCAGCTCAAGTGGGAAGTTTTCACTTTAATGCATGGTGGTATACGCTTTAACCCTGCATTATAGTAAAGCTAATAGTTTATTATTGGAAGTAACTTGAGATGAGTTTAAGAAGAATAGAATAGAATAAAAAGTCTGATTTTGAGCAATATGACTAATTTTATTGGACACCTCTTTTTTTTAAAGAAAATTTGCTACAAATAATTTGTGGAAAAATTAATAAAAAATAAAAAAAAAATTTCAAGAAACTTCAACTCTGGAACTCATATTAGTGACAATGGATCAAATTTTTTGTGTCATCATTCGGACAGCTCAATACCTTTAGCTTATATACCTCAAATAATTAATCTAATATGGCTTCATAAACTATTGCAGAAGAAGAAGTTCATCATCTTTTCAGAAAAAATCTGTCCAGTCCCTTGATGCTGACCGTTATTGTAAGTGTTTATTAATTTATCAATACATTAGATATATGTGAAATTTTTTTAATAAATAATAAATTTTAGTTGATATCTAAAAGTTTTATACAAATAAAAATTGTTTGTGATGTAGCAACTCAAATCATTTAATAAATAAAAAACAAATTATTATGATACTTTCACAGGATTTGTATGGATTCAAAAAGGAAGAGTTGGAGACTATTATTATTTTGGTTGCGAACAGTTGTGGAGATCATGAGCTTTCAAAACTACTACTTTGGCTGATTGGAAAAAATCTTCAAAGAAAATAGTATGAAGTCATTCATCGGATACAGGAGAAATCCTGAAAATCTGCAAGATTATTTTTATTTCCTAATTTATAATAAGATTTTAATCACTTTAAGCTGAAAATCATTAAAAAATTTTTTTTTTTTTAACCTTCAACTCTGCAGTATAATTTTAAAAATTAATTAATAAAAAATGAAAAAAGCTTAAAATTTCAAAAAATAATTACTGCTGTGTTTTTACAGGGCTTGTACTAACTCATATCAATATTATTATTGGTAAAGACAGTTCTGGAGATCACAATCATTCAAAACTATTCCATTAGCTGATTGGAAAATATCTTTGAAGATAATGGTATGAAGTCATTCATCAAGTACATGGGGGCATCATGAAGATTTTTTAGAATTATTATAATTTTTTTGTTTTTTTTTATTACCTAACTTACATTAAGGTTTTAATTATTGTAAACTGAAAATCATTTTTGAAATATTATATTATTTTTAAATTTAACGAATAAATTTCAAAAATAATTTATGTAATACAAATTGAAATGAAACAACTACTCTTGATGCAACTCAGGAATGATTTTCATTATTGAAAATTAGTATTTAAATTTTCAAACTGGCTAAATTTCAACGAAGTTTATAAAATCATTACGTTTGAACTGTACACTATTAATGAAGAATGATTTTCAGTGATTTTTATTTATTTGACAAATTTGTAGGGTATGATTTTCACGGTTAAAAAACTAATTTTTTATTACATAGAAGTTTATAACTTTTTACTCAAATTGTTTTGATACGTACCAATTGTTCCAGTATAACCCAATATACTGGAAATAGAATCATAATTATGTAATTCAAAACGCAAATTTTCCCATAGACTTAGTCAGGTTGGGTTCATTAGCTTGGAAAAAAAACTTTGTACAATTTTGTAGTTGCGTTAAAATTAGCGTTAAATGAACATTGTAAATCGTTTTTGTATGCTTTATTGGTTCCAGTGTGATCCGATCATGCTGGAATTGAGACCATCATTATGGAACGCGAAAACGAACTTTTTCCCGTTCACCCGGTGAAAATCGGTTCGACCAATTTCGAGAAAACCTTTGTACAATTTTGTAGTTGCGTTAAAATTAGCGTTAAATGAACATTGTAAAACGTTTTTGTATGCGTTATTGGTTCCAGTGTGATCCGATCATGCTGGAATTGGGACCATCATTATGGGACGCAAAAACGAACCTTTTCCCGTTTACCCGGTGAAAATCGGTTCGACCAATTTCGAGAAAACCTTTGTACAATTTTGTAGTTGCGTTAAAATTAGCGTTAAATGAACATTGTAAATCGTTTTTGTATGCGTTATTGGTTCCAGTGTGATCCGATCATGCTGGAATTGGGACCATCATTATGGGACGCGAAAACGAACCTTTTGCTGTTCACCCGGTGAAAATCGGTTCGACCAATTTTTAGAAAACCTTTGTACAATTTTGTACTTTTTCGTAAATGCGTAAAATACCGAAAGTGGGACATGCGAAATAACACCCAAAACGGCTTCAAAACACATTAAAAACCATTTTTTCGTAATCTAGGTTCGATTTTAAGAAGGTAACACTTTTTGCTCTCCCGAACTTATAAGGCGCTCCCGACCCCTTCGGGGCCGGTCGTGCCTAATGAAAGTCAGATTAATAATCAGCGACCCTAAAAACCCCGTTCATGATGTTTGAAAAAAATGCTATCAAAAATAAATTTTTACTTTAAATAAGTTTAAGTAGACCAAATTAAAAAATAAATGTCAGAGTAGTAATCAGCAACTTCAAAAACCCCCGTAGACAAAGTTTGAAAAAGAAACTATTAAAAATACAGTTTTACCTTAAGTAAGTAGCCCTTACATAGGCCAAATCAGAAAACAGAGGTTAGTTTCGTAATCAGCAACCCCAAAAATCCCTGACTACTCAGTTTCTAATCAATCATAGACGTCAAAGTCTGAAAAGAGCCTGAGAAAAAATAAATTTTAACCTAGAATATGTAGACTTTACATAGGTCAAATTTAAAAATGAATGTTGGATTCGTAATCAGCAGCCCCGAAAACCCCCGAGTACCAAATTTCTAATTGATCTGAGACGTCTAAGTCACTTTTTTTTTTTTTTTTTAAAGGAAGTCGACTGTCGACGACGACGAAAATAAACTTCTTAATATAATAGAAGATAATTAAAAGATTAAGTTCATTTAACTTAAAAAAACTTAGTAGTAAAAAATTAGAAAATGTGAATTTTTCATGATGGTATTTCAAAACCGCAAAAGTTAAGTATGTTCTAAAAAAAAAATTTTTTTTTAGCATACTCAGTTTATCATTTTAAGGAGGCTCACGCGAGCAGGGGCCCAAGATAGTGAATACCTATATATTTTTTCTATGTTTAGTAAAAAAAGCATTTAAACGAACAAATCAAATGTTTTTTAAAACGAAGTTCCTTATCGGAGCTTACGACGCGCAGGGGGGCTGCAGCAAAAAAAAACGTATCGTCACGAAAAAGTGCGAGATTACGTTGCAGTATACCTATATATATTTTTCCCCCTCCAACAAGCCCAGACTCGCAGCTGCACACGCGTTAGAGAGAGAGAGAGAGAGAGAGAGAGAGGCAAAGAGAGAGAAGACTATTCCATTCGTTCGAGGATATGGGCAACACGTGTTTTTATTTTATTTATTTATCATGCTTTTCTTTAACTCACTATGTTTCGTCGTTGTCGTCGTTGTCGTACGTTAAAAACTGCCAAGCTCTATAACTTTGAGCCTAAATGACCTAGAGGTCTGAAATTTTGTAGAGGGTCTAGGTTCGGATGACAATACATGAATTCGTAGTTATTTTTCGACCTGGGCCTCCAGATCGCCGATGACGGGGGTGCCTGGAGGTCATCTTCGAGAATTCGGATTGAATTTTTCGAGAACGACTTTTGGGGTTGTCTTAGAGTGTACGAGGAGGAACTTTGTACCTGGACAGCCAGGTAGCCGATTATGGGGGTACCTGGGGCACCTAGGGGTCATCTCCGAGAGTTCGGAGCGAATGTTTGGGCTTAAGACTCTGGATGGAGTTCGGGGATGTTTTAGAGTATATGAGAAAGAAGTTTTGACCTGGGCAGCTAGGTCACCGACGACGAGTGTACCTGGGGAACCTGGAGGTCATCTTCGACAGTTTAGGCCAAATTCTGTGGACATGAGTTTGAGAGGTGTTATAGAATATTTATCGAGTCAATTTAAACCTAGGTACCCAGGTCACCGATCACAGGTGTACGTGGGGAACCTGGATGTTATCTTCGAGAGTTTTGGGCCAAAATATCGGGGGAGTTCTGCAGGGGTTTTTATTTTGTAGTTTTCAATATATTTGAAAAAAAAATGTATTTCAAGTATTATAATTGTAAAAAGAATGATGTAAATTTCAATACTAACCAAGTTATTGCTTTTAAACAATAATAAGATTTTAAATTTTATGCTAAAAATACACTTTTCATTTTTCTGTTAATTCATATAAATTACATAAATTAAACTATGACTAAAAAGTAGAAAATAAAAAAAAAATAAAAAAAAGTTTTAAAAAAACATGCTTTTCTTTAAAAATTTTTGAGAAATAATTAAAAAATGTACTAATAAGTAGAAAATAAAATTTTAATACTGCTAAATTCTTTCAATGTACTTTAAAAGATTTTATATAAATTGAACAATCAAAATTTTGCGAGGACTCTAAATAAAAGCATGGGGCACTATATAGATGACTTAAGTCCAAGACGTATGACTATGTTTCACCAAGTGCCCCATGCTTTTATTTAGAGTCCTCACGAAATTTTGATTGTTCAATTTATATTAAGGGGGTACTTTGACTTGTAGGATTCAAAAAATCGATTTTTTTTTCTTTACATTTTTTTATAGTAAAATGTCTCAGAAGTGTTGTCTCAAAAATTCAAGTGATTTGAAGAAAAATTTACGAAGTTAAAGTGTTTTTAGAGAACGAAACAGCATGCAGTTTAAGCGTGAGGCAGAAACTTCAAATGCGTTTTTCCCAAAACCATCATTTTTTTGCGGTGGACATTGGCATTTGAAGTCGATTACACCGATCCTTTTGAAACTTTCCACAGCTCTTCTATACATATTTTTCTAGGAGTTCAGGAGAGGAATTTATTTTTTTTCACCTAGAAACAAAATGGCAGCCACAAAAAGGCGGATTTTTACTGCAAAAATCAGTATTTTGACTTTAAAAGGTCGCCAAACGTGCAAATTTGAATTAAAAGAAAAATCCTTTCCTGACCTCATAGAAAAATATATGTAGAAGAACTGTGGAAAGTTTCAAAAGGATTGAGGCAATAGTTTTCAAATGCCGACGTCCACCGGAAAATAACTGTCCCCAAAGAAGTCTCCGAGAATTCTTTGTTATCGGCTTTGTTTTTAATATTTTTTAATAAAAATTTTACAGAATGTTCTCCAAGAAGTACTTAATAATATGCAAAAAAAATTATTAAATAAAAGTAAGCCATTTGTTGTCAAAAAATACTCAAAAATATGTCATTTTTTTACTCAAAAGGTCAAAGTACCCCCTTAAATCTTTTAAAGTACATTGAAAGAATTCAGCAATATTAAAATTTTATTTTCTACTTTTTAGTACATTTTTTTATAATTTCTCAAAACTTTTTGAAGAAAAGCATGTTTTTTAAAAACTTTTTTCTTTTATACTTCTTGAATTCATTGAAATAGTACCTAAAACACTAAAATTAATAAAAAAAAGTTTCACTGAAGAAAAAAAAAAAAGCGGAACTTGGGTTCCGCGGAAGGAACGAAGTTCCCGACGCTTTACCCCTCCAGTAATGCGAGTGAATTTCAGGTGAGATAAAAGAGTTTAATTTACGTAAAAATACAGATATAACTTATATAACAATAACTACACTTAATCTGAGATCCTCTCGCGTAACTGCAGGGGAAAAGCGTCGGGAACTTCGTTCCTTCCGCGGAACCCGAGTTTCGTTTTTTTTTTTTTTTTTGCTTTTTAATATCCCTCTTTATAATGATGAAGCATGTTCGAATGTCTTCGTTTAATAATTGATTTGATCGGTTAAGAACGTTAAATTCAAAATTTGATCTGCGTTTAAGGAGGCTTAGCAGTTTTTTCAAAATCCAAAAGTAAGAACCCAAAAAATTCCTGTAGATTCCTTGAAGTAAGACAAACAACTTTCTTATTTAACACAACAATGGTTGTCGGACTCGTTTTCGAGAAAAAAATCAGTTTAGAATTTTTTTTTTAACATGGGCTCTTACGGAAAAAAACATTTAAAAATTTGGCAAATCATCAAAATCCACAAGTTTTCTACGAGTCAGGTGTCATTTTAAAGATAAAAATTTGAAGATTATTTTAAAATTATAGAAATATGGGATTATAGGACTAATTTACAAGAAGAATAGAAAATTGCGGTACATAACCTTCAAAACATGCAATTTTTCAACGTTTTTAAAAAATTTTTATCTTAAATTTTGTTTTAATATGTTTAAAAATGATAAATAATCACTTACTAATCAAAATAAATTAAAAAAAATACTTTTTTTCTTATTTTCAATTTCATGCACCCGCAAGGGCCCCCGCTAGGTACGACCCCTACGCTGCCAAGTCTCCTTAAGTTGACATATTGAATACTTTGTTATTAAGAGTTTTTTGCTATAATTTTTTGAATAATTTAATATAATATAATAATAATTTAATAGTTTGTATCAATAAATGGACTAAATTTCTTAGTAGAGTTCTATAAAATAAAATGAGAAAACAAATTTTTGAAGCTATGACAACAAAAATATCGAACTGAACTTGGTTACAGGTTGCAAACGATATGTGATGAATTTAGTGTTAAAAATTTTTAACTTCGTTTTTTTGAAAAAGAAAGCAAAAAAAATTATCGTTTTCTTTACTTTCAAAATTAAAAATTAAACACGCTTGCGCGCCAATTGAAGCTAGTTGAATCAAACAATAGGGTTGGCAACCAGTACTTTAAAAATATATTTATTTAAAAGTACTTGATTTTTAATGAATTTTAACATTTGTTTTAGAATTTGTAAATCAAAAATGAGCTAGAAAAAATTAAGAAAAGTTTTTGAAACTACGGGTTAATGACGTCATTGACCCGAAATCGCATTAGAAGTACACGGGCAGAAAAAAAAACAGGAATTTACCGTGGTAAGCTAAAGGCCGGGACAGAGATATTTGCACAGGATTCTGTGCGCTTATGCAGCTGCACAGACAGCGCCTGAGCAGTTACTTACACCTTGGAGATGATTTCCTCAGGAAGTTTTGACTTCGGAGAGGTCAGGGTGGACTCATGGTCCACTTGGTGATAGTTACATATTGGGGATGATTTCCCCAGGAAGTTTTGACTCCGGAGGGGTCAGGGTGGACACCTGGTGTACTTGGTGATAGTTACACCTTGGGGATGATTTCCTCAGGAAATTTTGACTCCGGAGGGGTCAGGCTATACATCTGGTGCACTTGGTGATAATTACACCTTGGAGATGATTTCCCCAGGAAGTTTTGACTCCGGAGGGGTCAGGGTGGACACCTGGTGTACTTGGTGATAGTTACACCTTGGGGATGATTTCCTCAGGAAATTTCGACTCCGGAGGGGTCATGCTAGACACCTGGTGCACTTGGTGATAATTACACCTTGAAGATGATTTCCCTAGGAAGTTTTGACTCCGGAGGGGTCAGGGTGGACATCTGGTGCCCTTGGTGATAATTACACCTTGGAGATGATCTCCTCAGGAAGTTTTAACTCCGGAGAGGTCAGGAAAGGCACCTCGTGCACTTGGTGATTACACCTTGGGGATGATTTTCTCCGGAAGTTTTGACTTCAGAGGGCTCAGGAAAGGCACCTCGTGCACTTGTTGATAGTTACGCCTTTGATATGGTTTCTTCGGGAAGTTATGACTCCGGAGGGGTCTGCAAAGGAACCTGGAGCATCCAATGATAATTACACCTTGGAGATGATTTCCTTAGGAAGTTTTGACTCCGGAGAGGTCATCTCCAAGGCGTAACTATCACCGAGTGCACTTGGTGCCTTTCTTGACACCTTCGGAGTCAAAACTTCCTGGGGAAATCATCTCCAAGGTGTAATTATCATCAAGTGCACGAGGTGCCTTTCCTGAGCCCTCCGGAGTCAAAACTTCCGGAGAAAATCATCCCCAAGGTGTAATTATCACCAAGTGCACGAGGTGCCTTTCCTGACCTCTCCGGAGTTAAAACTTCCTGAGGAGAGCATCTCCAAGGTGTAATTATCACCAAGTGCACAAGGTGCCTTTACTGACCTCTCCGGAGTTAAAACTTCCTGAGGAGATCATCTCCAAGGTGTAATTATCACCAAGGGCACCAGATGTCCACCCTGACCCCTCCGGAGTCAAAACTTCCTGGGGAAATCATCCCCAAGATGTAACTATCACCAAGTGGACCAGGAGTCCACCCTGACCCCTCCGGAGTCAAAACTTCCTAAGGAAATCATCTCCAAGGTGTAAGTAACTGCTCAGGCGCTGTCTGTGCAGCTGCACAGGAGCTCTGTGCAGCTGCATAAGCGCACAGAATCCTGTGCAAATATCTCTGTCCCGGCCTTTAGCTTACCACAGTAAATTCCTGTTTTTTTTCTGTCCGTGTATATCTATATATATTGAAATTTAAAAAAATTTAAACACTTGTAGTTCCTTTAAATTTAGTTCTTTTTTTTTTAAAAGAAAACATACGTGTCGATTATTTTTCGATATTTTAAATAAATAAGCAAAAAAATATTATAAATTTCAAAAAGTTGCCAACCCTATTAAAGCTGCATCCGAATATTTTTCAAGTTAAAAATTAGATTAAGATCACCTGATTTTGCAGTTTTTATTTTTTTTTCTCGAAAGTTAGTCCAGCAGTCCATGTTTTTTTATGCCAAAATATTCAGGATAGTATAAACTATCAGTACAATTTTTTTCAGAACTATTGTCCCTCTCATTTTTTTAAGCGAACGAAAAATCGATGATTTTAAATAAGAACACATGTTGAAAATCCAAATTTTATGACTACAGTTTCTCGAAATTGAGGTCGCCAACCTAAATATTTTTTTTTTTCAGAAATGTAATCTATAGTATAAAAAGACTATGTTTTCTCAAAATTTTAGGAACATTGACCTCGTGGGAAAAAGTCGCGTAAGCCTCCTTAATCAACTTCCTAAATAAATTTTTTGATACCTTCCCTGGTAAGAATCTTCACTGAATATAAGCTGAAAATTGGCCAAAAAATTAAGAATTAGCTGAACTTTCAGTGAAGAATTGGCTAATTATGAAACGCTTTCCACTGAATATTAACCGAATTATCATTTAATTTTTAAACTGAAAATTTCAGCTTATTTTCTTTAAAATTGAATAGTGTGTTCAATTTTAATGAATGGTTATGCTCATTGAATTTTTTGTTTTGTTAACTACATAAAATAATTAATAGTCATTAATAAATTTTTCCCCACTGTTAACAATATATTTCCTTTGTTACTGCAATATCTTCATTAATTGATACGCACCGGAAGGTGTTTAGATGTTAAAAAAAAATTAAGGTTTTTTTAATGTTTGTGTAAATAATTTTAGTATACTCTATTATATTAATAAGTTTCCACTTTTTTTTTGTTTTCCGTCGTCGGCGTCGCACATTAAACTTTCTTCTTTTAAAAAAAGTGACTTCCATCCGACCGATTCGTTAGAAATTTGGTAGGTAGGTATTCTAGATGACGATAATTACGAATTTAACATCCATTTTTCAATTTGACCTTAAATAAGGATTTAACTTGTTTTAGGTTGAATAAAGAAAAGTGACTTTTACATATCGGATTAATTACAAATTTGGTATTGGGGGGGTTTTAGAGATTGCCGATTACGAATCAAAGTTTTATTTTTGAATTCAACCTAACTCAGGTCGACTTATTTAAGGTAAAAATTTTTATTAATAAGATTTTTTTCAAACTCGGTTTATGGGTGTTTTTGAGGGTACTGATTACGAATATAAATTTAATATTTGATTTCGATTTACTTAAGGTCTACTTATTTAAGGTAGAAATTTATTTTTCATTAGATTTTCTTCAAACTCGGTGTACGGGGGTCTTTAAGCGTGCCGATTACGAATCGAATGTTTGAATTAAAATTTGACCTACGTAAGGTGTACTTATTTAAGGTAAAAATTTATTTTTCATTAGATCTTTTTCAAATTTGATATACTGGGGTCTGTGAAGGTGCTGATTAAATATATAAATTTCATTCTTGAACTCAACCTAGGTAAAGTCTACTTATTTAAGGTAAAAAATTTTTTTAATACAATTTTTTTTCAAACTTGATATACGGGGGTCTGTGAGGGTGCTGATTACGAATATAAATTTCATTTTTGAATTCGAACTATGTAAAGTCTACTTATTCAAGGTAAAAATTTTTTTAATAAGATTTTTTTCAAATTCAGTAAATGGGGTTTCAGGGTACTGATTACAAATATAAATTTTATATTTGAATTCGACCTACGTAAGGTCTATTTATTTAAGGTAAGAATTTACTTTTCATTAGATTTTTTTTCAAATTCGGTAAATGGGGATCTTTAAGCTTGTCGATTACGAATCGAAGCTTTATGTTTAAATTTGAAAAAAAAATGTATTTTGATGTACTGGGGGTTTTGAGAACGCCTATTACAAACATTAGTTTTTTAACTTGCCCAACGAGAGTCCTACTGAATTGAAGTAACAATTCATTTTTGTGAGGTAAAAAATTATTGTTTAAGATTTTGTTAAACTTTATTTGGAGGTTTTTGATGATGATGATTACGAATTCAATCTATTTTTTTGAATACGACTCTCGATTTGAGTTTGGCAAGGCTTTTTATTTTTATGGGGTATAAATAAAAAATTTTACAGGAATCTCTCTGCTGATGCCGATAATAAATTAGGCTCGGAATTTCATTCTCTTTTTTAAATTAGACTCTTAATGAGGTCAAAATTCATTTTTTAATTAAATTTTTGTCAAAGTTGGGTTAGTATGTTAATTCAAAGTTTCAATCACTTATCAGACATTAATTTTCGAATGTATTCTGCATGACTAGAGTTGTTAAAAGTAAATTTTGTCTTTTATTACCTTAGAAGAAACTTTTTTTAAGAAGGTTTTCAATTGTGCAAATTAAATGCTCTAAATTCATTAAAAAAAAATTAATTAATCTGCGTTGTTTGAAAGTTTTAATCATGAATTTTTTTAGAAGAATTTCCCTCATCAGTTTTTAATACAATCGAGAAATCGTCAAATTCTCATAAGAGCACGTAATAAAAATGAAAATTTTGTAACTGTGATTTCTCAAAATTTAGGTCGTCAACCTGCATTTTTTTTTTTTTATTCGTAATCTAGATTGTAAAAACTATACTTCCTCAAATTTTTAGAAAATTTGTCCTCATGGAAAAAAGTTGCGTGAATTCAAAATTCAATTAAAAAAATATTTAATTTAAAACATAATTTTAAATAAAATATTCATTTATCATCTATTTTTACATTAATTTCAAAATATAAATTTCTTTGAAAAAAATTCACACAGAATTTTTTTATTCATTTCAATATTTTTATCAAAATAAAATTTCATTTTTTAAAAATTCAAATCCGAAAAAGAAATTCAAAATAATTTTCAATTAGATGCTAGTTATTAATTAACAATTTATCTTAATAATATTTATTACATATTTTTATTTTAAAAAACTTGTCAAAAGTTTGAACCATTGTTTAGGAATCATAATTTTAAACTTTTTTTTCTACTTAACTTAGTATAATTTAGATAAATTTAACAAATATTAATTATAAGTAACAATACATAATGGCATTGAATCAATGAGCTTAGAAATTCTATATTATAGTACGAATGCAGCATCGTCTCGTGCTTTATACTATTTTATAGCACGAGTAACCGAAAACACAAATCAAAGATTCGATTTTGAGTTTAGTGACCAGGTACTATAAAAATGAAATATAATTTTACCCCCTGACGATATTTCAATTACTAGCTGAACCGAAGATGAATTCATTATACTTTTCGTGGGCAAATTGATTGAAAATTCAGTGAAAAAATTAACTGAACGTTAAAAACCCCTACTGTAAAAATGGCTAAGGCTCTTATCAGGGTTAATGAGAGCAAAAAATGAAAATGCTAAAAGCTAAAAAAAATTTTTTTTAACTATACATTACATAATGGTTGCTATTTTCAGGTAAAAAAGTCTAATCAGGAAAAAAGTTTATAATGGTATTAATACTCTAATAAATAATAACCTATGATTACACTAAAAATTACTTAAACTGTTTAACTTGCAGTAATAAAAGGTCTTACCGATAAAATTTAATGACTGAACGAACACTTTTCAAAATTATTCCAAATTTTTTCAGAGCACAGTTAATACTAAAAATGACAGAAACGTCAAACATTTCTGAGGGAAACTGTTTTAAATTTTTATAAAACTTTTAACACCAAAAGATCATACAATGGTGCAATTTTTTGAAAAAATAACAATACTTTATCAACAAAAAAACAGAAACAAGTACAATATTGGGTTCAATTGAACGGCCAATCCGATCTCGAGCAAGGCTTTCAAAGTAATGACGCACCGCGTATTTGTACGTCTGTGATCCCTAGTAAGCAAAGCATGCGATCATGCGCTGTTCCCTTGAAGCCTGATTGGCTCTTTTTTGATTTCATAATTTCTTGATTCCTTGATTCTTTCAGATGTTTTTTTATAAAAAAGCTAATCAAGTGCAAGACCAAAAAAAATTATTGTGCCAGATTTCTAAAAATTGGTTTGAAAAATTTAGTTTTTAACTTTTTAAGAACTATGAAATTCAAAAAAATAAAAAAAAAAAAACTTTTGACAATCATTGACAAAACAATTTTTTTAACATTTTACATCTTAGTTGAATACCACAGCTTTGGAGGTTACACTCATTAAAATTATTTATGCAAAGATATTGCAAAGTTTCTAGAAGATAAGTTTTAGTAGTTTCAAATGATGAATTTTTTGATAATTAAATTATGTGTTTTTTTATCTCTATTGTGAGCAGGCAAATATCAAATATTACACTTTTTCAGCGTGGCGGCCGTAGGCATATACGCGTGTTAGAAATAATACAACTTTCAACTTCTTATAACTTTTCAACTAAATGGTAATTTTAAAGTATATACTTCGCAAAAATATTAAATAATATTCAATAAAAATTTGTAGAAAATTTAAATAGATTATGCCTCATCATGCATTTGCTAGAAAACCACCTTAAAAAATGACTTCAATAACTTCTATTTCAGTTTACTTCTTTCATAGGATTTTTGACAGCTAGGAGCAATTTTTATTATAAATTTCAAAGATAACTATTTATTCACTTAAACTGTTATTACCCGGAAAGTCGCTGCCTCACCACAGCCCTGATAGACTTAGAGGCCCCTGCTAGCAAAAAACGTCGCGCCCGTCGGGGGCCTAGCCGGGCTCAGCTGAAAATGTAATGCGGCGCTGACAGGGGCCCGGCGGGGCAAGACTCTTCTGCTCCATTTATCAAATTTTATTTCGGAGCATGGCTGCACATTTTTATTGTTTTATTACATCTATAGTAGATAATTAATATTTTTGCATAAAGTAAAATTATAGGAATTCAGTAATTAATAAATTTTAGGAAAAACTATAAAAAATTCAGAAGTAAAGATGCGTGATTTAATGAGATGTTTAAAAGTTGCAAATGATGATGCCTGGCGAATATGAAGGGGTAAAATATTCCAAATGTAGGCAGATGATACGAGAGAGATAGAGAGCACCGTGAATCTCTCCATTCGACTCGCACTAGTATCTCTTTATCTCTCGCACTGACCCAACAATCTAATATAAAACATCAATTCTATTGAGCAGTTAGATGCACTTGATAAACAAGTTTTAAACACTGGTAAATATTGTACTTTGAAATTTACATTTATGAGCGTATAATAGCTCATTCCAGGCTATAGTGAACCTAAGTAAAATAATATATTTTAGTACAGGTGTAGCATCGACCCCATAGCTTATTTAAAGGACTGAGTGCGCCACGTAGCGACGAACGCGTTACTTTAAAATCTTTAGTGATGAGCTACACCAGTGCTATCTATAATTTACGGTAGAAAAATTAGGACTGAACGTTCGGTTTTGAGGTTATAGTTTATATTTATATGTGTGTGTGTGCGTGTGCGCGCGCGCGTATGTGTGTGTTTCAAAACTGTTTTTTTATTTACATTATACAGGTTTTTTAAAAGTTTTTTGTTAATATTGATATTTAATATTCTGTACTTTTTGTTTGATGAATGTGAAAGAGAAAAGTAAAATACATCGTTTAATCCTAATATTGTTGTCGGAAAACGACATTTAAATATTTAATTGTTTGATCTTTTTATTTTTATAGATTTTTTACATAAATTAAATTAAGCCATTAACGCTAATCAGATTTTCCGAATTCAATTAATTTCAAATTCTTCGCGCGCTAAGTGACTGACTGTGGCGCTGCGTCGCCGTCTGCTAAGAGCACAGTCAGTTCACCTCTGGTCGCCGCGTGCCACACCTGCGTAACCATGTGCCCCAAGCACCAATATATTTATTTTGTTTATTTAAACAATTGTTTTATTTGAAACTAGTGCACGACTCCTCTCCTAATCCTTATTATTTCTTTCAATTGTTTAGAAAAGTTTAAAAATAGTATATTTCACACCGGGCGCTGGAAAGTATTCTTTTCCAGTGTCGTGTGAAATGTTTTTTCCGTACGACGGGTCCGGGAAGTGCTACTGCCTGTAGCACTTCCCGGTCGGAGTAAGAAAAAAAAACTTATATCCCACTGTTGCCTACGCGATCGTTTTTTAAACTTTAATGATTTCTTACTCGGAAAATATTGACCTTACGAAAAAAAAGTTCAAGTATATTTTCCATTTATTATGGGCTAATAAATATAAAAAAAAATTTTATTTATCGAAATAGTGATTTTTGTAATTTTTTATTTGTTTAAACAATTTTACATAAATTTTTCGAGTGTCCACCCTCGAAATTCTTATTCAGGGAGTCAAAATACATCTCTTGAACCTGGGTGGATCGCATACTGCTCGTCGGCACACGAAAACCCCTACAGCGACCGGACTACTAGATCAGAAGAGTAGTAGGTATGGTACTCAAAGAAAAGATTGAAATTGTGCGAAACTTGATGAAATGTTGCTATTGATGTATTGTTGATGCCCTTGAATTTTTAGGACATGATAGAACCTAATAAAAAAGATTTGACCGATTTTAATTTTGCACCATTTAACATGTGCTTATGGGGAAATCACGACTTTTCATAAACAACCTCGAAACTCAACTTGAAAGAAAGGTTGGAATTTATAAAAAAAAATCGATAGAAAAATATTCAATACAAATTTTACGGCCTGAATGAACTTTTTGTGAAACATTTAAGTTAGTTAAAAATTTCATCAAACACTAAAATCTTAGGTTAGTCGCCATGTTTTACACGAGTGTGAGAAAGAGCGAGAGCTCTGTGATGCCCTCTGTCTTACTCGCACAAGTATAGCGTTCTCTCTCGCACCGTGCCTATACTACCTTAAGGGGGTACTTTGACTTGTGAGGCATAAAAAAGTCGTATTTTTGAGGGTTTTTAGGAAAGAAACTGTTGACTTTTATTAATCAAATTTTATTGAACATTATAAAGTAAGTTTTCATGAATATTTTGTCAAATTTTGGTTTAAAAATCATTTGGCAGAGGATTTCCAGAGGCACCTTCAAGAGAAGTAGTTATGCGGTGGTATGCGTAGTTAGTCACAGGATCATTTCTAAATGAAAATTCAAAAAGGTTTATTATAAATGATGAGTTTTTCGAGGCCTTCAGGAGAGGATTTTTTTTTTTAATTTTGCAGTTTTGGCGAAGCTTTTAAGTCGAAATACCGGTTTTTGCTGTAAAAATCCGCCATTTTATGGTCACCATTTTGTTTCTGAGTGAAAAAAAAAAAAAATTCCTCTCCTGAAGGCCTCGTACTATGTATGAAGAATAAGTGCACCAAATTTAAAGAATCGGTGCAATAGTTTTCAAATGCCAGATACCACCGATTTAAAAATAGTTTCGAGAAAAATACATTTAAAGTTTTGAACTCTGAACAATTAAAGTAATTTTGTTTTTACCTACTCTACACAGAATCGTCGATATATCTACACAGAATCAGCACTATAAAGCAGAGTTCCTGCCGCAATTTATTATTATTTTTTTTCCTGCCGTACGAGGTGCGATGCTCGTCGTTTAAAGCGTGCTATTGAGCTCTCGATTGGGTCAAAAGTAAAATTACTAAAAACGCTATGACTCTGCGAATTTGTCTCCAAATGGCTTGAAACAACGTTTCTAAGACATTTTACTGTAAAAAAAAAAAAAAAAAAAAAAAAAATCGATTTTTTGAACCCTAAAAGTCAAAATACCTCCTTAAGTTTACTAATTTCGACGTTGAACGTGAGTGATCTCCTTCTTTGCACTGGACACCCAGAAAGTAATCAACGGTCCAAACATTGCTCTGAATCGCTTTTCATCCCGCTCACCATTGTTTTTTATCCAAAACAGGGGTTGAAAATCGGTCAAAATTTGCCCTACGCCAAACTGGTTGAAACTGCAGGACTAGATATCTTTTTGGATCCGAAAAAAATCCCGTAATTTTTTTCCGATCTACTTATTAACTGCATAATAAAAAATTATTTTTGTTTTCATTTTTATTGAAGATAAACGATTGGAGAAAAAAATTTTGTGTTTGGACTCATGCAGTTTGAGGTTATAATCACATTTTTCCAGTGTTTTTCGTTGTTTGCTGATTGGTTTCTTTCTTAAATGCCCAGCGAATCTATAATTTTTATTCTATGAATAGAAGGTAAAGATTCCAAAGATCATTTTTGAAGGTTCAAATTACTTAAAAAACTTACTTGTTATTCTCAAATTTTAAATTGTACTTTATTTTTGGAATGTTTAGGACTTCTTCAGTTCCATTACATGCCTTAAGTACTTGCAAAAATGAAAAAAAAATCGTTATTTTGTTATATTTTACGTGAACGTTTTCCCTTTATAAAAGAGAGCTATCGCCATCTTGCGTAAACTTTTTATTCATGAGTTGATTGGTGAAGAAGTTAATAAAATATTCTAAAAGTGCATTTGAGGTTATTATTTATTTTTTTTTTTTACTATGTGAGCTTGCAGCGCGCTTAGAGGGGCTATGTAGTAAAACAATTTAAAAACTGATGAAGTTAGAGTTTTTTATTTTATTTAACAAAAATTTCCTATGCAAAAGCAATAAACAAGGGTCCGAGCTAGACTTTCCCGAAATCGATAAGATACGATATTTTGAAAAATATCGATATCGGTATCGAAAATATCGTTTTATATCATATCGATATCGATATCGATAATATCGTAACACTGAATATCGATATCGATGTCGAAAATATTAAAAATGAAGTCGATTAAAAATGAAGTATTATTATAGAATTTTTATTTACAAAGAAGAGTATAATGCTTGGGTATTAATCGATTAGAAATTCCAATTTTTTGAATACCTTCGGCAGCTCTCCAACCTGAAAGCTTTCCAAATTATATCAAGTTTTCATATAATCATGGCTGCAAATCATAATGAAGAAAATAAAGATACTTACAAAACATATTTTAAATATAGCAAAGATGAAAGTGGTAATGGTAAGCTAGCAAGAATAAAACGAATGAAGAAAACCATTTTATATTAAAAGTTTTAGCTTCGTCGGTTCCAGTCGATCGGTTTTTTTCTGTAAGATCTTTAACAATGACAGCCAAGAGCTCAAAATTACTGGACAAAAGACTGAAATCACTTATGTGCATTAATTCCTGGTCAATATCTCGTTTGCGCGGAATTATATAACCATTGCATTTTACTTATTACAATATAATAATTATAAAGTCGATATTCCGATATTACACGATATATCGTCCCTTTGAGATCGATATCGATATCGTCTCACAATCATCAATATTGTATCGATATCGATATAATATCGAAATATCGGGAAAGTCTAGTCCGAGCGCACTTGCGCGCTGAGTAATTTCTAGTATTACGTAAATAGCATTTCCCGAATATTTATTTATTCAAGATTAGATGATCTGTTTATAGATTTATTATCTACAATTTTTTAAGTAAGGTTTTAATTTGGTTTTTTATATGCAAGGAGTTTTTTATTTTGTAACAAACAAACAAAATTGTTTTTGAATTGTTTGACTTTTTGAGTTGGTTTAACTCTTTAAAAAGTATTTAACTTTTTTAATAACACTAGGACCTTATTTTTTAAAAACGCTGGTTTGTATTATTTTGGTTTTAGATTTTTTTTAAATTTTTTATGAATCACATTAACTTTTAACAATTGTTATGAAAACTAATTTTTTTCAAAAATTTTCTACCTGTAAAAATACGTAATTTTTATCAGAGATACTACACAAATATTATTCAAAGTTGTATAATTCTTCTGTATAAATTTTAATAATTTAACGCAGGAAATAACAATCATAGTAACCTCAAAATGCACTTCTTGAAAATTTTAAAAACTTCACCAATCAGCTCACGAATAAAAATCTTACACTTACGCAATATGGCGATAGCTCTTTTTTATAAAAGGATACTATACTATAAGTTTTATAAAAAAACTTTATATCAAGTGTATGAAATTTATTGTTAAAAATTTTTTATTCATCCATTCAATTGTTTTCCAAAGTGTTTTACGTAAATTTACTGAACTTACAATACTTATTTTTACTAAATTCCAATTTTAATGCATTATTTTTATTTTTTTTAGTTAATTCTAGAAATTTTGGAATTTATTTTTTTTCATTTGGTACTTAATTGATGACTGAGATGGCTGCTCCTTAGCTATCTATGAAAACGAACAAAATATGATCTGCCATGAGTAGCTGTGATCAGCCGAGGAGCAACCAAAATAACTAATTATAATAAAGGGAAAAATAACTAAAAATAGCCGAAAAACCTTATATTTTTGTATCTAACATCCAACCCAAGGCCCCGGACCCAATTTTTTGGGCTCATTTTGTTGAAAATTTTGAATCAAGAAAATTTCTCAATGCATGTGCTTTACTAAAATTGCTTTCTCCTTGAAAATAATGATTCCAAAGTTAAAAGATAAATAGGTTTTTTCGAAGCTTATACAACCCCAAGAAGCCCAGAAAAATTTTCAAAAAATACCAAAAAAATTTTAAGGATACTTTATTTCAATATTTATGGTAGAAAATCTATTTTCTGATGAAGTAGGTTATGGGATGGGAGCCTGACAAATTCAGTTTAAGGGATGTAGTAGTTTGACGATTATGATTATGAGGTTATTGGCACCTAGCATAAGGAGAGGTAAATTGGGGGCTGTTGCACGTAATAAGACCGTGAAAGCAGTCTGCCAAAATTTCGTGGCGACTTCTCAAACTAAAATTACTCGATTGGAATTTGCATCTCAAATTTTATTCATATCTCAGAACCTATAAGGGCTAGAGAAACGCGGTTTGCTGAAAAATATTGTTTATAAAAAATGCAGTTCGTCCACGTTTACTAAAATTATTATTAGCGGCAAGTTTTTACGGTTGGGTCCAATTTAAGCCATGAAAAATTAGCCATTGAATAAGTCTATGACTAAAAAGAACTCTTCAACAATCTGCTTAAATTAAAACCTAAATATAACATTATCAATCAGAATATCGAATAAAGAAAAAATAAAAAATGTATAATGTAATATAATAGTTTAAGACATAAAAAAAAATTACGCTTGGTATAAATTTTTTTTCAATTTCAAAGTGACCTACTCTATTATTGTTCGTAATATATCCGAACTATGCTATTCCCTTTATAAAAGAGAGCTATCGCCATCTTGCGTAAAATTTTTATTCGTGAGCTGATTGGTGAACAAGTTTTTAAAAAAATTCGAAAAGTGCATTTTGAGGTTACTCTTATTGTTTTTTCCTATGCGCGCTTGAAGCGCGCTCAGAAGAGCTAGTCTTTCTAATTTTAAATTGATTTGTTCTTATTCTTTTCCTTTGTTTTTAATTTACCACGAGTAAAAAAGAACGTTCGACGTTGCCAAGCACTACGTTATTGACAACGTCGTGACTTGGAATTCAACAAACGTAAAGTACACACGCTTTTTTCGACTTTATAAAAACTCGGCCGCTCAAAACGTCGAGCTTTGATTTAAAGAGATATTTGTTTATTATCTAATTGTTTGTACATAAATGTTATTAAAATTATTCGCTTTTGAAACACACTTTTTTTGATACACACATTTTACATTCACACCTTAAAAACTAAGAAGAAAGCCGTTCTCGACCCCTTGGCTTTACGAGACGGTTAATTCGCAAACAATTATTTTTAGATGCTCTAACCAACTGAGCGATAAAATATTACAAATGTTTAAGTGTCTTATGTTTAAAAACTATTTTTCAAATGAAGAGGGTGAAAAATAAAAAAAACTTTTTCAGCGTACTTATTGAGTTTCTGGGGGTTTTCGGGGTCGCTGCTTACGATTTTGACAATTATTTTGTACTCAGATCTCCTTTCAAGGGTTAAAAAAGGGTTAGTTTGGGCAGGGGGGTTGAAGAGGGGGTGAAGAGGGTGAAAAATAAAATAAAACTTTTTCAGCGTATTTATTCAAAATAATATGTTAGAAGAATATTTATTGACGTTAAAAATATATTGCAGATTATATAAAAAAAGGCTTAAATAACAAAATCCAGCTCTAAAAAAAACAATTTGATTGCATCCAAAATAACTTTACTTATTGTAAGATTAGTATATTTTTTTTAGTCTGAGTACAAAATAATTGTCAAAATCGTAACTAACGACCGCGAAAACCCCTCAAAACTTATTAAGTACGCTGAAATTTTTTTGTTTTTTCACCCTCTTCACCTTCGACCTTATTCAACCCCCCCCCCCCCCCAACCCTCCCTGTCCCTGATGTACCTCTAATTTCTATCCTTGCAATAAGTAAGAACGATACGATAGCCATGAACTTCTTGATCGATGACCAAAAACTTTAATAATGATTTTTTTTAAATTCTATTTTTGATCTAAATTAATATAATATATTTCGTTTTAAGGCTGCAACCCCCAAATTGAGGATGAAATAACTCGAAAACTATGGACTTTGATCTTGATGACTGTGGAGACATTTGTTCTACTGATCAAGAACTATTATTTCCCAAAATTTCAGAAAATTCGACCGAGAGTCAGTTTACATAAGGAGTTGGACGGGGTACTTTCCGGCCTGAATGAACTTTTAGTGAAATTCAAGTAAGTTAAAAAATTCATCAAACACTAAAATCTTAGTTTTTACCACCTATAGAACCCATACCACCATGTTTTACACGAGTGCGAGAGAGACGGAGAGCTCCGTGACGCCCTCTGTCTCACTCGCACAAGTATAGAGTTCTCTCTCCCACCGTACCTACTACCTTAAGATGTTCAAAGCTTCAAATTCGATATGTATGTTTTATGCACGACTTTGAGTTTAAAAAAAAGAAAAAAAACTTAAAATAGTTGATTTTGTTAACTGCAACAACTGCTATTAATGCTTTCATATGACCATGCAATTTTTATTAAGCTTTAAAGGAAATCAACTTAAAGCTAAGCTTAAAAGCTTTATACTGAAATCCTTTATAAATTGAGAAATGGTCTTCTATAGTAAACAATTTTTTTAATACAAACTCTTCACGGAAAGAAAGGCGCATTTTGGCCAAGAAGTAATTTTTGTTGAGGTCCGATTTTTCGGTGTACTGAAGATTTTTTAGAGCTTCCTTCTTTCCGTACTATATCTTTGAGTTCATTAAAAGCTTCTACATAAAAGTGGATTTGATAGAAAAGCTGTTGGATCCAACTGTCTTTTAATGCAATTAAAAACTACACATGTGATTGTTTTTGGCTACTAAAAAGCACTATAACACGGAGAGAAATTTTTGAAAACGGATAGCTAAGCAGATTATGACCCCTTCGCCTTTTGCTGTTGACGATCGAGCCTCACTCTACTTGCGATCGGATTGCACACATAGTGAGGTCCGATTGCCAGAGACTGTACGCGTAGCAACGCGGTGGCAATCGGATTGCACACAGAGTGAGGCCCGATCACAAACAGCTCAAGCGAACCTATTTTGGCATTTCGTTCTCAAATACTTCTTTCCTTGAAGCGATCTACTGTTAATGAAAATATAAATAATTTTTTTTTTTACATGGCCGTAAATGAATACAGCACTTTTTTCGATTTTTATTTCTGCATTTTTTTATTTAAAAATATATAAAGAACCTGAATTTGCAAACTCAACTGAAAAGATACTACTTTTTTATGCATTCAGGTGTGTGTGTGTGTGTGTGTGTGTGTGTGTGTGTGTGTGTCGATCCCGAGAAAAGCAAATTAGATTAAAAATGTCAAAAAAAGTCGGTAAATTCGGTCTCATTCCTTATTTTTTGTTTTCAAATCCATTTTTTCAAAAACTAGTCTCAATCAGCGTGCAAGCGCGCTCAAATATTAATACGCCATCAAATTTTTAATCTTGAAAGTAAATAAATGATAATTTTCACTTTCAATTTAAAAAAAAAGGAAGTTAAGAAAAAAAATTTTTTGAGCATTTTCTCAATTAACTCGTAATTAATTATTATAACACTAAATTTATGATATATAGTTTGAATTAAATGTACGGAATTTTTTTAAAACATATCCAAATATACATAAATAAATATACGTTTTAATCATAAATTTTTCCTAGAATGAACTCCCAATCTCTTTTTTTTTTTTTCAATTCTTGATTTTTTTTTACTTTTGATAAAATACCTAAATAGTGTTCAAAATTTGAAATTTAAAAAACAGATCTAATCGGGGTTTTAGAAAAAATACTCGTGTACGCTCTTGCTAAATAATTAAATTTATTTAATGATTACACTGCATTACACGAATAACTGCTTAATTGTACTCTCAATTGGTTACAAACAAGTATTCATTTATCAAATAAGTAACAATAATTAAAAATTTCAGGTATACTGTAACTTTTTGACTCACTTGAAGTCATTTACAATGGAATCATAATTAATGTTAGTTTAATTAAAATTTTTTAAAATTAAACCATATACAATCAACTATAATTATAATTTATTATGGTAATAAATATTAGTAAATAAGTATACATAATATAAATGCACACATTTTTTTACTGTGTTAATGTGCGAGTGTGTATGAAAACCAAAGTTATTATTCATGTTTTTTAAATAAAAAGCTCACTTTTACTTTATCAGAAACTGCTCTTTTCAGACATGAAGAATTTCGTGAAGTAGAATAGTAAACTATCGACAATAATAAAATACGGAACAAACGAGTTGAATAGGCGACATTCTGGCGGACGCCAAGAAATCTGTCGCGACACTGAGGCGCCCATAAGAAGTTAAAGCTTTCTTTAAAATTTGTAAAAATATTCAACTTTTTTTAAAAACGGCAACATAAAATAATTTAATTTATTTATTTTTCTAAAAGTACAACATTTAATTATAATTGATTTTTTTAATATTTTTAAAACCTACTATATTGTGCGAGAATGATAAATTTATTTATCCAATATTTTAACTATCTGCAAAATAAATTTGCAAAATCACTTTACCTTTCAAAAGTAGTTATCAATAAAGTGTCATTATCGTATTTTTAAAAATAAAATTTATAATATAATATAAAGTAAGTTTTTTGGCTGAACTTCTCGAAATAATTTCTGAAAACAAAATTATACTTTAAAAAATTTTTTTTATGGGCCTTAAAGTTTTTTTTAATCTCTTAGGAAAATAAAAAAAAATAAAAATCGACCAGAAGAGCTGAAATTTAATACAAAAAACGTCAACTTCAATGTTTGACATTTTTTTATAAATAATTATTTTCCAGTTAACTTTTAGAAGAATTGCTTCATAAATACCTCTAAAATTAAAAATTTATTCATTTTAATTGTTCTTTAGCATAAAAAATCATTTATATCGACACAGCCAGTTTAAATTTTTAATACCTAAAACATTGTACAGCTCCGATTTGTTAAAATAAAATAAAAAACTAAGAATCAAACAGTTAGTCTTTTTTAGAAACATTATATCCACGAATACTATTTTGTTGACAGCTGTTAAATAGTTTACGAATGTTGCAAAATATTTTTGTATAAAAACTAGTATATTTCTAAAATTTTCATAAGATATTTATATGAATAAGAAAATTTTCGTTGTGCCCGATTTCAAAGTGAAGGAGATATCTCAAAACTACCAATTACCTAATGAACTGATAAGTTGAAAATAATAAATAACAAATATCTGACTTCGGTAAGGTGAATAGTTTTGTCGATATTGAAGGATAATTAAAATTTTCAAAAATAGTTTTATTTATAAATCGATTAGAGAAAAAGATGTTAAAATATTTATTTACAAAGAAATTCTTACCCTTGATACTTAACGTTTTTTGTATTTAATTTTAGTTTTTCCAATTGGTTTATATTTTTTTAAGTTTTCTCAATATATTAAGAAAACTTTTGAATACTTTCAAATAAGAAAAAAATGATTTTAAAAAATTTCAACTTAAAATAATAATTGAGAAAAATTTAAGCTGAAAAACCTATCCACCGAACCTAATGCGCGGTAGCGCTTGACGGCGTTTGAGTTTTTTTTTTAACAACAATAACAACGAAAAAAACCGCCGTCAAAGCGTACGCTTTATGAACTTTGAATTTATGCTTTGGGGTTTCATTGGTCACGTAAAGAACAGTGCTGCGAAAGTTATTATTAGGTATACAGTACATCAATAAAACTTTTTTTCAATATCTGAGACGGTTCAATAGGTTCTTTAAATTATGTTGATTTTTTGAATAATATGAAGGTTAACTAATAATTTTTGGTAAGATATTGTTGAAAATTTACATTTCAATTTTAAAAATTTATCTGAATTTACATATCTACTAGTAGTTGTGCATATAAGTTTTAAGCACTCAATTTAAATTGCTAATTATTTTCATTTTAGTTCATCGGAATAATATTCCATTACTTGTTTTTTGACGTTAGAATAAAATAAAATTCGCCAATTATTATACATTTTTTAAAAGTAATTATTGTGTACTTTATAAGCTGATTCTTGGAAAAAAAAAGAACAACTTTTCCTCCTCAGTTTTTTGCAGACCACGAGTCTCTCTTAACGTAGTTAATGCGCGCAAAATTTTTTATACTGTCTCCTTATATTATTTTTTGAATCTTCAAAATCGAGCCCTCAATTTCGAAATTTAACAAAAACACGGTCTAATAACGGTAAAAAACCTCATTTTTAAAACTCTAAATCGAGTTTTTTTTTTGCATATATATATTAATACTTTAAGTTTGAATTTTTATTGACATTCCGTTCGTGATATAAAAAAGTGTCTTAGGTTTTATTTTGAGATCAAGCTGAACTGAGTGATTTAATGATTTTTGCATTATTCAAAAATTTTTACATTTGACAACTTTATTTATTCAATGTTTCATTTATTTAAAACTAACTTTATACATTTTTATTTTCAAGTCGTCATTGCTGTGGTCCTAATTAATTAATCGTCTTAAAACAATGTTTTTGAAGACTTTTAGTTGCATTAAGTATTCATCAAAAGTTGGAATGTTTTTTTTTTAATTAGAAAAAATTCCGAAAACCTAACCTATTTTTGAATTAACAAAACTCTGTGACAAAATCTTTTAAAAGTTTTTTTTTTCATTTCACATTAAACATAATTGCTTCTAGCCAGGAGCGCTACTTCCCATACAGTGGGTATGGAAGCATCCATACCCGAAAAGTTCCCGGTTTGGAAATCCACACCCGGCAAAATTTAGATAACCTAATAACTAAAGGCACTATAAATTCAAATAAGAAAAAAAAAAAAAAAAAATTAACGATCAACTTTTAATCCCTCAAGCTTTAAACCCCCATACCCCTGGGTGTGGAGCACAAAAATTAATGAGTGGCTAATTATACCCCAAGCCTTAAACCCCCTGGGTGCCGAGCACAAAAAATGAGTGATTAATTATCCCCCAAGCCTTAAACAACTTCAAGTTCTGCTCTGCAATAAGACAAAACAAACACAAATAAAAACAATCGGCAAGGTGAGTTTTTAACAAATGATTTTCATGACTGTTTTCACCATCAACAAAGTTAACATTTAGTGACTGGTATTAGAGTTTGCTACCTTTTTTTTTAGGAAGTTTTACTGAAGTGTTTTGTTTTGTTCTTTTGATAAGACGTCTTATATTTACGAATAAGTAAATATCAGCAGCACCGACAATTTCTCGTTTAAAAAAAATTTTTTTTATCTTTTTTAGCTCATCTAACATAAACATTTTTTCATTGTATACATATTTTTTTAACATGCAGTCAAACCAAAAAACTTTCTAGACTGGAGAAAAAAATACTCATGGTTAAATTATGATGAGTCAAAAAATGCAATTTTTTGTTCCATATGTTGTGAGGCTGTACAAAAGAAACTTCCTCTTCCAAACAACAGTCGATGTGCTGCATCTAAAAAAGCTTACGTGGATGAAGGTTTTAAGTCATTCAAAAATGCGCCAGGATTATTCGATAATCACGAAAATAGTGAATTTCACAAAGCAACTTTTTCACAATTAATAAATTTGAAAAAAGTTAATGTAGTACAACAATTATCCGATGAGAAAAAACAACAATTATTAGACAACAGAGTGGCTTAGAGAACAATTTTTTCATCTATTTTGTACTTAGCTAAACAGGGCTTGGCGCTACGAGGCCACACTGATGAGTTATCTATGTTGAATAACCTTTTAACGTTGAGATCTGAAGATGTTCAAGAATTGAAAAAATGGATGAGTCGTTCTGGCCACAAGTGGATTTCAGATGCCATCGTAAATGAAATCTTAGAAATTTTAGCTGACTACATTAGAAAAATGATTCTCTCAGAAATCGTGGAAGCTGAAATTTTTTCTGTTATGCTGGACGAGACCGCAGATGTCTCCAACAAAGAACAAGTTTCAGTGTGTATAAGAATTGTACGAAACTTAGTTGTAAGCGAATATTTTATGGAATTTCGCGATACACCAACTACAAAATCTGAAACATTGTTAAAAATAATAAAAGATTGCTTATTAAGAAATAATCTGCCTATAAATCTATTACGTGGACAATGTTACGATGGTGCGAGAAATGTCAGTGGTTGTTTAAAAGGCTTGCAGACTGAAAAAAGATGAGCCAAGAGCTTTATTTGTACATTGTTTCGGGCACCGAACTAAAATTTGGAAAGCAGAGTTGAAAACTGCCAAAGAATTAAATATTGAACCAGTGGAGCGCCGTGCTAGTAAAAGATCTCGTCAACATGATGACAACTCAACAAGTAAAGAACACGAGTTTCTAACTCTTGAAGACTATTTTAGAAAAATATATTATCAAATACTTGATAATGCCATTATGTCCGATTTGATACTGAAAGTATGACTTTATTAAAAAACTTTGAAGACTTCTTAGTTGATGAAAATGACGTTGAGGCAGATGTAATAACTGATTTTTACAATATTAAAGGAGAAATCCAGTTTGATAAAAGAAAACTGATTCGTGAAAGAGACATTTTTATTAGTGCTTTGAAAAAAGATGACGAATTTAGACTAAAATCGACAAATCTTGAATTGAAAAAGAAAAAAGAAAATAAAGCTAAAGAAAGTGCAGTTAAACAGTTTATGAACGATTCAGGAAAAAAAAAAGATAGATTATACTTAAAAGATGCAATCGAGTTCTTTAAAATGAAACCTCAGTTACAAGAATCGCTCCCGTAGCTATTTAAATTTGTTACGTTATTAATGACGATTCCTGTAACTTCATGTTCAGTTGAACGGTCTTTTTCTGTACTTCGACGACTCAAATCTTACCTTCGTTCAACAATGTTAAAGAGAAGATTAAATAATCTTGCTATTTTAAATATTTATAAAGACTTTGCAGATAATATATTATTGGATGAAGCCCTCAATAATTTTATAACTCTAAAAAATTTGCGAATGCAAACTTTTGCTTTGATAAATTCAAATATTATAATATTTATTTTTTAAAAAATTCTTTAAAAATAATAAATTATTTAAGCATTTTGGAAGTATTCACATATAAATATTTATTTCTGTAAAAGTAGGGTTAGTTTAACTTATAATATATCATTTAAAAAAGTTACCAAAAATTATTCTATAGTATTACCTATGTATGTAGAGCTTAGTTTTTTAATGAAATTAATCTCATTTAAATAATATAAAAATTAATATCATTTAATTTTGTGCAAGTGTGAATTCATTGAATAATAATAAAAGTAAAAAAAAAATAACAAAATTTAATCTTATGTTTTTTGCCTAAAAACTTAACAAGTGGTTAATTAAATTTTTTTTTTGCTTGGGGGATAGCTGATCAGTTTTTTCGTTGACCTCAGGCGCCCAGAGTATTTGGGGATCTAGAGCTTGGGGGATAGCTGATCAGTTTTTTCGTTGACCTCGGGCGCCCAGGGTTTTGGGGGCTTAGAGCTTGGGGGATAGCTGATCAGTTTTTTCGTTGACCTCGGGCGCCCAGGGTTTTGGGGGCTTAAAGTTGGGGGGATAGCTGATCAGTTTATTAATTGAACTCGACGCCCAGGGTTTTGGGGGCTTAGAGCTTGGGGGATAGCTGATCAGTTTTTTCGTTGACCTCGGGCGCCCAGGGTTTTGGGGGCTTAAAGTTGGGGGGATAGCTGATCAGTTTATTAATTGAACTCGACGCCCAGGGTTTTGGGGGCTTAGAGCTTGGGGGATAGCTGATCAGTTTTTTCGTTGACCTCGGGCGCCCAGGGTTTTGGGGGCTTAAAGTTGGGGGGATAGCTGATCAGTTTATTTATTGAACTCGACGCCCAGGGTTTTGGGGGCTTAGAGCTTGGGGGATAGCTGATCAATATTTTTGTTGAACTCGGGCGCCCAGGGTTTTGGGGGCTTGGAGCTTGGGGGATAGCTGATCAGTTTTTTCGTTGACCTCAGGCACCCAGGGTATTTGGGGGTCTAGAGCTTGGGGGATAGCTGATCAGTTTTTTCGTTGACCTCGGGCGCCCAGGGTTTTGGGGGCTTAGAGCTTGGGGGATAGCTGATCAGTTTATTTATTGAACTCGACGCCCAGGGTTTTGGGGGATAGCTGATCAGTTTTTTCGTTGACCTCGGGCGCCCAGGGTATTTGGAGGTCTAGAGCTTGGGGGATAGCTGATCAGTTTTTTCGTTGACCTCGGGCGCCCAGGGTTTTGGGGGCTTAGAGCTTGGGGGATAGCTGATCAATTTTTTTGTTGACCCCGGGCGCCCAGGGTTTTGGGGGCTTAGAGCTTGGGGGATAGCTGATCACTCATTTTTGTGCTCGGCACCCAGGGCTATGGGGGTTTAAGGCTTGGGGGATAATTAATCACTCATTTTTTGTACTTGGCACCCAGGGCTGTGGGGGTTTAAGGCTTGGTGGATAAACAATTTCTGGGATTGTAAATTTTTGGGATGAGGGTTATTGGGTTATCCATACCCGGGGTGAAAACGTAGTAGCGCCCCTGCTTCTAGTTGATGTATAAGAATTTTGAGATCAAAATATGTAGCCAAAAAAAAAGTTAGATCGATTCTTGTTCTGACGCGTATGAGATTATAAAGGAATTTTACCAATCCACGTCCTTTTATCGTTGTTATCTTTTTCAAATGTCCGGTGAAGTTGTATAAAAATAATGCTCAGATTTCACTTAAACTCTTTTGTACAATTCCACATAAATATTTTTACATTCCACACATTTTTGAAAGAATGACACACAATATAAGAAAAAAAAATGCTTGATTCTCATTAGAACACGTGTTAAATTATTCAAACGAAAACAATATCTTTTTTTTTTTAAATAAATGGTTAAAATTAGGAGAAAAATCTAAAGATTATTTAAGTGCAAGTTTCATGTTGATTGGAACAAAATTGACACGATGGCCGCCTTTTTTTTAAATCATAGAACATCCTTCAAAGTATAGGAGAACTCTGAATTGTTTTAAAAAATCAATTATTATGTCTAAAGAAGATTATTTTTGGTAAAAACAGATCATTCATAACAATAATTAGATTTCTTCCATAGCTCAGGGAAAATTGAGGTAAATATGGAGGTATTAGAAATATTTCAAATCAAAGGACCTATTAATGAGAAAGCAGATTTTATAAAGCTCTGTAGAAGGGAGTCAACATAAACCGCTTTGGATGTAGACTGATCAACAGCACGTCCAATCTCATCTACTGTCACAGTCACAAAATCAAAGAGACCATCACTCTCCTCACCTTCTAAGTTGCTTAGTAGACGAGAGAGGCTTGGTGCTGTATTTTCTATAGTCACTTCGAACGAGTTTGGTCGATCTTTAAAATAGTGATAAGTAGCACGTAAAAATTTATCAGTATATTTATCAGTAATTTATCAGTATGATTGTGCGGTTTCGAAACTACCATGAGCCATGTGTAAAATACAGGTGCCGGTATCTACTAATTATGAAGTATCTTCATTTTTTAGCAAATAACTTTTCAGATCTTTTAAAAACTTTTTATTAACGTAAGGCCCGTCCAATGAAACTTGCAACAATTTTATATTTGGCAGTCCATACTTTTTCAAAACTTCACTAGAAAAAGCAACAAATAAATCAGCAGTAGTATGGGAGCGTACACAAACTACGTTGCCTTATTTAGGGGAGGGGGGGGGGGGTTTCATGAATGTCTACGCTGGGCCACGTGGGGGGGGGGGGGCAGAGCTTATATCACGTGCCTTTTTTTTAGGGAGCTGCTGTTGGAAAAAAAAAATTTTTACTATAAAATTTCAATGACGCGCCACGAGATCAATAAATAATCTGATCAGCTATCCCTCAAGCTCTAAGCCCCCAAAACCCTGGGCACCGAGTTCAATAAATAGACTGGTCAATTATTCCCCAAGCTCTAAATCTCCAAAACCCTGGGCGCCAGAGCTCAACTAAAAAACGTATCACCTATCCCCCAAGCTCTAAGCCCCCAAAACCCTGGGCGCCAGAGCTCAACTAAAAAACGTATCACCTATCCCCCAAGCTCTAAACCTCCAAAACCCTGGGCGCCAGAGTTCAACTAAAAAACTTATCAGCTATCCCCCAAGCTCTAAGCCCCCAAAACCCTGGGCGTCGAGTTCAATAAATAATCTGATTAGCTATCCCCCAAGCTCTAAGCCCCCAAAACCCTTGGCGTTAAGTCAATAATAGACTGGTTAATTATCCCCCAAGCCTTGAATTTCCAAAACGATGGAAGCTAGAGTTCAATAAAAAAACTGATCAGTTCCCCTTGAAGCTCTAAACCTCCCAAAACTCTGGTTACCGAGTGAAAATATTACAAAATGATACAAAATCAGTATAAAATAAAAAAAATAAATGACCATTAAACAAACAAAAATTTTTGCGCTTTTCTCGAAAAATGTCTCATTCGTAGAAACATTCAATTTATAGTTAAAAAAAAAAAAAATTTGTTAATAATGTTGCAAACAAAGAGTTTAACAATAAGTAAAAACTTATAGCGTTTTCTAGTGAACCACGCCATTTAGGAGTTAAAAATTTCAGATTTAAGACTTTATGATATAATAGCACCAGTGCGTCGTAATTAGGTATTGTTATAAATTATTCATTTCATGCTTAAGTTAACTAAAATGCAGTCATATTTTTGGAATAATTCAACTCGGGCTCCCAAGGTTTTTGGGGGTTTAGAGCTTGGGGGATAGCTCATCAGCTCTTTTGTTGAACTCGGGCGTCCAGGGTTTCAGAGGTCTAGAACTTGGAGGATGGCTAATCAGTTTTTTTGTTGATCTCGGGCGCCCAGGGTATTTGGGGGCATAGGGCTTGAGGAATAGCTGATCAGTTTTTTTGTTGAACTCGACGCTTAGGGTTTTGGGGGCTTAGAGCTTGGGGGATAGCTGATCAGTTTTTTTGTTGAACTCGGGCGCCCAGGGTATTTAGGGGTTTACAGTTTGGGGATTGGCTGATAAGTTTATTTATTGAACTCGACGCCCAGGGTTTTGGGGGTTTAGAGCTTGGGGGATAGCTGATCAGTTTTTTTATTGAACTCGGGCGCCCAGGATTTTGGGGGCTTAGAGCTTGGGGGATAGCTGATAAGTTTTTTTGTTGAACTCGACGCCCAGGGTGTTTGGGGGTTTAGAGCTTGAGGGATAGCTGATCAATCATTTATTGAACTCAGCGCTCAGTGTTTTTGGGGTTTAAAGCTTGGTGAATACTTGATTGATTATTCTTGGATCCCAGCGCGACTTTTGGTTCTGGATTTCCAGACCGGAAATTTTTCGGCTCTTGATGCATCCATACCCACTATATGGGAAATAACGCCCCTGAGTCATGGTGATATTCACGGAAGACATAGACTAGATTGAACTTATTTCTGAATTAAAGTTTGTGATCTCATTACAATTATTTATAATTAGTTGAAAAAAGCTTGTCCTTCAAAAAATGTAAGTAAATGTTAGATATAATATTATAAATAAAATAATGTAAGTATCATTATCAAAAGTTTTTAATTCTATAAGAAACAGTAAAAATTTTTTGAGAAAAAAATCTACGTTCTACTGGAGGGGGGGGGAGGGGTCGACGAAAAATCTTCATTGAGTCACATGGGGGTAGGGGGGGGGGGTCGAAATACTCCTAAAATTAGGCTATGAAGTTTGTGTACGCTCCCTATGTTCTAAAAAGGCTGAAGCCAAATATCGATCAAACCCCTGCAATATATATATCATTCGAAAGGTCATGAAAAAAGAAAAGTTTTGGGGCCAACCAGAATTTTTTATACCCACTACTACGCATGCGCGGTCCAAAATAGTGATTTTTCAACTTTAATTCATATCTCAGAACCTATTAGGGCTGGAGATATGCGGTTTGCGGCAAAATTTGCCGATTTTTAAGTAATTTGAACAATTTTTGTGATCATCAAAATCAAACAACGTGTTTTTTTTTGCATTTTTCTCGGAAATTTTGAGGTTATGTAAAAAAAAAAGTCAGAACAAAAATTTTAGATTTTTTCATTATCTACAACTTTTACGTTCACACTTTTTCGATAAAACTCATAGTTTTTTCAAAAAACGCAAAAAACCAAAACTCACCCCTAAAAAACCCACCCCTACTGTCATTTCTGAATTTAAATACTTGAAATTATTTTTCCGTCAAATGGTATTACATAAACTATCGTTACTCATAGTCAGTTAGTAAGAAACAATTTTTTCATCTGAAAATATTATCGGTACTGTACTATATGTAATACGCGCTAAAAGAGATAGCATCAAGGCGTGGTGGGCGTAACAGGATCGTGGCGGGTAATTAATTAGATCACATTGTAGCCGCAACGAAGTAAGTTCGATCCTTCATTGAAGAAACGGGTGTTGAAGTTCTTATCTGTATTCCTGCGGGCCTGCAGGAACTGGATAAGTTTTACTCCACTCCCTCCAATTCCTTAGGTCTAAGGACAAAGGCGGTACTACGCGGTTTTTTTTTTTTAATTTGTTTATTATGTTTTTAAAGTTTCTTATGCAATTTTTTTGTAGGAATTTTTACTAGGATAATAATATTATGGACGAGACTCGAATGTTTATCGTTTTTATTGATAGCACGTCTTTATTTCGATGGTCCCAGTGAAGAAAAACCTAACTGCAGATTTAAAATTATCAATTAGAGACTGAAATGAATAAAAATTTCAGAAAAAATCGAGAATCCCCGTGAATAGGTACCTAATAAAGCAGATTTTCTTTTATTTTCTCTGGTTTTTTCATTTATTACAGTAATACACTGCTGTTTTTTTTTTGCAGTTCCTTTTTTTTCATCGTCTAGCCGCTAATTTTTACTGAATAACGTTGTCAGATACTAACTCAACTTGAAAATTAAAAATATTTTTTAATTAATTTTGATGTATTTTGTTAACATTTATAAGTAAATCATTTTTATCAATAATTCTGACAACAAGAAATAAGTTAGCCAAGTAGCTACCAAAATAATCGTGCTCGTTGAACATTTTTAAAATTCGAAACGTTTTCGGATTTTCTGCTTGGTGGACACATAATTGATAATGCATTGCATACAGTTAGTTGCCTCACGTAAACATGTACAGGCAGCCAGGGTGGAAAAATTTACCCTGGCAGATGAAAAGTTCCACCAGAGTCGAAGAAAACAAGCTTTTAGATATCGTACAGCTTGATTTCGTGATATATGAAATAAATCTCAAACGCCCAAGAAACGAACCTTAGTTCGATTCAGACTTAGATAGTTCTGATGACGAAGACGCTCGTTATTTTATACCTCAGTATAAAGTGCGAGCGGAGCGAGCTGGGGGGTACCCCCCCCCCCACTCTTCTCCCACTCTCCTCACGCCCCCCAAAAAAAGTGCTTAGCTAACCGAAAAAAGTTTCCGAAATATGCTTATTTCTATGTGTTTCAATTTTTCCTATAATTTTCTAATGGGAAGTATTAAAATGCACGGGAAATAAAATCATTTGCACGAGATGTGGGTCGCACAGGAAAATAAATACTTTTGCACGAGAAAATAAATACATTTGCACGGGAAAATAAATACTTTTGCACGGTTTAATTAAAACGTGTTTACCTATCAAGCCTAGAAACATAAGACTACCTACTCTTTCACTAAGCATCTCTCCGCCCATTTTATTATTGAGCTCAGTTCAACTCACAGTGTCGCCCCAGTCGACGAGTGAAGCAAAGAGCCAAAAGATGGCTGGTGAGTTAACGTATTTTGAAACTCTGAGGACTCATCTGAAGAAGGCACAAGAATAAGAACAACATACGTTCAAAGTTACAAATTGAAGTATAAAAATAATAACAATGTAAAACAGGCTGCACATGGCTGGAAACTGGTGTTGTATGGTAAACTTCGATATCAATCAGGGTAGGTTCATTGGGAGAAACCTAGGTAGAAAAAATGTTGATAACAAATGTAAACGAATGAAATATTTGTCAAAAAAGTTAAGGAACTGTGTGGGCAAAAGTGTATGGAAGACTAGTTTCACGATTGTAATTACAAAAAGATTTAAAAAGAACAATAGAAACGATAGTATTTACAAAGAGTTAGAAATCGAAGCATGAAAAAAAGAAAAAACAACAGCAAACACCAAAATTGAAGCAAGTAGATTCATGTGAAGGAGACTAGCTACAAATTGTTGTTTACAATTGTCACAATTAGCATAGGAACAATATTAACCCATTACCGCCCATGGAAAAATCAAAAGTGATATAAAAAAACTAACTGTTGGAAAACCTGTCTCATGAAAAAATAGTAGATACGTGTTTTTTCTTTTTTCAATTTTCATTGTTTAAACATTATTTATTTAAACAAATTCGGAAAAAATTTTAAATTTTTATAAACTAATAACGGCATTCGATTCTTTGACCAAAAATAAGGTGAAAGTCATCTAAGTAATTTTTTTGATCAGACGCTTAGATCTTTTGCTACGAGCGCTCAAACATGTAAAAATATGGTTTTATAGTGGTGAGCTCCGAGGCGCCGCACCGAAGATACACTTTTACGAGTCAGAGCTCACCACTATAAAACCATATTTTTACATGTTTGAGCGCTCGTAGCAAAAGATCTAAGCGTCTGATCAAAAAATTACTTAGATAACTTTCGCCTTATTTTTGGTCAAAGAATCGAATGCCGTTATTAGTTTATAAAAATTTAAATTTTTTTACGAATTTGTTCAATTAAATAATGTTTAAACAATGAAAATTGAAAAAAGAAAAAACACGTATCTACTGTTTTTTTATGAGACAGGTTTTCCAACAGTTAGTTTTTTTATATCACTTTTGATTTTTCCATGGGCGGTAATGGGTTAATGACACGTTAGTTTTGGCTTTCATACCAAGTTTTATACACTAAAATATCAGCTTTATAAATCTTCTAATGTGGTTAAATTACTTTTGTCAATGAAAACTGTAACTACTTTTAACTTCAATGTCAACAAAAATCGTAACCTCAAAAGTCAATAGTTTGAAATAAAATCAGGGTCCATTAATTAGGGTAAGAAAAACGTTAAGGGGTAATCGCATGTAAAAAAGGTCCATTAATCGGGGTACTTTGACACACAGTCTCAAAAATACGGTCCAAAAGGTCTCTACTTTAAACATTAATTACTCTGTAAATAAATAAAAATTTTTAATAAAAAAAATTGATTTTGATTCTTAAGACCACTAAAATTAAGTATGTACAAAAAAAATTAACCTCACTTGCTTGGTTTTTTCTATAAAATTCAAAAACCCCGAAAGTTGTGATTTTTGGGGTCCACAATTGGGTCCTTTACCTTACCATTGAAACCCATTCGTTTGCATTGGCAAAACCATTCAAATCTATTTATTTTTATTGAGCCAATGAAATTTGCGACCATTGATTTCTATTGAGAAAAGGTACCATTCAAATCCATTCACTTCCATTGAAAAAACCATTGAAATCAATTAATTTTCATTGAATAAAAAAGGTCCCATAAAAATCAATTGGTATCGATTGAAAAATGTTTGTCTGTCCATTGGGACAATTCAGAACCATTAAAAACCACTGAGTTTGAATCGAACTCAATGGTTTTGAATGGATTTTTTGTAGCAGGGATCCTAAATCATTACCGACGATTTAATTACGATCACTGACTGTCACATTGGTTACTCGAGTCTAACCTAACCCTAAAAGTACTATTTTTTTCTTTGACTATTCTTTTCTATTAATATTCTCCTAATCATCTCCGAAAACATCTTAAAATAATCCTCAAATGGTCTTTTAACACATCAAAAAAACTGTGCTTTGTGTCACCGTCCATTGTTGAGAATCTTTCAAATAAGCATGAAAGTTTGCCTTCCCATAAGACACCATGTTAAAGGGCATAAAAAATAATTATTAATATCTCAGTTGTTAGACTCCTAATTGTTTCCAGATTTTACCTGGGAGTTGAGTGTGCTTCAATTTAAATGTCCCCATTTTTTCATAATTTTTTAACCGTGATTAATTTTTCGAGTTAAACGTCCTTAAGCAGCTGTGTAAATATAAAGTGTATTTCGATACAGGTCGAAGAGAGTTGGTTTGCCTAACCGAGAGGTTTGCAACGAGGTTGAGCATCAATCCTCTACGACCACGTTTTTAAATGTTTTTTTTTCCACATAGGACATCGAAAACAAGGGTTGAAAGTCCGATTTTGAGATTAAAATGCAGAAAAAATTTTTTTATAGGAAGCTACTAAGTTTATTTTTATACAAAAAAGTTTTTTCTATACTTAACCTGATCAACTTAAAATTTTGACAAGCCTTTTTTTACACATACATTATGTAAGAATTAAAAAAAAAAAATTATCTGTTGAAGTCTTAAGAGGTCTTAAGATCTACCTCAATGGGTGTCATCTATCTTGTAAATGCATTCATAATTTATAAAGGAATTTAATAAAAAAATTGAAATAGTACTTGTGTATTCCAATACAAAGAATTTTTTAAGATTTTTTCACATGTTATTTATATTAGAAAGCTGAATTTTATCAGGAAAAATTCCTAATATGGAAGATTTGTTGCTGATAAAATAGGGCTTACTAAAATATGGAGGCTTGAAACTCAAAGTAAAATAATTATTGGTCATTTTTAACTTTATGATTAAGTAGGCGTATACTAACTTCTGAATTTAGGAAGGTAGTACAGCAATGATTTTTAACAATCCCTAAATTTTTTGTTTTAAATTTAATTCAATTAAATCAAACAAGTGTGAATAGCGTAAATAACTTTTTAGTATAAAAAAAAACATTAGTGGGATGAACAATGAGAGCAAAAACATTTGAAAAATTAATATTTTAAAAATATTAAAAATGAAGTTAATAAAATTCTTAACATTTATTACTCTGCATCAAAAATGCTGTGAAAAAACACCTAGAAACACTAAAAATGAAATTATTTTTTAGCATGATAAAAAACTTGAAATTAGTAAAGGTTATTTTCAGAGATTTTAATCAACTTGATCCAATGAGCTGAAAAATTTGTTTAAATTTTTTTTTTCTTTTACATTTTACCACAAAAGAAGATATTGAAAGTAAAAAAATATATAAACCTACTTGCAATGCAAAATTTACTGAAGAAGTTAGAAGTTTTAATCTTTTTATTTTGAAACTCTATATTATTAAATACCTACTGGTTGTATCAGTATAAGCACATGAAAAAAACATAATATAAAAAAACCATAGAATGTACATATATATTGTTTTTAATTTAATATAGCTCAATTAATTCTTTTCAATGTTTTTGTTTTAATTGTTAAATATTTTGTCATTCATTTTATAAATAAAAATATTTAGAAAAAAGAATTAAAAATATTTTTTATTGATAGCAAATTATTAATTATCAATAGATAATAAAATATTACAACTAATATAAATCTATATGCAGGTAACTATTTTACCTAAGAAGGTAGACAGGATTTGATATTAATTACGTATTAAACACATGAATAGAAAATATTATTTCTGATGATAAATGTATTAAATTTAACTACAGAAGTTAATTATACGCAATAATTGTTTAAATTTGTTATGAGGCAGTTAAACTCCCGTATGAAATCGTGATTGGTAAGTATATTAATAAACTAAAATTTAAAAATAAAAAAATTTTAAAAAGGTTGTATTTCCACTTAATTCATAATTAAATCAATTTTAACGGCAACACCAAAAAAAATTTGATTTGAATGATGTCAAAAAATATAAATAATTGAATAGTCATTTAAATGATTTATGTTTAAAGAAGTAGTTGTTTATAATTCGATAAAAAATCTCAATAATTTTTTTGGCTTCGATGCAATAGTTATATTCTTGAAAAATCAATTACAATTAACTGCAGTAGTTATTGCAGTCATGAGTTTAATTTTACTTTTAGTACAGTCAAAATTTTTAAGAAGCAACTAGAGTATATTTTTTTCAGTTGTAAAAACTAGTTTATAATTTTCCTAGGTTATGATGTTATTCTAATACTTTCTAAAACAATTAAACATAATTCTAAAAAAATTTGTTTTGGATAATAATTTTAAAAATAAGAATTATCAATTTTGTCTGTATGTATAAACTAAAAAAGAGAAAAATGTAATAATGTTTATAATCTAATGACCAACTCCCATCATATCTATTTTAGGAAATATCCTGCATACCCTATTTAAAGCCTAACTCAACATGGTTGTTGATCTAAAATTTCAAAAATAACAATTTATTTAGTATAAATTTAACTTAAAATTTGGTAGAAATGCTAAAGAAATAAATAATTTTTTATTTTGAAGAGTGGTTTCAGAAAATTGCAAAGAACATTGAAATATTAATACAGGTACTATATTTAGTAACATTTTCAAAATTTCGTTTGAAAAAAAAATGAGAAAAATTGAGAAAAAAAAAACACTTATTTTGCACACTCAAAAATTTTTTCAATTTCTTTTTACTTACGAAATTTATGAAATCGCCAGCAAAACAAAATATTGTTGTTGATTAACCACTATTCACTAATGAAAATTTGTACGAATGTTGAATATTTTTTAAAGGTAGATGCACACTTACTTTGACTTGATTTTATTTTACATCAGATCGGTACAAACAGAACAATTCTGTCTTCAGATCTGTCTAATCTATGAGTCTATTTAACGATGGAAGCGCTCTCTTCAATTACTCATAGGCATAGCGCTTGTTTTGTGACTTGTGAACTGACTTGACATATCTGCACTTAGCAGTTGGGTAGGTATTATGAATCATGATAGCGCCATAAAATATTGTGATGAAATATTAAACTATTATAAAAGATAAAAGTTTTTTTGAGATTTAAAACAAATTGCTTTGTTAACGTAGAAAGCCTTATATTTTCAGGAACAAATCGTTCAAATGGTTTCCTAAATTAAATAAATAATCTAAAAAAAAATTCAAAAAATTCTTTGTACCGGTGCACAGTTGCCTTAATATCTAAATTTTTGTAAAACTCCTAAAAAAAAGCAATACATGAATTTATAATGGATTTACAGGTTATAAAACACCTGTTGACGTAGACTTAAGGAGCACTCTTAAGATGGTTTTTTACTAAATGCGTGACAAAAAAAGAATCAGTTCAAATTTTCTGGAGTTGTTTATTAGTTATTATTGAACATTTTTACACAGTCTGATCCAGATTAACTACTTGGTTTAAAAGTTATAACATGTTTAGGATGTTCTAAGGTTTCAAAAAAAATGCAGCCATTAAGTCAATTTTGATCCAATCAAATTAAAATTTATACTTAAATAATTTTTAGTTTTTTCTTCTGTTCTTATTAGGATGTTCTGAAAAATTTGTCGTTTGGTGTCGCTAGTATAAACTTGACTCGGCTCCAGCAGTTTGGGATGGGCGCAGATGTTTGAGTGTGTTTGTTGGTGTAGAACCTCTCACCAATATACACAGTCAAGCTTATGCTTCCATGTCAAACTGCTGGAGCCGAGTCAAGTTTACACTAGCACTAATACAAATTTAACACGTGTGTCATTCTTTTAAGGTTGCTGCGGGTCGGTGCGAGAGAGAACGCTAGAGTCATGCGAGTAAGACAAAGGGCGTCTATGAGCTCTTGGTCTCTCTCGCACTCGTGAAAAACATGGCCTCCGAAACGAAGGCTCCGATCGTGTATTTTAGTTTGATGATTTTTTATTATTAGCTAACTTAAATGAGTCTTGAAGAGTTCACTGACTATAAGGAGACAGTGGCGGATCCAGCAAACATTTTAGGGGGGGGCGTTCTACAAAAAATTATATATATATATATATATATATACTAGGGGGTACCCCCTGCTCGCTTCGCTCGCCAACCCCCATAAAAATAGTTATAAAATATGGAGTTTTTTGACAGTTAATATTTAACATGTTTTTTGAGTTGAGTTTGTGTATTGAATAAAAGTTCAAACATGTTTAGGTAAAATTGTTGAATATGATTTAAATTGAAAAAAGAAAATTTTATATAATGGTTAGTCTAAAAAAATAGTTATAAAAATTAAATAGTAAGTTAAAATACTCCAAGTACTTGAAACATGTTAAATATCATATTTTTTAACCGTTTTGAAGTACTCCTTTAAAAAGGGCTTTTAAAATTACGACTCCTCTAGGAAAAGTGCCCTTCCAAGGGGTTAATTTTGGAGTTTTTTGACAGTTAAGGTGCTCGTACAGGAGAAGCTCCTATAATTTAAAAATTTAAAATCAACTCCTCCGGGAGGAGCCCCTTAAAACATGTTGAATATAAGATTTATTGACGTTTTGAGGTGCTCCTCCAGGAGGAGCTCTGGAAATTACGGCTCTTCCGGGAGGAGCCCCTTAAAACATGTTAAATATAAGGTTTTTGAAGGTTTTGAGGTGCTCCTCCGGGAGGAGCTTTTTAAACTACGGCTCCTCCGGGAGGAGCTCACTTCAAACATAATAAATATAAGGTTTTTTGACGTTTTAAGGGGCTCCTCCGGGAGGAGCTCTGAAAATTACGGGTCCTCCGGGAGGAGCCCCTTAAAATATGTTGAATATAAGGTTTTTTGAAGGTTTTGAGGTGCTCCTCCGGGAGGAGCACTTTTTTTTTTGGCTCCTCCCGGAGGAGCCCCTAAAAACATGTTAAATATAAGGGTTTTTGACGCTTTAAGGTGCTCCTCCGGGAAAAAAAAAAAAAAAAAAAAAAAAAAACCTTCAAAAAACCTTATATTTAACATGTTTTAAGGGGCTCCTCCCGGAGGAGCCGTAATTTTCAGAGCTCCTCCCGGAGGAGCCAAAAAATAAAAGAGCTCCTCCTGGATATAACTATATAATATAGGAAGATATATATATTTATTTATATATCTCTCTAAACTCTCAGAACCCTGGGCGCCCGAGGTCAACGAAAAAATGTATCGGCTACCCCCCAAGCTCTAAACCCCCAAATACCCTGGGCGCCCGAGTTCAACAAAAAAACTGGTCGGCTATCCCCCAAGCTCTAAACCCCGAAATACCCTGGGCGCCCGAGTTCAAAAAAAAACTGGTCGGCTATCCCCCAAGCTCTAAGCTCTCAAAACCTTGGACGTAGAGTTCAATGAATAATCTGATCAGCTATCTCCCTAGCTTTAAGCCCCCAAAACTCTGGTTACCGAGTGGGATAATTTGGGGTAATAGAGTATTTTAATTATTTGGGGTTTGGAGCTTGGGGGATAGCTGATAAGTTTTTTTGTTGAACTCGGGCACCCAGGGTTTAGAGGGTTTAGAGCTTGGAGGATAGCCAACCAGTTTTTTTGTTGAACTCGGGCGCCAGGGTATTTGGGGGTTTAGAGCTTGGGGGATGGCCGACCAGTTTTTTTGTTGAACTCGGGCGCCCAGGGTATTTGGGGGTTTAGAGCTTGGGGGAATAGCCAACCAGTTTTTTTGTTGAACTCGGGCACCGAGGGTATTTGGGGGTTTAGAGCTTGGGAGATAACTGATTATTCGTTTTCTGAAGTCGGCATGCCAAGTAATTTGCCACTGTAAGGAGATGATCGTTCTTTGGGACCTGGATTTTCATGAAACTTTGCACATAGCTTCCATTCATCATAAAAACAAGCTCTTCAATGTTCTTTTTCCAGAGTAGGCCCCGCCTACTTCCGATGTAGGTAGCTGTATCCAATAAGGCTTTTTAATAAGCAGACGATTTTTTATAACCTTTTAGTTGCTGATGTTAAAAAACTGCTTTTTTTGTTGGTTTAATCGATAAAATGCTTAAAATTTGTTTGTTGATTAAATTTTAAAAATCATCTGATGTAAATTAAAATTGTATTTGTTCTTTCTTGTAGAATGTGATGCACCCACGCGGTGCCACAGGGTCGACGTGTATCTTCTTTCCGGGGTCGGCTCTGCTACTCTGCTGGCTAGTGAAGGGGGTGTGGGCGTATAAATTAAACAGTGGACACAACAATTTATATTCAATTAGTGCTTTTATTATTTTTCAATCTTTCTTCTATACGAGACGAGTGAACGCAGCGTGCGTGTCACTCGGCGTCTATCTATCAACTACCCCGTTGAAAATAAGTAAGTACTTGAGCACGTACAAAAGTACGTACTATAGTAAGTACTATAGTACTTACTAAAATTTTAGTACGTTCTATTTATAGACTTTGATATTTTTCTATGTTTTGAAATTAATTGAAAATATTCACACTGATTGCAACGTTGACACCCGGTGACACAGGCAGCGTTTACGCCGGGTAAATGAATTTTCTATTACGACTTCAAAGTTACCAGAACTGACAACTGGTGACATGGGCGGCGATTAAGCGCTTGTAGATGATTGCTTTAAAAAACTTTGACTCAGGGCGGGTTAGGGCCGACACCAGGAACACTGGATGCCGATTGTTCTGTGAAGATGATTTCTCCAGAAACCTTCAACTTCGGATGAGTTACAGTAAACGCGTGGTAACAGGGGCGGTGGCTACGACCTGGGACGGTTTTGATAGTGTTTGGGAGATAAATACTTGTGTCTAAAGTAGAAGCTGCAAAATTAAATTAGGAAACTACAGCCAGATAGTAAACCAGATATGGTTTATAAACTTGCTCAATATTAAAAAAAAAAAAAAAAAAAACTGATATTTATTATTATTATTTTTTTTTAAACTAAATATCAAATGATTTTATAAGTTTTACATTATTATAGACGAATTCTGAAGCATCATCGTTGTGGGTTCCAATCTTCTTTAGTAAGTATTTTTCTACTCAGTTACTAATATAATACACATCTTCGGGTCAAAAGCGCACTCTCAAGTGTCGATGCGCTGCTCGCACGTGGTTGTACGGAAGCTGGTTGCTACCCGAGCGTAAGCGAGGCAGAGTACAAGGCACTCAGTGTGTACTGTAGTTTTCTCCATAAGCATGCACCAAAAGTTTCGATTCTTTCGTTCCGACGTTTTGCTCGTGATCAGAGAAACGAAAAACATAACATTCGGCACGCGTACAAAGAAATAATAATTTTTTGTTTTCAATAAATTTAGATACTTATGTAATAAACATGATGATTTAAAAAAAGTTTATTTATTACTTCCCACTTAAATACAACAATATTACAATCTGTTACAATTTTTGTTACACCTAAAATTAAATTAAAAATTATATTTTATATTCATCGTACTCTAGTTAATTTTTAATTAAGAAAATTAAAAGTTGAACATGTTTGGCACAGAACTAATGTAAAATTTTCCAAAAGCATTCATAAAAACACATATTTTCTGAATGTTTTTAGCTTCAACATATTTCTTTTTCTTTCATAGTCAGAAAAAGTACAAATGCATAAATCTTAAATCTAATTACACTTTCGTCAGTCTTCAAGGGAATCGAACCCAATCTCAAATCACATGTCATTACAACTAGACAACAAGAGCGGGCTTCTATAATCTTAAAAAAATTCTATAAACAACGATCACAAAATACATATTATCAAACTTCAAAAGATTTCCATTAGAGCATCTATAGACATTTACGCACCGCGTACGTTTTACATAAAAAAACTTCTATACTCAAAAAGGAAATATTTTTCAGATCAAAAAAAAAAATCTATATATTATATAATAAAAATAATCTGTCGAATACTAAAAGAATGAGTCAAAATCAAATTAAACAAAGAATTTGGGGCGACTTAAGATCGCAACGAACTTAAAAACTAAGGAGACTTATAGCAACATCAGGTACAGCAGCGGATGCCAACTCACTGATCATCCCCTTTGTGCTCCATCTCACTATTCTGCTCTTCGATATCTGTAAACAAAACAAAACATTTAATCAGAGTACAAATTTTAAACTTCTCTTTCTTACATGTAGATGTTATTACTAACATCTTCAATATCAATCTACATACATAATTTCTACTCATCTAAGTTAATTAAAACATTCCTCAACTTTTTGAATCGCGGATGGGCTAGAGGCTTTGTAAATATATCTGCCATATTCACCTCCACGCTCACCCATTTTGTGATCACTCTACCTTGCTTCACCTGGGCTTTTACAAAATCACCATGCGTTTCAATCATACTTCTCTTCCTACCAACCCTGTCTCTATATTCCAAATTTGCCCTGATCTCTTCTATGCTATCATCGAAGTAACTAAGCTTATTGCTACCTTCCATCTAAGTACAATCAACAGCTGATTTGTTATCACTCCATATCATCACAGGGTACATCAACGCTCCCGTTATGTCGCGTGTATAGCTTTATCAGCGGCTATAATTTCTCGGCAGGATCCGCTCATCGTAACGTATTCTGCCCCTCATGTCGCAGTCGAATGATTTTTGATTACTTGCTTATAGCTCCTCCATGCCACAGGGTCGCCGTACAATCTAATGTCGTGCCCGCACGTGGTGGCGGAGTTTTCATTGTCGCAAAAGCTTGCGTTTGTCCAAGCGTCTAGGAAGTCGCCTTTCCCTCTATAAGTCAGTCCCAACCTCGAAGTTCCTCGAAGGTACTTAAAAATCCTTACTACTTCTACCCAGTCTTCTAAAGTCGCCTGCAACTGCCGCCTCGCTAAATAATTTACCACAAACGCTATATCTGGCCTCGACACATTTGCACTATATAGTGAACAACCTATTGCAGCGCAATACGGTTCTTTGTTACTTATATCTTCTATCTCTTTGGTATTTTCTAACTTTTCAAAAGCTTATTTCCTAGCCTGCTTTGACATCATCGGGGTATTAAGAGGGCGGCTCTTTTCTAAATCAAATTTTTGCAGAACCTTTTCGATATAGTCTTCCTGAGTAATCGTCAAGGTTTGATTGCGTCGATCTCTTTTTATTTTCATCCCCAAGAACATTTTTGGTTCACCTAAGTCCTTCATTTTGAACGCTTTACTCAGTTCAGCCTTAATTTCATCTAATTTTTCTTGCGAGTTGCTCGCAATGAGCATGTCATCGACGTACAACCAATCACGGCGTATATACCTTCGAGACGCCAGGTAAACAGACAAGGCTCATTTGCGTCGGCCTGAAAGCCGAGTTTTCTCGCTTTCTCACTAAACGTCTCGTTCCATCTTCTGGAACTTACCCTTAAGCCGTATAAGGCTTTTAGTAATTTGCAAACTTTGCGCTTTCTATATTCATCATCACAATTTTCTCCCTCCGGAATTTCCATATACAATTCTTCATCTAAAATACCATTCAAGAACGCGGTCTTGACATCCATTTGGCATACCTCTAAATTATATTTGTTTACTATAGCCAAAACTATTCTAACAAGCGATAAGCTCGATACCGTAGCGTAGGTTTCCCGAAGTTCATACTCGTTCGGGTCCTGAAAACTTCGAATTACCAGCCTTGGTTTAAAAATTATCTCACCATTCTCATCCGTCTTCCTCTTAAAAACCCACTTACTAGTCATGGCCTAACCTCTATTTTTTGTTGGTCTATCTACGTGTACTCAAACGCTATTCTCTTCCATCGACTTTAATTCTTCCATGATCGCGTTTTCCCAGTCGTATCTATCTACAGAGTTCATGGCTTTTACATACGAAATTGGGTCTCTGTTCACGTTGGCCATAAATACAAATTTAACCTCGTCTTCTTCTAATAATTTTTCATCGCTCATATCTTTTCTTTTCTCATTTTCTACTTCGAATGTTATTTTATTTAGATTCAAGATGTTTGTTTTAAATGCCTCTAGACTGTTATCATCTAGTTTTTCTACCAATTTGGAATTCTTAGCATAGATTTTAAAATCTCGATTTTCTTTCTGCTTGCGCATGAGCATTACTCGTCTAAGGACTTCGACTATTTTCTCGCTCGGCTCTGGCTCATTGGGTTTCAATTTCTTCGACTCAGAATTCGGTTCTGCGTCATCTAATTTACGCTTTGGAGGCCTACCTCTTTTAGGTTTTTCCACCTGTTTTTCCTCAACTACAATTTGTTTCTCCGACTCCTTGTCATTCGAACTTTCTTCTAAATCAAAATTTGTCAACCAATTTTCATCGGCTTAATCCTCCCTACTTTCGCACCCTTCTAACTCTTTGATCTCATCCTGCAAAGTTTTTCGGTACGGGTTCTTATATACCACCTTCTCATTGAACCTGACGTGCCTCGAATTAAAGATTTTTTCGGATGGCGGATGCCACAGAACATAATATAGTTCTGAGCGCTCTGTCACTGACCTTCGAATCGGCTTTGGGAATTTTTGTATACGCAAGACATCCGAATCTTCTAATTTTCTCAAAATTCAGATTTTCTTTGCCGCAAAACTTCCTCAAAGGAATCTCAAAATCAATAGACTTGTGTGGTGACCTATTACACACGTGGACGGCTGTTTCAGCAGCAAGCATCCACATGGTTTTCGGCAGACCACAATCTGACATCAATGCCCTAATCTTTCTCTGCAGACTGTCATTAAATTTTTCGGCGATGCCGTTGTGTTCAGGGGTGCTTGGAGGTCCTAAACATGCTTTTATTCCTCCTTTCTTCATAACTTCGATAAATCTACCTCGAACGAATTCCTTACCTTGATCAGATCTAATATAGCAAAGTTTTTCATTCTTGCCTAGCAAGTTCCTAGCCGTGACCATATATTTCTCGAGACTCTCGCCCGAACCATCTTTAGTCTTCAAACAATACATCTTTGCGAAACGACTGTGGTCATCTACAAATACAGTAATATACCTATTTCTACCTAGGAAAGACATCGGTTTTATCGGCCCCATCGTATCGCAATTTACTCTCTCAAACGGTCTACTTGCACGGGTCCGAGTTTCTGTAAAAGGTAATTTTTTCATATTCGACAAAATGCATACCTCACAGTCTTGAATATTATCCCCGAATCTCACGCCTTTAAGAGCATCTACTTTCTTTTGTAACTGTTTTAAGTAACCTGAGGATACATGGCCCAAGCGTATGTGCCATAACATACCCTTGTCCATTTTATAATCCAAATTCACGGCGTGTAGGGGCTTATCGATATAAGACCTCATCTTTTCATCTAAAGTACCTACCTTATCAACATCTACAATTTTTCTATTTAGTGTATCCTTATTAAGATCAAAATCAATAACCGGTTCGTCTACATTCTCACTGAGCTCCTGCAAATTCTCCCTCCCAATCTCAGGTGGAAGTTGTATTCTTTCCTCGACTGACTCATCCAACTCTTCAATAATCTCCACATCTTCCACCTGAGATTGACTCAGGAGCTCATCTACAGTTCCTATTCGCGCTTTGCAAACGTAATTTTCATATTCAAACTCGCTGCTTTCAACATCGATTCTATCATTCAACGAAATTTCCCAGTTGGGTTGGTTGTATATTCCCGATAAATACACGTCGTGTGATTTCCTATCAAAAATTTTCAAAACATACTCGTCTAAGTAAATACCCATTCCCGCATCTGCAAAGCGTCGAAGAGAAATCAAATTATCTCCCAAATTTTCAGCCAATATCACATTTGTTAGTTTAATTAATTTATCATCATCCAATTTTGAGAATAAAAATAGATCCAGTTTGCCGTCTATCTTAATATCTGCCGAGCAATTTTTATTGGCACATCGAATCACACCTCCTCTACTTTTCTCAAAATTGGATAGTATAATGTTCTTTCCTACTATGTGCTCCGTAGCACCAGAATCGGCAATAAAATTAATCGTATTATCTTCGACAGTATTCAAAATCGACGTACCTATCAGACGTGCTTTTGGTTGACCTCTGTTACCACCTCTCTGTTGCTGGTTTGACTGACCTCTTCCTTCTCCACCTGCGTCACCTCTACCTCGACCCGATGTACTCCTACCTCTACCGTTATCACTCCCTCGACCCCATTGATTTCCCCGAAAATTTGAACTACGTCCTCTATAACCTCTACCACGACCTGCGAAACCTCTGCCTCTATTTCCGAACGAACTACCTCTATTCATTTGATAATTGTATCTCGCTTCTACGAACCTGTCATTTGGAGTTGTTGGGCAATTGTTTCCCATGTGGCCTGTCCCTTTGCATCTATAACAGAAGGACGGGTTTTTGCATTCGGCTGCAAAATGTCCCGTTTGATTGCAGCGTCTACATCGATCATACATGTAGTTTCTAGTCAGTCGTGCCAAAACTCCTCCCTTTTGTCCAGTTCTCCTCGATCGCTCCAACTGTAATATAAAACGTTTCATTGCATCTATATCTAAGTTTTTGTCATTGAGTGCTTGAACCAACTTGACGGTTACAAGCTCAGGGACTGTTTCAGAAACAGCTTTGTAGAAAGCTGCTTTCTGTTCGCCTTTGAATATCGGATCGCCATCGTCACACATGAGTGATTCCCGGATTATGACGTCAAACTTCTCGCAAAACTCGATGACTTTCTCACCCGGATGCATCTTAAGTGCATAAAGCCACGCAAGTATATCCGCGAGTTCGTCTCGGCTTTCCGATATTCCTTCAATTTGCGTAAAATCGCGACCGGGTCCGTTAAATTTATCACCTTGTGGTGATAATGCTCATCTACATGGTTTATAATTATGTCCCGGACCGTATTTTTACGTTTCTGCCGCTCTATAGCGGAATAATTCCGGGATGGGGTTGCCTTTTCATCTATAACATCTAAAAGATTATTATTAAGCTTTGACTTAAACGAATCCATCCAAACAATAAAATAAAAATTAGAAGTCAATCTATATTCACCCTTCACTTGAGATTTAGGCCGGTTATTCCTCTCAAGAGTTCTGTTCAGTTCGCTCAAGGTCGTGCTTAAATTATCCGCGACTTCGTTCTGTGAAAAATTAGACATGTTATTCACGGGGGTTTCACCTTCCAAACCACATCTACTTCCATCAGGGTCGAGTTGTGAAAGGAGTTTGTACCGATTACTTTCTGCATCGATTTCAATAACACGGTCGACGAATTTAAAGCTCTCGGAACCTCGGTTATAGTGGTACGCATCAAATTTACCTGACTCGAAGTTCCAGGCGCAGGTTGCAAAGGTTGTAGTGGCGGTATATTTCCAGTAGCTGCAGTCGACATTGATGTCTTGTTGTTCTCTCTCGTGTTGTCGTTGCTATCGATCGATGATTTCCCCGTCTTCTAATTCTACATTTTGTTGGTTGGAGACGTGAACAATCGAGGGGTTTGGCCCTTCAGGTGGGAGATTCAGGGTTACTTCCTCCTTTGCTGCTATTTCTAGGATGGAATCCATAATATTCTTGGAATCTTTAGTCCAGTCTTTTACTTTGAATAGTCCCACGTGTGCGTCTACGATTTCAAAAAAAATTATTACTCATCAACAGAGATAAAAAAAACTCACAAATATACTAAAGAAGTTAACCTGTTAGTCCTCTCTTCGATGCCCATCTTTCCCCGTCGTTACACACTCCAAAATGGAAGTACAATGCAGTTTGGAACAGCTTTTTCTTATCTGTCTGGACTTGTGGTTCCACGGACTTCGATTTTCCCTCCTCGATTTTGTCTGTCTCCTTCAACACATAAATACAAGGTTGATTAAAAAATATTCAATCGATACAGACTTTGAATTATTCATACATGCAGAAAGCTAAGCTGTAAGAAAAATCATTACTATGAATTGAAAAACAGCCTCGCAATTCAAAGTCTTTTGGCTTCAACGTGCGTACCTTTGAAGCTCTCGCGAATTTCCCGTTGTGATTTTGCGAACGTCGCGTTAATCAGCAAACTAGGAAAGTGGCCTCACGCTTGAGCTGCGCCGGAAAACCCACGTTTCAACCTTAACCAATTCCCTAAATTCCGCAAACGCGACATTATCTCAGAAATTGGCGTGACGTGGTCGTAAAACAATGCCTCGAGAGAAATTTCACACAAATTCATCTAAACTTCGATGAACTTCAACTTCTATTCTTCTACTACGTTTAAAATAATTTACTTCTATGTTACTTCAAATAATTATCTTCAATACACTTTCTAACAATGACCGTCACTTTGAGAAAGAAATAAAACGATTTTCAAAACAATTTTCTCGCATCAATTGCCCTGAATTATTTCATATAACATCTTTATTCGTCGAATTATTCACATCAATATAAGAATACTAGGGATGTACCCCCCTGCTCACTCCGCTCGCCAACCCCCTAATTATAGTTGATGACTATAAAAATTAATCGAAACAATACGAAAGCTCTATGTTTGGTAAGATGATAAAAAGACTTGAGTGCTCAAAACCAATAAAAATTAGACACGAGAGTTTAGTTTGAACTTTACATACTCATCATAATTTGATTCATAACCCTACCAACCCCACTTAATTTTTCATCTTTAACCACCTAACATATTTTAATCTTAGCCACATTACAAACCTTACTAATTTCACTTACTTCAAATACCGCACTTAATCCCCAACTCATTTCTCACTCACTCTAGCAACAAACCCTACTCACCTTATTCATTCTGGACCTAACTCGTCTTAGATCTCTAGCTTAAACTGCCCACTCAGAAAACTACTCTAGTAATTAGAGAAATAGTAAAAAAATCACGATTATTTTCAAATTTCGCAATCTCGTACAAGCCTCGATTTTCAGTTTTCCTCCAGTTTTTTTGCACAGCAACTTGCGGGGCAAGTTTGACAAAAAATCACGAGCGCTTCGCGCTCGTGATTTATAACCTGTCAAACTTGCCCCCCTCGTTGCTGTGTAACAAGACACAGTCGGAAAATTATCGACAATTTTGAAGCACTAGGGGTATTCGGCTGGATTATTTTCCCTAACTGAATTTCAACTCAAAGAAATGCTGTATTTTACATTTTTGCGGTTATAGTTCTATTACTATTTGTTTACTATGAATGTATCTATGAATACTCATATATAGGTATACACCGCAGTGACTCGGATTTAACCCAAAAGCTGATTCGAGTAAGTCTAACAATTCAAGTTGCTATGCGGCTCAAAACGTTCGAATAGGAAATAACCGACAAATTATCGAAATAATTTTACCCAATTTTACCCCTCCACCAAATGTCAAATGCGGCGCTCCTATTGGTTGAAATTCAGCTCGGGAAAATAATCTACCAAATTTTTTTACCGATTCTTCATGAGATGAACTTACTTCCTGCATAGTAACAGCTCGCGAAAATGCGTTTAAGCTGATTTATGATTTTGTAGGGGTCGGGTGGGATTTAAAATGATAAACGGCTTTGTTTAGCACCCTCTCATGACAACAAAAAGTATTTAATAAAAATTTCAATGACATAAAATGACATAATTAGAAAGCTGAGCTAAAAACCTTTTTAATGATATATGATTTTATATGAAAATTCTAATTAGAGTCAAAGTTATAATTTTAATATCTGATCTACCAGCCCACAACCACCTTACCTGCACCCTACCTTCCACACACACTCGCCTTATCTAACCCGATTTACTATTCTCACCCATATTAAGAATCCTACCAACTATACTTACTTTTTTATCTTCAACTACCTGACCTAATTCAATCTTAGCCACATAACTGACCTCACTTTTTTAATTTACTTCAAATACCGTATTTTATCCCCCAAACTTATCTCACCTAATCTACAAACAAATCTTACACACCTTATTCATCAACTCAGTCACTAACTTTAAAGTTTTGTTGAAGTACTTTAAATTTTGAAAAAGCTCCATTAATATTTTTAAGTTCAATAACAAACCCTTCCCACCTCATCTCCCTTCAAACCAAGCTGCTAAAGTTGTTTTCCAATTTTTTAACTTTTTTCTTCTTCATTTTCTTTATATATAATGTTTTGTTGATTTTCTGTATGAATTGCTAAACGTTGTACTAAATGACTACATTTACACAATTCAAATCTTTCTATACACCAAGCTGCTTCTATAGAAAATATTACACGAGAATCTAAAAAACACCGTTTTGAGAAAAGAAGGACTCAACTTTGAGGACTCAACTTTCCCGTCGTAGACTCAACTTTGAGGACTCATAAGTATCTTTTTTACGTGTCTTTTGACCGTGTTTTTATTGATTTACAATTTTGAGGACTCAATTTTGAGGATCATAAAAAAAACCAGATTATAATATCTCCCTATATCTCCCTACATTATTATAATTATTTACACGACTTAAATTATTAGCTCTCACTAAACTAACGTATCTCGCTTATCTAACCAGCTGCCTTGGGATTTGGAAGAAGATTTAGTTATAGGATAAGTTTTTCTAGGTACTGACGGGGTGTTTTTTTTTTCAATTTTTACATTTTTACCAGCAGTTTAAAAATTTTTACCTCAAAATGACGCCATTTTAGGTTTGCCATTTTGTAAAAAATAAAAAATTTAAAAAAGTGGCTCGACAGTACCAGGTATTTGATGGACAAAAAGCGTGTACAAAATTTGGAAATGATCGGTGCAATAGTTTTCGAGTTATCGTGGCCACCGATTTCCAATATGTAGTTTCGAGAAAATCGCGTTTAAAGTTTAAAAGCTCAGGCCCGCAGCGCTCGAAGGTCTTTGGATTAAAACTCTACTACGGCTCGAGTTTTGCTCCGATCGACCTGAAATTTTGACACAACATTCTTGAGATGTTGTGCTATTAGAAATTGTAAAAAAAAATCGATTTTTTGAAAATGGCTTGACCATACTATCTCCTTAAGTGTCCCTTGATTACCCGCACAAATTTTTATTCCTAAGTAATTGTTTTTTATCAAAAAGTAATCATTGGTATGAAGTTAAGTATGGGTTTAAAAAAGTTAATTTCAAATTACAATTTGAAAAAAAAATTTTTAAGTGAAATTCATTATTAAAATATAAATTAAAATCCAATAATTATTTATATACCGATTTACGATCAACCAACAATTGGATTTTAATTTATATTTTCATAATCACGAGCAACCAACACAACTATCCAATTTAGGGGATCCAATTTGGGGGATCAGAATAAAAAACGGAAATATAATATAGGGAGAAACAAAAATTCTAAACTTCAAAGAATATAAGAATCAGCCCGCGCGTGCCGATTTCTTGGAAGGAGGTTGCCGTTACAGGAGGAGAATCTTGCACGCACCGCGCGCTAGTCGTCCCCTCCCCTCGCTCACCGGCCGGAACGTTTGAACACGTTTATTACTAACTTTCTTTTATCGCTACGTTTTTCTTTTATCACGACAACGACAACGAGAGAAAAAATTGCACTTCAACTTTACGTCTGAATAAAAACTTAATCAAAATGTACTCAGTTTGTTACCGTCAGCCATCCTCCAATACGTAGACAAAGCACTAACGATTTGTCACACAAAAGACACTTTGAGAACCAATAAAAATTTTAGCTTTTTAAAACACGCTTCAAGCTCACACCACACCTATACGAAAAAATTCTCCCTTCAGCGTGACTTGGCTGGATAAGCCAGTGCCAAGTACGAGTGGCCACCGCAAAAAACTTTTTTCGAAAGGTCTCGCCGAAAATTGCCTGCCAGAGACTCAAATCTTAATATTTTTACCTCAAAATTGGACAAAAACTTCTTCAAATGTTACTTAATAAAGTACTGTATTTTATAATAAACTTGGTTTGCTTGATTTCATTTTAAAAATCGTCAAAAAAAGCATTTTTTTCGCTCGTTTGACCATACTATCCCCTTAAGTGGGCAGATTTGCACAATCCCAAGCCAGCTGGTTAGATAAGTGAGATACGTTAGTTTAGTGAGAGCTAATAATTTCAGTCGTGTAAATATTTATGATAATATAGGGAGATATAGGGAGATATTATAATCTGGTTTTTTTTTATGATCCTCAAAATTGAGTCCTCAAAATTATAAATCAATAAAAACACGGTCAAAAGACACGTAAAAAAGATACTTATGAGTCCTCAAAGTTGAGTCTACGACGGGAAAGTTGAGTCCTCAAACTTGAGTCCTTCTTTTCTCAAAACGGTGTTTTTTAGATTCTCATGTAATATTTTCTATAGAAGCAGCTTGGTGTATAGAAAGATTTGAATTGTGTAAATGTAGTCATTCAGTACAACGTTTAGCAATTCATACAGAAAATCAACAAAACATAATATATAAAGAAAATGAAGAAGAAAAAAGTTAAAAAATTGGAAAACAACTTTAGCAGCTTGGTTTGAAGGGAGATGAGGTGGGAAGGGTTTGTTATTGAACTTAAAAATATTAATGGAGCTTTTTCAAAATTTAAAGTACTTCAACAAAACTTTAAAGTTAGTGACTGAGTTGATGAATAAGGTGTGTAAGATTTGTTTGTAGATTAGGGGAGATAAGTTTGGGGGATAAAATACGGTATTTGAAGTAAATTAAAAAAGTGAGGTCAGTTATGTGGCTAAGATTGAATTAGGTCAGGTAGTTGAAGATAAAAAAGTAAGTATAGTTGGTAGGATTCTTAATATGGGTGAGAATAGTAAATCGGGTTAGATAAGGCAAGTGTGTGTGGAAGGTAGGGTGCAGGGTGCAGGTAAGGTGGTTGTGGGCTGGTAGATCAGATATTAAAATTATAACTTTGACTCTAATTAGAATTTTCATATAAAATCATATATCATTAAAAAGGTCTTGAGCTCAGCTTTCTAATTATGTCATTTTATGTCATTGAAATTTTTATTAAATACTTTTTGTTATCATGAGAGGGTGCTAAACAAAGCCGTTTATCATTTTAAATCCCACTCGACCCCTACAAAATCATAAATCAGTTTAAACGCATTTTCGCGAGCTGTTACTATGCAGGAAGTAAGTTCATCTCATGAAGAATTGGTAAAAAAATTCGGTAGATTATTTTCCCGAGCTGAATTTCAACCAATAGGAACGCCGCATTTGACATTTGGTGGAGGGGTAAAATTGGGTAAAATTATTTCGATAATTTGTCGGTTATTTCCTATTCGAACGTTTTGAGCCGCATAGCAACTTGAATTGTTAGACTTACTCGAATCAGCTTTTGGGTTAGATCCGAGTCACTGCGGTGTATACCTATATATGAGTATTCATAGATACATTCATAGTAAACAAATAGTAATAGAACTATAATCGTAAAAATGTAAAATACAGCATTTCTATGAGTTGAAATTCAGTTAGGGAAAATAATCCAGCCGAATACCTCTAGTGCTACAAAATTGTCGATAATTTTCCGACTGTGTTTTGTTACACAGCAACGAGGGGGGCAAGTTGCTGTGCAAAAAAACTGGAGGAAAACTGAAAATCGAGGCTTGTACGAGATTGCGAAATTTGAAAATAATCGTGTTTTTTTTACTGTTTCGCTAATTACTAGTTTAGTTACAAAACGTCGATTTTAAATCAAGCTTCCTGGGGAAGTCGTCGCTGTCGAGTTTTTTCGACCTGGTGCATCAGGGTCTACCGGACAACGTCGACATCCTCTCGAAAACGTTTGTTTGATCGCAAAACGTCGATTTTAAATCAAACTTCCAGGGGAAGTCGTCGCCATCGAGTTTTTTCAACCTGGTGCACTCGGGTCTACTGGACGACGTCGACATCCTCTCGGTTACGTTTGTTTAGTTGCAAAATATCGATTTTAAATCAAACTTCCTGGGGAAGTCGTCGCCGTCGAGTTTTTTCGACCTGGTGTATCAGGGTCTACCGGACGACGTCGACATACTCTCGAAAACGTTTGTTTGATCGCAAAACATCGATTTTAAATCAAACTTCCAGGGGAAGTCGTCGCCATCGAGTTTTTTCAACCTGGTGCCCTCGGGTCTCCTGGACGACGTCGACATCCTCTCGGTTACGTTTGTTTAGTTGCAAAACATCGATTTTAAATCAAACTTCCTGCGGAAGTCGTCACCGACGAGTTTTTTCGACCTGGCGCATCTACCAGACGACGTCGACACGTATCCTCTCGGTTACTTTTGTTGGTTGCAAAACGTTGTTTTTAAATTAAACTCCCTGAGGGCCCTCTATTCGCCATGGTAGGATCTCTTTATTCCGCGTGACGGAGGCAAATGACGGTGGTAAATGACGCTCTCATCTGACGATCACTTTTTTCATTTTACTCCAACCGCTGATATGATGAATAATTAGTATATACTATATATTAGGTGCAGAGTTATAACGTAAGTATAGAAACCATGCTTCAAAAGAAAAATTGCGATTAAGGTTATGATGCGGTGCACATGCAACACGATGTTATTTTTCACAAAAGTAAGTTATTAAAACTAAATACCTGTCTAAGCAAAATCTTGAATGAGTTTTAAACATAATAATTTATTTTACAGTTTTGCTTGCTTATCACATGACCTTGCATGGATTGAAGTCTGTGTTTTTGGTTTTTTCACAATCAGACATGAAGTTTCAAATTAAGTTTAATGAATCTGTAAAAGGTTCTTGTATTGGTGTGTTTTTTTAACTAAAACATAAACAAACACAGTTGACCTGTGACGACAAACTAGTTCATCAGGTATCCTCAACGCATTCAATTTTTTGTTACATATTAATAGCATTGTAATTAATTATTATCAGGATCTAAATTTGAAAAACCGAATAATGTTCTCTTTCATTTTTCAAGTATCATTTTAGCGATTAATTTATTGATAGTTTGAATAAATATTTTAATTCACAGGTTTATCTAGTTATATGCCATTAATGGAAAGTTATTGGATACTATTAAAATTTTTCTGGTGATAATAGGCACCGAAACGGCATCTTTAATTCTTTCTGAAGAGAATAATAAGTTTAACTATCCAAACAAACTCTGAAGTATAGCAATGATTTTTTATTATACCATGTTTATAAATAAATAATACACTCTGTATATAAAGTGGTTAAAATCTTCACTTTATTAAAATATTTTCATTATTTTTACATTAATCAAAAACCGTGACAATTGTTTCGGACGCACTGCGCCTTCTTCGGACGGTGGGTATTTCAAGACTAAACGTAATACATACAATTAAGAAAGTGAGCTCAGTGTTTATCATAATCAGTTGTCTAAGTTATTTCAGGACTTCTGTCATTAATATAAATACAAATACATACACATAGTTTAATTCAATCTAATTTAATTCAATTTAATTCTTGATTTGACAATAATGACGATGACCTTAAAAATTCAGAAAAGAGAGAGCAATTTAATTTATTTAAATAAATTAAGTAAGGGTGAAAAAGAACATTTAAGTTCAGTTTGAGAATTTAAAAGTAATTTCGGATTGTATGTATTACGTTTAGTCTTGAAATACCCACCGTCCGAAGAAGGCGCAGTGCGTCCGAAACAATTGTCACGGTTTTTGATTAATGTAAAAATAATGAAAATATTTTAATAAAGTGAAGATTTTAACCACTTTATATACAGAGTGTATTATTTATTTATAAAAATGTATATTTTTTAGTAAAAATATACATTTTAGTAAAATGTATATTTTTTATTCTATATTATATAGTTGTTTTTCCTCTATCACGCCCCCCCCCCCCGCCGCCCCCACAGTCCTCTCAAAAAAGTGCTTAACTAACCGTAAAAGTGTACCGAAATATGCTTATTTCTATGAATTTTGAATTATCCTATGATTTTCCAATCACGCCCCCCGCCCGCCCGCCCTTTCTTTCCCCCGCCGCCCATTTTTGATATATGTTATCACTTTTACCTATACCGCCTATTTTTGATTTATGTAATTACTTATGTAATTATAGAAATTTAAAAAGTAACTATTGAAATACTAAAAAAAACTTATAATTCATAAAATAAAAATAACAAAATAATAGCAGTAATCAAAATATATAAAGCAGTTTAAAACAAAAATTTTTATGATTTTTTCAAGACAGTAAAAATTCACTATTATTGCACAATACTTCAAAAGTGCATTCAATACGTCACTCCTGCAGTTGGCACAATGATACGTTCAAAGGTATGAACTAATGTAAGTACACGGATTCGCACACGGGTTGATACAAGTTTAGGCAAGAGGGTAAGCACAGGAGTGGACGTGAGAGTAGGTACGGATTTGGTACAAGAGAGGTAGAGATAGTACTTACAAGAATAGACACAGCAGTAGAAATAAGGTTAGGTACACTGATATACACAAAGGCGGGGAAGAGAGTAGGTACAAGGGTATGCGAAGGAGTAGACACAAAATTAAGCACGTTGGTAGGTTCAGGATTAGAACTGTAAGTAGAAAAAATGTTAAGAACAGAGTAAGCGCAGTAGTACAAAAAAATATAAGAACAATAAAAAATGAATCGGTAGAAAATTAAGTAGAAAAGAGGGAAGTTATAAGGAAAAAAAACCAGTGCATCTATAGAAGGTTCAACAGTATGAACAAGTATAAGGTAGGCACAAGTATAAGAACAATAGTTATAGTACCAGAATTTATACATCTCTGTTCTCTCATTCTCCGATTCAAAGTTTTCTAAAAATCGGTGCATTAGTTTTAACGCCAACCTCTTGACGAAATTCGCAAAAAATTGCTGAAAATCTGCCAAAAAGGGTTTTGTACTACTAGGCTAAGTACAAGGATATGAGTAATTGTATGCACGTGAGTAGGTACAGTGGTAGTCATAGAGTTACGAGGGTATGTACAAGAGTTTAACAAACATAAAAACAAAGATATGCACAAGAGTAAATACAAGGATAACTACAAAAGCTCAAAACAATAGTAGCTACGAGGGTAGCCACAACTTTAGACACAATGGTAAGCACTAGCATAAAAATCTGGGGGGGGGGGGGGTTGGCGAGCGGAGCGAGCAGGGGGGTACCCCCCTACTCTTCTCCCACGCTCTCCCCCACGCCCCCAAAAAAGTGCTTAACTAACTGTAAAAGTGTACCGAAATATGCTTATTTCTATGTGTTATAATTTTTCCTATAATTTTTTAATAGAAGTGATAAAATGCACGGGAAATAAAATCGTTTGCACGGGATGTGGGTCGCACAGGAAAATAAATACTTTTGAACGGGAAAATAAATACATTTGCACGGTTTGATTAAAACGTATTTACCTATCAAGCCTAGAAACAAAAGACGACGTGCTCTTTCACTAAGAATCTCTTCACCCATTTTATTATTGTGCTCAGTTCAACTCACAGTGTCGCCTCAGTTGAGGAGTAAAGCCAAGAGCTAATAGATTGCTGGTGAATTAACGTATTTTGAAACCTCTGAGGACTTATCTGAAGAAGAAAATTAATCTGAAGTGATCCAGCATACTAAAAAAATATGCAGGCGACGAACACGAGTGTCGCTTTTACGTCACAAATACCCATCAGCAACAGAGGCAGAAAGTACTGTAAACTTAAAAGAAGTTTGGAAAATATCTTCAACGAAAATGGTGGCAGAAGGAAAATGAGTTGAATATCGGTGCACAAAGGAAATTTATAAAGGGTCTGAGTGTCCAGCGTGCTTGTACTAACTATATCATTCTTTGGTTACTTGCGTGTCCTCGTACGAAACAGAAGAGGAGCACGAACATAAAAATATTGACTCTATACGAGGCTCATCATCAGAAATTAAGGCTTTTGTAAAAGATAAATATGCAGATGGTATTACAAAATTAAATGCACTACTAAATCTCATTCGTAAAAATCAGATGATAGAACCTGCAAAAGAAAAACTTGTTGCATTTCTTAGAACAATCCGAAGTGATAAGGGCACTCCTTCCGTATTGGCCACAGATCTTAGAGCTTGGTGCAATGAGCGCACTCAAGTTCCGGATGATGAAGATGTACCATACGTGGTTGATTTCCACATTTCTGCAGAATCTTTTGATTTAGAAGAACAGGATTTGAAAATAATCTTCTCAACGCTTAGATTGTTAGCATTTGCCAGGAAATTCATGAGATTAGTTCACAACAGATGCGACCTACAACCTGACTTACAAAATAAAAAAAAGCTTTACTAATGCATTAATCTTTTATAATAAGTATCCTTAATTTCAATTACAGTTGTATAATGTTCAATAAAACAAATTTTTTGCTTGATTTTTGTTGAGTTTTGCTCTCAACTCTTTTTTCCTTGCGAGATCAATTCTATTGCCGTTTAATACATTTTTTTCCGTGCAATGTTAATTCTACTCCCGTTCAATGTATTTTTTTTCCCATTTTATACATTTAACTTCTGCTCAAGTTATTTTTTCCCGTGCATTTATTTTCTTTCTCGTTTAATCACTTATTTTTCCGTTCAAATGTCTTTTTTCCCGAGAATTTGACCTAAAATTTTCTGTGCGTTTGCTTTTTTTTCCCGTGCTAATGAATCACACCCTTTTCTAATCACCCCCCCCCTCCCACGCCTTTTTTTTTACTCACGCCATCATTGTTGATATATGTTTTCATTTTCTACCCACACCACCAATTTTTGATACAAATTATCAGCTATGTAACAATAGAAATTTAAAAAGTAACTACGAAATATTAAAAAAATTAACGTATATCCTAAGATAAAAAAGAGAACCCAAAAATAATGTCAGCATTTTATTCGTGATGTGATTGGTTGCAGAACAAAATTTCAAATTTGAATTCTTATTTTTAATTTTTATATTACAATTCAATTAAAACATCTAGAGAATAGATTTATAAAAAAATAGTTCTGTAATCAAGTGTTCGAAATTATCCGATTAAAACCATGAAAATAATTATTATTAGTATACAAACTGAAACAAAACCAATGAATCTGTAACCACAAAAGTTTAAATGAATATGAACTCTGAACGTAGCACAAAGGTAAAGGGTATATATAACTTATTGTCGATTCATTTAGATGAAGCTTCGACAAAACTTGTTTTAGATAATATAATACAATTGTGCGTGCACTTCGCTTAGAGAGCATCAAGGTTTGGCAAGAGGGTAGGTACATCGGTAGATTCAAAAGTGGGTAAGTGCTTACCTACAAAGGTTTGTACAGGATCGAAAACAATAGTATAAAAGATGTTAGTTTCAGGGTTAGATGTTGAGAAAAAAAAAAAAAAAAAAAGTACAACATACGTTCAAAGTTACAAATTGAAGTATGAAAATAATAACAAAGTGAAAGAGGCTACACATGGCTGGAAACTGGTGTCGTAAGATAAACTTCGATATTAATCAAGATAGGTTGATTGGGACAGACCTACGTAGAAAAAGCGTTGATAACAAATGTAAAAGGATGTAGGAAATATTTGTCAAAAAAGTTAAAGAGCTGTGTGGGTAAAATTGTATGAAGATGTTTCACGATTGCAATTGCAAAAAAATTTGAGAAGAACAATAGAAAAGATAGTTTTCACAAAGATGAGAACAAAGATTCAAAGTTAGAGACCAAAGCATGAAAAAAAGAAAAAACAACAGCAAACACCAAAATTGAAGCAAGTAGATTCATGTGAAAAAGATAGGAACAATATTAAGCAAAAATGTACATATAAGCGTAGATTCAAAGTTACAAACGTAATGACATGTCCAGGTACGGGAGTAGGTACAATGTAGTTACCAGAGTAGTAATCAAGTTTGAAACAATGTTATGAACAAGCTTTATTATAACTTTATTCACAATAGTAAGCACAATAGGATAAAAAAAGTTAGCATAGGAGTAGAAACAGATGTAGAAACAAATGCATGTGTATAAGGTTCAACGTTAGAAGCTTAAGTAAAAAATAGGTAGTAAGCACAAGATTATTAAAATATGTAGAAAGAAGAAAAAGTCAACAGACCTAGTAAAGAGAGTTGGAAAAAAAAAACTGAAGAAACGTGGATAGTACCAAGGTTATGAAGCACGGAAGGTTAAGAAATAAAAAGACGAAAATAAGCCAGTAAACGCATAGAAACAGATGTTTAACTCAGGATAGAAATGTAAGTATGCTCAACGATAAGAACAAAGTAGTCTTGGAGTTAGAAATAAAAGCATGAATAAATTCAAACTACAGTCATCACCATGATAGAAACAGATATGTATAAACATGAGCATATTCCTGTATAAGAGCCTAGATATAAAAAGCAGTAAGTGCAGCTGTAAGAACAAGGGTAGTTACAAGGGTTTGGAGTAAGATGAAAGGTCGGAACAAAGGTAGGCATAAAATAAGGTGCAGTTGTAGTCACAAGCTATAAGAGTAGAAACAATGGTATGTATCACACTAAATGACCACGCTAGGACCAATCAGCTTGTAACAGCCGCATGCTGTTTACTTTTTTACCGCCCTCAGTAATATCCCACGAAAAACCTCTGACCTACGATTTGCAACCTACCATAAATCCTTAAAGTCCCGTCTACACCGAGTGACTAAGCCGATTAGGCGCTGTACGTGATTTTCGGTAAGGGTACCTGTCAGGATTTACAAACTACTTTAAGACCGATTTAACGAAGATAGATAAATTTTAAGGGTGGATTTATTTATTATTCATTTGTGTGTGTAGTAAATATTATTAGTCTGTTCGGATTTTCGAAAATTCGAAGAAGTTTTTTTTTAGGGTAAGTAAGAAAGAGAGAGAAACCGAGCGCATAGCACGGAAAGAAAATCAAGAAAATTGATTATGAAAATGATGAAAGAAAAACCATAAAAATAAGATAGGAAAACTTATACGTGCGCAACGTATATCAAAAACATAATGAAAGAATAAATAAAAATTCCAAAAAAAAATGTGTGTGAATTGTTTTAAGTTAGACTTACAATATTTATAAGTTTTTTTTTCTTATGTTAAGCATGACTCAAGGCAGGAAGATAAAACATGCCGCCGGATTTGATTTTGCCACTTAACTCCTGATTATTTCTTTATTTACTTATTTGTTTGTTTGTCACTTTTTTGTCTCTTCTTTCTCACTGTGAAACGGAGTTCCGGAATCACACGGTGAGAGTGTGTGGTTGCGTCGCTTTTTCCGCTCCCTATTAGCAAAAAGGAAGAGGAGACCTAATCGTTTTTTTTTTTTTTTTATATATCAGGAATGATGTTGCAGAGGAAAAAGCCAATTTTTTTTATCGATGTTTGAGATTGAATTATTTTAATTTAATTTTTTTTTATGTTTAAATTTTGCAGCAAGCGTGTTTTCTTTAATTTAAAATACCTGCTGCAAAGGTGCATTTTTTTTTCTTTCTTCCTTTTATCACTACACAAACGTTACACTAAGTTTTGACACTACGTTTATATTAGTTGATCTTCGATTTCTGTATTTTTATAATTTTTATGAGGCTTGAGTTAGGAGTATCTTCTTTCAGATTGTATTTATAAGAAAGATACAATAAAATAAATCCAGCTACTTGGGGGATTATTAGTTTATTTTTATTTTTTATTTAAAAATTGAACTCTGGCGCCCAGCGTTTTGTGGGTTTAAAGCTTGGGGCATTATTTGTTTATTTATATTTTTTGATTTAAAAATTAAACTCGGACGCCCAACGTCTCGTGGGTTTGAAGCTTAGGGGATTTAAAAATTAAACTCGGACGTCCAGCGTGTTGTGGGCTTACAGCTTGGGGGATAGTTAGTTTATTTAAATTTTTTTATTTAAAAATTAAACTCGGACGCCCAGCGTTTTGTGGGTTTCAACTTTAGGGGATTGTTAGTTTATTTAAAAATTGAACTCGGACGACCAGCGTTTTATGGGATTAAAGCTTGGGGGATTATTAGTTTATTTATTTTTTTTTACTAAAAAAATTAAATTCGGACGCCCAGTGTTTTGTGGGTTTGAAGTTTGGGGGATTTTTAGTTTATTTTTAAATGAATTAGTTGAATTTCGGCGCACAGAGTTTTTGGGGTTTAAGGTCTAGGGTGTACAGTTAATTTAATAATTAATTCCAAGATTATTCGTTATGTAAATAAAAGTAATTAAAAAATCGAAAACACTTAATTTGAATCCAAACTATTAAAATTAAACTATATCATTATAAGTTTCATTTATATGACCCGACCAAGAATCGCATTTTCCTATTGACAAAGCATTACAATTACAGGGATTGCAATAACAGGCTTTATTGTTACAACGTGAATCTAAATCTTCTGGAAAAGAGAAAATATTTTATGATTTTTGAGGTATCAAACAATCTCCTTCGTCCTTGTAACCATACAATGTAAGATCTAATTCAAGTTGAGTTCCTAACAGTGAATTCATAGTGGACGGTGTACAAAGATATTAAGCGTAATATTTATGAGTATCAACGTACAGCTTATTAGCCTGAAATTAATTCATGACGTTTTGAAAATTCGTAAAAGTAATGAATCGAAACTAGAAATCATATGCGAATCTTTTGCTCAAACTTTCGATTTTTAAAAATAATTTTAAAATGAATGAGGAGTAAAATGTTAATAGTTGAATTTAAAAAATTGTTTTTTGACATACACCGTAAAGTCTTAAAAAAGTTTCATTAAATTTCTTCAAGTATTTTATGCATTATAATTTTTAGAAATTACAAGCAAAGTCTTAAAATTAGCTTAGCCATAGAGTAACTTGAAGTTTGATGTACAAAAAATTAAAATAGAGTAAAAAAAAAATTATGTTTTAGTAAGGAATCCAGGTACTCATAGCGAAGTTTTTAAATAAAAATTTGATGCCGTAAGTCTGAAAAGCGTGAAAATATAACCCTGAATACCGATAATTAAATTTTTTTACTCCTGCGCCATCTGATAGTAGAAGTTGGAGCCCGATAACCTAATAACCCAATGAAATGGGTTATTTAAATTTGCCAAGCTCGGAATATGTCGAGCTAAGCTCCAAGCTGAGCTATTCCAGGCTCCGAGCTATCAAGTTAAGCTCCGAGCTGAGCTATGCCAGGCTCCCACGCTAGGTTCCGAGCTCCTAAGATAGGCTCCAAGCTTTGACGCCGGGCTCCGAGCCACGTTAGCATAGACACTCTAGAAGCCCAAGATGGTCCTCTCACCCTCGGTGAGAATATTCGGAACTTTTTAGCCCCTTTTAAGGGTTTGATTTGTTAGAAAAAGAGCATAAGCACACCAGGAGAACATATTGCATCAGTAGTAAGCAACCGATCGGTAAGGCTTGCAACCTGTAACCTTTTGTTTTAGCTGTTCTCCTGATCGGATCTGTTTTTTTAAGGCCGAAGCTTTCTTTCAAACACTAATGCTATACTTATTAATTGATTTTTTCATTCATAATTTTACTCAATTTAGAGTTTGGTTAGCGTTTAGCAGTCCCAAGAGTGTATAAACACGAGGTGGTGATACTAGTGCGCTTTGCATAAAAAGTATGAAATCTACCGTATGCATATAACCAAAGTAATCAGAAGTTACAATTAGTAGTAACTTTATTTAAAGTTGTTTAATTAGTTATATTAAAAAATAGAAATTATCAGTTTTTTGAACTAACTAAATAACTTATTTCAAAGCATTCCTTCCACGCCAAATTTAGTAATACTTTTGATCGTACTCATACTCGAGCCTTTTTTTTTATAGACGAGTTTTTAATACACTGAGTTGAAAAAAAAAAAAAAAATCAGCAACAAGAGAAAAAAAACTTAAAAAAGCAGATCCGATCAGGAGAACAGCTAAAACAAAAGGTTACAGGTTGCAAGCCTTACCGATCGGTTGCTTACTACTGATGCAATATGTTCTCCTGGTGTACTTATGCTCTTTTTCTAACAAATCAAACCCTTAAAAGGGGCTAAAAAGTTCCGAATATTCTCACCGAGGGTGAGAGGACCATCCTGGGCTTCTAGAGTGTCTATGCTAACGTGGCTCGGAGCCCGGCGTCAAAGCTTGGAGCCTATCTTAGGAGCTCGGAACCTAGCGTGGGAGCTTGGAGCTTAGCTCAGTAGCTTGGAGCCTGGCATAGCTCAGCTCGGAGCTTAACTTGATAGCTCGGAGCCTGGAATAGCTCAGCTTGGAGCTTAGCTCGACATATTCCGAGCTTGGCAAATTCCGAGCTTGGCAAATTTAAATAACCCATTTCATTGGGTTATTGGGTTATCGGGCTCCAACTTCTACTATCAGATGGCGCAGGAGTAAAAAAATTTAATTATCGGTATTCAGGGTTATATTTTCACGCTTTTCAGACTTACGGCATCAAATTTTTATTTAAAAACTTCGCTATGAGTACCTGGATTCCTTACTAAAACATAATTTTTTTTTTACTCTATTTTAATTTTTTGTACATCAAACTTCAAGTAACTCTATGGCTAAGCTAATTTTAAGACTTTGCTTGTAATTTCTAAAAATTATAATGCATAAAATACTTGAAGAAATTTAATGAAACTTTTTTAAGACTTTACGGTGTATGTCAAAAAACAATTTTTTAAATTCAACTATTAACATTTTACTCCTCATTCATTTTAAAATTATTTTTAAAAATCGAAAGTTTGAGCAAAAGATTCGCATATGATTTCTAGTTTCGATTCATTACTTTTACGAATTTTCAAAACGTCATGAATTAATTTCAGGCTAATAAGCTGTACGTTGATACTCATAAATATTACGCTTAATATCTTTGTACACCGTCCACTATGAATTCACTGTAAAATATTTTTTTGTTTATAAGTAATCAAATAAGCTTGAAGTATGTGTAATTGTAACGAGTGACTTGTCTTACTAGTATACTCTATAAAAGCCAAGACTTCGAGAGTTATTTTTCAGTTTTACTTCTGCCTGAAGAGAGCCAACAAGCTCGATACCGGTCGCATAGTAAATTTTTAGAAAGGTTTGATTGTTTCATTAATTAATTGATGTTACTTTGATATTATTATTATTTTATCTATTCATTTATTTTATTTTTATTTTTATTTTTGTTTCTCCTATCATTCTTTTTTGAATAAAAAATTTTTTTCAACTTTGGTGCACTGTGTGTACAAGTTGATGTAATTTTACGCTACTGTGTAGCTAAACGAGTGAAAATTGGACTTTTATATAAAAAGAGTTTTCAATTGATTATTTTTAATATTGAAAATTTAATCATCTTCAAAATTTATAATTTTTTGATAAACTGCATGATTCCCAAGATATTTTCAAAAAACAGAAAAAAACTCGCATTTTTGCAATTTTAATTTTTTATAAAAAATCAACCGACCACAACATAAACAAAAAAAAACCTTAAATTATGGATAAAAAGAGACTGAAGTCCTGTATTATGTCAAGAAGGAGAGAGGTAAGAGGACATAATGGGGAAAATATATAAAGGAAGAGGAATGGCTGGAACACTTTAGAGGACTGACGGAGGGAAAAAAAGCGAGAGTAGGTAATGGTGAACCTGATAATAAGAAAGCACAGGAGCGAGAGAATCAGATGCTCTAGATTATGCTGGAAGAAGTAGAAAAAGACATCAATAGACTGAAGACGAATAAAGTGGCTAGGGAAGACGTAGTGAAGAACGAGGCATGGCTCCTCGCATGGCTCAATGCATACAAGTTAGCACGGGAAAAACTGAAGAAAGTGTTACAAAAGATAATTTGATTAATTTTGATATTCTCAATTGTAGGTCCATTTTTATTAAACTTCTATGAACACGTGTTAGAATTAATTAAATTAAAATATACTTTCTTTATATTTTATAATTTTTTTTTATTAATGCTTTAAAATGACAGAGTTTTTTACTTTTATTCTTTTTACACTATTTAAATGTGAAATTGCATTGGATCTGTAGAAGAGTAGCTATAAATTATCGATGTTTCGGAAGTAGTTACATCATTTGCTGATGCAATTGTAAACATCTGATCTTCATAAATAGATGCTTGAACATTATCATTTTTGCTGTCTTCACTCACTCCAGAAATGCTCAAATTAGATGTAGGATTTTCACCTTTGGTAGCTTCCCTATATTTTTGTAAATAAATTTTTAGTGGTTCCACATAATTATCGAAACCTAACGTTGTCATAGCAAACAATATATCTTCACCATTTATTGTTTTTCTTTTTTCCATATGGCAACGATCACTTGCTTCGGAAGTAATAAAAGAAATAAACTCAGATACGCATTCTTGAACACACTCTCTGGCATCTTTAGCTATCTTGCCAGCTTCAGGAATAGCTCTTTTCATGATTTTAGCGACATTTGCAATTGGAAGAAAACGATCTTGTTCACGTAGAGGACCTCCTGAAGCAACGATATTAATGCCTTGTAATGGGTCGTTAACGCCATGATTGGAATCATCTGTATTTTCCGGGTCATCTGTAAAATTAAAACAGTATTTATATGTTGTAGAATAGATAAGTAAAAATTAGAAACAGGTATAAATTAAATTGATTAACTGAACCACATTCGTACTATGAAACAAATTCTAACTTTAGATTATAAAAAATAAAGTTTATATATTTTAGCAAAACCGAAAACAGCGTCAAATTTTATTTATTTTGACTCGTCATTTAATTCATGTAAAAAAATAAACTGATAAGAAAAATTTTGACAACATGTTATGACGTTCAAAGAATTCTTAAGAAGGTTCAAATTTTTTTTAAAAGTGCTCACTAGTAACATTTTTATCATATATTTTGAATGCTTTTTTCGAGAACATGACTGAAATATTTCTGGAATCTTTTAAAAGATTTCTTCGATCTAGATAACCAGGTCGCCAATGACTGGATGGTTTTTGAGGACACGATCAAAATATTTCTGACTTAGCAAATTTTTATCAATATGTCGTTGGTTGCAAATCAAATGACATATGACTGTCACTGATGTCAAGGTGGTGAGAATCATATTGTATTATGTAGATGAACGGCATAATTTTTTTCCGCGAGGGGCAGCCAAAAACTCTTAAAATACGCGTTATTTTGGTCAAAAATATCAGAATTTAAGCACTTTTTTTTGGCTGCGCCTCAGGCCCTCAAAATGGAAGTTTTGTGGGCCAAAAGTGCAATTTGTTAACACACAAAATTTTAATAAATTAGAAAAAATTCAAAACTAAGTAGAAATTAAATTCATCTCAAATTAAATTAAATTAAAATAAAACCCTGCATTGCCTGGTACTTGAATATTATAAAGATATTGTGTTAACCTTGTATTGATTATCCAGGCATTGAAATAAACAAGATGTTGTAGTTTATATTTTAGTTTATTCACATTACGTTTCGAGGGAACATCCCTCCTTTTCAGATGACTATACAAAAAAATAAATAATAAGACTACAATATAAATAAAATATGTATAAATATTCATTTGTTGACATACCATAAAATATAAATTTAAATACGCAACACAGCCGTAGCTGCGGAGTCTAACATGTAACTGACTTAGGCGCGAGAGCAGCAGAAAACATAAGCAGATATTTTAAGGTCGGTTCACAAAAAGAAAAGAACGACAAGGCAATAGATATACAAGCAGTTCAAAAATAAAACATTATCTATTCCATCGTTTTAATAGATGGAAAATACTACTATATGAGTCACTTAACTCCGCCTTATTGCTTTGTACATTAATGCACTTGTCATTACATCTAATAAAAAACGTTTTCGCTATTAATCTTTTAGTATCGTTCTTTTCTTTATGCATAATATGCGGTTTATCATAATTGAACGAGTATTTTTTATCTCTCATATGTAACGTAACTTCAGAATTTTCATTGTAACAATTCTTATGTTCTCTCATACGTTCACTAAGTAAACGACTACTTTCACCTATATATTCATCTCAAATTATTGGAGTCTGCGACCGAATCATCTGTGATCATTTCCTAAACTATCAAATACTTAACTAAGTACTAAATTTTTTTTTTTTTTTTTTTTTTTTTGAGAGTATAGATACTGCACTTGGTATGATGACCGCATCGAGAAAAGTTGGTTAAGTTATTTGTATTTCTTAGAAAAATATCAAAAGATCATAAAATGAGGTTAAGAAAAACCTGTCTTGTCAAAAAACAACGAATACCGTAATAAGTTGTGTATGGGCAAAAGTCAAAAAGTCGGCTATTTGAGCGGCCCGACCACGTTTTTACGTTTAACATGACTAGATTTCATGAGTTAACGAAATTTGTATGAAATGTCAATCAGCAGGGTTCAAGTACGGTCTTCAGGCTATCTGAAAACGATTTCAAATTTTCAAAATATGCAAAAGAAAAAATTTGACTAGGGAAATAAGTTTGTCTTGGTTTTTTACGTCGAACCATGATAATTACAATTAATTAGTGGTAAACAATGTAAACAGACCTAATTAAATTTTTTGATGGCTCTATAATTTTTTAAAAATTGCATTCTGATAGATTTTTATGTTTAAAATAACGTATATATTATTTTTACATCAAAAAATCTCACTAATAAATGCTTTTGGTGAAGCGTACCTTTATTTTGTCCTGTAATTCCGCAGGGAAAAAAAGTATAAATCTTTGTTTTTCATTAAAATAAACCCCAAAAACGTATTCCTGAGATGTGAAAATTAAATCTTTTGTACTTTAGAAATCATTTTAGTTTTTAAACACTGAATAAACAAACAATTTGAAAAAAAAATTGTGAAGACTTTTGTCCTGTAATTCCGCAGCTGCATAAAACGAATTGGACGTCGTCTGCTGTATGTGATTTTACGTACGAGATTTTTCCCGACGCATTTACTCTGTTGAATTTGTTTGGTTTTATGTGGTTATTCATCAGTGACAAATTTTTCTTTGTACCTGTTTTTGTTTTTGGATAAACAATGAGCAAAAAAAAGAATGAAGAAATAGAGTAACTTACAATTCTACTGCAACTTATACATGTTCATTTTTTAACTTCTTTTAGCTAATGTGAACAATATAAATGTTTATTTTGCGCGGCCAAATAAATTTTTAGTAACCTTATTATTAGTATCAACAAAATAAATTGTGATTTATGAATTAAGAGAACTTTTTTTTTTATTAATATTATCCTAGAAATGGCCGACTTTTTGACTTTTGCCCGTATACTGGTGCGGAGTTTTATGGTTGGTTTCTCCCACCCAGCGTCTCTCTGGGTCGCTCGTTACTTTGTAGAGGGTTACGCGAAAATGAAATATCCGGGACAGACAGAAAAATCAATATAGGGGAAGGATACCCCAAATTAAAACACCAACATGGAGGGAACAACTCTCAAAGCAAGACTACCCCAGGGAGTAACCAATCTCCTCAGTGGTTATGATCCGGTTAAAGCCCGGGTGACTACAAATTTAGGGGAAGGGGGGCGGGGGTAAGACCGCGTCGACACGACATTGAAAGAACAAAGGGCCGAAATGAATGCAGGAGCTCGATGGACGACGTCATTGAGGAGGACGGCAGCGGCGAGGGCTACCGCACCGTCAAGCCAAGGAAGAAGGCGAAATGCCAAGCCAGCATCGGGGCTGCAGGTCCGAAGAAAAAATCGCTCCTTCGGAAGACAAAATCCTCCCTCAATCGAAACAGGAACCGGAGCACCGTTTGTGAACGAGCCCTTGGCGGCAAGCGGAGTGCGGCCTCCGAAGACCAGCCGAAGGAAAAGGTGAGGGGTGAGTAAGGCGCAGGGAAGCCCACCGATAGGCCCAAGGCGACCGTCCTGCGGAAACCACCGTAAGAGGCTGACGTGATGAAGACTCTGAAGGGGAGAACCCTGCATCTGCCAGGGAGTAGACATCCATTCCCACCGGCCGACGAGAGATGGGGGCATCATCTTACACGTCAAACGCGGGAAGGGCGACGTCTGCAAATTCAGAGCGGCTCTGTCGGGAGTGATCAGCGAAGACTCGGTGAAAAACCTCACAGCGACAACAAAGCTGGAGATCCTTGGCTTGGACACAACACAGGAGGAGATTCGCGAAGCGGTACGCGAGGAGTACGGCGTAGAGCTGAGTGACGTTTACGTTTTTCCCCCGAAAGAGTGGCAGAAATGCCTCGCAGTCAATACCATGGAAGATACGGTGGCGCAGGAGATCCTCCGGAGGGGCAGGCTCAGACTCTCTTGGTGCGAGGCGAGGGTGCGGCTGCTAACTATGGTCCCGAGTGTTTTCGAAGGCTTCGGACATTATTGACGGGATTGTATGGGGACCGGCATGCGTGCTGCAACAATTCCGGCAGAGAGGGACACAGGCGGAAAGAATGCGTGACAGAGACCACGAGCTTCCTCTGCGCAGAAACGGGAGTCGGGGACACAAACCACGATTGTGCACGGTGTTTCGGAACGCGCTGAAGAGATGAAGGAGCAGGAGTCACAGTGGATAGTATGATTCAGGCAAACTTAAACAGGTTTGAGCTTCCCAATGTCCTCCTGTCAGCAGTGGAAGAGGAGGGGGTCGGCTTGCTACTGATCAGTGAGCCATACAGACCCATTGCGACACCTACGTACATAGTGAGTGGATCGAAGATGGCGACCCTTTCTGGTGCGAGGGACGAAGATCCAGATCACCGAAAAGGGATCAGGCGCTGACTTTTCGTGGACCCGCTTAGCGAATGCAACATACGTGAGCGTATACTTATCCTCGAGCTACGAGATGCACGACTTCGAGAGGAAGGTGGCTGTTCTGGTATACGAGCTTACTTATAATAATTCCAATTCTTTAAATTTTTACATGATTTTTTTACCTCTATATTTCTGTACAGGGTGGACCGTTTTAATCTACAATTGCAAGTATCTAAAAATTGAAGCCTCGAGTAAAAAATTTATTCAGATAAAAGCAATTAGGTTTGAAGGGGGAAAAAATTGGTGATCATAGTAGACTTAGGCTTTATAGATCCAAAGTCTTTTTTTTTTTTTTTTTTTTTTTTTTTTTAAATAGGGACCCCTACTTTTAACCCTGGATTCGAAAAGAACAGGAAATTTTAAGACTTCCCAGTGTTATTTAAAAAATTGTTAGGCTCCTATGAGGCCCAATAAGGCCAACGTATGTTTGGCAGCAAAAATAAAAAAGCATTTTTTGTGTAGCACATACACTTGGAAAGTCTTTTGGTTTAAAATTTTCATTAAAATACGCCCAATAAAATTGAAATCAAGGTTGAGCTCTACAGACCCAAAATCCATTTTTTTTAAACAAAACCCCTACTTGTGACCCTCGATTCGGAAAGGGCAAAAATTTTATACTTTTCGGTATTTTTTGAAAAATTTCTCGGGCTGTTACAAAGCCCGGTAAGGCCGACTCATCTTTGGCTGTATTGTTGCCCAAAAAAAGCATTTTTTGTTTAGCGCTTTAAAATTTTACATTTATTGTTTAGTTATTTTTCTCATTTCAAAGATTTATTGTACTACTCTTTGACGGTTATGGACCTTTTAAATGTGAATTTTCAATCCTGGACTGAGTACAGTGCATCATGCAGTCACTTTTCATCCCAAAGGTTTAAAACCGCTGTATTGCTGAATATTTTCAGGTGTTGAGACCTGTCGTGAAAAACCAATAGAGCTGATCCAAGAGTCCTTATAGTATATTATGCACCGGGTTGCAGTATCGTCGCCAGGGCGGTTTTAAAGGTACCGAGTGCGAAGCGAAATTTTGAGTTAGGGGACAAAAAAGTGGAAACAATTTTGACCGCCACCCATATACATGTTTTTCAAAAAGAAATAAAGGTTTCAATCAGTTCTAAATAAAAATTTCATTGGTAACAAAAATAATAACATGTTTTTGCTTTTCAAATATGTACATTTACATGTCCTTGCACAGGGAACATAATTAAAAATTAAAAATATACTAAATTAATGCGCTAACTGCTTTTTTCACTAAAATAGGATACTGAAAGTATTCAATTAGTGAATTAAGTAGTAATACATTTTAATCATAAAAGTCATTATTCCTCTAATTTTTAAATATAAAATTAAACACAAGCTTTTTCAAAACAAATTTTTGATAAATAATAATTATCAATTAAAAACTAAGAATTTAAGTCATTGTAACATTTTAATAGATCTCTTAATTTTTGCAAGTAACTGATGTTTGAGATTTACCGCCTTTTATCGCCATGGGATTGGTCATGCTAGCGACCCACGCCCGAACTGCCCGGAGCGACCAGTTTCCGCCCGCACCAGTCGTGCTGCAACCGTAATGCGGCAACCACACGTCACGGGACTCAAAGCCTTCGTCGTAGATCGCCCGCTTATCTACGATTCCGCCTAGTTTGCCTGAGGTTGAGAGACTCCCGGCCAAAACCGCGAGCTCTCTCTACTCATTTGTATACATAGTATAAATAAATAATTTAAGTGCAGCATAAAATCGACATGTGTTGTGCTTGAACATCACTCCTCTCTTCTCCTTTCACACTTCCTAGCGATCGCGGTAAATATCCCTTTATCCTACAGCGTATCCTCCGCGGATTCCCAAACAACTGATTTAATTTTACTTTCAAAGTTGAATTTCAAAATCTATAAAAACCGTCTTATGAACCTTAAAAAGACTTCAACTGTTTTGGGTAATTTATAATTTCATAAATCTACAGTATACTGTACCTTTTTGAGACTTCACAACTAATGTAAAAATAAAAATTTTTTACCTAGAGTATCTGTGATGTATTTGAGATAGGTTTGTAAGGTGTGGAAATGAGTTGTACTTAGGAAATTAATAAAACTGTAAGTTAACCTAAAGAAGAAGTTTATTCGTTTAGAGGCGCGTTACAACTGAACAGCGTCGTGGCTCGACACTCTTAGCTTAGTCCCGCGTATGTGCTGCGTTAGCATAAATTCTACAAACTTTTTATTTCTGCATACACTACAGTATCCTTTTGAAATTCAGAAAAATTTTACTCGAAAACTTTTAGTAGAAATCTATGGTAAAGGGCTCTCATTGAAACTGAACACTTTCTATTTTGTCATCAATCTTCAAATAAAATCCTCTGTATGATTAATAATTTTGTAAATGTTAATTCTTGCCAATACAATAGTTTAGTGTATCGCCCATAAATTTGTAAGCTTTAAATGGATATAACCACAAACATATTGAAATTAAAAATGACTGATGAGCATTTCCAAAGTAATAATAGATAATAGTATAATTTAGGTAAGTCAAAACTTATCTGATGATAAATCCATTTTTACTATTTGTTGTGACCCTGATAGACATATAAATAGTACATTTTATTTTTTAAGTACAGCGTTTGGTAATTTTTTTTTACTTACTAATTTGATTTTAATATTTATTGTAAAATTCGGGGTAAAATTTGAACGACGAACAGCTGTTTATTTTAAAAAGAAATGTAAAATCTGTCATAAACTCTAAACTGTACGCATTATCCCAAATGACCATTTTCAAAACTCCGCTCTACCTAAATTTGCTAATGACCTCTCAAAATTTTCCAAGCAGCCGCTTCTCTCTTCATCGCCTACTTACCTACCTACCTTTTGCGCTTCAAAACTTTAGCTTGTAAGTTTAGTACGCTGCTAGCCTCTGAGCAATCAACATGTAATTCTTGAATCAAATAAAAGATTTTTTTTAATTTTTCAATCTAAGTCTTCTTTTTTATTATTTGTGAGTAAATTTTATAAAAGAAGAAAAACGAGGGTAAATCCACACCCTCGGTTCCCAACATGGTCCTTCATCGAGCCAAATAAGCAATCAGTCATACACAAGGAACGCATCCATTAAAGCGACGCGCTCCAAAATCTACAAAGTAAACAAGCGTCCACTAAAGCGACGAAAACACAAAATCTTCAAAACAAGCGTCCACCAAAGCGACAATTCAAAAATCTTCAATTAATCAGCGTCCACCGAAGCGACGCCCAACCTAAAACTCAGGCATCGAAGCATCCAACCAAGCGACGCTTCACTCCAGCTGCAGCCGGCCAACCTTACGATAAAGCTAAGGACGGTAAACCAAGTAAGTCAATTCAGAGCATACTTTAATTGAGTCACCATTATTATTACCCTCTTATCCAAACACGCTAACCAAAATGTCCGTTACCGAATCATCCGACGTTGAGCTTAACGTGACCCAAATTAAAAAGAGAATTAGTCAATGTGTGGCCGTCTGAAATTCCCTCTTGAATACCTTACAACGCTTTAAACAATTTATAAATTCCAACACACTTGATGACGAACCAAACGTCGACCAATTCAAAGCTCGGTTACGTAATCTCGAGGTTCAAGATCAAAGAAGTTCAAGATTCGCTTGAATTTTTAGATACGAAAAACGTTGTCAATCATTACGAAGCTCGCGCCGAGTACATGGACACGTACTACTAATATACTATCAAAGTCAACTCCATAATTCGTGACCTAAGTTCCGTTTCAGGTAACGCGCTCGAGCAAACTATTACAAATCGCAGTCCTCCTAATAATACTACTGAATTGAACATCACTCTCCCCCACATGCATCTACCAAAATTTGGAGGTGCTGACGGGGAAGAGTGGACAACTTTTTCGCCTTTATTCAAGATAATACCAGATTTACTGATACGCAGAAATTGATTTATATTCGATCTTGTTTAACTGACAAGGCTTTAGAGAAAATACAGTCTTTGGAAATTACTCCAGAAAATTATAAAGTAGCATGGTAGACGTTGGAAAATAATTGTTTTGATTTTGTTACTATTCTAAACCGTCGAATTAAATCCTTTTTTGACCTACCTGCGTGCTCAAAACCGTGTGCTTGTGCTCTCGATCTTCTTGATGAAGCTTTTAAAAGTTATAAAGCTCTTGAAGCCTCGAAAAAGCCATTCTTGGAAGCCTTTCCAATTTATACAATAACTTCAAAACTCGACAGTCAAACCTGCATAAAGTGGCTAGAATTTACTATTATTAATGAAAGTCCCTCTATGAACGATCTTTTAGAATTTTTGCATGATCACCGAAAGGTAGTACTCAAATCTCAGATTGACAAGACTGAGACAAAACAACCATCAATTCAAAAATCACAAAGCCGAAAACCCGCCACCACTGCAGCATTAAATGCTCAGCTGAAATCCACCTTTTGCGCCCTCTGCAAAGAAAATTACCCGACCTATTCGTGTAGTAAATTAACGAGTAAGAATCCAAGAAAGCGCTTTGAAATAATAAAAAATGCTAAATGATGTCTGAATTGTTTTCGAAATAATCATTCTACCGACAATTGTAAAAGCGCAATCAAATGTAAAGTGCAGCAAAACGCATCATACTATTCTTCATTTTGAACAACCCCATTCATCTCAAAACACACCTGCTGGCACAAAATCGAAAAATTCAACATCAGCTTTATTCAACGGATTCACTTTTATTATTATTATTTTTTTTTTTAACTCCTTTTTCACGGGTTATCTTCCAGTGGGAGATGTACCCGTACCTATTCGCCCCAGCAAGCTGGAGGACCTAAAAAACCCAATTATTTGGTGTGCCTTAATCAAAAATAGTGAAGTAAGTCAGTTAAAATGTTAGCTTGCGCAGAATATCGTTTGAGATATCATGAACGAATATAGTATAGGTAAGAGAAAGAATCAGATCCCAGAAGAATGCCATGATGAGAAGAGTCATCTAGAGCTCAAAAAGTGAACAAAAAAAGGTGCCAAATTCAAACATTGGATAGAGGTGAGAGTGAGACTGAAAAGGAAACCTATAACATTGATTGTATTGGTGGCAAATTAGTCAAATGAAAGAGCTTACTAAAGCCAAAAAAGTGAAAAACAAAAATGCAAAATTCAAATATTGTAAAGTCAAAAAAGGTGAATGTCGAGGATGTTTACATTAATCTACAATATAAATTCATCATTTCCAATAACTAATATCACGACTCGTTCAAAACAATAACAGCCGATGTCCTATATTTTAGAATTATAACATATCGTACTGTGTAAATAACATTTTAACGATAATGGATAATCCACTGGTAGGTAGAGACAACGTGCTTAAATTCGGTGAATCTTGTTTACCAAATCAAGAATTCGCACAGTATGAGGAATTTATATTCATAGAACGAAAATTACTGTAAACATGGGTGATTATAACTAGGAGGAGGCCTACGGAGATTAAATAAATGACCGATATAATAAGTGTCTACCTAAGGACTAAAAAACAAGAATGGTAGATGCTAAGCACTAATTCGGTGAAGGTGTCGCTAAAGAAAAGTGAGAAATCATAGATAGTAAAAATGACTTATAAAACAAGTATTAAAAATGAGAAAAATGAATGAATAGAACTATAGGGTGTCAGTAAGAGCGAAAATGCGATAAATTATACTTTACAGGCGATCTCTCCTGAATATTGTAACAACCTACTCGTAAAAAGTTGAAAAATATAGTTCGCTATTGAATAATACAAAATGCCAAGATCTTAAAAATACATAATATAGAATTTGATGACTACAAACCCTCTAGACATAATGCCCAAGCGAAAGCGACGAGAAAATGACGGGCTCATTGAACGGATTCACTTCGTATACCACATCTCACGTTATCCTTTCTACGGCAATTGTCAATGTAATCGATCAAAACGGATACCCTCTCGCGTGCCACGCACTCCTCGACTCTGGCGCGCAATCCAATTTCATTACGCAAAAATTGGCAAATAAACTCGCTTTAACTTAAACACCTATGAATATATCAGTCGTCGGAATCAATGAAATCGAAACCTCTATCAAAGGTTCAATTAATACTGAGATAAGATCTCGTATAAAAAAATTTTCGGTTGATTTAAATTTTCTCGTTTTACCTAAAATTACACAGCAGCTTCATGGAATTCTTTTACCCAAAGATTCGTTGAAAATGTCTAAAAATCACTTACTCGCTGATCCAGAGTTTTAAAAACTAGCAGAGATTGATTTATTGATAGGTAGCGAGATATTTTATAGACTTTTATGGGCTGGACAAATTTCACTCACGCAATCAACCGTCGTACTTCAAAAAACGCTTTTCGGCTGGGTTGTTTCAGGAAAAATAATAATTGAAAGTTCAATTAAAAAAAACACGTTGTCACTTCATTAGAGACCCTCTGCATGATCAAATCGAGAAATTCTGGGATATCCAAGAATTTCCTTGTAAAAAAATGCTAACACAAGAGGAAGCTCTGTGCGAAGAGCATTTTAAAAAACATACTACTCGAGACTCAGTCACTGGTGAGACTACCCTTTAATGAACAGATTGAAAGTTTAGGCAACTCATACGACAACGCTGTGAAGCGCTTTCATTCTTCAGAAAGATCCTTGGAGAAAAATTTTACTCGGAAGCAACAATACTTTGATTTTTTGAAAGAATACGAAAAACTCGACCACATATCTGAATGCGATAAAGACGAAAGGTCAGGATACTTTCTACCTCATCACGCAGTTTTTAAAGATTCGCTCACCACCTCAACTCGCGTAGTTTTTGATGCTTCAGCAAAAACTACGACCGGTCTGTCCTTCAACGATTGTTTAATGGCTGGACCAACAGTTCAAGATGATTTATTTTCAATTACACTTCGCTTTCGTTTATACGTTTATGTCCTCACGGGCGATATCGAAAAAATGTACAGATGTGCATAGGTTCATCCTAACGATCGCAAATATCAGAAAATCTTGCTAAGATTTTCACCGGAAGAAATATTAAGAATTCATAAACTCAATACAGCCACGTACGGTACGGGCTGTGCATCTCATTTATCCTTCTTTTCACTGTTGCAACTAATAACTGATGGAAAACCAAAATACCCTATTGCTGCTCTTATCATCCCGAAAGATTTCTACATTGATAATGTTTTCACTGGTGCTAAAACGCTTGCCCAGATTGAAAAAATACGTGACGAATTACTGCAAGTCATGAAAAATGTAGGCTTAAATTTAAGACAACTGGCTTCCAATGAACCTAGTCTCGTTATCAATTTGAAAAATCCTGACGGTAACAGCCTTTTTTGTTTGAATCTTGATAACCCAATGAAAAATTTAGGCATTTTGAGGAATGCTAAAACTGACGTCATCATATATAAAATCAATACAGAAACTTTGTCAAACTCTATTACAAAAAGATCGCCGCTTTTACAAATTTTGCGCTTTTTTGATCCACTCGGATTTTTAGACCCTGTTTTGACCAAGGCAAAATTAATGATGCAAAATTTGTGGAAATTAAAAACACAGTGGGATGAATCAGTTCCTCTAAAAATTCATACACTATGGTGAAATTATTATACCTAACTGCCACAATTGGAAAAAATTTTCTTTGATAGAAAAGTTGTACTTCCTGATTATACAAGTTTGCAGCTTTACGGTTTTTGTGATGCAAGTGAACTCGCTTAAGGAGCTTGCATTTATATTCGTTGCGTGAATCATCATGGAGACGTCCAAACTCTATTGCTGTGTTCAATGGCAAGAGTCGCTCCATTGAAAACTGTCACTTTACCTCGGCAGGAGTTATGTGCCACTACTCTTCTCGCTAATCTTTGCGATCCTGCTTAGCAATCGCTTGATAATTTCAATTTCGAAAAAACAAACTTATGGTCGGATTCAACCATAGTTTTACACTGGATTAAATCCAGTGCATTATGATCGCGATATCACGCAGTTATCACGCGGTAACTTTTAAATTTATATTCTGATTTCTATAAATGTAAATAAAAGTAAAAATATTAGTTTTTAATCTGTGGCAAGAGAAGAGCGTTAATTTTTTTTTATTTAAAAAAATATAATACACATAATAATTAATTATATTTAAAAAGTGAATCAATGGGGAGGATAAATAAATAAAAAAGATGGTTTTTTACTAAATGCAAGGCAATAGAGAATCAATCTAAGTTTTCTGAAGATGTTTATTAGATATTATTTCACGGGTATAACCTCTAAAACTACGGTATTCAACAAAGAGTAAAGTTTAAAAAAATGTTTTGAAATGATACTCATTGTTTTTTTAGTGATTAAAGATTACAATTTTTTTTTAGTTTTGAACTGGTAAAAACCACCTGAAAAATGAAAATTTTAAAAATTCGTTCTATAATTTTTTATGTTCAGATTTAAATACTCTTTGACTTTCACAAACATAAACTACTCAGTATAATTGTGTTGAAATATAGCTAAATATTATAATATTAGAATCGTGTCACCATCTATTGTCTCAACGCCCGACGGTGAACACGAATAGAATATGTGTATGTGTGAGCGAGAGCACATCAGAGTAACTACGTCACGCGACGCGACCAGTCGAGTACTGTACTAGCAGCTGAGGTGCGGAGCACAATGCTCGCATGCGGATAATTTGTAACCTTACTATTAAATAATAATTAAATACTATTAATTAACCACAAAGTGTTTCACTAATTTGATCTACCTCTACAATAATCCCAACATGGTAGCAGAGAACGTAGTTTAGTGTAAAAAGAAAGTGTGGTTGTTAAAGTGAAAACATGTGCTCCTAAAAAATTTTTTGTTCTACTTCTTCTACAATAGAGGAATAGAATTAATTGAAAATATAGCTGTGATCGATTATAGCTTAGAAGCTAAGTAAGAAAGAGGCGTGAAAAGCCTGTATAAAAAATCCGTGCAAAAAGTTGATGCAAAGGATTTAATTTTGTGAAACCGCATGGCACGTCGCGAGGTTAAGCGAGCGCATGGCGATAAGTAAGGTTCAGCATATGTTAAGATTTTTTGAAAATTGAGTTTTTTAATTAAATGAAAAGTGAACAGTTAAATGCTTTATTTATTTTAAGAGTATTTTGAAAAGTGAAGGACATGACTAATGATAAACTTTGTGAAAAATAATAAAAAATAAGGTTAACTAAATGTTTAATTGGTTTAATTTAAAAAAAAAAACAAAAAAAAGAAGAAGAAATAAATAACCTTCTCAAAGAAATAAATGATCCAAATTTAAGATTGAGCAAAGATCAAAGAAATTAATGAAGAAGAATATTTTTGAGAAATTTGAAGGAAGTTTTGATTTTAAAATATATAGTGGATAAAAAAGAGAATAAAACAAATTTAAAAATAAAAATGTCTAGAAACAAATCTAATGATTTTAATGATGGAATTGACATGTTTGATGGTCAAGAGTTCGAGAATTGGAAATTTAGAGTTTTAATGATGCTAGATTGCAAAGATTGTTTAGAACAAGTAGAACGACAAAGAACTTTAGATGATGATGAAGATGCTTGAAATAAAAAAGAAAAGTTAGCAAGAGCATTTATAATAAGTAAAATTTCTAATAAACAATTAGAATATAGAAAAGAGTGCAAATCAAGTCTCGAGATAATGAATAAATTGAAATCAATGTATGAAACAAAATCTACTGCACTACAAATAATAAATAGAAATAAAATTGAATCCATAAAATTAAAACAGTGCAATACAGTGGAAGAATTTTTTGTAAATTTGAAACAGCGTGCAATCATTATACAGCCGCTGGTGGAACATTATCAGAATCAGAAAAATTAAGACACATGCTAAATGCTTTACCAAACAATTATAGCTATATTGGTGATTATCTGGATTTATTGCCAGAACAACAAAGGACTGTGGACTATGTAAAGTCAAAAATAAAAGAATAGTATATTATGCAACGGGTTGCAGTATCGTCGCCAGGGCGGTTTTAAAGGTACCGAGTGCGAAGCGAAGCGTAGCACGAGTAACTTTAAGAAGCCCTGGTGACGTGCTGCACCCGTTGCATATACTATTTTATACCACTGGTGCGTAGGGCGAGTTTTTAAATTTCGAAGCGTGCGTAAAATCGAGTACCTACGCACTAGTGGTATAAAAAAGTTTAAAATCAAGTGAACAAAGTGAAAATAAAACAAATGTGAGTACCTTTAATACTAAGGTAAAAGGAATCTGTTACAACTGCAACAAACCTGGACATTTGCAAAGACATTGCAAACAAAATAAATATGGACAATTTGGTCAACACAGCAGTGAACGAGGCAGAGGTGCTTATCAGCAACAGCACTACAGAGGACAAAGCGGTTCTCAACGAGGCAACTACAGAGGCAACTACAGAGGCTACAACTTCAGAGGCCAAAGCAGAGGCAGAGGCACCAATTAACATAGAGCTGAGTCAACGGATAACCAGAGCGACGACAACTCTTTTGCAGCATGTTTTACAGAATTCAATATAAACAAGATAAATGAGGTAAAGGTAAACAATTGTGATAATCCTAATGATAATTATAATAAATTAAATTGGTTGTTAGATAGTGATTGTACACATCATGTTGTAAATTCTAATAAATATTTTAGTCATTCTGTAAATTAAGATAACCCAATCCGAGTAAACTTGCCAAATGGTGATAGTATTAAAGCAACAAAGAAAGGTAAGATGAAAGTTTATTTTGAAAGCTGTTATGGTAAAAAATTGATTGAGTTAAAAATGTATTTTATGTGAAAGGTATTAAAATAAATTTGTTAAGTTATCATCAAATTGCTAAAAATTCGATTCTTTATTCTAGTGATGATAATATTGAAATATATACTAAAAAACAACAATTAATTACAGTTGCATATGCTTTTAATGATCTTTACTATTTAGAGAGTTTTATAAAGAATGAATTTATTAATGAAGGCAGTTACACTAATGCAGTAAAATTAACTCAAAAGGAAAAATGGCTAGAGCCTTATGGCATGTAAATTTCAATTATTTAAATAAATTAGTAAATTTTAAATTATTAGATGGGTTACCAGAAAATTTAGAAAAAATTGATATGAAATGTGCTGATTGCATAAAAAGTAAAATGGCAAATGTTCCTTTCGAAAATGATGCAACAAGTTCCTCTGAAATTTTTGAATTAATCCATACAGATTTGAATGGACCCCATAAAACTTTAGGTTATAATGGGGAGAAATATTTTTTAACATTTGTTGATGATCACAGTAAATGTACCAAAATTTTTTGTATAAAAAGTAAGTCAGAGACTATTCATTGCTTTATAGAATATGTCAATCTTGTTGAAAATCAGCTGAATAAAAAAATTAAAAAATTTAAATGTGATAATGGCAAAGAATATTTAAATAAAGAAATTTTTAATTTTATTAAATATAAAGGGATTAATTTAATAACTTGTCCACCCTACGTTCACGAATGGAATGGAGTAGAGGAAAGGTACAATAGATCTGCAATGGATATTGGTACAGTTGTCTCCGCTTATAAGAATCACGGATATAAGGATCAACCGCTTTTAAGAATCAAATTTGGCTGGAACGGTCCAGCCGTATCTAAGTACATTGAAAAAAAGCGGCTATAAGAATCATGACATCGGTTATAAGAATCAAATTTAGCTTACAAATTTTACTTTTATTTTTAATTTCCATGACACAAAATATTTTCAGTGATTGGTTGAATGAGTGGGATAGAGAACTTAAAAAAAAAAAACATAAAAATTTTGCTTTTGGTGGATAATTGCAGAGCTCATAATGTTAATTTAAACTTAAAAAATATAAAATTAGTTTTTTTTCCCAGCAACACAACGTCACTCATTCAGCCTTGTGATCAGGGGATCATTCGAGTCTTTAAGTCTTACTACAGAACAGAAATGATGAAAAAAATTATCATTTATCCTGAAGAACTGTTGGAAAGTGATTCAACAATGAAGGCTAATGATCTTGCCAAATAAATCACTTTACTTGAAGTACTGCATCTTGCTAATGAAGCTTGGAACGTTGTTAGTGATGTTACCATCCGCGACTGTTTTCGTCATGGAGGGTTTGTAAAAGGTACTGAAAAAAAGCCAGCATAGCATGAACCTACTCAGTTACTGAAAACACCTGCAGGTCTCTCTAACGAAGCATATCAGGATTGGATAAATGTGGACGACACCCTCGAAACTTCTGAAAATTGCTCTGAGGATCAAATTTGCGAGTCAATTCTGTCTAAAGACGTCAGCGACAACGATGAATCTGAGATTGGAGAACAAGAAGATGAAGTTGTTCAACCACCTTCAAATAAAGAAATTTTAGAAGCTTTATAAGTTTTGAGAAGAGCTGTGAAACAGGGAGGCACTGACTTTGAAATACATTATAACTACGAAAAGTTTATTACTGAAATTATAGAAAATAATAAAAAACAACCAAAAATTACTCAGTTTTTTAAACGACAAAAATGTTCAGATTAAATTAAGTTGAATGAATTATTATAAATTTTTAAAACATTTAATTAAGTAACTACTGTGTTTTTTATTAAAAATAAAAAATTCTTATTTTGACTTTGATTTTTTTCTTATTTTTTACACCTCGCTTTTAAGGATCATCGGTTATAAGAATCATTTTGGGTTGCTCCCGAAGTGATTCTTATAAGCGGAGACCACTGTAGATGTTTAATGAGAGAAGCTAAAATAAATTTGAGATATTGGCCAGAAATTATTAAATCAGTTGCTTATTTCAAGAATCGAACATTGGCCACCAACACTATTGAAAACAAATCACCTTATCAGATATTTTTTGGGAAAAAGCCTAATGTTAAACATTTGAACATTTATGGGAGTAGTGTATTTGTGAGAACACCAGAAGTTTTAAGAAAGAATAAGTGGCAAAATAAAAGCCAATTAGGAGTTTTAGTGGGGTATAATGATAATTGTTAAAGAGTTTTGATTAAAGGCAGAATTATAAATTCCAGACATGTACAAGTCATTGAAGATAGAACCAAATTAATTTGTTTAGAAAGGAAGGATGATAATGTTGATGAAAATTTAAATTCTAGAGGAAATTTTATAAATTTTGATTTAGAGAGTGAAAATAATGATAATGAAAGTAATGATAGTGAGATTGAAATTGAAAATGGTAACGGGAATGAAATTAATAATTAGAATAGAATTGAAATTGATGAAAACAGTGAAATAAGTCAGAACGAAGTTAGGCCGAATGAAATTAAAAATAAACAGAATGAAAATTTAATGCCAGTTACGAAATCAAATCGTAAAAAGAATCCTATTGCAAGATATGGAAATCCTGTAAGGGAACGTTCATAAACCACGTGGTCATTTTTTCGAAGATTTTGAAGGGCCCTCCTTCTCATGAAAATCAACGTAGTATTTTTATCAAATTTTCGCCCCCCCCCAAAGTCACGTGGTTTTTTTACGATTTCAAATTGTAAATATGTATACTATTAGTATTTTAAAAACATTAATTTTTAAGTTATAATTTAATGATTTAATACCAAGGGCGCAACAACTCCTTTCAGCTAGGGAGTGTCCTGAGGTCTACCCCCCCCCCCCTCCCCCCGCCTCCAATAAAACTGACGTCTAAGAAAAAAAAACAAAAACAACGTTGAGTTCAATAAATAGAGTGGTTAATTAACTCCCAAGCTCTAAACCCCCAAAACACTGGGCGCAGAGTTCAATGAATTATCTGCTCAGCTATCCCGCAAGCTCTAAACCCTTAAAACCCTGGGCGTCAAGTTCAATAAATTGATCGATTAGCTATCCCCCAAGCTCTGAGCCCCCAAAACCCTGGAAGCTCTAGTTCAACAAAAAAACTGATCAGATTATTTATTTCGTTAATTAAAATGCACTCATATTTTTGGAATAATTTAACTCGGGCACCCATGGTTTTGAGGGTTTAGAGCTTGGGGGATAGCCGATCTGTTTTTTTGTTGAACTCGGGCACTCAGGGTCTTGAAGGTTTAGAGCTTGGGGGATAGCCAGCCATTTTTTTTGTTGACCTCGGGCGCCCAGGGATTAGGGAGTTCAAGGTTTGGGAGATAACCGATCACAAAACAGCTGCAGACTGCAGAGAACCATGAGCTACAGAAGCTACCTACACGCGGTGATAATGAAGCACGTACGGGACAGTCAAAACAAAACTTTAACGAGTTTTTACTTGCACACGGCCACGCAGGCGCAAATCAGATGACAGGCATGGATTCGGTTTTAACGTTCAACAGTAAAATATTATGAATCGAAACATCGATTCATGCACTTTAAAAACCACGTACCTTTCTGAATCTACAGCCCTACCTCCCACATAACCTCTCGTAGCCTTTTCATAGCCCCCCTCCCCTTCTGTTTGGGCCACGTGGTTTGTGAACGTTTCCTAACTAATTTTATATATGTAAATTATGTAGACGCAAATGTACCTAGTACAGTTGAGGAGGCGTTGAAATCCATAGAATCTTTAAAATGGCAAAAAGCTGTGGAAAATGAAATAAAAAGTTTGAATAAAAATGAAACTTGGACTGTTGTTAAAAAGCCGAAAGATAAGAAAATTATTGATCTGAAATGGATTTTCACGAAGAAAAATAATAATATATATGAAGCGCGTTTAGTTGCTAGAGGCTTTCAACAAAAGGATTATATTGAGAATGTTTATTCGCCAGTAGGCAAAATGCAAACCTTGAAAATTTTGTTAATTTTAAAATTTTGTTATTGTTGCGCTAATAATTTATTTATTAATCAGATGGATGTAGAAACAGCCTTTCTAAATGGCAATGTAAAGTCAGAAGTTTATATTCGCGAACCACAAGGTTTTGAGACGGGGAAAGATAGAGCATGCAAACTGAAAAAGGCACTTTATGGTCTTAAAGAAAGTTCTAGAGTTTGGTACGATTGTTTTAATGATTATGTTGAAAGACTGAATTTTACTAGAAGTAATTATGATCAATGCTTATACGTAAATAAAACAGGGAAAGATCCTATATAAATATTAGTTTTTGTTGATGATTTTTTTATATATTGTAAAGATAAATCTAAAATTGAGGATATTAAATCGAAACTGATGAATAAATTTATTATGAAAGACATGGGTAAAATCAGTAATTATATAGGAATTGATGTGAGTTATAATGATGAGAGGAATTTAATGACATTAAGTCAAACAAAATATATAGAATCTTTATGTGTAAAATACAGGTTAGAAAATGCAAAATTATACGACACTCCTATGGAGAATAATCTTAAGCTAGAGCAAGCTTCTGAAATCGACGAAAGAATAAAATATAGAAATTTGATTGGTGAATTATTGCATATGAGCTCAGGTACAAGACCTGATATTTCTTTTGCCGTGAATTATCTTAGTCGATTCCAGAACTGCTACAATGAAACACATTTTAAATACGCTATGAGAGTTTTGAAATATCTTATTAAAACTAAAGATTTAAAATTAACTTACACCGATAAGGAAAAAAATGCAAACTGAGATTGAATGGTAGATTCAGACTATGCAGGCGATAGCATAGATAGAAGATCGACTACCAGATTTGTAATACGTTTGTTTAACAATGTTGTGTTTTGGAAATCGAGAAAACAAAACTGCGTAACAAAATGTTCAACCTTTGCGGAGTATACTGCTATGTCCGAAGCAATGACTGAAATTTTATATATAAGAAATCTTTTAAATGAATCATTTGATATTAAAGGGCATAGCCGGGTAAGATAGTCGAATCAGCCCCCAGCGCGAACCCCTACAATATGTATATCATTCGAAAGGGCATGAAAAAAGAAAATTTTTGGCGTCAACCAGAATTTTTTATACCCACTACTGCGCATGCGCGGTCCAAAATAGTGATTTTTCAACTTTGATTTTTATCTCAAAATCTAAGAGGGCTAGAAAAACGCGGTTTGCGGCAAAATTTTGTTTACAAAAAATGTAGTTCAATCATAATTTTTAAAATCTTTTTTGGCGCTAAATTCATATTTTTAAGGCTGTTTTTCGAATTTTTTTCTCTAAAAAATGCGATTATAAAAAAAAAACGGTGATACATACCTCTCTGGAAAAAAATATGTCATGCATTTTAGAAAAAAAAAGCTTAACAAATTTTTTCAAATTTTTTGAAGTGGTGAAAGACACTTTTTAGGCCAAATCATTGAAATTTTTTATCTAAATCGCCACCTAACGGCTGCATACTGCGTTAAAATATAACAACATTTATATCGCTGAACTACATTTTTTGTAAACAAAATTTTGCCGTAAACCGCGTTTTTCTAGCCCTCTTAGATTTCGAGATAAAAATTATAGTTGAAAAATCACTATTTTGGACCGCGCATGCGCAGTAGTGGGTATAAAAAATTGTGGTTGACGCTTAAACTTTTCTTTTTTCATGCCCTTTCGAATGATATATATATTATAGGGGTTCGCCCAGGGGGCCGATTCGACTATCTTACCCGGCTATACCCTTTATTAAACCAATAAAAATGTTTGAAGATAATGCGGGTGCTTTGTTAATCGCGAAATTTGGAAATTTTACAAAGAACTCTAAACACATAGAGGTTCAATACCATTTTGTTAACGAAAATTATGAAAAGAAAGTTATAGATATTTTGAAGGTAGAGTTACAGAATAATATTGCTGATATCCTGACTAAAAGTCTTGATAAAAATAAATTTATTAAAAATCGCAAAGCCCTGAAATTATTGTAATTCTTTTTTGAAACTGATTAAATTTAAACTATTATGAAATAATGAAATAAATGTAGAAAGAAAACAAATATAATAAATTTAAGGAGGCATGTTGAAATATAGCTAAATATTATAATATTAGAATCGTGTCACCATCTATTGTCTCGACGCCCGACGGTGAACACGAATAGAATATGTGTATGTGTGAGCGAGAGCACATCACGTAACTACCTCACGCGACACGACCAGTCGAGTACTGTTCTAGCAGCTGACCGGTGCGGAGCACGATGCTCGCATGCGGATAATTTGTAACCTTACTATTAAATAATAATTAAATACTATTAATTAACCACAAAGTGTTTTGTGTACTCTGATAAATTTTTGTACTCATCTATAAAAATAATTTTGATGTTTCAAAAATAATTGATGAATAGTTTTTTATAAATACATAGAAGTCAATTAAAATTTAATACTTGAATAATTTTGATTAAAGTTCATTTCAAATATTTCAAGGTAATCTGTTCACTCTCATGAAGTGAAAGTAGATATAGTTTGTCTTACTTTAAACTCAAATTCAAAGAATTTATAATTGATTATTTTTATTAAAAAAAAGGTCATTTTTTCCCGTTGACCTTAGAAGAAAAAACAGAAATTATAAACTTAACTACAAAACAATGACTTCAATTAGACAAAAATTTCATTCAAATGAAACATCATTTTAGTGTTTAAGTAACAAAAATTTTTTTAAATATCAATAGTAAGATAAGATCTGGATTCGAACTCGCGTTAGTTGGCCCTAGTTTTGGCAAAACGGTCCCTATTGGTTGAACCTGCCTGAAATCGATTGGCCTATCATGGAACTCGGAGATATCGTAATCCGCCGAATTTCGAAAGGCGCCAAAAAACTAAAACCACTTTACTATCCACCACTCCGCTTGTTAACCAAACCCCTTTTATCAAAAATTTTCATCTTTGAGAACGACTACTCGAGTTCTCGCTTACTACTTGCATTTTATTTGCAAATTTTTGAAACCCTCAACCAAGTGGATAAAAAATTCCAACATACACTCAAACAACGATTCGGTCATTTTGACTCCCAATGAATTAAAATCTGCTCTGCAGGAGCAGATTTTAATTCATTCATAATTCACAACAAGTGCAACTTAACACTTTTAAGTCTGAAATAACTCTTCGTAAGAAAGGCTACCCAGTAACTGGTCATTTAGCTTCACTCTCATTGTTTCTCGATCAAGATGGAATCATTCGAGTTGACGGTCGTTTAAAACACTCCGATTTAACCCTCAATCAAAAACACCCAATGCGGCTGCCCGATAATCATCACGTAACCAAATTGATTATAATTCGCGAACATGAAAGACACTAACATACAGGCGCTCAAGCTACGCTTAGTGCCATTCGTCAGTACTTCTGGATAGTAAACGGTAAAAATACCGTGAAAAACATTCTTCGGAAATGTACTACGTGTTTCACTCTTAAACCTACAACTCCCAATTGTATAATGGGAAATCTTCCTAAACCCCGTGTAATTTACAAGAAACCCTTTTATTAACAGGCTTCGACTTGTGCGGTCCTTTTTTCATAAAAGAAAAAAAAACACCGAAATCGAGGTCAAGTCAAAGTGTATGTCTCTGTCTTCGTTTGTTTCGCTACGCGAGCTGTTCATATCGAAATAGTCGAAGACTTGCGTACTGAAGCCTTCATGGCATGTTTAAAAAGATTCATAGGCCACAGATCATGTCCCACCGACATATATTCTGACAATGCAAACAATTTTTCCAGTACTAAAAATGAACTCGATAAAATCAACGCGTTCCTTGATTCTGCAAAGAATAAAATCATAGAAAAATCCGCAGATTTTCGAATTTTATGGTATTTTGCCCCTCCACGCTCACTCCACTTCGGCGAACTTTACGAAGCAGCCGTAAAATCGCTTAAACATCATTTAATTCGCGGTGTTTGTAACACTATTTTAAGCTACGAAGCATTGCATACTCTAACAGTTGAAATTGAAATGATTCTTAACTCACGCTAGATAACTTCCCTCTCTTCCGATCCAAATGACCTCCAAGCCCTTACTCCTGGTCACTTCCTCATCGGTGACTCGATGACAAATTTGCCTGAATTTGATTTTAGAGACTTACCATCTGGCCGCCTGTCATCGTGGGAACATGCACAACAATTAAAACAACATTTTTGGACTCGTTGGCACAAGGAATATTTGCATCAACAGTTAAATTATATTTTTTAGTGAAAAAAATAATATTAGCAAAAATTTTTTGATAAACACAAAAAACTGAGTAATTTTTGATGGATTACGTAAGAATTCAGCCTGAAAATCGCTCAAAAATGTTAAAAATCGACTTTAAACCAACACTGCGAAAAAACTATGCATTGGATTGGATATTTTTGATCCAATGATCAATCCAATGAACTCTTAGAACACTTTTTTCCTATTTTTTGACAAAGAATCGAATGACGGTATTGATTTTTTGAAAATAACGATTTTTCAAAATTTTTACAACTTAAAAAGTTTTAAATTGACGCAAATTTTAATTTTTTTGCTGAAATTTTTTTTACAGTTTTTATTTTGAATAACTTCTTGTATGGATTTAGCAAAATATTAATTAGAGCCTAAAATAAAAATCCTAACAGCTCTAAAAAAATTAGAAAATTTTTTCGACTGTACCCTTTAAAATGCTCTTATTTAAGGAGTATATTCCCAAATTTTGAGTCCCATATGATTATTTTATCCCTAATAAATAATCAATTGTGTTTTGAAATAATCACTATAAGAAAATAATTTTTTTCATCACCATGTTTATCATGAAGGTTAGCTTTACGTAGTTCTCTGTGTGAAAAATCTCGTTTTCATACTTTCAGTATCCTATTTTAGTGAAAAAAGCAGTAAGCGCATTAATCAAGTATATTTTTAATTTTTAATTATGTACTCCCTGTGCAAGGTCATGTAAATTTACATATTTTAAAAAGCAAAAACGTGTTATTATTTTTGTTACCAATTAAATATTTATTTAGAATTGATTGAAACCTTTATTTATTTTTGAAAAACATATGTATTTAGAAAGTCCAGTGACCAATTGAATCGTCGGTTACGACTTAGAATTTGGCGCGAGTCACGTGACTGCAGAACGCAGATCAGAGCGGACCTCTTAGGTGGCAGAGCGGGAATCGGGAAGGCACGTACATGAAAATCAACTCGTCTCGGTTCGACGGATTATCGAACTTTTCGGGAGTAGCACGCCGTCGGAGAGTGTTGTACGTGACAGAAGGTGCGCGATAGATTGTCATCACCCGGGAAGCATTCTTTTGTCGAAACGAGTCAACCGGCTTATGTAAGCCGAGGACGTCGGGGAACCTGACCGACGTCCGGCAGACGTGTGTAGAATGCCAAAGCGAACACTCGGTTTTTCTCTTTGTTTTCGTTGTTTGAAAAAGATTTTGTATCGCGGACCGCGATTTTGTGAATTCGACGTCGCGGACCGAGGGTGCTGTGCGAGAAAGAGTGTGTGTGCAGTTACAGCGGACGACCCTGGAGATCTCCACACCAGCGAGAAAGGTTTGTGAACTCCACGATCGTGTGCGAGCGAATGCGTAGGAGTGTTGTGTGCAGAGAGAGAGAGAGAGAGAAATCGTCGATAGATTCTTCTCTCCCTGTCTGGTTTTTTTTTTCTCTAAGGTTCTAAGCGCATATTTACAATAGAATTTACGCGTAGAAACTTGCTAGGCAACAGGCGTAGTCACCCGGCAGATTTGTTTGTTTACTTTTTTCCTTTGTTCGGCCGAACTTTAATTTAGTCATAGAACACGTCCGTTGATTTTATTGTAAACTTTTTTGTTGTTGTTTTGGTTAATAAATTAAGAAATAAAATTAATTTTTTTTGTTCTTTATTCAGATAAATAACTCTCTTCTTTCGCTCGTCTTTTCCTCGATTAGGAGTTTTCAAGAGAATAATATTCTCTTTGTTTATTTTTTTGTGTTTTGAATTTAGCTTGGGGAATTTTGCCCCGCCCACTACCGGCATTTAAAAGTTAGCTCGCGTGCGCGTCTCCCAAAGCTTGGCATAATTCTTATTTGCAGGTACAGGATTAAGCCAAGAGTACTCAGGACGGAGTACTCTAAGAAGTTCTTGTAGACGATGAGGGACTCGTCAACACAGGTCGTCACCGAGCGGTGACGTGAAAATATCTCGGACGAGCACTGTTACAGTATATACCTTTTTATTTACTTGTTTAAAATAAGCAAATCGTCTAGAGCTATGTTCTTATTAAAAAATTAAGAGAGAAAACAAAATTTTCAAATTTTCAAAGAAATTTTATTAAAAAATTTTAAGGAAATTTTTTTATAAATTTTTATTAAAAATGAGAGATAATAAAAAGAAAAATAAATTTAATAAAAATTATTCGTTATTTAAAACAAATGCTAGTAAAAAAAAAAAAAAAAAAAAATTGAAATCCACACTGAAATCCGTACAGGTATCAGTGCGGAAATCGGTTCCAATTTCCAGTACTGAAATCCTGTACGGATTCCGGTAGTGATTTTCGTGCGGGCTCCCGTACGGATTTCGGTGAAGATTTCAGTAGGAATTTTTTTCAGCTGGGCTTTAAGTCCATAGCGCTGAACATAAGGCCCTTGGCCCAAATCCAAGGTCGCCAACTTTTTTTCCCTCTTAACCAAACAACTTTTATTTGAAAAAATTGTTTACTCAAGCCTTCAATTTTGAGATATTTGCAATTGTAGATTAGTAGAGTAGTGTAGACAAATTGTAGATTAAAAATTCACCCTGTATATTAATTATTTAATATGTATATTTTATTTAAAAAATGCAAATTCTAGTTTGACCGTCAGAATGTGTTAAATACATGATGCCGATATTAGGAATAAGTTTTTACAAAATTATCCCTTCCGAAACTTACTTTGGGGTAATTTATTAAGGGTGAAATATTATTTTTTGCGTTTTCTGAAAAAAACTACGCATTTTACTGAAAAAGTTTGAATGTAAAAGTTGAAGATGATGTAGAAATCTACAACTTTTGTTCCAAAACATGCATGACTATTTTAAAAATCTGGCGAGAAATATCTGTTTCTATCGTTGAATTTTTTGAATGGCTTCAGCAATGCTACGACTCATTCCTACTTACTCGGCTTTTGCAATATACTTGGCTATGTGGTATGCAATGGACCCATTGTTATCACAAGACTGAATATCCATGTTGCCTTTCCATAGTGCCAGAAGAAGTCTGTTGTAATTGTGGACTTTCACATCTTTCTCCATTACTAATAAATTCTTCTGATAAGTGACAGATCAAACGAGTCTCTTCGCATAAGTTGTCTTGGAAAGTTAAAACGGAATCATATTGAAAAAGCCGAGTCAGTAGAAATGAATCGTAGCGTTGCTGAAGCCACTCGAAAAATTCAACGAGAGAAACAGATATTTCTTGTCGGATTTTTAAAATATGCATGCATATTTTACATAATCGTCAGGTCTCAGCTTGAGAATGTATTTACAGATTGTGTCATCTTAAACTTCAAGACAGTTTAATAGAAGTTATCTTTTTGGATTCTCGAAAGCCACAAGAACATTACAAAGTCCTTAAGTTTGACGATTCAGGCCATGCTACTGGGTATTGTTCAAACCGTAACGCAATTAAAGAGTAAGTTAAATTGATATTAATATATTTGATTTTTTCGATCTATCCGAGTCAGGGTTGGTATGGGTGTTTTTTAAATTAAAAACAACATTAACGTTTCGGCAATTAATGTCGCCCTCTTCAGAACTGAAACTTTTATTAATTAAGGTTTAATAAATAATTACATGATTTAAGTCTTACTTAAAAATATACTTTAGAATGTGAGTCAGTTTTTTATCTTAGGTTTATGTCGTAATAAATGGTTTTCTATTTATTTTATTTTTTATTTTTTTTTATTTTTTCACAAGAGTTTATAATTGAATTGAATATAATGAGGGTTATAATAAAGTAGTTTTCTGCGATTATTTTAAAAATAAAAATTTTTTTGAACAATGCGGATGGAGGAAAAATTTTTTCCTTCAATGGGAAAATCTTTGAAAAACGCTTATTTCCCACTTGGCGAATAGAGCTTAACTGGAACTAGGGTGTTGCTGGAGTGTGTAAACAAAGTAGTTTTTACGATTTCACTAACGAGTCTCTCTAAATCTCTCTCGGGTGGAGGCGGAAAAGGATGGTTCTCGGACATGATGCGGCATATGGATTTTTCTCGATATTTTCGAGTTATTTTAGTATTGACGAAGTTTTGTGTTTAACAAAGAGAATATCTCATTTTCTTTATGAGATGTGTGTAGCAGTGACTGAGTTTTTGGGTGTCTTCCCTTTTATTAATCGGATTTTTTTTGTAAATTGTATATCATTTCAGAAACTAGGCGTTTATTTAATATTTTCTCACTGTCTAAGATGCTAAATTTTTCAAAAAACAAATTTCAAAACATCAATTTTCTCCACCCGCATTGTTAAAAAAAAATTTTATTTTTAAGTTATGAATCGCAGAAAACTACTTTATTATATTAAATTCAATTGTAAAGTCTTGGGAAAAAAAAAAAATTAAAAAAAAAATAACCATTTATTACGACATAGACCTAAGATAAAAAACTCTCATTGTAACGTATAATTTTAAGTAAGACTTAAATCATGTAGTTATTTATTAAACCTTAAGGTAGTTACCTACAGTTTTAGTGTTTCTTAAAAAAGTTTTTTAACTCTGCACAGAGTTAGTTTTTTGTGTCTTTTACACGTTGGTATTTTTCAAATACCCCCAAGCGGGGCTAAATTTTGAGATATTAAGCTCAGAAGTTTCAACTTTTTACACGTGATTCCTATGCTGAGCGCGTAAAATCGTAAAAATTTGGAGGTTATTAGTGGATTGCAAATTTAGTTTTCTTAAAATATTTTAAAAAAACAGGTTTTTCTGTAGGAAAACATTAAAGGAATCGTCAGGTGCAAAGAATAATATAGGAAGCGGTATTAACTTCTGAGATAAATAACCAAAAAGAATAAAAAATGCATGATTTCGGTAGGTTTTAGAGCAGCGGTGGCGGCGGTGGCGCGTGGCGTCGGAGTGGGGGCAACGGAGCATCTATAACTATATTTTTGATAGCTATATGCGCTATAGGTAACTACCTTAAATAATAAAAATTTCAGTTCTGCAGGGGGCGAGATTGATTGCCGAAATGTTAATATGTTGTTTAAAAATTTAAAAAACACCCATACCAACTCTGACTCGGATAGATCGAAAAAATCAAATATATTTATTCTCCACTGACAAGGACAGGACCAGACATTTGGGTCATGGATTTGGCTAAAACTTGATATATGAGCTCCAAATATGCCAAAAAGAAACCCCCAAGTGTCAGTTTCTCCGAATGGACCTTTTAAAGTCATGTTCTCTCTACACCTCATGTTAAAAAATCAGTATTTTATCAGCATTTTTCAATAAAAAGCTGTTTTTGACCTGATTTTCAAAAAAATATTGCTCAGACCCTATTACACTTACAGAATTCCGGAACCTCCCATTTTTTTTCGTCTTTCCCAGTACTTTCTGGAAAAAACTATTTAGACCATGTACAACTAAGATGTTTTTCGTCATTTTTTCATTTTAAATATCGCAATCTTACATGGTCCAATTCTCAAATAATTTTTTCCAGAAAGTACTTGGAAAGACGAAAAAAATGGGAGGTTCCGGAATTCTGTAAGTGTAATAGGGTCTGAGCAATCTTTTTTTGAAAATCAGGTCAAAAACAGCTTTTTATTAAAAAATGCTCATAAAATGCTGATTTTTTAACATGGGGTGTAGAGGGAACATGACTTTAAAAGGCCCATTCAGAGAAACTGATACTTGGAGGTTTCTTTTTGGCATATCTGGAGCCCATGCACCAAGTTTTAGCCAAATCCATGACCCAAATGTCTGGTCCTCTCCTTGTGAGTGATAACATCCAAAAAAACATAATTAAATTGTTATAGTAAAACGCGGAGTATAGGAGGTCAAACTACATTCGACATAACCTATTTTTTCTCTCATTTGTTTCAAGTTCGAAAACTCATTTCTTTTATTGTTGTCGGTCGTCAGCAGTAAGCGTACTCTGATTCCCCAACTGTTGCTAATTGTTTATTTAATTGTAGTAAATTTTGGCTTTTTAAATTACTTGTTTTATTTAAACAACCTTTTGTTACTCCGTTACTCTTCATACGCACTGTTTAAATATTTTTACTGGCCAGTTATGGGTAGGCGTTATTGATTAATTAATTATATTGCACGAGAAAGTGTACGAGAGGTATTCGTACACACCCGGGCAGGAAGGTATAGTAAGTATTTGGGAGGACTTACTATAGGCTATCTAGCTAATTATTTATTTAATTCCTTTCCCTGTTACAAACATCATTAAACGTTACCAAAAACGTCCTCTTTGGGATCCAAACTATGACTTTGAAATCATGACTTTGACGGTGTTTGCAATGAGATTCAAACTTCAATACCTAAAGGCACAAAAAAAAATGAAGAAAACGTTGATCAAGATGCATATCAAGATGCTTGAGATATATTAAGAAGAAAAAAGTTGATAACTTTAATGGACAATACCTAAATGAAGATCAGAAAGAAAACTGTAGCCGTCAGAGTTCCATATTTTATTTCTTCAATGTATGCAGAAATATTCTACTAGAATTTACTGCTTCAGTACAAGCCACATTGAACTGAAGCCGAATTACTTGGAGAGTTTCGTTCAAACAGAGATGCATATTTGGCACGTGAAGAAGATCTACGATGAGATAGCGAGTTGATGGAAAGGTTTCGTCAACAAGAAAGACAGCTTCGCATATGTTCAAATTAATGCTTTTGAAGTTTTCGAGGAAGAGCCACTAGAACCGTTGGAAGATTATTTTTACCTGCTGAAGAACCCCAAATAAGTGATGAACAATTTCAACGCTTGTGTCGAGCAATGAATGGTAACCAGTGAAAAATCTTTCTTCGAATTACTGAGAGTGTTAAAAGCAACTCGAGATCAGTAAAGAGAAAGATTTTTCATTACTGGTCAAGCAGGAACCTGAAAAACCTTCCTATTTATCCAAACGATGCTACTGCAATAAGCTTGCAGTCAAAGTTGCTGCATTAACAGGAGTTGCTGCACGATCGTTTGGTGGTACAACTTTACATCTTTCACTGAGACTACCAGTTCAAAAAGATGGAAAAATTCCAAAAATACCCTTAGTAATAGTAAATTATCTCGAGATATTTAAATATAATGATAATAATTTATAACTAATTAAAACATTATTAAGTACAGTCAAACCTCGATAATTCGAAGTGCCAAGAGAGTCAGAAAAAACTTCGAATTATCAAAACTTCGAACTGTCGAAAGTCAAAAAAAAAAATAATAATAATAAATAAAACATAAAAAAAAAAATAACTTTTACCATTTATTTATAGTAAAAATGTCATTATTACGAATATTACATGTCATTTTTATTCATTCAATATGTCATTATTATGATTATTACATATGTCATTGTTATTCATTAAATATGTCATTTTTCGATTTACATTTGATTTTTAATTAATAGTTTTAAAAAAATCGGATATTTTTGCCTGAACTTGTGGTATTTTAGTTTCGCAATAATCTTCAAGAAAGTTCAATGTTTTATTTTTAAAAATATTTTCAGGCATGTCATCTTGTTGTTGAACAAATTGCCGTAGTTCCGAGATTAATACTGCCGCTCGAGCAGAAGATATTTTCAGTAGTAATGCCCCTAGTGCTTCAAAATTGTCGATAATTTTCCGACTGTGTTTTGTTGCACAGCAACGAGGGGGGCAAGTTTGGCAGCTTAAAAATCACGAGCGCGAAGCGCGAGTGATTTTTTGTCAAACTTGCCCCGCGAGTTGCTGTGCAAAAAAACTGGAGGAAAATTATCTAAAATTTTGAAGCACGAGGGGTATTCGGCTGGATTATTTTCCCCAGCTGAATTTTAACCCATAGAAATGCTGTATTTTACATGTTGGCGGTTATAGTTCTATAACTCATTGTTTACTATGAATATACCTATGAATACTCATATATAGGTATACACCGCAGTGACTCGGGTCTAACCCAAAAGTTGAATTGAACAAGTTTAACAATTCGAGTTGCCATGCGAATTGGAAATAACCGAAAAATTATCGAAATAATTTTACCCACACCCCTCCGCCAAATGTCAAATGCGGCGTTCCTATTGGTTGAAATTCAGCTCGGGAAAATAATCTCGAAAAATTAGAATTATCGACGTTCGAATTATCGAGGTTTGACTGTAATTTAATTGATTTTAAAGCATGCATCAAGAATGATCTGCATGATCTACTCAAGATTGAAGCAGCTGAAGAACAATGAAATTTTTTTTTTGATGAATCAAAATTTTAATATTTGGTGATTGGATGTAGCTGACACCAGTTATAGGAGGCCAAGTGTTTCACCAGCCTGATCACATGTTTCCAGCTACACACCTTTGCGACGGAGTTTTCCATCGCTTATGTACAAAAACGTGTAAATAGTTATTTTTATTTTGTAAATAATGTGGACAACGAAACAGAGAGAAAGAGACGACAAAAGAAGAAAGAAAGTAGTAGCAACAAGAGCGAGAGAGCGAGGACCACAGAAGAAGAAAGAAGCAGTGGCGGTGGCAGCGGGTTCGAAGCCAACGGAGCACTGTGATTGGCTGCTAGCAGCGACTGCTGGACTTCGGCCCACGCAGCACAGTTAGGAGTTGTCCACGAGTAGTTGGTACACTGGGAAAAATGTGCTCGAGTTACGGCTCAAAAATGAAGAGGTTATGTCTCTACGACGCGCTCAGTAACTGCTTCATATGTGAGCCGAATTTGACGCACGCGCTGCGATCGGCTGCGATTTGGTATTTGGTACTACGTAGTGGTGCAAATTTTCAACACCGTGCGCCATATTTGTTGCACCGTGGAGAAGAAACGATCCACCTTGTCGATTCCATTACGGCGCTACGGGTGGCTCGATTACGGATCACATTTTTCCCAGTGTAGTGGCTGAGAAGGAGAGTGGATTTGGAAGAGTGAGAACGTGTCTTTTTCTGCATTCTGGTAGGACCTCGACAGCAGGACCACCAAGAGGTTTCCGGACGGCAGTTCTACGTGGACAACACTACGGCAACTCACACATTGGCAACCCCAAAACGACGACTCGAGTCGACCTCGTACTGGCCATAATAAGAGACCAGAACCGACGTACCAGCGTAACCCTCCCCGACTCGACGCGTGGACACCTTGTTGGTAAGGACATTCATCAGGAAGACAGAAAAGACGACAGAGAGTGACCCGGTGTTGAGGTCGAAATTCGTGCCTGAGAGCTCACAGACAATCACCTAATTCAACTCTAAGAAAATTCGAACCAAGCTCTCAGAGATGATCCCCGAGTGTACCCGTCATCGGCAACCTGGTACAATGATCCTTGGGTACGCTCCCCAGGGTATATTATCGTCAACGATCTGTTAACCCGGGTCCGTGAGATGGTTTTTAAGTTTCTATACCGGAATGTGAGTAATCATCTCTGAGAATCTTAACCTAATCGACAAAAGCTTGATTAACAAAAAGAAAAAAGGAGAAACTCCAATTTCGGTTTGGGGACCAAACTGTCGACGTTCACTGCGCCTCCAATCTCAAATTGGACAATCTCCAATTTTTTTTTTCCATGTGCACAGGTGAATCAATTCTGTTAAACTTGATTTTATTTTTCTCTGTTTATTTAACCTTTTGCATCTATTTTCTCTTGTATAGAATTAAAAGAAAATATGAGACAAATAAGTGATCAAACTTTTGTTAATATATTGAACACATTGAGAGTAGGAGAAATGACTGCTAAACACATGCAAGTTTTAATGGATACAGTTGGCATATTTATACATAGCACACAAACTCAAATTTTACAATTGTTAAAGATAAAACTTGGGAAGGCCATAAACTTTTGAGCACTACTATCGATTCATAAGTATGAACCATTTTTTGAATGACTGAGATTGAATAGTTTATTGGATGTAGGACCATGCAGGTCTCTCCTGTACAACATCAATGCTGTATTTTGTATTAACATTTAATGATATTGAGGATTTTACAGATTAAAAGTTTATAACAAAAATGCAAAGTAGAGTATATAAATACTTTAGCCATCGACTGAACCTACCTATGTTTGCAATTGACGCAAGGAATAAATGATTATTTTATTTCAAAAGTAATTTCCCAAATTTTTAACCACATACAATTATATTATTTGTGGGCTAAAATTTTATTTGAGGTCACTTTAAAATGTTTTGAAAAAAATTTGAGCTATGATTGATATCAATTACAAATGCTCTTTTAAATATAACATTGGTGAGGCTAAAAGTCCATCATATGTAAAAAAAAAATGAGATGTTTGTTTTAACTTATATTTTATAATATATTCTTATCATCATACAATATTGAAAAATATAGTTTGATATAAATCAAAACTACTTTTTTGAAATAAAAAGTAAGTGTACCGACTATAAAATACATAGAAAGATTTTAGGAAAAAAACAATAAAAATAAATAAAAATCAAAAATTAATGTGTTGAATGCTCTTGAAGTGTAAAAAAAAGGAAATTAGGATTACTATTACTAATTAATTTCCTATGATTTGGATTTTTAGCAATTAATGGTTAAATAAGAATATTTTTTTTTAATGATTTTCTAATACATGCAAGTGCTTAGGAACAGCGATACAATATTTCTCTTCCAATATCATTTAGTGTGCAAAACACTTCAAAACAATTTTGTTCAATTAGTTCTGTATCTTTTCTACTTCTCTAGTAAAAATTAAAATTAATGATTTATGCTTCATTGTCAACATAATTCAAGTTTTGATATACCTATGTCCATCCCAAAGTTCATGAAATTTTACTGTTAAAGTTTCACAAAAGTCAGTTCATTGGTTTCTAAGTTTTCTTACTTCAATAAAAAAGTACTGAAAAAATATTAATGTAAGTACCTATATAAATTAAATAATTCCTAACTCTTTAAAACATATTTTTTAAAATCATAATAAACTGCAAAATCAATTATAAACTATACATTTGATAGGTTTCTAAAGAAATTATCCAAAAATAGTCTTGACCTTTTATTATTGTAATGCTCTAAAATTGTGCAAACATCCTTTTTCATTAGAAAAACTTAGATGTATATTAAAAGCAAAGTAACTTTTGAAAATTTTAATACTTTAAACTTTAAAAAATAATTTTTTTTTCTTACCCTCGATATCATCTGGCTGCATTTTTATTGTATTGGCTAATTATAATCTATTAATGCTGATTATTAAAAAAGGAATTTTTTTTAAGGCTAATCTCCAGTGTAAATTGGAAAAACCAACCTATATTAATGTTTTTTTTGCATCTTTATGTAAACAATTCCATTGTTCTTACAAATTTAAAAAAAAGAAAAAAAAAACCTTATTGAGGAATAAACTAATATTAATCAAATGAATAATTTCTCGAAAACGAGATATTTTGAAAGATTATTGTTAATGATAGTAGTAATAAAATCGATAATAATTTTTTTTGTTGTCGGTAAACTATGCAGAGGATTTCTTAAGGTAAAAGTAAAGGCTAGGACAGACATTTTTTTTTCCGTGCATGCACGTGGACCAGTGATGAATTCGAGAAAGCGGGCATGGGGACATAGCGGTTACTTCAGGCCGTAGAAGCTCGACCAAGAGGTTATTTCAGATTGCTAGGGGTTCTGTGTGCTAAGGTTAAAGAACATTCGAATGTTTTTAAAAATACTGAGTTGATTACAAAATTTGTACGATTGATTCATTTAAGTTCTTTTTATAAATAAATATTTAACCATTCCCCCAAGCTGTAAAACTCAAGAACCCTGAGAGTTCGGATTATTTCAATAAATAAAAAAATTAATGAATGATTCCCCCCACCACTAAACCTACGAAAGTTTGTGTGAACGAATTTAATTTTTTACCAAATAAATAATCCGCCAAGCACTAAACCTTGAAAACCCTAGCAATGCAAGTTTAATTTATTAATTTACAAATGATCTCCCAAGAACTAAACCCAAGAAACCCAGGGCGTCAAAGTTTCATTTTTAACTCAATAAATAATCCCCCAAGCAATAAACCGTGAAAACCCTGGGAAGGCAAGTTTGATTTTTTAATAAACGAAGGATCCCCCAATTACTAAACCCTGGGCATCAGAGTTTAATTTTTAACTAAATAAATAATCTTTCAAGCAATAAACCTTGGAAACCCTGGGAATGCAAGTTTAATTTTTAAATAATTAAATGATCCCCCAAGCTTCAAACCCACAATACACTTGAATTTTTAAATGAACAAACAATACCACAAGCTCTAAACCCACAAAACCCTGGGCTTCCGAGTTGAATTTTTAAATGAACAAATAATCCCCCAAGCTTCAAATCCTCAATGCCCTGGGGGGCCCAGATCAATTTTTGAATAAACAAATAATCCCCCAAGCTCCAAACCCACGAAACCCTGGGCTTCCCAGTTCAGTTTTTGAATAAATAAATGATCCCCCAAGCTTCAAACCCACAATGCCCTGGGCTTTCAAGTTCAATTTTTGAATAAATAAATGATCATCCAAGCTTCAAACCCACAATGCCCTGGGCTTTTGAGTTCAATTTTTAAATGATTCAAATCTTGAATAGTGGTAGCTTCTACTTGATGAAGATTAAATAACATTTTTAGGAAATAAATAAATAAACTCTTTTTATAGAGTAGTTAAATCTTCACTTTATTATTGTTTAAAAATATTTGGAAAAACCGTTACATAAGTTTCACCACACAGTGGCTTCTTCAGACGGTAATCATTCAACTGATTGATAATTAGTTTTGTGAGAGAATAAATACAAGGTACATCGTCGTTAACATCATACACACACTTACAGCTTTCACAGATAGTTTCGTTTACAAATATAAAAAGGGGGGGGCGGGGAGTAGGGAGACAATCAAAACAATGTTAACGACGATGTACCTTGTCTTTATTCTCTCACAAAACTAATTATCAATCAGTTGAATGATTACCGTCTGAAGAAGCCACTGTGTGGTGAAACATGTGTAACGTATTTTCCAAATATTTTTAAACAATAATAAAGTGAAGATTTAATTACTCTTTTAAAAGAGTTTATTTATTTATTTCCTAAAAATGATTCAAACTCAGAATACCCTTGGCTGCCAAGTTCAATTTTTGAATAAATAAATAATCTCCAAAGCTTCAAACACACAATGCCTTGGGCGTCCGAGTTCAATTTCTAAGTAAACAAATACTACTCCGAGCTCCAAACCCACAATGCCCTGGGCACCAGAGTTCACGTTTTAAACTAATAAACAATCCCCCAAGCTCCAAACCTACGAAACCCTGGGGTTCCGAGTTCAATTTTTAAATAATTGAATGATCACCCAAGCTTCAAACTAACAATCCCCTGGGCACCCGATATCAATTTTTAAATGAACAAATAATCCTCCAAGCTCCAAGCCCATAATGCCCTAGGCGTCCGAGTTCAATTTTTGAATAAATAAATGATCCCCCAAGCTTCAAACCCACTTTTTTAAAAATTGAACTCAAAAGCCCAGGGTTTCGTGGGTTTAGAGCTTGGTGGATCATTTATTTATTAAAAAACTGAATTCGGGAGCCCAGGGTTTCGTGAGTTTAGAGCTTGAGAGATTATTTGTTAATTCAAAAATTTTACTCAGGAGCCCAGGGCATTGTGGGTTTAAAGCTTGGAGGATTGTTTGTTCATTTAAAAATTGAACTCGGAAGCCCAGGGCATTGTGGATTTGAAGCTTGGGGGAACATTAATTTATTCAAAAATATAACTCAGGAGCCCAGGGCATTGTGGGTTTGAAGCTTGGGGGATATTTATTTATTCAAAAATTGAATCTGGAATCCTAGGGTATCGTCTTTTTAAAGCTTGAGAGATTATTTGTTAACTCAAAAATTTTACTCAGGAGCCCAGGGCATTGTGGGTTTAAAGCTTGGGGGATTGTTTGTTCATTTAAAAATTGAACTCAGAAGCCCAGGGTATTGTGGGTTTGAAGCTTGGGGGATCATTCAGTTATTTAAAAATTGAACTCGGAAGCCTAGGGTTTCGTGGGCTTAGAGCTTGGCGGATCATTTATTTATTCAAAAATTAAACTTGCATTCCCAGGGTTTTCAAGGTTCAGGGCTTGGGGTATTATTTAATTAGTTCAAAATTAAACTTGCACGCCCAGGGTTTTGTGGGTTTAGAGCTTGGCGGATCATTTATTTATTCAAAAATTAAACTTGCATTCCCAGGGTTTCCAAGGTTCAGGGCTTGGAGTATTATTTAATTAGTTCAAAATTAAACTTGCACGCCCAGAGTTTCATGGGTTTAGTGCTTGGGGGATTATTTATTTAGTTAAAAATCAAACTCGGACGCCCAGAGTTTTGTTGGTATAGTGCTTAAGAGATGATTCATTGAGTTAGAAATGAAATTTAGACGCCAGAGGTTTCGTTGGCAGGGGCGTTATTACATTTTGGGCCTGGGTCTAGATAAAGTTCGACCCCCCCCCCCCCCCCCAACTAATCTTAATATTTTTCTACTCTGAATAGTTCAGTACCTAATTTATAAAAAAAAAACTCAAACCTTGAACCCCCCACAACCCTGGGCGCCCGAGTTCAACAAAAAAACTGATCAGCTATCCCCCAAGCTGTAAGCCCCCAAATACCCTAGGCGCCCGAGTTCAATAAAATACTGATCGGCTACCCCCCAAGCTCTAAACCCCCAAATACCCTGGGCACACGAGTTCAATAAAAAAACTGATCAGCTATCCCCCAACCTCTAAACCCCCAAAACCCTGGGCGTCAAGTTCAATGAATAAACTGATCAGCTATCCCCCAAGCTCTAAACCCCCAAAACCCTGGGCGTCAAGTTCAATAAAAAAACTGATCAGCTATCCTCCAACCTCTAAACCCCCAAAACCCTGGGCGTCAAGTTCAATGAATAAACTGATCAGCTATACCCCAAGCTCTAAACCCCCAAGTACCCTGGGCGTCAAGTTCAATGAATAAACTGATCAGCTATCCCCCAAGCTCTAAGCCCCCAAATACCCTGGGCACCCGAGTTCAATAAAAAAACTGATTAGCTATCCCCCAAGCTCTAAACCCTCTAAACCCTGGGTGCCCGAGTTCAACAAAAAAAATTATCAGCTATCCCCCAAGCTCTAAACCCCCAAATACCCTGGGCGTCCGAGTTCAACAAAAAAACTAGTTGGCTATCCCCCAAGCTCTAAACCCTGGGTGCTCGAGTTCAACAAAAAAACTGGTCGGCTATCCCCCAAGCTCTAAACCCTCTAAACCCTGGGTGCCTGAGTTCAACAAAAAAAATTATCAGCTATCCCCCAAGCTCTAAACCCCCAAATACCGTGGGCGTCCAAGTTAAACAAAAAAACTGGTTGGCTATCCCCCAAGCTCTAAACCCACTAAGTCCTGGGTGCCCGAGTTCAACAAAAAAACTAGTTGGCTATCCCCCAAGCTCTAAACCCTGGGTGCTCGAGTTCAACAAAAAAACTGGTCGGCTATCCCCCAAGCTCTAAACCCCCAAAACCCTGAGCGCCAGAGTTCAACAAAAAAACTGATCAGCTATCCCCCAACCTGTATACACCCAAATACCCTGGGCGCCCTAAGACAACGAAAAAACTGATCAGCTATCCCCCAAGCTCTAAACCTCCTAAAACTCTGGTTACCGAGTAGAATAATTTTAGAAGTTAAGCGTACTTTATATAGTATTTGAATATCAAGTCCATGAAAAGTGTTTTTTTTTTTGTTCCACAATCAAGTTGTGGATTTTATTTTCAAGTTAAAAAAAAAAAAAAAAATTCGTTGATAGCTTTTTTTGTTGAAATTGGGCACCCAGGGTTTTGGAGGTTTAGAGCTTGGGGGATAGCCGATCAGTTTTTTTGTAGAACTCAGGCGCCCAGGGTACTTGGGGGTTTAGAGCTTGGAGGATAGCTGATCAGTTTATTCATTGAACTTGACGCCCAGGGTTTTGGGGGTTTAGAGCTTGGGGAATAGCTGATCAGTTTTTTTATTGAACTCGTGTGCCCAGGGTATGTGGGGGTTTAGAGCTTGGGGGGTAGCTGATCAGTTTTTTTATTGAACTCGTGCGCCCAGGGTATTTGGGGGTTTAGAGCTTGGGGGGTAGCCGATCAGTTTTTTTGTTGAACTCGGGCGCCCAGGGTATTTAGGGGCTTAGAGTTTGGTGGATAGCCGATAAGTTTTTTTGTTGAACTCGGTAGCCCAGGGTATTTTGGGGTTTAAGGCTTGGGGGATAGCTGATCAGTTTTTTTGTTGATCTCGGCGCCCATGGTACTTGGGGGTTTAGAGCTTGGGGGATAGCTGATCAGTTTTTTTATTGAACTCGTGCGCCCACGGTATTTGGGGGTTTAGAGCTTGGGGGATAGCTGATAATTTCTTTTGTTGAACTCGGGCACCCAGGGTTTAGAGGGTTTAGAGCTTGGGGGATATCCAACCAGATTTTTTGTTGAACTCGGGCACCCAGGGTTTAGAGCTTGGGGGATAGCCAACCAGTTTTTTTGTTGAACTCGGACGCCCAGGGTATTTGGGGGTTTAGAGCTTGGGGGATAGCTGATAATTTTTTTGTTGAACTCGGGCGCCCAGGGTATTTGGGGGTTTAGAGCTTGGGGGACAGCTGATCAGTTTTTTTGTTGATCTCGGCGCCCAGGGTATTTGGGGGTTTAAGGCTTGGGGAATGACCGATCGATCATTTATCGAACTCGGCGCCCAGGGTTTTGGGGGTTTCAGGCTTGAGGGATAACTTATCAATGGTTGGTTGAACGTGCCTGAGTCTGGATTTCCAGACCCGGAAATTCCCGGGTCTGGATGAATCCAGACCTACTATAAGGGAAATAACGCCCCTGTTCGTTGGTATAGCTTGGAGGATTTTTTATTTAGTTAAAAATTAAACTCAGACACCCAGAGTTTCGTGGATTTAGGGATTGGGAGATCATTTGTTTATTAAAAAATAAACTTGCTTTCCCAGGGTTTTCACGGTTTATTGCTTGGGGGATTATTTATTGAGTTAAAAATGAAACTTTGACGCCCTGGGTTTCTCGGGTTTAGTTGTTGGGAGATCATTTGTAAATTAATAAATTAAACTTGCATTCCTAGGGTTTTCAAGGTTTAGTGCTTGGTGGATTATTTATTTGGTAAAAAATTAAATTCATTCACACAAACTTTCGTGGGTTTAGTGGTGGGGGGAATCATTCATTAATTTTTTTATTTATTGAAATAATCCGAACTCTCAGGGTTCTTGAGTTTTACAGCTTGGGGGAATGGTTAAATATTTATTTATGAAAAAAACTTAAATGAATCAATCGTATAAATTTCGTAATACAAATTTTGTAATAAATTTAATATTTTTAAAAACATTCGAATGTTCCTTAACCTTAGCACACAGAACCCCTAGCAATCTGAAATAACCTCTTGGTCGAGCTTTCACGGTCTGAAGTAGCCGCTATGTCCCCATGTCCGCTTTCTCGAATTCATCACTGGACAGTACTTTGTATCCGCGCACAGACGCACAAGCGCTTATAAAGGCCGGGACAGAGATATTTGCACAGGTTTCTGTGCGCTTATGCAGCTGCACAGAGCTCTTGTGCAGTTGCACAGACAGCGCCTGAGCAGTTACTTACACCTTGGGGATGTTTTCCTCAGGAAGTTTTGACTCCGGAGGAGTCAGGGTGGACACCTGGTGCTCTTGGTGATAGTTACACCTTGGGGATGATTTTCCCAGGAAGTTTTGACTCCGGAGGGGTCAGGGTAGACACCTGGAGCAATTAGTGATAGTTACACCTGGGGGATGATTTCCTCAGGAAGTTTTGACTCCGGAGGAGTCAGGATGGACACCTGGTGCACTTGGTGATAGTTACACCTTGGGGATGATTTCCCCAGGGAGTTTTGACTCCGGAAGGGTCAGGGTGGACACCTGGTGCACTTGGTGATGAGTACATTCTGTAAAGGATTTCCTCAAGATGTTTTGACTACGGAGGGGTCGTATCATCAGGCTTACTACGAGGAGATCATCTCCATGTTGTAGTCATTAACAGGCACACAAAGTACTCACTCTGAGCACACCGGAGTCAAAACTTCTTGGAGAAATCATCCCCAAGGTGTAACTATCACGAAGCGCACTAGGTGTCCACCCTGACCCTTCCGGAGTCAAAACTTCCTGGGGAAATCATCCCCAAGGTGTAACTATCACCAATTGCTCCAGGTGTCCACCCTGACCTCTCCGGAGTCAAAACTTCCTGGGAAAATCATCCCCAAGGTATAACTATCACCAACTGCACCAGGTGTCCACCCTGACTTTTCCGGAGTCAAAACTTCCTGGGAAAATCATCCCCAAGGTATAACTATCACCAACTGCACCAGGTGTCCACCCTGACTTTTCCGGAGTCAAAACTTCCTGAGGAAACCATCCCCAAGGTGTAAGTAACTGCTCAGGCGCTGTCTGTGCAGCTGCACAAGAGCTCTATGCAGCTGCATAAGCGCACAGAAATCTGTGCAAATATCTCTGTCCCGGCCTTAACACTTCAGTAGGTACTTGGTTAATCCCATGCCAATTTTTTTTTTTTTTTTTCGAAGCTGACTTAATAAGCATAGTAAAGTAGTAAACATTAGGCCGGTGCTAAACGTCGGTCAGATAATCGAAAATCGAACTTATTTTTCTTCATTAAAATTAAGGCCGAAAATAATAAAAAAATTTTATCTTATACATGTATATGAAAAGCTAGTGTTAAAAATTGATGAAAAATAATGTGAAAACAACCCTTTTATATTTACAAAGGGTTAAAATTAAGAAAAAAGAGCTTGTAAAAAGGTTATACACAGTACTCTAACTATAGATACAATTCCACCGAATTCGTTATTTCTAGCAGCTTGAAAAACGCCGTTAGAGGCGCTGCTTAAGGAAGTAACATGGCGCTAAATTTTAAAATAGAAAATTCTAATAAAAGTTTTGACTGAAAGTATATATTTTTTTAATTCTTATCAATAAATATAATAATTAATTGAAGATTATAATAACACAAAAATTTTTGTAAGCACGGTTACACAAAAAGAAAAATAAAATTAATGAAGTTAAAATTTATTTATGCAAAATTTATAAATTCATCGACAATTCTGTAAAATGACAGATTTTCTTGTTAAAGATAATAAAATTAAAATTGTTGTAAATTCAGATCAAAAAAAAAAAAAAAAAAAAAAAAATTGCAGTACAAGTTAATAACTAAGTTAGTATAAATTGCACACATATACTTCCTTATAATTTGAAAATAAAAGATATCAAATGAATTTTTGAAACATGTTTATAAAAAAATTTTATTGAAATTGGCTTTGAAATATATATTTTCAATCATTGAAAAATTATTTTTCACGGCCAAATTCAAAATAATTTTGAACTCAAAATTTTTCGCGCCGGTCCGGGTTCCCTCGTCCTGAAGTGTAAGAATACAGAAATATAAAATATGAAATATCTGACCGACGTTTAGCAGTTCAGTAAACATTAACGATTACATATAGAGAATAAAAAAAAATTTCAGCGATGAAAAATCAAGTTTTGGAAGTTGAACAGGAATCGTTTTCTGAAAAGGATATTTATGACAGTTTTTTTAATTATTTCAGTTTTTTAAAACATGAAAAAATAATAATAATTAAAAATTAAACATTTCAAAATTATCTCTGTATTTTTTTTATAATTGTAACTTATCACATTTTAAGTAGAGAAATTTTTGTTACTAAAATTTGTTTTGGACTTATTTTTGAACATTTTTTAACTGAAGACTGAATACTCAAGGATGATAAAATGAAGTGGTTATTTGGAAATAATTTAAAATTTAGATGGTAATATTTGCTTTATTAATTGATGCAAAAAGTTGGCTGCTATATTAGTAATAAATTGATTAGTTAATTCAGCAAAATTGCTTTTTTTTCTTTTTTTTTGCAAATATAAAATCAGTATAATATTACTAAATTATTTGAACATTCTTTCTTAAAAAAACAAATTTTAATCAGAAGCTTTCAATTATTTTTTTTTGTATTAGTAAAGTACTTAAGTTCATTTATTAAAATTTCATGTAAATCATAGTTTTATTTAGTTTTTACTCTCTTTTACTGGAAGTACAAAAAAATTATGTAGTTTTAGTTTTTATTGATCAATGGTTTTCAAGTAAAAATTAATGCAGCCAGCAGTGGATAATTTATATTGTGTAACAATTGTTATTTATTTTTTTCAAGGCTCATTTTGAGTAAGATAGTTCGTTCAAACATTGTACTCAAATCCTTATTTTATAATTGCCATTTGAATTGGAACTATGCAGTAGATATCTTATTGGAACCAATTTTATGGTTTGTCGACAACTGTACGGTATTCCTTGGACCTGTAAGTATTTTCTTATATTAATAATCAAAATAGTTTTTTAAGATTCAACTATTTTATTACAAATTTTTAAGTTGTTTTCCTCAGCTTCCTAGAAAACTAGATAAGTCCAGTTCTTAATTTATTGATTTTGTATCATTTTATAACTTTTATTTGTTTATTTACATTACTCGATTTCAGGCAAAAGCTCATTCCGTAATTATCTGTGAGAAGTATAAAATCATAATAGAATTATTGATAAATCAAAAAATTAATACATTTTATACATTCCATCCCTAGGCAAAAAGGTAGCTGCTACCAACAGCTTTGCCAGCAGGCCTGCAGGGTCTGTCAAACGAGCTGCTAGCAGGCCCACCAAGTAGAGTTACTGGCAGATCTAACAGGGTTGCAGACACGGCATGTAGTGCTACCAGCAGTGCATTGATGACTGATACATCGCTAGGACAACCATCATATCACCAGGTACATAGGGTTGATGATTAGGCTCTGCACAAGACTTTCCCATGAAATTTTAGTTTCAATTGATAATTATAAAATCGGGGTAACCACCAGGTTCTTAAGGTTCACAACTAGGCCCTGGAAAATACTAATTGTATTCATAAATATTACATTTATATTTATAAATGTTTTTAATTATAAGACCCAGTGCATTTTATGAAACTGTAATTTATTAATTTGTTGCTCTTTCAACTCATATTGTTTAATTAAGTATGTAAAAATGTACTGGTTGCAGTACTACTGAGATAAATTAAGTCACTGACATTTTGTGTGCTTCATGCTCTAGCTGCAATAATATCCAGCTTAAAGTTGTAACCAATGCTAACAATGGGAAACAAAAGAAAAAGAGAGAAGATATAAGTGTTGATAACAAACTTAATAAAATATTGCAGCACTTGGGTGATGTCAAATCCAAAATCAATGAAGATATTGTGCAACTCAGAACTGAGATGAAAACTAACATTGTTTTTAAAGAGCTTCTAAGGATGTTTTATTAGGCTTTTGCACTTATGACGTCACAAGAGCAGTTTGTATTATGTTTGTTTTGACTCCAGTGATATGTCACAAGAGCTGATTGCATTGACAGTGTTTTTGCTCCAGTGAAAATGACGTCATAAGAGCAAAAGCCTAATGGTTTCGAAAAAAATGCGTCCATTGTGTCAATTTTGTTCTAATCAACATTAAATTTATACTAAAATAATTCTTAGATTTTTCTCCTATTTTTAACCATTTACATTTTTTAAAAAGTTATTGTTTTGTTTAAACAATTTAACCTGTGTTCTAATGAGAATCATTTTTTTCTTATATTGTGTGTCATTCTTTCAAAAATGCGTAGAACGTAAAAATATTTATGTAGAATTGTAAAATAGAGTGAGTTAAATTTTGGTATTTTTATTATAAAACTTCACCGGCCATTATAAAAAGATAACGAAAAAAGGAAGCGGAGCGGTAAAATTCCTTTAAAATAAAAAATATAGATAATGAGGGGGATCTTGCCACTAGCGCCACGGCAATTTTTTCTAACCATCTTCACAATCTCAGACGCGTTAGAACAATGGTCGATTTCCTCTTGCCACAGCCTAGAATGACGACAAAACTAAGATCATCAGTGCTTTTAATGATATACAAATTGAAATGAATATACTCAGTGTAAATTTTTTTTAAAATGGTTACAAATCTTTGGATAAATAAGTGAGAAGCATTAAACTACAGTTGATTCAAAGAGTGATGTTACTAACATTCTAAAAAATTCGAGAAAAATACCTAAACTTCTGAAAATTAATGAAGATCATATTAAGATGCAAAGAAAGCAGTACAAAATTCTCAAAAGCGAAGCGAATGAACACAATATACTCGGTGTAAAATTTTTTTAAATTGGTTACAAATCTTTGGATAAAGTGAGAAGCATTAAACTACAGTTGATTCTAAGAGTGATGTTACTAACATTCTAAAAAATTCGAGAAAAATACCTAAACTTCTGAAAATTAATGAAGATCATACTAAGATGCAAAGAAAGCAGTACAAAATTCTCAAAAGCGAAGCGGATGAACACAACTTGAAGTAACCTAATGAACAACAAATGATAATAGATGTACCGAAATAGTAATTAAGAAAACTAAACCTACTACCCTCGTGTTCAAAAATTTATTTTTTTTATAAAATAATAACAAACCCAAGAATTTTAACTTACATTAGTATTATTTATTTCATAATAAATTATGTTGAAAATGATTCAGTTAACTTAAAGCCAATAAAACACTTTAACGAGCTCTTAGCTCACTGATTAATTATTTATAACGCATTTTTTTTATAAACTGTCCATCCAATGGAAGAATCCAATTTAAAGCTCTTATATCAGGTTTGAAAACAATTCTTTACATATGGCTTGTTAGGTTCAGTCCTTGAACCATTTAAAAATGCAAAATTTTTTTTTTTATTGTCATTTTTACTGTTAATTTTGTAAGCTCAGAGACAAATTGACGTTTCCTTAGTTAATTTTAAAATTTGTAAACCGTGTGCGAGTGAAGCGAGAGTCGACTCGCGTCACCAATCTCCTACCCCGCGGCGCGGTGATAAGAAGCCGAGTTCACGCGATGGCAGAATCACATCCTGAAGCCCAATCGGGCTTTAACGGCGATTTGGTTTTTTTTTTCAAACCGACTGCCGTAAAAGCCTGCAGGGCTTTATATACTTTGATTTTTAGTTTTAGGTTAGGACGCTTCAAAGATAAACTATATTAGGATGATTATTTCATATATATTATACATCCCGCGTGTAGCTGATGATCCCCTGAGTAATTAAAAAAAAAATTATCCCGAACAAAGCCCGCATTAAAAAGTTATGAACGTTTCATTTTTCGAAACGCTGATTTTCCTTTGCCTCACGGTAGTCAGGGGAATTCAATGTCAGTTTCGAGCATCCGGTCTCTCTGCCTGCGCTCTCTGTAGACTTAAGGGGGTACATATACGTAAAATTTTTCAAAAAATCAATTTTCAGGTTTTTGTGTTTTTCGATGTACTTTTACATCAGCTTTCAAATGCCGCAAACCGCGTTTCTTAATTCGTTAAGGGAAAAAAGTTACAGTTAATTTAATAAAGACATTCAATTTATTAAATTAACGTTGAAATGGCTTTTTTCGAAATTCAAGAATTTCAAGTCAGTTCTAGTAGCAGAAATACTTTCTACGATACTATATAGGTACAAATGCTTTTTCGATGTATTTTTTCCTTTTTTAATTTTCGCAATGTAGGTATAGTTTTTTTTTTATCCACGAACAGAACTGTAAGTATTTATATCGTTTTCGTCTAATAAAAGCGATGAAAAAACAGAAAATTTTTTTATCTGTGATTAGATTTTTTCCGTGACATAATATCTTAATAATGAAAATTAAGAATGACAGATTAACTTTCATTTCAAGTCTAATGCTAAAAACAATTTATTAAGTTAGAATCGATCGCATAAAAAAATTTATAACCTTTATGACATAATATACGACATATATTACCTCTACGAGTCTACTTTAGTATATTACACCAATATCGATCTATCGATATCAAATTAGGTATTTCTACAGCGTTGCAAGTTCACTTTTTTGTTCTTTGAGTCATCTTTCTAGTGAAATTCTACTTTACTTGGTTTTGTTTTTGTTATTATTTCAATCTGAAGTAAATAAGTTAGTTTTATTCAAAAAAAAAAAATTTAAGAATAAATGACCAATTCTTACCAGGTAAACTGATGAAGTTTTTTAGTTGAAAAAAAAAGGTGTTTATGTGCAAATGTGAAGTGAAAAAATAATTCTGTGATTTAAAATTAAAGATAATTTTTAGATAATTGCATGTGAAGACTCCGCTGACTCAAAGTCTTAACTTGCTCGTGGTGCCTGTGTGTGATCTGTGTTTTTGATAAAAAAGCTAATTGGGTCACTTTAGGAGCAGGAGAAAAAAAATAAAGTATCCGGCTATGTGCAAAAGAGTATTTATATCAAGCAAGAGTCCTGTGACAAGATATTTTCAAGATATAAATGTTTATGTGTTGGTGTGTTACATTTTATTCATCAAAATCTGTTCAGAACTTTAAAAGCCATTTTCTCAAATATGTGATTTTTGAGAAAATGAGGGCATTGCTCGTAAAGCCAAAATTTTTCCAGACAGCGGATGGACCCAGGACTTTGCACACTTGTTGTACATGTGAACCCTCATGAGCGCAACCTCAGGCAACCAAATCTAAGCATTATTAAGCTGATGGCACACCATAAATTGACTAAAATGATAAAAACTATCAAAATTTTAACCACACTAAGCAATTTTAGAGTATGCAAGTAGCTTAATAGTGCTTGGATTTGGTTGCCTGAGGTTCCGCTCATGAGGGTTCACATGTACAACAACTATGCCAAGTCCTGGGTCCATCCGCTTTAAGGAAAATTTTTGACTTTACGAGCAATGAACTTTCATAGCCTAAATAAGCTGAATTTTATAACACTTATAAAAACACTTATTTTAATTTTCTAAATGTAAAAAATTATGTAAAAATGTGTATATATTATGGAAAAAAATATCTTTTTAAATAAATCATTTTTAAAAAACTTACAAAATTTTTTCTGAGTTTTTTTTTTTAGGTATATGTACCCCCTTAACCGGATGTGACGTATGCGGTGGGCGTGTCTATTTTTGCTGTGTCACTCTTACTGCTTACCTACAGCCGCAGACGGGGGCACGTAGGCCCAGGCCTGTAGCCATGAGGCGACTGGTGGCGCTGTATCAAGCAGCTCTACAGCTGACTACAGCTGACTGCGGAGCTGCTGAGCAGAGCAGCTTGTAATGTGTTATGAGCAAAATAATTTTTTTATAAATAATTGATTGTCATAGAAAAAACAGTACTGAAGACCCTTATTTTCATTATATATTAAACTAGCCCCCCCCCCCCCCTTGTGCTCGCTACGCTCGCCAACCCCCTAATTTTAACTAACTACAATATTATTCAATGATAAAAAAAATAATCTTTAGCAAACATTTGAAGCTCAAGATCGAAATAGTAATAGTAAGCTCTATTTGTGGTTATTAAATAATCATAAGACTGAATTGCTAAAAAAAAAATTTTTAATCAGTTAGGCAAACTCTTGAGGTAGTCATTAGTATAGAATTTTATTTCTTTTTTTAATAATTTTCAGTAAAAATTTTTCCAAGGCTAAAATAGATCTAATATTTACAAACGAAGATACAAATAAATTTTAAAATAGTTAGTGTTAGTGTCCGGGACATACATACATTTTTGGTGACTCATAAAAATATTTAAGTAAATCAACTGGAATTTCAAACCAATTCATTAGATCTTACACACATAAAAATATTTTCTTGGGCTCCTTTCATTTATGGTGAGCAAATTAGATAAATTTATGTTATATCGACATTACAAACTTTATTATATCTACCAGCTGTATATATGCCCAATACCGCACCCTTCGAAATCAGGTTACCGATGACCTTGATCGGCTTAAAAACACATGTGTTAGGAACATCATTAAGAACACCTCCGACCACGCTACCAAATGGCGTGCGATTAGAAAAGCTGGCGGCAGTGTCCCAACTAAAGCATCCCCATTGACCACCTTTGATAGCCCATCTTAAAGTCCCACTACGTTTCTGTATCTCAATCCTTAGCACCCCTTTCACCCCAAGATCTCATTGACATTCTGCATATCCCATCCAATCTCCTTCCTCTACACCTTTTTTAATTTTCACCTGTGGATGGGACCATTATTTTGAATACTTTCAATAGAACCCGTTCCAAAGAAATGGGTGCTGACCGACTTTAATCCTCCATGATAAAACTCGCCCTTACCTCAATTCTCCCCTACATCACCAAACTCATAAATGCACGACTGGCTACTCCCCCTCTGAGTAGGAGAAATCCTCTCGGAAGAAGGAAAGCAACGTCCCATTGCCCTCCTTCTTGAACTCTCTCTGAACTACTCAAAAGAATTATCACCGCTCAACTAATTAACTTCAATACTTGTCATAATCTACTGAACCCCCATCAATTCGCCTACAGGCTCAATCACTCCGCACAGACAGCTATACTCATCATTAAAGACGCCCGTCCAAGAATCGATCGAAAAAAAATCACAATCCTTATCTCCTTCGATTTCTCAAAGGCTTTTGACACTATCCCTCATTGTCTCCTACTATCCAAAAAATCTAACGATACATATGATTGTCCGTGTGAAAAAAGTTTAGTTTTTGTATATATGCCAACTCCATCAAAACTTTGCGCTTGTGACTTATGAACTGTGATTGCAAAAGTTAAAACTAAAGGGAATTGTTTTCTATATAAAATAAACGGATAACTTGAATTTTCATTTGTACTCAAAGTAATTTTTGAATGAACACAATTTTCCCGCTTTTATCGACAGTAATAATCTCCTTTATGTATTGCCTTGTCTACACTATAATATTTTTTAGATTGTGATTTTCATTTTCATCTCAAAAACTGAATGACGCAAATCTTTAATTTTTCATTTTTTGGAATTTGAAAACTGAAAACCTTCGCCAATCTTTAATAATAATTTAGAAAATTTTTCATCTTTACATCTAATATTTTTAGTTAATTTTAATTTTTTGAAACTATTCCATAATTTACTATATTTAATATTATCTTCCACAACAATTTTTTCAATACCTCTTTTTACTACTGGAAAAATTTGTCTAAAATCACCCCTAAAATTATTAATTTACCTCCAAAAGGTAATTGATTTCTAGAAATGTCTTGTCAAGTCCTATAGCTATAATTTCCAATGCTTTTTTTGGAATCATAGATCCCAGACGGTGAAATCAAATTTGCGTAATTTTTTTGTCTGATTCATTTTTACAAAATGAAGTTTCAACATTATCTAAAATTATCGGTAATTCAAAAACTTTATGACTTGTCATAGCTTTTGGTAATAGAATTGAAGCTATACAGGTCCATGCCATGGATTAAAACATTTTTATTTTCCGACATAAAATAATAAATTAAAGTTTTATACAGGAAAGTTTTTCCAGTGCCTCCTGGACCATCTATGAAGTACATACCATTGGAATTTTTAGCTGTTAGATTAAAAATCGATTTTTGATCATCATTCAATTTTGTAAATAATTCAGTATATTTTTCATGAATGTCATTTACACTGTCATAATTTTAGAAATTGTTTTTTAAATCATCTAAACATGTTTCTGCTAAACCTAAAAATTTGCAATTTAAAAGAATCTTCATTTCTTAAAAATTCATTTATTCCATTCAAACCGGTATTTTCCTTAAAATGTTCTGTAAAAGTTTTTGTAACTTATCCGAAATTGAAGAACCAGGAATTTTTTCGGACATTAAAAGCAAACAAAAAAATTCTCTTAATTTTTTAGGTGTGAGGTAATTTGTAGCTTCAATGAAAATTTCAAAAATATTTTTGTTATGTTATATCAATCCCATTACTACTACTGCTGCTTCTCTATAAGGTTGACTACCCTACACTTTACATACTAAAATAAAATTGATTTAATTTATATACAAAAAAATTTTGAGGATTGAACTCTGAGGATCGAATTTTGAGGACTGAATTGAGGACTTCATAGTGAGGATCGAATTCTGAGGATCATCATATTTAGTTATCAGTACGGTGTTTTTACTATTACTACTCTTAATAATTACAAAATGTGAGGATCGAATTATGAGGATCGAATTTTGAGGAAGAAAAAAAAACAGAAATATAATATAGGGAGATAAGTGGTAGAATTTATAATTATTAATTTGTTTAATTTCAATAAGAGTATGAAATAAATAATTTCTACAGTCTTTCTATGATCATCATCATCATCAAAGATTTTTCAATTATTGTGGTGTGCCCTCTGAGTTGATAATAATTGTGCTGTGGTTGTATTGGGGACCTGAAGGCTGGAGGTGCGTATTGGCAATATTAAAAATAAAGTTTTTTCTGAATGAGTGTGTTTGTGTGTGTGTGTGTCAGGTTGAACTTGCAAATTACTCTTTAATAATCCATCCAACTTACACAAAAGGTGCAATTGCAGGAGATAATGTCATTGTCATACACATGCTGCTGCATTATCGCTTAATTTAAATCATCATAGAAATGTTTATGCTCTGAGCCAAAACACTTGAACTGTTGAAGTTTTGTAATCCCACCTCTTTTAAAAAATTAACTAGATGTCTGAAAGTTTTGTAATCCCACCTTTTTTCTAAAATAAACTTGATGTCTGACAATGAATTTTAATTTTGATTGTAACTGTTACATTAACTCAGGGTGTTAATGATAAATATATTAAGTCAACATGAATGAATTATTAAAAATTTCTATCTTTTTTTTTTTCTAAGCAAGCTTAAGTTATGCGGCCAAAGTGATTTAAAATTTAAAATTGGTTAATTAAGAAGTACGAAAGAAATAGATAGTTTTGGGTCTAGGTATCCAGTGGACCATGAATTATGAATTCTATTTGGCATGGATTTTTAAAGTACGGATGAGCATTTGCTCCATTATTTTTAAAGTGGATTTAGTTTGTCCATCTATTATGTATGCAAAACGAATTCAAAAGTAGTTTATAACAGTGAATTATGTCTATGATTTTTATGTGTTCTGGCCAGGGGCGCAACAACCCATGTAAGCTAGGGGGAATCCTGATCAATTTTTTTCCTGACACCCCCTAGTATTTTCAGGGGGTGTCAATGAAATTGTACAATCCTAAATCAAGCCTTAAACCTCAATATGTCTAAGCGCCCTGGGCGCCTGAGTTCAACAAAAAAACTAATCAGTTATCTCCCAAGCTCTGAATCCCCAAATACCCTGGGCGACCGAGTTCAACAAAATAATGATCAGCTATCCCCCAAGCTCTAAACCCCTAAAACCCTGGGCGTCCGAGTTCAGCAAAAAAACTTATCGGCTATCCCCCAAGCTTTGAATCCCCAAATAGCCAGGGCGCCCGAGTTAAACTAAAAAACTGATCAGCTATCCCTCAAGCTATAAACCCCCAAATACCCAGGGCGCCCGAGTTCAACAAAAAAATAATCAGCTATCCCCCAGGCTCTAAACCCTGGGCGTCCGAGTTCAGCAAAAAAACTTATCGGCTTTCCCCCAACACTGAAAAGGTTAAGGTAGAAATAGTCGCGTTTTCGGCCGCAAGTCGCGACGGTGTCTTAGGAAGGACTGATTCTCTCTGAGAAACGACTGACTGCCTGCTGGAGGAGATTGAGTTGCGTGCGTGAGACCTCGCGTGAAACCGGCAATTCATATGGACGCAACTCAGTCTCCTCCAGCAGGCAGTCAGTCGTTTCGCGGAGACAAATCAGTCCTTCCTTAAGACAGCGGCGCGACTTGCGGCCGAGAACGCAACTGATTCTACCTTAATCTTTTCAGTGAAGCTCTGAATCCCCAAATAGCCAGGGCGCCCGAGTTAAACAAAAAAACTTATCAGTTATCCCCCAAGCTCTAAACCCCCAAAACCCTGGGCGTCCGAGTTCAGCAAAAAAACGTATTGGCTTTCCCCGAAGCTCCGAATCCTCAAATACCCAGGGCGCCCGTGTTAAATAAAAAAAACTGATCAGCTATACCCCAATCTGCAAACCCCCCAGAATCCCTGGGCACCCGAGTTCAATTGAACGAAATTTTTTTTGTTGCAACAAAAAAATTATCAACAAATTTTTTTTTCTAACTAGAAAATAAAATCCACAACCTTATTGTGGAACAATTAAAAAAAAATAAAACACTTTTTTATGGACTTGATATTCAATTATATAAAGTACGCTTAACTTCTAAAATTATTCCACTCGGCAACCAGAGTTTTAGGAGGTTTAGAGCTTGGGGGATAGCCAATCAGTTTTTTCGTTGACCTCGGGCGCCCAGGGTTTTGGAGGTATAGAGCTTGGGGGATAGCTGATCAGTTTTTTTTATTGAACTCGATGTCCATGGTTTTGGGGGGTTTAGAGCTTGGGGGATAGCCGATCAGTTTTTTCGTTGACCTCGGGCGCCCAGGGTTTTGGGGGTTTAGAGCTTGGGCTATAAATGATCAGCTTTTTTTTTTATTGAACTCGATGTCCATGGTTTTGGGGGGGTTTAGAGCTTGGGGGATAGCCGATCAGTTTTTTCGTTGACCTCGGGCGCCCAGGGTTTTGGGGGTTTAGAGCTTGGGGAATAGCTGATTTGTTTTTTCGTTGAACTCGGGTGCCCAGGGTATTTGGGGATTCAGAGCTTGGGGGATAGGCGATCAGTTTTTTTGTTGAACTCAGGCGCCAAGGGTATTTAAGGGTTTAGAGCCTAGGGGATAGCTGATTTTTTTTTTTTTTTTGTTGAACTCGGGCGCTTAGGGTATTTGGGGATTCAGAGCTTGAGGGATAGCTGATTGGTTTTTTTGTTTAACTCGGGCGCCCAGGATTTTGGAGGTTTAAGGCTTGAGATTTCAAATTCCGTGGACACCCCCAAGAAACTGTAGAGGGTGTCGTCTACTAGCCCAGGGGGTGTCCTGACACCTCTGCCCACCCCCCCTCCCGTTGTTGCGCGCCTGGTTCTGGCTAATGATAAAATTATATGAAAAAAATTTTAAACAGAAGAACTAGATATATCTAAGTTAACATGAACCAATTATTGAAAATTTTTATCTTATTTTAATCATTTTAAGGCTACAAATGAGTATTTGCTACATTTCAATGTAAATTTACATTAAAATAAATTATGCAGTGTACATTTAAAAAATAGGTAAATACTAAATTAAATTTTTTTTTTACATATGTAAGGGTAATATATTCCCCAATTCAAATTTCCCACGCTCTTACGACCGTGGCTAAGGTAGATCCCGTCTGGACCGATAGAGAGGGCTTTACCATAAGAGAGATTTGATTTGATTTGATTTTGATGCGTTTATTAAATGTTTATTATGTTGTACAAAATACATAAGATTATACACAAAGTTCAACATTAGGATATAATTTCAATATAAATATAAAATAAAATAAAAATGAAAATGAAAATGAAATAAAATATAATAAAATAAAATAAGATAGAATAAAATAACAATAATATAAGTAATAATAATAACAATGAAAATGAAAAACAATGAAAGTAATAAAAGTAATAAATGAATATAATGGTATACTATACAATCTATAAATTAAAGTAACAAGGGTAACATTATCAGTCTCAACAGTATTAGAATTCACTCCGAGAATCACAAACTAACATTTATTCCATACAGATCTCGAGTTCAACAGTGTAGAAAAACTTGATCTTCTCCCTCGGTAATAAAGATGTGCGATTTGATGAGGTGTTTGAATGAAGTGAAGGATGTAGATTGGCGAATATTTGGGGGTATGGTATTCCAGGAGTAGGTAGTTGATACATGGAAGGATCGCTCCAGAGATCTAGTGCGGAAAGAGGGGACAATCAAGGCATCAAGTGCATGCGGATTAGCCAACCTTAATGGACGTGAGCTGAGCTTTTCAACAAAAAAATTCGCCAGATAAGACGGAGTACCTGTGTGCAGGATTCTATAGAGCAAGCAGGCAGCAAAATAAACTCTGCGGCCCGCCACCCGAAGCCAGCCGAGCTCACGTCTATAAGGTGTGACATGATTGCTCTTCCTGATCCCAAAGATGTACCTGATCCCACGATTGAGCAAGCGCTGTAATACGAGATCCTGCTCACCCGAGATATTACAGTAGACAAGCGAACAATAGTCAATTATAGGAAAGAGCAGGGTCTGTATAAGGTGCTTGCGCAGTTGAAAGGTGGTGCTGCGTCTGAAGTGGTTAAGACGGTACAAAAGAGAATTGGCTCTCCGAGAAACATAACGAACATGGTCCTTCCAGCTCAGCTTAGAGTCCAGCACCACCCCCAGACTACGCGCTGAGGGGACAAACGGGACAGTGCAGCCGCCAAACTGCAGGTCATGAATTCCCAATTCATTAAAGCTATTGACATACGACGGAGTCCCAAAAACCATTGCCTTGGTCTTACCAGCATTCAGTACCAGTTGATTGGCGGCAGCCCAGTCAGCAACGTGCTCAGCACCCCGGCTCAGTCTTCCCAGCGTGGCATGTATGTCCTCAAGTCGGCCCCGCACGTAAATCTGCAAATCATCCGCATAAACCACATAGCAGACATCAGGGCCAAGGCCATGGGCAATATCAACGATGAACAGAAGGAAGAGCAGAGGACCCAGCACCGAGCCCTGAGGCACACCCTTATTAAGGGGACGGAAAGAAGTAAAAGTGCCGTCCTCCGCTCTTACCGCCTGCGAGCGGCCAGTCAGATAAGAGGCAACCCACCTCAAAACCCCATGCGAAAAACTCAGAGATTGCAGCTTCCTGAGCAATGTTACGTGCGAGACCGAATCGAAGGCTTTACTAAAATCAAAAAGTAGCAGCGCAGTCATTTGTCTCCTGTCCATACCGATTCGAATGTCGTCCGTGAGTTTAAGCAGTGCTGTCTGTGTACTATGTCCCGCCCTGAAACCCGCATGATTATCGTCCATCAAACCCTGCGATTCAACAAAAGTAGAAATCTGGTTATGGACAAGCCTCTCAAGTATCTTCGACATGAAACTGAGCAGGGAGATGGGACGAAAATCATTCAGGCAAGACGGAGAGGAAGTCTTATTCAGTGCGATCACCATCGACCTCTTCCACTGCTCAGGGAAAGTCGAAGTCGATAGGGAAGCATTAAAGATCTTACAGATGAAAGGACCAATAGATGGAAAAGCTGACTGAATAAAGCTCTGTGGAAGAGAGTCAATGCCCACTGCCTGGGATGTCGACTGACTGATAGCACGTGCTATCTCGTCCAACGTCACATCCACAAACGCGAAGCCACCATGATCTTCCTCTCTTCCCAAGTCATTCAGAAAGAGAGAGAGATCCGGCGCCATACTATCAAAAGAAACAGAGGCAAAGTGAGCATTAAGATCTTCCACTGAAAACCCGCCCAAATTAGAATCCGCTCCGGAAGAGATACCAAGTCGCCTTAGTTCCTTCCAGAGCTGCGTAGGATCAGTGATGTCCTTGAGCCTACACCAATAGTAATCAAGTCTCGCAGACTCGATCCTTTCATGTGCAAAATCTCGCGCCTGTCTGTATAAAAACAGTTCAATATCGAGTCTTGAGCGTCGGTAACGTCTGTAGAGTCTGTCTCTTTCAGTCAATAGGTCCCGGTGGTACTTAGTAAACCACGGATGGCGATTCTTCTTTTGATTGAGGGTTTTTAGGGGAGCGAAGATATCAAGAGCAGCATTAAGATTAAAATACAAGCAATCAACCCTCTCACTAAGTGAATACGACTCATCCGTGAATACTGACCAGTCACAGTCAAGCAAAAATTTATTCAAAGCCCCAGCATCTACAGATTTAAAGTCCCTGTAAGTAAAATCATTAGCCAAAAGTTGTGGGGTTTGAATGTCAAGGGTAACAGTCTGTAGGTCATGTCCTGCAATGAAAGGGGTCTCTGTCTTCTAATAGTCAGTCACAGTGTCAAGTGCGTCAACGAGAACCAGGTCAAGCCAAGTATCCGAGTGAGAGGTGTGGTGCGTAGGCCCAAATGGAACCGAGAACAGAGAGTTCTCCTCAATAAAATTACGCACAAAATTCGCATCAGGGGAGTCTGAAAGCTGGTCCGCGTTAAAGTCCCCGAGTATGACCTTGGTGCCGTAATCATGCATACTATCACGCAGGTTGGACACAAAGTCAGACCCGAGGACAAATGGGGCATGCGGGGGCCTATACACCACACCTACAAATATGGGGTCAGTGCCTCCAAGAGAGACCTCAGCTAGAAGATACTCAGGATGACCAGGCCTACCGTTCCACTCAGTGGAAGACGAGCAGAGGTGTTTGACTGACAGAGATTGATGAACATGAAGCGCCACCCCGCCCCCCTGGTTATTACGGTCATGCCTTAGAAGAGTATAACCCTCCAAAGCAACAAGCGCATCCTCAATCGAAGGACCCAAATGGGATTCAGTAACAGCGATCACGTGTATCATGTGCTGTGATAAAAGAAACAGCTTAACCTGCTCGATATGTCCCTTAAGGGAGTTAGCATTGAAATGGCAGACACGCAGCATCATGCCCCCGCCACGCACGGACCTCTGGTGTAAAGAGTGTGTAGGAGGCTGGGAGAATGATTGAGGATGAGATGAAGAAGAACTAAAGAGTAGCGGGTTGAAATAGGAAGTAGTAGAGGAAGAAGTAGTTACATGTAAGGTGAGAGATGAAAGATGCATACTGTGAAGAATACTGAAGTGATAATATGAAAATGTAATATTACCGCGAGAGAGAAGATGTGTCAGCATACCTGTTATTACAAAAAACGATTCAAATCTTCAATGCTGGAGATGAGTGTAGGGGTGTCTCCCTTCTTCCTGCGAACGTAGATTCGGCCACTGCGGATGAAGCTGATGAATCCAGAGTCAGATTGTCTCGCCTTCTCACGTACAGCACGATGCAAATCAAAAACTTCCTTAGGAAGGAATTCGTTCAGGTTCAGCAGTCCAGGCATGATTGAGTTGGGATCAATCTCAGGGGGTAAATTCGATGACAATGCAGAGGTGTGCAGCTTACCCAACTTAATTTTGCTCTGGATAATTTCTAGCATGAGTGCTCTGGAGTGAAGTGTAATCAGAATCGATGGTGGGCGACTTTGCTGACGATTCGTAGGCGAGGTTGTGGTTGGAAGTTGAGTTGAGGACGTTGCAGCGTTTGAAGTGGAAGTTGACGTTGTTGACCTTGTGGTGGCCTTGCTGATGAGCATCCTTGCACCCAGAGAAAGAGAGAGAGAGAGAGACAGCAGAATAGTAAAAATTATAAAAACACGTGCTATCACGAATTATTTAAAGAAATAGTATTAGTGTAAATTAGGAATTGACAATAGTGAATAATAAACTTTAATTGTCGTTTCTTTGTTTACAGGTAAGATGATATTGTAAAAATTGTAAATAGTGTGAATAATAAATCTTAAAAACTTTGTTTACAGAGCAACCAAACAGTTTATGTTGTTGTCAAATTCCTTTCCTAATAATCAAGTTCATTATAAAACGACAATTTTTGTCAACAATGGAAAAACTAAGGTTTGAATTTGTAATGAAGGCTGCACAGGATGGAAAAACAACAATTCTATGTATAACCTCAATTGAAACGCCCCATGGAAAAGTATTCGCAATACCAAATGAACTGCAAAATTCAAACTTACACACAGAATTAATAACAGTACCAGCTTTTGGTAGGATAAAAAATACATTGAAGAAGAGGAACCATTTTAGAAAAATATGGATTCCAATGGCTGATAATTTAGCTAAAGTTTACCTTGACAAAGAAAATAATTTAGTGTTCAAAGATCAGTATTTGGAAGAAATAGCAGAACCACAAGCTGCACCAGAAAATTCAACCCTAGATAACACTTGGACAGAGTTGCTAAAAAAACTCCCGGAAGAAAAAAATTTAAAATCTGAGCTAGAAAATTTAAGCAAAATTGCAAAAGACTTCATGATTGAAAAATTTGATGGGAAAAATGCAAATGCTGGTCAGTGGATCAAAGAATTCGAGAAAGAATGTGAAAGAAACCTGATAACACAAGATAAAATAAAGATTGAAATATTAAAATGCTTTCTCGAAGGATCCAGTGCATATTGGTATGCCAGTATGATCTTAAAATTTTCAGTACAATCGGAGTGGGAAAATTGGAGGGAAAATTTTTGTGAAACATTTGGAAATAAAGGGTGGTCCTGTATCATGTATGCGTACACTTTTAAATACCAGAGTGGTTCATTGTTAGATTATGCTTTGAAGAAAGAAAAACTTTTGCTACAAATTAATAAAGCAATTGATCATGACACATTAATGAATCTTATAGCTATGGGTTTACCAAATTATGTGTCAGATAAAATTGACAAAGAAACATTAAAACAAACACAAGATTTATTTAATGAAATTGGCACACTGGAACACCTGGCTAGCAAGAAAAACAGTGAAAATAAAAAGTTTATAAAAAATAAAGAAACAAAAGAAAAGATGGGAAAAAACCTTGTAAGATATGTACGAGTAAAAACAAAGGTGTACCAGCATCCGTGTATCGGTGCGGATCTTGGGAGAACGTTTTTGTCGTGTCAAAATTTCGATCATCTGGGATGAACGGTGCCGTGACAGGGTTTAACGTTGTAGCATTTATTTTCGTGCTTTGTGGTACGTCAGCCGCTCGCTGACTAAACCCTGTCCGTGCCATGGAGCCCATGGATTCCCACATCCGCTGGGTTATGGTTTCACTAAACGTAACCCTCTGCGGAGGCTTTGTTGTCGTCCTGGGACTTGGTGCCCTGTTCGTAGTCGAGACCGGTGCACCAGCTGTTAATTCCTTATCGGAATTTTCTATGCGCGTGTTTTCACTTGCTCGCGCTATGGACGTGTTCGGAGTTACGCGTAACGACTGAAATACGACCTCTAGTAAGTCAGTCGATACCGTGTAGTCGTTACCGTTGATTTTAAATTCGAGCCAATCCGGCTGTTTGCCCGATGGCATCATGGCCGAAGGCTCTTTCTCAGCCTGGAATTTGTCATGGGGTTGTGCTTGCCCGTACGGATTTGCGTACAGCTGAGCTAGTGGCTCCCTTCGAGAATTACTATGCTCGTCACTGCTGTACACGGACGTTGGTTGGATCCCGGGATTCTCCGTGGATTCCTCCGCCCACGAGCTATTAGCGGTTGGGCCATCTCGCCTTAGCTTTAGCGAGTGTTAGGTCAAGGGTTCTTTGCTCTGCAAAAACGTCCAGGAAGTGTTTGCGCAGAATCATCCGATGGCGCAACAGAGAATTTCCATCCTCAGTCAATTCTCCCGGTACAAAGTCTTCTGGCTGGTAGTCGCCTGACAAGCACCGGTAAATGCGCCCCCTGCACTCTACATCCTCGCCCGTGGCCTTCAGCCCCAGGCTATTGCAGAACACCTCAACCTCGTGGTCCGTAATTGAGAAGGTCCAAACGTACAGTGAGGCCACTTCCTCTATTGCTTCGGCCCTAAGATCCGGCTTAAAAAAATCCATGGCTCTATACACTCTCTCACAGCATACACACTCTTTAACAAACAACTAACGAATAATTGTCGCGTTGCGTGATTCCCTAAGTCCCTCGGGCAGTAGTAGTAAAAGAGGATATTAAGTCGCGAGACAGTAAGGCGAAGTAGCTCCGGTGAGCTCGAAAAATCACAATCAGTCAGTCCGGTCACTATGTCTCTCAAATATTCTTTTCCCGTGGAATAGCAATATTTAATAGCACTATTAATAGAATAAAACAACAACAACCGTCGGCTGCTGACCGCGATAATTCTTTACGCTAATCTCTCAATCCAACCTCCCACCCTACTTCGTTGCCCGGTTGCAGCACTTCTTGAATCTGCCAAACCTAAAGAGGGGAAAGAAAATGGAAGAAGAGAAGAAAAAAAACGCAAAATACTTCGAGTCGTGCTCGCTCTACTACTGCACCTAGCGACTGTTTACACTGTGACGTAGGCTCCTTGCCGCGCGTCGCACGCACCCAAGAAGAAGCAGAGGAGAGTACTGCACGTTCCTCGTGCTTGCGCCGTCGGCGCCTCTCTCCGCTGCTTGTACTGCAGCTGTTTGGTCGCCGCTGCTGCAGCACCTACTTACCACACTCTTACAATCACACTCGTTTAATTCAAGAAACCTATCGTGATTAATGACTGTCGTCATATCGATTAACTCGAGACCGTTTTATATTTTGAAGCGAGTGACAAAGTTTCACTCGGAACAAACGCAAAAGCTGAAACACAAATCACGATAGTTTACTTGCGCGATACATTTATTCTACGGCATACGTGTTTTCAACATTGTCGACTTAGAGAGAGAGGGAAGATTGTAGTGCGCTATTTGAGCCCTCTCACGGCACTCCGTGGACTACAAAAAAAAAATTCTAAAATTTCTCACAACAAAGAAATCAGAAAATGAAAGCTAAACATAAAATTTTTATCTTCCGTCTCACTCTTATTATTTAAGAACACCCGTTGTCGGCTTCACGATAGCCGACCAAAACACGCACTGTTAACCGCACTCGTTGTTTACCTCGCCGTTTCCCCCGCTCTTTCTTTGTTGGCGCGTGACGAACTAACACACTCTGATTTTATTTTATTCCCTTTCAAAATTCAATTTTTATCACTCTTAATTTCTAATTTTTATCATTCTCAGATTCCAATCTCCCTTTTTTTCCACTTGAAGAAAACTCTCTTTTTCTTTCAGTTATTTATCGTGATTTCTCTTCCTAATTTTCAAACCCCAAGGGATGCCAATTTGTAACCTTTTGTTACACTGCGGTCGGAAGGACCGGATAATTAGTAAAACAATTAATGCAATAATAATGAACGGGTTCGTAAGGAAGTTGTGAAGAAAAACCACTGGAGTAGTTACCTTTTGTAACACTGTAATTTTATTAAGTAATTATAATCGGTTAAAGGACCGTGCAAGCGAGCAGGGGTTTAACCCAGTGAGCGAGAGAGAGAGAGAGTTCGAAGACTTACACGTCGGCTCCTGAAGTTCTTAACGGCGGTTCCGGGTGTACAATGATGCTCGATGACGTTGTCGGCACCCTGGCGCAGAGTCGGAGGTTGAGGCAGCTAAATGTCACAATATTTATTGACAAGGGGTTAGCCTTAATGCTATCTACAATTTTATTCATGTGAGGCCCAGGGGAGATGTACCGGAGTTACCCGTTACAATATGATCACTTGAATTATATGATATACTGTAGAATGTTTGCAAAAAAAATTGCAAAGTTAAATTTGTTGTAATAATAAAAGTGTTTGAAATAAAAATTTGTTATAGTTATATTAAAAAAATAAAATTTTTGTGTCTATTATCTGACGTTTTGTCGTTCTGACCTTTCAACTTATTCTCAGACAGTTATGTGAAATGAAGCAAGGACTAGATCCTCAGTTTATGATTGTTGATTTTGAATTGTCGTTTATTACATGGGTGTTATTATTATCTGACGTTTTGTCGTTCTGATATTTTGTCGTCTGAAGTTTTGTCGTCTGACGTTTTGTCCCGCTCCCGTTATGAGGATATGCACAAACATATAAACAAAGATACGCATAAGAGTAAATACAAAGATAGCTACAGGGACAGAAACAATGGTAGCCCCGAGGGTAGCCACAAATGTAGACACAGGGGCATTATGCACTAGCATAAAATTCTGGGGGGTTGGCGAGTGGAGCGAGCAGGGGGTAACCCCCCCCCCCCAGTACGTATCTCACTATATTATATAGTTGTTTTTTTTCCCCTACGCCCCCCCACGCCCCTCAAAAAAGTGCTTAACTAACGGTAACAGTGTACCGAAATATGCTTATTCCTATGTGTTTTAATTTTTCCTATAATTTTCTAATCACGCCCCCCGCACGCCCTTTTTTACTCCCGCCCCCCATTTTTGATATATGTTATCACTTTTATTTATACCTCCTATTTTTGATATATATTATTACTTATGTATATTTAGAAATTTAATAAGTCACTATTGAAATACAAAAAAAACTTATATATAATAAATTAAAAATAACAAAATAATAGCAGTAATCAAAATATATAAAACAGTTTAAAAAATATATTTTTATAATTTTTTCAAGTAAGTAAAAATTCACTATTATTGCAGAATACTTAAAAAGTGCATTCAATACTTCACTCTTGCAGTATGCACGTACAAAGGTATGCACTAATGTAAGTACACGAGCGCTTGTTAGGTCAGTGGTTAGCGTGCTCGCTTTTGAAACATTGTCGTTCGAGGGGTCTTGGGTTCAATCCTGGGCGCAACCAACTTGGATTTTTTTCTTCGTTAGTTGCGTCGGTAACATCGATCCCTACGTTCACCCCGACTGCTTTCGAGTCGGTTTTACCGGAGGCTTTCATTTCAGCTCTGGTTGGAGATTATCTCGATCGGGGGGCAATATTTGAGGCATAATTTCCCAATGAGCTCAACCCGGTTCACCTCTGGTCTAATCCAAGACTATCTGATTCGGGGCAATGTTGGGGACGAATTCCCCATGAGCCCATCTTACTATATTATATAGTTGTTTTTATTCTCCCACGCCCTCACCACGCCTCCCAAAAAAGTGCTTAACTAACCGGAAGAGTGTACCAAAATATGCTTATTTCTATGTATATTAATTTTTTCTATAATTTTCTAATCACGCCCCGCCCACGTCCTTTTTTACCTACGCCCCTCATTTTTGAAATATGTTATCAGCTATGTAACTATAGAAATGTAAAAAGTAACTGGGAGTAAACAGGGTTGGTAGTACTTAAAAAAAAAGGTTAAGTAACGGCAGGGTCAATAGCATATAAAAAAAAAGGCATGTGGATCTCGGGATCCCCGGAAGGAACGAAGTTCCAATCTAGTTTTTGTGTAGTACGTATCAAGTGCAAAAATATTATAATTTTGGTATCATTAGTTATTAAAAAAAAATTTTTAACTAATAAAATGAGAAACAGTTTTTCAAATTGCATGAACGCGTGAAAATAATAAAGTATAAAAGTTAAATTTGGAATAATATTTAAAAAAAAGTAAGGAAGAAATAATAATTAATTAGTAAAATAAGAGGAGACGTTTATGTTTTGTTAAGTATTTAATTAAAATAATTTATAACATTTTACAATTGAGGATGTTAAAACCGCCTTAGCGGCCAAGACTCTCGTAAATCAGCTCCGGCAGGCCCAACCGCTTTTTCAAAAATGCTGTCATTTTTTTCTTACTTGAAATATTGCTTTGAAACATTACAGAAAACTTTTTCGAAGCTTGATACAAAATTTCTCCGCTGGATGTTTACAAAAATAAATTTTTATACTCTATATTTTAAACCAAAGTTAGGTTAGAAACTGCTAATTTTTGATTTTTAATGGCTTATCATACGGTTGTTAAACGTTTTAAAAATATCAAAGCCGTTATATTAGCAGCAGAAAGAAATCAAATATATGATGCTTAAGTTTCATTATAAAATATTGAGTAGTTTCCGAGATCTTGTGAGTTGAACGAAAAATGCATACATCGAGAAAATTTTAACTTTTTGTTCAACTCGCCGCATGATCTTGGAAATTACTGAATATTTTTTAATGAAACTTTAGCATCATATATTTGTACGCTTTTTGCTGCCAATAGAACAGTTTATATATTTTTAAAATCTTTTGGAAGCGTACAATAAATTATTAAAAGTAAATAAATAATTAACAGTTTCCAACCTGAAACTTTGGTTTAAAAAAAAGTCTATAAAAATTTATATTTGAAAAAAATCCAGCGGAGAAGTTTTTCATTAGGCTTTGAAAAAGCTTTCAGCAAATTTTCAAAGCAATATTTCAAATAGGAAAAATTGACAGCATTTTTGTAAAAGCGGTTGGGCATGCTCGGGCTGATTTTCGAGTGTCCCGGACGCCCAAGCGGTTTTAACATCCAGGATCTCAATTATTATTATTTTTACTAGTATTATTATTATTATTAATAGAATAACTGTGCGTATCTTTCTGTCTCTCTCTTTCTCTCTCTCTGTCTCTCTTGTGGTTGTGACTTGTGTCTCCATGCAGGCCCAGACGCGCGCGGCCGCATCAGGCGTCTGCGTAGAGAAAGAGAGAGAGAGAGAGCCTGCTGGCTACGCGGTGGTCATCCCCCACTATTCTCCTGGTGTCGTTACTTACGATCTTTTTTTCGTAGCCCCCTGCGCCAGAACCTGCGATAAGGAACTTCTTTCCAATATTATAATAGAAACTAGAGTAGGTGCCTGAGTAGGAGGCTAGTTAAAAGATTTTTACAATGGCAAGAACTAAGATATGAACAATGATAGGCACGATTATTGCTATAAGGATGGGTTCAAAGTTACAAGGTCATCACAGTGTTAGAAACAAATATAACCCTAAGAGTAGTCAGGAGACACCATAAAAAGATAATCACAAGAGTATGTTTAAAGATATAAATAATTTTTTGAACAAGAGAAAGTATTCAAAAATGCACAATAGTAGGCAGAAGGGTAAGCACAATTGTAGTTAGAGGATTGTGTATCTATTATGTAAGAACAAAGGGTGGAAATGATGTTAGTTCCAAGGCCTTAAACAGGTCTAGGAAGATAGAAAAGAAAAAACTGAACTAATGGGAGAAACGAAAGTAGGCACAAGAATAAGAACAACATACGTTCTAAGTTACAAATTGAAGTATAAAAATAATAACAATGTAAAACAGGCTGCACATGGCTGGAAACTGGTGTTGTATGGTAAACTTCGATATCAATCAGGGTAGGTTCATTGGGAGAAACCTAGGTAGAAAAAATGTTGATAACAAATGTAAACGGATGAAATATTTGTCAAAAAAGTTAAGGAACTGTGTGGGCAAAAGTGTATGGAAGACTAGTTTCACGATTGTAATTACAAAAAGATTTAAAAAGAACAATAGAAACGATAGTATTTACAAAGATGTGAACAAACGTTCAGAGTTAGAAATCGAAGCATGAAAAAAAGAAAAAACAACAGCAAACACCAAAATTGAAGCAAGTAGATTCATGTGAAGGAGACTAGCTACAAATTGTTGTTTACAATTGTCACAATTAGCATAGGAACAATATTAACCCATTACCGCCCATGGAAAAATCAAAAGTGATATAAAAAAACTAACTGTTGGAAAACCTGTCTCATGAAAAAATAGTAGATACGTGTTTTTTCTTTTTTCAATTTTCATTGTTTAAACATTATTTATTTAAACAAATTCGTAAAAAAATTTAAATTTTTATAAACTAATAACGGCATTCGATTTTTTGACCAAAAATAAGGCGAAAGTCATCTAAGTAATTTTTTGATCAGACGCTTAGATCTTTTGCTACGAGCGCTCAAACATGTAAAAATATGGTTTTATAGTGGTGAGCTCCGAGGCGCCGCACCGAAGATACACTTTTACGAGTCAGAGCTCACCACTATAAAACCATATTCTTACATGTTTGAGTGCTCATAGCAAAAGATCTAAGCGTCTGATCAAAAAATTACTTAGATGACTTTCGCCTTATTTTTGGTCAAAAAATCGAATGCCGTTATTAGTTTATAAAAATTTAAATTTTTTTACGAATTTGTTTAAATAAATAATGTTTAAACAATGAAAATTGAAAAAAGAAAAAACACGTATCTACTATTTTTTCATGAGACAGGTTTTCCAACAGTTAGTTTTTTTATATCACTTTTGATTTTTCCATGGGCGGTAATGGGTTAATCAAAAGTGTACATGTAAGCGTAGGTTCAAAGTTACAAACGTAATGACAAGTGTAGGTATACGAGTAGGTACAATGTAGTGACAAGAGTAGTTATCAAGTTTGAAACAATGTTATGAACAAGGTTTGTTATAAGGGTATTTACAGTAGTCAGCACAAGAGGATATTAAAAGATCATGCACAAGGCTAGATTCAGTGTTGAAAATTTAAACAAAAAAATTTAGAACTAGAGTTAGCATAGGAGTAGAAACAGATGTAGAAACAAATGCACGTGTAGAAGGTTCAGCGTTAGAAGCTTAAGTAAAAAAAAGGTAGGAAGCACAAGATTATTAACATATGTAGGAAGAAGAAAAAGTTAACAGACGTAGTAAAGAGAGTCGGAAAAAAATACTCAAGAGACGCAGATTGTAGCAAGGTTATGAAGCAGGCAAGGTTAATAAATAAAAAGACGAAAATAAATCGGAAAAGGAACAGAAACTTATGTTTAACTAAGGATAGAAGTTAAAGTATGCTCAACGATAAGAACAAAGTAGTGTTAGAGTTAGAAATAAAAGCACAAAAAAATTCAAACTACAGTTATCACCATGATAGAAACAGATATATAAACATGAGCATATTCCTGGAAAAGAGCCTAGTTATAAAAAGTAGTAAGTGCAACAGTAAGAACAAGGGTAGTGACTCGGGTTTGGAGTAATATGTAAGGTAGGAACAAAGGTAGACATAAAATAAGGTGCAGGTGTAGTCACAAGCTATAAGAGTAGAAACAATGGTACTTATCAGAGTAAGCACAGAGGTGGTCACAAGCAGTTTGCAAATAAGTCTGATGAAAACGCTAAGACGTTGAAACAGCCGTCAAAATTCAAATAAATCTGTGTAACCCACAAAAAACTTAACTGTGTTTTGTTTTTTAATTTAATTCATTATTATGGAACTACATCAAGTAACGCAAGAAACATTGAATCTTACTTATAATGGTATGGTCCGGTAATATGACGTCATCGAACCGTACCAAGGTTGTATGCATTAGGAGTATAACTATATATGTATATAAATTGAAATTTAAAGAAATTTAAGCCCTTTCAGTTACTTCGTTTTTGTTTTTTCGGAAAAAGAAAAATACGTGTTGTCTTTTTTTGATGCTCTAACCAACTAAGCAAGAAAATATTACAAAATTTAAAAATTTATCAACCTTTACACTTTGATATCAATTAGGGTTGGTTAATTGAGAGAAACCTAGGTAGAAACAATGCTGATAACGAATGTGAACGGATGTAGGAAAAATTTGTCAAAAAAGTTAAGGAACTGTGTGGGCAAAAGTGTATGGAAGACTAGTTTCACGATTGTAGTTACAAAAAGATTTAAAAAGAACAATAGAAACGATAGTATTTACAAAGATGAGAACAAATGTTCAGAGTTAGAAATCAAAGCATGAAAAAAAGAAAAAACAACAGTAAACACCAAAATTGAAGCAAGTAGATTCATGTGAAGGAGACTAGCTAAAAAATTGTTGTTTACAATTGTCACAATCAGCATAGGAACAGTATCAATCAAAAGTGTACATATAAGCGTACGTTCAAAGTTACAAACGAAAAGACAAGTGTAGGTACAGGAGTAGGTACAATGTAGTGACAAGAGTAGTTATCAAGTTTGAAACAATGTTATGAACAAGGTTTGTTATAAGGGTGTTTACAGTAGTAAGCACAAGAGGATATTAAAAGAGTATGCACAAGGCTAGATTCAGTGTTAAAAATTTAAACAAAAAAATACAAAACTAGAGTTAGCATAGGAGTAGAAACAGATGTAGAAACAAATGCGCGTGTAGAAGGTTCAGCGTTAGATGTTTAAGTAAAAAATAGTTAGTAAGCACAAAGAAGTCTTAGAGCTAGAAATAAAAGTATGAAAAAAATTGAAACTACAGTTATCACCATGATAGAAACAGTTATATCGACGGTCCCAGCGAAAAAAAACCTTAAACCAAAAGCTGCCAGGTAAAGAGCTAGAAGGAGGGCTTGCCACGATTAAAAAAATCCAAAACCCCTATTTTACCCGAAATTTTCATGCCACGATAAGAATTTAAGCAAATCACCCCCAGCCGAGAAAAGAACAACAATACCCCCGGAGCTACGAATAAAAAAATCCTTAAATTACAAAATTCAAAAATGCTTTCCTGCCAAGATAAAAGTACGTGAACAGTTTCATGCCACGTTAAGTATTCGAGATTGTCGCCTGCTTAATCACCACGATAATAAACAATTAAATTATCGACCATCTGTCAAGTTAAAAACGTGGCAAGTCGTCCCTTTTTTACCTATTCCTTGCCAAGAAAAACGTATCTCTTTGTTATGTCAAATCCCTGCCACGAAGAGAACTAAAGCTAACATTCAAAAGTTTATCTTATGTTTCACAGCCACGTTAAAAGAAACAAACGCGTGTTTTGTGATGTTTCAACGCGCGCGCACGCGTGCCACGAAAAGGGTACTGCCGAACATTACTGACTGGCATGAATAACAGTACACGAACATTCTAAGCTCGTCGTTTCGAAGTTGAGCCACCAAAAAAAAGCGAAGCAGTTTTTCAACTATTTTTGTCAAGGCACTTGCCAGGAAAAAGGCTCAATTGCTGCGTCTCTGACACCCTGCCAGGAAGAAGAAGACACAGAAGTTCACAAATTATAGATTGTGATTCAGGCCACGAAAAAAGCAAAGTAGCTTTTGAGCATTGTTGTACCAGGTCCTACCAAGAAAAAGACTTGAGCTGCGTCCTCGACACCCAGCCACGAAGAATGAGACACGGGTTATCCAAAAAATAAAGCTCTGGTTTCGGCCACGGATAAAGGGTGAAAGAGCTTTCGAGCACTTTTTAACATGGCACTTGCCAAGAAAAAGACTTGAGCTGCTTCCCCGACACCCAGCCACGAATAATGAGACATTGGCTCTCAAATATTTAAACTTGTGAATCGGGCCACGAAAAAAAGTCGAAAGAGTTTTTGAGCGTTATTTGACCTGGGCTTGCCAAGAAAAAGGCTCAAGCTGTGTCTCCGACACCTGGCCACGAAAAATGAGACACGGGTTATTAAAAAAATAAAGCTGCGGTTTCGGGCCACGAGTAAAGAACAAAAGAACATGAAAGCATTATTGGACCAGGCCTTGCCAAGAAAAAGGCTAAGGCTGATTCCCCAACACTCAGACACGAAGAAGGAAACACGAATCTCCTAAGCATGTCAATTCAGTTTTGGGTTACAAAAGAATTGCTAGACTGCTTTTCAGCTGCCTCTCAGTGAGTTTGCCATGAAAACAGCTCGAGTTTTAGCTTTTTCCACTCGGCACGAAAACAGAGTCATGGATGAAAATCGTGTTTGATTCAGGTCATGTAATTTTAATAGTTAAAATAGTTAAAATCGTCAATCCATAAAAAACCATTGATCGGCTACTGGTTGATCTGCAACCATTAAAAAATTTTAAGTGTTTTTTTGTGCGTGGTGCGTACTCAAAGTACAGATCAAGTAGAGTTTTACTTGCGATTAGAGTAAAAAAGTCATAAACAGTCATTCAATGACATCATTCATAAATGACTATGTGGTATTTGGTCAATCTGCTAGCATTACAGAGTTTGTCTTGCATTTTACATGAGGGGTCAACAAAATTTTGTTAGTAACCCGTGTCTCGTTCTTCGTGGCTAGGTGTCAGTGACACAGCTCGAGTCTTTTTCCTGGCAGGGCTTGGCCTAACAATGCTGAAAAACTCTTTCGACTTTTTTTCATGGCCTGAGTCACAAAACCATAATTTTTATAAGTTTGTGTCTTATTCTTCGTGGCTCAGTGTCGGAGACACAGCTTGAGCCTTTTTATTGGCAAGCAAATTTGGCTGTTCCAGGTCAAATAATGCTGAAAAGCTCTTTTGTCTTTTTTCGTTGCCTGAGTCACAAGTTTATATTTTTGAGAGCCGGTGTCTCATTATTCGTGGATGGGTGTCGGAGAAACAGTTTGAGCCTTTTTCTTGGCAAGACCTGGTCCAACAATGCTTTAATAATCGTTCAATCTTTATTCGTGGCCCGAATCCGCAGCTTTATTTTTTTGATAACCCGTGTCTTATTCTTCGTGGCTTGGTGTCGGAGACACAGCTTGAGCCTTTTTCCTGGCAGAGCTTGGCGTAACATTGCTGAAAAGCTCTTTCGTCTTTTTTTCGTGGTCTAGTTCACAAAACTATAATTTTTATAAGTCTGTGTCTCTTTCCTCCTGGCAGGGTGTCAGAGACGCAGCTTGAGCCTTTTTCCTGGCAAGTGCCTTGCCATAAATAGTTAAAAAACTGTTTCGCTTTTTTTTCGTGGCTCAACTTCGAAACGAAGAGCTTAGAATGTTCGTGTCCTGTTCTTCATACCAGTCAGTAATGTTCGGAAATACCCTTTTCGTGGCACGCGTGCGCGCGCGTTGAAACATCACAAAACACGCGTTTGTTTCTTTTAACGTGGCTGTGAAACATAATATAAACTTTTTAATGTTAGCTTTAGTTCTCTTCGTGGCAGAGATTTGACATAACAAAGAGATACGTTTTTCTTGGCAAGGAATAGGTAAAAAAGGGACGACTTGTCGCGTTTTTAACTTGGCAGGGGGTCGATAATTTAATTGTTTATTATCGTGGTGATTAAACATGTGACAAGCTCGAATACTTAGCGTGGCATGAAACTTTTCGCGTACTTGTATCTTAGCTGGAAAGCATTTTTGAATTTTGTAATTTAAGGATTTTTGTATTCGTGGCTCCGGAGGGTATTGTTGCTCTTTTCTTGGCTGGGGGTGATTTGCTTAAATTCTTATCGTGGCATGTAAATTTCGGGTAAAATAGGGGTTTCGGTTTTTTTTAATCATGGCAAGCCATCCTTCTAGCTCTTTACCTGGCAGTTTTTGGTTTAAGGTTTTTTTTCGCTGGGACCGTCGATATAAACATGAGCATATTCCTGGGTAAGAGCCTAGTTATAAAAAGCAGTAAGTGCAACGGTAAGAACAAGGGTAGTTACAAGGGTTTGTAGTAAGATGAAAGGTAGGAACAAAGGTAGGCATAAAATAAGGAGCAGGTGTAGTCACAAGTTATAAGAGTGGAAACAATGGTATGCATCAGAGTAGTCACAGATTTGATTTGATTTTGATTTTGATGAGTTTATTAATTGTACATTATGTTGTACAAAATACATAAGGTGATTGAGTTCTACATCAGATTAAATTACAAAATAAAGGTATATAAAAGGTATATAAATATAGATAATATAAAATAACAATTACAGTTACAATAACAATAATCATAATCATAATAATAATAATAATAATAATAATAATAATAATAATAATAATAATAATAAGAATAATAGTAAGATGAATGTGAAGCTATAGATCAGTAATAATAATACAGCAATGCAAATATAGACTATGTAAATATACACTATTGACTTTTTCCATTGCTCAGGGAAGGTCGATGTGGATAGGGAAGTATTAAACATTTTCTAGATGGAAGGACCAATGGATGGAAATGCTGACTGAATAAAGCTGTGCGGTAGGGAGTCAATGCCCACTGCCTGGAATGTCGACTGGCACATAACGCATGCTATCTCGTCCGCCGTTACATCCACAAACGCAAAGCCCTCATAATCAGCCTCTTTTTCCAAGTTATTCAGAAAAAGAGAGAGATCTGGTGCCATATTATCAAAAAAGACAGAGGCAAAGTGAGCATTGAGATCCTCCGCCGAGAAACTACCCAGATTGGAGTCTGCTTTGGAAGAGATACCAAGATGCCTTAGTTCCTTCCAGAGCTGTTGAGGATCAGTGCTGTTCATAAGCCTATGCCAATATTCCATACATTCCACTCAGTGGAAGACGAGCAGAGGTGTTTGACTAAGAGAGATTGATGAACATAAACTGCCACCCCGCCCCCCTGGTTATTACGGTCACGCCTAAGAAGAGCATAACCCTCCAAAGCAACAAGCGCATCCTATATCGAAGGACCCAAATGGGATTCAGTAACAGCTAGCACGTGTATCATGGACTGTGACAAAATAAACAGCCTAATCGGCTCGATATGTCCCTTAAGGGAGTTAGCATTGAAATGACAGACACGCAGCATTATGCCCTCACCCCACACGGACCTTTGGTGTAAAGTGTGTGTTGAAGGCTAAGAGAATGATTGAGAATGAGATGAAGAAGAACTAAAGAGTAACGGATTGAATTGGGAAGAAGTAGAGGAAGAAGTTGTTACATGTGAGATGGGAGATGAAAGATGCGTACTGTGAAGAATACTGAAGTGATAATATGAAAATGTAATATCACCGCGAGAGAGAAGATGTGTCAGCATACCTGTTATTACAAAAAACGATTCAAATCTTCAATGCTGGAGATGAGTGTAGGGGTGGCTTCCTTCTTCCTGCGAACGTAGATTCGGCCACTGCGGATGAAGCTGATGAATCCAGAGTCAGATTGTCTCGCCTTCTCTCGTACAGTACGATGCAAATCAAAAACTTCCTTAGGAAGGAACTCAGGTTCAGCAGTCCAGGCATGATTGAGTTGGGATCAATCTCAGGGGGTAAGTTTGATGATAATGCAGAGGGTGCAGCTTACCCAACTTAATTTTGCTCTGGATAATTTCCAGCATGAGTGCTCTGGAGTGAAGTGTAACCAGAATCGATGGTGGGCGACTTTGCTGAAGATTCGTGGGCGAGGTTGTGGTTGGAGGTCGAGTTGAGGACGTTGCAGCGTTTGTATCGGAAGTTGACGTTGCTGACCTTGTGGTGGCCTTGCTGATGAGCATCCTTGCACCCACCATATCACGGGCTTCAATCCGGGCGCAGAGTTTTGAGTACTGCGAGGACAAGTGATTTCACATTGGCACCAGAAGGAGCAGCAAGACCTCCAATTACCAGCTCCGAGAAATTTGCAGAGCGTGTCGTCGGGTTCAGTCGAGCAAGATCAGAGCTGAGAGCGGCATTATTTTTCTTGAGTTGTTGAATTTTATTCGACAGCTCGGTATCACATTGGAGGGTAGCAGACACTTCGGGATTTTCAAATTTTTCCTTCAACTCAGCCAGTTCACCTTTAATATCTTCCAGCTGGTCCTCAACAGTGTCAACTCGAGCTACCAACTTCGGGATGACATCCAGCTCAGCAAGTTTGTTGTCAATCCCATGGAAGCGCTCCTTGAAGGAAGTCTTCAGGTTTCCAAGCTCATTCAGGATACTTCTCAAAAGTGCCTCATTGGCTACTGGCTCAACATTCTCTGAAGTTATGGCATTCGAGGTATTGGATGAAGTGGATGAGGTTGAGTTTGTGCGAAAACGAGTGTTCGGTGCATCGTTCTTCTTAGTCCGGTCATGCGTGGCCTAGGTGATGCAGAACGTGCAGGCTTTCGCTTGCTTACCTTGCAGCATAACAGTAGCTAATTTAGCACACTGCAAATGGTAGAGCTTGCTGCAATTGTCGTAACAGTGCAGTTTTGCATTTGTGCGCGCGGGCCCATGAGCAGAGAGGAGTATTTTTCACGTTCATGACTGAAGTTGTTACAATGGTATGTATCAGAGTAGGCACAGAGGTAGACACAAGGGTATGTGTATAAGTGTAGGTACAACTGTAGATTCAAGTATAAAATTCTGGGAGGTTGGCGAGCGGAGCGAGCAGTGGAGTACCCCCCCCCCTTCCCCAGTATTTATATATAACATGATGATTCATCAAATTTGATAAATTATTTTCTTGACCTCGCATGGGCCAGTGATATTTCTACTTGAGTTGGAAATTTTTTTTGTACTCGACGACCATTTTTTCAAATGCACCGCGTCCTTTGCGTGATCAAGTTATCCCATGCAGATTTCAGTTATGACAATCTGAAGTTGGTGAAGAAGACGTTCGCTGACAACGACTACCCAAGGGACTTCATAGAAAAGATGGTGAGAGAAAGAATACATGAAATTTATAACAAGAGCAGCAAGGGAAGAAGAAACATCGAGAGAGGACTCTACGGTGCGCTAGCATATGTTAAGGGATTATCGGAAAGATCAAGAAACGAATTCAAGAAGCACAGGATTTAAACCTACTTTAAAAATACTAATAACCTTAGCAATTTCTTTAGCAATTGAAAAGACTAGTTCTAGGAAGAAGACAGCAATAAATCAGGAATTGTCTACAGATTAAATTGCAAGGATTACGAAAAATGCTATGTTGGTCAAACGGGAGGGTATTTAAGAGTATGGATGAATTCACACAAAAGCAGCCTTAGGCAGATACTAGCAGTCACTAAGAGTACAGGAGTCAGAAAGCATTGGTTGAAAAATAGACACTAGTTTGATTTTCAGAATGTAAATATTTTCGAATACAACATCCAGAACAAGAGCAACAGAACGGGCTTGGAGAATATACACATCTACGGGGGTGATTTTAAGTAAGGATCATCCAAGGATCATCTTATGATCCGTATATGTGGTTTGACTGTAAGACCGATATAAATATTTTGTGATTATTATTTGTAGGTCAGTCAATATAAAGATTTATCTAATTTATAATATAGTAAGATACTTTATCTTTTCTATTTTTTATTCGGGAGAAGGTACAGCTGGTTTCGCTACAAAATTATTACAGTAGTGTTGCGGATTTACTGTTTCATTAATTTTATTTTTATTTGCCGGATTAAAAGCTGGTAGGAGAGGGTTGTCAAATAAATTGAGTAGACCATTAATTAAGTTTATTTGAATTTTATTCTCTAAGAATATATTATTATTTACAAAAAAAGGTTCAAGTTTAATAACTTTTATTAAATCTCTTAATAATTAATCAACAAGTATGAAATTTAAGTAGTTAATGTGTATTGACAGATTAATAAGTTTGATGTTGATAACATGAGCTCATTACCATAAAATAGAATAAGACAAATCATCAAAGTATAAAATAATTTAATTATAAATTATGGAGAATCACTATTGAGCCAGGTCCAGTCGAAATGTAAAATGAGATAAAATAAATCAGTGTTGTATACTTAAGAGAACTATCCAGAAGGTTAAGTTGAATTTAATGAATTAATGCAAATGAGCTGAGAATGAGCTTGAGAGAGAGAATAATAACTGATTAAAGAGAGAAACTGAGATATGAGAATATGTTGAATTGAGAATTGCCAGCATTAATTTCCGTGTAAAGAAACTTAACTAATTTGAGAAATCGCCTAGTCAAAACTCTTGACGAATTTGATTATATTAATTCAAACCATAAATACGAGTTTTGCTTGAGTACAGTTGAGGTAAACAAAGCAACAGAGAATGGCCTTGAAAAGAGTAGAAAAGAAAATGGCTGCGTGTAAGACAGCACAAAGAAAAGAGAGAGAGAGCAAGAGAATGCACAGTAATTTTATTGATTTTCTGGCTGTGAGAAGGACAATGTAAAAGCACCGGTAAATAATTGTTACCGGTTCTGAGCGAAATACCTGAAGATGCCACGCCGTGAAAGCTCTCCTTGCTGAGCAATTAACCCAAGAATTGAATTGAGCCGAGCCGTTTGAGTTAATTGAAGATCACATGTCTCCCGAGTTGAGCCAACACCAAGTAGCTGATTCGTCGAGTTGACTGTACTGATGAGATGACTACGTTGAGGATGATGAGAAAGAGTCACGAGAAATAACCAAGAGAAACCCGAGAAGTTTCACAAAATGGCGAGTGAAACCGTCTATTCACGAGCGTTGTCTTGAAGAGAGAGAGAGGCCCGAGCGTAACAGTCACGTCATAAGTAAATGTAAACACCGATATCGATTTGAACTTAAATTATGAGAGTTTTCTTATTGACATTAAAAGGTGTGAGCGTTGGTCGAGTAGCAGCAGAGAGTGGCCTTGAAAATAGAGAGAGATAGCCCGATAGAGAGAGAAAGAGAGAGAGAGAAAATGGCCGAACTGGCTACGTGCTTGTGCACATTGAGATAGACGAAATTAGCACAGAGTCGTAAATTCTGTGCTAGAGAAAATGAAAAGTGAGAAGGGGCAAGGAAATGACTGTTCCTTGCACCAGAATACCTGGAGATGTTCGATGAGTGAGGATTGTCCTTGAACCAGACAAATTCTCCGTAGACCACCGGTGAAGAGTAGCTGATACACGTGGTAATGGCGCGGCTCCGAGGTTTTTGATGATCACAGAATTACTGTCTGTGATCGTCCGGATGAGCTGGTGCACGGTGAAAGGGCAGGTTCCGGGACTACCTGGTGAAAAAGGCGATGAGAAGAGCCGTTGAGACGAACCGTGAAAAACCCGGGAGAAAACCAGAAGCCAGCACGCGAGGCCTATGGCAGCAGCAACGGCGACAGCGGTACTGCCCAGCACTACGGCGCGCGGGAGTGAGAATTGGGACTAAAGTCCCCGCCTAGACTCATAGATGGAGCCATGTAGTCTATCAATTTAAAGTTGAGCGAATGAGCCGAAATATTTACGAGCGAATAGTGGTCCACTCTGTAATAAGTAGACTTTACTTAATGAGGCTTATTTTTCCGCTAATTCTTACTGTAGACAGCAATAATCGTGTAAACGTCATTTTCTCGAATCTGATACGTGAACTAACCGGATTCCAACGTTGTTTTTTATACGAGAACTGCCTCTGTTCCCGTTGTCTCTGAATGAAAAATGAAACTCACGAAGAAACACGGTTCTTCGTTAGTTTTAAGATTATAGAATTGAAGCAACAAAAGAATCATCACACTTTGCTTGCGTCTGCTACGTACTGTTTAACCGACGCTTCATTCACTTCGAAAATTATAATGAAAAATGCAAGATTTATCGTTCAAAAATCTTTGTAATATGTTTTCAATTTCATTCATTAATTTGGCAAGAAGTTATCAAAAGGTTTATTGTACATATTAATAGCAAAATGTAAGATCAACAAAGATTATAAGCTTCAGCTCACAGTAAAGTTTGATGTATATCTATATACATGAACTATGTATATAGTTGTACTCAACGCTGACATAGCTGCTAACGCGTAGTGACAAGCCGATACACGCAGTGCAGCTAAAAAAAAAAATGAGGAATCCGAGATAGAAATATATATTTAACAAGAAACTTCATCAGATTCGAGAAAGTATTTTCTTGACCTCGCATGGGACAGTGATGTTTCTACTCGAGTTGGAAATTTTTCTGTATGTTTGACCAAACTGACCGTCACGTACAGAAAAGTTCCAACTTTCGTAAAAACATCACTGTTTGCATGCTTGGTCAAGAAAATACTATTCTTAAGTTTTATTTTTCCACCTGTATCATATACTTCCCGATGATTCTACCCCTGGATTTGGTTCTGTGTTGTGTTAATGTTGCGGAGCGAACAATAATTTCTCTCCGTACACATCGTCGAGAAAAATAAATCAATAGTTTGTAGACTGAGTGGCGCCATCTATTGGACCACGGAGAACTACATGGTGTTGGTGCTCTCGCGCCGCTGTCTGCGCAGATTGGGACGGCTGGCGGTGCTGCTGTCGCTGACGCCGGCGAGACAGCTGCTCTTTGTTCACTTCTCGTTTTGGCGTTAACACAGCACGCTACATTTTCGCTCCAGTGAACTAAGTTTTCTTGGGTTATTGTAATAAAGTTCATCTCAGTGGTTACTTCCTGTGTTTTTTTTTCAAGTGTCAAAGTTCTTGTGCACTTTTGGTCCAGCTCGACGTGGTTGCTGGAATCAATAATATTCCAGCTTTCTCACCGCATTTTCGAACCAGCGTACCTACAGCTGTTCTTGTTGGCGACTTACGAAGTCATTGCACAGTACATACTCACCGGACATCTCCAGGTATTTTGGTTCAAGTAACAATAATTTACTTGAACCAATCAACCTTGTTTACATGCATTAATTAAGTACTGTACTTCTCTGTGTTTTGTGCCTGCGGCTTTATGTGCGCGGCAATTTTCTCTTCTCTTTGCGAATATTCAAATCCGGATCAGTGACTACATTTAAACTCACATTGTGAACACAGTGCAAAACCGCGCGAATTTTTCAAATCCTGATTGGTGACACACATTTTCTCTGCTGGTAATAGTGTCTGAATATTACACTGTGGACTGACTATTCGGCGGTCTCCATCACTTGCCTGCTCACGCAACACGCTGTGGTCTGACCATTCGGTGACCGCGACTACTCGCCTGCTTTACACCACTCTGTGGTCTGACCATTCGCTGACCGTAACTACTCGCCTGCTTTCATACAGCACTGTGGTCTGACCACCATTAGCCAGATTTTTCTACTTTTCTACTTTCGTCAACTCATATCTCTCGCCTTTTACTATGTCAAGTAGAAAAACTTAGTGTTTGTGCACCATCTGTATAAAGCCAGCGCGATCCAATGCTCACATACATATATGTGACAACTGTGGAAAGGGTTTCCACACTTCGTGTGCCAAACTTGCTACAGTCAGCCTTGAAGGTAAGCCTGGCAAGGCCTGTCCTCCCTGCATCACTCAAGCTACTCCTCCTTCCCATGGAAAACACAACTCTCGCGCCCGATCGATATCATCCTCGTCGAATACTTCAGCACACTCTGAGCCGAAGGATACCTCTGCGAAGGATGATACCACTCTGAAGGAGGCTACCACCGACGAAATGCTGAGGACGATTCTTCACGAGATGAAGTCAATGAGGGATACCAATAGCGCTTTGATGGAATTGACACCAAGCTGCTGGGACTAGATGCAATCCCCGTCCTGGTCAAGAGAATGGACAACGCTGAGTCGGAGCTAGAAGAGGTTAAACGCGAGCTTGCGGAGATCAAGCAAACACTTGAGTCTTCAGCCGATGTTTCTGCTGCACAAAACCCGGAGCTTCTCAACAAAGTCTTGACCTTTGAAAAGACTAACGCCGAGTTATCCATGCGTTTCACACAAGTCTCGACCCACGGACCTTCGAACTCGTCTGATGTGGTGATCGGCGGCCTTACGGTTCCTCCGGGTGCCTCGCTAAAGGCTCTTGTTCATTCGGTCTTAAAAACTGTGTACGCAGACATTGACTCGCGGGATATTATCTCTGCTCGTCTGCTTATTAGTAAGTCTGCTGTTAAGACAGCCCTAGATGGCACGACGACAGCTGCACCGCACGCACAGAAGGATAAGACTGATGAAAACCCTGAAACGTCTACATCTATTCAGGTACCACGGCAACCACGCCCACCTTCAATCATCGCGACTCTCAGTTCTCGCGCTTCACTCTTGGAAATCATCAAGGGCAAGATTCAGCTAGGCAAGCTTCACACTACTGCTCTCTCTCCTAATCTTCCTTCTAGTATTCAGTCAACTGCTATAAGTCCTGCTCTCATCAATATCAATGAGTTCCTGGATAGAGAGACCTTCAAACTTCGACGCTTTGTTTACCAGAAGGCAAGACAACCCAACTCTGGATTTACTACATTTGTAAGAAATGGCAAGGTTTTAGTCCGTAGGAAGAAAGGAGATGTCGCTACTCCCATATCAAGTGAACAGGATCTAGAGCGTTTTTTGTCATAACAGGTATACTCTTACATCTTGTTTCCCGTGGTAATACAACATACTCATCTTACCATCTTAGATTCATCAATCCTTCACCCCATGATACTCCTTCATTTTCATATTCATCTCAAACTTCCTTTCTAACCCCTGATCAGAGGTCCGTGCGGGGCGGGGGCATGCTACTGCGTGTCTGTCATTTCAACGCGAACTCGCTTAAGGGGCATATTGAGCAGCTCAGGCTGTTTCTTTTGACTCAGACCAGGTTACACGTGATTGCTGTCACTGAGACCCATTTGAGTCCTTCGATTGAGGATGTGCTTGTTGCTCTTGAGGGTTATACTATCCTTAGGCGTGACCGTAATAACCAAGGGGGTGGAGTAGCACTTTATGTGCATCAGTCCCTCTCAGTGAAACACCTCTGCTCGTCTTCCACTGAGTGGGATGGTAGGCCTGGTCATCCTGACTATTTTCTTGCTGAGGTTTCTCTGGGTAGCGCTGACCCCATATTTGTAGGTGTGGTGTATAGGCCCCCACATGCTCCGTTTGTCCTTGGGTCTGACTTTGTGTCCCACCTGCGTGATAGTATGCATGATCACGGCACCAAGGTCATACTCGGGGATTTTAACGCGGACCAGCTTTCAGACTCCCCTGATGCGAATTATGTGCGCAATTTTATTGAGGAGAACTCTCTGTTCTCGGTTTCATTTGGGTCTACACACCACACCTCTCACTCGGATACCTGGCTAGACCTAGTTCTCGTTGACGCACTTGACACTGTGACTGACTATTCGAAGACAGAGACCCCTTTCATTGCAGGACATGACCTACAGACTGTTACCCTTGACATTCAAACCCCACAACTTTTGGCTAATGACTTTACTTACAGGGACTTTAAATCTGTAGATGCTGGGGCTTTGAATAAATTTTTGTTTGACTGTGACTGGTCAGTATTCACGGATGAGTCGTATTCACTTAGTGAGAGGGTTGATTGCTTGTATTTTAATCTTAATGCTGCTCTTGATATTTTCGCTCTTCTAAAAACCCTCAAACAAAAGAAGAATCGCCATCCGTGGTTTACTACATACCACCGGGACCTATTGACTGAAAGAGACAGACTCTACAGACGTTACCGACGCTCAAGACTCAATATTGAACTGTTTTTATACAGACAGGCGCGAGATTTTGCACATGAAAGGAACGAGTCTGCGAGACGGAAGATCATGGTGGCCTCGCGTTTGTGGATGTGACGGTGGACGAGATAGCATGTGCTATCAGTCAGTCGACATCCCAGGCAGTGGGCATTGACTCTCTCCCACAGAGCTTTATTCAGTCAGCTTTTCCATCTATTGGTCCTTTCATCTGCAAAATCTTTAATGCTTCCCTATCGACTTCGACTTTCCCTAAGCAGTGGAAGAAGTCGATGGTGATCGCACTGAATAAAATTCCCTCTCCGTCTTGCCTGAATGATTATCGTCCCATCTCCCTGCTCAGTTTCATGTCGAAGATTCTTGAGAGGCTTGTCCATAACCAGATTTCTACTTTTGTTGAATCGCAGGGTTTGATGGACGATTATCAGGCAGGTTTCAGGGCGGGTCATAGTACACAGACGGCACTGCTTAAATTCATGGACGATATTCGAATCGGTATGGACAGGAGACAAATGACTGCGCTACTACTTTTTGATTTTAGTAAAGCCTTCGATTTGGTCTCGCACGTAACATTGCTCAGGAAGCTGCAATCTCTGGGTTTTTCGCATGGGGTTTTGAGGTGGGTTGCCTCTTATCTGACTGGCCGCTCGCAGGCGGTAAGAGCGGAGGACGGCACTTTTACTTCTTTCCGTCCCCTTAAGGAGAAGTCAGGCGAGGGTCCAATGGTAGTTAGTTAAAATTAAAAAAAAAAAAATTGAGGGGATCAATTCAAAAAAGGGCTCTGTAGCAGGGTAGCGACATTGAAAAGCTACATTTAAAAAAAAACTGCATCAAAATTCGTTGAAAATTGGCCGAGAAAAACGCAGAACGGTAATTTGGTATTTTTTTTCGTCGGCCGCATCAGCCGTGACAGCAGACGCCACTGCTGCTACAGTGCGTTGCTGTGCGTGAGACCACGCGTACGTAATTCTAACCAACAAATTTCTAATCATGCAATCAAAAAGTAACAAATTTGTTGTAACCCACGTTTTTGTTGTATTTATGTTTTTATAAGTAATTTCAAACAGTTGCAAAGTGATCAGAGCCAAGAGCTTAGAATCTTCAAAGTTGGTAGGACAAGATTTCAATAATCCTTAGTCAGGTTTGAAATGTATGAACTAAGCCAGCCAATTACATACTTGAGGTGATAAACACTGATAAAGTTTTTTATTGACACAGTCTCTGAGGGTATATTAGAGTCAAGATCTTAGAAACTTCAAAGCAAGTTACAAGTTTTAAGCAATTTTTAGTCATTTTAGGAATTCTAAATTTTATAAATAGTTTAAAAATATTTTTTTTCTACTTTTTCAATTGATTTATTTATCAAGAATTCTTTTTTAGTTTTAAAATTTTATAACTATTGAATACTTATATTACTTCAATACTTATAACTATTGAAAACTTGTCTTACTCGCTTTGAAGATTCTAAACTTTTGATTCTTGTAGATGACTTATAGAGACAAAATTAAACAGATCTTGAAAAAATTTAATCTGGTTCATTTTTATGAGCTACATGCAAAGTTTATTATTGTCATAAAATCTTAAGATTTTCTTGGCTGACAATAAAGGTGTACTATGATTTTTTTTTGTGCAAGGCAACCATGCCTTTGAGCATTGACATTTGCTCTTGCTGGGAGACCTACAACTTACTTTACATTTGAACTGTTCCAAAGCGTCAAGTCAATTCATTTGATAAGATCTCATTAGTTCAAGAAAGTTCTGATTGCATGAGTGATTGCAGCTACTGTTCCAATTTTTAGTTATCAAGTAGGCTAAAGTAAGTGGTCTCCCAGCAAGAGCAAATGTCAATGTTCACAGGCATGGTTGACTTTACACAAAAACAATAATAGTTCAGCTTTATTGTCAGCCAAGTAAATCTTAAAGAATTTGTAGCAATAATAGACTTTGTGTGAGTGAAGCTTATAAAAATAAACCTGATTACAACTCTTTCAAGATTTGTTTAATTTTATGACTATGTCTTGTTGTTGTTGTTATTTTTTTTTTTTTTTTTTTTTTTTTTTATGTACAGATATTGTTAAAACAACTATTTTATTGAAATATTACTTGTATTTGAAATTTTTATGAATCAAGAGACCTACTTTACATGAAGAAAATTATTGAAATTTTTACGATCTGAAGCAAATCAAGAGTAAATATTGAAGAAATAATTGAAGAAACATGAATTGTTTATAATGCAACTGAAGAGTTTTATTTAAGAAGAAAATTTTTTCATAAAACTAGTGATTTTGCTAATTTTATTTAAGAAATAATGTATGATTCTTTTTTTCAATTGACACATTTTCAGCCTTGTATTGAGTGTAATGAATAAGTAATTTTGAGTTTCAGCTTATTTCATTATTTTGATTTTTCATCACATATATATTTGATTTTGCAAGATAATTTTTACCACGAATTTGATTTATTGAGGAGAGGTAGCTGAGGAGTAAGCCGTAAGGCAGTCATAAAGTTTTACAAACTTATAGGTTAGACGCGCATAGCCACGCACAGCAACAGCGGCAGACGACGACATGGCTGCCGCGATTGACGAAAAAAAATCTTAAACTGCCGTTCTGCGTTTTACTCAGTGAATTTTTAATCAATTTTCATGATTTTTTTTTTAAATTACAGCTTTTTAATTTCTCTACCCTGCTACAGAGCCCTTTTTTAAAAATATTTTCTTAATTAAAATCTATTCATCAAAAAAACTCGCCTGACTTCCCCTTAATAAGGGTGTGCCTCAGGGCTCGGTGCTGGGTCCTCTGCTCTTCCTTCTGTTCATCGTTGATATTACCCATGGCCTTGGCCCTGGTGTCTGCTATATGGTTTATGCGGATGATTTGCAGATTTACGTGCGGGGCCGACTTGAGGACATGCATGCCATGCTGGGAAGACTGAGCCGGGGTGCTGAGCACGTCGCTGACTGGGCTGCCGCCAATCAGCTTGTACTGAATGCTAGTAAGACCAAGGCAATGGTTTTTGGGACTCCGTCGTATGTCAATAGCTTTAATGAATTGGGTATTCATGACCTGCGGTTTGGCGGCTGCACTGTCCCGTTTGTCCCCTCAGCGCGTAGTCTGGGGGTGGTGCTGGACTCTAAGCTGAGCTGGAAAGACCATGTTCGTTATGTTTCTCGGAGAGCCAATTCTCTTTTGTACCGTGTTAACCACTTCAGACGCAGCACCACCTTTCAACTGCGCAAGCACCTTATACAGACCCTGCTCTTTTCTATAATTGACTATTGTTCACTTGTGTACTGTAATATCTCGGGTGAGCAGGATCTCGTATTACAGCGCTTGCTCAATCGTGGGATCAGGTACATCTTTGGGATCAGGAAGAGCGATCATGTCACACCTTATAGACGTGAGCTCGGCTGGCTTCGGGTGGCGGGCCGCAGAGATTATTTTGCTGCCTGTCTGCTCTACAGGATTCTTCATATGGGTACTCCGCCATATTTGGCGAATTTTTTTAGTGAGAAGCTCAGCTCGCGTCCTTTGAGAATGTCGAACCCGCATGCGCATGATGTGTTGATTGTTCCCTCTCACCGCACGGAGTCTCTGAAACGCTCCTTTCATGTGCTAGCTACCTACTCCTGGAATTCACTACCCCCTCGTATTTGCCAATCGTCATCCCTTCCCATTTTCAAACACCTCATCAAATCACACATCTTTACTACTGAGCGAGAAGATTAAGCTCTGTACGCTGTGTATAGACTGTAGTCAGATTACTTACCTGTTGCAATATTGTTTGATATTATATTTTTTTATTTTTATTTTTATTTTTATTTTTTATTTTTATTATTTTCAGAATATTGTTCTTATTTTTTATATACTTTATTTTATATTTGTTATATTATTCTGATGTAAATACTTATTTGTTGATCTATGTATTTTGTACAACATAATGTACAATCAATAAACACATCAAAATCAAATCAAAATCTCTTTTCAAGGCCATTCTCTGTTGTTTTGCTTATCTCACCTTTATTCTATCTAACTCGTGTTTACGTTTTTGAATTAATAAAATCAAATCCGTAAAGGGTTTTGACTAGATGTTTTCTCACATTAATTAATTTTCTTTACACGGAAATTGATTCTGGAAAGTTCTCAATTCAAACGTATGATATTCTTACCTCTCATTTTTTCTCTTTAGACTAATCTTTATTAAACTGTATGAAACTCACCAAGTGTAATTTTATAATTATTTGAATTTTTTGTTTGTAAATTTAAGTGCTTTGTTAAAATTAAAAATAAATTAACACTGTTTTTATTAAATTGTGTCTTTCTCAACTTTTATTTAACAATCTTCCCCTACCAGCTTAATCCGGCAAACAAAATAAAATTGATAGACCGGTCAATCTGGAACAGTTAAGTTGAAAGAGGAATTTTCCCGAAATTTATACAAGTTCACTTTTTAAATGGGGTACTCGGGAAAGCTCCTTTTCTAAAAGAACCTAGTTAAGGGAGAGCCCCGAATTCACTCTGTTTCAAGTTTTTAAATTTTTACAATTTCTATGAATTTTTTTACCCATTCTTATGTAGCCTATGTTAATTCTAGAGTAATTTGAAAGATACTCGTAAAGACAGCATAAAAAATGCAGTTTTTCGTGAGTTATTAAAAAACAATTACACACACACACCGACATTCAGACAAAATAAGCGATAGATATATGTAGATTAATAATTTATGTTGCATACTATTTATATCGATTTATACCTTGAGCCGCATTAATGACTCAAAATTGATGACGTTAATTAGATACTTTAAGTTATTAATTAAAGAAAAATCTAAAATTCTTGACATCATATCTTAGGTTAGAACATCTGTTTTTTTGCTTTATACAAAAACCAACTTTCTTTTTAGGTATTTATTATAATGGTAACCTTTTTAACAGCATTACTAGTTTATATTTCTTATTATGTTGGTTTTCCCTGGTGGTGGAACAAGAGTCCAGGATTCAGTATTGTATTACTAATTGTTGGAAATTGGTTGCTAATGAATGTTTGCTTTCACTACTATAAGGGAATAAGTTTATCCGCAGGACATCCACCAATCAACGGTTTGATACCTGAAGCTGTCAGTATTTGTAAAAAATGTATGAAACCAAAGCCTCCTAGAACTCATCACTGTTCAGTTTGCAATTCTTGTGTTCTCAAAATGGATCATCATTGTCGTATCCTTTTAATTGAGTCATAAGCTATATCAATAGAAATCGTAACTTTCTGTATTATATTATTTATACATTGCTCACTAGATTATTTAATGTCTTTTCCATTTTTGTCCAATAAAATCATTTATTTTTTTAGCTAACAATCGACCTAATTGTGCATAAAAATATAATTTTTAGTTATCTTAATCATAAAATTAACTCTATTCTTTTCTTCCGGTTTTTCCCCTGCTTGCATTTTTGGCTCCTGCAATTTTTTGCCCTTTCATCATATAATTTTCGTTCAAAACTTAAAATTTATAATTTTTCTAAGAGTTAGGAAGTAACTTGTAAGACATAAGCGCAATATGTATTAATAATAATACAATTAAAAATTATGAAACATGTAAGAAAATTTTAAATCCTTATCAAAAACACAGGCAATAAATTTGCCTCTGTTACTCAATTATTAATTACTAACATTGGCTTTTGGGTAGTTGTGCCAATCGAGATTTAATCATTAATAACTTCTAGTAAATTCTTTTGTTTGTTTTGATCTCTAAACTGTAACGGAATACATATCCCGTATCGCGAATCATCCGTTGATTAATATCGGTAGGAATCGGGCCAGAGGGCAGCAGCTCGCGGGCTACTCGAACTGCTACCGCGCGTGTGTGCGTGTGAGTGTGAGATGTCGCGACGGTTAGAGTTGCGCACGCACGATTAATTTCGCTCCGTAGTGAATATCGTGCGGCAGAACCTTTGTTAGCTCTCGCTGTTTTTTTGTGAAATAAAATAGTAAAACCGGAGTGACGTGTGTGATCGAGTGGCCACTGACTGCGAGAAAAGAATGCAGGATCAGCGTGATCAACAACAGCGTCAATCCGTGAGTTTCTTTTGATAGAAAACTGATTGTATTTGCGAGGCTGCCGGCAGCGCGGCAGCCATCTTCTATCTCCCTCTCTCTCTAGTTCGCGGATAGTCGCGAACTACCGTAAGTTTTCTTTTTGTATTAAATCTTTTCCTTTTTGTTATTTAATTTATTTGAGGTCAGTCAGCGCGGCGTGCACTGACTGACGCACTTCAATTTAGCTCTTAAATTCATTCATTAAAGTTAGCTTGAAAGTACTTATATTTCTTTACCTTTTGAAACCCGATCTCGTCCTCCGCAAATTCCTAGACTCGTAGCCCGAGAGATTTCGACTGGTACTTGAGCAGTCTCACGTCGTACTCGTCTTGTTGGGGAGTTAACATCGCGGACGCGAACGTGGTATCATTTTTCAGGTACAGAGCTGGAGTTGAGAAGTGTGTTTCTTTTACACACAGTACGCCGCAGGAGCCGTGTAGTCATTTGGGCTGACTTCGAGGGTTCCGGGTGCGCAAGGGCGACCCGTCCTTTTGAATATACAAAGCTGTCTATTTACGCAACTAGTTCGACAGTTACAAAACATATATAAGGACTCGGTCAGCCTAACTAGATAGGAATTCCAGAGGAGTTGGGTTATTTTGAGATCTGAATCCAAATAAAATTTTAAAAATTTATAATGTTTCATTCAACTCATTCAATTATTTGCCAATCTTCCTAGACTCAATTTTATAAAATTATTGAAAATGTATTTTAGGTTAAAAAAAAATTCTTATATTATAGATAACTGCGTAGAAAATCAAGCTGAGTGCAGACGAGGGCCCGACTCGTCGCCCTAAAATTATGATCTGGGCACGCGCTGGTTATCAGAAATTCTAAGTGAGGTTCGTTTTTGTATTTATACGTGAAAATTTTTTTTTAAATAGGTTATGTTGTCGCCTTCTATGTACAAGAGTTACGGTCGTAAAGTAAGTTAATCATGCATCATTGAAAAAGTTGGAAAACTTATGGTAGGATTGGTTTTTTGGTATAACTGAGAAATTATTTAATTTTTTTTTCTTTATTTGCCCTAAATCAAAAATGAGTCAGTAGGATATTGATTAAAATGAGAAGAGTTGTAAATATTCATTCAGACTCACCAATTTAAAATTATTAACCCTTTTGTTATTATATAAAAATGCAGGTATAAATCTTTGAATTTTTACAACTTTTTTTATTTAAAAAAGTTGTAAAAATTCACCAAATTTACCAAAATTTGATAAAATAGAACCTATAAAATGATTTGGAAGAGTTATGTAGAATTCTGAAAATAAATCATATTATAAAATTGCAAATCTCTTTTTGCTTAATCTGGTCTTAGACCAATAAGTTGAAAAACCTTGTTGTAAAATTATTTAAATGATATCACTTCTTTTTGTTAAATTAACTATGGCAAAAACTCTCCCAAGCTTGTTTACCTTGGCAAGGTTTTTTTAGGGGATATCACTCATTTATATTAAAAATTTTTAATTCTGACAAGTTTCAATTTTCCAACACCAGTGCACCAGTTCGTCAACTCTGATTATAGGACAAAAAGTTCAAGACAGAACATCCAAAAACCATAAAATCCAAATTTTCCCTAAAATTTAAAAATCGAATAAATCTGCTTATTACAGGTATTAAATAAAAATATATTTAGGAAAAATTTGGATTGTATGGTTTAGCCCGAATTCGCGGCATCGGTGGCCACATCTAAATGTTCGTTTGGGATAGACCGGTTTTTTAAAACAAAAAATTATTTCAGTGTCTTTCGACGAAAATTTATATTCAAATATCTGCTTACAATAAATTTTTATGACAAAATTTTCGTTGAATAAAACGCTATGGACCCATTATCAAAATTAATTTATTATAAGGTGTGTTGAAAATTGTTAAATTATTATTTTAATTAGTATTAGCGTCAAATTAATTAATAAGTTAATAAATTTTTCATCGAAAAAAAATTCTAAAATTTCACAAACTGCCGCCACGCCATCTGTCGTCAAATTTCTGAAAGGCCGAAATTTTTAAAAAATTCGAACGTCGTCGAAGGGTGAAGAATTTTTTTTCGGCTGTTTTTGAAAAATGTGAATTTCAAATTAATTATACAACAAATTTAGGCCGCTAAAGTGGTAGAAATGATGAATACTATACAAAAGTAGAAGCGTTTAAAGTGTTTCAATATTTTTTTTCTTACAAATATTTGAGAAAACCATTAAATGAAATTTGAGTGAGGTTACGGTAACTTTTGTTACTGTAAATAAAGCGCGGTAGTACTGGCTACTTTTTTTTGGGAAAACTCTCCCAAGCCAGCTACCGCTGGCTTTGATTAGATATTAATAAACATTTCTACGAAGTCTGATCAAAATTGACCATATAAATTAATAAAATAATTATTGATATTCGTTTTCTTACAATAGAGATCCTTTAGAAAAACCACATACATATAGTTTCACTATCAAAGAATTCATTTCTTGAAACTGCAAAAAATTGACCCTTTGGAAATTTCACAATAATTTTACAAAAATAATTTTCACGTGAATAACCTCCAAAACTGCGGTATTCAAAGGTGAGGTTAGAAGTTTTAAAAAATGTTTTGTTGTGATTGTCAATGTTTTTTTGGTAGAAAATAATTTCAGAAGCCATGAAAAGTTAAAAAATAAATTTTGATAACCAATTGTTAGTAATTTGGTGTAATAATTTTTTTTTAGTCTTGAACTTGACTAGCTCTGGTAGAAAACCACCTTAAAGTGCTTATCTAAATTATCTTTCCTTGAACAAAAATTTTTCAAATACTTAAAATAGCTGAAGGTTTTTTTTTATTTTATAGTATGAAGTAATAGATGTCTGTCTAAAATTTTTTTGTGAACTTAATTTTGCATCGCAATAAGAACATTCATGTTTTTTCATTTTATAATGTGTTTTAATATGTGGAATTAAATTTTTTGAAGAAAATCAATCCAAGAATTTTAATGAAACTTTTAGGTTACTTTTAGGTTATAAAAGCTTGACTATTAATTTAATGAAAATTTTTATTTATTGGAAAATAAACCTAAATCTGATTGCATAAAAATTAAATTTTCTATAATTAAAATTTTTTCGATTGTATAAAGGCAATAATAAAAGTTAAAACTTCATAAAATTTTTTTATTCAACAGAAATAAATAAGGAATTTTTTTTAATTCATACAGTATATAGAAATATGATCAAAATTAAATTTGATGGACGAAAAAATTTTCCAAAACAAAAATTTTGAAAGAAACAAGTTTTCAATTAAAATTAAAAAATTCAACTTAAATAATTTTTTAAAAATTTTCATCGAAACGATATTATTAATTTTATATAAAACCTAAATTTTTTAAAATGTATAAGGACAATCATAAGAAAATGAATTTTTACATTAAACACAAAAAAATACAATGTATTTTTTTGCACTTATAAAGTAATAGATCGAAGTATAGATCGAATAATAAATTTTTAAAATTGATAGAGGAAAAAAACAAAATTTTGAAAGAAAAATTTATTTACTTTGTGAAAATTTTCATCCAAACGAGATTATTAAGGTAAATGTCCGGGATTATTGGACACTTTTCAAAGGGGGATTTTTGGTTTATGCTAGATTATTACGCTAAAGCTGCATGAAAATCTATAATTTTTTCACAGGATGATGAAAAAATAAGTCAGGAATAGTGTTCAATCATTTTTTTCATTAATTGTTCATCATAAAACTGTTTAAATTATTATAAACTAACACAAAAGTCATGTCAACGAAGTTGGCACCACCCAAAAAAGATTTTTCAGAAGTGTCCCCCCGAACCGTCCCCCAGAATGGCACCCCTAAATTTCGCAATTTACGCATATTTTTCGCATTAAACTCTCTAACCTTGATTAAAAACTTATCAAAATCACTTGTTTACCGCTGTGGATGGTTAAAATCACTTGATTTTAATTTAATATCACTAAATACTACACTCAACATCAGCTCCTCAGCAGAAGATCATGAACGAAAAACTCAACCGAGGTTATCTTTGCCGGTCCGGCCGTCGAGTGGTTTTTCGTAAAAACTACGTCAACTTTGAAAGCTCCGATATAAATATTCTTCATAAACACCGGTGAAATATCAAGGTAAACACCAAAAAACCGTAAATAAAAAAGGGGGACAAACGTTAAACTTGAGCTTGTCCGGGTGCCACTGAAGGGACAAGTAGTCTCAAATGTCCCCCTGGGCGGCACCCCCTCGATAAATAATGAATAAAGATAATTCACGGAAAAAATTGATTTAAATATTTAGTTTAAGGTGTTAAGTGAAAAAAAAAAAAATTTTCAAGTTTTTAAATTAATTCTACGCTTTGCAACCGATAAAACAAAGTGCATCTTTTGATGATGATTCGAATTTTTCCTGGGGGTGCCAAACAACTTTTGAAGGTTTTGAAGGGCTCATTTGGAAGTGATTTTTAAGCTACTTTTAAGGTTATAATCCAAGTTTTTTTATACTATAGTAAAGTTTAGTGGTTAAACTAAATTTAGAATATTTTTTCGGGGTCTAAAGTGTGATTTTATAATAAATAAGGAGGGGGGGGGTACCACTGTGGTGGACAATTACGTTACTGTCCAATAATCCCGGACATTTACCTTAATTTCATCAGAATTTTTGCTTTCTATAAATATTTGATTTGAAGATGTGCATCTTGATAGAGCGACATACAATTGACCATGAGAAAAAATTGGTTTATCAATATATATACCGGCAGATTCAAAACTTTGTCCTTGGGACACAGTTTTGATTTGTTTTGATCTGTTTTGATATCTATATTCAATATAATTGAAAATAATTCAATTGTAGAACAATTTTTTAATTGTTTTTAACAACATCGATGAGAGTAATTCAATCTATACTTATGATTGAATTTAATCTTTAATTACATTTTTTCATATTTTGTGTTTTAACAAAACATTAATTTGGCTGCACCTAAGGCTCTCCAAATGGAAGTCTGAGGCGCAGCCGAAAAAAATGCTTATATTTTTGACAAAAATTATGCATATTTAAGGTACTTTTGGCTGCACCTCAGGCCCTCCAAATGAAAGTCTGAGGCGCAGCGAGGCGCAGCCAAAAAAAAAGTGCTTAAGTTCCGATATTTTTGACTAAAATAACGCATATTTAAGGTACTTTTGGCTGCGCCTCGCTGCGCCTCACGAAAAAAAAAAAAACCCGTTCAACTATATAATATAGTAAGATTTATCATTCAAAAGGGCATAAAAAAAGAAAATTTTTGGCGCAAACCGTAGTTCCCTTTTCCCTCCCTAGGGTCTAAAATAGTGATTTTTCAACTTTAATTCATATCTCAGAGTCATCGTTGGCTCAGTCGTCGAAGACACACGTCTTAGTTGGCTGAAACATCGGCGCGCCGTGGCACAGTGCAGTAAAACGTGGTAAGAATGTTCTAAATTCTTGAGCCCCCTTAAAATTTATCATTAATATACTAAAATTGATATCAAACTGTAGGTTCGGTGTCCAATTGTTGATCCCTCGTGCACTTTTTTCGATAAAGTGGATTATTTTTGCAGTAGCACACGGAAAGTAACAAGTAGTTTTAAAACTTTTTTAATCCTTTTTTTTAATAATTTTAATGATTTCACAGACTGTAAACTGAAAAAATGTGTTAAAATTGTTATGAAATAAGAATTTTTCGATGTATTTTTATCTGCTTGATCAGAATTCATAATAAAATTATGAGATTAACAGGGTTTTTTAAGAATAAATCGAAAAAACGTGATTCTATCCTTTATACGTTCTTTAAAATGAATAAAACATCGAAAAAAATCATAAATTGAGGTAAAAAAGATAAATTAAGGTTTTTTCATTTATTTCAAATCCAAACCTACAAAACCCTCCGTATTATTACTTGAGAGTGAAATCATGAAAATGACCAAAACAAAAAAAGGATGGTAAAAATCACGTTTTTTCGATTTTATTTTTAAAAACCCTATAAATCTCATAATCTGATTATGAATTTTCATTCTGCGGATGAAAATACATCGAAAAAGTATTATTTTATAACAATTTTAACACATTTTTTCAGTTTACAGTCAGTGAAGTCATTAAAATGATTTAAAAAAAGATAAAAAAAGTTGTAAAACTACTTTTTACTTTCCTTGTGCTACTGCCAAACAAATCCACTTTATAGTTGGGTCGATCAGGCAAAAGTAATCGATGTGAGAGATCACTCCAATTTTATTGCTGGAAAATTTTATATGGGCACTCAGTAAAGACACCTTAACTTTATTTCGGAGGGACCTGCTACGGAAAATTTGTTATTTACGAATTACGGTAAGAAATCAAAAAAAGACCCATTTTTTCCTCACTTAAACTGAAATAACTTTGAAACGATGCCTCTTACATAAAAAACTATTAGAAATGAAAAAATTTTAAATTAAATTTTTTACAAGATGAGGTTAACCAGATATAAAAAAATTTTTAAATTTCACTTGTACGTGTCAATAAACAAAATAAATACACCAAAATTTTCATGTTTTTTAAAAAAACTGTATAAAATACTTAAAAGTGATTTAAATTAACTTTAATTGTGGATTTAGATACTTAATATTATGATAATTATTCACACCAAGTTTTGTTAAAATTGGTTCGACGGTTTAGCAACAATTCATTTGTTAATAACGGGTGTTGTCGAAAAAGTCCCTAACTAAACAACAATGCTGAGGCTGTAAAAAAATTTTCAGATAAGCGCAAGTATTTTTCTCGCTTAGTTTTGGACTTGAACTATCATAAGAAACAGTTCAGATCATGAATTTTTTTTTTTTAACAACTTTAATAATTTTTTTAAACAAACGTTAAATTTTACCTTATAAACAAATAGATGAAGCTTGATGAATCTTATATTTTCAAGTGAAATTTTTAATAATTACCGAAAGTACTTGTCTTAACGATGATTTTTTTACAAACTCCGTGTTGATAGGTGCAACGCAAGTGAAGTAAATGATCTGCAAAGTTAACGGTTGTTTATGAGAGTATCAAGGGGTTTTAAGAAATAAAAAAAAATACTTAAGGGTAGCTTAGGGTATGTAGTATTTGAATGTAATGAGGAAAATTTATTTAATTATTCAATCGTTCTTTTAAAAATTCATTGAAAAAAAAAGCTTGGTTATAGCGGCCGGGCAGCTGAGGTAAAGCAGCAAAATCTGTGGATTCAAAAATTGAACGCGAGAAACTTTAAAACCGACGTGGTTGGAAAAATTGTTGATAACTTTGGTTCCAGAGCACTTATCGACACGTATTTTTTTTTTTAATTCGATATAGCTTTCTTTAAAAATAACTATTTCAGTGTCCAATTATTTACATATAAATTTGTTTATTTATAAATTATTTAAACAAAAAACAATTTATACTAATTTTTGTAGTTAGTTTTTTGACTTCTTACCATAAAACATGAAAGTGTTTATAAATTTGTTTATTCATATATTGTTTAAACAAAAACAAATTAAAACAAATTTTTTAGGTCATTTTTGTAATTATTTAGAGTATTTACGACTTAATCTAATATCATCTTTTTTCATCACTGTTCAATAATTTTTATTTAATAATAAATTGTATTTTTATTGGAAAAAAAGTCAAGGGGGGCTTTACGATTTTGGGACTGCCGAAAAGTTATCCTAAGGTAGTAAAGGCAGCGTTCGTCTTGTTTTTGTGAAAAGAAATTTTTTCGCTCCATTTTAGTTTTTATCCTGCATTCGTCGAGCATAGCTGTATACTCTTGCTTGTAGATTCCAACCCCATAACACTGGGCGGAGTGAATGAGAAATAATTAAATTTTTTAATAAACAAATAAGCTGATTAGCTACAACCCCATAACACTGGGCAGAGTGAATGAAAAATAATTAAATTTTTTAATAAACAAATAAGCCGATGAGCCCCATGACGGTTGGCGTAGCGAATGAAAAAAAATTAATTTTTTTCATAAACACACAAGCCGATGAGCTACAACCCCATAACGGTGGGCGTAGCAAATGAAAAAAAATCAATTTTTTTATTAAACAAATGAGCCGATGAGCTACACTCCAAAACACTGGGCGTACTTAGAAAAAATAATTAATTTTTTTAATAAACAAAGAAGCCGATAAGCAACAACCCCATAACCTGGGGTATTGCTAAAAAAATTTTAATTTTTTTAATAAACAAATAAGCCGATGAGCCACAACCCCATAACATTGGGCGTAGTGAATGAAAAATAATTAATCTTTTATAAACAAATGAGCGATGAGCTACAACCCCATAACATTGGGCGCAGCGAATATAAAATATGTGAATATTTAAATAAACAACTAAGAAAACAAGTTTACCACCCCATAACCTTGGACATGGATAAAAAAAAATTTTAAGCCATGCCCAATGTTATGGGGTTGTAGCTAATCGGCTTATTTGTTTATTAAAAAATTTAATTATTTCTCATTCACTCCGCCCAGTGTTATGGGGTTGTAGCTTATCACCTTATTGGTTTATTAAAAATATTAACATTTTTTTCAGCCATGCCCAAGGTTATGGGGTTGTAGCTTATTGGCTTATTTGTTTATTAAAAAAAATTAATTATTTTTACTAAGTACGCCCAGTGTTTTGGAGTTGTAGCTTATCGGCTTATTTGTTTATTACAAAAGTTAATTATTTGTTATTCACTACACCTAGGGTTATGGGGTTGTAAGCTTGTCCGCTTATTTGTCTATTAAAAATTTAAATTTCGTTACTCACTTTATTAATTAAAAAAAAAACAAAAAAACAAAAAATCAAATCAAGCATGCCTGAAGATTTTAAATTTGGCGCGTCTGGCTGGTTCACACTTTTGAGAGGCCTAAAAGGGGGCGCTCTTGCTCCAAGAATCAAAGATCAAGTTTCGATTCGATATATCGACTCGACTTTCTAATCGAATCTCTCGTTCTCTTTTTCATAAGAGGATATAATTATAAGTAGAATGTAGATTGGTAGATAGTTGCATGCTTCATAGCATTCAAAAAATAACATTTTAAATTTGGAATCATTGCTTTCAGAGTAAGCAATAGTAATCCATGATTGTTTTATCAGAATAATTGATAAACTATGATCAATTATTTGTAATTTCAAAAATAGAAAAAAATAAATAAACAAGTGGTATATTATTTACAATATTTGAACATAGATTTTTAATGAATCAAAAAACTAAAAAACTGAATAAAAGTAGTATATCATTTTGATATTGAGATCAATATTTCGTTGAGTATCAATTTTTTCATAGCATGCGACCTAATTTTGACTGGAATTTAAATAGTTTTTAGTCAAAAAATAATTTCAAAACATCTATAATGAACGAAAAAGTTAAATGTAGCGTGTATATTGTTACAAAAACACTAGTTTAGCACACAAAATGTGTCAAAAGTGTATGCTTTGGAATCAACTAAAACCCCAAATCCGCACTTCAATTACTATGGGAGCTTGTTTGAAAACATATGAAGAGAAGAATCCACATATTTTTGAGAGAAAAAAAAAGGTCGAAACCGTTCAAAAATGCGTGTGAAAATCGTAAAAAACGCGTTTTTTATGTTTTTTGAAAACTTTAAACAGCTGTATCTTGGAAGCGGAAGATCGTACAGGGTTCCGGTTGGTCGCAAAATTTTTGTTTTTTTATAAAAAAAATTTAACAATTTTTTAATATGCACAAAAATTTAGCCTAGAAAAAGCTACGGTCGTTTGAAGATACCTGCAAATGAGCAAAAATAGCAATATCTGTGTAGGACAGTATTATTATAAAAATAACCAAACTATGTTGTCAAAATATTTTTACAAAAAAGAACTTATTTTGAACAAAAATTTGCCGCAAACTAGAGGTTTCTATCTCATTTTGATCAAAAGTTAGAATTTTTCAAAAAATACCTTAAAATTGCTTAAAACAGCTTAAAAATAGGCCATTTTTCAATCTTTGAAAAAATCTAGCACCAAGCAGAAATAAGATAGAGACCTCTAGTTTGCGGCAAAAGTCTTCTATTAAATAGTACTTTTGCCAAAAAAAATTGCAATAAAATCGGTGAACCTCGTGCGGACGGTTTTTTAAAAAAGTATTATTTTGACCCATATGTATATATATATATACTGGACGCGACTGTTCGTTTTTTTAAAAATTGAACTCGGACGCCCAGGTTATTGTGAGTTTGAAGCTGGGCGGATCAATTATATATTCAAAAATTGAACTCGGGTGCTCAGGGTATTGTGGGTTTGAAGCTAGGAGGCGTCCAGTATAAAAAGCATATATATATTTTTTTTTAAATCCAAAATAACCCAAAATAACCCTTTCTAATACCAAATAACCGTTCTAAAATCCAAAATAACCCATTTTTTTCCAAAACAACCCTTTTTATTCTTAACCAAAAAAACATTACTAAAGCAATAATCATCCCTCTTTTTCCGCCCACTCATAAACCAAAATAACTGTTGACAGCAGATTAATTTAGGCACGGGGAGGTAAGGGTGAAACACAAATAAAGCTACGGTAGTCTCGGTAAACTCATGTTTATTAGTAAAACCTCTTCTCTGGGATAGCGATCCCTACACACGCGTTAGCCTTGGCGGCCATACTCAAACTGCCCTATGCGGGCTGGGGACTTACCGAGTGCCTGCCGCGCAGGCGCTCTGAGTCTCCTGCTGTTGCTGCAGCATAAGAGCTATTGACGGTGTTGGATAATAAATCCACTGCCAACACTCCCTCCATTTATTATTCAACAATAATAAATCCGTCAACCTCAGTTATATTACCTCAAATCAAAATAAAACAATCTCAATTATTATAAACAAAAATTCTCAATGGAAAATCAAAATAGCTGTTAATTATACAATGCAATGTTTAAGCTAGAAATTGAAATTGTAAATGAATTAAACATCACAAATCACATTAGTCCACAAAATCACAAAACAGAGTTTTTCTTTCTTATTTCACTTATAATCTTTCTCGCTGATCTTCTATCTGTAATGTGGGTGTAATTGTCTCGCCTCAACTAACTGCTTAGGTGAACCTGTAACATAATAAATCAAAATGTTCCTCATGAACTCATTGTATACATCTCATGTACATCCTCATTCATACACACTCAATTCAAAAATCTTAATTTAAGTCTTTTAAATCGCCTCGGTGAAGTGGCTTGATAAGGTTATCGGCCATTACCAGATTATCACTTTTGATCTTTACCGGGTAGAATGTCCAAATCATTGTGTCTCGAAGTACCTTGTCCAAACTGATGATTCAGCTGCATGAACCTTTCGATGCAGCGTTATACTCGGCGTCTCTCAAAGATCTTGTTACCAGAGTTTGCTTCTCTCTGCGATGATGTCTCCAAAAGTACTCAATCAGATAATCCTCGGTTGATCTAGATACCTCGCAGATTAATAAAGGAAAATCCTTTCTACGTCATTCCAGCCATTCTCCGTAAGGTTCAATTGCTATCTTGCAAGCACATTGACCGCATCGGCGTTGTCAGGCCTTACAGCATCAGTAGCTTCAGGCTGGATCAGCTTATTGCTCCTCTGAATGGAATTATTTTAACTTGAGAGTTACTAGACTCGTCAAATAGTATTAACTCAAGAGATCTCAACTCATGATTACTCAATTTCCCCGTTATTGTTGGTGTGTCATGAGAAGTACAAACACTCAGATTGAACTTCTCAAGGTTCTTGCCTATTCAGTTTGTTAGGGTTATACTCAAGAACCTCTTTTCACAAACTCGAGTGATTTTAGTTTTTCAGAAATACATCTGGCTCTCCAGAGTCCTTCATCCTAAACATAGCACTCAAACTCACCTCAACCTCACTTAGTTTTTGCTCATCGTTGCTCTCAATGAGCATTTCATCGACATAAAGTACGATGAGAGCAAGTATAGTTTTATAAACCCAAGTAAACAGACAAGATTTATTAATGTCGTGACTGAAAACAAGTTTCAATATCTCGGCGTTAATTTTCTCACTCTACCTCCTAGGACTTGTTTTTAACTCATAAAGAGATTTCCTTAGTTCACACACCACGTTAGCTCTCAGGACGTCTTCACACAAGCATCCATCAGGAAGCCTCGTCCTTGAGCTCATCATTCAGAAGGCTATCTTGACATCCATCTGACAAGCGTGTAATTCAGTTTGTTATATTCAAACAGCGCAGCCCCGACCACGACAAGTATTGAGACAGGAGCGTATGTCTCACTCAACTCGTACTCTCTCAGAAACTCGCTCTCAATCTCAGATCTGTCAACCAAATCTCACACATTGTTTTCACTCATCGAACTCAGTTCCTCTCTGATAGTAAAACGTTAGATCTTTGTTTGTACTGGCTAACAATACTAACTTTAACTCATCCTCTTCAAGATCCAACTCTTCCTTTAAAACCTCCAAATGTTAATATTTCATTAAATCTTACATTTCTGGAGATAATGAATTGTTGTGTGGATAGGTGCCATTAAACATAGCAATTAGTCCTGCAGCAGACAAAAACAACTTAATTGCTCTTGGTGGAAACTCAAACTCAAACCTGTCTCGTGATCTTCTGTTATATCAACAGCTACCTCAGCTGCCTGAAACCACATACTCATAGGTCACCAGAGTCTAACCTTAAAGCACTTTTCGTCCTGCAAAGTCTGAATAAAACTCTCGGCTATGCCGTTCTTTGCGTTTAGTGTTCACGTGTAAAGTCGCTATCTGCTCACTCATCATCAACTCTCTGAATTTACCCTCAAATTCAGTTTCTCTGTCAGCTCTTATGAAACATGCACTCCTGCTTTCACCTACATGGTTACTCGTAATTCTAAAAATTCTCTCAAGACCCATTCCGGAATTGCTCTTATACTTTACAGAATAAGTTTTAGCAAACTTGGAATAATCGTTAAAACCTCATGACTGCACAGGTGTCGCTAGGGTACAAAGCAGGTTTTGTTTAACCCATGGTGTTCGTGCAAATCAATTTTGATGCCTTTAAGCTTTCATTCTAACCTCGCCAAATAACAATCTCTCTACCTTTGTTAGCGTGCAAGTTTCACAGTCACTGATAGTGCCCTAAATTTCAACTTCCTCAAATACTCTAGCATCTCAATTTAAATATTTCGACTTTTCACAACGAGTGACATTACCTCGCTAGCCTTAAGATTATTACATCTAGTTTTCTGGCTTCGCTTGGATTTTGTACTTACTCAATTTCAAATTAACTCTTGTAGTTTACTCATGTCATGAAGGTTACTCGTGTTCAAAGCAAGATGCCAGGAAACGAATTACCCAACTCTCAATCCAAGCATTTTTCAATTATTCCACCTTGTGAAGATTTCTCTCCATTCTCCCTCCCAGTCTGAGAATTCTACGATTCGCTAATGAGCTGTGAAGCTCCCTCCTGAAATTTGCATCAAGATCCTCAACTCCATTCTGTGACTGATCGAGAAAATTACCAAGTGTGGCAAAAATTTACCTTCCTCGCATACTCGTCTCTCCATCGTAGACATCTAAAAATGTCATTAAAAAACAGGTTTCTGCCTTAGCAAAATCCTCAAAAATATCTAAAACCTCGAAACTTTCAAAAAGCTTTTCTATTGAACTATTGAAAATCATTTAGTGACCAGCACAGCTGATAATCACAAAATGTTTTTCAAAATGCCTTGCATATAAAATCTCAAACAATTAACTTGTTTCCGCATTCAAGTTTAAATTGCTGCCTCCTTTTTGTTCGCAAAAACTCGCCTCTGAACTTCTCAAAGTTTTACAATGTAATGTTTACGTTTACAATGTGCTTGGTAGCACATGTATCAGCATCGAACAAAAACTCATTTGACTGTTCGCATTTTCACTAAAATTAAGTGCCTCAATAACACTCTGTCCTCACTCTTCCTCCTCTAGAAACATTGCGCTTGCTTATGTCGTTCTGTTTCATTACCTTGGTTTGACCGCCCTCATTTTGTTGAAACCATTAAGTCCTTCGTACCCTCTATCCCGATCATTTTTAACCATTTTCACTCATTAATTTGCCCGACCATTGTTGTGATGGGCGTTTACAGATAACCTACACTACTCATCTCTTTCATCCTCGCCACGACTATCTCTAGAAGTATGATTATTATTTTCTTCACCTCTCTCAAATAAACAGACGCCCTCATGTGATCCATAATTTTGTTACAGACTCGGCAGTACCACTGATTTAGTAGGTTTAAACTGCACTTGTCTCGGGTACAAACTTCTAACAGCAACGGCTCTTGAGTTTTACTCAAAACTTCCTCTGGCCTTAGTGTTAACTTAACTGTAGCAGTTTGAACCTCATTCCTCGATGCCTCAATTTTAAACGAAAAAAAACGCAAATCCCTCTTTGTCCTTCCCAGAAACAGTATTGTTCGCTTGAGTGAACTCTCTGAAAATTCCAGAGATAAGCACAGCTTGTTATTCAACTCAGAAAACTTAACTGTCTCTGAACAGTTTTTATACTCGGTAATAATATCTTCCAGCCTGTCGATAAAATAAAGAACTCTATCTTTTGGCTTCGTCCTCAAACAAAAAATTTCCAATCAAGTTACATGGAATCATAAATGTGGGTCGTCGTTCAGCTCTAACTTGTCTAGCAAATCAAGCTTTCAACTCTGCTTCAAACTTACTCAGACAAAATCTCAGGATTTTTACACTTGCCTCGATTTACAAGACAATCGCTCAAAATAATTGTTTTACTCTTAACTCAGTTCTCAATTAAAGAATCATACGCTTATTAAGTGGCTAGCACAGCTGATAATCACGAAAAATGAGATACTTTTATTCCCCTTGTCACGGTCGTGATAGGCAGTCATAGATTATTTACATTAATCTCACTCATGCTTCAAATTTGAATTATTGCTAAGCGAGTTACGGTTAAGGTTTCGAGGTAAAAAGGCGAAAGATAGAAAAAGAAAAAAAAATTCGTATTGCAACTTCGTATCATCATCCAAAATCGTGACAAAATCAGACTTGACCCTCGATGTATACTCGAAGTTTGCCTTCAGTAGCCTCAAGTTCTGACATAACCTCCAAGTCTGTTCGTCTAACTCTATCCTAAAACTAGGAGAGCCTGGAATAGACCCACCGATTTGACTAGGTGCCGGGGGCGATGTACTCATCACGTTCTTGGTGCCGGAGCCGATGTGCACACAAATTCATTCTCCTCGTTCATAGAAGCTGAGCTCTGTTAGCGTCGAGCTCAACGGGGTATTTATGGATAGCTCAGCGGGCATAGCTGATGTCATAACAATTAATGACTTGTTGTTGCTGTTGTTGTTGAGGACATGAAGATGGTTTGGTTTTAGCAAATTCACTCGCCTTGGATTAACCACCTCAATCGATTTTCAGTGTCAAGGTGGCTGGGTTGGCTGGGTAGCAGTCTGGTGCGCGTAGTGACCGTGAAGACGGCTACCTCGAGCTTTACGCGACCAGTAGTGAAGCTCATCAAGTTGCCGACCGAACTCGAGCTATACTCATTTTTTCGGGACAATTTTGAAAATGGACCAGTTACGGCGGGCGAAGACGACAATAATTGGGGGAATTGAACTGTTAAAAAGGAAGAAGAAGAAAGAAAATGTTTTTTTCTGCGAATTAAGTAGTTTCCGTGAGTATGCTAGATAAACCACTTAATCAATTTTTTTGAAGTGTATTAATTTAAATTTGTTGAGTTTAGTACTTTTAATTATTTTGTTGTTTTTCTTTTCTTTTGAATTTTATTGAATTTTGTTAAAAAAAAAAAAAAAAATTTTTGTAACGCTACCAAAAGCGCAAGTAGCCTAGGTATAGTTCTTTTCGCAAAATCAGGCTTTCCTATCTCGTATTAAATCAATCATTTATTTTTTTGTTGACGCTTGTTGCGTCAAGGCGGGCGATATGTTTATTTTGGAGTTTAACAAAGTTGTGCGAATCAGTGCTGTTCGGCAGAATGTAATTGGCACGCCTTGATCCCGTCTCTGGCCAAAGGCTAGTGTTACGGGCTTTATTTATTGAATTTATAAATAAATAAAGAAATTTTTATTCATTATTAACAACCTTGAGGCCGTTGTGTGATAAAAATTTGCGCACTCAGTTTTTTTTTTTTTATTTATCGTTCAATCTTAATATGTGTTTAACTGGAACTAGCCCGGGATAATACCACCATCCTTTCTCAATGAATTGGCCATGCATTACCCAGATTACTCTCTTGTTAATCAATAATGATGATTATTGTTATTTAAAAAAAAAAAGATGGGATCCTACTCCATCCTGAGTGACCCGTAAACTTAATGTAAAAAAACAAATATATTTACTTGTTTTATTTTTATTTATTTTATAATTGTTATTATACTCTCATCTCAGCAATATCTGAGTTCTCTTACTCACACCCTTAGACCGCTCATGCTGCTCAGTAAAGAAGGTAGTAAAAAAAAAACAAAACTTTTACTAAAGAATTCAACTCAACGATAGATTTATTTGTTTTCAAGAATAATTAAATCAGATATGGGTATATTGTAAATGAGCATAATGTCTCATGTGACATATATCCATATCAAGATAAATGTAAATCCTCACTCAAATTTCAGTAATTATATGTTTCCAATAACCCAAAATTTTGAACGAACTATTTAAAACGAAAATAATTAATCTTTTACATTTACCAGTCACCAGGTGTTGTCGCTGCCAATTCTAGGAAGCGGGGTTAGTAGAAGTAATTATTATTTTTGTTTTTTTAAATATGCAAAGTGATTTAATTTTACTTGATTAAATTAAATAACCAACTTCAAAATATTTTTTGAATGTAAAAAAAAAATATAGTTTTAATTAGAAAAAAATTTTATTATTGAAAATGACTTGAAATCTAATGATTCTAACACAAGAATTGAGAAATTTAATTGTAAGAAATGTAAGTTACTTTAAGTTTTGTTTTCAGTGGTAAGGTTGATTTTAGAATGTCGCTCCGCTCCGAAGAACAGCAGCGAGTTACCTCGGTTCGGCGGCCTGATTCCCCCTCTCTTACTTATGGCGACGCAGCGCCGTAAGAGAGGGAAGTTCTTCCTTATTCTTTATGTGTTGCTCTTCGCATTCTAAGCTTCAGGCGCGCGCGTCTTTCATTTAATATCACGCGATTTACGAACTTATATTATTCAATTTAAATTAACAATATTTAATGAACCAACAAAAACAATATTAAATAAGAATAACTTTAAGAATATTATGAATAAAAATATGATTGTTACACTAGAGTATTGGTTTATTGTGATTTAGTCACTCTCGTTTCGAACCTTGAAGGAGCCGGACGCTCCGCTGAGTAACTCCGGACTCTTCGTAGTATTTCGTATTTTTGCGCAGTAGCCGCACCCGCTCGCACAGCTTCTATCCCGCTGGATTAGTAAGCATGTAATTTTTGTTTTTTTTTTTAACTTTATTGTTACTTTTCTCTTTAATTTTCTTTTCTTGTTGATTGATTTTTCTCGCGATTTTTCTTTAAATTGTGATTGTAATTAAATTAAGAAATAAATTCAAGTTTCTATTTAATAACTGAGTGCACAGTGATAATTTATTTGACACCCTTCCACACTTTACAACAAGATACCCCTGGCAATTTCGATTCGTGACTTGCTGCTAGAGTCACGAGAAAACGCCAGGTCTAAACAATTATTGTTGTAAACAAAAAACTTTTGTGTTTTAGATATATTTATGTAAATAACAAAAGCACAATTCAATAGTTAATAAAAACTTTAAATATATATCGTCAAAAGTAGTGTTAAAGCGACTTGAATGCGCGAAATGCTTACAAAAAAGCGCGCGTGGACCGGCACTCCAGAGCCGATACAGTAAACTTTAAAAAATCATAACTTGGAAACTCAAAAAGATACCATACTCAGGAAGATCTTGAAAAATTTTTAATAGAATTTATTTTAAGCAAACAATAACAAATCAAAAATAAAAAGGGTGCACATGGGTCGAAAAATTGTTTAAACAGTCGAAAATATTTTTTCATGTATAAATAATTGAAATTTGTTTTTTTTAATTTTTATTTCTGAAAGTTCACGTTTTTATATATCTACCTACCAAATCTTATTCAAATCGATTAAAATATGAATCTGAAGCTAGCCGGAGTCTGACGCGCCGGACTATGGTCGCAGTGGTGCTCAACCAACTAAACATTTTTTTTTGTTTTAACCTAAAAAAAACATCTAAAACCTATGACAAATAAAAAAAATTGATAAATACGTTCAATAACAGGGACGGTACAGCCCCCTTTTTTTACTAGCCACCCCCAAAGTCTAAATTCAACCACTCTAGAACGAAAAAAAAGTTAAATTTTGTGGTTTTTTGACTGTAAAACGAAATTTCAAAGTCAAAAAACTAAAAAATTTTGACTTTATTTCGCTTGAGGCTGGCTGACTCGAGGCTTTTGGGGTGGTTAGAAAAAAATCGGGGCGTGTACCCTCTCTGCAACTGAGCATACTTGTTTTAATGGCCAAGCACAATATATTTGTCAAGTGACAGCGAGGGTACACCTCTCGTTTTCGTTTTACAGTCAAAAAACCACAAAATTTAACTTTTTTTTCGTTCTGGGGTGGTTGAATTTAGACTTTGTGGGTGGCTAGCAAAAAATCGGAGGCTGTACCGTCCCTGTAATTGAACGTATTTATAGATTTAGTTATTTGTCATAGGTTTCAGATATTTTTTTTAAGTTAAAAAAAAAAAAAAAAAAAAATGTTTAGTTGGTTGAGTACCAATGCGACCATAGTCCGGCGCGTCGGACCCCGGCGAGATTTAGATTCATTTGAAAATTTTGGGATGCATGAAAAACTATTCAAGCAGGTTTATATATGAGCCAAATACTAACTTTCCCCAATTCTCAGCGAAATCGGAGATACTTTGGCAAATCGTGGTTGGTTTCAACGGAATGCCTCTACTGTTTTTTTATTCGATTCATAATTCATTTGAAGATCAACTCTTTGTACGTATTAGACGACAACATAACCAATCATAAAAAAAGTCTTTTCTAAATATTTACTCAAAGTCGAACAAACAGTAGCTTTTTCAGCTAGTTTTTGCATGTTTTCCGAGTGTCATCTCCAATAAGGATGTGTCTTTTTAAGAGATTTGAATAAAGTTTAACCCTTGCGACCGTCAACATGGCAGTTTTCAATGAATCTACCTCATCGTACTCAAAATTCGCTAGAAACAATTTTACATTTCTGAAGAGAAATCAAGGTATTGTTTTCGACGTTGTAGAATGAAAGTTTGAAACATCGAGGCCATAGCCAAAAGTGTTGGACTACAGAATATCATTGCTGCTTCCAGTATCACACAAAATCGTTTTTGTTATTATCTGACCAACTCTATACTTGCCAACGAATTCACTGAAGAAGGAAAAATTAAACTCAAAACTACCGGTGTTGATATTCCCATGCGGCCATACGTCTCCAAACTCAAACGTGTCATTCTTTCAAATGTGTGCCAGTGCGTAACACACAAAGTCATTATTAGTAAAATTACTGAGTTTTAAGTCACCACGAAATCTTCGTTATCGTTCATAATAGTTGGCATTAACACTCCTGTATTCACTCATATTCTGTGCTTCAGGTGGTAGATCTTTTTAAATCCATAAGATATAGAGAAAATATCGACTGTTTTTATCATTAACTACGATGACACATCCTACCAAATTTAAGTTACCGCCGTTAAAATGTGTTTCATTTGCAAAAAAAGAAGGTCACATTACGAAATCATGTGTAGAAAATAAAACACATCAAAGTCAATGCAGTCAAGACCAAATTGCTGATTTCACGAACTCATCAAATACTTCAAACATAGATTACGTCACTGTTTCTTGTTTACAAACATCTTGCGCGCAACGTGTCAACTCATTCAGTAATAGTCCGACTGCTGGTCTCCTGAAAAGTAGCTTAGTGCAGAAGGAAGCTGCTGAAAATGCCAAAATGAATGACCGATTAAAAAACAGTCGAAAAAGTTAGAATTAGATAGACAAACGACAACTACTGCTCTGAACGAAGACAGCATGAAAATTCACTCTTCCAATAAGGCATCATCGAAAAATAACGAAGATTTAGTAAAGGCTTGTGACAAGACCGAAAAACACAAATTTCAAACCACAACTACTTGTACATAATTCGCAACTTACAATGGATCAACAAAACTCGTAATTTTATAAACTTGAACTTTATATATATTTATATATTTATTTCACTTTATGGATGCTATCAAATTGGTTAATAAAGCTTATAAGATAAAAAAAAAAAAAACACTGGCTTGAGCCAATGATTAAAATAAGACGATTAAAATAATAAGCAGACGATTTAGCTGGGGATATTTTAAAATTTCTTCTTCGGAAAAAAAATTACTTTTCCTGTATTATAAAAAGAAACGTAGTTGAAGCTGGACCCCCCCCCCTCCCCCTCACCAATCGTAGATTTTTTAAACCCCGTCCTTTCCCCAAATAAATGGCAACGTTGTTTCGGGACGGTTCCGAACATAAAGTTTTTTTAATTTTAATGGCTCATATCAATTACGGGAAAATGGAAAATTTAAAGTTCTGAATTCTTTACGAAAACAATTAAAATTCATTTATTAATTGCAAAAAAATATCGCGCTCGGAATGTGCAATGCATGAGATACATTGGATTAAAAAGTATAAATTTAATCTTTTCAAAAAAATTTTTTGTGAACCAGGACTTAATCATTAATTTTTAAGTTTTATTTTTGAAACAAAGATAATAAGGGTTATGATATTTTATTCAACAAGTAAGCAATATAAAAATATTCTTGACTCAAAAATGTTAGCATGGCTAAACAACTGCGTTGGCTTTAATAATCACCGACACTTTTTTCAGTATATAGCCTTCACTATGGCTGGTATAGTATTTATTATTACTTTTGGATTGCAGTTAGCAGTAGAAGAACTTTTTCTTTCTCCAGAACAAGAACTTGATGGCCATCCAGTGCAAATAAAAAACTCAATAATTATTCCATTGGTAATTTTATTTTAAATTACATATTATATATAAAATTTATCAGTCGTAATACCCCTAGTGCTTCAAAATTGTTGATAATTTTCCGACTGTGTTTGGTTGCACAGCAACGAGGGGGGTGCAAGTTTGGCAGCTTAAAAATCTGGAGGAAAATTTTCTAAATTTTTGAAGCACGAGGGGTATTTGGCTGGATTATTTTCCCCAGCTGAATTTTAACCCATAGAAATGCTGTATTTTACATTTTGGCGGTTATAGTTCTATAACTCTTTGTTTACTATGAATATACCTATGAATACTCATATATAGGTACTCGGGGGGATTCCCCCCTGCTCGCTACGCTCGCCAACCCCCTAATTTTAACTAACTTGTAACAGGGGTGGATTTAAGGGTTTGTATGAGCCGATACAAATACCCACGGTGCGTACTAAATCCTTATCACCTGTACTTAGTGCTGATCCAAGCACTCGTCGAACTGCAACTCGTCGACCTGAAATAATAAAATGAGGAAATCGCGTCCGCCAATATTACTATATTTCGCGACGCGGTCGGCTAGTTCGTTTATCGGTAGTGGGTGCGGGTATTAAAACAGGATCGATTCGTAGGAACACCAGGTTTAGTCAATAAAAATTAAATTAACAATTTAATAATTTATTAAAACAAATCTAAACCTAAAATACAAATTCCGAATTACGACTCGGTGTCGTTTAAACCAGTAAACAAAAGAATCTTCAATGCTCTCTAAATCGTTGCGCGCGCACACAAATCCCTGCTGCTATCGGCAGCTAACGCGCGCAAGAGAAAAACAAAGATTATGACAATAACAGTGTACTAAGAACACTCACACGCATTCACACTCACTCGCACATTTACAATTAACTTACGGAGTCGCTAAGGTGCACCTCATACCAAGCCGTCAGGCTAAACAAAATGCCAGGCTACGATGCCGACCAGCCGCAATATCTACCATACTCGAGTCGCCGTGTAGCCGTCGGAAAGCGGTCAGGCGATGACGTGAAATGACAACTTCACAAATAACACCACACTCTCACACTACGGCTATACCACGACGCGCGACGCGAATGTCAATAATTGCCTTGACTTCCGTAACGAGTAAGCTGCTTCAAGATCTGCCATGAATCGATCTCCAGATCTTTGCGTGTCTGCCGGACGTCGGTCAGGTTCCCCGACGTCCACGACTTCCAAAAGCCGGTTGACTCATCTAGACAGAAGAATGCTTCCCGGGCGATGACCATCGATCCCGCACTTTCTGTCTCTGCCAACTCTCTCTTCGACGACATTCCACTCCCGAGGAGTCCGGTTAGCCGTCAAACCGAGACGAGTTAAGTTCCATGTACGTGCGAACGCTCGGACACGAAAACTACGAGTGGCTTCCCGATTCCCGCTCTACCACCTCAAAGGTCCGCTCTGAGCTGCGTTCGACAGTCACGTGACTCGCGCCAAATCCTAAATCGTTACCGACGATTTAATTACGATCACTGACTGTCACAAACTACAATATTATTCAGTAATAAAAAAATAATCTTTAGCAAACATTTGAAGCTAAAGATCGAAATAGTAATAAGTAAGCTCTATTTGTGATTATTAAATAATAAGTTTCAACATTATCTAAAATTAACGGTAATTCAAAAACTTTATGACTTGTCATAACTTTTGGTAATAGAATTGAAGCTATACAGGTCCATGCCATAGATAAAAGATTTTTATTTTTCGACATAAAATAATAAATCAAAGTTTTATAAAGGAAAGTTTTTCCAGTGCCTCCTGGACCATCTATGAAGTACATACCATTGGAATTTTTAGCTGTTAGATTAAAAATCGATTTTTGATCATCATTCAATTTTGTAAATAATTCAGTATATTTTTCATGAATGTCATTTACACTATCATAATTTTGGGAATTGTTTTTTAAATCATCTAAACATGGTTCTGGTAAACCGAAAAATTTGCAATTTAATAAAGAATCTTCATTTCTTAAAAATTCATTTATTCCATTCAAACCGCTGTTTTCAATAAAATCTTTTGTAAAAGTTTTTGTATACTTATTCGAAATTGAACAGCCAGGAATTTTTTCGGACATTAAAAGCAAACAAAAAAATTCTCTTAATTTTTTAGGTGTGAGGTTATTTGTAGCTTCAATGAAAATTTCAAAAATATTTTTATTATGTTATATCAATCCCATTACTACTGCTGCTTCTCTATATGGTTTACTACCCTACACTTTACATACTAAAATAAAATTGATTTCTCCCTATATTATATTTCCGTTTTTGATTCTGATCCCCTAAATTGGATCTTCGAAAATCTGAAATTCTTAAAAACACGGTCAAAACACAGTTAAATATCGCACTTTTCTGATCCCCTAAATTGGATCTTCGTCGAAAGTATTGGATCCCCTCAGTTGGATCCCCTTTTTTTCAAAAATCCCCTTTTCAAAGATCCCTTTTAATTCTTCGTCGAAAGTATCGAATCCCCTCAGTTGGATCCCCTTTTTTTCAAAAATTTTTACTGAAATATTTTATTTTTTATTTTCAAAAAAAATAAATAATTAATTTCAGTGATAGATAAATAAATTTTATTTAAATTAAAAATTTTCGTGTTTAAATTAAAAATATGTTTGAGATTGAATTTGCAAGAAAAATAAAATATTCAAATATTCCCAACCATTATAGACTTCTTAAAAATAAAACCTTTTCTCCTTACAAAAACAAAAAAAAATTTCAAACTAAAGGTAGAATGAATGTCATATCACCTAAAGATTCAGAGAGGTTTCATTTAAAATTAATTTTAGACAAAGTTACTGGAGCTACTTCTCATGATGAGTTAAAAACTATAAATAATATAGTTTATAAATCATATCGAGAAGCAGCCGTAGCAATGGGATTGGTAGAACATGATAAAAATATTTTTGAAATTTTTAATGAAGCTATAAATTATCTAAAACCTAAAAAAATAAGAGAATTTTTTTGTTTGTTTTTAATATCCGAAAAAATTCCTGGTAATTTAATTTGGAATAAGTATAAAAAATTTTTTATAGAAGATTTTAAGGAGAATCAGGAAAATAGAGGTTTGAATGAAATAAATAAATTTTTAAGAAATGAAGATTCTTTATTAAATTGTAAATTTTTCGGTTTACCAGAACCATGTTTAGATAATGTAAATAATAATTTTCAAAATTATGATAGTGAAAATAACATTCATGAAAAATATACCGAATTATTTTCAAAATTGAATGATGATCAAAAATCAATTTTTAATCTAATTACGAAATCTGCCAATGGTATGTATTTTATAGATGGCCCAGGAGGTACAGGAAAAACTTTTCTTTACAAAACTTTAATTTATTATTTTATGTCAAAAAATAAAAATGTTTTATCTATGGCATGGACTGGTATAGCTTCAATTTTATTACCAAAAGGTATGACAAGTCATAAAACTTTTAAATTACCGTTAATTTTAGATAATGTTGAAACCTCATTTTTAAAAAATGAATTAGACAAAAAAAAATTACGCGAATGTGATATCATAGTTTGGGATGAAGCCTCTATGATGGCAAAAAAAGCATTGGAAATCGTAGATAGGACTTTACAAGACGTTTGTAGAAACAAATTACCATTCGGAGGTAAGTTAATAATTTTGGGAGGTGATTTTAGACAAATTCTTCCAGTAGTAAAATGAGGTAATGAAAAAATTATTGTAGAAGATACTATTAAATTGAGCAGTTTATGGAATAGTTTCAAAAAATTAATATTATCTAAAAATATTCGATGTAAAGATGAAGAATTTTCTAAATTATTATTAAAAATTGGCGAAGGTTCAATAGAAAATTTTCAAATTCCCAAAAAATGGAAAACGAAAGATGTATGTCATTCAATTTTTGGAGATATAAATGAAAATTATGAATTAAGTAAAGTTATTTTAGCTCCAAAAAATGAAAACGTACAAATGTTGAATAATAGAGTTTTAAATATATTAAATGGTCAATCCAAAAAATATTATAGTGTAGATAAAGCTATACATAAAGGAGTTGATCAAATTGACAGTAACATCTATTTAGATTATCCTATTGAATTTTTAAATTCTATTAATGATGGTCTACCTCCGCATGAATTGAAGCTAAAAAAAAATGCAATAGTAATGTTAATAAGAAATTTAAGTATTAATGATGGGTTATGTAATGGTACAAGATTAGAAATTACGAATTTATATGAACATAATATAGAAGCAAAAATTATTACAGGTGATAAAAGTGGAAAAATTGTGTTCATCCCGAAAATAACTTTAAGCACAAACGAAAATTCAATTTATCCTTTTATTTTACATAGAAAACCATTTCCGTTAGTTTTAGTCTTTGTAATAACAGTAAATAAGTCACAAGGGCAAAGTTTTGATGAAGTTGGTATATACATAAAAACTGAACTTTTTTCACACGAACAATTATATGTATCGTTATCTAGGTCTAAAAATTCAGATAAAATTTTTATTCAAAATGACTCACAAGATAAAGATAAATTAAAAAATGTAGTTTGGAAAAATGTATTTAGATAAAAAGCATAAAAAATTTTAAATAATTTTATTGAAGTAAATTTATTAAATATTAAATTTATTAAAATATTTATAGTATATTTTTTTTAATTATAAATCTTCTTTCAAAATTATTTTTTTTTAAATTAATTTAAATTATTTCCTATTAATTAACCAATTCTAACATTGATGTGATTCATTTTTTTTTAATTTCAAAATTTTTGTTTAAATTATATCATGTGGTTATACGGCTATTGGCAATGGTTCCACATTCCAAAATTTTTAGTTTTTTTTTAATATTTTGAATAAATTGATAATCAAAAATTTTTTATGTAAAAAATTTTGGAAAAAAAACCAACGCACTGGAACAGTACCTATGTGGTAATGTGGAAACCTTCAAGTCTTCATGAAATGTTGGAAAATAACAAGCTAATTATAAAATATATATATAAATATATTTAAATAATTATTGGATTTTAATTTATATTTTAATAATGAATTTAATTTAAAAATTTTTTTTCAAATTTCAATTTGAAACAAACTTTTTTAAACCTATACCTATACCCCTACCCAGGGACACTGAGCTTTCGCCATTGTATCCCTATCCCCCCCCCCCCCCCCCCGGTTAAGTGGCCGTTTTTCTAGAGCCTTTTAATTCTTGCTCCAGAAGAGACCTCTTCCCCCCTATAATAATCCCAGTCTCCTTTACATAGCACGGAAGCCGGTAGGTGCAATGCTAAGCGTGCTATGGGTATAGTAAAAACCCACATCGTAGGGAAAAAACCTATACCTGGATGACCGAGGCCGTAAGTACAGAGTTGCGATGCATGAACTCCCGTTGGTATCAGTTGCCTGTCCCTGTGGTACGTTACTTTACATCGAACTCCCATCTTCCGGCCTCTGTGGGGATCACGCTTTAATCGAGAGAGCGTTTATTTATGCATGTACCTTACATGAACACTCTAACTATTTTAAAATTGATTTATATCTTCAATTGTCAATTTTAGATCTATTTCAGCCCTGGATAGATTTTGACTAAAAATTATTTTAAAAAGAAATAAAATTCTTTACCTCATGATTTTGCCTAAATAATTAAAAACTTTTCTCTATAAGTCTGATTTTATGAATCAAGTTATGATGAGTAAGTAAAGTTCAAACTGAACTCTCGTGTCTAATTTTTATTGATTTTGAGCACTTTAGTCTTTTGATTATTTTACCAAACATAGAGCTTACGTATTGTTTTGATTAATTTTTATAATCATCAATTATAATTTGGGGGAATGGCGAGCGGAGCGAGCAGGGGGGTACCCCCCCTAGTAATTTATATACAAAAAAATTTTGAGGATTGCACTCTGAGGATCGAATTTTGAGGACTGAATTGAGGACTTCATAGTGAGGATAGAATTTGAAAGGTGAGGATCGAATTTTGAGGATCATCATATTTAGTTATAAGTACGTTGTTTTTACGGTGTTTTTATAATAATTACAAAATGTGAGGATCGAATTTTGAGGAAGAAAAAAAAACGGAAATATAATATAGGGAGATACACCGCAGTGTTTCGGGTCCAACCCGAAAATTGAATTGAACAAGTTTAACAATTCGAGTTGCCATGCGACTCGAAACGTTCGAATTGGAAATAACCGAAAAATTATCGAAATCATTTTACCCACACCCCTCCGCCAAATGTCAAATGCGGCGTTCCTATAGGGTTGGCAACTTTTTGAAATTTATAATATTTTTTTGCTTATATAGTTAAAATATCGAAAAATAATCGACACGTATTTTTTCCTTTTTAAAAAAAACTCAAATTAAAAGAACTACAAGTGATTAATTTTTTTTAAATTTCAATATATATAGATATACTTTTAATGGAATTTCGGGTTAATGACGTCATCAACCCGTAGTTTTAAAAACTTTCTTAATTTTCTTCTTGCTCAATTTTGATTTAAAAATTCTAAAAAAAATGTTAAAATTTATTAAAAATCGAATACTTTTAAAAAAATATATTTTTAAAGTACCGGTGGCCAACCCTATTGGTTGAAATTCAGCTCGGGAAAATAATCAATAAAATTGATATTAATATCGAAGGTTACGTGAAGAGACGTTTTGTTACTGGTGGAAAATTTATAATTGACTCAATGGATGTAATAAGAAGGTTTGGAGTGTCGCCTGCTTACCTGGTTGTTGCATCCGCTGTCTAAATTAATGGCCCACTTTTAACTAAATAACTTTGCCTTTAAGAGCTTGGAAAAGGTTAGCTAGTGTTAATTGGTAGTTTGATAAACAGTAATTTGAGTTGAAAATTTATTTCTGTGATTGTATATTTGAAATTTTAATACAGACCGATTTCATCTCAAATTTTCCAAAATTTGCAATTGGGGTCTTAGATTTGTCTCAAAATGAAATATGTTTCTTCTTATGTTGTATGAAAAGAAACCTATCTACATTATGTTTAAAAAAAATTTTTTTTTCGAGTTATCGAAATCAAAGTTTTGGGTAAAATCATTAATTTATAGAAAATAAGAAACTTTTTTTTTCAAACCACCGCCATTTTGTTAAAAATTATCATTTTCCATAGCTGTTTTTTTATTTTGATAGTAAATTTATTGTTCTTTAAAACCCCGTTTGAATTTTTAAAAAAATTTTGAAAATTAACGAAACGGTGGCCATTTTTCGAAAAATCAAAAAACTTAATTTTCTCAAAAACATCGTTTTTTTTTGCACAAAAATTTTTTTGCAGATTGGGAAATACCAACCCCGGTCTGGTCAATACTAAAATATGTATAGGCGCTTTGTGACAGGTTCGGGTCATTTGAAAACTCAAAATTTTTTATTCAAATGCTTGTAACTTGAGCTCTAGTCAATATTTTCATACAAAATCATATATCGTTGAAAAGGTCTTGACTTTAGCTATTGAATGATGCTACTAAAAATGGTGTATGGAGCTTTCCACGATGACAAAATGGCGTAGATATCACAAAGCTGCAGGAGGTGAAAAATAAAAAAAATTCCTGCAACTGCCACAAACTTTTAGCGGGAACCGAAGCTTACGGAAAACATTGTTTATAAGTTCCCCAAGCTGCAAAAAAATTTTTGTGCAAAAAAAAAAAAGAAGTTTTTGAGAAAAAGAACAATAAATTTAACATCAAAATAAAAAAAAAAACTGAGTCACTACAATTGCATTGATAAATTTTATCACAACCGCATTTTGAATATGAACGTGTCTGACAATCAAGTTGAATTTTACTTTTTGCTGCTATACTAACTTCCCATATTAGGTCATTGACATTACCTTCATCTGAATGCGCTAATAAATTAGTACTTAATAGAATTATTAAATAGGTACCATCCATCATGAAAAAATTGTATTTTATTACTCAAAGTCTATCGACTTAGATTCCACATGTTATAAAACTTTATCACTATTCACTACAAGAGCATTAGCTCAAAACAGTACACTTCAAAGATGATTCCAAAATATTCACATCTATTCATAATTTAAAAGATGTGCTTAAAGTAAACAAATGCATTCAACTTATAACTATTTATATAGCCAGCTGGACTTCATCCTCTAATTCAATGTCACCCTGGAGTACGTGAAGGGTGAGGACAATGTAGTGGCTGAAACTCTGTCCAGAGTCAACGCAATCGCCATGCCATCCACTCTGCTTAGTCGGGACAATGAGGCAGCACAACTCGAGGACGACAAGCTGGAACATTTGCTGGACAAAGGCATTTTGGACCTGCAGGTATTTCATGTCGATGGCTCTTCAATCGCCTGCATCATCGAGGATGGCATCATCAGGCCCTAACTTCCAGCCAGCCTGCAGCGTCGTGCCTTCGACGTCCTGCATTCGCTGGCGCACCCCAGTCCACGTACGACTACAAGGATCATTACCTCCAAGTTTGTCTGACCTGGCATCAGGAAAGACGTCGACCATTTGGCTCGATCTTGTGAACCATGACAACGATTCAAGGTCAGTCGCCATAACCGATCCGCACTTGACACCTTCCACGTGCCCAGCAACCGCTTCGAGCACATCCATCTGGACATTACCATCATGCCGCAGGTAGGCAACCTGCATTACTGCTTCACGAAGATTGACAGATTCTCGAGGTGGCCCATTGTAGTTCCGCTGTCGGACATCAACGCGGAGACCGTTGTGGCGAGCTTCTACCAGCACTGGGTCTCGAACTTTGGTTGCCCAATCGAGATCACCACTGATCAGGGCAAACAATTCGAGTCGTCACTCCAGGCGGCTTTTGCACGAATTATTGAGGCTAAGCCCATCCACACCACACCCTGGCATCCGAAGTCCAACGGAATGGTGGAACGTGTCCACTGCACCTTGAAGGCATCTCTCATGTGCGAGGGTCAGATTCCTTGGCCATAACGCATACCCCTTCTTCTGCTTGGCCTGCGCAACTGCTTCAAGGAAGACCTTCAAGCATCACCGGCCGAAATGATCTTAGGTACCACATTACGCGTACCAGGAGAATTTTCCACCCATACTACAAGGGAAGTTAACCCCAGAACCTTCTTGGTGAAGCTGTGAACCCTCATGCGGGAAATCAAGCCTGTGCCAGCCCCAGACCCTGCCAAACATCGACCGTTCACCTTCAAAGACCTCAAAACCTGCTCGCATGTCTTCTTAAAGGTGAACACCGTCAAGAAGCCTTTAGAACCTCCGTACACTAGTCCTCAAGAGGTAACGAAGCGTGTCATCGAGAAGGTTTTCGTCATCAAGGTCAACGGTAGAGAGAGGGTTGTGTTCACCGACCACCTGAAACTGGCGTACCTGGCCGACGCCGATTTGGAAACTCCTTATCTACCGGAGCAATGCGAGTGGTCTATGAAACCTACAGCAGGTTCCATAGACCACTCGCCAAACGACTCCAACAACTCCGGCCCCAGCTACATCGACGCCATCCTCTCCTCGTTGAATGGAGCGGGTATCGTTTCCTTTGCGGCTTCAACCTGCGAAGGTCTCTGGAGGGGGAGTGGCGGCGGGGATCGCTCCCCAGAACGTTCCACGTGGACACAGGCGCAAGCGGCAACTTCAGCCGCGACTGTGGACCGACGTCGTGAACAATCGAGTCATGCATAGCCAGGCGCCGCCTTCAGTCTCTTGTCAACCTCGTCACGAGCGACAGCTAACCTCGTTCTACACACAAGCTTAATCTCGGCCTTAGAGCCATTGTAAAAACTTTACGATATAGTTAAAAATATTATTAATAATTGGACTGTCTTTCATTATTTAAACCCTCACCTTATACAGTCCATATAATTAAGGTATTTGGGACAATATTTTGGTACAATAAGGTAAATTAAACCTCAAAATTCTTTGGATGCACAAGTCTCATGTGGGTCTTCTAGACTCGACCCTTCTCTTGGACGTCGGTCCGATCATATAGGTTGAGCTTAAGGGTATGCTCTCTGTATTGCGTTGAAGTAATCCTTTTCGGGCAATTAATTTGTTCATAGCGGGTCGGTCGTTGAGGCTTCAATTAGGGCTTCAAGTTGGGTCTCGACTACAATTTCAAATTTCTGTGGAATTTTCATTGGTGTCAAATACTGTAAGCCTCAGTAACTTCTTGGAATGGAATCTCGCCTATTCTGTCTTGTCCCTGGCGAACCAGGTATTCAATTCAATGGCCTTCGCTGGTAGAAATTGCTTTCTTGGAGATTTTTATTTATTCATTCATTGATTTATTCATTTTATTTAATTTGGTTTGTTTCTCTGCTTTTCCCTCTTTTTTTAAGTGTTTTCCAGTTGAAAGCGATTGATGGTGATATCAATCTAGTTTAAGAAGTTTTGGTAATCCTATTCGCACTATAATAATTCGGTTGGCTGCTCCGTCTTATAATGGTATGGTAGTTTAGTTCTAACTCAGGTAGAAGCACTGTTTGGCTGCATATATATTGTCCAGTTATTGACTTCATACTTCCTTTATCATCATTGACAGGTCAGCATCAGTTTGTATTTTAAGGTGGAATTCGAGTCCTTAGCCTTCCTCCTTATGCTCTATCTCTCCTTTCTATCCTTCTCTTTCCGGCAGTCCTCTCATGTGTCCCAGCCATTCCTTGTGCTTTATGTCTTTTCCTGCCTAAATGTACGACGCTCTGTCTCTTTTATCATACTACAAAAATTCGTTCATGCCCTTAAATTTCATTACTTTCATCTGTTCTTTCTGTTTTTCTACCTCATCCTTCCTTTTGCTGAGCTTGGCATGTTCTCTTATCGTTTGTATTTAGTCCATTTTTTTCTCTATCCACTTTTATCATTTCTCTTCAATTTCCGTCCACCTGGGTCTTGCTCAACCTGCAATCTTTGTCCTGCTATGTCCACTTGCCGGCCACTGGACACTGGATCTCTCTCTCTGGTGGCTTTCTGATGACGAGGTTTTTTTATAACTTATATTGTTTTTTAACAATCTAAAAGATCCATTTCACGAATAAGGGTCAACACATACTTTGCAGTTACAGCACGATGAACTCTGGATTTTATATTTGTACATGCAATTTGCTTATTGATTGCTTCATTTAATTTACACCTTTTTCACTTTCGTAACTGTTGGGAAATAAGGTAAATCTCCGCTTCAACGGGAGAGTGACACGTATGTATGTATATATGTTGTGTGCAGTACGAACATGCGTAAATGGCGCTGTTTATGGAAGTTGGACAGAGTCGTCCGTAAGAGACACCACGTGCATCGGGACGCACGTTATTAACTTGTAAACTACACTAATTATTATCAATAAATAATATTAAATACAACGATCTACGAGTTCTTAATCCTCTGATACGAGAATCCCAATATGGTAGTAGGCCATTAATTGCTTTTGAACAAACAATAAGTATGTGTAGTTAGTACGTGTGGTGAGAAATTGTGCTCTGAAAACCTTTTCTGTGTCTACTGTCTTAGAAGCACAGAAAATAATATTACTCCGGCCAAGTTTGAAAATGAAGTGTTGAAAAGGCAAAAAGAATCTGAGGAAAACTCTGTGCGATTATCGGATGTACGTGAAGTTAATCTTGTAAGCACGTGGTGGGATAAGTAGCTAAACGAACGCAAGGTAAAAGAGAGGTTGAGTGAGCACATGTCTGAATTAAAATTGAGTACCGTAAATTGTTAAATCAGCAACGAGTTAAATAAAGAAAAAATAAACGAACATGAATTAAATGAAATTGTGAATAATCCAAATTTTGAGTTAAAATTAGAAGATAGAAATTATTTATGGAAAATTATTCTGAAAGGTTTAAAAAGAGTTTTGGTTATTGACCGAGTGTTAAATAAACCTAAATTTGTACAGAAAATAAAAATAACAAAAATGTCTTAACCGAGAAGGTGGAAGTGCAAATTTTTGACGGTCGCGACTACAGCATTTGGAAAAAACGATTCTTGCTGGCATTGAAAATCAAGGAATGTGATGAACCAGCTAAAAGAGATAGAACCGTTACTGATGAACCAGAAGAGTGGCAAGAAAAAAATGATGAGGTCATGATTTATATCTACAATAATATTTCAAACAATCAATTTCAATCTATTGGAGAAGAAGATTCAGCTTTTAAAATAATGAAAGTGTTGGATAAAGTGTATTAAAAGAATCTACAGCACTAAGATTTCTATACGAAATAAACTCGATAAAATAAGATTAAAAGATTACGAAGACTTAAGTAAATTATTTTTAGATTTTGAAAAAACTGAGAACGAATTAAAAAGTGCTGGTGGTAATGTGTGTGAGCCAGAAAAATTAAATTATATGCTCAAGACTCTACCGAACTCTTTGAGTTATATTAATGATTTAATTGATGTGCTAATAGAAGAAGACAGAAATTGTGACTTTATAAAACAGTAAGAATAATCAATCACTATATCCTTTGACTAGAACAGTCTTTGTTACATTGACTCCGGGGAAATGTATATCAAAATCCGTTAAATTTTGGACTTTGTGTCCGTGAACACTTTTGTTGAGGATACTGAGATTCGTAACATATTATCCATTCAGTCATATTAACTAAATTGAATGGGATCCTTTAATTTGATATCTCAAAATTTATGTCTTAAGGGCAAGTCAGGCGAGTTTTTTTGATGAATAGATTTTAATTAAGAAAATATTTTTAAAAAAGGGCTCTGTAGCAGGGTAGAGAAATTAAAAAGCTGTAATTAAAAAAAAAAATCATGAAAATTGATCAAAAATTCACTGAGTAAAACGCAGAACGGCAGTTGAAGATTTTTTTTCGTCAATCGCGGCAGCCATGTCGTCGTCTGCCACTGTTGCTGTGCGTGGCTATGCGCGTCTAACCTATAAGTTTGTAAAACTTTATGACTGCCTTACGGCTTACTCCTCAGCTACCTCTCCTCAATAAATCAAATTCGTAGTAACAATTATCTTGCAAAATCGAATATATATGTGATGAAAAATCAAAATAATGAAATAAGCTGATACTCAAAATTACTTATTCATTACACTCAATACAAGGCTGAAAATGTGTCAATTGAAAAAAAAGAATCATACATTATTTCCTAAATAAAATTAGCAAAATCACTAATTTTATGAAAAAATTTTCTTCTTAAATAAAACTCTTCAGTTGCATTATAAGCAATTCATGTTACTTCAATTATTTCTTCAATATTTACTCTTGATTTGCTTCAGTACGTAAAAATTAAACAAATTTAGAATAAGGTATGATTGGGTTTATTTCCCTAAGCTCTACTAATAGTTACAAAGTTTTTTACAACTTTTTTAAGATTTACTTGGCTAACTATCAATGCAATTACCTTTGGAGGCAAGTGTAATATAATGATAACCAAACTATGCCCATGGTCATTGACATCTGAACTTTTCCAAAGTTTGAAGTCAATTCATTTTTAAAATTTCATTAATTCAAGAGAGTTTTAACTGCAGCTACTTTTTCAATTTTTAGTTATCAAGTAGGATAAAGTAAGTCTTAGGTCTCCCAGCAAGAGCAAATGATGTTCACAGGCATGGTTCACTTTACACCAAAAAAAAATTATATTTTACCTTTTCTGTCAGCCGAGTAAATTTTAAAGATTTTATGGCAATAATAAGCTTTGTGCGATTGGGGTTCTTAAAAATAAATTTAATTACAAACCTTTCAAGATCTGTTTAATTTAGTCTCTGTGCTAAGAGTCAAAAGATTAAAATCTTCAAGCGAGTAAGACAAGCTTTCAATAATTATAAGTATTGAAGTAAAACAAGTATTCAATAGTTATAAAATTTTAAAACTAAAAAAGAATTCTTTATAAATAAATCAATTGAAAAAGTAGAAAAAAAATATTTTTAAACTATTTATAAAATTTAGAATTTCTAAAATGACTAAAAATTGTTTAAAACTTGTTACTTGCTTTGAAGTTTCTAAGATCTTGACTCTAATATACCCTCAGAGACTGTGTCAATAAAAAACTTTATCAGTGTTTATCACCTCAAGTATGTAATTGGCTGGCTCAGTTCATACATTTCAAACCTGACTAAGGATTATTGAAATCTTGTCCTACCAGCTTTGAAGATTCTAAGCTCTTGGCTCTCACTTTGCAACTGTTTGAAATTACTTATAAAAACATAAATACAACAAAAACGTGGGTTACAACAAATTTGTTACTTTTTGATTGCATGATTAGAATTTTGTTGGTTAGAATTACATACGCGCGGTCTCACGCACAGCAACGCACTCTAGCAGCAGTGGCGTCTGCTGTCACGGCTGATGCAGCCGTCGAAAAAAAATACCAAATTACCGTTCTGCGTTTTTCTCGGCCAATTTTCAACGAATTTTGATGCAGTTTTTTTTTAAATGTAGCTTTTCAATGTCGCTACCCTGCTACAGAGCCCTTTTTTGAATTTACCCCCTCGATTTTTTTTTTTTTTTAATTTTAACTAACTACCATTGGACCCTTGCCTGACTTCCCCTTAACTCCTTTCAATATAGTTTAAAGTTTTAAAGACTTAGTGTAGTGTATGCAGAAATGAAAAAGTATATACTTATAAAACGAATGAACGAATTTATGCTAATGCAGCACATACGCGGCACTAAGCTAAGAGTGTCAAGCCACGACACAGCTCAGTTGTAACGTGCCTCTAAATGAAAAAACATCTTCCCTAGGTTAACTTATATTCTTATTAATTCACCTAGCTACGACTCATTTCCACACACATTACAAGTATATTACAAGTAGATACATCACACTTGGAATAAAAATTTAATTGAAAAGCTTAAGATTTAAACTCCTTAAAACTCTTAATGCATTCTACTATCTGTAAAAATTTTTCTTTTCAATTTCTACGCTAAAAATCAAGAGATTTTTAAATTATGAAAAAAATTTTTAGTGTTTATTTAAAACTACTCATATTTATATAGTAAAATAATACGATTTTCAATAATCTAATCTTCAAAGCCAATGTTGTTTTTGACGTTAAAAACGGTCTGTAAAAAACAGCGTTATTGTTTTTACGAGTACTTCTTTACGCAGTTGAAAAATTAAAATAATTTAAAAATAACTTGAAAAATAATTTTTTCAAGGTGGCAAAATATTTTAAGTTAAATCAAGGAACAGAAAATGATTATTGGAACTAAATTTTGATTGAGAACTAAAAGTTATGAGCACAACTATTTGCATGAAAACACAGCTAAATGAGGACTTGCAAAATTTCCCGAAAAGTGCTCTCTTGTTCCAAATCGACTGAAATTCTTGATTTAGGTGTCTTTTAGTATTCCTTTTAAAATTTCACAGTTACTTTTTCGATTCAAGCACTTACTGCGCATGTGCAGTGGCTTTTGTTTCCCATGTAAATGACATTATGAGGCCAGTTTTTTATTAATTTCTTGGAAACCGGAAGAGACTTACATTTAAAATTTTAGTATATGTTTTAGAGACATGAAAAATAACTTAACGCTATATCCCCAGCAAAAAGTGCGGAGCAGAGGCGCGAGGCGAGCATTTCCATTAGGCAATGGACAGTAGGAGATTTTTAATCATAACTAATTAAAGACATATAGCATTGTTAATTTTTTTAAATAAAATTATTTATTGCAATTAAAAAAAAAAAATTTTCATTATTTTTTTGAACAAAACTTTTCTAGGTTTACGTGGACACTAGTATTTACCTTGAATCCAATAACCCTTCCCAAATAACCTTTCTAGGTTTACGTGGACACTAGTTTATACCTTAAATCCAATACCCCCTCATAAATAACCCATTTAGATTTACGTGGACACTAGTTTTTTTTTTTTTCAAACCCAATATTCTTTCCTAAATAACCCTTGTAGGTTTACTTGAACTCTTGTTTTAAAATTAATTATTTTATGTATTTATCAAGTTTTTAGCAGTGAAATTTTCTCTTCTGTTCAACGCTTAAAAAGTTAAATTTTTATTTTGTAAATTAAAAAAAAAAAATTGTTTTTATTACTTTTGTATAACTTACAATTTTTTTAAACTAATCCATTTATTAAAAACAATAACAGGAAAATAAAAAAAAACAGCTAGCGTGGACTCGGACCGCCGACCTTCCGTTCGTCAACATTTACTGTAACCACTACACTATTGTAATGTTTGTAAATTAAAATTAGTTAAGTATTAATTTATAATTAGGAGTAGATTCAACACGTACGCCCTCCTTCGCCTGCTTGCTTCGCTTCTCCGCTCATTTGCTCCGCACTTTTTGCTGGGGATATAACGTTCAGTTAAAAAATACCATCTTTCCATGTATTCCGGTGAAGGGGCAAGAGTGGCCACCCTACTTTTCAGGCCTTAAAATGTTACGAAATAAAATTTTTTTTTTCAAAAATCCATATTTCGAGTTTAAATTATTCGATTGAGTTGCTTAAAGTCTTTTTTTCCGTTTTCAGTTTTTAATTTAAAAAAAAAAATGTTTTTTTTTACATTAAATGTATTTTTACGGCCTTTAATCTGAACATAACACTAAAATTATGAAAAAAGTGGTTTTTGTACTTTACTCAGTTGATATGGTTAAAAACCATAACAATATTTATATTTATTTAAAGAACTGAAAAAAATACATATTGTTTTCTAATGTTTTTATACGATTTAGGCGCCCAGCTCAAAAAATCCATACGAAAATCTGTACCGAAATCCGTACGGGATTCCAGTACTGAAAATTGGAACCGATTTCCGCACTGATTCCGGTGCGGACTTCCATTTTTTTTACTGACATTTGTTTTAAATAATGAATGATTTTTTATTAAATTAATTTTTCTTTTTATTATCTCTCATTTTTAATTAATATTTTATAAAAAATTGTATAATAAAGATTCCTTAAAATCTTTTTATAAAGAAATCTAAAAATTTTGTTTTCTCTCTTAACTTTTTAATAGGAATAGATCTCTGGACAATTTGATTATTTTAAACAAGTAAATAAAAGGGTATATACGTAAGTATTTCAAAAATAAATAAAGGTTTCAATCAGTTCTAAATAAAAATTTAATTTGTAACAAAAATAATAATTTATTTCTGCTATTTAAAATATGTACGTTTACAACATGTCCTTGCACAGGGATACTTACTTAAAAATTATACTGACTTAAAAATTAAAAATATACTTTATTAATGCGCTAACTGCTTCGGCCATATTTTTTCACGAATATAAGATACTGAAAGTATTGAATTAGTGAGATAAGTAGTAATATATTTTAATCATAAAAGTTATTATTCCTCTAATTTTTAAATATAATATCTAAACAAAAGCTTTTTCAAAACAAATTTTTGATAAATAATAACTATTAATTAAAAACTAAGAATTTAAGTCATTGTAACATTTTAATAGATCTCTCAATTTTTGCAAGTAACTGATTTAATTTTACTTTCAAAATTAAATTTCAAAATCTATGAAAACTGTCTTATGAACCTTAAAAATACTTCAACTGATTTAAAAAATTTTTTACCTAGAGTATCCTATTGAAATTCAAAAAAATTTTACACAGAAAACTTTTAGTAGAAATATCATACATAAAGCACTCTCACTGAAACTAAACACTTTTTATTAAGTCATCAATCTTCAAATAAAATCCTCTGTATTATTGGTAATTTTGTAAATGTTAATTCTTGCCAATGCAGTTGTTTTAGTATATCGCCTATAAATTTGTAAGCTTTAAATGAATATAACCTCAAACATATTGAAATTAAAAATGACTCAAATTTTTTATAAAATATTTATTATAAATTAGGGATAATGAAAAGAAAAATTAATTTAATAAAAATTATTCGTTATTTAAAACAAAGGTCAGTAAAAAAAAAAAAAAAATGGAAATCCGCACTGAATTCGTACCGGAATCAGTGCGGAAATCGGTTCCAATTTTCAGTACTGGAATCCCGTACGGATTTCGGTACAGATTACCGTACGGATTTTTTCAGCTGGGCGTTGAAAATTTTTTTAATTCATATAAAAGAAAAAAAAAAGTGAAACTGCTGCAAAAACTCACAAAAACTTGAGATTTTGGCGCAGAATCCCTACATTATTTTTTCACCAAAACATGCCTTTTTGCTCTAGTTTACGTTGATATGTATTTTCATATACTTTTATTCAATATTTGGATTGTAAAGGATCTCCGGAGATGAATATCAATAAACGACCCTTAATTGATGAGTCGTTCATTAAAATCAGGTGCAACGTTTCTTCCGCCGATGTGTGGACAATTTCTAGCAATGTTAAAGTGGGTCCCCGACAAAATGTCTGAACGATAAAACGTCAGCGACAAAACATCAAACGACAAAAAGTCAGATGACAAAACAACAAGGGACAAAATAACTAAATTTGAAAAAGTATTCATAATGATGCCAAATTCATTTTCAAAATGAAACAACTAGAGTTGCATGTTTTACAAAAAATCATTACAGCTATTTCAATATTATACGTCACAACATATAACTATTTAGTATTATAAATCAAAACAGAATTATTTAATATTATACATCATAACGAAGTATTCATAATATTTATTTTACATTTGTAGATTGAATGATATGGCTTTCAGATATTTCAATATTTCATCATCATATTCAGAAACAATTTCAAAAATCCTCTTTTTTAGATCAACATATTTTTTATCATAATTCGGAGTAATTTTTTTACGAGAAAATCAGTAATTTTATTTTCGATCAAACTTTGTTCGGTTTGGATCATACTGAAAAACTTCCATATAGATGCATGAAATTGATGAACTTTTGCAGAAAAACCTCGATGCCAAGAGGTTTTATACACAGCACCAATGATGTTTGTAAACAAAAAGAAGTCACATTAATTGACATTATAGGAAAAAATTAAATTCTTATAAAATTTATAACTTTCAAATATCAATTAGAAGTTTTGTTATTTGTTGTTTTGTCGTCTGACTTTTTGTCGCATATATTTTGTTGTCTGACGTTTTGTCTCGTTCCCGTTAAAGTAAAGTTATTAATTAACAAAGATAATTTTGACTTTGATTTTGAATTCCAAAAAAATTAATAGTTTAAAAACATTATATATAATTCAAAAGTATAAAATTACATTAATATATTTTACAACCGAGAGAGTTAACTTTTTTCGGTGATGTCAGAATCAGAAGTGAGGGAAATAGTACTGGGACGCAATGTATACAAATAAGTCGGTGAATGAATTGAATGTAAAATAGTGTTGTGAAGGGGGATCAAAACATAATTGTAATAGGATTCAAACAAGAGAGTGATAAATTCTGCTAAGAAATTGTGTGTCTTTTCTCTATTTATTCGTACTCTCGCTACCTTGTATATGTAACATTTCGCAAATGAACCGTTTTTGGTATACCGACCCTATCTAGTACACTACGGTGGAGCTGAACGGCACTGACCACTGGGATTTGTGCCCACCCTGGCCACCCTGGCCTGAGAATTTCGGTGTAATAGTGGACTGGGTGCTCTATCATATGCGCTGACGTCAAATTTTGGAGGGTAAAGTTTTGAGTGCAGCTGTTCAGCCAAATACGAGGTACGAGCGGACGACGCTATGATTTGGACTCGATGCGCTCTCTTAGAAAATTGATGTCATTTTTCATCTATTAAGAATATCGTACTGAGACTTTACCGAAAAATTCTTTGAAATCAAATGAAAAACTTTTTTTAAGTTTCTTCAACTCATAGTTTTTACATCTTCTTTTTTAATTCAAAGTTTTAGGTTAAAAACTGCTACTTTTTATTTTTAATAGTTCATTATCCAGCTTGAAAACTTTTTAAAAATACCCGAATCGTTTCATTAGCAGCGGAAATAGTTCAAGAATGTTCTGCCAAAATTTCATTGGAAAATATTCAATAGTTTTCGTTATAATAGTTATAATAGTTTTCATTACTCGGCTTTCAAATACTCGTAAGAACTTAACGAGTATTTGAAAGCCGAGTAATGAGCTAATAAAAATAAAAAATTAGCAGTTTTTGATCTCAAACTTTAGATTAAAAACGTAGGTGTAACAATTAAGACTTGAAAAACCTTCAAGCAAAGAAGTTTTTAGTCAGGTTTCAAAGAATTTTTCTGTAAAATTTCAGTACGATATGTGTAATAGATTAAAAATTACAGCGATTTTTTAAGGTGGTGAGCAAACGATGCAGTTTACTACTAATGAGAGAATTAGCAAAATTTATTGCACTAATTGTATTAATTTACTCAAATTTTAAAACATATCATGAAGTTTAGTATTTATTGAAACTTTTTTTTGAAGTATTTAAAAAATATATACGCGTTGTAAAAAATTTAAAGTGTGTCTTCATAAATAAGCAATTAATACCGACGTTATGGGGTAGCGGAGAATCCACGCCTCGGTTGATCAACGAAATGAAGCAACATAGTGAGCGGTTAGTACTTGGATGAGTGACTGACGGCGCACGATGTTTGCCGCTTCGGGGATCAATTAGGTGGCTTTTCCGATTCAACATGACGAACGGGAGGTGTGAACGATTCGGTTTCGGTATTTGTGCCTACGAAATGTGACATTAATATCTAATCGGAACCGCTCAATACACCGGCTAATCTCGGGTAACGTTTTACCTCTCTGGAAATCTCTCTCAGAGGAGTTTTCCGAACCCACTGGCAGTACCCTGGATGGATGCGAGTGGAGATGATAGAGGTGAAGAAATTGTGAGTAAAAATTATGGTTTTTGATTTGATTTGATTTTGATGCGTTTATTGATTGTACATTATGTTGTACAAAATACATAGATCAACAAATAAGTATTTACATCAGAATAATATAACAAATATAAAATAAAGTATATAAAAAATAAGAACAATATTCTAAAAATAATAAAAATAAATAAAAAAATAAAAATAAAAATAAAAATAAAAAATAAAAATAAAAAATAAAAATAAAAAATAAAAATAAAAAATAAAAATAAAAAATAAAAATAAAAATAAAAATAAAAATATATAATCTCAAACAATATTGCAACAGGTAAGTAGTCTAACTACAGTCTATACTCAGCGTACAGAGCTTAATCTTCTCCCTCAGTAGTAAAGATGTGTGATTTGATGAGGTGTTTGAAAATGGGAAGGGATGACGATTGGCGAATATGAGGGGGTAGTGAATTCCAGGAGTAGGTAGCTAGCACATGAAAGGAGCGTTTCAGAGACTCCGTGCGGTAAGAGGGAACAATCAACACATCATGCGCATGCGGGTTCGCCATTCTCAAAGGACGCGAGCTGAGCTTCTCACTAAAAAAATTCGCCAAATATGGCGGAGTACCCATATGAAGAATCCTGTAGAGCAGACAGGCAGCAAAATAATCTCTGCGGCCCGCCACCCGAAGCCAGCCAAGCTCACGTCTATAAGGTGTGACATGATCGCTCTTCCTGATCCCAAAGATGTACCTGATCCCACGATTGAGCAAGCGCTGTAATACGAGATCCTGCTCACCCGAGATATTACAGTACACAAGTGAACAATAGTCAATTATAGAAAAGAGCAGGGTCTGTATAAGGTGCTTGCGCAGTTGAAAGGTGGTGCTGCGTCTGAAGTGGTTAAGACGGTACAAAAGAGAATTGGCTCTCCGAGAAACATAACGAACATGGTCCTTCCAGCTCAGCTTAGAGTCCAGCGCCACCCCCAGACTACGCGCTGAGGGGACAAACGGGACAGTGTAGCCGCCAAACCGCAGGTCATGAATACCCAATTCATTAAAGCTATTGACATACGACGGATTCCCAAAAACCATTGCCTTGGTCTTACTAGCATTCAGTACCAGCTGATTGGCGGCAGCCCAGTCAGCGACGTGCTCAGCACCCCGGCTCAGTCTTCCCAGCATGGCATGCATGTCCTCAAGTCGGCCCTGCACGTAAATCTGCAAATCATCCGCATAAACCACATAGCAGACACCAGGGCCAAGGCCATGGGCAATATCAACGATGAACAGAAGGAAGAGCAGAGGACCCAGCACCGAGCCCTGAGGCAGGATAGTGAGGAGGAGATATAAGTGAGGATCACAGGCATAAACCCCCACACAAATGTGGTGAGGGTACCCCCGCTACTGGGCCTAATGTATGTTCTAGAGGGTAATTGAAAAAAAAAAAAAAAAAAAAAAAACAAATAAACAATTAATATTAAATTTTTGAGATAGAAGACAAATAAAAATATTGAACGTGTGTTGAATTTTTAGACAGCCAAATAGTAAAAATAATTTTTTGAAGTAGTGAAAAAAAATTCTAGCTCAGTATACTTATTTTTGTGAAAGTTTTGGCAGTGAAAAGTTTTACAATGATTAAAATGAGGTTCGTTACAATGAAGAAATAAAATATTTGGTGAAAATGATTTTATTTTATAAACTATTTACATCTTTTACGTGTATTCATTGAAAATTAACAATTATTTAAATAATTTCGTATTATGCACTGTAACGGTCGAGTTAATTCATCGCGACGTAATTAAATTAATTTCATGTTCACCGCGCGACCGTTAGAACGCAGCACGAGTGGGAATGGAACGCGCGGGAATCGGTAGAATATCGGGCCGGGTAGGAGGAGGACTGGAGTCATTCTAATCGCTGCACGCGTTCGAGTACGGATCGTTACGATTCGAAGCTGCACGAGATTGTGAAAAGTACGACTGAAAGGTTGATTTTATTGTGTCGCGCGTGCTCGGGAGTTATCGTCGCAACGAAAACAAATCCTCGACAGGATTGTCATCCTCGGACAACTTGTTAACCTGCGACAACGAGACGACGACACTGGACCGTACGCCGGCATCAAGACACAGCAGTCTACATTTTGGGCGTCTAGCTTGGAGGCTAGAGTTCCAGCCTGACGGCTGGTAACAGGTGCACCTGCGGCATCCTTGTGAGTTGTTATTCATTAAGCGACCATAGGCGTTATCGTGAAAGAGTGTGATTGTTTGAAAGCAATCGGAAAATACTTTGTTTTTCTCGCAGTTGCGTAAGCTGCCGATAGCAGCAGGTTGTTGTGTGCGCGCGCAGCTCAATTCCAAGAGCACCGATAACTCTTTGTTGTCAATTCAAATGCTCGATCGTACGAGTATTTATTTGTAGATTATTATCGTGTTAAGCATAAATTTTTGTATTAGTTTTTAAGTTAATTTTTTGTCATTAAATATTCAAAATTAACTTTGCGAGTTACAATTATTTTTCTGACCGGTGTTCCACGCGCTCAAATCCTCTGGTCCGCGCCCACCTACCGAAATTAACGAGCTGTCGCGCCCTCCCCGATTAATAAATCGTTTAGGGATTTATAATCGCGGTCGGACTTTTCTCCTTTTTCAGGAAACTCGTCGGCGTGTGGTCGACTGCGACAGAGCTTATAGAGGCTATATAGCAAACTCGACAGATCAACGTGGATTGTACTCCCGAGTCTGCTTGTTTAAACAACGCCCTATAACAGCACACAATTAATTAATAATTTTTTTTTTTTTTTTTTAAATCGATCGGGTTACAACAATAAATTTTTTTTCCTCAGTCAAGTACAATAAACAAGGCGTTCGATTTTGTAATTCTTCATAAAATTTTCTTTTGATGGTATTTTTCATCTCAAAAACCGTATAACCATGATAATGTGAGTCGAATCCTGCTGTTGCTAGAGGTACGTATTCAAAACTTTTTTCATTATCTTGTAAAAAAATATTGATAATTTTTCCGAATTCTGGCAAATTTGATGACGAACTAAAAATTTCAGTAACAACAATCATGTCTGGTTTAGATATAAAATCATTTATTTTTACATTATTCAGTTTATATCTAATCGAACTTTTTTTTTTGCTGTCCAAAAATGATTTGTCTTCTATCATTTTTCCGTAAGTTACATAGCTGTCTTTATAGGTAAATGGTATAGCCGTGTAAGATAGTCGAATCGGCCCCCAGCGCGAACCTCTACAATATATACATTATTTGAAAGGGCATTAAAAAAGAAAATTGTTGGCGCCAACCAGAATTTTTTATACCCACTACTGTGCATGCGCGGTCCAAAATAGTGATTTTTCAACTTTGATTTTTATCTCGAAATTTAAGAGAGCTAGAAAAACGTGGTTTGCGGCAAAATTTTGTTTTTTCATATCCTTTCGAATGATATATATATATATATATATATATATTGTTGGGGTTCACGCTGGGGGCCGATTCGACTATCTTACCTGGCTATACGCTTTATTCATTAGCGAAAATTGATATCTGTGTGCTGTACTGTATAGAATGTTAACGTTGTTTGTGTTTGGCGCCGCTGCAGTACAGTCTGGTGTTTAGATTCAAAGCGTCACGTAGATAACTCGATCAAAGGGTCGTTTAAACGTAGTAGTCTCCCATAGTGCAACATTATATGAAATTTTGGTTTGAGTGAACCATAAAACTGAATGTATGTACGATGATGGTCTTCAAGTTGTAAAATATAAGATTCGCAAATAATAGGACTATGTAGTATGTCAACAATTGACCTTAACTTTTTCCAAAGTTTCCAGGCTTTGTGGTCCTCCAGAACTTCTGATCCTATTAATAAACTAAAGTATCTGGTAAGAAATAGACACTTTGCGCCTGACATTTTCTTAGTTTTCTATGATTTTTCAAATAGTCTATGTTGACTTCATGAGGTAAATTATAACTTTCAAAACTAAAATTGACATGTTTTAATTCAAAATTTAAAAAACTAATGTTGAAAACCTTTTCCTTTATAAAGGTTACTGTTAAGTCAGCCATTACGTATCTGCAAAGGCCATAAAAGTCATGAAGTAAGTCTCCATACTGGTTTTTAATGGCATGGGAACCTTCGATTTCGTGTAATACGCATTCATCTTTTATACCACTAACTGCAGGATCAAGTTTTTGAATATCTTCTTCATAAGATTCAACATTACGAATAAGATCATTGCAGGTACTAAATGTGAAAAGGAATAGCAGATCCAGCAAAAAATTGTATTCTGAAACGACTCTACGAATCCTAACAACTAGTTTAGTCCCAAGTTATCTCCGGTCATCAAGGAAAAGATAAAATATACTTTTAATTTTTTTCTTTCAATATTGAGAGTCAATCCGTTCTTTCGTAACTTATTACCATTATCAATGTAAAACTGAAAAACAGCTTTAGTACCATATTGTTTTCTATGATCAGCTAGGAATAGATCACTTAGCACTATACTCTCTAATCGAGAACTAAAATTAGGAGGTAAGCAGGGAACTGTGGAATACATACTACCAATTTTATGTTTGCATGCATGGCCACTTAATGCTTTCCCGGGATCAACATCGTCTGTATATCCATTTACTGGTAAAACAATTACTTTTGGAGCAAATTCTTTTAGAATATTTTTCCATGTATTGGTTTGATAATAATTTTCTACGAGTTAAGCGCGCAATGAATTTATATAATCTTTTGTTGCATAAAAAAGTACTTTGGTTCTCGTTAGAGATACTTCTAAAGGAACGTGATTGTGATTTCTTTTTTCCCAACAGAAACTTTAGTTCCATCTTCTTTAAATACATCTTCAAATGCAATAACTATTTTTACCGGAGGAACATATAATTTTTTTTTTTTTTTAACAAAAAGTTTCTCGTTTTGCTTTTGTACTAACAAATTTAAAAGGATCATTAAATTTATTGAAAATTTGTTGAATTTTTCCTAAAGCTCTCGCACTTATTTCATTTTTTAAAATAGTGTTAAGATGATCTAATAAAAATTTATTATAATCTTTACTGATAAAATTTCCAAAAAATTTAATTATATATTGAGTACCGGATGAGGCACGAGGAAACACTGGAGATTGTTCTGCAAGTGAAGAAGAAAATGAGCGGATTCTGAAAATGAAGAGGACGTTGCAAGAGAAGAAAATTCGTATCAAATGGACATTGCAGAATCTAACGAGTAGACCCCTTACGCAAACTTCATGAAAACGCCTAGATTAGATAAAAATAACTGATTTTGTAAATCAATTGAATACTTGACTTTGATGAAATTACAAATTTATAAATATTGTTATCAAGTGTTGTTGTTATTGCTCAGTGTTCGAATGTGAATTTTGAAGTTCGAACGTGTTTGTTTATTCTTAGAGAATAAAAGCTGAGTATTCAAAGTTTCATTCATAGATACAGTGTTTTATTGTATTTGAACGATTACTAATTAATTATTCTTATTTACGAGTTACTACTGTTACAGTGGGCGAGTTAATTTCAACAACCAAGATCCCGTTCGACGTGAACGTGAAAACCCTCGCGGCTTTGCGGTCAGCTGTAAACAATGAAAGTATACTAGCCTGTATGCTTTCCAATTATCTTCCATACCTGAAAATAATAATTCAAGACAGGCTTGGGAGTATCGCTAACCCGAACTAAAAACCTTTAATTACTGCGATTCGACTAACCCTTTTATGTCGGTAGTGGGCGGATTTTACTAATGGAAAAAGCGAACGAAGGAACATGGAAGTTTGAATCAAAACAAACTAAGTTGATTTTTAATATTTAATAACAAAAAAACAACTTAAAACTAATACATGAATTAGCAACTATCGTATTGCTCGCAAGGTAATTTTAATAACGATCTTAGCCCTTAGACTGACAAACCAAGGAACGAGCGTAGGAACACCGGTTACTGAATAAGAATTTCTTAGGTTTTATTTTAACAATTTAATAAAAGAAAAGAATTCCTAAAGACTAAGACAAAATCAATAAGTAACGTGATGATTAAATATACCCTCGAACGGCTGTGATCCAAAATCAATAACACAACAAAGTATTGATTTTCTACAGTTCGAGTTGCGCGCGCACACAAGCGCTCATCTACTACAGGTAGTTGGCGCGCGCGATAAAAAACAAAGATTATAACAACTACAGTGTAATCAATACACTCACACGCATCCACACTCACTCGCACATAAACAATTAACTTACGGAATCGCTAAGGTGCACCTTATACCAAATCGTAGAGCTAAACCAAATGTCAGGCTACGACGCCTACCAGCTGCAATAGCTACTACACTCGGGTCGTCCTGTAGCCATCGTCAAGCAGTCCCGGCGTTGACGTGAAATGACAACTTCACCAATAAACACCACACTCTTCCGCTACGGCTCTACCACAACGCGCGACGCGAATGACAATAATTGGTTCGACTTCCTTAACGAGTGAGGTTCCCCAAGATCTGCCGTGAATCGATCTCCAGATCTTTGCGTGTCTGCCGGACGTCGCACAGTGAACGGATCCGAAAATCGTTGGAAAGAATCTATTTAAATGAAGGAAAATAAAGCTAGAGAGATGTGGTCAACGACAATCAAAAGCCAATTTAATAACAATCATAGGAAAAATATAAAAATTATAGGTTTTCCATTCCTAACCTGAAAAGAATGCAGAAAAAAAAAAAAATCACGAATGTGTAATTTTCGTCCAAAATCTGAAAAGAACGAATACGATTGTAAAATCAATTTTTTTTTAGTTTATGGCAAAAATAAATGATTTTATAAACATTTCTTCTACTGTTTTTAATTAAACATGTTTAAATCGTAATTATCGATAAAACAAACTATTTTTTAAACATAAAACTCATGTAACTTCATAAAATATACTATTTAATTAAAATATATTACGTGAAAAATGTAAAAAATCATACAACCCCATAACTGAATTCGTCAGACTTCTACAACCCAATAATCGAAATTATCAGGCTCTTACAACCCTATAACTGAATTCGTCAGACTTCTACAACCCAATAACCGAATTCATCAGGCTCTTACAACCCTATAACTGAATTCGTCAGACTTCTACAACCCAATAACCGAATTAATCAGGCTCTTCCAACTCCATTACCAAATTCGTCAATTTCCTACAACCCTATAACTTAATTCATCAACCTTCTATCCTTTAAACATACAACTCCATAACCAAATTGATCAGATTCTTACAACCCCATAACCGAATTGATCAGACTCCTACAATCCATAACTGAATTCGTCAAATACTTACAATCCTATAACCATATTCGTCAAACTCCTACACTACTCCATAATAGAATTTGTCATACTTCTACAACCCTAACTTCGAAATCATCAGACTTCTATAACCTATAAAAGAATTCATTAGACTTCTACAACCCCATAACCGAATAAATAAAGCTTCTGAAACCAATAAGCAAACTTGTTAGACTTCTACACACTCATAACTAAATTCTTTAGACTTCTATTTATTCTTCAAGCCTACAACTCCTTAACCGAATTCGTCAGACTTTTACAACCCATAATTAAATTCATGAGACTTCTGCATATTCCTTAAGCCTAAAACCCCATAACCAGGACTTCTAAAACTCCATATCTTTATTCGTTAGATTTCTCAAGTCTACAACTCCGTTAACTGAAATAATTTTAATTTTACAACCATATTCATCAAGCCCCTACAATCTTGCAATCAAATTTATCAGACTTCTACAACCCCATACTTGAACTTGTCGTATTTGTAGAACCTAACGGATTTCCCTTTACTTCTACAACCCCATTACCGAACTCATTTGACAAAAAAAATTGATTAAAATCAACAAAATTCGTAAAGAATTATCAATGATCCAAATCATTGGTTTTTGGACTTATGGTAAAAAAAAAAAAAATGATAAAAATGAGCCTTATGATCATTTTATGAATCTTTGGGATCTTTAAAAATGATTATAAGGATCATTTTGTGATACTAACAAATTCATCGGATCATTCCAAAAATTTCACAATTTTTTAAAATAATTCGTACAATTATCAACTAGGATCAAAACATTGTTTTCCATGTATTATCTTTCTAAAATAATTGTTCATTGCTATTATCTTTTAAATACATTTTTACTGCGTAAACTTTATAATTAGAATCGGCAATAAATGGAAGTTTTCTATCATTGGAATTTTTTTTGTCTACCGAAAGAAAATTTATTTTCTCTCTATGTAAAATATATTCGGCAATTGAAATTTCGATTGTTGGAAGTTTTCAATACTTGGAAACATTTCAAAAATTCTTAAGGACAATTTTTAACCACTTTAATTAGAAGTGATTTAGCTTGTCCTGACCATCTTTTGTTACGAAAAGTATGGCATACTCGGAAATTATTGAACTTGTGGACGCGTTAAATCTGATAAAGAAGATGATTGTAAAAATATAATCGAAATAAATTGTAGAAATAAAACGAATTAGGTTATAGAGTTTTTAGCTTGAGGAATAGAAGGTTGGTGAGTTCAGGCATGTAATTGGAGTTTGCTGAGTCGAGTTATAAAGTTGTTGAAGTCTGATCAATTCGGTTAGGGGCCATCCATTAATGATGTCACGTTTTTATGATATAGTCTGCTAACACTGTAGCGCTACGAGACTATACCAAATTAGTGTGACATCATTAATGGATGACTCCTTATAAAGTTGCGGGAGTATAAAAAATTCAATTATGAGGTTGTAGGCTTGAAGAATGGATTGTTGTTGGATTTGTGATCACTTATAGGGTTGCAGAATATTGACGGACTCAGTTATGGGGTTGTAGAATTCTGACGAATTTGGTTATGGGTTTGCAGACTTTAGGAATAGAAGTCTAAATAGGACTTCTAAAACCCCATAGCTTAATTCGTTAGACTTCTATGTATTCCTCAATCCTACAACCCTGTTGAATGGATTTGTCATAATTTTACAACCCTATAGAAATTTTTGATATGCTCCTACAACCCCGAAATCAAATTCATCAGACTTTGATAACCCTATACTTGATTTTGTAATACTTCTACAACCAAGCAGAATTAGTTGAACTTCTGCAACCCCATGACCGAATTCTTTGAACTCTAACAACCCTATAGCCGAATTTATCAGACTCTTACAACCCGTCTAGCTCCTGCAATCTCTTAATTAACTTTATATGCCTTTGCAACCCCATAACTAGATTCGTTAGACCTTTGCAACTACATATCCAAATTCATCAAGCTCCTATAACTCCATAACTGAAATCGTCAAACACCCACAACCCTATAATCATATTCATCAGATTCCTACACAACCCCATCATAGAATTTGTCTGACTTCTTCAACCCTATACTCAAACTTATCTAACTTCTACAACCTATAAAAGAATTCGTCAGACTTCTACAACCCCATAACTGAATTAGCCGAATTCCTTTAACTCCATAACCGAATTCATCAGCCTTTTATTCCTCAAACTTGCAATCCCATTACCATTTTGATCAGGCTCTTACAACCTCATAACTTAATTGATCAGATTCCTACAACTACATAACTGAATTTGTTAAACGCTCAAAATCTTATAACCAAATACGTCCTTTATATGTAATTCTTAAGCCTATAATCCCATAAATGAATTCGTCAGAACTATATAACCCTAGAAGTATATTTGTCACATTTTCATTAAGTCTGAAAATCTATGATTTGTTGGATCATTGATAATTCTTGTTACACAGCAAATAATTATAAAAAAAAAGTTGAATGAATTCCATGATAAAGTGCAAAAAGAATGCAATAGTAATACAAAGTGCACAACAATCAAAATGACATGAGACATCGTTGTTTTACGAATTTTGTTGATTTCAATCAATTTTTTTTTGTCAGATGAGTTCGGTTATGGGGTTGTAGAAATAAAGGGAATTCTGTTAGGTTCTACAACTACGATAAGTACAAGTATAGGGTTGTAAAAGTCTGATAAATTTGGTTGCAGGGTTGTAGGAGCTTGATGAATATGGTTGTAGAATTTAAACGATTTCAGTTAACGGGGTTGTAGACTTGAGGAATACTTAGAAATCTAATGAATTAAGATATGGAGTTTTAGAAGTCCCGGTTATAGGGTTTTAGGCTTAAGGAATATGCAGAAGTCTCATGAATTTAATTATGGGTTGTAAAAGTCTGACGAATTCGGTTAAGGAGTTGTAGGCTTGAAGAATAAATAGAAGTCTAAAGAATTTAGTTATGAGTGTGTAGAAGTCTAACAAGTTTGCTTATTGGTTTCAGAAGCTTTATTTATTCGGTTCTGGGGTTGTAGAAGTCTAATGAATTCTTTTATAGGTTATAGAAGTCATGATGATTTCGAAGTTAGGGTTGTAGAAGTATGACAAATTCTATTATGGAGTAGTGTAGGAGTTTGACGAATATGGTTATAGGATTGTAAGTATTTGACGAATTCAGTTATGGATTGTAGAAGTCTGATCAATTCGGTTATGGGGTTGTAAGAATCTGATCAATTTGGTTATGGAGTTGGATGTTTAAAGGATAGAAGGTTGATGAATTAAGTTATAGGGTTGTAGGAAATTGACGAATTTGGTAATGGAGTTGGAAGAGCCTGATGAATTCGGTTATTGGGTTGTAGAAGTCTGACGAATTCAGTTATAGGGTTGTAAGAGCCTGATAATTTCGATTATTGGGTTGTAGAAGTCTGACGAATTCAGTTATGGGGTTGTATGATTTTTCATCATTTTTTACATAATATATTTTAATTAAATAGTATATTTTATGAAGTTACATGAATTTTATGTTTAAAAAATATTTTGTTTTATCGATAATTACGATTTAAACATGTTTAATTAAAATCAGTAGCAGAAATGTTTATAAAATCATTTATTTTTGCCATAAACTAAAAAAAAAAAATTGATTTTACAATCGTATTCGTTCTTTTCAGATTTTGGACGAAAATTACACATTAGTGATTTTTTTTCTGCATTTTTTTCAGGTTAGGAATGGAAAACCTATAACTTTTATATTTTTCCTATGATTGTTATTAAATTAGCTTTTGATTGTCGTTGACCGCTTCTCTCTAGCTTTATTTTCCTTCATTTAAATAGATTCTTTCCAACGATTTTCGGATCCGTTCACTGTGCGTCGGTCAAGTTCCCCGTCGTCCGTGGCTTCCAAAAGCCGGTTGACTCGTTGTGACAAAAGAATGCTTCATGGTTGATGACAATCGATCCCGCACCTACTATCACATCTAACACTCTCTTCGAAGACATGCTACCCCCGAGGAGTGCGATAATCCGTCGAACCGAGACGAGTTGACTTTCCTATACGTGCAAACGCACAGACACGAAAACTACGAGTTGCTTCCCGATCCCCGCTCTACCACCTCAGAGGTACGCTCTGATCTGCGTTCGGCAGTCACGTGACTCGCGCCAAATCCTAAATCGTTACCGATGATTTAATTAGTCACTAAACTGTCACAGTCTAAAGTGTCTTTTATCCGATGATTAAAAATTTAATTTTCTTTTTCTTTTGTTCTTTAAAAAATTGTCATACTATTGATAAGTATTTTTTTTTTTTTTTTTTATGTGATTAAAATATTTATTTAATCATAGACAGAATCGTTGGAACATCTCAGCAAAGAGGACCGAAATGCAATCGTAACTGAAATTGAAAAGAAAAAAGAAACCAATTATAAAAGAAAATTAATTGTACTTGCTGCATTAATTTGCATCGCAGCGCTTAGCGTTCTTATTGGGCTAATCTGGTGGCATAGTACTTTAATTTCAAAAGGGGAAACTAGCATAGAATTCCGGATCAATAAAAGCTTAAAAGAATCATTTATAAAAGAAGGAAAAATTTATCAAAATCCATATGATTTAGGGAAAAAAGAAAATTGGTTGCAACTTTTAGGTTTGAAAACAAGGTAATATTTAAAGTTCTTTTACATTAAAATATCATACTGTTCATTTTTTTTAATTTTTACAGAAACTGGTGGTATTTAATGCTTCCGTCTAATCATAAGCCCTATGGTAATGGTCTAGTTTGGAATACACAATAAACGTATATATACGATATATATATATATATATATGTGTGTGTGTGTGTGCGTGTGTACATAAATGAATAAAATTTTCAATTTTTTTATCATACCTTTTTTACATTTTTATATATACCTGATACTCTACTTATTACATTAAAGTTGGTAAGACTTAATTTTTAAGGTGACAATCATCTAGACAAATATAATAATAATAACAATAATAATAATAATAATAATAATAATAATAATAATAATAATAATAATACCCTATATTATATTTCCGTTTTTTATTTTCATCCCCTAAATTAGGTCTTCAAAAATCTGAAATTCTTAAAAATACGCTCGAAACACAGTTTAATATTGCACTTTTTTCATCCCCCAAATTGGATCCCAAAATTGAATCTTCGTCGAAAGTATGGGATCCCCTAAGTTGGATCCCTTTTTATCCCAAAAATAGTGTTGGCCATTTTTTAAAATTTGTAATATTTCATTGCTTCGTTGTTTAAAGCATCAAAAATAGTCGATATGTGTTTTTCTTTTTCGAAAAAACAAAAACTGAAGGAGTTGGAAGCGCTTGAATTTTTTAAATTCTCCCAGTGTGTGTGTGTGCGTGTGCACGTGCGTGCGTGCGCGTGTGTGTGTGTGTGTGTACTAGGGGTACCCCCTGCTCGCTTCACTCGCCAGCCCCCCCAGAATTTTATGCTTGAATCGACACTTATACACATACCCTTGTGTCTACCTCTGTACCTACTGTGATACATACCATTGTTTCTACTCTTATAGCTTGTGACTACACCTGCACCTTATTTTATGCCTATAAAAAGGTATACCTTTGTTCCTACCTTTCATCTTACTCCAAACCCTTGTAACTACCTTTGTTCTTACCGTTGCACTTACTGCTTTTTATAACTAAGCTCTTCCTCAGGAATATGCTCATGTTTATATATCTGTTTCTATCATGGTGATAACTGTAGTTTGAATTTTTTTCATGCTTTTATTTCTAACTCTAAGACTACCTTGTTCTTATCTTTGATCATACTTTCATTTCTATCCTTAGTTATGCTTTTACCGATTTATTTTCGTCTTTTTATTTATTAACCTTCCCTGCTTTATAACCTTGCTACTATCCACTTCTCTTGAGTATTTTTTCCGACTCTATTTACTACGTCTGTTGACTTTTTCTTCTTCCTACATATGTTAATAATCTTGTGCTTACTACCTTTTTTTTACTCAAGCTTCTAACGCTGAATCTTCTACACATGCATTTGTTTCTACATCTGTTTCTACTCCTATGCTAACTCTAGTTCTTTATTTTTTTTATTTAAATTTATAACACTGAATCTGGCCGTGTGCATAATCTTTTTTTATCGTCTTGTGCTTACTATTGTAAATAACCTTATAGCAAACCTTGTTCATAACATTGTTTCAAACATGATAACTACTGTGGTAACTACATTGTACCTAGTTTCGTACCTGGACTTGTCATTACGTTTGTAACTTTGAACCTACGCTTGTATGTACATTTTTGCTTCGTATTGTTCCTATCTCTTTCACTTGAACCTACTTGATTTAATTTTGGTGTTTGCTGTTGTTTTTTCTTTTTTTCATGCTTTGGTCTCTAACTCTAAATCTTTGTTCTGTTGAAATGTAAAAATACAGCTCATAGCGAGTGTGTGAGTGTGTGTGTAGGCTCGATCGTGCAGCGCGCGCGAGGCGAGACCATTCGTTCGTCTGCGTTCTTCCACTCTACTAGCTGTACTGGCCGCAGTAAGATATACTGAACTAGCGACACATGTTATATGTACTCAGCATAAATTTACGTAATGTTTAAAGCTGTTATTATCAAGATAAGAATAACTGTAAGACCAAACTTGTTTATCATATTCATTAATAATGTTACTCTAATAAACTTCATTTATATACAAATAACCTCAGAGTAATTAATTACGAACTAACACAAGATCCACGATTCTGCATTACTGCAATAATAATGCAAAATATATAAACTTCTATTAGTTTATTTCAACATGGTAGCCGCGGCCGTAGTTTTAAACAACAAAATTCTGTACAACGGTAAGCCGAGCGACCGCATGGGGAAAAGTAAGGTTAAGGCATGCAACTACGTGGCCGATAAATGATTGAATTAAGTCAACGAGTAAAAGAAAAGTAAAACAACGAAGTTAACAATAAATAATGTATTAAAAATTAAACTAAACAAAAATCGAAACGGATTTAAAATTCGAAGTGAGGTAAAATAAATGAATTGGCTCAGAGGCTGGAGCAATAAAGAGGTTAAATTACACACAGTAACAGACATTGAAAATTTGTCAAAACAAATAGAAGAAAATACTTTGATATTAAGTAAAAACAAGTGAAATATTTGTTAAACAGTTTTATAAACACTACTGAGAAAATCTTGATAATAAAAAATTACATTAAAATAAGCAGAGAAGAAAGAAGAAAAATGGCTCATGAAAAAAAAATTGGTGAATTTTGCGTACAAATTTTTGATGGTGCAGAGTACTCAGCTTGGAAAACAAGAATTATGCTGGTACTGGAATTCAAAGAGTGCAAATCACCTGCAATAAAAGAAAGGGTAAATGAAGACGAAACTACTTGGAAAAAGATGGATCTAAAAGCAAGGACCATCATAATGAGTACAATATCAAACAGACAACTTGAATACATCCAAGGATGTGAAACTGCATTAAGCATGATAAGTAAGTTTTATAATATTTATCAAAATCAGTCAACAAGCTTGCAAATAATTTGTAGATCAAAGCTAAATGATATTAAATATAATCAATTTGATTCAGCAGAAGAATTTTTTAATCAATTTGAAAAATTATGCAATCAATATATAACAGCTGCTGGCACAATTCAACAAGAAGAAAAAAAGAAATATTTAATTAATGCATTGCCTGCAGATTTAAATTATATAGGAGACTTGATTGATGTTATGCCAGCTGAGAAAAGAAACTTTGAATATTTGAAAGCCAAAATACAAGAAAAGGAATGAAGTCAACCAAAAGAAAGCAAAAAACAGACTGTAACTGCTTTCAATGTGAAAATCAAAGGCAATTGTTGGAAGTGTGGCAATCAAGGTCACAAGCAAGAGAACTGCTGGTCCGACAAGATGAACCAGAACAACTCCAAGGGCAGAGGAACCTGCCTACTAAAACCAACAACACAGAGGTGGTGGAGAACAAGGCCAAGGTCGTGACCAACAAACTAACCAAGAGCAGGACGATGATTCAGCATGGGCAATAGAAGTCCAGCAAGAAGCAGCAAAGAAGGTAACAGGTATAGTAAAAGGTAAAATTGAAAACGGATGCGAAACTAATTTCTGTAATTATAGCGATACCCAGACGAATTATGATTGCTCTGAGAAAATGCTAGAATGGTTATTAGATTCAGGTTGTAGTAATCACATAATTAATACTGATAAATATTTTTATGAATCTATAAATTTGAAAAATCCTGTACATGTTAAACTGCTAGATGGAAATACAATGAAAGCTAGTAAGATAGGTAAAATAAAATTGATTTTTTATACAAAATATGGTAGAAATGTAGTTGAGAGACGTATATTATATGAAAGAATTTAAGAAAAATTTATTGAGTTATGCAAAAATAGCAAAAACTTGTAAGATAGTTTCACAGGGTAATTATTGTAAAATTTATAAGATGCATGGTGATTTGATAGCTGAGGCTAACACGTTTAACAATCTATATGTAATAAAAAGTTATCATCCAGAGATTGATTCGAATCATGTATATGTAAATTCTGTGAAACTAACTGACAAGGAAAAATGGCATAGAGCCTTGGGACACATAAATTTTGATTATTCAAATAAATTAGTATCAAATAAATTGTTAGATGGGTTACCAGCTAAATTAGAGAATTGTGAAATGAAATTGTATCCAAAGTAAAATGACAAATATTCCCTTTGATAATGATAGAACTGCCTCGACAGAATCTTTAGAATTAATTCATACAGATTTAAAGGGACTACATGAAACTATAAGTTATAAAGGGGAAAATTATTTTTTAACATTTATTGATGACTATAGTAAATGCACAAAAATATATACCATTAAAAGTAAGTCAGAAGTGGCAAGTTATTTTGAGAAATATGTGAACTTAGTAGAGAATCAGTTGAATAAAAGAATTAAAAAATTACAATGTGATAATGGTACAGAATATTTAAATAATAAAATTAATGATTTCATAGACAGGAAGGGTATAGAATTATTACCTAGTCCACCTTACGTCTACGAGTTGAATGGTGTGGCGTAGAGGTATAATAGGTCCGCAATGGACATGGGCAGATGTTTATTAAGAGAGGCAAAAATTGATAAAAAATGTTGGCCTGAAATAATTACTACAGTAGCATATTTGAAAAATAGAGTTTAGCGAACACGATAGAAAATTAAACTCCCTTTGAAATATTTTTTAATAGGAAACCTATTGTTAAATATTTACAAATTTATGGAAGCACAGTTTTTGTTCGAGTACCCGAAGAAAAAAGACGATCATAGGATGATAAAGCTAAAGTGGGTATACTTGTAGGTTATAACAACAATAGTTATAAAGTTCTATTAAACAATAAAGTAATAAATGCTAGGCATGTAAGAGTAATTGATGATAAAGTTAATCTGGTCATGACGGCGTCCATCGATCTTTGGAATGCCGGGGGAGCACAGCAAAGTCCAAAAGGCATGGCTGTGAATTCAAAATGCCCGTAAGACGTTGAGAAGGCGGTTTTAACTCTGTCATCCGAGTGCATAGGTATTTGGTGGAATCCGTTAACAAGATCAAAAACCGAAAAGTATTTGGACTTGCCTAGGGACTCCAGTATTTCTTGAACGTTTGGGAGTGGATAGGCGTCCGGAATTGATAATTCGTTAAGCTTTCTGTAATCAATAACAAGACGATGTTGATTTTTACCGTCAGGGCCAGGCCGTTTTGGAACTATCCATTAAGGTGAGTTCCAAGGGCTGGAGGAGGGTTGGATGATTCCTTTCTTCAGCAAGTCGTCTACTTGCCTTCTAATTTCTTCGTGCAATTCTGGAGGATAACGATATTGACGTGTATATATCGGTTTGTCACTGGTTAACGGAATGGTAAAGTTGTACTGATGTGTGCGAGGAGGGTCGTGGCCAGGTAACATGAAGAGATATGGAAAGCGTTCAACCACTGTCTTCAATTGAGCTAAGGCTGCTTTGTCGTGATGTTTTCTTTTCAGAAGGTCAAATATTCGAGGTACTCTTTGTTCAGGAGGACAAGGCGTTCCTTCGGCCTCAGAATCGAAGAAGTCGTCGGAACTATCGAGTTCAAAGGGATACAGATCTTGCACCGGTATTTCGACTTCTTGAGGTTCGTTTTTCGTGTTAATCGCTAACACGTAACATGAACCTTTTTCATGGGTAACGGCTGACTCACCGATAAATATTCCGGTAGGGGTTTGTATTCGGGGAAGATACGCCTCCCCTCTTGGAGAGCTTTCCGACACAGGAATTTCTATCGCAACTTTACAACGTGCTGGCAACGTGTATCTTGTGGACAGAGCTTTACCTTGTTTTCAACGAGCTTTATAATGGAAAATAGTCGAAGGTATTTTGCTGGACGTAGGTTGAATGTCGGGAATGGTGTTTTGACTTTGAGGTGTTCGTCGAGAGTCAGAAGATTCTGTAGGGGACTCGGAAGATTCGGAATCGCTGTTGTCTGTAGCGCTGGAGAAGCAAATGTTTTGAGTGCCATTTTGAGGGATTAATTGATTATTGGCCAAGTTGATTTGGCCCTTTTCAATTTGGAGATAACGAGAGCCGAGAATGGCATCTTCTTTGAGCGAAGAACTTTCAGGGAGGACGTGCAAATGGTGTTTTTTACCGTCCCTTTCTTTGAAAGTAACAGTACCAAGAGTGTAGACAGGTTCTGCTCCGATCTCGGTCAGTTGAAGAGTACGATTTTTATTGATTTTATACATGGGATTTAGAGATTGAATTTAAATTACACTCACGTCTGCGCCGGTGTCAATTAAAACGCGCCCTTTTCCAGCTTTAAATATGTCACTAATAATTTCGATCTTAGGTGAGGTGTACGAAATTTTCTTTCTTTCTCTATTGTTTCTAGGATTGTAAATTTGAGGTGAATACGTGTCGAAATCGTTAGTAGGTTCGTCTAAATTAGGGGTGTCGCTACTCCGGTTGGTTGAATTTCCGGAAAGGGTTTCTGAACCAGAGGATTCTGATTCAGAGCGATCTGAGTCTGAGGATAGGCCTTCAAGAAAAGAATCGGGAAGATTTTTCATTTTCCCCGGCTTGCTTAAGTCTCCGGAGTTTCTTCAAAGTTCTTTTGCTGATAACACCATCTTGTAAGAAAGGGGCATCGTCGTGAATTAGGTGGAATATATGTTTTTGTTTACAAATACGAATTGTAATTTTTCCATGAGCGTCGACTTGATTATTATTTTCTCCCTAGATTGTAATGGGAGGGTGAGGATAGTAGAAAAGCGAGTCTTAAAGAACAGAAGCTTTGATGACATTCACTTCATTGGTTTGTGCAGCGGAACATGTTACGACGCCCTTTTTGAATAGGTAATTTTTTATTTTTATAGTTGGTGCGGTTTTCTCGCCGCAGACTCTCCGTACTCTCGCGTTTTGAATGCTTTCACCGATCGACGCACGGGGCTCTAAGAGCGGGGGAAGATCGCAGGCGCGCCGTCCGGACAAGCTTGTCTCCAGTTTAAATTTTCTCTAGGGGAGATATTTGTGGGAATATTCGTTGGAGCCGGGGCTTGTGGAGTAGGGATGTAAGGACCTGGTTATCCGGGTCTAGCAGGCTGCTTTTTGTAATAATTGTTAGGGAACTAAGCTGGTGTTGTGGAATTAGGATAGGGCGAGTGAAAAGGAGGCATAGGCGCTGGGGGGTAGTAGTAGGGCATAGGAGGATAATAGGGCATATAAGGGTGAAAATTTGGATAAGGGAAGGGATGGGAAAAAGGGCTTGTCGACCTATTAGGGTAATGACCTCTAGGGCTCTCAGACCTAGGGCGGGAGTAACGATCTGATGGTGCGGATTGATCGGATCGGCTCTGTCTTTCTGGGTTTTTCAAGATACTAGAAGATTTTCGTAACGCAGAGAAGGGTGAGCATCCAGTTTATCTTCTGCTTTGTAGGTCATTGTTCTAGGCATTTTTATATTGTTAGGGTCATAAGAATATGAGATGTTTCTATTGAAATTTCGGGGGTCGTTCAAATCAGAGAATTTAACGTTATGGCGGTCGTGAGATGATTCTCTTTCGGGTGTCCCAGGTCGTCCATAAGGGCTAGGAGATCGTGATCGCGGAGGCGGTTTTTGGGTGGAGGAATACTCTACGTCGGCACGGTTAGGTGCTCCGATGTTAACCCATTCCTCCGCGTTCAGAGCTGCGCTTAAGGCTTCGGAAAAATTAACAGGATTATGGTTAGACATCTGATTAAGGATAACAGAAGGTAATCCGCGAATGAAATATTCGGTAGCAAGGTCTTCGAAAAGGGCCTTCTTATGTCTCTTAATGTCCTCGTCATCTACTCCCTCGTTTTTTAGTTTCGTGGCAGCGCGGACTATAGCTGAGAGTCTATCGTGAAAATTTAAAACAGATTCGTTCTGTCTCATATGAGAGTCTGAAATAAGGTTAAGGTAATAAGATAGGGATCGTTTTTGAGAAAAACGGTCCTGAAGATGTTTCCGGAGCTGGTCTAAAGTGTCAAAAACTTTTCCGTCAAGACTTGTTTTAGCCTTGCCGGTCAAGCGAGAAATAACTCCTTGAAGGAAAAGTTCTTTAGGGTTGCGTCTGTAATTCGTTGGTCGTAGCTTTCCACGTCCTGCAGCCATGGGCGCAGGGGTGTGGAACCAGTGTAAAAAGGGATTGCAGCAAGAGCGCTTTGCATCAGTGCTGATGCTTGAACATTCGCAAACGCGGTTCGTGACTCGTTTAACGTAGCTGCCATTGTAGACATATTTTCGGCCATTCGGCGGGCGTGATGTAATTCAGCCGCCTTCTTCTGGTCTTTGTCTGCAAGGGCTTCAATCTCGTCCAAAGTAAGGTTCGCGAGATTAGCTATATTGAATGCTTATAAATTTTATACAAAAAAAAACGAATCTAACGTCGCGATTATTCGCGAAACTCCAGGTAATTATGAAATCTATGCACTATAAGCGGGTCAGATTCCGAAAGCGTTTGTGTGTGTAAGTGTGTCGTTAAATTAGCCAAAAATGTCGAGTTCGGCAAAAAAAAAAGTGTCACAATTTGTCTTGAAAGAGAATTTTTCTTTCAACCATTCGTCAAAATTGACAAGTATCAGATAATAAAAGATTTTTCCTTTCTTTTTTTTTTTTATATTAATTTTTAGTATTATAAATTTCGAAAGGAAAAATTATTAATTAATTTTTGTTTTTAAGAAATATATTTACAATTTTAACTAGGTTTTTAATTTTAATTATTAAGAGAGAACCAATTAAGATAGTCATGCAACAAGGTTTAAGATCCCCACAAGGGATGCCATTTATGTCATGGATTTATAATCCTTGACGTAGTTATTTTTAAAAGGGGTGAGATCCTCGTCTTTTTAGAATAACTACTTACGTAGTTGCCCCGTCTCCTTGTTATCTGACTCTTAATGAGTGAATAAAATAAAGTAGAGTAAAAGATAATAGAATGATTTAGAAGTATTGTTTATTAGAAGGACTGAAAGTTTACAATTTAATGATGAGTTTAATGTCCTCCGACAGAGTCAAAGATTACAATAAAATACCTTATAAACTACCGGAGTTGTCCGGGCTGTTCGATGTTCTCGGAAGGTTCTCTGGGCCTTCCGGGACCTTAACCTACTGCGATGGCGAAGGCGATCTTGCACTAACGGATCCTTGACGGCTCCGGCTCTACTTGTCCAGGTGTGCTTCACGTGGCTTAAATCGCTTGGCTACTCGCGATCAAACCACTCGAGTGTCGGGGACGAGAGTGGTTTGGGAGCGCGGCTAAGTAGCGGAAGGAAGTTACTTCGCCCCACCTGTTCAAGCAGAGCGGTGGCGTCAGCTAACTAAGTGCCTAATTGCAGTTTGCGCGGCCCCTTCCCTAACTCCTTTTAGGCGGATTATAAGTAAGTCTGTTGCAACTTGGAAATGTGGGATTTTTATGGAGATCGATACATGACAAAAGGATGCAGAAAAAAGATTTTTAAAATTTATCATCTTATAACGAAAGATGAATTTAAAAACAAAAATTGAGAAAGTGTTGAGAAATTGAGAAAGTTTTTGTTTTTAAATTCATCTTTCGTAATAAGATGATAAATTTTAAATAAAAAATCTTTTTTCTGCATCCTTTCGATTTGAAAGGCAGTCTAAAGTACCTATATAGGCAATCAATGATGATTGCTTGTGCTCTCCAATTCCAAGTTACGACCTTTACGATAAAATGTAAAATTTTTATTTCTCAAATATTTCTTTAAAAAATTGACAATTGACCTTAGAAATTTGTAACCTCTGGAAGAGGTTAGTGGGCACAGAATTAACTACGAATTTTTGATAAAGAGCGTATTTGTCAAAACTAACATTCAAATTAACAAAGCTTTCAGTGGGTTTACACAATAAAATTCATGGCTTTTACTGTCCACAGAGGGGAATTAAAATGTTCAAATACTGGTTCATGTTTGAGCACCAAAATTTGCAAGCGATACAAAAATCCGAACATCATGAAAAATAACAGAGAATAAATTGATTTTTATTTTTTATATTCTTGGTCATTTAAATACAAATTTTTTCTGTCCTTAAGGTTACTCTAAAATTTAAAAATATTTTTCTTTTTAACTTAATAAATTATTTGCGACCGAAAATTTTGAAATGAAAATGATCGTTCTTCTATTGTGTCAAATTTTTTCTTCGTTCTGTTATTAAGTATTTTACCTTATGAAAATTCGTTAAAAATTATTTTTCTAAGACAAAGCTAAAGTAAATAAGTTTAAATAAGTTTGATAATTATTCAATGTTATATGTATATTCAATACATGAAATTAGTGTAGAATCATTACATTTATTTTAATAGAATTTAAACAAAATAGTAATGAATATTATGGTTTAACTAGTTTAGATGATATCCATATAAGCGTCTGAGAATGTTTTTCAATGACTTTCTTAACTTCTTCACATAAATTATCGTGAATGTTGGCATCAATCATATCTGAAATGAAAATTGTAACAAAATTAAAAATAATAATTTTTTTTTACATCACTACAGTAAATTTTTCATGCGGGATATCTCTGTCAAATATTGATAAATTTATTACATTTATAAGAATGTTTACCTTTTTTTACATTTCTGCGTGGATTATAAGCTTAAAGTCTATTTATGTATACTAGCTAACATTTAGATTGATATAAATTACAAACATAAGCATATTGGATTCACTAAGAGTCATATTTTAATTTCTCTTATTCATTTCGATTATGCTCTTCTAGATACTGTAGTTTAAAATATCAAAAAAGTTGTTTTTCAATTGTTTATTAAAAAATAAAAATAAAAATCACGTTTTTTCATGCATTTTTATCTGAATCGAGTCTTACGTACGGCAGAAATTTTTTTTAACCGTCAGAAAGTTGATAAATCAGGGACGTTAGATTTAAAGTTTCCGAATCTTCTTTAAAATTATTTTAAATTTGATGCTGTTGATTTTTTTTTTACTTTAAGTTAGTCAAAAACTTGTACATATATCATCACACTCCGGCTCATGGCAGAACTGACATTACATCGAAAATTTCCGTTCTTACTTTTTTTGAGTATGCTCTACAAGATCCAGTAGTTTAAAATACCAAAAATAGTACGTTACTTAAGGACGTTTAACTCTAAAAATTAATCACGCTGAGAAAATACTGAAAATTTATGGATAGTTAGATATGAACATAAAAAATACTCTGTTAAAATTCTGGAGCGATTCAGAGTCTAATATCTAAGAAATTTAATTTTTTTTCGCTCTTTCGTAGCTTTTAACACGGTCTCTTATGGAGAATCGAATTTTTTCATGCTAGCTTTCAATATATCTAAGCAATGCATGCTGAGATTTTTATCAGATTTTTCAAGGTGAAAATAGAAGACCATAAGGATCATTTTTGTTTCTTCAGAATATTCAGTCAGAGAATACTAATGATTGAAAAAAACATTTGTAGCCAAAAATGATGTTTTGGGGTTAGGTTGGAATCGATTCACCATGAAAGTGTATATATCTATGTTACGGGCAATCGGTGAACTCGGGCAGTTCACGAATTGTCCAACTCATCTGGTCAATTCGTGAAATGTTTGAGCGGTCGGTCTATTCACGTACGCGTTCTCAAAGGCATGTGGATTTTTGAATTCGTATCATGTGATTTTAACCTAAAAATAAGTTATTTGTTGTTTTTATTTTAATATTATATATTTTGAATAATGATGTTGAATAAAGTTTAGATACAATGTAGGAGTGATATGATTGCTTTAGTCATTATTATAAAGGTGATATTTTTAATTTTTCAAGTATAATTGTTGTTTAGATTAAAACAGTATTTTTATTAAAATTTTTGTTTAAGCATTTTATCTATAATAAAATGGAAGTATCTATGGATGATATTTGTAATTTGGCTGCAATACAATATGCTGCATTTGTTCTATATTTTATTGAAGAGTGTTCTGAACTGCTAGAGCAAGATGCTTCTATTGGATTTTTAACACCAACTCTAAAATTGTTTACATATTAATTATAAAGATCAAAAAAATATTTTCATTGAAATAATAACTTACAATACAAATGATTCAACTTCTGCATTATTTAAATCAAATTTTTCTTCAACAATTGCCTCCTTTTTAACAATGTTTTGAAATTCATTTTCACTGATATTCATAGAATTTTTATCATCTACTTTGTTTACATAATTAATTTGATCAACAGAAACCGATGTATTATCAATATCACTGTTTGATGTCATGTTATTGATCACCAATGCACTGTCTGTTTTCATAATTTTTTCTGAAATTTCATTAGTTTGATGAACAATGGATCCGCTTCTTTTTCTATTACTGATTATTTTTAATTTATTAAAATTTTCTGAAAAACTATCAACATAGACACCGTTGCAATAGCTACATTATCTTCATTAAAATATTTTGAAGCTACATTACTATTGAAAATTTCATCATAAATCTCATGTGAAAGTGACAAATTCTCAACGCCTTCTTTAATTAATTCATTATCATGTGATTCGTCATTTGCCAATACTTTGGTAAAGTCTTCTTCTGTAATACCAGAATGAATTTTTTCTAATAATTCAACTGGTATATTTGTCGACAACCCAATTTTAGGTTTAATTCCAAATACAACACTATATGGAATATTTTTAATGGCTTCACTGTATGTTGTATTCATAGACCACTGTGTAAAGTACAGACCAAGACTCCAATTGCAGCTGTGATTATCTCTCATCTATGCATTTAAACTACGCTTCAAAGTATCACTGCCCTTTTCAGTAGATCCTTGACTTTGCGGATACCTTGGTCGACCATTAATGAATATAGCATTTAGCCATAACTTATTAAGTTCAAGAATTATTTTGACCCAAAAGTAAAAATAGAGTTTGTGAAAAATAAATAATGCAACTGTACTGTACCCAAAATTTTAGGAGTAAAGTATACTTCCGATTTTTTTTATTGCCGTTTTTGCATAAAAATTCATTGAAGCTGGGCTCATCACGATAAAACCACTGTAACTCATTTCCGAGCTTTCACCGAACGTAGTAAGTAATTAGTATAAAAAATAGAATCAAAAGGGGCTGGTAGGGTTGATCAAAAATTTAAGGCCATTATTTAAAAATAGTTGAGACTAGGTCCAGTGCCGTGTACCAAGCACGGTACACGGTACACCGTACACGGTACAGGGTACACGATGATATATTTCTAATAAGCTTTTACGTTCACGATACACGGTACACGAAGCTTTAATAACCCATCCTAAATAACATTTTTTGAATTGCGTAGATACTCGTTTTAACCTTGAATCCAGTAACACCTCCCAAATAACCCTTCTAGGCTTACAGAGACACTTGTTTTTACCATGAATCTAATAACCTATTCCAAGTAAAACTCCTGAGTCTGAGTTGACGTGGATACTAGGATAACGTGTACCGTGTCTGGTACGGAGTGTACTGTCTACCGTGTAAAGAATGTCGTGTACTGTGTACGGTACGACGTGCACCGTGTACCTCGTACGGGATGACGTGTATCGTGTAAGGTATGACGTGTGATGTGTACCAAGTACGATGACATTCATCGTGCGCCGTGTACCTTATAGTACGATATGACGTGTACCATGTACGGTACGCTCTGGCTTATAAGGCTAAGGTTGATGTATGTGTGTGTACCGTGTACCGTGTACCGTACGGTATGGTTTATGAGGCTATAATTGATGTAGTGTGTCCCGTGAACACAAAAGCTCTCAGAGTGCACCGTGTACCGTGATTGGTACACGGCACTGGTACCTAGTCACTTCGTTTAAAAATTCCAATAATCGGGCTCAATACCGTAAGAACTCAAAATTAAAATAGACTTCAAAAAAAATAAAAAATACCACAGTATTTACTAAAATAAAATTTTTTTTGTAATTCCATTGACCGAAACTCCATTAATTGTGTCAATAGAGATAATTTCTAATTGTTTCGATGCTGGACCAAATTGTAACCTTAGCTACTTGTTTAAGTAGTCTTGTCTTGTTTTTTTGGACATGCTTCACATTTTCTACACATTATTTTCATATGTTTGTACATATCTTTTAAATAATATTTTATCGTTATTGTCAGAGCTAACTGTTTATTTCCCATGTAACCCATTTCGTTCTGAATCTTCATTAATAAATTAGCACCAAAGTCCACCTGAGCCCATATTTTCTTCCACTCATTTCCGTATCTTATACACTATATCATCTTTAATTTCATAATCTTTACCTAGGGTTCAAAAGTTTTTGGTCTTCTAAAATATCTTCTACATATTTACAAATTTACAATTTTATTATTGACTCTGCATCTTCATTTTCTCTCGCTTCCAATACCGGGTCCATAGATAAACAATCAACCTTAGCGCTTTTTTTTCTTGGGTTATACACTATTTTTAAATTAAATTGCAAATTGTTCTTTAAAATTTGTAATAGTTCTGGATCATTACATTTCTTCATATTAAAATTATCTAAAGGCTTATGATCCGTAAAAATTTTGAACTTCTGACCAATCAAGTAGTATTGCTAATATAAAATCACTTCTTCGATCACTAAGGATTTTATATAAATAGCTCTCTTTTTTATCTGAAATAAATTGAATTTTCGAGAAAATTTAAGCACTGTTTTTAGTGCACCAACCTTTTTTCTTGCTTCAACACCACACTATGCAACCTATTACATGGCCTAAATACCTAGTTTTATCTTTTGCAAATGCATACTTTGCCCGATTTAGCTTAAACCTCTTCTTTTATAAAGCTTTCGTTTAGTCTGAAGTAAACTTTTCTGAAAGAATTAAAAAAAAAAGTTAGAGATCCAGTAAATTCTTAAAAAATCCAAAAATTGAAGCCGCTAAGAGATTATAAGAAGGTAACGATTTTGGTAGAAAAGATGGTTTTAAGTCATAAAATGCCATTTTTTAACAGAAACAAGTGTTTAAATTGATATTTGGAACTGATGTATGTAAGTTATAGGTTAAAATTATGAAGCTGCATTTTTATGAAAACAATGGCGGAACATAATAGCAGAGAATATCCAAAAAAGTCAGAATTTGATGTTGAAAAAACTGCAGCTGTATCTAACGTAAAATTTAAAAACGAAAAGTATACCTGGTAATTTTTCGAAAAACGAATAAGTTTCGAGTGAAAAATCAATGAATATTCAATTTAAGAGTATAATGTATATTATAATTATATTATTATATTATATTTTATTTAAAAAAATGTTTTGAAGATAAAAAAACCAGAGATTTTGAATGGAGATGTCGAGTAATAATTCTCTACTCCCTTTACTCTGTAACACTATAAGCCATTTTAATATATAAGATCTATACCCAGATCCATAAAAACAGTAAAATTCTTTTTCATGATATTCGTGACTTGATAGAATTCCTTTCCAAAAATGTATATTTTACCTTTGATGGAAAATTTTATCGTTAAGTTTCAATAGGAGCACTAATTTCGCCTATTTTTTCAGAAAGGATTAGTTAGAATTGAAAACGACAAAGCATATATAAAAAGTATAAAATAAATAAACTTTCACTCGAACTACCTGTTTTATTTAATCCATAGATATTCAACAGGTTATGAGGCGCCAGGCACGCTTCCACTGCGCCAGAAGTGAATAATTGGTTTTTATAAAAGCTTTAGTTAGGCTTTGCGGTGAAGTGTTTTTTGTGTTCGCGCGCGTGTGTTGCAGTAAGTGCACGTGGATAAAAGATCATTTACTATGGCTGATAAGGATCACGCTTAGATAGATTTAGTTTAAAACTTCCTGAAACTCACTCAATGTAACTATGGGAGACATAATATCAAAGATGTCGTCAAAGAGAACAAAAAGATCCTATAACAATGGAAATATTTAGTGACGTTTTTTATATATATATCAGAAAATAATTTTTACGAGCAAGATAATTCATATCGCATTTATAAAAATTATTCTCTGATATATAAAAATTATTTTATGATTATATTATATAATATGTATTTTACTGATCTACCTGAAAATAAAAAAATTTATGATAATAAATATAGATCAAATCTTTAAAATCTAATTTATCTGCTGAAAAAAATTATTTTTATTAACTTTTTAACAGAATAGTCATTGCAGAAGATTCATTCATTCAATGCTTTATCAACTGTGGTAGGTTTAGGGTGCCTCAGTACTTTCTATCTTAAAATGTGGTATAACAAACATAATTGATGCTAAAATTAAAAAATATTTATGGAGTAATCATATGGGCTGTAAAAGTTGTTATGGTAACGATAATAAAATCGTCGGTTACGATTTGTTTTCTATTTGTTTTGAGTATTGCCGCTTGATCACGATAGATCAGAGTGGACCTCCGGTGGGTGAAGCAAAGGAAAAGAAAAATATATAGATTGCGTAGCCATAACGTGTATGATAATCATGGCCACGCAGTGTTTTGAATGAAGTATGTCAGCGTGGTTCTTACTGCGTATCAAATTGAAAAATTCTTACGGCGATCTGAAACGACAACTGTTCCGGATTTTGCACTCAATCAGCGATATCAAGTCACGGCGTCGGTCAAGTGCGTACCAACTACGAACGAGCGAGCGTCCAAGTAGCATCCGTTCGATGAGTCAGTCATTCTCCAAACACTCATTTATATAATTAAAAATAAAAGTTAATGATAAACAAGCTATTAGTCTCTATGATTCTGGAGTCTTTGATTAATTACCACTTCTTTTAAAAAGTTGAATCTTGATAAAAAAATTTATGGGGTAGGTGATATTAAAACAATTTATGGAATTTCAAAATCTGCAGGCATAATAATACTACCTGTTCAGATTTTGAATAAGAAAAAAAATTCCAATTTTTCATTGAAAAAAGTAATTAATTTAAAGATGATATCTTGTTGAGTCTTGATGCAATAAAAGAATTCAATATGCAACAAGATACAAATTTACAGATATAACAAAAAATAAAGAAAGAAAGAAGTGTAAATAAAGTTTTAATGAATGATAAGCAAAATGATAAATCGAAGATATAAAAAAAATTTTTCCAAAAAATGAGTTCGATTGTGGTAAAGTAATAAATGACGAAGCAAGTGTTAAATTAGCAGTCAGATAATATTATTCAAAAAAACCGCATAAACATCATCATTCATAACATCATAAACGCTCGATTGATGATGATAAATAAGACTATTAGTGTAAATCGATGGTGTATTGAAGTCTGGGTTGATTGAAGAATTTTATAGCCAATATGAAACTCCGTTTACTTTAATTTACAAAAATGATGATAAAAAAAAACCAAGATTATGCACAGATTTCAGAGAATTAAATAAAATAATTATCCCAAAAAGTCAACCATTCCCAAGAATGGCAGATTTGACATTGAAAGTTAGGGACTGTAGGTTAGGTTAGGTTAGGTTTGGGGTGGGAGGGGTTAGCGGTCCCTGCTCGGGAACATGTAACCCCAGCACTCAGGTATACACCCATTGTGCTGAAATTCCCTGCCTTACTCACTCCTTGTCCATGGCCCTGTCTATGGGGCCAATTACCGTCATGATTGCCGTCAGGCTGGCCTCCCTCAGATCCCACAGATCTATGATGGGTCTGCCAAGCCTACTGGTCTGGAGTGTGGCCCAGGCTAGACACTCACATAGGAGGTGTCCCGTCGTCTCGGCTTCTTCTCCACACCATCTGCATACTGAGATCTCCCCTATCCCTATCTTGGTTAGATGGTGTCTCACCTTCCAGTGGCCCGTAAGCCATCCGATGACCATTCCTAGTTTTCTCCTACCGGTCTTCCTTAGGTCACGCAGCCACTCCTTTGGCGGCCGTTCTCCGATAACGGCTTTTGACTGCTTCAGCCCCTAGTGATCGGCCCACCTTCGATACTCTTCCTTTGCCATCCAGAGGGTAAAGGCGTTGTGCAGTGAGCAGTCGGGCATTCCCACACTGCAGTGGTCGGCCCTGATGTCTAGTGCACCGCGGTTTGCGAGCCTATCTGCCTTCTCGTTACCTGTTATCATCGAGTGTCCTGGCACCCATAGTAGGGTGACACAGTGGTTTGGTGTAAGCCTCTCCAGTGCCTCTATGCAGAGGGCTACTTCCCTGGAGTTTGTGGTCAAGTCTTTCAGCGCTAAGAGCGCCGCTTTGCTATCCGAGCAAATCGTGACTGTTCCTTTCCTGTGCGCTTCCGTCGGAATGACCCGCGCGCACTCCGTAATTGCCCTCACCTCAGCTTGGAAGACTGTGGCGAAGTCGTCCAGGTGTAGCGCAATCTCCCTGGTGGAGCCTTGTCTCCAGGCTCCAGCTCCAACCCCCTCTGCCCGTTTCGAGCCGTCTGTGAACCAGACGACCCCCTGTCCGGTATACCTGTGCTGTCCTCCCTGCCAGTTGGCCCTGCTGCCCGTTTCGACTCTGAACGGCTTGTCGAAGTTGATACTCCAAGTCGTGTGGTCGAGTTTGGGCAGCTTCCCCTGATTCAAACCTCTGGCTATCTGCCGGTCCGTCAGGTGGTCGACTCCCGCATTGCCCTCGTATCGACACACGGCCTTAAAGGCCGCACATCAAACCGTTTTTTGTGTGTCCAGTTTTCGCTTGTGCGAGCGAAAACTGTTAGCGGAGTAGGTTTTTGTTATAGGATCGCTCAAGCAAGCCCACGCCGAACCTAAAATGGCTGCTGCTACAGCTGTACGTTCAGTTAATCTTCAGGAGTATAACGATCCGAATGAGCCGCTCCCGAAAGACGACCAAGCAATAATCTTCGATGCAAAGAAGGATGTTCCATTAAAAGATTATGTGTTGGAGCTAAATAAATATATAAAAGATCCAAAAAGCTTCTTGTATGGTTCGTGCATTTCGAATGATCGTATATGCATCGTAATGGCATCGGCTGCGCAGGCAACATTCTTGGTTGAAAAAATTGGTGTTATTGAAGTTAACGAACATAAAATACAATTCAAGTATTATTTGGCAAAAGTAGTTAGAGTCATCATCTCGAATGCAGCTTTCAGAATTTCTAACGCAGCTCTCAAGAAGTATCTAATAAAGGACTGCAAGATAAAAACTCTGCATGGCTGAATTTAAGGTCAACATGGGAGCAGAAAATAATGACATTTTTGGTTTGTTAAGCTATAGGCATTTTATTTAGATACACCCAGATGACGTGACGAAGATCCCCAACTTCCCGGTGAAATTTGGGGAACATATGGTGTTCTTTGAACTCGACTCGCCGAAATGCTTCATCTGTAAACAAACAGGTCACTTCAGAGCTGATTGCCTGCAGGTTCACGATATCAATAAACCAAGCAACATAAAGTTAAACGATTCACAGATTCAAAACACGACGCCGGGAGTCGAAGTCAACAAAAATTCGCAGGTTTCTGGTGGGGCAGGCCCGGGAGGGGAAACCCCGCTTACTCCGACTGCTCCGAAAAGCTTCGCGCAACAGTTGAAAGGATCTTCGTCCTCTGAAGTAACTAAATTTTCTACGTTGAGCTTCACCCCTTTCCTAGTTATGCATTACCCTTGCAACAGAACCAGATGGATCTTGACATAACCTCTTCTCATGAGATCCCGAGTGGCTCTGTGAGAACAGAGTAGCAGCTTAACAAGAGAGCGCACTCTCCCAGTATAAGTGAAAAATCGTTAAGCAGTGAACCCTCTGAAGTTAACAATGACAAGGAAGAAAACAAGGTGAAAGCTTCGGCTGATGACAAGATCAAGAAACCTTGTAAAATTCACAAGAAAAGCAAAAAAAAAAATAACAAGACTGATTATGAGAAGAATCTCTATCATTCCGGTCAGCTCTTGAACCTGCTCGTGCTCACGTCGATGTCTTGGAAAAACTCCTTAACATTAGCTTTGAGAAATTCGTTGATTTAGTGATCAAATCGCATTTTTCTAAGAAGAATGATAGAGAAAAAGCTATTCTTGGGCTTCATGGTGATAGAATCTCGATTTTGAAGCTAATTACTGAAACCCATGAAGTGCTTCAAGAAGATTAAATCAAACGCCGGCTGATGGCAATGCACACAGCGCTTGATTCTTCCTCTGCCGCAATTGCAGGGGATTCAGCAAATGATACGCAAGTATCAGAGCTGGAATCATCTTCAGAAGAGTGAATAAATTATTGGATAGTAGGATGGTGACACCAGTTAATGAAGAAAACGTGATTGTTAATAGTGAAATAAAAATTCTCTTCTGGAACTCAAGGAGTTGTTGAGTGGCGTTGATGTATTTGTGGCAGTGGAGTCCTGGCTAAAGCCTGGTACCGCTTTCGTAATCCCCGGATTTAAGATCTACAGAGTGGACAGGCAGTCAAGAGGTGGAAGAATACTGTTTGCTGTCAGGAATGGAATCAAATTTGACCCAATAATTATCCAGGAAGAGATTCACGTGTCAGTCGAAGCTGCGGCCATCAAAATCCGGAGTTACGCCAGTTTCATTAATCTGTTTGCGGTGTACAAGGCTCCTAGTGTTAATGGCCGGAATAGCAACCTCACGCAGGCACAATGGGATAAAGTAACGAGCCTGTCATCTGGCGCTGAAGGCATATCCTATTTATTGGGAGATTCCAACTCGCACAACACTCAATGGAACTGTAAAGAAGACGACACCAACGGCACCAGGTCGTTGGACTCCCTTACGGCCTCAAACCTATTGGTACTCAACTTTGATGGGATCACTCATTTGGATACAAGTACGAACGAAACTTCCAACCTCGACCTTGTGATAGCAAACGCTCATGACTCATCTCTGGTCAATGTGGAAATTTTGGATGAAACCTTTGAATCTAACCATTTTCCCGTATTGCTCGTACTTTTGCTCTCTAAGTATATATTCAGAAAAAAATCCTTCAGAATAAGATCGAAGCAAACAAACTGGGATGCGGTCGCAAACTTGCTTAAGAACGATTTTCTGAGTTTTTCGACACATCCTATGTGAACTCCACCCCTGCTAGGAAGTATGAAATCTTTGTTGGCATGGTCAATGACTCGATAATCGCTAACACGCCAAGAAGAAGAAATGTTTCGGACCGAATCCACAGGAACCCAGTGGAGTGGTGGGATGAAGACTGTGCGAGACTCAAGAGGTTGAGAAGAGCGGCATTCAAGAAGTGGAGGTGGCACAAAAAATTGGCAGATAGGATAGCCTACAAGAAAACTTGTGCAATTTTCAAGAGGACAATCAAGAGCAAAAAGAAAGCTGGTTTTGTCAGTTTCACTGAAAGTGTCGACTTGAATCGGAACGCCAGTTACGTCTGGAACAAAATGCGAATCTTCAGGAATAAATGGCAGAAGGTCATCCACGCAGCTGACGGTGTCCAAGTCTTCAACTTTGCTACGAAGGCAAACGAGGCTATTGAGAAAATCACTTCTCCACCGTCGATAGACTAACGTCCTCCTGACTCTCAGGGTCTGACCAACGACTTTTTAGATCAACCTTTTACTTTTTCTGAATTAAATTTTGCTATGGCCAGCTGTCCACCCTTGTACCAAGTGTATAGACACGGTTCATTAATGGAATTTTCCAGCCCTAGTTCCTGCGCTTCTTCTTCAAACCTCTCGCTCCAATTTTTCGAGCTTGTACGAAGACCATAGAGAGCCTTCTTCAGTTTTCATATTTTGGTTTTCGCTTGTCCGGCACGTTGAGACCTTCCGGAATCTCCATGTAAATGTCTTCATTAATTTGCCATTTAGAAAGGCCGTCTTAACGTCCAATTGAAACATATCAAGGTCCAATTTATTTTCTATCACAAACAATGCCCTCACCAATGGCAGCCTGTCCACAGGAGCGTACGTCTCTTTCAGTTCATACTGATTCATGTCCTTAAACTCACGAATTACGAGCCTAGCTTTATAAGCTGTTTTTCCATTCTCGTCGACTTTTCGCCTGTAGACCCATTTTAAATCAATTACGTTCACTCTCTTTCCGTCTTTGTCTAGTGGGTCCCGGTTGACGTAATCCCACACGTCGTTTTTACTCATCGACTTTTCCAATGTTCTGATTCGGATGATGCCATTGCCTATTTATACACTCATGGGTATTTATTGATTGTGGCCATTAGATAGAATTTAATCTCGTCTTCCTCCTGAAGCATTTCTTCTTTACAATGGCCATCGTCATATTTTCCGTCGACTTGTACATCTCTATACTGGATTTTATTTTTATCAAATACACCGTCAGTGAAAAATGCAAAGCTTGAATCCGACACTTTCACTATCCTTTTATCTTTTTTTTCAAAGTGTCGATTTTCTCTGGCTTTTCTCTAGTCTTCTTTAGAGGTATTTCAGTAGTTGTTTGGGTATTTTTCCGCTTGCGGCCACGTCTCGCATTTGTTTTCTTTAATTCGTCGACTTCATTTTCCTGTTTATTCTTGTCATTTTCTTCTTGGTTTTGTACGTCTATTGATGAGTTTTCCTCTAGCGTCAAGTTATTGTCGTTGCCCTGTGTGCTTACAGGATTGTCTTCACTACTTTTTTCTCGTGCTACCGGTAACCTTGTTTTGTAGGCATCCCTGTAACGATCTTCTCGTTGAATTGCGCATTCCTTGAAATGGTCCATCTCCCAGTGGGTGGTTCCCAAAGTAGATACCCTGTTTTTGTGTGCCCCACCAGCACTACCTTTTTACCAGTTGGATCAAACTTTCGATTATTCCCTAGATCTAGCATGTAGCTTATGCAGCCGAATCGTCGAAGTTTGTCAACATGTAGCTTCAAGCCTGGAGTAAATTTCATTAAAGGTACTTGAAAATCGTTCGAAGTGTGAGGCGTCCTATTATACACATGAGTCACCTCTTCTGCCGCCAGTATCCACATAGTTTCTGGGAGTCCTGAGTCCAGTAACATCAACCTTATTTTCATTTCTAGCGTCAAATTTATTCTTTCTGCGACTCCATTGAGTTGAGGCGTATTAACTGGGGACAAGTCGAAGTCGATCTTCCTTCTCCATGACTTTCAGAAATTCTCCGCCTAGTTTTTCTCGACCATTGTCAGCCCGTACGAAGCAAACTTTCTCATCTTTTCCTAATCGATTTTGAGCATTTTTCAGGTATGTCCTGAATCTTTCTCCAGTTTCACTTTTATTTCTGAGACAGTAGATTCTTACAAATCTGCTGCAGTCGTTGACGAATGTTATCATATATCGGCACGAACCTGGAAACGAGACAGGAGTAATTGGTCCCATTATGTCCGTCTGAACCCGTTCAAGAGGTCTTTTTGTTCTATCCCTTCTTTCTGGAAAGGGCAGTTTCCTCATTTTTCCTAGAATGCACACTTTGCATTCTCGAATGCTATCGTCGAACCTGACGTCTTGCAATTCGGGCAATAATTTCTTCAATCGCCGCAGATGGTCTACACATTCATGTCCTAATCTTCTGTGCCACTTCATTCTCTCTGATGGTTTTGTTAACCTCTCTTCGAGATATTCACGTATCTCAATCGTCGACACGTTAGGTTCTTCGCCTGCGTTTATGTCACTCAGATCTACTAATTTCCTTCTAAGTTTTCGCAAATCTAATTTTGCGTCTTCAAATAATTTAGGATCGTTGCGTCGACCGTCAGCAAATTCTCGCTCTTTCTCCCTCCCAGTCGCAGATGGGTCAGCATCGCGTCTATCTGGCTCCCTCTCACGTGGAACTTCGTCATTCCCCGACTGCGACTGTTTCGAGAATTCGACTCAGAGAAGCACACATACTCGGTGACCCTGTTTAACTCAACTATTAGAGAACAACTAGCCGTCAACATATCTAAAATACAGTCAAGAACACAATTAGCTACTATTATAACCTGCTATATCTAATAAGATCAATGTGTATACTTGTTAATTATTACTATTAAATTTTTCAATACTATTGCAATATGTTAACTATTATATTTGTTATATATATTATAATCCACGTTGTCACTACTCTGTAACCTGACGAGTATGGTAGGGCTTGCCCTATACTCGATATTTATTAATAAACTAAAACTAAACTAAACTATCTAAATGTACAGTTAGACCCACGTCAACAAATTTTCTCAATGATAATAAATTACTCGAAACATCACCAGCTTACAAAACCTTATCTAACCTCACAATCTTTTCCAACTTTTATTTCAATGTTATATCGACTTTACCGTCGATTTTAATATCCACGCTTCATCGTTTATTTGCGCTTTTAATTACGCCACTCACACATTTACGGAAATTCGACAAAACAAAGCCCTTTTTGACAATGTGTTCCGTAGCACCTGAGTCCGCGATAAATGTTAATTCATTTCGGTCGTCGACTGGATTAGCATAATTTACGGTATTGTTAGAATAAGAATCGTCGACGTATATCGTACCTACAATACGAGCCTGTGGGAATCGCCTTGTTTTGTACGTCTTCTGTCTTCCGGACGTCCGGTCGTCACGTCTTCTTTTAAGATTTCCGTAGCCACCATGATATCCCATTTTCTCACGTTTTACCTGACTACCCCGTTCGCTATCTCTGTACTTGTTTCGATTATCGAAGTTCTTTTTCTTAAATTTATCGTTACGTATATCTTTATTGTTATAATTTGAATTGTCTAACCTTAATTGTGGGCATTTGACCTTCTTGTGCGTCCCGTACTCCTTGCAATAGAAGCACTGGATACGTTGACCTGGTGGCCGTGGACAGTAGCGGGCTATATGGTCCAGTCTATCACAGTCATAGCACACGTCTCTTTCTGTCCTTGTTGTCTTCGGACTGCCCCTTATAGGTCCTATGAGCCGTCGGGTGGTCTTGTCGTATTTCGTCGACTCTCTTTGGCAGTGGGGGCAGCTCTTGGGTGGAATTTTGCAAAAGATTTGCATTTTGCTCCCTTGTATTCACTGAAAAAAATTTTCCAATATATTAAGATATACTTACATTGCCAGTGTTTTACTAACGAAAAAAACTTTAATATTCTTTCAAGCTTTCTTTCCCTCCAACTTTCAGACTGTAAGAGTGGGGTGTTTTTGGATTTTTCTCGTTGAATTTCAATTTCATATTGAACGGCCGATTTAACGTCAAAGCGCACTTTTACTCATTCACCGTCAACACTTCCAATCTAAACACTCGTTCAATCAATAAAGAGAAAGCTTAGTAGGAATAAAATTATATGTTTAAATAGAATAAAAGTAAACTTTACTCAATTGAGTTTCGAGCAATCGTGCTCTTTCTCTCTCCGCTTCTAGCTCCTGCAGGATCTCATTCAAATGTCTCTGTTGCTCTTCCATCCTTTGCTGCAGAGCTGGGATATTCCCATCCAATGTGGGAGTCGAATGTCTCTCCAACCCACCGGCCTTCTCCGGACTGCGTGCGGATTCCATTGAAGTTCCAATGTCGACTAGACCGTCGTCCGTTCAAGGGTCACGGCCATGCGCACAACAATCTTGCGATAACCCTATCCATCGGCTACTAGGCGAGCCGAGCGCTGTACTACAGATTTCTTCGGGCCCCCTGCTGGGGCCGAGATTCCCCCCGTCAAAATCGTCGACCAAATCGGATAATGTACCGAGAGAAAAAAAAAACACGAAAACAGGAATCACACACCAGTATTTTTCGTCCCGTCTAAGTAAAAAAAAAACCCAGTCGACGAAATAAAATAGAAATCCGTACCATCCTCTCTTCTCTACTCTCTCCCTCTCACTTGCCCTTCCGTGAAACGGGCCTTAAAAAAACAATTGTCACTGAGGAGAGAAAATCAAACCGAAAATTCCCACGCGCGCGTCTTGTGCTGCCGAGTACACCCCCACTCGACTTCGTGAAGAAAGAAAAAAAATCAACCGAGTGTATCGTACGCGAGCCAGCATTAACTATCACCCGATTCCTGGAAACGTAAACAAGCCGGCGGTCGGCTTTACGCGCGATGCAAATCCGTGCCTGCTTTCCCCGAATTCTGAGGGGTAGCAAAGTAACGAAAATCTGCTGGTCAATGTCAAGGCTGATCTGCAGCCCCCCCCCCCCGCGTTTATCGACACTCTTTTTCTTTCTTCTCTCATAATCAAAATCTTACTTTACACTACTTGTTTTCCTCCGACATTTTCAACTTCTTTCTCCTCGTCAACTGTTGACACTTGCTATCTCTTTTTCTCTCTTTTTCTTTTTTTTCTTTTTTTTATTTCAATTCCTCTCATTGACTGTAGATTTTTTCAAACCACCACACGCGCACTAATTCATGAAGAATATTTCAAGAACAAAAATCACGTTCGCGATGTGGAAGCGTGCTAGGAAAAGCCCATAACCTGTCAGCTTTGAAGTTCCCTAATCGTTATTAATTAAAAGTTAATCGACCTTAATGAGAGAATGACACACACACAAATCAATTTAACTATCAAGTTATTAACACAAGAGACGTCGATTTGCAATAATCTATAATAAAGATGAGAGCAACTACGATAAAGCAAAAACTAAACGTCCGAAGAGTTAGCAACGCGCGCTTAGAATGAATACCTTGCCGGCGCTCAGTACGCACACGCACACACACGTCGACGCCCTGCTAGTCCAGTACAGTTACTGTCAAAAAATTAAAAAATGGAAAAAAAAGTAATCAGTAAACCAACTGAGGGAATTGGTAGTACAAATAATACTGATTACTGGAAAAATTTTTTATTATGAAATATATGTGAAATTAAAAAATGGGGGTAGGTTTTAGGGGTGAAAAATAATTTTTCGCGTTTTCCGAAAAAACTACGCATTCTGTCAAAAAAGTTCTACTGTAAAAGTTGTAGGTAATTAAAAAACCTACAATTTTTATCCGATCGGTTTTTCACATAACCTAAAAAATCACCATGAAAAACGCAAAAATCCACTTTTTTTGTTTTTTATTTTTCATGTCCACAAAAATTGTTTGAAGTTAACAATATTTGGCAAAATTTTAGTTTTTTATATGCATAATTTGTGTTTTTTTTTTTGGGCAAAAATATTCAATGGTTTCTGAGATATTCGAAAAATACGGAAATTTTTTTTTTTTTTAACCTGAAATTAAACCCTAATAAATTTTGTTTAGAAAATTCTGGTGTAGCTCATTTTTTTCTTTTGATTTCAAACTTTTTGAATGTAGAAAAAAAAATTATTACTTACATGGAAAAAATTCGAATAAAAAGCGAAAAACTGAAAATTCGATATTTTAAAACTGAATTCTTGATGAAAATGATAATATTTGTTATAAATTTTTTATTTTTTATCAATATTTATGATAAAATTTATTTGTTATACATTGTTTTTATTGTAAATATTTCGGTTACAAAGTTTATAAGAAATTTAACATAGACCCATCAGTATTTGGAACGATGAAAATATCTCATGTTGTAGAAACAGATCTGATCTTTCGAGACTTTCTTCTCGTCTTTTCGAAATCTTCTAGCACGCAGGCTGGACTATAAGCCTGGACTGATATGATAGTAGAACAAGTTGTGATGAGGACCTTGAAAATTGACGGTGGTGTTACAGGAGTTGGTCGATTAAGAGAAAGTGTTTTGACTAAATTTGCCAGGAATATGGTTGTGTTGACTGAAGTTTGCACTGCAATGGAAACATTTTGTAATGTAAATCTCACAACTTCTGAACAGCACGTTGATGCTCGCGATTACCGAATCACAAGAGACGCTGCAGATTTACATAAATTATTAGATTTCTTCACCAAGTACAATCCATTTCCGAAAACTGATAAAATTATATCCATTTATTCTGGAGTCGTTGGTGGAGATTCCATAAACTATTACAAAACTTTTGAAGTAGGAAAGAAAATAGTTGATTCGTTGGTTGGTGAAAAGTTTGGCTCTGTTTAGTTACCTAGGAAAAATAAGGTAGTTACACTGAATACAGCTCACTCGTCAGTAAAGGTTAACGATGAAACTGTTGCTATTGACCCATTACTGTTGTTTCAAAGGATTTCAACAAATATTTCTAACAAATCAGATATGTGTCAGTTTTGTGGAGAAAGTTTTACATTCCTACTACGTTAAAAAATAAGATGGGAATGTCAAAATTCCACCACGATCGATAGATTTCGACATATTGCTGCTCCTTTTTTTTTTCGTCAATGAGAGTTTTTTTTTAATTTGTAACTTCACTCTTTTATCATCATCATGTGGATCATCATCTTCACTGTGTGTAACCAACAATAGAGTTTTTTTATCAAATATGTAAAGTGGCCTCGAATAAAACGAAGAGTGAATTTTTACCCATCAAAATGATAAAATGAGTATCGAGTTGTAGGCTAACAAGCTACTTCCAAAATTTTTCTTATAGCATCATGACTTTGTATAACGCTGTATTATTATGAACAGTGATAAGTTCTTAATTTTACTTGTTGCAAAAAATATTTGACTACATTCTGAATTTTTCTAGTTAGTAATTTTAATCTTATGCCTGATAATCTCAGTTCTAATTTTAAAAACTTAGTTTTCACATCATTTTTTAATCTTATATAAAGTTTAAAATTTTTTTGTAATAAAAAATACTTTTTCTACATTTTTTAAAGTAAAAATACTTTTAAAAAAATTTGTTCGTTAAATGAGAAAATTTTTTTATATGCCGTGATTGTAACTATTTTTTCATTAAAAAATTATTATTGATTTGGTTATCTCAAAGTGCCAATTTACATGACCTAGTGAAATAAAATTTATTCCACTAGAAGTTTGCCACACGAGGCGAAGCCGAGTGTGGCGATTCACTCGAGATGGCTATGAAAAACTTTGTCCTCTTGTTTAACAATATATCATTGCAATATGAACTCACACCGTTTCCAGTGTCAATTTTTACTGAAACTAGATTTAGAAAAAATAAAAAGTCGGATTTTTATCGTGAATTCAACAGCATCGATTCGCTACCTCCCGCATATGAAACAGTGCATGTAGTGGACGGAGGGTTCTTATTGCACAAAGTCATTTGGCAAAAAAATGACACTATTGAAACAATTTTAAAAAAATATTTGAATTTTGTTAAAAATACTTAGAACCCTGGTAGTCACTTCGTTTTTGATGCATACCCCGATTCTTCAGCTACCTCTTTATCTTCTCCGTCGACTTCAGCAAATACAAAAAGTGTGGAACGTTTAAGAAGAAAAAATTATTCATGTGTTCCAGATCTCGAGTTCGAATCTCACACTAAGATATCGTTCGCACCTGATAAGTTTTTAACGAATGAACGCAATAAAAATAAATTGATTCAACTTATCATGGGAACACTTCAGGGTTCAGGATTCTATTGTCAACAAGCTGAAGAAGACGCTGACAGATTGATTGTTATAACAACTAAAACTGAAGCACTGAGAGCAAAAATACCAGCACCATTAAAAACAACGAATGTGGTTATTGTAGGTCAAGATGTAGACCTATTGGTTCTTTTGTGTCAATTGGTTCAAGATGATTCAAGTATTTTTTATAATAAAGTTGGTAGTAAATCAGTTAAAGAATCCTTTTATACGCCTGATAGTTTCAAACATAATAGTAAATTAGTGGCGTTCTTGCATTCGTTTACAGGATGCGATACCTTTTCAGGATTTCCTGGTAAAGGTAAGAAAATGGCCATAAAGTCACTAATTTCTAATCCAAACCTCACAAGATTGGCAGATATTTTTTACGACTCCGAAGAAAATGTAAATGACAAAGATGATGTCTGCGATGAAGAGAGAAAAAAAATTGAGTTTCGAGATATGATGGCCAAAAATGGATGCGAGCTCATAGCCTCGATGTACATCAATAAAAAAAGAAATATCTTACCGCTTAATGATGTCCGATATTTGAATTACACCAGTAAAACTTTTAAAACTGGATTTAAACTCGATAAACTACCACCCACTAAAGGAGCTGCTATAGAGCACAGTAAGAGAGTTTATTTTCAAATTCAAAAGTGGCTTGGTGTTGAAAAATCTGCGTTAGAGTGGGGCTGGAAATACGACGCAGATAATAATTTAGTTGCGAAATTCACAGCAGATAAGTTGATTCCAGACGACTTACTAAAAAAAATTTGCTGCAGCTGTGAGACTGGCTGTGAAAAACAAAGATTTGGGTGTCGGAAACATGGACTCAAATGTACAAGTTTATGTACAAGGTGTGATCCTGAAACCTGCAAAAATTTCGAAGAAGAAAATCAAATTATTCCAGATTTCAGTAATTTTGATATTTACAGTCCATATGACTTGGTAAGTTGTGTCTATGATGATGATGATGATTATGATGAAGAAGAAGAAGAAGAAGTAGAAGAAGAAGAAGAAGAAGAACAAGAAGAAGAAGAAGAAGTAGAAGAAGAAGAAGACGTAGTAGAAGAAGAAGAAGAAGAAGTAGAAGAAGAAGAAGATGATGATGACGATGAAGATAGAGATCAAGAAAGAAAAAATGAAGGAGATGAACTTGAAGAAGAAGTCGCAGCCCCTGCACCAAAGAGAAGGAAAAAAAAATGTTTAAAAAACTTTTCCTTCATGAATTTATACAAAATCGTATAAAATTTTTAGTTAATAAAATTAATAATTGCTATAGTAATTATAATAATAATAATAATAATAATAATAATAATAATATAGGACTAATAGTAATAATTTATAGATGAACTTTTTTTTTACCGTAACTAAACATACTGTTAGGCGAGAGGAGTTATGAACTAAAATAGCATTATAATAATTTTATTTTTAATTGTTTATAAATAAATAAAGTCAATACGGTGAAATAAAAAAAAAAACAATTTTCTTATGATACAAAATCAAAATCTAAATTTTTACAAATCTCAATTTTTCGACTTGGCATGATTTTCAGTTATTTTCTTTACTTTTTCTCACTTCATAGACTTCATGGTTGATTAATCATTTATTTAAAATAGTATTCAACATTGGAAATCAACTTCTACCAAAAATATTGATAAAAAATAAAAAATTTATAACAAATATTATCATTTTCATCAAGAACGCAGTTTTAAAACATCAAATTTTCAGTTTTTCGCTTTTTATTCGAATTTTTTCCATGTAAGTAATAATTTTTTTTTTCTACATTCAAAAAGTTTGAAATCAAAGGAAAAAAATGAGCCATACCAGAATTTTCTAAACATAATTTATTTGGGTTTAATTTGAGGTTAAAAAAAAAAAAAATTTCCGTATTATTCGAATTTCTTAGAAACCATTGAATATTTTTGCCCAAAAAAAAAAAAACACAAATTATGCATATAAAAAACTAAAATTTTGCCAAACATTGTTAAGTTTAAACAATTTTTGTGGACATGAAAAATAAAAAACGAAAAAAGTGGTTTTTTGCGTTTTTCATGGTGATTTTTTAGGTTATGTGAAAAACCGATCGGATAAAAATTGTAGGTTTTTTAATTACCTACAACTTTTACATTTGATTTTTTTTTATAGGATGCGTAGTTTTTTCGGAAAACGCGAAAAACCATTTTTCACCCCTAAAACCCACCCCCATTTTTTAATTTCACATATATTTCAAAATAAAAAATTTTTCTAGTAATCAGTATTATTTGTACTACCAATTCCCACAGTTGGTTTACTGATTACTTTTTTTCCCTTCTAAAATATTATCGGTACTGGACTATGCGGCCGACACTTCCTGAGATACTCAAATCCAACATAATATCTAATATTTAAACCCAGTAACTAAAATTTTACATTCTTGATTCCTCAAACAATTTTTTAAATATGAACAGTCGAAAGTAATGAAATCAAAATAATATGTAACGTTCGAGTTTTACGAGATTCAAGCATATTTAAGTATTATTTAAGCGATCTTTTTTCTTGAAAATAAAATTTAAAATTAATTTAAGTCATTCGTCATTTAATATCGATATAACTATTCCTTCTCGTCGAAGCCACGACTTTTTAAGAAAAAACTAGAATCAAATTGAAATAAAAAAATTGGTTTATTTTTGGTTTATATTTTTTGACGTGAGATTATTACTTTTTTGGGATATCAAAAAAATTAGTAATTATTTAAATTGTAAACGAGATGGCATCGACGAGAAGGAATAGTTATATCGATATTGAGTGACGAATGACTTAAATAAATTGTAAATTTTATTTTCGTGAAAAAATATCGCTTGAATAATACGTAAATATGCTTATATCTCGTAAAACTAGTTAGATATTATTTTGATCTCATTACTTTCAACTGTTCATATTTAAAAAATTGTTTGTGGAGTCAAGAATGTAAAATTTTAGTCTTCAATATTAGATATTATCCAAAAAAAACACAACTCGCCGTAATTTTTTACTTTTTTAAAGTATGTTTTTAGTAATAACTACTCTTCATCACATATACACTAAATAATCCACTAAAGTTTGTTTCAATGTATATATATCTTCCTATATTATATAGTTATATCCGGGAGGAGCACTTTTTTTACGGGTTTTTGAAGACATTTTGCTCCACCTTCCTTAACGGGGCATAATTATAAAGAAATTTCTTCTAGTTATTTAGTTCAAGGGCGCTCCTCCCGTGCTCCTTCCAAATTATTCATTGCTCCTCCTGGAGCAGCAAATTTTCTTGCTCCTCCGGGAGGAGCACCTCAAAACGTTTAAAAAACCTTATATTTCACATAGTTAAATGGTGCTCCTCGCATTCAGCTCAGCTCCTCCTGCTGCTCCTCCCTGTTTCAAAAAAATGATCATTTCTTGATTAAAAAAAATTTGCTCCTCCAGAAGGACCTGGGAGGAGCACCCTATAATTATGTGAAATATAAGGTTTTTTTAAACGTTTTGAGGTGCTCCTCCCGGAGAAAATTTACAAAATTAAAAAAAAAAAAAATTATGTAATATTTTCTGTCTGTGTTTGAAGAACTTGAGACATAACTAAAGGAAAAAGTACTTTTTAGGGTGGATTTTTTGAAAATTAGGGAGATGCAACTCAAAACAGTCGAAAAACCTTATATTTAAGACTATTTGTAGTTCCTCCGGGAGGAGCTTTTGAAAAATGTGGCTCCTCCGGGAGGAGCATTTTAAATTACAGCTTCTCCGGGGGGAGCACCTCAAAAGCGTCAAAAAACTTTATATTTCACTTAATTTTAAGGTGCTCCTCCCGGAGAAGCTGTAATTTAAAATGCTCCTCCCGGAGGAGCCACATTTTTCAAAAGCTCCTCCCGGAGGAACTACAAATAGTCTTAAATATAAGGTTTTTCGACTGTTTTGAGTTGCATCTCCCTAATTTTCAAAAAATCCACCCTAAAAAGTACTTTTTCCTTTAGTTATGTCTCAAGTTCTTCAAACACAGACAGAAAATATTACATAATTTTTTTTTTTTTTAATTTTGTAAATTTTTTGCTTGGTTTTTATTGAGTTTTGCTCTCAATTCTTTTTCCCGTGCGAGATCAATTCTATTAATACATTTTTTTTCCGTGTAATGTTAATTCTACTCCCGTTCAATATATTTTTTTTCCCGTTTAATACATTTAACTTGCGCTCAAGTATTTTTTTCCTGTGCATTTATTTTCTTTCCCGTTTAATCACTTATTTTTCCGTGCAAATGTCTTTTTTCCCGTGAATTTGACCTAAAATTTCCCGTGCGTTTGCTTTTTTCTCCCGTGCTAATAAATCACACCCGTTTGTTATAAAGGTATTTACAGTACTAAGCACAAGAGGATGAAAAAAGATTATGCATAAGGCTAGATTCAGTTTTAAAAATTTAAATAAAAAAAATAAAGAACTATAGTTAGCATAGGAGTAGAAACAGATGTAGAAAGAAATGCATGTGTAGAAGGTTCAGTGTAAGTAGCTTAAGTAAAAAATAGGTTGTAAGCACATGATTATTAACACATGTGGGAAGAAAAAAAAGTCAACAGACGTAGTAAAGAGAGTCCGAAAAAAAGACGCAAGAGAAGTGGATAGTAGCAAAGTTTTGAAGCAGGGATGGTTAATAAATAAAAAGACGGAAATAAGTAGGAAAAAGAATAGAAACAGATGTTTAACTAAGGATAGAAATGAAAGTATGCTCAACGATAATAACAAAGTAGTCTTAGAGTTAGAAATAAAAGCATTAAAAAAAAATTCAAACTACAGTTATCACCATGATAGAAACAGATACATAAACATGAGCATATTCCTGAGTAAGAGCCTAGTTATAAAAAGCAGTAAGTGCAACGGTAAGAACAGGGGTAGTTACATTGGTTTGGAGTAAAATGAAAAGTAGGCATAAAATAAGGTGCAGGTGTAGTCACAAGCTATAAGAGTAGAAACAATGGTATGTATCAGAGTAGGCACAGAGGTAGACACAAGGGTATGTGTATCAGTGTAGGTACAAGTGTAGATAAGATTCAAGCATAAAATTCTGGGGGGTTGGTGAGCGGGGCGAGCAGGGGAGATAATGTGTATAAGTGTAGGTACAAGTGTAGATTCAAGCATAAAATTCTGGGGGTTTGGCGAGCGAAGCGAGCAGGGGGTACCCCCCTAGTATCTCCCTATATTATATTTCCGTTTTTGATTCTGATCCCCTAAATTGGATCCCCTAAATTGGATCTTCAAAAATCTGAAATTCTTAAAAACACGGTCAAAACACAGTTAAATATCGCACTTTTCTGATCCCCTAAATTGGATCCCCTAAATTGGATCTTCGTCGAAAGTATTGGATCCCCTCAGTTGGATCCCCTTTTTTTCAAAAATCCCCTTTTCAAAGATCCCTTTTCATTCTTCGTTGAAAGTATAATATATTTTAAAATCCAATAATTATTTATATATATTTATATACCGATTTAAGATCAACGAATGATTGGATTTTAATTTATATTATATATATTAATTACTAATTTATATTATTTATATTAATTTATATAACCAATACCTAACTTAATACCAATGTTTACTTTTTGATAAAAAACATTTACTTAGGAATAAAAATTTGTGCGGTACTAGAAATTTTTACGGGTAATCAAGGAACACTTAAGTGGGCAGATTTACGCAATCCCAAGCCAGCTGGTTAGATAAGCGAGATACGTTAGTTTAGTGAGAGCTAATAATTTAAGTCGATTCAGGTAAGTAAGGTAGCTAAGGTTGGTTAGGCGGAGGTTATGCGGGAGGAGGGTGGAAGGGGAGATGAGGTGAGGAAGGGTTTGTTATTTTACTTAAAAATATTAATAGAGCTTTTTCAAAATTTAAAGTACTTCAACAAAACTTTGAAGTTAGTGACTGAGTTGATGAATACGGTGAGTAGGATTCGTTGGTAGATTGGGTGAAATAAGTTTGGGAGATCCCTACCCCTTAAATCCAGCTGGACTTCAAAAAAAATTTTTTTGGTTAATATCGCTTAAAATCAAGTTATTGTTCATTTTTCAATTTGTCCAGCTGGATTTCTAGCTGGACAGATCCGGCTGGAAAATTAAAAAAAAAAAAACTAAGATAAATTTTTTCAAAATCATTGAAAAATGAACAATAACTTGATTTCAAGCAATATTGATTTTCACCAAAAAATTTCTTTTTTCAAATCCAGCTGGAAATCCAGCCGTCATATTGAAACAAAAATCCAGCTGGATAGCCATCTGGAAATCCTGCTGGAAATCCAGCTGGATCTTAGGGGTAGGGATAAAATACGGTATTTGAAGTAAATTAAATTAGTGAGGTCAGTAATGTGGCTAAGATTAAACTAGGTCATGTAGTTGAAGATAAAAAAATTCGAAGTCTTAAGGGGAGTTGCAGAATTTGCGAAAAAAATCATTTAAAATTAAACGAAAACGAAAATAAAAAAACTTCCTAAAGATTCAATATTTATAGATGTATAGCAAATGCTATTAAGATACAAAAATTTACAAAACTGTTTCCCATATTCTGACGTTAATTTTGATCCGATTTTGATGGGGTTGGGCTTAAAAGATATATTAAGATAGTAGCTCCAGCGCTACAGAGCTCTTTTTTCATTTTCATTTTTAATTTTACTGAATCTTCAATTTTTTGTTAAAATAACCCTTATGACTTCGCCTTAATACGGGTGAGAATAGTAAAGAGACTTAGATGGGGTGAGTGATGGTTGTGTGGTTGTGGGCTGGTATAGACATATTAAAATTATAACTTTGGCTCCAATGAAAGGTTTTATATAAAATTATGTATGATAAAAAAGGTCTTGAGCTCAGCTTTCTAATTATGTCATTCAAATTTTTATTAATTAGTAGATTACTACAATCGGCTGCGCCTCGGCCGAAAATTACATGTGATCTGAGACATTTCTTATTTTCGTGGCCACGTGTGGTATAAGTACTACTATTTTTCTGCTCGACGCATTTTCTGGCCTCTGAGCGCGCCAATCTTTGCTACTTCCCGGCCGGAGTGCAGAAAATACTTTTTGTTGTCATGACTCTCATGAGAGGGTGCTGAACAAAGCCGTTTATCAATTAGTCGGTTCAACTTAGCAAGCTCTTACTATAAAGGAAATACGTTCATCTCATGAAGAATCTGTAAAATAATTTTGAAGAAAATCAAGGTTCGTTTGTACGAGTTTGCGAAATTTGAAAAAAATCTTGATTTTTTTTATCATTCGGCAAATTACTAGAGTAGTTTTCAGGATGGGGACTATAAGCTAGAGATCTAAGATGAGTCAGATCAAGAATGAATAAGGTGAGTAGGGTTTGTTGGTAGAGTGAGTGAGAGATGAGTTGGGAATTATTTACGGTATTTGAAGTAAGTAAAATTAGTAAGGTCAGTAATGCGGCTAAGATTAAAATAGGTCAGGTGGTTAAAGATGAAAGATTAAGTAAGGTTAGTAGGGTTCTCCAAATGGGTGAGATAGTGAAGTAGGTTAGATAGTTAATGTGATTAGGTGAGTGACACTTGTGGGCCGGCAAATATAATAAAGTTTGTAATATCCATCTGAAATGAATCTATTTAATATGCCCGCCATAAGCAAAAGAAGCTCTAAAAAATATTTTTGTGTGTGTAAGATCTAATGAAATGGTTCAAAATACCAATGGGCTTACTAAAATATTCCTTATGAGTCATCAAAAATTTATGTATGTACCTTACATGAACGCTCTAACTATTTTAAAATTGATTTATATCTTCATTTGTCAATTTTAGATCTATTTTAGCCCTGGATAGATTTTGACTAAAAATTATTAAAAAAAGAAATAAAATTCTATACCTCATGATTTTGCCTAAATAATTAAAAACTTTTCTCTATAAGTCTGATTTTATGAATCAAGTTATGATGAGTAAGTAAAGTTCAAACTGAACTCTCGTGTCTAATTTTTATTGATTTTGAGCGCTTTAGTCTTTTGATTATTTTACCAAACATAGAGCTTACGTATTGTTTCGATTAATTTTTATATTCATCAATTATAATTAGGGGGTTGGCGAGCGGAGCGAGCAGGGGGGTACCCCCCCTAGTATATATATATTACCAATTTCGGAAATTGGTAAAACTTACAGCGACTGCGTATATATGTTTTTTCAAAAAGCCACATAACCCTATTTTTAAACCAAATAACCCTTTCTAAAGCAAAAATATCCCTATTTTCGCCCTAATAACCCAAAATAACTCTCCTAGGTTTACCCAGATACTAGTTTTAATCTTCAAACCAATAACCCATCCCAAATAACCCTTCTAGATGTAAGTGGATACTAGGTTTATGTGGAAACTCATTTTTATCCCTATAACAGGGAAAAAAAAAAAAAAAAAATTAAAGGCCCGGAAATTGGCGTTTTTTATAGAAGAATTCCGTGACGTCCCGGAATTTGTTACCTAGGCTCGGTGTTGCAGATTTACTGCTTTATTAATTTTATTTTGTTGCCGGATTAAAAGCTGGTAGGGGAGGGTTATCAAATAAACGGTGAGACAGACAATATTTAATAAGAACAGTGTTAATTTATTTATTTTAACACAGCACTCTATTTACAACAATAAGTGAATAATTCCAACATTACAATAAGTGAGTGTATACAGTTTAATAAAAATTATTTTTAAAGCAAAAAAACTGAGAGGTGAAAATATTATAGTTTGAGTGGAAAATTTACACTCTTAATGTTCATGTAAAGAAAATTAATTAATTAACTTGAGAAGCACCTAGCCAAAACTCTTTATGGACTTGATTATATTAATTAAAACCATAAACATAAGTTTTGTTTGAGTATAGTTGAGGTAAACAAGGCTACAGAAATGGCCTTGAAAAGAGAGAGAGAGAGAGATGCCCAAGAGAGATTAAAGCAGCAGCAGAGAATGGCCTTGAACAGAATAGAAAAGAAAATGGCTGCTTGTAAGACAGCCCAAAGAAAGAAGAGAGAGAGCGAGAGAACGCACAGTAAATTTTATTGATTTTCTGGCTGCGAAATGACGAGGAGAAGCACCGGTAAATTATTGTTACCGGTGCTGCGCAAAAATACCTGAGGATGCCTGGGATGATCTCCTTGCTGAGCTGCTAACCCAAGAATTGAAGCGAATCAAGCCGATCGAATTCAAGATGAGATATCTCCAGAGTTGACTACCACCAGGTGAATTATTTGTTGAGATGACTGTGCAGATGAGACCACTGCGTTGATGACGAGAAAGAGTCGAGAAAAATGCCAAGTGAAAAGAACCCAAGAGATAACACAAAATGGCGAAAGAAACGTCTATTCACGAGCGTTGCCGAGAAGAGAACTGGAGAGACGCCGCAGGCCCAGCAGCGTCAGCGACAGCAGCAACAGCGCGTAGCTTGAAGGCACGTGAGAGAGAGAGACAGAGCGAAAAATCAATACTCTGCGCAGGTGAGTCAGCGGTTTTGAACCGCTAACGATTAGCAGCGCTAATTTTCGAGAGACGCCGCGGCGACGACATCAACTGTGGACATGGGCGCGAATATTTAACTTTGATAAATTCCGCAACACTCGGAAATTGATATATTTTATAGAAGAACTCCCGGAAATTGGTATAGTAGATATCTATACTAGTATCTTACTATATTATATAGTTGAAAGGATTTTTTTTTTCGTGAGGCGCAGCCAAAAGTACCTTAAATATGCGTTATTTTAGTCAAAAATATCGGAATTTAAACACTTTTTTTTTGGCTGCGCCTCGCTGCTCCTCCGACTTTCATTTGGAGGGCCTGAGCCGCAGCCAAATTAATGTTTTGTTAACACACAAAATATTGAAAAATGAAATTAAAGATTAAATTCAATCATAAGTATAGATTGAATTTAATCTCAACTATGTTGTTAAAAACAATTGAAAAATTGTTCTACAGTTGAATAATTTTCACTTATATCAAATATAGATATCAAAACAGATCAAAACAAATCAAAACTTTGTCCCATGACAAGGTTTTGATTCTGCCGGTATATATACTGATAAACCAATTTTTTCTCATGGTCATTGTATGACGCTCTATCAAGATGCACATCTTCAAATCAAATATTTATTGAAAGCAAAAATTCTGATGAAATTAATAATGTCGTTTGGATGAAAATTTTCACAAAGTAAATAAATTTTTCTTTCAAAATTTTATTTTTTTCCTCTATCAATTTTAAAAATTTATCATTCGATCTATATTACTTTATAAGTGAAAAAAAATCCATTGCATTTTTTTGTGTTGAATGTAAAAATTCTATAAAATTTTGAATCTTAATATAAAAAAATTAAGAATTTTACAAAATTTAGGTTTGAAATAAAATTAATAATATTGTTTCGATGAAAATTTTTAAAAAATTATTTAAGTTGAATTTTTTATTTTTAATTGAAAACTTTTTTCTTTCAAAATTTTTGTTTTGTAAAATTTTTTCCTCTATCAAATTTAATTTTGATGATTCTTCTGTATACTGTATGGATTTAAAAAAATTCCTTATTTTTTTCTGTTGAATAAACAATTTTATGAAGTTTTAACTTTTACTATTGTCTTTACACAATCGAAAAATTTTTATTTATAGAGAATTTAATTTTTATGGAATCAGATTTAGGTTTATTTTTCAATAAAATAAAATTGTATCATATGATATTCCAAGAACTTCAATGAAACTTTAAGGTCATTTTTCTCAAAAATGACAAATTTGAAAACTAATAAATAAAGTATTATAAAAAATTTTTTTTATTAAATTAATAGTCAAGCTTTTATAACTTAAAAGTAACCTAAAAGTTTCATTAAAATTCTTGGATTGATTTTCTTAAAAAAATTTAATTCCACGTATTAAAACACATTATAAAATGAAAAAACATGAATGTTCTTATTGTGATGCAAAATTAAGTTAAAAAAAAATTTTAGACAGACATCTATTACTTCATACTAAAGAAAAAACCTTCAGTTGTTCTAAGTTTTGAAAAATTTTTGTTCAAGAAAAGATAATTTATATAGACACTTTAATAAAATTTGTTGTAGTAAGACTATAACATTTATTTTAAAATGAAATTGTTATCCGACTATAAGTGCACAGAAGATAATTTTAACAAAAATTTTTAAAACAAAGCAGATTTAGAAAAAAATTCATCAAAAACAGATTATTTTTATTTGTTCTTATTGTCAAAATCATTTTTATTCAGAAGAACTTTTAAAAATACTTTTGAAAAGTTATTATAATAAAATATATAGGATCACTTAATAAAAAAATTTTTTCATTTCAAAAATTCAAATTTTAATTTTAATCTAAGTCGGGGATATACGAGCGGAGCGAGTAGGGCGTACGCCCCTAGTATATATGGGTCAAAATAATACTTTTTTAAAAAACCGTCCGCACGAGGTTCACCGATTTTATTGCAATTTTTTTTGGCAAAAATACTATTTAATAGAAGACTTTTGCCACAAACTAGAGGTCTCTAGCTTATTTCTGCTTGGTGCTAGATTTTTTCAAAGATTGAAAAATGGCCTATTTTTAAGCTGTTTTAAGCAATTTCAAGGTATTTTTTGAAAAATTCTAACTTTTGATCAAAATGAGATAGAAACCTCTAGTTTGCGGCAAAATTTTGTTCAAAATAAGTTTTTTTTTGTAAAAATATTTTGACAACATAGTTTGGTTATTTTTATAATAATACAGTCCTACACAGATATTGCTATTTTTGCTCATTTGCAGGTATCTTCAAACGACCGTAGCTTTTTCTAGGCTAAATTTTTGTGCATATTAAAAAATTGTTAAATTTTTATTATGAAAAAACAAAAATTTTGCGACCAACCGGAACCCTGTACGATCTTCAACTTCCAAGATACAGCTGTTTAAAGTTGTCAAAAAACACAAAAAACGCCTTTTTCTACGATTTTCACGCGCTTTTTTGAACGGTTTCGACCTTTTTTTTTCTCTCAAAAATATGTGGAATCTTCTCTCCATATATTTCCAAACAAGCTCCCATAGTAATTGTAGTGCGGATTTGGGCTTTTGGTTGATTCCAAAGCATACACTTTTGACACATTTTATGTGCTAAACTAGTGTTTTTTTAACAATATACACGCTACATTTAACTTTTTCATTCATTATAGATGTTTTGAAATTATTTTTTGACTAAAAACTATTCAAATTCCAGCCAAAATTAGGTCACCTGCTTTGAAAAAATTGATACTCAACGAAATATTGATCTCAATATCAAAATGATATACTACTTTTATTCAGTTTTTTAGTTTTTAGATTCGTTAAAAATCTATGTTCAAATATTGTAAATAATATACCACTTGTTTATTTATTTTTTTCTATTTTTGAAATAACAAATAATTGATCATAGTTTATCAATTATTCCGATAAAACAATCATGGATTACTATTGCTTACTCTGAAAAAAATGAGTCCAAATTAAAAATGTTATTTTTTGAATTCTATGAAGCATGCAACAATCTACCAATCTACATTCTACTTATAATTATGTCCACTTATGAAAAAGAGAATGAGAGACTCGATTAGAAAGTCGAGTCGATATATCGAATCGAAACTTGATCTTTGATTCTTGGAGCAAGAGCGCCGCCTTAAAGGCCTCTCAAAAGTGTGAACCAGCTAGACGCGCCAAATTTAAAATCTTCAGGCATGCTTGATTTGAAATTTTTGTTTTTTTTTAATTAGTAACGTGAGTAACGAAATTTAAATTTTTAATAGACAAATAAGCGGACAAGCTTACAATCCCATAACCCAAGGCGTAGTGAATAACAAATAATTAACTTTTGTAATAAACAAATAAGCCGATAAGCTACAACTCCAAAACACTGGGCGTACTTAGTAAAAATAATTAATTTTTTTTAATAAACAAATAAGCCGATAAGCTACAACCCCACAACCTTGGGCCTGGCTAAAAAAAATGTTAATATTTTTAATAAACAAATAAGCTGATAAGCTACAACATCATAACCTAGCGCATGGCTGAAAAAAATTTTAATATTTTAAATAAACAAATAAGGTGATAAGTTGCAACCCCATAGCCTTGGGCATGTCTAAAAAAAATGTTAATATTTTTAATAAACAAATAACGCGATGAGCTACAACCTCATAACCTTGGGCATGGCTAAAAAAAATGTTAATATTTTTAATAAGCAAATAAGGCGATGAGCTACAACCCCATAACACTGGGCGGAGTGAATGAGAAATAATTAAATTTTTAAAAAACAAATAAGCCGATTAGCTGCAACTTCATAACATTGGGCATCGCTCAAAATTTTTTTTTATCCATGTCCAAGGTTATGGGGTGATAAACTTGTTTACTTAGTTGTTTATTTAAATATTCACATATTTTATATTCGCTGCGCCCAATGTTATGGGGTTGTAGCTCATCGGCTCATTTGTTTATTAAAAAAATTAATTATTTTTCTTTCACTACGCCCATTGTTATGGGGTTGTGGCTCATCGGCTTATTTGTTTATTAAAAAAATTAATTATTTTTCATTCACTACGCCCAATGTTATGGGGTTTAGGCTCATCAGCTTATTTGTTTATGAAAAAAATTAATTATTTTTCATTCGCTACGCCAACCGTCATGGGGTTGTAGCTTATCGCCTTATTGGTTTATTAAAAATATTAACATTTTTTTCAGCCATGCCCAAGGTTATGGGGTTGTAGCTCATCGGCTTATTTGTTTATTAGAAAATTTAATTATTTTTCATTCACTCTGCCCAGTGTTATGGGATTGTAGCTCATCGCCTTATTTGTTTATTAAAAATATTAACATTTTTTTTAGCCATGCCCAAAGTTATGGGGTTGTAGCTTGTCGCCTTATTGGTTTATTAAAAAAATATTAACATTTTTTTCAGCCATGCCCAAAATTATGGGGTTGTAGCTTATTGGCTTATTTGTTTATTAAAAAAAATTAATTATTTTTACATAAGTTAATGATTTGTTATTCACTACGACTAGAGTTATGGGGTTGTAAGCTTGTCCGCATATTTGTCTATTAAAAATTTAAATTTCGTTACTCACTTTATTAATTAAAAAAAAAAAAAAAAAAAAAAAAAAAATCAAATCAGGCATGCCTGAAGATTTCAAATTTGGCGCGTCCAGCTAGTTCACACTTTTGAGAGGCCTGAAAGGGGGCGCTCTTGCTCCAAGAATCAAAGATCAAGTTTCGATTCGATACATCGACTCGACTTTCTAATCGAATCTCTCATTCTCTTTTTCATAAGTGGACATAATTATAAGTAGAATGTAGATTGGTAGATTGTTGCATGCTTCATAGAATTCAAAAAATAACATTTTTAATTTGGACTCATTTTTTTCAGAGTAAGCAAGAGTAATCCATGATTGTTTTATCAAATAAAATTTGCATATGAAACAAATAATACGATAGCAAAAAATATCAAAAATAATAAAAGTAAAACAAATAAAGTACTCAAGTCAGGAGTTTACAAATTAAATTGTTTAGATTGTGATAAAGTCTATGTAGGACAGACAGGAAGAACTTTTGAAAAAAGAATCAAAGAACACATTAGCCATGACAATAATAAAAATGTAGAAAAATCTAATTACGCTTAACATTTGATAGAAGAAAACCATAAATTTGATGAGAATTTTGAAATTTTACACTGTATGAATAAGTCAGGAAAATTAAATTTGTTAGAATCTCTAGAGATTAACCGATATAGAAACACGAATAGATTACTAATCGATCAGGTAGACATAAATAACTCCCCACTCTTAAATTTGTATACTTTGTAAATAAGGATAACTCTTTAAGTGAATAGATGTTTGTAATTAAGTTTAGTATTGTGTATACTCATCTTTGTTTTTATGTTTGTGAAACTCGTGTACATACCCTCGTAACTCTATGACTACCACTGTACCTATTCACGTGCACACAATTACTGATATCCTTGTACTTAGCCTAGTAGTACAAAACCCTTTTTGGCAGATTTTCAGCAACTTTTTGCGAATTTCGTCAAGAGGTTGGCGTTAAAACTAATGCAGCAATTTTTATAATACTTTGAATGGGTGAATGAGAGAACAGAGATGTATACATTGCGATACTATAACTAATGTTCTTATACTTGTCCTACCTTATACTTGTTCATTCTGTTGAACCTTCTATAGATGCACTGGTTTCTTTCCTTACAACTTCTCTTTTTTCTACTTAATTTTCTACTGATTCATTTTTTATTGTGTTTATATTTTTTTGTACTACTGTGCTTACTCTGTTCTTAACTTTTTTTCAACTTAAAGTTCTAATCCTGAACCTACCAACGTGCTTAATTTTGTGCCTACTGCGGGAGTGAAGAAAAAGTACTATATAAGATCTTGTACCAAATCCATACCTACTCTCATGTCCACTCCTGTGCTTACCCTCTTGCCTAAACTTGTATCAACCCGTGTGTGTATCCGTGTACTTATATTAGTTCATACCTTTGTACGTATCATTGTGTCTACTCCAGGAGTGACGTATTGAATGCACTTTTTAAGTATTGTGCAATAATAGTTGATTTTTACTGACTCGAAAAAATTATAAAAATATTTTTTTTTAATTTACTGTTTTATATATTTTGATTACTGCTATTTTTTGTTATTTTTATTATATGAAATATGAGTTTTTTTTGTATTTCAATAGTTACTTTTTAAATTTCTATAACTACATTAGTAATAACATACATCAAAAATAGGAGGTATAGGTTATAGTGATAACATATATCAAAGATGTGGGGCGTGGGTAAAAAAAGGGCGTGGGGGGGGGCGAGGGGGGGGGCGTGATTAGTCAATTATAGGAAAAATTAAAACACATGGAAATAAGCATATTTTGGTACACTTATACGGTTGGTTAAGCACTTTTTTGAAGGGCCTGTAGGGGGCGTGGGGAAGGCGTGAGGGAGGGGGGGGGCGTGGGAGAGGAAAAACAACTATATAATATAGTAAGATATAAGGGTTTTTTTTTTTTTTCTAGAGGCGCAGCGAGGCGCAGCCAAACGTACCTTAAATATGCGTTGTTTTAGTCAAAAATATCGGCACTTAAGTACTTTTTTTTTTGGCTGCGTGTCTCTGCGCCTCGCGGCGCTTCGCTGCGTCTCAGACTTTCATTTGGAGGGCCTGAGGCGCAGCCAAAAGTACCTTAAATATGCGTTATTATAGTCAAAAATATAAGCATTTTTTTTTCGGCTGCTCCTCAGACTTCCATTTGGAGAGCGTTAGGTGCAGCCAAATTAATGTTTTGTTAACACACAAAATATTAAAAAATAAAATTAAAGATTAAATTCAATCATAAGTATAGATTGAATTTAATCTCATCGATGTTGTTCAAAACAATTGAAAAATTGTTCTATAATTGAATTATTTTCAATTTTATTGAATATAGATATCAAAACAGATCAAAGCAAATCAAAATTTTGACCCAAGGACAAGGTTTTGATTCTGCCGGTATATATATTGATAAACCAATTTTTTCTCATTGTCAATTGTATGTCGCTCTATCAAGATGCACATCTTCAAATCAAATATTTATAGAAAGCAAAAATTCTGATGAAATTAATGTCGGTCGGATGAAAATTTTCGAGTTTATTTTTCTCAAAAATGACAAATTTGAAAACTAATAAATAAAAAATTATAAAAAATTTTTTTTATTAAATTAATAGTCAAGCTTTTATAACCTAAAAGTAACCTAAAAATTTCATTAAAATTATTGGATTGATTTTCTTCAAAAATTTAATTACACATATTAAAACACATTTTAAAATGAAAAAACATGAATGTTCTTATTGCGATGCAAAATTAAGTTCAAAAAAAATTTTAGTCAGACATCTATTACTTCATTCTAAAAAAAAAAAACCTTCAGCTTTTCTCAGTGTTTAAAAAATTTTTGTTCAAATAGAAAAGATAATTTAAATAGGCGCTTTGATAAAATTTGTTGTAGTAAGACTATAACTTTTATTTTAAAATGAAATTGTTATCCGAAATTGTTATAAGTGCACAGAAGAGAATTTTAACGAAAATTTTCACAATAAAGTAGATTTAGAAAAAAATTCATCAAAAACAGATTATTTTTGTTTGTTCTAATTGTCAAAATCATTTTTGTTCAGGAGTGACATGCTGTAAAATAAGGAATATTTTGCGAACGCGTTCAGGCGCTCGTGCGCATGCGCTTTGCTTATTTTTGACCCACCCAATTCAAATTTGGACAAAAAAATGTAGCGTTCTTGTTGCTTATTCGATGTCTATCTTTGCGTTATTTTTAAGACGTTTCCGACTTAATGGGTTCGCGAATAAACGGACTAACAAATTTTATGCAATTTTAAATTTAATAAAGAGGTTATAATTTTCCACAACCTCGTAAGAGGTCCCTGATAGTTTCTCTTTTAAGGTCTAGTAAAACTAATTGATTTGAAAAGGGAATACCTTTTTATTTTATTTTTATTAAAAGGCGCTCGTGGCTATCCATTTAATTAGTTTTGTAGGCAGGAACACAACCAGAACTTTACGTTCTCGGTCCCATTCATACGAACAGAACTTGAATTTAGAATAGAAAAAAAGATAGTTGAAAAGAGAAAAAAAAAAGAAAAAGGCGAAAATAAATCAAATTGAAATAATATTAATTTTTTTTTATTAAAGTCTTTGACCCTACGGGTTGTAGAGTAACTCTGCTGTTCCTCCTCTTTTCTCTCTCTCTCTCTAAAAGAAAAAAAACTTCTCTGGATTGCAGGGCCACCTGGATCTGGTGGATGAAAAAAAAAATAGTTGTTGAAGGACGAAAAAAAAGTATCTTCTTCACTGCTTGGCGTCCCGAGCTGGAGTGCTTCTGGGCCCACGGCAGGGAGGGTGCCTTGCGGGGGACTCGCTTGGAGGGGCATCAGATTTTTCTATTAGTGGTTTCCCAAGTTTTAATGGTCATTTTCAGAGAGAGAGAGCTAGGGAGGGACAGTTGCTCTCAACACTACACATAAAACTAAAACTCTTAAAATATTTCTAAATTAATAAAACTACGTGACCTCGACAAAAGGATTAATGTTTGTAATACAGTATCCTTAGATAAGAAATTTTTTTGAAGTTACAAATTTGAATGAAAGAAATTGGATTATTAGAACATTAGTTAGCGAGTTGGAAAAAAAATTTTATTACAGTTAAGGTTTTATTAAATCAAACATGAGAATCGAGGAGTTAAGTAACTCACTGGCCTATTATTAAGGATTATTAAAAATGCAAAGAGGAGTAATGAGTACATGTTGGCTTATGAATCGTGGTTTTCAATTAATAGAGTTTAACATAAAGATTAGCGTAAATAAAAATATAATAAAAAAAACTCTTGCGCATTAGGTATAAGAAAACTCAATATAAAAAAAATTTAGACTCAAGAGTTTAAATCCTATTTCTTATTAAAAAAAAATAATCACCGTAGGTAAAAAAAAAGGTTGAATAAATATAGAGTTATGGTAAACAGGTTAAATTTATTTGATAGTTCTAGTCAAATTCGATGTGCAATTAAACCCTAATATATGAAAATTCATTTATATGGGTTTAATTGTAAGTGTAATAAAAACTACGATGGTTATTTATTTAAATAAAATAAACTTAGTTTAGCTGAAAATAAAAGGTATGGCATCGTCTAGGGTCTAATGTTAATAAATAATAAAATGAAGTAAACTAATGTTAGAACTAAACTCAAAAAAAAAAATATATCGTGTATTCTTTCGTAAGTGAAAGTACGGTTGCTGAATGCACTATACCGCCTGCATAGAACAAGGGCAGGCGTTTGCTACGCTTAATATAAAAAAAACAGACGGAGACATTTACGACCCAAGCGGGGCGCCTACGCTATACACTAGGGTTTGGGTTAGTTTATGGCTTCCGTGATTAGATGCCTTTTCTTTAAATTTTGTCGCTTCACGCGCACAAGGTCAAGAACGTAGTACGCGGCAGTAAAAGAAAAACAGCTGATGATCTTTCCCAGAAAGAGGACTGAGGGAGAAGGTTTTTATGTGAGAATGGGTAATAAAAGGTAAAGAAAAAAAAAGAAAAAAAAGAATCGTGAGTTGGATGGTAAAGGAAAATTTAAATACAATAACTTTGTTCTTCTCCTTTTCAGTTTTTAGAAGAAGAAAAAGGTCTTTAGATTGTTTAAATTTTGGGTATGATTTGAGTTGAGCATAAGTATACCTATTATGGTATGACTAATTTTTAACCCGCCAAATTCAAATTTGGACCAAAAAAAAAATTTTAATTTTAAAAATAAGGAATTTTTTTTTTTTTTTTTAATTTAAAACAAAGCAAAACAATGATAAAAAAAAGATATATTTTATTTTATATAAAAAAAAATGGCAATAAATAAAAAACAAATAACTAACCAGCAAGTTTTAAACCACTGTAACGCTGGAAAAAATGATAAATAAATAATTCATTATAAAAAAATAACAAGCTTTTACCCCCTGTAACGCTGGAAAAAAAGATAAATGAATATTTTTTTATAAACAAATAACTAACCAACAAGCTTTAAACCCCCATATCGCTGGAAAAAAAGATAAATAAATATTTTTTGGTTATAAATTCGGTTGCCTAGGGTATTGTGGGTTTAGAGCTTAGGGATTTATTTATTTATTAAAATTATGAGCTTCAGGGTTTAAGGTTTGTTAGTTAGTTATTTGTTTATAAAAAAATATTTATTCACCTGTTTTTTCTAGCGTTATAAGGGTTTAAAATTTGTCAGTTAATTATTTTTATACAGTAAATAAATTATTTATCTAATTTTCCGGCGTCATGAGGATCTTAAACTTGTTGGTTGATTAATTTGTTGATGAAAAAATATTCATTTAACTTTCTTTTCCAGCGTTACAGGGGTTTAAAGCTTGTTGGATGATTATTGTTTATACAAAAATATATTTTTTTCTTTTTTTCCAGCGTTATGGGGGTTTAAAGCTTGTTGGTTAGTTATTTGTTTATAAAAAAGTATTCATTTACCTTTTTTCTAGAATTACAGGGATGCTCAGTTATTTGTTTATAAAAAAATATTTAATTTTTTTTTTTTCAGCGTTACAGGGGTTCAAAGTTTGCTGGTTAGTTATTTGTTTATAAAAATAGTATATTATATACATTAAATAGTATATTGAACCCTCGAGCCTAAGGGAAATATACTATTTTTCGTCCTTCTAACCGAAAACAAGGGGCGAAGTTCCGATTTTGAGGTTAGAGGGACAAAAATATTTATTTATCTTTTTTTCCAGCGTTACAGGGGCTTGTTGGACGATTTTTTTTTTATACAAAAATTTTTTTTTTTTTTTTTCCAGTGTTATGGGGGTTTAAAGCTTGTTGGTTAGTTATTTGTTTATAAAAAAATATTCATTTACCTTTTTTTCCAGCATTACAGGGGTTTAAAGCTAATTGTCGGTTGATTATTTTTTTTTGATTGATTATTTATTTATCCTTTTTTTGCATCGTTATAGGGGTTTTAAACTTGTTGGTTAACTATTTGTTTATAAAAAAATATTTATTTATCTTTTTTTCCAGCGTTATTGGGGTTTAGAATTTTTTGGTTGGTTATTTGTTGATAAAAAAATATTAATTTATCTTTTTTTCCAGCGTTACAGGGGGTTAAAGCTTGTTATTTTTTTATAATAAATTATTTATCATTTTTTCCAGCGTTACAGTGGTTTAAAACTTGCTGGTTGGTTATTTGTTTTTTATTTATTGCCATTTTTTTTATATAAAATAAAATATATCTTTTTTTTATCATTGTTTTGCTTTGTTTTAAATTAAAAAAAAAAAAAAATTCCTTATTTTTGAAATTAAAATTTTTTTTTTCCAAATTTGAATTTGGTGGGTTAAAAATTAGCAAGGCGCACGCGCGCGAGCGCACGAACGCGTTAGCAAAATATTCTTTATTTTACACCCCAGAAGAACTTTTAAAAATACGTTTGAACCGATTTATTTTCGTCTTTTTATTTATTAACCTTCGCTGCCTCATAAACTTGCTACTATCCACGTCTCTCCAGTCTTTTTTTTCAACTCTCTTTACTACGTCTGTTGACTTTTTCTTCTTCCTACATATGTTAAGAATCTTGTGCTTACTACCTTTTTTAAAATTAAGCTTCTAACGCTAAACCTTCTTCACATGCATTTGTTTCTACTCCTATGCTAACTCTAGTTCTTTATTTTATTTATTTAAATTTTTAACACTGAATCTAGCCTTGTGCATAATCCTTTTTTATCTTTTTGTGCTTACTACTGTAAATACCCTTATAACAAACCTAGTTCATAACATTGTTTCAAACTTGATAACCACTCTTGTTACAACATTGTACCTACTCCCGTACCTACACTTGTCATTACGTTTGTAACTTTGAACCTACGCTTATATGTACACTTTTGTTTAATAATGTTCCTATGCTAATTGTGACAATTGTAAACAGCAATTTTTTACCTAGTCTCCTTCTCATGAATCTACTTGCTTCAATTTTGGTGTTTACTGTTGTTTTTTCTTTTTTTCATGCTTTGTTTTCTAACTCTGAACCTTTGTTCTCATCTATGTGAATACAATCGTTTCTATTGTTCTTCTTAAGTCTTTTTGTAATGACAATCGTGAAACTAGTCTTCCATACACTTTTGCCCACACAGTTCTTTAACTTTTTTGACAAATATTTCCTACACCCGTTTACATTTGTTATCAACATTTTTTCTACCTGGGTTTCTCCCAATCAACCTGCCCTGATTGATATCGAGGTTTATCATACGACACCAGTTTTCAGCCATGTGCAGCCTCTTTTACATTGTTATTATTTTTATACTTCAATTTTTAACTTTGAACGTAGATTGTTCTTATTCTTGTGCCTACTTTCGTTTCTAACATTAGTTCAGTTTTTTTTTTTTTATCTTCCTAGACCTGTTTAAAGACTTGGAACTATCATCGTTTCTACCCTTTGATCTTACATAATAGATACGCAACCCTTTACTTACAGTTGTGCCTACCTTTCTGCCTACTATTGGGCATTTTCAATACTTTCTCTTGTCCATAAAATTATTTCTACCTTTAAACATACTCTTGTGGATACCCTTTTATGGTGTCTCCTGATTACTCTTAGGGTTATATTTGTTACTAACACTGTGATGACCTTGTAACTTTGAACCCATCCTTATAACAATAATCGTGCCTATCATTGTTCATATCTTAGTTCTTGCCATTGTAAAAATCTTTTTCGTTAACTAGTGCATGAAGTGAGATGAGGTGCATACTAATATAGTATTATAATATTTTTTATATGCTATTGACCTCTGCCGTTACTTCCCCTATTAATTCCTTTTTTTGAGTACTGCCGACTAACCCTGTTTACTCCTAGTTATTTTTTACATTTCTATAGTTACATAGCTGATAACATATATCAAAAATGGGGGGCGTGGGTAAAAAAAAGGGCGTCGGGGGCGTGATTGGAAAACTATAGGATAATTCAAAACACATAGAAATAAGCATATTTCGATACTAAAGTGGAAAAAGAAAAACAACTATATAATATAGTAAGATATATAATTTTAAACAAAGTATTTTCATTTAAAAGCGTGGCTAAGTGAATAAGGTTATTGGCAAAATAAACTATACAATTCTTTGACTCGAAGATCGAAGGTTCAAGTCCCGAGTCAGTATTTTTTTTTCCATTTAGTGTCACACTCCATTTGGGTATAACACCCAGTTGAATGAGCGAAATCACACTTAATGCGGTGTAGCAGTTCGGTGTTATTTTTGTTACTTACACAGAGTTTTTTCCATAAGTGAAAGTACGATATTTAACTGTGTTTTGACCGTGTTATTAAGAATTTTGGATTTATAAAGATCCAATTTAAGGGATCCAATTGAAGAGATGAAAATAAAAAAAGGAAATCTAATATTAGGAGAGATTTATTTAAAACTATACACAATTAATTACAGCAGGTAAATCTACCACTTTTCTATTTCTTCGTGCTGAGCTCGCCTCATCATGCATGCCAAACAAACACTTCGTTCACCCGTATAGAATCTCAGCTCACACAGATACGACAGAAGAATTAGCGTATATTTTAATTGTTCTAAAAGTATATATCCAGTAAAAAACTAATTTATAATTTTTTTCTATAATTTTTAGGCACGACCGATCCCGAAGGGGTCAGGAAGATTTTATAAGTTCGGTAAAACAAAAAATGCAACCAAAACTTGTGTACAGGATTTCTCGCGACCTAATCGACAAAATTAAACGAGGTAAATAGGAAAAACGTTTGTATTGGTATTCAATAGTTCTAGTTCGAGAATTAAAAAAAAAAAAAAAAAAAAAAACAAGATTGTCGAACGCGAAGCGCGAGGGTCGATTGGTCGTGCCTTTTAAGTATTGCGCGGAGCGATAAAGGAGCATGGAAATGCATACCTTGCATCGCGTTGAGCGGCAGCGGAGCGTATGCAAGAGCAGTGTTTTTGCCCAAATTTGTATTTAAGTCCCAGGCTTGCTGCGTAAGACCTGCCATGTAAGTCATTTGGCTACTTGAGCGTAGCAAAAGGGCCAGAGGGAGCGCTAGTTATAATAAGTTTTTAAATTTCAAAGTTTTTTTATGTCTTGTACTAGCAAAATTTTTGAATCAAAAACTTAGCTGAAGAATTTACTTTCAAATGAATTTTTTCTTAACACTTTTTTACAATGCAGATTTTATTTTATCCTAAAAATTAATAAACTATAAGATTTAAAAATTTTATTACCTGTAAAATATTCTGTGTATTCCTGTTCGACCTTCATGAAATGCAAAAATATTTCTTTGGCTTGTTCTTCACTCAAATTTTTATACATTTTCCTGAAATACAAATTTTTTTTCTAATTATAAATCTTGAAATAAGGACATTCACACAAAAGTTTTATTTAATTTTATATATTTCTTACGACATTTGAATAAAATTATCTCTTGTATACATAACTTGAAAAGTGAGATAAAATGATTTACAGCTTTCATCTCACTTTTCAAGTTGTTATATTATATTTTTCAAGATATTCATGGATGGGCTTTTTTAGTTGAGTAATAATTTTTGTGCGCTGTGCTAACAACTTTTGATTATTAAATTGGTTGTTGTCATTCATTTAAGGAGGTTCCCTACCAATATATATGTCAACTGCTATGCTACGATTAGATTTCTGTATGGGGACCTTTAGAAATGAGCGGCACTGGAGGGCGCTACTGGCAATAGCCTCCTCTCCCAGCAGTTTGGCGTGGAGCAGTCGTTTGTTTGTGTGCAGACTACACAAACACTCAAACATTTGCTCCATGCCGAACTGCTGGGAGAGGAGGCTACTGCCAGTAGCGCCCTCCAGTGGCGCTCATTTCTAAAGGTCCCCATATACAGGTATACACGCGCAGTGTACCGTAACCTCACAATCATGCATATTTCACGTAAACGATTTTTATTTATTACTTAGAGTCTCCTAATGATTACCCCATCGCAAGTATCCTCGGTGAAATCAGCGATGAATTCATCGGTGAATTCCTCGCTTTTTGCGGTGAAATCCTCGGTGAATCCCTCGCTTTTTGCGGTGAAACTTAACAGTGAAATCCTCGGTGAAATCCTCGGCAAAATCCTCGGCATTTTAACGGTTTCGAAAACGAAGGGGTCAAGAAGGACATCTGGTGCACCTGGTGATACGTACGCCTTGAAGATGATTTCCCCAGGAAGTTTCGACTCTGGATGGGTCAGGGTGGACACTGGTGCACCTGGTGATATTTACGCCTTAGAGTGGATTTCCCCAGGAAGTTTTGACTCCGGAGGGATCAGGGCGGACACCTGGTGCACCTGGCGATACTTACGCCTTGGAGATGATTTTCCTAGGAAGTTTCGACTCCGGAGGGATCAGGGCGAGCACCTGGTGCACCTGGCGATACTTACGCCTTGGAGATGATTTCCCTAGGAAGTTTTGACTCCAGAGGCATCAGGGCGAACACCTGGTGCACCTGGCGATACTTACGCCTTGGAGATGATTTCCCCAGGAAGTTTTGACTCCGGAAGGGTCAGGGCGCACACCTGGTGCACCTGGCGATACTTACGCCTTGGAGATGATTTCCCCAGGAAGTTTCGACTCCGGAGGGATCAGGGTGAGCACCTGGTACACCTGGCGATACTTACGCCTTGGAGATGATTTCCCCAGGAAGTTTCGACTCCGGAGGGATCAGGGTGAGCACCTGGTGCACCTGGCGATACTTACGCCTTGGAGATGATTTTCCTAGGAAGTTTCGACTCCGGAGGCATCAGGGCGAACACCTGGTGCACCTGGCGATACTTACGCCTTGGAGATGATTTCCCCAGGAAGTTTTGACTCCGGAAGGGTCAGGGCGCACACCTGGTGCACCTGGCGATACTTACGCCTTGGAGATGATTTCCCCAGGAAGTTTCGACTCCGGAGGGATCAGGGTGAGCACCTGGTACACCTGGCGATACTTACGCCTTGGAGATGATTTCCCCAGGAAGTTTCGACTCCGGAGGGATCAGGGTGAGCACCTGGTGCACCTGGCGATACTTACGCCTTGGAGATGATTTTCCTAGGAAGTTTCGACTCCGGAGGGATCAGGGCGAGCACCTGGTGCACCTGGCGATACTTACGCCTTGGAGATGATTTCCCTAGGAAGTTTTGACTCCAGAGGCATCAGGGCGAACACCTGGTGCACCTGGCGATACTTACGCCTTGGAGATGATTTCCCCAGGAAGTTTCGACTCCGGAGGGATCAGGGTGAGCACCTGGTACACCTGGCGATACTTACGCCTTGGAGATGATTTTCCTAGGAAGTTTCGACTCCGGAGGGATCAGGGCGAGCACCTGGTGCACCTGGCGATACTTACGCCTTGGAGATGATTTCCCCAGGAAGTTTCGACTCCGGAGGGATCAGGGTGAGCACCTGGTGCACCTGGCGATACTTACGCCTTGGAGATGATTTCCCCAGGAAGTTTCGACTCCGGAGGGATCAGGGTGAGCACCTGGTGCACCTGGCGATACTTACGCCTTGGAGATGATTTCCCCAGGAAGTTTTGACTCCGGAGGGATCAGGGCGAGCACCTGGTGCACCTGGCGATACTTACGCCTTGGAGATGATTTTCCTAGGAAGTTTTGACTCCAGAGGCATCAGGGCGAGCACCTGGTGCACCTGGCGATACTTACGCCTTGGAGATGATTTCCCCAGGAAGTTTTGACTCCGGAAGGGTCAGGGCGCACACCTGGTGCACCTGGCGATACTTACGCCTTGGAGATGATTTTCTTAGGAAGTTTTGACTCCGGAGGGATCAGGGTGAGCACCTGGTACACCTGGCGATACTTACGCCTTGGAGATGATTTCCCCAGGAAGTTTTGACTCCGGAGGGATCAGGGTGAGCACCTGGTACACCTGGCGATACTTACGCCTTGGAGATGATTTCCCCAGGAAGTTTTGACTCCAGAGGCATCAGGGCGAACACCTGGTGCACCTGGCGATACTTACGCCTTGGAGATGATTTCCCCAGGAAGTTTTGACTCCGGAAGGGTCAGGGCGCACACCTGGTGCACCTGGCGATACTTACGCCTTGGAGATGATTTCCCCAGGAAGTTTCGACTCCGGAGGGATCAGGGTGAGCACCTGGTACACCTGGCGATACTTACGCCTTGGAGATGATTTCCCCAGGAAGTTTCGACTCCGGAGGGATCAGGGTGAGCACCTGGTGCACCTGGCGATACTTACGCCTTGGAGATGATTTTCCTAGGAAGTTTCGACTCCGGAGGCATCAGGGCGAACACCTGGTGCACCTGGCGATACTTACGCCTTGGAGATGATTTCCCCAGGAAGTTTTGACTCCGGAAGGGTCAGGGCGCACACCTGGTGCACCTGGCGATACTTACGCCTTGGAGATGATTTCCCCAGGAAGTTTCGACTCCGGAGGGATCAGGGTGAGCACCTGGTACACCTGGCGATACTTACGCCTTGGAGATGATTTCCCCAGGAAGTTTCGACTCCGGAGGGATCAGGGTGAGCACCTGGTGCACCTGGCGATACTTACGCCTTGGAGATGATTTTCCTAGGAAGTTTCGACTCCGGAGGGATCAGGGCGAGCACCTGGTGCACCTGGCGATACTTACGCCTTGGAGATGATTTCCCTAGGAAGTTTTGACTCCAGAGGCATCAGGGCGAACACCTGGTGCACCTGGCGATACTTACGCCTTGGAGATGATTTCCCCAGGAAGTTTCGACTCCGGAGGGATCAGGGTGAGCACCTGGTACACCTGGCGATACTTACGCCTTGGAGATGATTTTCCTAGGAAGTTTCGACTCCGGAGGGATCAGGGCGAGCACCTGGTGCACCTGGCGATACTTACGCCTTGGAGATGATTTCCCCAGGAAGTTTCGACTCCGGAGGGATCAGGGTGAGCACCTGGTGCACCTGGCGATACTTACGCCTTGGAGATGATTTCCCCAGGAAGTTTCGACTCCGGAGGGATCAGGGTGAGCACCTGGTGCACCTGGCGATACTTACGCCTTGGAGATGATTTCCCCAGGAAGTTTTGACTCCGGAGGGATCAGGGCGAGCACCTGGTGCACCTGGCGATACTTACGCCTTGGAGATGATTTTCCTAGGAAGTTTTGACTCCAGAGGCATCAGGGCGAGCACCTGGTGCACCTGGCGATACTTACGCCTTGGAGATGATTTCCCCAGGAAGTTTTGACTCCGGAAGGGTCAGGGCGCACACCTGGTGCACCTGGCGATACTTACGCCTTGGAGATGATTTTCTTAGGAAGTTTTGACTCCGGAGGGATCAGGGTGAGCACCTGGTACACCTGGCGATACTTACGCCTTGGAGATGATTTCCCCAGGAAGTTTCGACTCCGGAGGGATCAGGGTGAGCACCTGGTACACCTGGCGATACTTACGCCTTGGAGATGATTTTCCTAGGAAGTTTCGACTCCGGAGGGATCAGGGTGAGCACCTGGTGCACCTGGCGATACTTACGCCTTGGAGATGATTTTCCTAGGAAGTTTCGACTCCGGAGGGATCAGGGCGAGCACCTGGTGCACCTGGCGATACTTACGCCTTGGAGATGATTTCCCTAGGAAGTTTTGACTCCAGAGGCATCAGGGCGAACACCTGGTGCACCTGGCGATACTTACGCCTTGGAGATGATTTCCCCAGGAAGTTTCGACTCCGGAGGGATCAGGGTGAGCACCTGGTACACCTGGCGATACTTACGCCTTGGAGATGATTTTCCTAGGAAGTTTCGACTCCGGAGGGATCAGGGCGAGCACCTGGTGCACCTGGCGATACTTACGCCTTGGAGATGATTTCCCCAGGAAGTTTCGACTCCGGAGGGATCAGGGTGAGCACCTGGTGCACCTGGCGATACTTACGCCTTGGAGATGATTTCCCCAGGAAGTTTCGACTCCGGAGGGATCAGGGTGAGCACCTGGTGCACCTGGCGATACTTACGCCTTGGAGATGATTTCCCCAGGAAGTTTTGACTCCGGAGGGATCAGGGCGAGCACCTGGTGCACCTGGCGATACTTACGCCTTGGAGATGATTTTCCTAGGAAGTTTTGACTCCAGAGGCATCAGGGCGAGCACCTGGTGCACCTGGCGATACTTACGCCTTGGAGATGATTTCCCCAGGAAGTTTTGACTCCGGAAGGGTCAGGGCGCACACCTGGTGCACCTGGCGATACTTACGCCTTGGAGATGATTTTCTTAGGAAGTTTTGACTCCGGAGGGATCAGGGTGAGCACCTGGTACACCTGGCGATACTTACGCCTTGGAGATGATTTCCCCAGGAAGTTTTGACTCCGGAGGGATCAGGGTGAGCACCTGGTACACCTGGCGATACTTACGCCTTGGAGATGATTTCCCCAGGAAGTTTTGACTCAGAGCGGACACCTGGTGCACTTGGTGATATGTACGCCTTAGAGGGGATTTTCCCAGGAAGTTTTGACTCCGGAGCAGAGCCGGCTTTAGGGTCAATGACGCCCCTGGAAAAAATGATTTTTAATGCCACTAATAAAAATAAAGTTTGCAGTTTTTTGGTAGTTAACCCCAAAACCCTGGGGGCCTGTGTTCAACGAAAAAACTGATCAGCTCTCTCCCAAGCTCTAAACCCCCAAAACCCTGGGCGCCTGAGTTCAACGAAAAAACTGATTGGCTACCCCGCATGCTCCAAGCCCCAAAAACCCTGGGTACCCGAGCTCAACAAAATACTGATCGGCTATCCCCCCAAGCTCTAAGCCCCCGAAATCCTGGGTGCCCGAGTTGAACAAAAACCGATCAACTATCATTTATCCCCTAAGGTTTTAACCCTAAAAACCTTGGGAGCCTGAGTTGAATTATTCCAAAAAAATGTGTGCATTTTAGTTAACTAAGCATGAAATAAATAATTCTGTAAGTATACCTAATGACGCTGCACTGGTGCTAATACATAATGATATTGTATGTCTGAGATTTTAAACTCCTAAATGGCGCGGTTGACTAGGAAAACGCTATAACTTTTTTACTTAATGTTTAACTCTTTTTGCAACGTCATCAACAATTTTTTTTTTAACTATGAATTGAATGTTTTAACGAAAAAGACACATTTTTAAAAAAATGTAAAAGTTTTCGTTTCTTGATTAGTTATTAATTTTTTTTAATTTATATTATTGTTTTGTTATTTTGTAATTTTTTTAATTAGTGTAAATAAAAGTTCACCATAACGTTCTTGTAGAATGAAAAAAAAAACAACATTTTTTTATTGATTTGATATGCAAATATTGAGTACGCTCAACTTGTAAGATGATTCCACTCTGTAACCAGGGTTTTGGGGGCTCATAGCTTGGGGGGTAGCCAATCAGTATTTCTTTGAACTTGGGCGCCCAGGGTTTTGGGGGTTTAGAGTTTGGGGGGTAGCCAATCAGTTTTTTTTCTTGAACTCGAGCACCCAGGGTGTTGAAGGCTTAGAGATTGGGGAGTAGCCAAACAGCATTTTATTGAACTCGGGCGCCCAGGGTTTTGGGGGTTTAGAGCTTGGGGGTTTAACTACCAAAAAACTGCAAACTCTATTTTTGAGAATCAGCAAGTGCTCGCCCTGATCCCTCAGGAGTCGAAACTTCCTGGGGAAATCCTCTCTAAGGCGTAAGCATCACCAGGTGCACCAGGTGTACGCCCTGACCCACCTGGAGTCCAAACTTCCTGGAGAAATCCTCTCTATGGCGTAAGCATCACCAGGATCACCAGGTGCACGCCCTGATCCTTCCGGAGTCGAAACTTCCTGGGGAAATCATCTCCGTGGCGTTAGCATCACCAGGTGGACCGGGTGCACGCCCTGACCCATCCGGAGTCGAAACGTTCTTGGGGAAATCCTCTCTAAGGCGTAAGCATCACCAGAGGCACCAGGTGTCGGCCCTGACCCATCCGGAGTTGAAACTTCCTGGGGAAATCCTCTCTAAGGCGTAAGTATCACCAGGTGCGCCAGGTGGTCGCCTTAATCCCTCTGGAGTCAAAACTTCCTGGGGAAATCATCTCCGAGGCGTACGTATCACCAGGGGCACCAGGTGTCCGCCCTGACCCATCCGGAGTCGAAACTTCCTGGGGAAATCCTCTGTAAGGCGTAAGTATCACCAGGTGCTCGCCCTGATCCCTCCGGAGTTGAAACTTCCTGGGGAAATCATCTCTAGGTAGTATTTTTTTAATTTAATTTTTATGTGCCCTGCTCCGCCGCCATGCTCACGCTATACATATATATGCTCCATTGGAATGAACATCCAATGGAGATCTCCACTCCACTGGACATGACAACCATGCTTCAAATTCTATAGGACCAAAGCTCATCAAAAATAAAAAAATTTATTTTAATTTTTTTTTACAAATAAAAAAATTTTAATTCAAGCTGTTATGCATTTATGCTGCAAAAGTGAGTTAAAATAAATTAAATGATAACAGACTCAACAGTCTACGGCTGAAGACACAAATCACATAATCAACTACTGTACAAACTTAGTGTCTGATTTTAGTGATTGTGTCATAATAATGTGGAAGAAAATATTTAATATTTAATAAGTTTTTCTTCACCTCTGGGTTTGGTGATGAAATTTTAGTTAATAAATAATAAATAATAAATAAAATAAAATAATAAAATAAATAAATAAATAAAATAAATAAATAATAAATTCATATTTGATTGATAATAATAATCTACTTTTATGGTACATTTTAAAAATATTTGCCAATTTGGTTATTCGCTAACTCTAGGCATGGTCCAGCATCAGATTGGATTTAACTCCAAATAACTTATAGGATTAAAAACATACTTTCAAAAAAGAAAAAATAACGGCGAGTTCTGTTTTTTTTTGGCCAAATTTTTATTAAATTAAAATACAATTTTCAGATGAACAATGGAAATAAACAAATAAAAACACGACACAATTTAAACGCCCCATTTATAAAATTTTATATTCTGTTTCTGTTGAAATATTTTTAAATAGAAACAGTTGAAAGTATTGAAATCAAATAATATCTGATGGATGAGTTTTATGCGGTTCGGGTACTATTAAACAAAAGAAAAGAAGAAAATTCTTCTTAAGTGTATTCCTTGATGTGAGTAAATTGGAATAATTAATTTAAAATTTAGAGTTAATTTAATAAGCTCTAGCACTCACACTACTTTAACCACACAGTGGCTGTTCTCGATAGGAATAATGCACAGCATATGCACTATCTAAAAAAAAATAAAATTTTTTAATAACAATATCCAGTGACCGGTTTCGCTGTTTTTGCAGCTCATCAGACTGGAGTAAAAGTTAAACTAAAATGAAACTCTGAAAGCCGAAGCTTATAAAGAGTATGCTAAGACACTGAAAGTCATTTAGACTCTAATTTCAAAATAAACAAAAGAAAAGAAGAAAATTCTTCTTAAGTGTATTCCTTGATGTGAGTAAATTGGAATAATTAATTTAAAATTTAGAGTTAATTTAATAAACTCTAGCACTCACACTACTTTAACCACACAGTGGCTGTTCTCGATAGGAATAATGCACAGCATATTCACTATCTAAAAAAAAAATAAAATTTTTTAATAACAATATCCAGTGACCGGTTTCGCTGTTTTTGCAGCTCATCAGACTGGAGTAAAAGTTAAACTAAAATGAAACTCTGAAAGCCGAAGCTTATAAAGAGTATGCTAAGACACTGAAAGTCATTTAGACTCTAATTTCAAAATAAACAAAAGAAAAGAAGAAAATTCTTCTTAAGTGTATTCCTTGATGTGAGTAAATTGGAATAATTAATTTAAAATTTAGAGTTAATTTAATAAACTCTAGCACTCACACTACTTTAACCACACAGTGGCTGTTCTCGATAGGAATAATGCACAGCATATTCACTATCTAAAAAAAAAATAAAATTTTTTAATAACAATATCCAGTCTGATGAGCTGCAAAAACAGCGAAACCGGTCACTGGATATTATTTTTTTTAATAACAATATCCAGTGACCGGTTTCGCTGTTTTTGCAGCTCATCAGACTGGATATTGTTATTAAAAAATTTTATTTTTTTTTTAGATAGTGAATATGCTGTGCATTATTCCTATCGAGAACAGCCACTGTGTGGTTAAAGTAGTGTGAGTGCTAGAGTTTATTAAATTAACTCTAAATTTTAAATTAATTATTCCAATTTACTCACATCAAGGAATACACTTAAGAAGAATTTTCTTCTTTTCTTTTGTTTATTTTGAAATTAGAGTCTAAATGACTTTCAGTGTCTTAGCATACTCTTTATAAGCTTCGGCTTTCAGAGTTTCATTTTAGTTTAACTTTTACTCCAGTCTGATGAGCTGCAAAAACAGCGAAACCGGTCACTGGATATTGTTATTAAAAAATTTTATTTTTTTTAATTTTTTTTAGATAGTGAATATGCTGTGCATTATTCCTATCGAGAACAGCCACTGTGTGGTTAAAGTAGTGTGAGTGCTAGAGTTTATTAAATTAACTCTAAATTTTAAATTAATTATTCCAATTTACTCACATCAAGGAATACACTTAAGAAGAATTTTCTTCTTTTCTTTTGTTTATTTTGAAATTAGAGTCTAAATGACTTTCAGTGTCTTAGCATACTCTTTATAAGCTTCGGCTTTCAGAGTTTCATTTTAGTTTAACTTTTACTCCAGTCTGATGAGCTGCAAAAACAGCGAAACCGGTCATTGGATATTGTTATTAAAAAATTTTATTTTTTTTTTTAGATAGTGAATATGCTGTGCATTATTCCTATCGAGAACAGCCACTGTGTGGTTAAAGTAGTGTGAGTGCTAGAGTTTATTAAATTAACTCTAAATTTTAAATTAATTATTCGGGTACTATTGTTTCAAACCATCTTTTTTTCTTGAAAAATAAAATTAATAAATTATTCAATTGATTCGTCATTCAAAATCAGTAAACCATTCGTTCTCGACGAAGCCACCTAAAATTTAACTTAATTTATAAAATACTAATTATTGGTATTTCCAGAAAATTACACGAATCTTTTTTAGAAAATATCTATTATTTTATATATTGTAACAGCTAGCGCGTTGATTAAATTCGAATTCGTCGCTAACTGTTATGGAACGCAGATGCGGATCGGTAAGTCAGGTGATGACGAGATCTACCGATCAGCATTACTCTAATCTCGGCGCTTGGCGCGATCACACGTGTGTCAGAGAGCGAATATACTTATTTACTTTTTTTGTGTTGTTAGATAACTTTATTGAGGTTGTGTTAGATAAAGCTATCAGTGAGAAGTTGTGTAGATTTTCCTGTGATCCAGTTGTCATTGGATCGGAGCGGGGAAGGCAAACATCTCACGGAAAGTCAGTGTGCGGCCTTGGAAGGCATTGTCGTCTTGTGTGAAGCCATTCGGGCTAATCATAATTATCATTATTATTGTTTAATCAAGCGAAGGTGCACCTGCTAGAAAAGTAAGTCCGCGTAGCGGTTAATCATTGAGTATTTGTTCGTGTGATAGTTAGAGTCGGAGTGTGTGTATGAAGTACAGAAAGTACTTAGATTTTGTATCGGAGTTAGTCCACGCCTTTGTTCTTTTGGCGCGCTGCAGCAAGCAGACGAGCGCGAGAGTGTGTGTGTGCGTCGGTGTGTTGATAGCGACCACAACACAGACGACGAACTTTATTTTTGTAGAATCAATTTTCGTCGACTTAAGATTTCGAGTCATTCGGGTTGGATTGTTTGTAAACAATCAGATAGAATTAATTTGGAATATTATGTAAATTTTTGATTCATTTATTTTTATTGTTAATTAAAATTATTGAAATTTACATTTTATCATTAATTTAATTAACCCGTGTTCCTGCGATCGGTCCACGTAAACTCACGCCACTACCGACGAAGGAGAGCAGCCGCGCCGCGTAATAATAACATTAGTTCGCGTACGCGTCTTCGCCCCAGTTTTCAGGATTGAAGAAAAATCGACGGATTGTCGTGTGCACAGAAAGTGCATTTTGTCAGCAGGTCGGAGGAGTGCGGACGACGATCGCCGCGGGTTCTCGTGTTCAATCACGATCCTCCGAGGAATTAAATTCCTTAATTCGAGCCCTGTGACAATATATATGTACTAATTTACCCTATTTTATTAGTTATTCATTTTTTCTGGTTAAAATTTTTGGTGGCTTCGTCGAGAACGAATGGTTTATTGATTTTGAATGACGAATCCATTGAATAATTTGTTAATTTTATTTTTCAAGAAAAAAAGATGGTTTGAAACAATAGTACTCGAACCGCATAAGACTCGTCCGTCAGATATTATTTGATTTCAATACTTTCAACTGTTTCTATTTAAAAATGTTTCAACAGAAACAGAATATAAAATTTTATAAATGGGGCGTTTAAAATGTGTCGTGTTTTTATTTGTTTGTTTCCATTGTTCATCTGAAAATTGTATTTTAATTTAATAAAAATTTGGCCAAGAAAAAACCGATCTTGCCATAATTTTTATTTTTTTAAAGTATGTTTTTAATTGGCCAAGAAAAAACCGAACTCGCCGTAATTTTTACTTTTATAAAGTATGTTTTTAATCCTATAAGTTATTTGGAGTTAAATCCAATCTGATGCTGAACCATGCCTAGAATTAGCGAGTAACCAAATTGACAAATATTTTTAAAATGTACTATAAAAGTAGATTATTATCATCAATCAAAAATGAATTTATTATTTATTTATTTGAAGCTTTTAAAACAGTCACACTAGAGCAGCTAAAATTTCATCACCAAACCCAGAGGTGAAGAAAAACTTATTAAATATTAAATATTTTCTTTCACATTATTATGACACAATCACTAAAATCAGACACTAAGTTTGTACAGTAGTTTATTATGTGATTTGTGTCTTCAGCCGTAGACGGTTGAGTCTGTAGATTGTAGAGTATACGTATATGTAATAATTTTTTATCATTTCATTTATTTTAACTCACTTTTGCAGCATAAATGCATAACAGCTTGAATTAAAATTTTTTTATTTGTAAAAAAAAACATAAAAAAAAAATTTAATTATTTTTGATGAGCTTTGGTCCTATAGAATTTGAAGACAACTTAAAAATATTTTAATACAATTGTAGTTGTAAGAGAGATTTGATCACTAAAGGCGATCACAGGAACTTTGCGTCGACGCCTCGTCGCACGACGCACGCGACGGTTTCTATATCTATATATTATGCGTCGACGCCAGGTGGCGCTTCATATAGATATACAAACTGCCGCGTGCGTCGTGCGTCGGCCGTCGAGGCGTCGACGCAAAGTTCCTGCACGGAGAGAAAAATGTAGGGTTTGGACCCGTGCTACGCTCATGGAACAGATCTGTAAGCAGCGCATGGAATTGTCCCATGATATTCATCGGTCGATTCCATGCTCGCCACCGGATTATCCGGTGCTGCTCATGCGTTTGGACTGGCGAAACAAAACACGATGACTCGCACGCGCTTGCAGGCAAAATGTTATAATTTTTTTTTTACAGTAACATTTTTTTAACAGTGATATATTAATTAATAATAAAGATTTTATTAAAAAATTATTTTAACGAAAATTATCTAACAAAATTTATTGCCCGCATAATATTTTGCCTGCAAGCGCGTGCGAGTCATCGTGTTTTGTTTCGCACGCGCTTGCAGGCAAAATGTTATAATTTTTTTTTTTACAGTAACATTTTTTTAACAGTGATATATTAATTAATAATAAAGATTTTATTAAAAAATTATTTTTTAACGAAAATTATCTAACAAAATTTATTGCCCGCATAATATTTTGCCTGCAAGCGCGTGCGAGTCATCGTGTTTTGTTTCGCCAGTCCAATCGCATGAGCAGCACCGGATAATCCAGTGGCGAGCATGAAATCGACCGATGAATATCATGGGACGATTCAATGCGCAGCTTATAGATCTGTTCCATATGGCGTAGCATGGGTCAAACCCTACATTTTTCTCTCCGTGTGTGATCGCCTTAACATGATGTTTTGCACTGTGACAGTCAGCGATCGTAATTAAATCGTCGGTAACGATTTAGGATTTGGCGCGAATCACGTGACTGTCGAACGCAGCTCAGAGCGGACCTCTGAGGTGGTAGAGCGGGAATCGGGAAGCCACTCGTAGTTTTCGTGTTCGAGTGTTCGCACGTACATGGAACTTAACTCGTCTCGGTTCGACGGCTAACCGGACTCCTCGGGAGTGGAATGTCGTCGAAGAGAGAGTTGGCAGAGACAGAAGGTGCGGGATCGATGGTCATCGCCCGGGAAGCATTCTTCTGTCTAGACGAGTCAACCGGCTTTTGGAAGCCGTGGACGTCGGGGAACCTGACCGACGTCCGGCAGACACGTAAAGATCTGGAGATCGATTCATGGCAGATCTTGAAGCAGCTTACTCGTTACGGAAGTCAAGGCAATTATTGACATTCGCGTCGCGCGTTGTGGTAGAGCCGTAGTGTGAGAGTGTGGTGTTATTTTTGAAGTTGTCATTTCACGTCATCGCCTGGACCGCTTTCCGACGGCTACACGGCGACTCGAGTATGGTAGATATTGCGGCTGGTCGGCATCGTAGCCTGGCATTTTGTTTAGCCTGACGGCTTGGTATGAGGTGCACCTTAGCGACTCCGTAAGTTAATTGTAAATGTGCGAGTGAGTGTGAATGCGTGTGAGTGTCCTTAGTACACTGTTATTGTCATAATCTTTGTTTTTCTCTTGCGCGTGTTAGCTGCCGATAGCAGCAGGAATTTGTCTGCGCGCGCAACGATTTAGAGAGCATTGAAGATTCTTTTGTTTACTGGTTTAAACGACACCGAGTCGTAATTCGGAATTTGTATTTTAGGTTTAGATTTGTTTTAATAAATTATTAAATTGTTATTTTAATTTTTATTGACTAAACCTGGTGTTCCTGCGAATCGGTCCTGTTTTAATACCCGCACCCACTACCGATAAACGAACTAGCCGACCGCGTCGCGAAGTATAGTAATATTCGCGGACGCGATTTCCTCATTTTATTATTTCAGATCGACGAGTTGCAGTTCGACGAGTGCTTGGATCAGCACTAAGTACAGGTGATAAGGATTTAGTACGCACCGTGGGTATTTGTATCGGCTCATACAAACCCTTAAATCCACCCCTGTTACAGCACTTACAATTTCATCTAATAGGAAGTTAAATGAATGACAACAACTAATTTAATAATCAAAAGTTGTTATTATTATACTACACAAAAATTATTACTCAACTAAAAAAGCACATCCATGAATATCTTGAAAAATATAATAGCACAACTTGAAAAGTGAGATGAAAGCTGTAAATTATTTTTTCTCACTTTTCAAGTTGAGTGTGCACACCACATCATAGTGTAATGAAAAAAAATATCTTGAAATCTTTAAGTCGATACACTCATATTGATAAAATTTATTATTTTTATAGTTTTTGAAAAATGTTTTACCTACTTGCAAAAAAAAAACTACTTAAAAATTATCACTATGACTGAATTGAATCCCACACAATTTGAAGGTTTCACAAAAATATTGCAATCTGTATTTGCAACAGAGATAATAGCTAAGTTGATAAAAAAGCATAAACCACTGTAACATTTTTTAATTACTATTAAACCGAAAAAGTTTATTTCACTACCACCGTACCCACCACGGTAACTCTGATGCCCGAAGCTGCCGGGCATAACATAACCCTACTAATGGGCTAGATGATACCCATTATTTTCCCAGTGTACCTGACAGCTTCTAAGAGCAGAATTGATCAGTCATGGTACCTTAATTGCTATGTTCTAACTTTAAATTCGTTAAATTAATATCTTTTACAACACGAGACGCTTACAAGAAAGATTTATGATATCAAAATCAATTTATCTAAAGTATTTTATGTAAAAAATATGGGCAAAAATTTATTTAGCTTTGAAATTCTGGTACGCCTGGCTTGGATTGTTAGTATCGTTGTTTTATCATTCCTGTATAGTACATATTTTTTACGGTGTTCTAACGAATTTAATTATTCACATCTATTCTGGTGAAACCTAGTGCTGTACGGAATCTTGTGTATCCGAGTGCTTCATGATGTGTTGAGTACTATCTCAGTAATATTCTTCGTCATGTGTAGCCTCTTCATTTTGAGGTTATCATCGCATTCACCGGTTCAATTTATCAATCTGAACTTTGAAAAGCACACCTGCAGCGCGAAAATTAAAATTTGTAATTTAGAGACCAGCTTCACAAACCGCTTACACCATATTCTAAGTGCACGGATAACTAGATAAACAGGATGATGACCACCAGGAGTATGCGTGCTGCCTCCCTCCCCGTACGATCACAAACACTCTATACACCCTAAACGTGAGCAGCGCTACCACTACCAGGGCGCTCCCAGGCCCATCGGCAACGGCTGCAGCCAACTGAGGACCGGACATCAACGGCAACGGGGGGACTACAAGCCAGAGCCAAGTGCAGTAAAACGTAGTAAGAATGTTCTAAATTCTTGAGCCCCCTTAAAATTTGTCATTAATATAATAAAATTGATATCAAACTGTAGGGTGGGTGCCCAATCTTCGATCCCTCGTGCACTTTTTTTGATGAAGTGGATTTGTAGGGCAGCAGTACATGGAAAGTAAAAAGTAGTTGTACCACTTTTTTAATCCTTTTTTCCATCATTTTAAAGACATCACTGACTGTAAAAATTGTGATTGAAAAAAATGTGTCAAAATTTTTATGAAAGAAAACTTTTTCGATGTATTGTTATCTATTAAGTAATAATACAGAGGATTTTATAGGTTTAATTTTGAAAAAAATGAAAAAACCTGAATTTAATCGATTTTTTTCAATTCTTTATACGTTATTCAAAGTGATTGAAACATCGACAAAAAAATCAATAAAATTGAGGTTTTTTCATTTTTTTCAAAATTAAACCTATAAAAATCAATTAAATTGAGGTTTTTTCATTTTTTTCAAGATTAAACCTATAAAACCCTCTGTATCATTATTTGATAGGTAACAATATTAAAAAGCCTAATTTTATTTAAATTTTAACACATTTTTTGCATTTTACATATGTAAAATCATGAAAATGGCCACAAAAAAAAGCAGTGGTAAAAATCCCGTTTTTCGATTTTATTCTTCAAAAACTCTGTAAATTTCATTATCTAATTCTGAATTTTGATTCAGCGGTTCACAAATACATTGAAAAAGCTTTATTTCATAAAAATTTTGACACATTTTTTTCAATTTAAAAATCATTAAAATGATCAAAAAAAGGAATTTAAAAGTGGTAAAAGTACTTTTTACTTTCCGTGTACTACTGTCAAACAAATCCATTTTATCAAAAAAAGTGCACGAGGGATCGAAAATTGGGCACTAACCCTACAGTTTGAAATCAATTTTATTATGTAAGTGACAAATTTTAAGGAGGATCAAGAATTTAGAACATTCTTACCACGTTTTACTGCTCTTTGCAGAGGCCAGCTCGGTCGAGCAACCGAGTCTAGAGCCCACCCGCCGTGCACAAGCAAACGGACGAAGTACCCAGACGCAGTCCAGCGCCGAGCAGTCAAGCTCCACAAAAAAGGCTGAAAAGGCGCTGAGAAAAGCCGCAAGCTGGGAATTCCCGTGTCAACCATTTGGATATAGATTAAGGCCCCCAAAGGTAGCCCCATGAGCCACGATACAACAACCATCGTGGCAACAATAGCATCAGTTGTGAGCACCAGGCCAGTCCGCCACAGAGGAGTCGTGGCAACTAAACCACGCCTTGATAACAGAGAACCCAGCTTCGTTACCAGATCTCCGTCCACTGCTCGTACTACATCACCAACACCACCGATACGACTGACGAGGGCCGAACGCCTCAGGCCGGAGGCTGTTAGGTCGAAGACCTCGTCAACACAAAAGGAGGTCCACACCTCCTTCCAGAGGCCAGCAAAGGACGTGGAAACCGATGGTTTAAGACATATGGGCTTGTGTCACCAGGAAACGGCAATCACCACCACCAGCGCCACCACCGCCATATAAGTTGTTGCCATTAGTGACGTCAACCTCCAGTTAAGCAGGCGCCGCCAAAAAACTCCCTGCAACTTCTACGGGGATGGGACCAAACACCCAGACTGGCCTCACATCATCGCCATCCCCTTGGTATCTCACACTACCGTCAACGGCTACCATCACTGGGGTCATGACGTGCACAACGACGGCAATGGCCATCTCGAGCTCAGTGATATCAACGACCCCCTACTTGCTATCGACCCCACAGTTCGCCAACCACAGGTTGCAACACCTGAGGCCACATCGATGACCCTGGGCCCAAGCATTTATACTCCTGACAGCCCACCACCATCAAAAAGTGGCGGCATCTACAACGGTAGAAATTTTTTTTCTAATAATTTATTTAATTGTTTAAATATTGTTGACTCTGATTTGCTCACCTACAAGGATATTAGCTCTCCTGACGTGAGGGATGGTGCTGCAAGAGAATCAGCTTCTGCACTATAAATGCTGCTCTTGGGCCAGAATCTCCGGAGGACAGAGTCCCAACTGGGCGTTGTGCCCACCCCCAGAGGCGCTACGTCCGTGAACGTGGTGGTTGTTGACGGGGGTTGACGAGATCCGGTTACGATGACAATGGGAATGATATAGCGCCCATTACACAGGGCCAAGCAGCTCCCGAGGAGATCTTAAGTCATGACAGGATGGCGTGGGCGGAGAGGTCTAAACGCATCCGCTCCAATCACAAGTAAGCGGTTCAGTCAGTGCTGCGTGGTCCCTCCTGGTACTGTGAAATAACAGTGCAGGTGGTTGAAAAGCACTTCCAGCAGATACATTCTGCGAGAGAGCCTGGGACCGAGCTGCTCCCTCTGTTTAACGCCGACGAGCCCTGTGCCAAAAGCTGTGCCAACTTGTGTCGCCCATTAAAACCCGACGATGTCACCAAAAAACGACGGGGCATGGGACTCATCTCCAGGGCCAGACGGTTTTACATGCACGGATCTGAGAATAGCCAAGCCAGGTTATCACGTGCTGACGGCACTTTTCAACACATGCCTTAGATAAGGCGCAGTGCTGGAAAAACTCCAACACTGTGTTGCTGTTCAAGAAAGGCGAAAGAGACCAAATCGGAAACTGGCGGCCCATGGCAATCGAAGACAACATTTCCAAACTCTTCTCCTCACTTGTCGCTGACCGCTACACCTACTGGGCCATGGCTAATGGGAAAATAAGCGCGTCCCAGAAAGGCTTTCTCCCGTACGAGGGATGCTAAGAGCATAATTTTGTTTTGCAAGAGTTCTGTGTGACGCGAAATCCAAGTTGCGGTCGCATTACTGGACTTCACCAATGCTTTTGGCTCGGTACTTCACGCTTCCATCAAACACCATCGGGTCCCGGAGCCGATCAGGAAATTAATCTCATCAGCTTACGACTGCGTGGCCACTCGCGTCATGACAGCGGACGGCATCACCGAGCCCATCTCGATTAACTCGGACGTGAAGCAAGGGTTTCCCATGAGCCCGATAGTCTTTAACCCTTCTCTGGAGTCTATTATAAGAGCAGTTGCAGCGTCAGGTGGGGGTTACAAACTCGCGGCCGAGGTCTTCACGGACCTCGACTATGCAGACGATATGGGCTTCCTTGCGGACTTGCCCAAGGCGATGAGAATGCTACTGAGATCTGAAGAGGACGATGATGCGACTGTTGGCTTCACCGTCAACTCTGTAAAATATGCCACACTACATCTGAAAGACAGGAGTGTCGGTGCGGTCAGGAGAATGCAGTTCAGCATACAGGGCGAGTTGATGCGTGCCCTAGACCGTGGTGAGGCCTACGAACACCTGGGCACCCCAACAGGCTTTTAGGTCAAGCAGACGCCGTACCATTAGGCGATGGCATGAACTCGTGGGATGCGGGAAATCCTGCGACCGTGTCCCGCGTCTTGCAATCATACCAAAGACGCAAGACGCGGGACGCAGGACGCGAGACGCCAGATTTCCCGCATCCCGCGAGTTCGTGCCACCGCCTATAGAGGAGCTGACAGCGAACATCCGTGAGATTGACGGCTCACTGCTGGCAGCCTGGCAGAAATTTGAGGCTGTGGCTACCTTTACCTTGCTACAAATAGACTTTTGTCTGCGGGGGTCATACGTGAGGAAGGGTCGCCTCAGAGAGGCTGATAGAGAGTTAAAAAGAATTGCCAAGAGATGGATAAATCTCCCCTGACGTGCGAGCGTTGAGCTAGTCTTTCTACCGCCGTACAGGGAGGGGGGAAGGGGCTCTTGCCTCTCGTGGACATGGCTGATATTCTTATCATTGTCCATGCCTTTAAGCTCCTGAGCTGTAAGGACACGAGTGTGGCGAGTATAGCTATGTCCACGTTGCAGGAGACTGTGTCAAAATGAGTTGGCCACCCCACCGACAAGCATGGTATGGCCAATTATCTGTCGGAATCACTAGAGGGGGAACTCGCTCGACCATCAAACAACGTTTGATTAAACCCTAGGAATGCAAACAGGTGGATGTCCCCTGTCCTGGGTCTGAAATGGAGATGGACTGCTGAGCGTGCCCAACTCTCATTAGAGTGCCACCGTCCAGGCAATAGGAACGACAACCACACTACTATTATCATCCCACCTATTTTTCGTGAACAAGTCTTGCGGAGGCTGAGGGCCGCACTAGTGGGGCACTATGAGTCCTTGCCAAGCCAGATCAAGGTAAGGTGCTTGAGGTCACTGGCCGGAGTGCGGTAAGTAATCACTTCCTTTGCACCGGCAGTTTCACCCGCTTGGCTGACTGGCGTTTTGTCCACTGAACTCGCTTGGAAGTAGTTTGTTTGAGCGCCACCATGCGATGGAAAGCTCCTGGGACGGGCAAGTGATGCAAGAAGTGCGATGACCTCGAAATACTACCTCACGTGCTCCGGCGTTGCAGAGCACATTCCGACGCCCGCACCAAACGCCACGACGCCATCCTTGGACAGGCTCGCCATGGCAAGTAATGTCCCTGGGGGAATCGTGGTAAATCGAGCTATCAGAGGCATCGACGAGGATTTCACCGGACACCCGATCTGGTGATCCGAAATGTGATCAAGAGAAAGATCACAATCGTTGATGTATTTGTGCCGTTTGAGAACCGGGTGAAGAGGTTCTGTGAAGCAAGAGCGGGAAGGCTTACTCATTACCGCCCGCTCGCTGAGAGCCTGCAACGGCAGAGCTACTCGGTCGTAGTGGAAGCGTTCGTCGTCGCCCTTGGCGGCTGGGACCCGGGCAACGAGCGGGTCATGAGACTCCTCAACATCAGCCCGTTTTATGCGTGGATGATGAGGAGGCTCGAGCCCTTCTCTTGGGCCCTACAGACCCAAACTTCGTTTTTTTCAAATGGGAACCCCCATTTTTGACATCAAATTAAAAAAAAAACTGAAAATTCTACGATTTTTTTGTTTTTTGAAAAAAATTTTGGCCCTTATGAGGGCTGTTTCCCTTTAGCCCCTATTATCTCCGAAAATATGCAATTTTCGTAAAGCACATGTAATGTAAACGTTTATTGAAGTAAAATTTACGATTTAGTGGGCCCTTTGAAAAATGGCCCCTATCTTGGGCCCTAAATTTTATAGACAGAAAGATGAGACTTGCGTAACTCCAGCTCAGTGGTTCATTCTAAAATTACTTCATACAAAAAATCAGGTAGAAAAAATTTATAAAAACATAGAACCGTAAGAGCTTACACCTTGGATTACACCTGAGCAGCAGCGAGCTCATTTTCTTGCTGATATTTGCAACATTTGTAAAAAAAAGTTTAAGGTGATTTTCCTTTTATTAATTCATTCATAAATTAAAGGTTGGAGAGGTTAGAGTAAGGGAGCGTTCGCATTTGCTGGAGAATACCGTAGATGCGAAAAGAACAAATAACACAATTCGTGTTATTTGTTGTTCAGAGAGAGAAGAAGTCTCATTGTACTCATTACGTTTCACCACTTTCCTACGACTTAAATTTTTTAATCAAAGAGCTTGCGACTTCAACTATCTTGGAAGGAAAAATTGAACTTTTTTTCAAGTCAAAGAAGAATTTGCTTAGCTTTAAGAAACATATCAAAGGTGTAACATCAGTTTCTGCTTCATAGATAGTTTCAGATTTCTACCTGCAACCCTTGATTGTCTTGCAAAAACATTATGTAAACACGATATCATAAAAAAATGCGCCGAACAAATCGAGTTGTTATTCAAAAAAGGAATGTATAGTTACGACTTTACGGAAAATTTCTCCTCTTTGGAAACCACGAGATTGCTTGATAAAGGAAGTTTTTACAACAAGCTCAATGAACTGCGCATCAGCGACGAAGAGTATTCATGCGAAAAAAGTGTGGGAAACTTTTGAATGTAAAACTCTAGAAGAGTATTTGGACTTGTTCTTGAAAGTGGACGTAATGCTTTTGACTCAGATCTTTCAATGCTTCAGAGCAATGAGTATGGAAAGCTTGACCTTGCCTATTTTGTTTCCATTTCTTTCTTAACTTGGCAAGTGTTATTGAAATATAAGAAAAATAAAAATGATCCAGATCTAAAACTTGAGCTTTTAACCGATGTTGATAAGCTTATATTTGTTGAAAAAGGAATAAGAGGTGGTTTATCGTAAGATTCTCATCGATACGCATGGGTGAATAACATGTGTTTAGACGACTATAATCCCGAAAAAGAAGTTCTTTGCTATACCTATACTGTAGCAGTCTTTGTGTTAATTATTCATTCACCATCAATTTTTTTATGGAAAATATATAATTATAATTTTTGAAAAGATTGTGTGATGACATCGTCGCTTCCCTACTGTAAATTCTAGTGGATAGAGGATTTAAGTGATCTAGCTGCACAATTTGCACGATGATTCTCCCGAGGACATGTTTTTGGAAGTTTCAATGACATACCCAGAAAAGTTTCATAATGAATAAATCAACGATTCACCATTTCTACCCGAATTGCGTGTGCCACCAGAAGGATCAAAACAGAAAACACTCATGACTACTTTTAACTACGAAGACCGCTATGTTTTTCATTACACTATATTAAGCCTTTCAAATTGGTTTGATTTTGAAAGATGAACATCGAGCTTTGAAATTCAAAGAAAAACCCTAAATGAGAGATTACGTTCTGTATAATGATGAAAAAAGAAAAAATGCAAAAAACGAGTTTGAAATTTTTTTTAATAAGCTGCTTATCAACAGCTGTTTTGGTAAGAATTCAATGTTTTAATTGAAATATATTGTAAAAATTTTATTAAGACGAAAAAATTCTTTAGGTAAATCATCCGAAAATCCGAAAAACAGACAGTACGTTAAACTGTGTAGCAAACAGCTTGGGAGATACAGTGCAATGGCTCTTATCGCAAGACCAAACTTCCACAGCGTTCCCATAATAGATGAAAAACAGGATGCAATTCAACTTGCTCCCACCGAAGTAACAATAAAAAAAACCTATCTACGCAGGTCTTTGATTCTTGAAATTGCTAAAACGATTATGTATGAATTTCATTATTCATTTATTTAATCCACTAGTTACCATGATGTACTCTGATACCGATTCATTTATTTATCATATTTGAGGAGTGAACTTTTATGAATTTATGAAACAAAATCTAGATAAATTTTATTCGTACGACTACTCTCAGGATAACATGTTTGGTTTACAAAGAGTAAAAAAAAAAAAACTTGAACTATTCAAAGATGAATTAAAAGGTATGAAAAAATTATTAATCAAATTATGTTTTCTTCATATACTTTTTTCTGTTAGATGCAATGATTGAAACTTATTTTGGGCTTCGTGCAGAATTATAAAGTCTGAAATGGCGTCATGAAAAAGTAAATACTTTTTTGAAGATTATGAATACTGTCTTTTCGACTAAATGCAAAAAAGCGTCGTTCAAAATAATATAAGGTTGATACGTTTTCTAATCTCGAGGATCGCGAGTTATAACTTGTGATAAACAATGTTAGAAAAGTGAATATATATCTCAGGACTCAAGTGTGCTGAGGAGGCCCACGTTTGCAACCCTCAACTTCGTCTCGGCTCACAATGACATCGGGCTTCCACGGCACATTTGCTTCTCTCGGAAATAATATACTACTTCTTCCGCTCAGAGTTCAGACCCTTTTCGAGCAAGATTCAAACCTCCTACAGGATATGATAACTACGGCTGAAAGCTCTAAACTATATGTAGTATCAGTATGTAGTATCAGAAATAGTATAATAATTTTGCAGATTTTTATAATTAATGGAGTTCGAACAGACCTTGAGTTCTGGGATAAGTTTTTTTATTAACAATTATATTATCTTTTTTAAATTTCATAATCGAATTTCCAAATTGATATCTATTTTTGTTCTTATCTTCAAGCCATATAAGTTATCTTGCTTAGCAGCTTTGATTTGTATTACTTCTCCCGCCGATGCGGTATTCGTATTTTCAGGAATATTAAAAAAGTTGGTCCAGTCGTAATTTTTATTCTCATCAATAATTGGTTTTTCAACTTTCGATGAATCTATTGTTAAAAAATTTTGATCCGATACTGAGCTCTGATTAAAGCTTTTATAGAAGCTTTCATCTAATTTTGTACGTTCTTTGTTTTATACTCATCTATTGTGCGGATCGGTAATGGGTTTGAACTTTTATTTTAAAATACGATCAGTGTCATACAAAAATAACCCAAAATGCACTCTTTCAATCAGTCTTCAACGAACTCTCAAAGTGTGAACATGACAGAATATCCATTTTCTCAAAAGTCTAGGCTTAAAAGTATTTCCTGGTGGGAAGTAACTTGCATATTTGTTTGCTGTTTAAAATATATATATCTTACTATATTATATAGTTGTTTTTCCTCTCTCACGCCCCCCCCCCCACGCCCCCAACCCGCCCCCCACAGGCCTCTCAAAAAAGTGCTTAACTAACCGTAAAAGTGTACCGAAATATGCTTATTTCTGTGAGTTTTGAATTATCCTATGATTTTCCAATCACGCCCCCCACCCACCCTTCCCACGCCCCCCCCCCACCCTTTTTTTTCCCCCGCCCCCCATTTTTCATGTTTTGTTACAAGTTTTGTATATTTTCTTAATTTAATAATTCTTTTTTAATGGTATAATTAAACTATATAAAATTTTAAAATTTGAATTCATTAATTTTAAAAAATTTCATTATAAGATTAATTAGAAAAATCCAAGTTTTTAATTTAAAAAAAATGAAAAAAAGATTTTATTTTCAGAAAAATTAAATTTATAGTGGAGTAATTTTTTCTTTTTAATAAATTGTAAAATTTTATTAAAAAAATTCTTGTTAAACTTTAAATCCTTATTTATTTATTTTTTATTTTTTTTATTCTGTAATTATCATCCAAATATATTCATGTATGTATTCATGTATGTACGCGTGCGCGTACGCGGAGGAGTCTCCACGTAGGCGCAAACTTACCCTTTCAAACAAAAATTTGCGCGTACGCGCAACTAAGGTGTTCCGCGTACTCGCAAACTAAATTATCCCGCGTGCGTGCAAACTTCGGTACTCCGCGTGTGCGCAAAAACTTCCGATCTCCACGTGCGCGCAAAAACTTTGATTACGTTGCGATAAATGCATCAATTATTGTCCTTCTAAACATTAAAATTGTGATTAAAAAAACTTCCTAACTCTATAAAATTTATTTTTCTCACACGGTGCAGAAAGTTCAAACTTTCTGATTTTTCCCAAACAGGAAGTTTGAACTTCTTGCTTTGAGTTGAAAAAAACATTACACTCGACGCTGGAAAAGTATGAGCTAACCCTTAGCAAACCCTTGACACTCTCGCCTTTGGCTCAGGTTTTGAACACAAATTGTTTGAAAATTAGCTAAAAACCCAAAGAAGTGACCCAAATGTCTAGTCCTAGCGGGTCCTCCTCTCAGGGTTGGATAAGTTTTTTTGGATCATCGATTGCAGAAACTTTAGAAATCGCTTTCTGGTACCGAATGATGAGCAAAATCATCAATAATTTTCAAGTCTTAACTTGAAAAATTTGAACAGGAATAATTTGTTACTAGAAGTACTTTTTAGCATTTTCTGAGGTTTGAAATATAAATTGTTCAGATTTATACTTTTTGAGTTAAGATTTGAAAATATTTTTCTCTTAAAGTTCATAAAGAGACAAAAACATGCGAGGATACACATGTATAGGAGTGCAATGGGCTTTGAACACAAATTGTTTGAAAATTATTTAAAAAACAAAAATAATTCAAACATTTTGTGTGGATAATCGAAGAAAGGACCATTTAGAAAAATTATTGATGATTTTGCTCATCATTCGGTGCCAGAAAGCTATTTCCAAGATGATCCAAAAAAACTTATCCAACTCTGACTGACTGACTGTATAAGGTTTTTATTTCGGCCTTGGGGTATAACCCTATTTGGTCGCTTGACAAGTACATCGAGTGATACAAATATATGGTAACACGTTCGCATAAATAGATAATTAAATGCACTTAAAATTAGATTACAATGAAGTAAATAACAAAGATATAATATATAATAGCACGTTCTCGTAGGTAGAATAATAAATGCACTTAAAATAGTATATTATAGTACAGGTGCAGCATCGTCACCGGGGCGGTTTTAAGGACCCAAGTACGTAGCGAAGCACAGCACGAGGTTCTTAATAAGCCCTGTTGACGTACTGCACTCGTACTATATACTATTTTATAGTACGAGTCACCGAAAACACGCATCAAAGATTTGATTTTGTGGTAAGAGTGACCAGGGGTACTATAAATTAACTTACAACAAAGTGACTTATAGGGCAGGAAACAAAATTTATTAACTGGGTAAGTGTGGCAGGTGCAATAGTAAATTGAATCGAATCGTGGGATAATCCATTCACTAGAAAATATATGACGTTTTCCCGTGCGAGATCAATTCTATTGCCGTTTAATACATTTTTTTCCCGCGCAATGTTAATTCTACTCCCATTCAATATATTTTTTTTCCCGTTTAATACATTTAACTTCCACTCAAGTATTTTTTTCCGGTGCATTCATTTTCTTTCCCGTTTAATCACTTATTTTTCCGTGCAAATGTCTTTTTTCCCGTGAATTTTACCTAAAATTTCCCGTGCGTTTGCTTTTTTTTCCCGTGCTAATAAATTAGACCCTTTTCTAATCACCCCCCCATGCCCTTTTTTTTACTTACGCCCCCCATTTTTGATATATGTTATCAGTTTCTACCCACATCGCCAATTTTTGATACAAGTTATACTAAACGCTATATGCCTAGAAAAAAGTGCGGAGGGAGCAGAATGAATGCAGTAATGACGATTGTATATAAATGGCGTATGTGTCAACTCTTTAATTTAAATCTTTGTGCTCTGTAGTTTCAAGAAAACAACAAGCTTAATGGCTTAGTGGTCAACGTATAGGATTCTCATGCCAAGGGTCGTGGTTCGATCCTCGGACTCAAAATTTTTTTTTTTTTTCCGTTATTTTACATATATATTAGATAGAATTTTAAAAAAATATCTCATAATTATTCAGCCTTTTTTTTATTTTAAATAATATAAAGAGAGTTAAAATTATAAATGGAATTGGGTTATTTGGTTTATTTAAATAATAAAAAGAGAAATGGGTTATTTGGTTTTTAAAGCAATAAAAAGAAAGTTTAAAAGTGAAATAGAAATGGGTTATTTCATTTTTTAATTATAATAATAGAGTTACAAATGAAAATATAATCGGGTTATTTGGTTTATTTGAATAAAAAAAAAAGACATGGGTTATTTGGTTTTTCAAGCAATAAAAAGAAAGTTTAAAAGTGAAATAGAAATGGGTTATTTGGTTTTTTAATTATAACTAGTCTCAAACAGCGCGCAAGCGCGCTCAATTTTTAATACACGCCATCAAATTTTTAATTTTGAAAGTAAATATACGATAATTTTTACTTTCAGTTTTTCAAAAAAAGGAACACAAAAACAATTTTTTTTTCTGAGCTTTTTCTAACATATCGTTTGCAACCTGTAACTAACTTCAGATCGATATTTTTGAGGGTTATAGCTTGAAAAAGTTAATTTTATAATCATAAAGATTATCATTTTATTTCACAGAATTTTACGCAGAAATTTTTTCTATCTTATAGAAACAAAATATTCAATTATTCAAAAAATAATTGCAAAAAATTTTTAAAAACAAAGTATTCAACATTTCAAATTCAAATTTTGAATTAAATTTTCTCGACCAATCACATCAATTATAAATCGAGGACATTCGATCATCGTTCATCATTATACAAAGGGATAAGAGAGTTACAAATAAAAATATGGTTATTTGGTTTATTAGAATAAAAAAAAGAGACATGGGTTATTTGGTTTTTTAACCCATTAAGTCCTAGGATTTTTAAAATTTTTTTTGTACTTTGAGCTCTGGAATTTTGATGAAAACGATAAAAAATATTTTCAAAAAGACCATATATCACTATTTTCGGGTATGCTCTACAAGATGGTGTAGTTAAAAATGTCAAAAATGTCCATTTTCAGTTGTTAATTAACAAATTAAAAAAAAAAACTCAGTTTTTGCTGCATTTTTTTTTTTTAGGAATTTTTTCAGTTGGATTTTTTATTATTTTTTTCAAAAATGTGATCAGAGGTGATCACGATACTTGAAATTTATAGTAGGATTTTTTTTTTTATAAAAATCTTTTTTAACAAAATGGCGGCCATAAAACGAAGTCGAAAATCTCGAATTTTTCGTTTTATTCACTTTCTTCATGTTTATTCCTTGAAATCGCACAAGTATTTAACGTTTACTGCTATTTTTTGTTGGAAAAGTCAAAATAATTGTACAAAGAAGCATAAAAATATTAATACTTATAAAATATTCATTGTTAGGTTATGAGAGGTGATTTTTACACGATTTGAGTAGGGTCCGCGGTGACCCAAACAGAGTTATTCGGAAACTTCCAACTGAAAAACGAAATGTATCAAAAAAAAAGAACTAATGTCGATGTATTCATTGTTGATTTTAATTGTTTAAACATTATTTATTCAAACAATTGAAAAAATTTTGACAATAAAAAACCATTTTTTGAATCAAGTGAATAAAACGAAAAATTCGAGATTTTCGACTTCGTTTTATGGCCGCCATTTTGTAAAAAAAGATTTTCATAAAAAAAAAAAAAAAAATACTACTATAAATTTCAAGTATCGTGATCACCTCTGATCACATTTTTGAAAAAAAAAAAAAATCCAACTGAAAGAATTCATAAAAAAAAAAAATGCAGCAAAAAATTGAGCTTTTTTTTTTAATTTGTTAATTAACAATTGAAAATGACATTTTTGATTTTTTTAAACTACACCATCGTGTAGAGCATACCCGAAAATAGTTGTATATGGTCTTTTTGAAAATATTTTTTATCGTTTTCATCAAAATTCCAGAGCTCAAAGTACAAGAAAAATTTAAAAAATCCTGGGACTTAATGGGTTAAGCAATAAAAAGAAAGTTTAAAAGTAAAATAGAAATGGGTTATTTGGTTTATTTAAATAATAATGATAAAATTGAGTTATTTTAAGGTATGCAAGTACACGCATTCATCTTATATCACGCGCGCACTCGATTGCCTCCGCAGTTCGCTCCCTCCGCACTTTTTTCTAGGCATATAGCGTTAAGTACAAGTTATCAGCTATGTATCTATAGAAGAAATTAAAAAAGTAACCACGAAGCATTAAAAAAATTATCTTATATCCAAAGATAAAAGAGAGAACCCAAAAAGAATGTTAGCAATTTATTCGTGATGTGATTGGTTGAAGAACAAAGTTTAAAATTTGAATTTTTATTTTTAATTTTTATATTACAATTCAATTAAAACATCTAGAGAATAGATTATATGAAAAAATAATTATGTAATCAAGTGTTCGAAATTATCCGATTATAATCATGAAAATAATAATTATTAGTATACAAACTGAAACAAAACCAATGAATCTATAACCACAAAAGTTTAAATGAATATGAACTCTGAACGTAGCGCAAAGGTAAAGGGTATATATAACTTATTGTCGATTAATTAAGATGAAGCTTCGACAAAACTTGTTTTAGATAATATAATACAATTGTGCGTGCGCTTCGCTTAGAGAGATTCAAGGTTTGGCAAGAGGGTAGGTACATCGGTAGATTCAAAAGTGGGTAAGTGTTTACCTACAAAGGTTTGTACAGGATCGAAAACAATAGTATAAAAGATTTTAGTTTCAGGGTTAGATGTTGAGAAAAAAAAAAAAAAAAAAAAGTACAACTTACGTTCCAAGTTACAAATTGAAGTACATTGAAGTAAGATTGCAATTACAAAAAAATTTGAGAAGAACAATAGAAAAGATAGTTTTCACAAAGATGAGAACAAAGATTCAAAGTTAGAGACCAAAGCATGAAAAAAAGAAAAAACAACAACAAACACCAAAATTTAAGCAAGTAGATTCATATGAAAGAGATAGAAACAATATTAAGCAAAAATGTACATATAAGCGTAGGTTCAAAGTTACAAACGTAATGACAAGTCCGGGTACGGCAGTAGGTACAATGAAGTTACCACAGTAGTTATCAAGTTTGAAACAATGTTATGAAGAAGATTTGTTATAGGGTTATTTAGAATAGTAAGTACAAGAGGATAAAAAAGATTATGCAGAAGGCTAGATTCAGTCTAGAAAATTAAAAAAAACAAAAATAAATAAAGAACTAGAGTTAGCATGGGAGTAGAAACAGATGTAGAAACAAATGCATGTGTAGAAGGTTCGGCGTTAGAAGCTTGAGTAAAAAATAGGTAGTAAGCACAAGATTATTAACATATGTAGGAAGTAAAAAAAATCAACAGGCGTAGTAAAGAGAGTTGGAAAAAAATACTCAACAGACGTGGATAGTAGCAAGGTTATAAAGCAGGGAAGGTAAATAAATAAAAAGACGAAAATAAGTTGGTAAAAGCATAGAAACAGATGTTTAACAAAGGATTGAAATGAAAGTATGATCAAAGATTAGAACAAAGTAGTCTTGGAATTAGAAATAAAAGCATGAAAAAAATTCAAACTACAGTTATCACCATCATAGAAATATATATATAGACATGAGCATATTCCTGGGTAAGAGCTTAGTTATAAAAAGCAGTAAGTGCAGCGGTAAGAACAAGGGTAGTTACAAGAGTTTGGAGTGAGATAAAAGGTAGGAACAGAGGTAGGCATAAAATAAGGTGTAGGTATAGTCACAAGCTATAAAAGTAGAAACAATGGTATGTATCAGAGTAGGTACAGAGGTAGACACAAGAGTATGTGTATAAGCGTAGGTACAAGTGTAGATTCAAGCATAAAGTTCTGGGGGGGGGGGGGTTGGCGAGCGAAGCAAGCAGGGGGGTACCCTCCTAGTATATATATATAAGACATTCTAAGCATTTAACCCATTAAGTCCGAGGATTTTTTGAATTTTTGGTTGTGTTTGAGCTGGGAAATCTTAGGGAAAACTGTGAAAAATGTATACCTGAATACCCTATCCCCCTATTTTCAAGTATGCCCTACACGATGGTATAGTTCAAAAAAGTCAAAAATTCGATTTTCATTTGTTTATAAACAAATTAAAAAAAAAAACAAGATTTTTTTTGCACTTTTTTTTTTTTAATCGAAAAATTGAGTGGTTAAAAAATTTTTTACACACTTTAGAATATCATCACGGGTGATCACGCATTTCAAAGTTTCCAAATCTTCTTGAAAATTGTAGCTGCGATTTTTGTAAACAAAATGGCGGCCAAAACACTGCGAAGAAAAAATTCGTAAAGCAGCCGAAGGCGGAACCAACATCGAAAAACTTATTTTGCTCAAAAATATTTATTGAAAAAGCATAAAAAGTCTTTGAAATGTTAATTGTTAATATTTTTATCATTTCAATTGCATATATGCGAGTATTGGGCCCAATAGGGAGGGACCCAAAAATAAACATTGAGAAATCGAAAAATAAAAAATACTAACTTATTCTACGTAAAATTATAAGAACAAAATATACTTGGTGTTTTTTTTATTGGGGCCACTATTTTTTCATAAAACTTCGTTGAAGTTGGGACTATCAACCAATTGAGTCCAAGGATTTTTTGAATTTTTGGTTGTGTTTGAGCTGGGAAATCTTGGGGAAATCTTGGGGAAAATGTATACCTGAATACCCTACCCCCCTATTTTCAAGTATGCCCTGCACGATGGTGTAGTTTAAAAAAGTCAAAAATTCGATTTTCATTTGTTTATAAACAAATTAAAAAAAAAAAACAAGATTTTTTTTGCACTTTTTTTTTCTAATCGAAAAATTGAGTGGTTAAAAATTTTTTTACACACTTTAGAATATCATCACGGGTGATCACGCATTTCAAAGTTTCCAAATCTTCTTGAAAATTGTAGCTGCGATTTTTCTAAACAAAGTGGCGGCCAAAAAACTACGACGTAAAAATTCGTAAAGCAGCCGAAGGCGGAACCAACATCGAAAAACTTATTTCGCTCAAAAACGAGGCCTTCAGATGTATTTATTTATTTATTTATTTATTTATGTTATTTATTTATTAGATTATTTGAATTTTCTGTTAAAAAAATAAATTAATAAATAAATACTTGAATTTTTATTTATTTCCTTTTTTTGTTATGCAGTGTCAAACTGAATACGAAATATATGTTCAATAAAAATAGCCTGCGTATTTTATAATTATTAGAAATACAATTTTGTTATGCAGAAGAAGAGAAAGTAAGAAAGAACAACGGATTTATTGATGCTGTTAAAGCTTTTGCCAGGTGTATACGAGTATAGCTGAAAGGCATAGAGTCTGCTTCATAATCCCCACTTCATGGGTTCGAACCTTGCTTACGAAAATTAAAAACTCAAAATTATTGCCATAAATAAAAAAAAAATACAAGAAATGTAACGTACAATATATTTTATTTTTTTACATTTTATTACATTATGTTTTTGTAAAAATTAATAAAATTTTGAATGTAGTCATTCTAGTTGGGCAAAAACTAATTGAAGAGAAAACTAAATGAACAGAATATTTTTAATGTTTGCAGATATTTCCAATAATTTATATATTTATAAAAAATAATAATTTATTTCGAAAAAAAAAATAAAAATGAAAAAACATTTTTTATAAATGACAATGGTGAAAATTCTTATCATCTGCTAGGGTAAACATGCTTCATAACGAAAAGAGTCCGCTAGGTGGCGTCACGTTTAAACAACATACTAATAAATTAGGTGAAAAAAGAATATAAACAATGGTTGGTTTGATGACATTTTTACCCTGGCAGATGATAAGTTCCACCAGGGGAGCTGCTCAAAGACTGTGGCTGATAATTTTAGCGAATTTCAAGCTAGTCCAGACTACAAATAAATAAATAAATTGAAAAAATTTTGAAATCTGTTCAATTTTTAGTGATTGAATAATTTCAAACTTTTCAATATGCGACCAAAGCGACCTAGACCAGCTAAACCTCCTGATACTGATTCTGAATCAGAATATTTCAGTTCTGATGAAGATGACGAACGATATTGCATACCTGATCCAAATTATTCTGGAGATGAAAGCGAAGGCTCAGGAGCTGAAGAAAGCGACGACTGTACAAACGATTCTCAAAATGATAAAACTTCACAAAAAACTTATTCTCAAGCATCAAAAAATTATGTTAGCAATAACAGTCGTTTGGAGGATAAATACGTTTATGAGTGGGTCGAGGGAGAACAAATTTATCCACAAAACGTTGAAAATAGTTGCCAAATGTCTGATGCTAACAAAAAAAAAATAAAAAGTATGAATTGTGTTGAACTATTTGAAACTTTTTTTTCAGATAGTATAAAAAATCACATAATTATGTGTACTCGAGCAAACGGGTATGAACTAACGATGGGTGAACTTAACGTTTTTATAGGTATTTTAATTGCATCAGCCTACAATTCGCGAAAATCTTACAAACACTACTGGTCAAATGATCCTTTTTTGTCATTTGAGCCAGTAAAAGCGGCTATGGCTCGCGATAAATTTCAGCAAATAAAATCAAACATCAAATATTCTAAACCTGCAGATGAAAATGAAAATGATTTTGGATGGCGTGTACGTACAATTATTGATTTATTCAGGGAAAACATCCAGCAATTTGGATATTTTCAAGCTGCAATGGCCGTTGACGAGATGATGGCCAAGTTTTATGGTAGAACTATTCTGAAACAATTCATAAAAGGGAAGCCCATTAGATTTGGCTTGAAATTTTGGGGTCTTTGCACTCCTGATGGCTATTTACTTGAGTTTGATTTGTACTGTGGTAAAAACTCTGCAATAGCTGACAATAAACTTGAAAAATGTTCTTTAGGTACTCGTGTTGTTATGAGTTTGCTTCAGCACTTTTTTTCAAACGTAACTTTTAGGAAACTGCCTCTTTATCATTTATACATGGACAATTTATTTACTAGTTTTGATCTTGTTTTACATTTAAAAAACTTAGGGGTTCGTTCGACTGGTACTATCCGAGAAAATCGTGTAAAGGAAAAAAATGTTATTCCTAAAAAGTCACCGAAAGGTACAGTTGCAGTGAAATACGAAAAAAGTAGTGGTATAAATTACATTACATTGCTGGACTCTAAACCAGTGTCGATGGTTTCTACTGCTGCTGGTGTCACACCCACATACACAGCGAAAAGGAGGAGCAAAGAAAAAAAAGAAAAAGAAGAAATTGCTTTCCCTAATGCATTCCAACTTTATAATAAAAATATGGGTGGCGTTGACTTTCATGATGGACGTTGTAACTACGCTATGCCTTGCATAAGGTCTAAAAAGTGGACGTGGATCGTTTTTATTCGTCTTATTCAAGCGTCAATAGCTAATGCAGTTGTTCTTTCGAACTATGTTCACGGCAAGGAAACTAAAAAATCAAGTTCGCTTGACTTTATGATGGCAATTTCCAAGCATTATCTTTCAAAGGAAAAGTCTACTAGAGGCAATCACCAAATTTTGACTAAAGAAAAACTAAGAAAATGTTGCTTCTGTCCCATTAGGACACGTTTGTACTGTGAAAAGTGCAGCTTATCTATTTGTCAAAATTGCGTTCCTAAAAATAATCATTAAATTTATTGTAGTCTAAAAGTTTTCATAATTTCTAAGAAAGTTTCATTGTTGAACTAAAAAATTATTTTTATAAAAAAATTGATAAAAAAAAAAAAAAAAAAAAAAATAGAAAAACACAAAAAAAGTATAAAAGTAATAAAAAAAAAAAAAAAAAAAAAAGACACTTTGTTTCATCAACCTCCGCGTGGTAGGTGTTGGGCAACGTTATGTTTTGTATTTTATAAGTGTAACGGCTAAGAGATGAAATTTACAATTTGACGAGTTATTGTTACTTTTTAAAAATTTTCTATACATTTTTATAATTTTTGATTGAGAGAGATTGGTAAAGACTATTATTGCTACAGAAAATTCATAATTTATTATTTTTACATATAAATGAAGTCTAAATCTGTAAATCTGTACACGGCCGTTGGCTAAAGCAGCAAAGAGCCAGTTTAGCAATGCTTAGATCGTTGTTCGAATCCCGCTCACGGCGAGTATTCAGAAAAAGCGCAGATACAGTTGTAAACTGTAAAAGTCGTAATAAAAATTTCTCAGAGGCGTTGACTTCGTGGTGATTGAAAAAAAAAATTTCATCCTTAGGCTATAAAAAATTTTTTTTTTTTTTCAACTCTCAATCTGCCAATTTTTCTTTATATCTGATGAAATATTTCTTTATAAAAGATTTGATTTATGGATATAATTGAACAAAATTTTCTTGTAATTTTTTCTAGCCTGCATCTATGATAATTTTAGTCTGATCGCTTTTTACTAAAAGTTAATTTTTCTTATAGTTTTTTATTCAGTTCAGACCAATATTTGGTGAAGTATATCCTTTCAAAAAGGTGTATTTGAAAGTAGAAAAAAAAAAAAGATTTAAAGTCATTGGAAGACGAATTTTTTTTTTTTTTTTGGATTTACAATTTTTTTCTGTATTTGAGATACTTTTTGCTCTAAGCGGGATTTGAACCCATGGACTTGTGATTACGAAGCAGACTCTATGCCTTTCAGCTATAGTCGTATACACCTGGCAAAAGCTTTAACAGCATCAATGAATCCGTTGTTCTTTCTTACTTTCTCTTCTTCTGCATAACAAAATTGTATTTCTAATAATTATAAAATACGCAGGCTATTTTTATTGAACATATATTTCGTATTCAGTTTGACACTGCATAACAAAAAAAGGAAATAAATAAAAATTCAAGTATTTATTTATTAATTTATTTTTTTAACAGAAAAATCAAATAATCTAATAAATAAATAACATAAATAAATAAATAAATAAATAAATACATCTGAAGGCCTCGTTTTTGAGCGAAATAAGTTTTTCGATGTTGGTTCCGCCTTCGGCTGCTTTACGAATTTTTACGTCGTAGTTTTTTGGCCGCCACTTTGTTTAGAAAAATCGCAGCTACAATTTTCAAGAAGATTTGGAAACTTTGAAATGCGTGATCACCCGTGATGATATTCTAAAGTGTGTAAAAAAATTTTTAACCACTCAATTTTTCGATTAGAAAAAAAAAGTGCAAAAAAAATCTTGTTTTTTTTTTTTAATTTGTTTATAAACAAATGAAAATCGAATTTTTGACTTTTTTAAACTACACCATCGTGCAGGGCATACTTGAAAATAGGGGGGTAGGGTATTCAGGTATACATTTTCCCCAAGATTTCCCCAAGATTTCCCAGCTCAAACACAACCAAAAATTCAAAAAATCCTCGGACTTAATGGGTTAAAATCCTATTGCGTTTGATGAAAGTATTTCTCATTACGAGAAACATGCTCACCAACCCTATACAGCAGCAAATTTTGGCAACAGTGATGAAATTCGTATCGCTATACAACATCTAGATTTGTGCCTTTTAGTATTACGCAGCATTCTTCATATTTGCGGTCAACTCACTGATAACGCTTCCAAAAAAGCACCGAAAAATACATCTTTTAATCCTAATCAAAGTTTGATTGCTGAAAATTCAGGATGGTATAGTCTTTCAAAAATAAGAATAGTATATTCCTGTATAAGCACGAGAACGGCGTCGTTTCCGCGAGACGTGGATAGTACTGAAAAAATCCAACTCGAGCGGGAGCGTTGCCGTCTTCGTACTTTTACAGGAATGTGCTTTCTCAAATTTGATGGATAATCTTGTTAATTTTTACAAAATAAATAATCGGTACACCAAGGTGAATCTGTTCCAAGGTTGGCATCTGATGCGAGAAACTTTTTACGATAAGAGCTTCAAGAGAACAGGCTTGTTTATTGTATTATACGCAAAGAGAAACTGAGGTATTCTCGTTTCAGATTTGAGAAAAAAAAAATACTCAACAAAGATGGATATTTCGACGTGTTTATTCCTCTCAGCTACACATATATTAGGTTTTGCAGAAGTTAACGTGAAGCTCGAGTTAATCATCACTTGATCGAGAAATGATTTAAATGAATGCAAATATATAATACAAACAAAACCAGGTAACGAAGCATTTGAAGTCGTCAATATTAATATCCCAAAGATCGAGTGGCTAATGCCTTACGTTTTAATATCAGATACATTCAGAATAAATTTTAATTTCTTGGAAAAGATCGCGGAATAACCATAAGTTTAAGATTTAAAGGTCTTTTTAACTTCGTTGATCACAATAACTTGAGTCCTTCCGATGCAAGCCAAAACAACGAAATGTACTCCCTTCAGCGAATTGAGAAGTTTTTCAGTTTTACTCGTTTTCACCTTCATATAGGGCCCACCATCTTTATATTCTGCATATACTGTAACAGATAGCGCGGATGAAATTCGAATTTGGCGCTAACTGTCATGGAACGCAGATGCGGATCGGTAAGTCAGGTGATGACGAAATCTACCGATCAGCATTACTCTAATTTTGGCGCTTGGCGTGTGTTATGTGACAAATATAATGCACATAATAGTACCTAAATTAGTTTAACCAAGTTAAGATTTTGAGTGAGTGTAAATTGTATGAAAGTATGGAATGTATGAAAGTGCATTATCAGCACCCGTTCCCACGGAGTCTGGCTGCCAAATCAGCGTCTTGATGAAAAAAGTCAAGGTGGAGAGGACAGCGAGGCTCCGCGAGGAGCGGGTGCCGGAAGAGAAGTTAGTAAGATTTTGAATTTAATTAAGAGCACGGCGTGCTAAAATTTGTTTATCTTGAATATTTGATTAAATTGTAGCTGTAGCAATACCATTGTTTGGCCAAAAGGGTATAATATAAAATAATTGTGATAATTGAAAAAAAGTACCACAGGAACTGCATCAAAAAACGAGTGGTATGAATAAAAACTTTTTGATGATGTAGTCCTGTTCTTTCTGGATATTACGCCTATTTTTGATAGTACTTCCTGGCTGCGCGAAGTAAGCCGTATCAACTTTGTATAGCATCTTGACGGTTAATGCGTGTTCAAAAACTTAAGCCTTTCCTTTATACTAATTTTTTTACATCTCCGCTAACCAAATTGTACGATTCGATCTTGTAAAATTGGATAGTAAGCAGCAGTCTGCGCAGGAAAATTTTCTCTTGACTAAACCTATGATGAAAAAACGAGATTTTTCTAATTGATGTTTTTACAGTCCAAACACGTTTGGTTGTCGCAGGTAGCAATGGATACTCAAAATAGTATATTATTCCCAGAGGGACTAAAGTTTGCAGTGGAGGCCTGCAAATACGTGAGCCTCCTCAGCAAACTTTAGTCTTGAGGGATAAATGCACTTTTTTGAAGTCCGTTTATCACAAAAAATAACTTGATTTCCTCTGATTAAAGTCAAAAGAACGAAATGTACTCCCGAAGCGCCAGTGGTCGACACGCAGCTGGCCGCCATGTTGTGGCCCGAGCGCAAGCGAGGCTGGATGCGCGTTGGTGGATGGCACAGGGAGTACATTTCGTTCTTATGGCTTGCATCGGAGGGACTCAAGGTATTACTTGTGATCAACGAGGTTAAAAAGACCTTTAGATCTTAAACTTATGGTTATTCCGCGATCTTTTCCAAGAAAATTAAAATTTATTCCGTATGTATCTGATATTAAATTGTAAGGCATCAGCCACTCGATCTTTGAGATATTAATATTGACGACTTCAAATGCTTCGTTACCTGGTTTTGTTTGTATTATATATTTGCATTCAAGTCATTTCTCGATCGAGTGATGATTTACTCGAGCTTCACGTTAACTTCTGCAAAACCTAATATATGTGTAGCTGAGAGGAATAAACACGTCGAAATATCCATCTTTGTTTAGTATCTTTTTTTTCTTATCTTCCGAAAGACTATACCATCCTGAATTTTCAGCAATCAAACTTTGATTAGGATTAAAAGAAGTATTTTTTGATGCTTTTTTTGTAGCGTTATCAGTGAGTTGACCGCAAATATGAAGAATGCTGCGCGATGGTAAAAGGCAAAAATCTTGATGTTGTATTTGTTGGAATAGAGGGTTGAGTCGATCATGAATAATAAGTGTTGGTTTATTTGATATGTAATTATTTAATAAGGTAAACTAATATAATACACTGCACGTTCACAACATGCGTTCCCGACAAGCAACAGCAACAGAATAGTACGCGCACGCACCTTGCGCATCTCGCAGGCTTGAGCTCGTTCGGCTCACACACACACACACGCACACACACACACACACACACACACACACGCGCACGCACACACGCACGCACACACACACACACACGCGCACACGCACACGCACACGCACACACACACACACGCGCGCACACGCACACACGCGCGCGCGCACACACACACACACACACGCACACACACTTGTTATTGTGTTCGGTAACTCACACATTTCAACACGCCTCCTTGAGTTATCAACACAATATTTTTACAAACTCATCTTATAATCTAATTATCTCAAATCAATCTTAACGCATTTCTAATTTTAACAAATTTTGTTTTATCTAAACTCTTTGTAGTTAAATCAGCCAAATTAAATTTTGAATCTATCTTTATAATATCAATCACGCCATTTTCATAATTCTCATTAACATAATGATATTGCACTTCAATGTGCTTCGAATTTTTTGTAAAATTACCGTACTTTGCAATTGCTACCGCACCAGAATCATCTTCATAAATTTTTATCGGTTTTTCTATTTTCAAATTAAACGATTCATTTAAAAAATTTTTTAGAAATAAAATTTCAGTTACTGCCTCCGATAAAGCAGTGTATTCAGCAAAAGATTAACATTTTGTCACCGTATTCTGTTTTCACGTTTTCCAATTAATCAAATTTCCAAAAAGTCTAACTACAAAACCAGTTGTTGATTTTCTATCTATATTATCACCTGCAAAATCTGAATCAACCATACAATCTAACTTTACTCTATCTACATTCTTATTATTATATGTTAATTTTAAATCTTTCGTTTTAAATAAATATTTTAAAATTCGCATAGCATATTTAAAATGCGTTTCATCATAACAACTCTGAAATCTGCTTAAATAATTTACACTCTAAACTATATCAGGTCTAGTAACTGCACTAATATATAATAGTTCTCCAATTAAATTATGATATTTTATTCTTTCGTCAATCTCTCTCGCTTGATCTAATTTCAAATTACTCTTCATTAGAGCTTCATATAATTTCGCATTTTCAAGATTATATTTTTCAGCCAAAGATTCAATATATTTTGTTTGACTCAAAGTTATCAATTTCCTATCTTTACTATAATCTATTTCAATACCGATATAACTCTTGATTTCGCCCAAATCTTTCATAACAAATTTTTGCATCAAACTAGCTTTAATCCCTCTGATCTATCAAGATTATATTTTTCAGCCAAAGATTTAATATATTTTGTTTGACTCAAAGTCATCAATTTCCTATCTTTACTATAATCTATGTCAATACCGATATAACTCTTGATTTCGCCCAAATCTTTCATAACAAATTTTTGCATCAAACTAGCTTTAATCCCTCTGATCTATCAAGATTCTTGCAAAAAATCAACAAAAACTAAAATATATATTAGATCTTTGCCTTTGCTATTTACGTACAAACAATAGTCATAATTACTTCTTTTAAATCCTAACTTTTCAATAAAATCATTAAAGCATTCGTACCAAGTTCTAGAGCTTTCTCGCAAACCGTAAAGAGCTTTTAATAATTTACGAACTTTATTTTTACCAGCTTCATAACCTTTAGGTTCATAAATCTAAACTTTGGATTTTATGTTGCCGTTTAAAAATGCTGTCTCAACGTCCATTTGCTCATCAAATAAATTATTCGCACAACTGTAACTTAATAGAATTTTCAAAGTTTGCATTTTACCGACAGGCGAATAAACATTTTCTAAATATTCTTTCTGTTGAAAACCCCTAACTAATAATCTAGCTTTATAAGTATTATCATTTTTCTTTCTATAAACCCATTTAACATCAAGTACTGGTTTATCTTTCGGTTTATCAACAACCATCCATGTCTCATTTTTCGCACGACTCTTCATTTCTGAGTCCATCGCTTCACGCCAAAATTTCGCGTCGCGTGAATTTAATGCCTCCTCAAAAGTACTCGGAGTATTCGCATCAATGAAATTTACATAAATAAGATGTGTTACCGGATTACCGTACCTTTCGACAGGTTTTCGATTTCGATTCGAAGTTCTTTTTTCTACAAATTTTTCATTTTCATTCTCACCATTCACATACTCATTTTAAATTTCGTTCTCATTTTCGCTTTCGTTCTCACTATCATTATTATTGACGCTTTCATTCTCATTAATTGATTCATCATCACATCTCAAATTCACAAATTCATTCTTCTCACCTTGCTTTCTTTCTAAACAAATTAATTCAGTCTCATTCTCAATAACTTTTACATGTCTTCCATTAATAATTTTACCGTTGATTAAAACTCTATAACTATCGCTATTATAGCCTATTAAAACTCCTATCTTAGCCTTATCGTCCTATTTCCCTTTTCTTAAAACCTCTGGCGTTCTAACAAAAACTTTACTGCCATAAATTTTTAAATGTTTTACATTAGGTTTCTTACCAAAAAATATTTCAAAAGGTGTTTTATTTTCTTGTGTTCTGGCTATCGTTCGGTTTTTTAAGTAAGAGACTGTTTTTATAATTTCAGGCCAATACCTGTGATCAATTTTAGCTTCTCTGGCTAGACATCTACCTATATCCATAGCCGATCTATTTTATCTTTCCGCGACACCGTTCAACTCATGAACGTATGCTGGACATGGTGATAATTCAATTCCTTTATATTTTATAAAATTATAGATTTCACGATTCAAATATTCAGTACCGTTATCACTACGAAATTTTTTAATTTTTTTTCTAAATTGGTTTTCTACTAAATTTACGTATTCGATAAAACATCCTGCCGTCTCGGCTTTACTTTTAATACAATAAATTTTAGCAAATTTGCTGTAATCATCAATAAATGTCAGAAAATATTTTTCACCACAATAACCAACCGTTCTGCGTGGTCCATTGAAATCAGTATGAATAAGTTCCAAAATTTCCGTAGTTTCAGTTCTCTCATTATCAAACGGAACGTTAGCCATTTTACTTTGAATACAGTTTGCGCACTGCATTATATTACTCTTTAATTTTTCTGGCAAACCATCTAATAATTTATCTCTGACTAATCTGTTTAAATATTAAAAGTTGACGTGCCCTAAGACCCTATGCCATTTTTCTTTATCAGTTAATTTAGTTACGTTTGCATAAATATCATCATCATTTTTATTTTCATAAAAGAAACTTTTCATTATATATAAACCATTTATATTCTCAGCAACAGCAGTTAAATTTCTAAATTGATCATAAATTTTTGCGAAATTACCTTTATTTACTACTGTATTATTTTTAGCTATCTTTGCAACACTCAATAAATTTTTTCTAATTCCTTCAACAAAATAAACATTTGTTAATTCAACCTCAATTTCATTATCATACGTTTTAAAATAGGTTTTAACTGTACCTAATTTTGTTGCTTTTAAATCTTGACCATTTGGTAATTTAACATTTACTGGATATTTCAAATGAACAAATTTGCAAAATAATTTATCATTATTAATAATATGATCTGTACAACCGCTATCTAACAACCACTCAATTTCATTCAAATTTTCTTAATCACTTCTATTTACTTTGTTTACATTCACTTTGTTTACCTCCGCCGCCCAGACTGATCCGGAATTTCTGCCTTGCTGCTCGCTTGTTGACGACTCCGCTTTGTGATGTCCACCATGCTGTTGTCCCGAGCCTCTGCCTCGACCGCGACCTCGGGCGTTGGCTCTTATGTAGTTGCCACGTTGAAAAATTCGTTGACCTGATTTTGAGCTCCTCTGCCTTGTCCTGGCTGCGCTCGTTCTTCGTTGTTTTGCTGTTTTTTCCAGCATTGATTTTTGTAATGTCCAAATTTTCCACAATTGTAGCATTGACCTCTCACTGTAGCATTAAAAGTACTTGCATTTTTCTTGCCACTTTCACTATAGTTTAAATTCTTTTCTTTTATTTTTGATTTAATCAAATTAACACTTCTTTGTTCTTTAGGCACTAAGTCTAATAAATCACCAATATAACTATAACTTGAAGAGCATTTATCATAAATCTAATTTTTTCTTCTTCAGTAATTGCACCACCAGCTGACTTAAATTCATTGCACGCCTTTTCAAATTCAATGAAAAAATCTTCAATTTTATTTAACTTTTTCTAATTTATTTCTGTTCATTATTTGCAAAGCTGTGGATTTGTTTGAGTACATACCTTCTAATTTATTCATTATCTCTCTTAGTGTTTCACACTCATAAATATGTTCTAATTGTTTATTTAAAATTGCACTGATCAAGAATGTTTTTGCTCTAGACTCCATTTTTTTCCAGGCCTGCTCGTTTTCATCTGTTCTTTCTTTAATTACTGGATCTTAAATTTCTTTGAACTGCAATATATTCAAGACTCTAAATTTCCCTGCTGTGAAATTATTACCATCAAAGACTGGTATGGTATAGTCATCACCTTTTGCTGCCATTTTTTCTAAATTTTTTCTTTAAATTTCAGAATATACTTCAATTTTCAACTTCAATACCTGTTTTGTATTTTTTAACCAAATTTGTCTCAAAAAATTTCTATGCTCCAATTTCAGTTTAAATTCATCACTTTTTATTTTATCACAAAGTTCATCATAGTCATGTTCTTCACTTTTCAAAAAACTCTTAAAATAATTAAGCATTTAACTGTTCACTTTTCATTTAACTCAAAACTCTATTTTCAAAAAAAATCTCAACATGTCAACCTCACTTTTCGCCATGCGCTCGCTTAACCTCGCGACGCGCCATGCGGTTCCACAAAATTAAATCCTCGTGCATCAACCTTTTGCACGGATTTTTTCTTCAGGCTTTTTACGCCTCTCACTCACTTAGCTTCTCAGCTAATTATCAGTAAAAATATTTTCCATGCTCCTTAGAAAAGGTGGCATGGAAAAGAGAATTTTTCAAGCACATGTTTTTTACTAATCGAACCTTTTCTTACTTTTTAACTGCCCTTATTTTTCACTAAACGACGCTCGCTGCTACCATGTTGGAATAGAGGGTTGTGTGGATCATGAATAATAAGTGTTGGTTTATTTTATATGTAATAATTAAATAAGGTAAACTAATATAATACACTGCATGTTCACAACATGCGTTCCCGACAAGCAACAGCAACCTCAAATTAGGTAGATCGATCTGTGTCTGTGTTTAGTCCATTGTTAGGTTTTGTCCATAAATTTAAATGTTATCTATTTGTAAGCTTCAAAAATGTGCAAAAAAAAACAGACTATAAAATAAGATTGTTGAAAAAAAAATTTATTTAACCAAAAAGATTAAGCAACTATAAATTTTTTTATGTATTTATATTGTTTATGATAATTAATCATTGATGACAATGTTGCGATTTTATTTTGTTTTGTTGTTAGGTGTAATTTATTCAATATATAGAACGATTTATTATTTATTTTAGTATATAGAATATTTTGAATTCATTTAGTATTATTTTACCATTCTTTTCACTTTTGTGTACAGTTCATAACTAATTCACAGTTTAATAGAAAAATAAAAAAAAAACTAAAAAAAAGTTGTGCTAGACCTTTGGCTTTCTGTACATACATCACTTTCTATATCTAAATAGGTGCACCATTTGTGGACTGGGAGTGAGTACTTTCGTCATCACTAACCATGGTCGTGATAGGGTTAGGTCTATATTTACGTTACACCCGTTTGAACGTATTCGGTGGACGAAACAAAGATTTGACGAGACAAGAAGAGACGACCTCTAGAAGGCAACGATCGGAAAAGGATGCTCCTACCGGATACACTCAACGCAAGGGAGACAACGTTGGAAAATAACTTTCGACTGAACCCTTGACCCAACATTCTGAACTCGATCAATGACCGAAATCGGACCTATGAAGTTGGACCGATAAAATAAAACCTCGACTCATACAAATGTATGAGTCAAGGTTTAGCCACTCTGTTACAGGATAAAGAAGGAAATATGAATATCTTCGAGATTCTACGACCAAACCAAAGAATTCTGGATGAGATTCCAGGACAAGCCCAACGAGAGGTCAGATTAAGTCACGCGAAAGAAGCAGAGCTTTGGAAAGTCCTCAAGGGTCTACGATCCTTCGGAGCCATACGAGGAGGATACGTTGAATCAATTGGCCTCAAAAATATTGTCACTCTTGTGACCTTTTACCACCTCAGGGACGCTGACCGACTGAGGGAATGCCACTGACAGTCAGACCGAGGCGAGAACTCAAAACTGCATAACCGGAAAGAAGGCTGAAAGGAAACAAGAACCCTTAATCTCAACAACAGTCAAAATGCCTGAACCAAAGGTATTACCTGCCGTTAGTGGAAAAAGTTACGAAACAAGAATCTTCGAATCAACCGATATCGCAGGACCTAGTACATCCGCCCACCCGAGCCCGGAAAAGATGAAGGGAGAGAGCGAGAAGGCAACACAGAGATCAACACCTCCTTAACATGCGTCCGACGAAACCAAAAACCAAGTGACTGCAAAGAAATATCAAGCGGATGCGGGAAAACAGGACTTTTCTGCTTATTGCCGAGAAGTATTCCGCGGGAATACCAAGATGAGCTTTTCTTTAAAGAATTTGCTCGTTTTAGAAGACTGGACAGGCCATGCCAGATCGCCAAGGCAACTTGGGCTGGTGATACGCTCACTAAAGCGCAAAGCTTCACGTTCGCGAAAGCGCAACATGCTGCACAAGCGCTAAGTGAAAGTGATCCCCGCTACAAAGCCCAGTACGCGTCTTTTCATGAAAAATGAAAAAACTAGTGGTTAGAGCGACATGAGTCTGATTCCACTTCCTTTAAAGTGACACGACTGAAAATCGATAGTTTTCAGACCTAACTCATAACAAGAAGTAAGGAAGAAGACCAACCGAACTATTTTTATTGCAGATACATTTAGAGAACATTAGGAAGGCTGGACCCTAGTAACGCCTGGGTTAATGCAACATCCTAACTGTGTAAGAAGACGATGCCCTCCGGCCATACCGATAGACCATCTCCTATCGATCATCTGTCACTATAGACCAGCAAGTGTATTCTGGGTCGAGCTGGCATGGATAAGCCAACCGACCAAAATAGTGTCTGTGTTATATGAACAAGAAGAGGTTGTAACTGCCATTTACCGTATCCACGACTTAAATGAAAGTGCAGTGACAAAGGAAGGTGACTGTAGACTAGTTTATGCCTCGGACCTATACTGACAATGAAGAGCTAAAGACGACCTGAAGAGAAAGAACCTCCATAAACTATTAATCTAAGACCTAGTAAAATGTGGAAGAAAAATCAATGTTGTGGAATGTTAATGAGTGAATGAGAGAATGAACATACAGACAAGTACTGACGTGACGAACTAAGCGTACATAAATACAGATCCTTGCTATCGTGATTTCTATCATTCAAGAAATGCGAACGGGACTGAGATTAATAAAAAATTGGGAAACTCGACAGCGTTTGCTGGATGAAGCTACCCAACGATTAATCTTCAGGGTCCCAAGAGAACACCACTTCGAGACATATTCGAAGAATTGTCCGAACTTGGAGAATCGATATGACTCGGAATATGGGAATAACGACGGATGTTAAATGGAGAAAAACTATATTTAGACTTTGCTAAATGTGAAGACGAATTTACAGCCTCATTGGCCATACATCGTGTGCATCCCATCCATAGGGCAAGATTCTTGAAGCCTACAAAATTCATGAATACTGCAAAATGAACTAAGCGAATTAAAAGAAAATCTATTGACCCAGAAATGTAAAAAAAAAAAAAATGTGGGCTGACGATCTATATTTTGGATATATCTGATCATCGCATATTACACCGAAAAACCTTAAACCTGATTTCCTATCAGAAAACCGATATAAATTGGGAAATCCTGGAACAAGACCAAGACCGAATCAGCGAACCAGAACATGAGACACACGAGGAGGAGGAGGATAAAGCAAGCATCCTATCGGCATCGTAATATGCTTTCTTTGAGGACCTCGAACTTCTACTGGAGGATGATGTAATTCCACCGCCATCCGAATATAAAAAAAAAAAAAGAAAAAATAAATAAATGAAATAAAAGAGGAACCTTCACAGTAGATCCTATCCCCAAAACTGAACGAATAAGTCGATGGAATAAAAACATAATAAAAGAAATGGAGCGTAAGAAATTGTAAGTGTTCTGTGACCGAAAGTGAAATTATTAAAAACACTGAGAATAGAATAAATTATGGTCTAAAAGGCAATGCGTGCTAGTATGAATAGGTTGCGTGTAATTTCCATGTTTATCTAATAATGCGCCGATTTGTAGACTAATAGGACAAATTGACCAAATACCAAACCTCGTCTCCAATATCCTTAAACCAACCATATACAGAACAACGTATTTAACCCTTCCTAAGTGCCTTACAGAATAAACGACTGTTAGAATCTAATTGATGCATGATATGTATTTTGTATGTTCGAAAATATGTATTAAAAAAAAAAAAGCTTATAGTGACCTTCCTATTGTGCAACTAATATTATTCAAGTACTTACACAGTGACTTAATGTAAACCGGACCTACCGACACTTACCATACTCTATCCGACCGTACATACCGAGGACGGTGAACACTTCAGGAAGGAGGTGCTGTACCCTTCCAAAATAATAATAATAATATAATAATAATTTTTAGTATAATAATTTTGCTTAGTTAGCAGGAAATTATCGCTGTGGACTGTCAGCACGATGCCCTGGCTGGGAAAAAGTCGTGCTGGCGGGGAAAACTCCAGTTGGTGGCAGGGTTGGGTGGTGTGGCACTTTGGTGACTCACCATGGTAAGCCACCTGGTGTATTGGTGTATTAGGCGCATTATACCCAGCGTTCAAAATAAATAATTTTTTATGAACTATTAAATAAACCGACAAGCTCCAAAACCCCCATAACGATCGGGAGAGGGATAAATAAATAATTTTTTATAAACAATTAAATAAACCGACAAGCTCTAAACCCCCATAACGCTGGGGAGAGCGATAAATAAATAATTTTTTATAAACATTTAAATAATTCGACAAGCTCGTAACCCCATAACGCTGGGGATAGCGATAAGTAAATAATTTTTTATAAACAATTGAATAAACCAACAAGCTCTAAACCCACATAACGCTGGGAATAGCGATAAATAAATAATTTTTTATAAACAATTAAATATACCGACAAGCTCTAAACCCCCATAACGCTGGGATAGCGATAAATAAATTATTTTTTATAAACAATTGAATAAACCGACAAGCTCTAAGCCCCCATAACGCTGGGGGGAGCGATAAATAAATCATTTTTTATAAACAATTGAATAAACCAACAAGCTCTAAACCCCCATAACGCTGGGAATAGCGATAAATAAATAATTTTTTATAAACAATTGAATATACCGACAAGCTCTAAACCCCCATAACGCTGGGATAGCGATAAATAAATTATTTTTTATAAACAATTGAATAAACCGACAAGCTCTAAGCCCCCATAACGCTGGGCATCCAAGTTCAACGAAAAAACTAATCAGCTATTTTCCAAGCTTTAAACCCCCAAAACCCGGAGCATCCAAGTTCAACAAAAAAGCTGATTGGCTACCTCCCAGCTCTAAGCCCCCAAAACCCTGGGCGCCCGAGTTCAACAAATGAACTGATCGGCTGTCCCCAAAGCTCTAAATCCCCAACTGATCCGTTTGTTTTGTTGAACTCAGGCACCCAGGGTCTTGGTGGTTTAGAGCTTGAGGGGTAGCCAATCAGCTTTTTTGTTGAACTCGCGCGCCCAGGGTGTGGGGGCTTGGAGCTTGGGTGGTAGCCAATCAGCTTTTTTGTTGAACTTGGGTGCTCCGGGTTTTGGGGGCTTAAAGCTTGGGGCATAGCCAATTAGTTTTTTCTTTATTAAATAAATTATTTATTTATCGCTCTCCCCAGCGTTATGTAGGCTTAGAGCTTGTTGGTTTATTCAGTTGTTTATAAAAAATTATTTATTTATCGCTCTCCCCAGCGTTATGGGGGTTATGAGCTTGTCGAACTATTTAAGTGTTTATAAAAAATTATTTATTTATCGCTCTCCCCAGCGTTATGGGGGTTTAGAGCTTGTCGGTTTATTTAATTGTTTATAAAAAATTATTTATTTATCGCTCTCCCGAGCGTTATGGGGGTTTTGGAGCTTGTCGGTTTATTTAATAGTTCATAAAAAATTATTTATTTCAAACGCTGGGTATAATGCGCCTAATACACCAATACACCAGGTGGCTTACCATGGTGAGTCACCAAAGTGCCACACCACCCAACCCTGGTTGGTGGGTGCAAGCTATGCTGCGCGTGCAGCAGCAGTACTAATTAAGATTTAAATCGGGTCGTACCTACCCTTTGTCAGGCAAGTGCGTCGTCGTGATTAATTAATTTAATAATTTTCTTTCGTTTAAATTAAAGTGTCGCGACTACCTTTTGTCGGGCAACCGCGCCACTGTGTGTAATTAATTTAATTAAGTTATTTATGTGTAAATAAATTCATTTGCGTGACCACTCTTTTTGTCGGATGAACAACTTGGTAACTTATTATAGAGCTCTATTCTTTGTCAAGTCACTTTAATTATTGATTCCAATCAAGAGAAGCTACTACATTCACAATTGCAATAACTATCTTGATCACAATATCAATGAAGCAAACGATAAGGTAGCCCTTAGGCTGGTAAACAATACGTTCAAATTCTAATGGTTTTTAATCGTCGTCGATCTTAGTTCCGGTGCACAGAGTCGATGCAATAGAGAATATGCTCGCGCGGGAAAAAGACAGTTTGTGGTAGGAATAATTTTTTTTTTCTCTCGACCATGCACACTTGATCCCATCATCCACTTATATAAGCACATCATTAGTCAAGAAATCTTTCTCGTTCAGTGATTTCCACTGTTTTTAGAAACTCAGCCTAAAACTGTGCTTGAACAACCACAAATTAACCATGTCGCGTTTACGCATGATAATTACGGTCACAGGCAAAATTTTTTTGTGTTTTACAGATGGATTAGTATATAAATAGCGCTGGTTATATTATAATGCCGTGTTGGCGCTTAAAAATCAAATTTATTTTTCCCATTCGATTTCTTGCGATTACTATACCGACTGGACGGTAGATTCAGAAATTTTCAAAAAAATTATCTTTTTTTACTTACTTTAATACTTCCAGGGATTTAATTTTTACATAAAGTGAGATTGGATAAATTTGAGCAGCGTACAGTCTTTTTATTGCATTTTCATTCACATCAAGAAGACAATGTTTACCCTGGAAAAAAATTATGACTTAAATAATCTGGAAAATATTGTAAGTAGCATAATTAAAATTTACAAATTAAAAGATCTATTAAAAATTAAAGCAAGCAATATTTTCAAATTATAGCTCTAGTACGTAAATTCTTTGTCAAAAATAAGATCAAGATTTTTTTGCTGAAAAACTGTTAAATGCTGTTTGTTGCCTGGCCCCTCCACACTTAAGACACCTGTAGAAATCATCAAAAGTTGACTTCAATGAAACACAAGCATTGGTCGAGTATCTTCGAGCACTGCAAGGTGGCGACCCAGGCGAGCCTACCTAGAAGCAAAAATTCAGAATTTGGGGTATAAACCTGAATTTAACCATCTAGTTGGAATAGTCTCTCTGCTGTCATTTTACTGAGATTATTATGATAATTTTTATTATTGTTATCTAATTTTTTAAACATAATTTGTTGTAATTCACTTATCCCACAAAAAACCTTACAAAGGTAAACAAACGTGGGGAGATTTTTTTAATGAAAAATAATTTAAAAAAATTGATTTAACAAATAATAGTGATATCATTTAATAGATTTTATAAGGTAGAATTTTTGATAACATGTCATATTAAAAACAGAATTTAAAAATTAATTGCTGTAACAAATTTAAGAAAATAAAATAATTATTTCAAAAAGTAATAAAAAAATTATTTTAATGAGTTGTGTATTTAAATTTAAAAAATTAATTGAAATCAATATTCATAAACTCTGCCCACGAAGTTAAAGTCTCGGTTAAAGTTAATAATTTTTCTTCTGAATATGAACTTCTTGGGCAGAGTTTATGAATATTGATTTCAATTAATTTTTTAAATTTAAATACACAACTCATTAAAATAATTTTTTTATTACTTTTTGAAATAATTATTTTATTTTCTTAAATTTGTTACAGCAATTAATTTTTAAATTCTGTTTTTAATATGACATGTTATCAAAAATTCTACCTTATAAAATCTATTAAATGAAATCACTATTTTTTGTTAAATCAATTTATTTAAATTATTTTTCATTAAAAAAATCTCCCCACGTTTGTTTACCTTTGTAAGGTTTTTTGTGGGATATCACTTTTTTTTGTTTGATAATTTATTAATAATCATCTATTTTTTATTTTTCTAATTCTTATTTTTTTTTTTTTTCTAATATAAAGATGTAAACACCTTTGGCATTAGTTGGCCAAGGTTTTTTTATAATATTTTCGTCACTTACTTCTATCCGACCCTTTTTTTGTCGTAAAATGCTCACGTTGTGCCCATTATTTAAATTATTTCCTACGTGTGCTATTAAACATGTTACTTTGTAAGAATGTCCCGCAATCTTTAAAAAGTTTTGGTATGAGCCATTTGTATCCATGTGATCCGTTCATGTTCGAAATGAAACTGGAATTATGGGACACCAAAACAAACATTTTCCCGTTCACCCGGTTGAATTTGGTTCATTACGTCGCGAGAAATCCTGCGCACAATATTATTATTTTTTTTTTTTTGTTCAGCTTGAAAGAATAGTTGAGCATGAAAAAAACGGACATTTTTAATATTGCTCAGATCGACCTCGGAACATGTTCAAAAGGTGTTTTGTGATCTGAATATTCGATTTTTGGTGGGTTGCATTTTTTGTTCTGGCGAATTTATAAGGCCCTCCCGTTATCGTAGGTCAGTCGTGCCTAAAAATTAATCGTAAATTATTCAATGACTACCTTTTTTAAAATACATTTTTTCTTTTGCTCTCTGATTTAACTCCGACTGAAGATTGTTCTATCTTTTTTATTCTCCAACCAAACCAGTTACCAGTGTCTTTTATCGTTCAAAGGTTAATTCTAATTTTTATTAATTATTATTTAATTTTTTTTTTTTTTTCTTTATTTTCGTTTATTTATGAAAACAAATTTTCATAAACGTTAATTAAATTTATTTTTTAAAAAAATTAAAAAAATCATGATAGCGCCATCTGTTGAAAATGTTGGGAGGTGCCGATCCCCGATCGAACGTTGATTCTAATTTTTTTTTTTGGAAAGTCCAAAAAAAGGCCGATTTCAAAAACGCGAATTAAAAAATAAGAAAATTAAAAAAATATAAGCTTCGAAAACAATCCTCATCTCTTCGGTAGTGAAAAGTAGGCGTACTCTAGAGGTTTAATGATGCAGGTAACGTGTTTTAATTTTTAAATAATTAATTAATTGTGGTTAGTAGGGTTAAGGTAGCTCCAGTAGCTGTAAATAAAGCACGGCAGCTGGCTACTATTTTGGCGGGAAAAAAATCTCCCCAAGCCAGCTACCGCTGGCTTTGATTGTTAAATTATGTATTTTGTACAACATAATTTACAATGAATAAACTTATCAAAATCAAAATCAAAAAATCAAATCTCTTGCTCTAATTATTATTTAACAAGTTAAGAAAGTTTGAAATGATGTCATCCTCATCACCTACTAAAATGATAAAAAATTAATTTCAACTGAAAAAGTAGGCCAAAAGAGCAGTTCATTTTTTCAGGTTTCCTTTTTTTAAACCAAAAAAATATATATTTTTTGTAATGTGGTTTTGGGGATGAAAATAAAATAGAAAGTCTCTCCTTTATTTTCAATTTAATTAAATAATGTGAGAGTAATCATTCTTGTTTTTTTTTTTATTTTCAAAACTACCCGAGGGATCAGCCAAGAATCAAGTATCAGCCAGGAATTAGAAGTATTAGCCAAGAGAGGAAAAGAAGAAAGAAGAAGAACAGGATTGCAGGTAGTACTGCAGTTATCTATTAGTATGCGTGTCCGCGTGAATGAGAGAGTGAGGCGCGCGCAGTCGCCTAACTAGTAAATGTAGCCACGAGTCCGATCGCCGGGACGATCGTCATTTTTGCCGTTGTTGTGGTTTGTTTACGTTGTTCATTGAGTTAGTTGTTATTCGTTGCTTTAGAGATTTAGTTCGTTGCTAAAGAAGCAAGAGTATTGTTAATTTTGGTGTGTGAATAAAGAGAGAGTTTGCTTGCTAAAATAAAAGTTAAAAAGAGAGTTAAAAGAAAATAAGAAGAAGGAAGAAGCCAGCGTCCAGTCTTCAGTTCCGTCATCGTGAGCGATGTCGTGGGAAATAGCGTCGTAGTCAATAAATTTAGGGGATTCGTTATTGGTGGGAGTTTTATTTTCAGCCGTGTAATTAAATTTAGGGGGATTTGTAATTGGTGGGAGTTTTGTTTTCGGCCGTGGAATTATTTGTAAACATCAGCCATGAAATAATTTTATGTTAAAGTTCAATAATTTGTTAGCGTATTTTCCCGGTGCGCATCTTTGAACCGCCGATCAGCCAGATTATTAGTCTTAAGTCTTGTGAAATAAATAACTGTGTAAAGATTTGGGAAAAATGATTAAATTTGGATGAAAATTACAATTGATATTTATTCATTTATTATTAAAAAAAAATCTTTAATATACATTATTACAATGTAAAAAAAAAAATTTTTTTTGCATAGAATAAATTGTAGTTACTGATTTTTTATAAATGAAATTTTAAGTGTCATCACCTCGTTTGAGGCAACGGACGTGTTTTCCGGGTGCTCCGTGAGACCGCGAGTAGATCTTCCAGAGTTCTTTTTTAAGCATGTTGGCTTGGTTGCGTTGTTATAAACTGACAAGCGAAAACTGTGTATATTATTCAATTGAGTGCTGGGCTTTTATCAAGCTACGCTTTAGTCAAAATGGCTGCCGCACCAGCTATACACACTGTGTAAGAGAATATACTGACCCTTCTGAAGTACAACCTAGCGTTGATCAACCCACCGTACTCGATGTTGACGGAGAAACATCGCTGAGCGTTTATATTGAGGAGCTGGACAGGTTCATTAAAAGTCCAAACAGTTTTATCTACGGTGCTAAAATTTCCCGTGAACGAGTATGCGTTGTTATGAAAGCAGCTGATCAAGCGCGTAGGTTGGTAGAAGAACTGCGTACATTAAAAGTTAATAAAAAGCTCGGTTATCGAATTTGAATATTTTGTGGCTGAAGTTAAGGTGATTATCTCTAATGCTCTATACGGTGTCTCTAATTCTGACCTAAAAAAATTTTTGATCAAGAACTGTGGTATACGCCCTACGTCTAGAATCTTGGAGCTACAATCGAACATGGGGATAGAGAATGCTGATGCTTACGCTTTAAGCAGTTTGATAAGATTTATATACATACACCCGAAAGATGTGAATAAATTTCCGAACGGCCCAGTGAAATTCGATGCCAAGGAGAAAGCTTATAATGTCTTTTTTGAAGTGTAATCTATAAAGTGCTTTTTGCGTGTCGCTACGGGTCATTTGAGTTGTCCAAAGGACAAAGTCAAGAGGCTCCCTTGTCACCTAGCCCCTTCCCTCCGACGATGCATAATATCTGCGCCTAAGCGCAGTCGCGTCGCAGTGACCCACTACTCCCACTTCGCCCACTACAACAATAATATCGACTCCTCACGTCTCCCTCACCTACTCATCCGCGCATTCAGGGCATGCGTCAGCTGAAGCAAAAAAAACTGTTGTGATTGTAGATTGTATTCTCTCTCTTTCTAGTCAATAAAGCAATTAAGCTTGCTGTTCTGGAGTTCAATAGTTAGGCTCTTTTTACCAAGCCTACAGAACCTGCTGTCAATAACAAATGAACGCGTTCTACTATTCTGTCATCTACTGAAAACACCAAGTAGACGGGCTAAGAGTCGCTTCAAGAGAGAACTGAAGTCATTTCTATAAGCAAGAAAAAGAAGAAATTAAAATTGGTTACATCCGAAATAGTCAAAGAGGAAATCAATCTGATAACTTTGGATCAGATGATTGCGCTTGTGACTGAGACGATAGACTACAAGTACACGGAATTTTCACGGATTGCGTCTCAGTACACATCTAATTCTGAGGGTTTGATGTTAATGATCAACACAGTGCACAGTAAAGTTAGTGACCGCGCTTTGAAAATACGATGAAAAACTAAAATATCAAGTTCACGGTAATGAAGAGCGTTGACGTCAACGATTTCTCCTCTGCTGGGAGTACGACCGGCGAATCGGATGCCAAACTTATAGTCCAACAGATGCAGTTCAAATCTTTCCCTCGCACTAATGATATATCAATGGCAGGATCTAAACAGTTCCGCAACATGGTATGGAATGCTCGTAGCATTAGAGAGAAGAAGGAGAAGATACATATGATTGTCCAAAACTACGACATCATCGTGATTATCGAAACATGGCTCAATCTTGACTCAAACTTCCTTTGGCTGTACTGGTTTTGACATTTATAGGATCGACAGGGATCGGGGACGTGGCGGCGGAGTGAGGCTTGACAAGCCCAAACTCGAGGTAGATGGTGTGTGCGCCGTAAGCAAAGTCTGTGTATCATTAATAAATACCGCACACATACAAAAACACTTAAGTAGTAGTACTCCAAAAATCTATAGATAAATTATTTCAGCAAAATTTTTTCTTAGGGCATACATGCCATCTACCTCGAGTTTGGCCTCTGTCAGGCCTCATTGCATTTTTGGTTCGGAATACTTTTCTAAATGGAACAATGATTGATTTAAACAACCCAAGTGACACTGTTGAACTTTGGGTATAAAAATAACTAACCTGCACGAGGCACTGTCTATCTTGGCGTGTTACAGACCACCAAACCACGAATATCTCTCGGCGTACAAACGGGATGCTATCACCGGCAACTTGGTCGACAGAGGTTACTGCTTGCCTGGTGGAGACTTGATTTACTTATTTTTTAGCCCAACTTTGAATTAAAATTTCTCAACAACTGTATTGTAAATCCTCTTGAAATTTTTACACGTTATTCCCTAAGCCTAAACTAAAAGATTGCAATAATTTTCAAACGATTCTTATGGATTTTATTTCACGGAACACCGTCCTTAACACTCGAGCAGTATTTTTTGAGCCCATTCTCCCCTTAAATAATCGATTTTAAGGGTAGTTCCCGAGGATGAATCGACTCCAAACTTTTTGGAGGTCAAACATTATCAATTCAAATCAATTTTTTTGAAAAAAAACTGACGGAGTCTCACTCACACTCGAGCAGTATTTTATGAGCCCACTCACCCCTTATATAATTGATTTTAGGGGTAGTTCCCGAGAATGAATCGACTCCGAACTTTTCTGAGGTAAACGTTATCAATTCAAATCAATTTTTTTGAAAAAAAACTGACGGAATCTCATTAATACTCGAGCAGTATTTTTTGAGCCCATTCACTCCATATATGATCGATTTTAGGGGTAGCTCCGAGAATGAATCGACTTCAAACTTTTCGGGGATCAAAAGTAATCAATAAAAAACAATTTTTTTGAAAAAAAACTGAAAGAATCTCATTAACACTCAATCAGTATTTTTTGAGCCTATTCACCCCTTATATGATCGATTTTAGGGGTAGTTCCCAAGAATGAATCGAATCCAAACTTTTTGGAGGTCAAACATTATCAATTCAAATCAATTTTTTTGAAAAAAAACTGAAAGAATCTCATTAACACTCGAGCAGTATTTTATGAGCCCATTCACTCCTTATGTTATCGATTATAGGGGTAGTTCCCGAGAATGAATCGACTCCAAACTTCTCTGAGGTAAAACGTAATCAATTCAAAACATTCAAAAAAAAAAACCTGACGGAATCTCATTAATACTCGAGCAGTATTTTTTGAGCCCATTCACCCCTTATATGATCGATTTTAGCGGTAGTTCCCGAGGATAGATCAACTCCAAACTTTTTGGAGGTCAAACATTATCAATTCAAATCAATTTTTTTGAAAAAAAACTGAAAGAATCTCATTAACACTCAATCAGTATTTCCCGAGGATGAATCAACTCCAAACTTTTTGGAGGTCAAACATTATCAATTCAAATCAATTTTTTTGAAAAAAAACTGTAAGAATCTCATTAACACTCCAGCAGTATTTTATGAGCCCATTCACTCCTTATGTTATCGATTTTAGGGGTAGTTCCCGAGAATGAATCGACTCCAAACTTCTCTGAGGTAAAACGTAATCAATAAAAAACATTTAAAAAAAAAGAAACCTGACGGAATCTCATTAACACTCGAGCAGTATTTATTGAGGCCATTCACCCCTTATATGATCGATTTAAGCGGTAGTTCCCGAGAATGAATCGACTCCGAACTTTTCGGAGATCAATCGTAATCAATAAAAAACAATTTTTTTGAAAAAAAACTGACGGAATCTCACTTACACAATTTTTTCTATTCCTGACTTTTATTTTCGAAAATTCCAAGAAAATTACAAGCCAAACCCATGTTATTAAGAAAAACTATGTTTTTCTTTTGATTATTTTGTATCTTATAATCTTTTTTTACTTTATATCCCTTCAATGTACAGAATAAACTTCATTGATAACTGTATCATGCATAAAATATAGACTCGTTTGCTACTTCTTGAAAATCTCGGTTTTTCACACTTTTCCTGGACCAGGAAATGATTTTAACCACTTATTAATATTTTTCCTATATTCTTCATCAATCAGCGAAGGTTTCCCAACAAATTGCATCAGAATCCGTTCAAAAATGAGTACACTGTTGATTTCGGGCTAAAAAGTTCGTTTTGTCCCAGTGTGCGGCGAAAAGCTGCGAGGAAACCCGGAGTTGTCAAGTCCGACACAGCTTCTAGGTGTACGGCTTTAGTCGCCAAACATACAAACACGCAAATGTTACCCTTAAACGCTTTGTAGCCACGACCTTTAGTTGTCCGTAATATCACAGGACCTGCGTCGTCCACGCCCTAGGCCAAAAATGGTCGAATGGAATTGACTCTGAATTCAGGCAAATTACTTTGCACGTGTGTAATCCAGACCTCCTGACGGCATGACTCGCAGAAAGTTGGGGTCCACCATGCAAGGTTTTGATGTGTGACTCGTGCATAATTAAGTATGAAAGCCGAGAACCTTTACTGAGTATGATAGGATGCTTTTCGACAAAACTCAAATTAGCACGTTGGAGTCGACCACCTACGCGTAAAAGCCCCTTGTTGTCAATGAAAGGTCGCAGAGATCGAATAGGTGATCCGTTTGGGAGTTTTCTGTTTTTACGAAGAATATCAATCTCGGATAAATAAAAAAACCACTGAGAAAAAAAACTGCCACTGAGAATGCAAAATCAAGCAATTCTGTGCATCAGTAAGCTCAAGAGTTTTCAAGGGCTTAATCGGATTGGTTTCGGAGCGATTTCTCAATAAATGACGGTTTCTATATTTAAAAAGAAAACGCAAACAGTAGGCGGTAATCCTAACGAGTGAGTGAAAATCAGAGTAGCGATCAACAAGGCTCACATCTTTCGAAACGTGCAAAGCGTGAATAACGCCAGGATTGCTGCGTTTGAGTTCAATCGAAGTAGGTTTGACTGTTTCGACATTCCCCGGAATAAAGTCAGGGTGGCCCGTTACACCATAATGAGTTATCCATCTATTCGCTCGGGTAAATACCCTTAGTTGCGAGATCAGCTGGGTTCTCGTGCGTGTAAACATGACGCCACGCGTCGGGTGTTAATATGGATTGAATTTTACTAACTCGGCTAGCAACGAAAGGTGTCCATCTAGACGCGTGCGATTTAATCCAGGACAATGTAACCTGAGAGTCGACCCATGTATAAGTCGGAAGTTTCTTGCAACTGAGTTTTTTACGCACTTGATCAACAAGTTTTGCGCCCAGAAGCGCGCCGCAAAGCTCCAACCGTGGAATGCTAAGGGTTTTCACTGGCGCAACTTTTATTTTGGCGAGCAGTAATCTGGCAAAGCTACCTTTACCAGGTACCATCGTACGCAAGTAGACAGTTGCCGAGTACGCGCGTTCAGATGCGTCAGTGAAGACATTGATTTCAGTACTAGAATCTGAATTAGTACCTAACCATCGAGGCACAGTAATGTTTCCGAGAACAGGCAATTGTGACTTAAAACTTTCCGCAAATCGGGTAGGAAGCGTTTGATCCCAGTCAAGGCTGAGTAACCACAGATCCTGTATAAGAATCTTAGGCGTGATTAAAATGGGACTGTACCAACCAAGTGGGTCGAAAAGACGAGCTATATCCGACAAGACAGAGCGTTTCGTGGGTTTGCATTTTTTTAAATCATCCATTCTGACTTTTAACGAGAAAGTGTCTTTCTGAAAATTCCAAACCAAACCTAAAGTTGTAATAGTATCGAATCGAAGTTGTTGAACTTCGTTATCGGTAAAAGGACAAATTCTAGGGTCATTTGAAGCCCATTTGCTCAATTCGAAACCTCCAGCTTTTAAAATTGCTATCAGCTGACTTTTTACTTCAAGAGCGGCTTCTAAAGTGTCAGCACCGTCGAAAAAATCATCGACGTAGGACGATCGGCGAATGGATTTAGCACCACGTGGGTATTTTTTGCCTTCGTCAATGGCCAGCTGCAAAAGAGTACGGAGCGCCAAGTACGGAGTACAATCCGTGCCATAGGTGACCGTCAAACACAAAATTTGTTGCCACTCAGTGTCATCGGTATGCACTTTAATTTGGCGAAACATCTTGACGATGTCGGCGGTAAACGCAAATTTGTAGAACCTTGAACGAGTAAGAATGATCCAAGGTTCGGATTGCAATTTTGGACCAATCATCAAACAATCGTTCAGTGACTTGCTCGAGGTTGTTTTGAATGAGGCATTAAAAAATACTCGAAACTTTGGAGAAGGCAACGTGCGGTATATACCGTGGTGAGGTAAAAAAGTGCCTTGGCTTGAGTCAGACGAAATGACTTTCATATGCCCCATTTTGAGGTAATCAGACTTAAACGTACTCAGCCTTGAAAGCTGGGTTGGAGGCAGCCTTTCTCTCATTGGAGAGTAATAGAGAAGCTGTAGCTTGCCTGTTTGAGGTTAAATTTTTGACTGGATCAAGCCGAAAAGGAAGGTGTACCATGTAACGCCCAGACTCGTCTCGAGAGTGTGTTTTAACAAATATTTTTTCACACTTCGTCTTCCTTTGACAAAGGTTTTTCAACAGCGAGTTCTTCGATCTCCCAAAAACGTTGAGGATCGAATAATAAACAATTTGAAAAGAGAATTAGAGAACATTTGTATGAATTTAATATTAGGGGAGACAATTCGAATTACGCGAAACACCTTAATGAGGAAAGCCATGTTTTTGATGGTGAATATGAAGTATTGCATATTTGCCAGAAAGGAAGCTTACTTAATGCTTTAGAGTCTCTTGAAATTAATAGATTAAAAAACTCAGGATGTTTATTAAATAATCAGCTAGATCTAAATAACTCACCTTTGCTTAATCTGTTTTGATTACAAGTTCTTATGTTTACATTGTTAGAAGTATTATTGGAAGAATGATCTTACCACACCCACAAAATTATACTATATAAACGTTTGTAAACCTACATTTAAGTTACAGTTTGTATTTAATCTGTTTGTATTTAATCTGTAAAACCTACATTTAAGTTACAGTTTGTATTTAAACGTTTGTAAACCTACATTTAAGTTACAGTTTGTATTTAATCTGATGAAGACGCTAAGACGTCGAAACAGCTGTCATATGAATAAAGTTTGTGTAGTTCACAAAAACTAAACGTTTGTTTTGTTTTTTATTAATAAGTTATAATAAACAATCGTTGTCATGTTGGGGATAGTTTTGAACAGAGCAGTGCAAAAGATTTTTAGACTCAAACTGAAGGGGATCAAGTTCAAGGTCGTCGGACCAAAAGTGCTCCAATGAAAATCCGTTGCTTGGACGATTCAAAGTAACGAGGTGTGAGCGAATAACATTAGACTTATCAAAACTAGTGGGGCCCATCAGGACCCAACCGAAAGGTGTACGACATGCCACAGGTTCGTCCAGCGAGCCAGTGCGTTTGTCACCCAAGAAGAGATGACCGCACAAATCGGCTCCGATAATTAAATCGATCTCGCCTGGGGTCGCAAAATCAGGATCGGCTAACGGTAATCCGTTAACATGAGTCCATGACTTTGCAACCGGAGCACTGGGAATCAAACCTGTGAGATTAGGTAAAACCAATGCATGTAAATTGATAGAAAAACTAGAATCTTTGAGAAAATTCAGTGTAATGGCCACTTCGTAATTAGAAATGCCTGATGTGCATGCTTGAACACCTTGAATATTTACACTAACTATTCTACGAGGCAAATTAAGAGTGCGAGCTGCATTCTCTGAAATAAATGTGGATTCCGCCTCAGGATCCAACAAAGCGCGGATTACTACCGTAAGACCGTTTCGGTCACAAATTGGAACGCGTGCAGTAGCTAACAAAACCGTGCGGTTTGCAACCGATGAAAGTGTACAACACGAAACCAATTTTGTCTGCTGTAAGAATTGATTGCCAGATTTGCTGCAAGGATCACCAAGATCCTGATCATTCGTGTCTACGTGAAGTAGTGTATGATGCTCACGATTGCAAGTCCGACAACGATGAGTCGAATGGCAGTTTGGAGGGGCGTGTCCGAGACGTAAGCAATTTTTGCATAGATTCAAGCCTGAAGCCTTATTCCTGCGGTGTATAGGTTGCATATTCATGAACTGTGGACAAGAATTGATCCTATGATCACCAGAACAAAGCAAAAATGGAGGAAGTTGCTTAACTTTACCTTTTTCATTAGATGAATTAAAATTCTCACTCGAGCGTTGCTTTGGCTCTAGGACTTTTTTCGCGTTTAGAGCAGTCTTGCTTGCCAGCTGATTCCGACTATTCGAATTGCTTTTAGAATTCTGGCCGACGGGTTTTTGTGATTTTAGGTTAATCACACTGTCGGAATTATTAGAAGTAAACTCTAGGGCATAAACGTGGTTCTCGAGGAAATCAGTGAGAGGTTTGAAAGTCGGAACTTCTTTGCTATCGGAAAATGAAGTTTCCCAAGCATAACGAGTCGAACGATCGAGTTTCTGCACCAAAACATAAACAAAAAATTCATCCCAATGATGAAGGGTTTCTTGAACGTTCGAAAAGCTCGAATGGACTGCCAAAACGCGTCCAGCAACCGCTTGATTTCAATTGGGAATGACTTTGTAATCTGTTCAATCTCGAATAAACTCTTCATTTGAAAAACCGACAAGATCCGCGGGTTACCGTAACGCTCATTCAAATCTTCCCACGCGCCGTCGAATGCGTTTGAGGTTACTTGCGTATTACACACCAAAGACGTGGCCTCGCCTTTGAGACGTGACTTCAAGTAAATAAGTTTCTGGACATTCGTTAGCCCAGGAACTTGAATGATCATAGTGTCAAAAAGATCGCGAAAACTTTCTCATTCTAAGGGGTTACCGTCAAAATACGGGAGTTCAATCTGAGGCAAGTGGATTTGCCGAACGACAGCTTCCGCAGCTGATGGTACCGCGCGTTGAGTTACCGGGTCGATCCAGAGGGCGCATCGGAAGTCGATGTTTAGGTTTGCCGTTTCGCAATTTCAGTCTCTAACATGGAAACATGCTCCGAGTAGAGAAGCTCGGTGGCACTGAACAGGTCTTTCGTGGCGTAACCTGAGTCCTCAAACTCAGGGTAGCATGTGAGCGCATGATGGGTTTTTTTAAACGTATCCCAGTAACCGGCGAGAATGTCTAATCGTTTGCCCAGATAGCCAGCTGTGACATTTTCTTTCTTTGTTTTTGTCGTGTTTACAATAAAATTCGCGATCCATTTCGCGGTAGTTTTCTGATCAGTAAGAAGTTCATCAAAAGTTAGAGACATCTTGAAAGTTTATGATTCAATAATCATCAAAACAAATTAAAAAATGGTTTTAGTCTCGCATTGTTCACAAAACGAGAAAGGCGTATATCATTCAAAGGTTAGAAAACATACAACCGAATTTTATCACGTGAATTTAAATTTTTGAACAATGCAAATTAATTCGCAAAATCGTGGCGTAGAAAAGATTAAATGATAATCGCTAATTCTTAACCTAGTTTAGACAATTTAACGGATTGATTTGTAGTGGTTGACGACTGGTTGTTTCTCGATGTCTTCACGAAGCAGTCCTGGAGATTTCATTGATTCTGTCGTAGTCGGGACCCGAAGAAGAAGAAACCCGAGGACGCTGTGATTACGTGCAGTTGTATCGTGGTTGGCGTGTAGTTTTTAGCCAAAATTGCGGCGATGAAAAATTGTCCAAACCGACGGAGTGTGCAGCAAGGTTGCTGACTCGATAATGTGGTCAGGTGTTGCGAGACGAGTACCGGCGTGCCAGCGTACTCAAATCGAAGCAGAGTTAGCGAGAGCAAAGTGCCGGCGTGCCAGCGTACAATGCCTCGAAGTGCAGTTTGGTGCTTATTGTGTGGCCAAACAAACGTTTGGATGAATACACGAGACGCCGGCGTGCCTGCACGTCTCGTTTACTGTTGCTTATGTAGGGCGCTTTTTTGATGACGATGTGCGTCACTCGAAGGTTAGGTGACGGTACTTTTTTGCTTTTGAAATAATGCATGGCCAATCACTCACTTTTTTGCTGGTTAATCAATATCAGAGTTCGAAGGACCAATGTTGGGGGAATAACCGTCTCAGAATTACCAGTAGGTCGAGCGCGACTTCTTCTTGAAGTTTTGTAGTGTTTAGATGAGTGAGTGAATGGCAATGAGCGAATGAAGCATGATTTTTATAAAAAACAACAAACAAGATTTATTTGGTAATAAATACAAAAGTTTTTACACAAAAATAGTTCCGTTCGCTTCAAGTAGTTAGGGGCTTCTGGTAGTCAAGGAATAACAAAAAACAAAAGATGCCTTGCATTGAACGTGAAGTCGCGTGCGTTTGAGCAGCGGTTTGCAAGTGTGTTCTGTCATTACTCGAGAGAACACACTTTTTAAATATTGTAAATAAATTGTAAATAGCGTTAGATTACAAATCAAATCAAGTACAGTTTGAGTAATTCATGAACATGGTAGATGCTTCATCAGATGTACACAGAGCTCCTGCGCCAAGATGTCTGCTTCGATAAAAAGAGAACTTCAAATCTTAATTTTGTATTCAAAAAATAAAACGTAAACAAAAAAAAATATTCATTTTTTTTTGCTATCCAGCTATACTATACTGAAACGGTCAAAGGGGTTTTCTTTTTATAAAATCCGTTTCCTTTGTTTGTTTAGAAAAAAGGAGAGCTGCATTCTTGCACGCCGCCGGCAGTCAGCCGTGCTTGCCGTTGTCCCGGCGGTAGGGGCTCGCCTCGCCGGCGCGCGACCGACGTTTCGTAGTGCACGCTCAACGTCAACGCCCGAGAGCCAAGTAGTGGGGAGGCCCGGAGTGGCTCGGGAGGTCCGGAGCGGAACGCGTGGCAGCCACGTCACGCCCACGTCATCGCTGTTGCCGGGTATAAAACCCCGAAAGCGGGAAAGCGATGGCATTCGCTCGCCGCATTTTTTAGCGGCAACAGCTCTCCGGAGCAACTGCCAGTTAGCAACATTAAGCTAAATCGACCCTCCTTGTGATACGCTTATATATATCTCCGAGGACTCGGCGGGTACATAAAATCTTGAAAATTAACAAAAATTCCATTCTAGAATTTTTTTTTTCATTACGTCACATCATTCTATGTTACAGTCTAAAATAAATTAAAAATCTTTCATTTTTTTTCTTATGTTCATTTGGTTATTTTTGATTATAATTAAATTAAATAGAAAGGATGGAATCCGCCTACCGCGATCCTTTAAATAAAATAAAATGCTTGGATTAATTAAATAATTTATTGTTCTTAAAGATTATCATGCGTTTATATGTATATTAAACATAAAAGAATATATTACTTATCAACACACCCAAATTTTATTGTGTATACCTGTCTTTATCTCCTGCTCCCCCAAGCATCCTCGCGACTAAAGAACGAGAAAATAAATTAGAAGAGATTAAATGATACAAATGAACCAACCATTTTTTTGTTTCAATTTAACTATACTAAAATAAGTCAATTTTTGAATAAAAGCTAAAATAGTACATGGACCCACATACGGGATCGCTAATTTATTTTAAGCAGGAATAAATTCTTTTTTCACATTGATTTTTTTTTTCAATTTTGAATATTTCTAAAAATTTCATACCGTGGACCAGCACCGGCAGAAGCGTCGGCGTAAGAGGCAAGAACCTGGTAAGTACCACGATCAAAACGATCAGTGCGTTTCAATACGTCAACAAAATTCCAGCAGCATGATAAAAAGAGCTTACTATGAATAAAAAAAAAATAAAAATAATTCACCGACATTGTTGGCAAAGATAGCAGCAGAAACAGCGACAACAACAGAGCGGCGCTAGGAGCATCAACAGTACCAGCAGTAGCAGCAGCAGCAGCAACTCAAAAAACTCTCTTAATTTACTTTTTTTTTAAATTAAAAAATAAAAATTATACAAGAATATTGGGGGGGGGGGGGGCAGTGACAGTGAGCGCAACCACAGCGCGCTTTCTCTCTCTCTCTAGCGCGTGCGAGTACGGCGTGTCCCGTTGCAGCGGCAGAGGCCGATTTCAATTACTCGCCGGGGTGGGTATATATACTACTGATGCATTGATTTCTTTGAATTTCTATTTTTGCATGCATGTTTAAAAAAGTTTTATCTTTATTTAACATATTAAAATACTAAATTACATAATTTTAAAATCAACCTTCTTTAAGTATTAGGATACTGCTTACTTACTACATACTTTTTGAAGAATTTTAAGTCACAGTTGACTAACTGACACAGTTTACATCAAAATCTTCTTATTATCACTGAAACTAATCATAACATCAAAACTTAACTTGTCTCTGGTCGGCTTGCAACCTGCACGAACTCTATCATTGTGAACCTTTTTCCTGTTCTCGGCCATCACTGCTGCTGCTGATCACTTGCGACCATGTGTTAGCAGTTTTTTTTTTTTTTTTAAGTCAAAGAAGAAAGGAACTGTATAAATATGGAAAATTTGTCTAAATTATAAATTGATACTCAATTTATTTAAGTTCAAAATTTGAGATTGTTATTTCTTTGTGCTTTCTTGATTGCACAGATCTATGCTCATCGGAGGTTTTAGTGTACCTGACTTTGGACATTCTAAAAATGGATTTAAAATTTTTTAGTTGAGTTTTAATATTACCACTCAAAGAAAAAATTATAAAAACTTTTTCATTAAAAATATATAAAATTTAAAGATAATAGCAAACTAGTGGTAACATGTTTTTTTCTAATTCGAAAAATTTCAGGTACACTGATATTTGGTTCAGTTCGCCATAAATTGAAAACTAAATTCTTTATTGTTGAAGTTATTGTTTATAACTGTTACCTTGTTGTTTACTGTTTTAAAAATAATAAAGTTGTTGTTATTTAAAAAAAAAAATTTACTAAACGTTAACAGCACATGCGTACGTACATGCGTACGTACGTGCGTACGCATGCGAGTACGCATCATATATTTTTACTAGGGTAGGGTAAACACACGGAGCATTCAAAATATAATTTAAAAAATGCAGGTATCAATGCTTTTTATCGAGATAATTAAGTTCAAAAAATATTAAATTTTTACAGGTCAAGTATAGCTATACATTGTGATTTAGCTAATTACTAACTCAATTACAACATATTTTAATTTCAAAAAGTGTCTGAGTTGTGTGAAATTTGCATGTGCTTTCCCAAGTATGTGCTATAATTGAAAAATTGTTAACTTTACGTATATTTAAGGTAATTCAACATAATATGATCATCTTTTAGTAGAGAAAATTATTTTTAAATAATAAGTAATTTGGCCTAAAGTCGTCCGTAATAAATTTTTTGATTTCATTTCTTTCATTAATTCATTAAAAACAAATAAATATCATATTTAGCGTATAACTTTTTGATAGAATATTATTAATTTAAACATAGGCCCGGTCTGGAAGTAGCCACTGGAACTCTGCTTTTCCTGGTGTTGCTGCTTGTCCGGAACGTTAACTTGTGTGTGTGTGGCTTGGGTGTTATAAATAAATATTCAGTCCTTTATTAACTTCTATAAACGTTTATTGTATTATCGAAACCTCTATTCAATTTATCTAAGCTTTGGCACAAGAGAAGAGCAATAGCAAACGTGCGTATAGCTCAGCGTTGAGGTTTCAAGTGGACCGCAGCTGCAGCGGCAGCTACGAACGAAAGACAAGTCGCAGCGTCTGCGCATTGCGCTCTCTGCTCTAACTGACTTCCCGAATATTTCACATCACTCCCTTCTGAGGGAAATTAGTATAATTTACGTCGCGAAGTATCAAACATTCGCTTACAAAAAAACGAATTCAAAAATATAAAAACTTCTACAATCGATACAAAAAAAATTATCACAATTGTCAGTCGTATGAAGGGAATTAAACCCTTTCACAAAATCTCCATCTACCACAAACTACTCAACAATCGGATGAATTTTAAAATATTATCGTCTCATCTAGATTTTATCCAGCCAACATCTATAATCACTTCAAAAAGAATCTTTGGCAAAAGTACCAATCTCAACACATAAAAATGAAGTTACTTAAAAACTAAAACAAAAAAATCAATCTTCGAAATGAAATGACGTTTCAACCCTTGGCTGGTGCTGGAGATGTCGGGTGACTTCATGACTCCATGTTAACGTCCTGTGCGTCTAAATCTGAAAGTATAAAAGCAATCCATTAATATCAAATGGTTATGAAAATTCCAGTCAGTCTACTCTTCTAAATTAATTAATTTGTCTCTCAGCGTCTTAAACCTCGAAAAAGCTAGTGGTTTTGTGAAGATATCAGCTATGTCATCTTCCCCACATACCCATCTAGTTACAACCCTCTCTTACGTGACTTGAGCTTTTACAAAATCACCGTGTGTGTCGATCATGCTTCTTTTCCTACCCTGTCTCTCTCTATATTCTAAATTCGCTCGAATTTCTTCTACGTGGTCATCGAAATAGTTTAATTTGTTATTACCTTCCATCTGTGTGCCGTTTACCGCTGCTTTATTGTCGTTGCATATAGTCGCAGGATACATCGAAACTCCCGTCATGTCGCGTATAGCTTTATCAGCTGGGAATATTGCCTGACAAGCACCGCTCATCGTAACATACTCAGCCCCGCATGTTGCCAGTGCCTGATTTTTAATCACCTGCTTGTAGCTTCTCCAAGCTACAGGATCACCATACAATCTAACTACATGACCACACGTGTTCACTGAATTTTCACTGTCGCAAAAACTTGCGTACGTCTACGCTTTTAAATTGTCATTTTTCGTTCGGTCAGTCAATCCTAACTTCGACGTGCCTCAATGATATTTAAAAATTCTCAATATTTCTAACCAGTCTTGTACCGTTGCTTTTAATTGATGTCTAGCTAAGTAATTCACCGCGAAGGCTATATCTGGCCTCGACACGTTCACCACGTACACCAAACTACCTATCCCTGCACGATAAGGTTCTTTATTACTCATGACTTCTATCTCTCCCTTATCTTCTAATCTATCGAGTGTCTCTTTTCTTGCCTGGGTTGTAATCATTGGAGTGTTAAAAGGGCGGCTACATTCTAAGTCAAATCCCTGCAAAATTTTCTCAATATACTCTTCTTGAGTGATTGTCAAAACACGGTTACTTCTATCTCGAGTAATTTTCATCCCCAAAAACATCTTAGGTTCTCCCAAATCTTTCATTTTAAAAACACTACTTAGCCGAGTCTTAATTTCATCTAATTTTTCTTTCGAATAACTAGTGATTATCATGTCGTCTACATAATAACACTATTACAGCGCATTAACTTTCATGACGCCAAGTGAATAAACAGGTTTCATTTGTATCGTTCTTAAATCCCAACTTTTTAACTTCTTTTGCAAATTTCTTATTCCACTTCTTCGAACTAATTTTTAAACCGTACAACGCTTTCAGTAATTTGTAAATTTTGCCTCTCCTAAAGTTATCATCGCACTCTACTCCCTCGGGAATTTTCATACAAACTTCTTCGTCTAGAACCCCATTTAAAAACGCGGTTTTAACATCCATCCGACAAATTTCCAAATCATGTTTATTTGCAATGGCCAAGACCATTCTGACTAATGAAAGCCTCGAAACTGGAACATAGGTTTCTCTAAGCTCGTACTCATTTGGATCTTGAAAACCTCGAATTACCAATCTCGCTTTGAACAAAGTTTCCCCGTCTTCGTTCGTTTTCCTTTTAAACACCCATTTACTAGTCATCTACCTTTAGCCGGTCTATCTACGTACTCCCAGACATTATTTTCTTTCATAGATTTTAACTCTTCCTCGATCGCGTTTTCCCAGTCGAACTTATCCATCGAATTCATAGCCTCTTTATAAGAAATCGGATCACGATTTAGTTGTGCCATAAAAACAAACTTTACTTCGTCCTCTTCTAACAATTTTTCGGCACTCATTTCCTCTCTCCTTTCATTGATTACTTCGAATTTAATTTTGTTTAAATTTAACAGGTTAGTTTTGAAATTTTCAAAACTATTATCTTCTAGCTCTTTGTCTAACTTCGAATTTCCCGCGTAGATTGTGAAGTCGCGATTTTCTTTTTGTTTTTGCATAGGCATAAAGCGTTCGGGGCTTCGATTTTCTTCTCGCTTGATCTCTCAATTGATCTTAACTTCTTCGATACCGAACCTGAATTTTAGTCATCTAATTTTCGTTTGGGCGGCCTACCTCTTTTTAGTTTGACTGTCTGTTTCTTTCTCTCTTCTATAACTAAATTTTGGTTTTCCGCGACGTCGACATTTTCTTCCTCCTCATCGAAACTTAGTAGCCAATTTTCGTCAGCTAAATCATCGCGGCTGTCACAACCTTCTAACTCTTTTATCTCGTCCTGCAGACTCTTTTTATACGTGTTTTTATAAACGACTCTTTCATTAAATTTAACGTCTCTCGAACACAAAAATTTTCCCGATGACGGGTGCCACAGAACATAACCGTTTGGAGAAAATCCAACTAATATTATTCTTAGAGCTCTCTCCAAAAACTTCGATTCTGCTATAGGGATTTTAACGTATGCAAGACAACCAAATCTTCTAATTTTATCAAAGTGCAGATTATCTTTACCGGAAAACTTCTTCAATGGGATTTCGAAATCTATCGACTTATGCGGCGATCGATTGTACATGTGGACCGCTGTTTCGGTGGCTAGCATCTACATAGTTTTAGGTAATCCACAGTCTAACATCAACGATCTAATTTTCTTTTGCAAACTGTCATTGAACTTCTCAGCAATCCCATTATGTTCAGGAGTGCTGGGAGGTCCAAGAATTGCTTCTATGTCTTCCTTTTCCATAATTTCGATAAACTTTCCGCCAACAAACTCGGTTCCTCTATCTGACCTAATACATATAGGAAATTTTTTTTGTTTTTCCCGAGCAGATTTCTAGCCGTAACTAGATATTTTTTTAGACAGATACCTGAGCCGTCCTTTGTCTTAATACAATACATCTTCGTGAATCTAGTTTGGTCGTCTACAAAAACAGTAATAAATATGTTTCTACCGGGAAAAGACAATGGTTTAATCGGCCCCATTGTATCACAATTTACAGTCTCGAAAGGTCTTCCAGCGCGAGTTCTAGTTTCTTTAAATGGCAATTTATTCATCTTCTATAGAACGAAAACTTCAAAATCTTTGATATTTTTACCGAATTTCATGCCTTTCAAGTTTTCTTCGACTTTCTGAAATTGTTTCAAATAACCTAACGACACGTGTCCCAAGCGTATGAGCCATAACATACCTAGGTCTACTTTGTAATTTGCATTCGCGGAATTTAAAGGTTCATCGATGTAAATCCGCATCATTTCGTCTAACGACCCTACTTTCTCGGCGTCGATAATTTTTCTGTTTAAAGTACTTTCATTCAGATCAAATTCTGTGTCTAAACCTTCTATGTTTACATCGAGCTCCCTCAGACTCTCCCTCCTAATCTCAGATGGAAGTTCTTCAATTCCCCTTGCAATCTCTCCCTCCGAATTCTGCAAATTCACATTTACCTCTTCCAACTGAGATTGTTTAAGGAGCTCTTCTTCAGTCCCTTTTCGCACCTTACAGACATAATTTTCGTATTCGAAATTCTGACCATCGACATTATTTTTAGCATCGAAAGAAATTACTCACTTTGGTTTATCATAAACTCCTGACAAATATACCTCATGCGATTTTCTATCAAATATTTTTAGAATCTTTTCATCCAAATAAATACCCATGCCTGCATCTGCAAATCATCGAAGAGAAATTAAATTGTTACCCATGTCGACAGCTGATATTACGTTTGTCAATCTAACTAATTTATTTTCATCCAATCTAGAATATAAAAATAAATCTCCTCGACCATCAATTTTAATATCAGCTGAGCTGTTTTTATTTGCGCATCGAATTACACCCCCGACATTCTATTTAAAATTTGATAGAACAATATTCTTGCTAAACCATGTGCTCCGTAGCACCAGAATCTGCGATAAAATCGATTCTGTCATCTTTGACAATTTTAAAATCAGACATACCTGCTTGACGTGCTTGTGGTTGGCCTTGAACTCCACCGCCTCGCTGCTGTTGTGCCTAACCTCTTCCTGCTCCACCTCTACCTCGATTTGGTACACCTCTACTTCTATTAGCATTCCCTCGACCCCTTTGATTTCCAAAAGAACCCGAACCGTGACCTCTATTACCTCTACCTCGACCTCGATTAAAACCTCGACCACTATTACCGAAAGTACTACCTCTATTCGTTTAATAATTTTCCCGGGCTTCTACTAACCTCTGCGATCCATGGACTGTTGGGCAATTCTTCCTATAATGGCCACTGTCTTTACATCTATAGCAATAGACAGGGTTGGTGCACTCAAAAGCGAAGTGGCCCTCTCTATTGCAACGTCTACATCTATTGTCCATGTAATAAGAATCGTAGCTCGATCCTGAAGCACTTCGAGCTGCTGGTCCTTTATTTGACTGCCCAGTGCGTCAGGCGTTCAAGCTGTAAAATAAATAATTTCATTTTATCAACATTTAACTTTTTGTCATTCAGAGCCTGAACTAAGTCTGCGGTGACTAGTTCAGGAATGGCCTCAGAAACTGCCTTGTAAAAGGCAGCTTTCTGCTCATCGGCAGAAATAGGCTCACCATCGTCGCACAGCTCGGATTCGTGAATTATTGCATCGAATTTATCGCAAAAATCGATAATTTTCTCTCCCGATCGCATCTTAAGGGCATAAAGTCGCGCTCTTATATCGGTCATCGCCGAGTTTGTTTTGGCCTTTCGATATTCTTCGAATTTACTCAAAATTTTGACCGGATCCGTCAAATTTATTACCTTCCGGTGGTAATTTTCATTTACGTGATTAATGATAATATCGCGAACCGTGTTCTTCCGTCTCTGACGCACCTCTTCCGTACACTCTTTGGATGGAGCTTTCTCATCGATAACATCTAAAAGATCAGCGTTGATCAACTCTGACCTAAAAGAATCCATCCATACACTAAAATAGAACTTCGGAGTTAATTTGTAATCGCGTTTCACATCCGGTTTCGGCGCGTTGTTTCTCTCGAGAGTCTTGTTCAAAGCATCTAAAGTCGAATTAAGATTCTCCAGTACCGTAGCATTCCGTGAATTTAAAGTAGAATCATTCGTGATTTCTTCGGCATCTACAGCGGTATCGTTTACTTCTAATATGGTCGAGTTAAGCAAACCCGTGCCCGCGGCTTTCATTGCACGAATCATGTTTGCAGAAGAGTCCAGGACCTTGGATATTTCTGACAAGGCTTCGCGCATTACCTGGATCTCGCTGCCTTGCTTCTGACTTGAAGCAAGATTCGGGCTTGCAATCGGAGCTGGCTGGAGTGGAGGAAGTGGTGGGAGTATTGTTGAATTAGACGGGCGTGGTTGTTGCTGTCGACTTTCCTTCGATGCGTCTACGGCGTTTTTATTTGACTTCCCAGTTGATGAGGGTGGCGACAGCGGGAGAACCAGGGTTACTCCTTCGGCTGCCGCTAACTTATGTAGTCTTTCAGTTGTTTTTTCACTTGCTCGGGTCCAATCATAAATTGGAAATAAATTTTCCAAGCCGTCTACAAGGGAATTTATCCATCAAACATCTATTTTATGTCTATATTAAAAAAAATATGTACAATACTAAAAGAAGAATACCTCTGAACTCTTTCTTTTCACGCCATGACTGTCCGTCCTCACACTGGCCGTAGTGAAAAAATAGATTGTATCTATAGAGCAAGATCGGGTCTCTATCATCATCAGGTGTCGGTTCAGTTGAAACAATGAGGGTCGAATCACCTGCCCCTTGAACTGCGCCGTTCTGTCCCGACCCGGACTGTGCGGTACTCTCGATTTGAACTTCCATCATCGAGTTTTCTCCATCCTACCTTGATTCGTCAATTTTCTTCTAAAAATAGAGAATTTGTTTTTACGATTGATGCAAATTTTGAGCTTTTACTAATTCAAGCCATAACTACAAAAAAAATTAGACTGTCTAAAAGTCACTACTATGATTTAAATTCAGTCCAATAGCTCAAAATTTTTAAGGCTTTCGCGTACGTGCCTTCAAAACTCTCGCGAATTTCTCGTCGTGGCTCGAGTAACTTACAAACCAAACGTCCAAGAAACCGTCCGTATGCTTGAGTTTTTCTGGAAAACCTACGCTTCAGCCACAAACCGACCCTGGAACTCCGTGAACATCATTTCATCCCAGAAATCGGCGTGACGTCATCATTCCATCAAAATTTCTAGCCGTCAAAAAATATTACCAAGCTTCTAACTTCATTCTCGGAAGGATTCTTGGAAGGATTCTGCTGTTCCACGAGGCGAGAGCTTTGTGTGCACAGCGCACAAAGCATCCCCTCCCCTCGTTTGCCGGGCGGCGTGTCTGAACACGCTTTCAAATCTCCCTCCTTCACTCAGCACAAACTTCGATTTTCTTCAAAAAATTACAACATACAACAACCACCCAACTTAATTTTCATCTAATAACACGTCTACTTCTAAAAATTTTACCAAAACAGTACTTACTGCGTCATCAGCCATTCTTTCACTTGCAGGTGTTTTCTTTCTTACCAAAAAAAAAAAAAAAAACGGACAATCAAAAACACCTTACCACAACACACTTTTTCTTCAATAAACACAGAACACACACAATAATTTAATGCGATTGCTGGGTCTCCACAACCTGATAGAATATTATTAATTTAAACAAAGGCCCGGTCTGGAAGTAGCCACTCGAACTCTGCTTTTCCTGGTGTTGCTGCTTCTCCGGAATGTTAACTTGTGCCTGGGTTGGGCGTTATAAATAAATATTCAGTCCTTTATTAACTTCTATAAACGTTAATTGTATTATCGAAACCTCTATTCAATTTATCTAAGCTTTGGTACAAGAGAAGAGCTATAGCAAACGTGCGTATAGCTCAGCGTTGAGGCTTCAACTGGACCGCAGCTGCAGCGGCAGCTACGCACGAAAGACAAGTCGCAGCGTCTTCGCATTACGCTCTCTGCTCTAACTGAACTGACTTCCCGAATATTTCACATCACTTTTTATTTAGACTCCTATTTACATCTCCCCTGTTCGTTAACATGTATCCCATCTTTGTTATCATTATCCTTTCTTACGAAACTTGTTATTTGGTGAGAGTAAAACTTACTTTGAGTTCTACTTAGTATGGAACTAACTCTTTCATAGTAAACAGTCACATTTAACGATGACTCTTAAGTTTATAATGAGTCAAAAAGGAAAAAAGAAATTATTACACTTGAGTTGAAATTATTACTGAATGTAATACCGATAAATTAGAATATTTACAAAGTTTAGCACTTAATGTACGTTTGTAATAATTGTTATTGATGTATTAATATATGTTGTTTATAAGTTATAACATTGTAAAATGGTTTCATCACTTAAATTATATGATAGTGTAGAATGTTTGTAAAAAAAATTATAAAGTTAAATATGTTGTAATAATAAAAATGTTTGAAATAAAGATTTGTTCCAGTTAAAAAAAAATAAATTTTTGTGTCTTTTTTTAGAATTGTCGTTCATTAAATGAGTGTTATTATTATCTGACGTTTTGTCGTTCTGACGTTTTGTCCTGATGTTTTGTCGTCTGACGTTTTGTCCCGCTCCCAAATGTCAAGGGGCTATGCACTTCAGAATCATAAAAAGAATCACGCATAAAAATCAATATAATCAATAAAATATCAATTTCATTTCAAATAAAAATCTTAGATAAATATTATTTTTAACAAAATATCAATTGAAATTGGATCCAAGAGTCTAAGCACGTTAAATTAAGTCTTAACAAATGATTTCATGATCTTAACAAATTCTAAATAATTTAGCACTAGCTAAGATATATTTAATTATTCCGATGTAAATAGAACCACGACATAAACCAGAACCTATAAAAGTCCTAGGTAAATCAATTTCATATGTAAAAAAAAAAATTTAATTTAGTATTTACCGATTTTTTAAATGTACATTGCATAACTTTATTATAATGTAAATTTACATTAAACTGTAGCAAATACTCATTTGTAACCTTAAAATGTTAAAAAAAAAGATAAAAATTTTCAATATTGATTCATGTTTACTTAGATATATCTAGTTCTTCTGTTTAAAATCTCTTCTTCTGCAGCATGTGTATGACAATTATGACATTATCTCCTGAAATTACACCTTTTGCAATTTGCAAGTTGGATGGATTATAAAAGAGTAATTTGCAAGTTCAACCTGATACACATACATACACAAACACACTCATGCAGAAAAAACTTTATTTTTAATATTGCCAATAATGCACCTCCAGCCTTCAGGTCCCCAACACAACTACAGCACAATTATTATCAACTCACAGGGCACAACACCATAATTGAAAAATCTTTGATGATGATTATCATAGAAAGACTGTAGAGATTATTTATTTCATACTCTTATTGAAATTAAACAAATTAATAATTATAAACTCTACCACTTATTTAATATAAATGAGCAAATCCGCCAAACTCTTATTTTCACAGTCCGGGCCCAGTAAAAAGGTTTAAGACAATATTTTTTTTATATCTAATGGAATAATTATTTCGATTCACACTTTTTGAGATTGTGGAAACAAATATAATAGCTGAAAAGTTCATGCAAATGTTTAAAAAATTAGGTTTTACTCTGTAAATTGCCAGAAAATGCTATGTCCGGAACTAAGTTTATTGAAAATATTATTTGCTGTAACTTTTTCAGGCAATCTTTTTACATACTTACAACTGCTGGAGATATTAATACTGGGTTCAAGGAATGTTTTACGACCAATAAAAAGATTGCCTGTATTTTTCGAGAAATAACATAACTTCAAAAATGTGTACACGCGTTTTTGATAAAAATGAATAATCTATTCTTTCAAGTTTTTCCAGGTTCAGGCATTATTCAAACGCTATAAATGTACATTCGGCTGAAACTAAATACTTTGACGAATAATTTAAGACCAATCCGAATAATGTGCTTTCAAAATAAGCTATTGTTTACATCGTTTTATTCTGAAAAGTTCGAGCGTGAATTCTCGTAAAAAATGTTATTTTCAGCTGGCACATCCACAGATTAAAAAAAAAGTCTCCAAATTTAAGTGTGAACAATAAAACATGACTTTATTTAACTAAGATCAGCTGCCTGAAGCCAAAAAACTTTATTTAGTTAAAAAAAAAAGAGTTTTTCTATTATTCGCACCTTTGAACTCAACCTGTAGCAGACGACACTGACTAATGTCTCATCAGCAGGCAATCAACGACGTAGTTATGAACTTAAATTTATGAATTTTTTGGCTCTTTACTCATAATTTACTTAGTAGATGTGTGTAAAAAGATCAGTAGGTGGATATTATTATCACCTATATATTATTACTGCCAATATTAAAATACATTAAAAATAGATGACCCTAACCTATTCATAAAGTACCGTATGATGACTATTATAAAAAATTTAAGTTGTTTAGATGATTATTATAAAAAAACTCAGCTTTTAATTGAAAAAATACTATCCATCCTTTTATTTTTTTAATAAAAAATCGATTGGCATAGTCAGATTTTCATTTTTTTTTAATAATAATTTAATTGTTTCAATAATTATTTCAGGCAACTTGTTATGACCATCCACGCTAAATTTTTTTATTTCTTATTATTTTTAAGAATTGTTGCCAAAATTTCAAGAGTATGCTTCAAAAATTGAAAATGTTTCAAAATAACTGAAAAAAAAAAAACAGAGTTTGGCGGATTTACTCATATAATGAAAATAAAGGTCTTCAGTACTGTTTTTTCTATTACAATCAATTATTTATAAAAAAATTATTGCTCATAACACATTACAAGCTGCTCTGCTCAGCAGCTTCGCAGTCAGCTGTAGTTGACTGTAAGATCTCTAGTCAGCTGTTTGATACAGCGCCACCAGTTGCCTCATGGCTACAGGCCCGGGCGGCGGGTTTACATGCCCCCGTCTGCGGCTGTATAGGTAAGCAGTAAGAATGAGACAGCAAAAGTAGACACGCCTACCGTAGACGTCACGTCCGGTTTAGTCTACAGAGAGTGCAGGCAGAGAGACCGGATGCTCGAAACTGAAATCGAATTCCCCTGACTAACGTGAGTCAAAGGAAATCAGCGTTTCGAAAAATGAAACGTTTATAACTTTTCAATGCGGGTATTGTTCGGGATAATTTTTTTTTAATTACTCAGGGGATCATCAGTTATACGCGGGATGTATAATATAACTGAAATAATTATCCTAAAATAGTTTTTCTTTGAAGCGTTCTAACCTAAAATCGAAAATCAAAGTATATAAAGCCCTGCAGGCTTTCACGGCAGTCGGTTTGAAAAAAAACCAAATCGCCGTTAAAGCCCGATTGGGCTTTAGGATTGTAATTAAAAAATGACTACACGCAAAAAACTCGGCGGAAAGAAACGGCTGGTAAGGCATACCAAGAAAAAAGTCGGTTGAAGTTACGCCCGAAAAATCGGCGGAAGGTTTCTGATTTTTTCCAAAGCCTATATAGGTAAATGCCGCGGCCGAGTGCTGCCAGCTGGGCTGTAGCGCTGGAGCTTGATGCAGGCAGATCCATCCGCTTTTTCAAAAACGCTGTCAATTTTTATTTGTTTGAACAATTTCTTTCAAACTTTTCAGAAATGTTCTTTAGGACCTAATCAAAAACTTCTTCGCTGGAAGTTTTTTCAAATATGAATTCTTATGCTTACTTTTTTAATCTAAAGTTTTTGGTTATAAAGTGCTTACTTTTATTTTTAAATGTTTATTACTCGGTTCTGAAAATTTTTAAAAATATTTAAACAACTCCGTTGGCAGCGGTAAGGGTTCAAAAATATAAAGCTAAAATTTCGTCAAAAAATATTTAGTGGTTTTCGAGTTCTTGCAATTTGAACTTAAAATGCGAAAAAATACGTAAATCGAGAAAAATTCAAGTTTCTGCTCAACACGCGATAACTCGAAAACCACTAAATATTTTTTGACGAAATTTTAGCTTTATATTCTTGAACCCTTACCGCTGCCAACGGAGTTGTTTAAATATTTTTAAAAATTTTCAGAACCGAGTAATAAACATTTAAAAATAAAAGTAAGCACTTTATAACCAAAAACTTTAGATTAAAAAAGTAAGCATAAGAATTCATATTTGAAAAAACTTCCAGCGAAGAAGTTTTTGATTAGGTCCTAAAGAACATTTCTGAAAAGTTTGAAAGAAATTGTTCAAACAAATAAAAATTGACAGCGTTTTTGAAAAAGCGGATGGATCTGCCTGCATCAAGCTCCAGCGCTACAGCCCAGCTGGCAGCACTCGGCCGCGGCATATACCTATATAGGCTTTGGAAAAAATCAGAAACCTTCCGCCGATTTTTCGGGCGTAACTTCACCTGACTTTTTTCTTGGTATGCCTTACCGGCCGTTTCTTTCCGCCGAGTTTTTTGCGTGTATTTACAGGGTACATTACCTTTTTTACTACATCTTTTACAGTTGCAAGTGATGTTCCATATAAATGATCATTATACTGTCCTGCCTCAATAAACAGATGATTTTTAATGTCAGACTCCATTTCTTTACGAGAAAGCACGAAATAATAGTCTTTACCATTTATTTCATCATCTTTTTTTAGCCTGGTTGTATCTAAAAAAAGACAAAAAGTCTCTTTATTTTAAGTTAAATAATTTTAAAACTTTGCAAAGACACTTTAGAGTGGCTGCAATAGCTTGAAGAAGAAGTTGAAACAAAAAAAAATATCATCAGTTTAATCGCATTTGAAGACTCATTTTTTGCCAGGAGCGTCAGTTTTAGTCAGGGTCGGTCAAAGATTCGAAGTCGGATTTTTTTTATTTAAAAAAAAAATCCGAAATAAATCATTTCAGATCGTTTGCAAAAATCAAAACGATCTGAAATCATTTTTTTTTATCGTTTTGAACAGATGATAAAAATCCGAAAAAAAAAATTCCGAATCGTTTTGATATTTTGGTAACGATCCGAAAGGAATTATTTCAGATTTTTTAAAATAACTTTTCAATGAAGTAATAATGAAACTTTTCCGTAATTCTAAAAACTATTGATAAAATTTTTCTACAAAAATAAGATTATATTATCTCGACAAAATCCGTTCATTCTATAATTTTTAAAAACCACGATAATTAATTTTTACGCTAGTGCCATTATTTTTGAAACTTTTTGGGGGATTTTTGAGACTTTTTTACGATAAAAAATATTTTAAGCTTTTTTCACCACTTAATACATAAATCCTATGGCTTTTTAATCTAAGTGTATTTGATTTTACAACACTTTGCACACTTATGCCAAGGCATCCCTAGTAAATTTATAAATAAATAGTTTTATAAAAAATGTTACTCCAGCATTTGACTAATTCAAACAGACTTATAAATGTAGATTTTATTTATGAAGAATAATTTATAAAATATAAGAAATAAAATAAATTAATAAGTTTTTAAAAGTTTAAAATGATTATGAAAAAGAGTTTTATAAATGATAATTTTTCTTTGGCCGAATGGCTGTTCATTCAAGAAACAACTGTCTTGAAATCACTCGAAATTTTTCCTCAAACATCTTTTTGTAAATTTACTAAAATCATTCTAGTAGTGTTTCATCGGGTTCAAAAACAATGGTAGTCATGAGGTGTGTTTGTTAAAAAGTTTAAAAAATCTTTCGAAAAGTTACAATAATTATTTCAAGAATGGGGAAAAATTATTTTGTTGACTTCAAAATAATAAAAAGATCTAGAGTTTTCTCCAGAATAAGTCTCGAAAATTCCTTAAAATGTTACGAAGCCATTGCGCTAGCATAAAAATTATGTATTGTGTCTTTAAAAACTTGAGAATTTATTTATTTTCACGTGTAAAGTCCTGAAAAACCCCTCGAAAAATTACAAATTTTGTTCCAGTACCATAAAAATATATTTTCGTGACACAAAAAAACGCTAGAATTTATGTATTGTAAGCGTGGTCAAAGGGATGATAAAGAAGATCAAGCGCGAATCGTCTCATTAATTCTGTTCCAACCGGACGGTCGATACAATAGGCGCGAGTTGTCGAGCAGACAAAGAGGCATTCGATTTGTAACCGCCAAACACGGATTTTTAGAGCTTTCGCCGCTTTGTTTATTAATCAGTTTTTAAGTGCGTAATTTGTTCACGTGATCGTAATTCATATTCGATATTTGTTACGGTAAATTGGAAGCGTTCGAAGCACAGTGTCATTGCTGGGTTTCAACAGTATACGGCTAGAAACTCCAGCTAGTGTAACCGACCTCTAGGCCATTGTCTAAGGCCAGGTAACGGCGTTGAACGAGAGAACAAACCCGGTGCTTTGGACTTGTTGTGTGTTGCGTGATCATGTATGAAAAAAATTCTTTCATGTATGAATTTTTTCATGTATGAAACAGAAACAAGGAACCTGAAACATTCATGTATGTAAATTTTAATGTGTGAATATTCGTACATGAATATCTCAAAATATATAGTTAAGCCTAATTTTTTTATTTGTGAATATTCTTATATGAAAAATATTACTTAAAATTACATAATTTTACGTGTGAAAAAATTCATTAAAAAATTTCATTTGCATAAGCATATTAAAAAAATTCATGTATGAAAAAAATTTTTTCACGTCTTAAGGTTTTGATACATGAAAAGATTTTTTATTAATTCAATAACCCACCTAGGTATATACAAACAATTGTTTTTATCACAAATCCATTAACCCTCATTACCCAGATTTACGTAGATTTAAGTTTTAACAGTTATTCCAATTGCCGACCACAAATAACCCTTCTAGTTTCACACAGGCACTCGTTTCTACCATAAATCCAATAACCCATCCGAATTAACCCACCTAGATTTACGTGGATACTAGTTTTCATATTAAGGTGAAGACGTAACCAGCGCTGGAAGTAAAAAGTGGCTATAAAAAAAAAATAAAAGGGAAAATGTAAAAAAACGCTCTGTAGCGCGCTAGATAATAATTTTAGCTATTTTTTAAGCCTTGTTTGATGAAAATCGGTTAAAAAATAACTTCAGGAAACTTGGAAAATCGTTTTCCTCCCGTTAACCATGTGTAGCAGATCCTTGCGTCGTCTGCTACCGCACGCGTAGTAAATGCACGAACCGCACATGCCACATGCACCCGTTCTCATAACCTTTAAAATTTATTTCCCTCAATGAAATTCTAAATTTTTTAAATTATTTATTTCATGCAGCACATGCAAAGAAAAAAAAATTTTTAGTAAGCAATCATACAAGCAGCAGGCAGTGATAAATAATTCTTCTTTCTTCAATATTAATAAATTATTTCCCCAACTGTCTGAAATTTCTTGAATAATTATCTTGATATGGGTACTTTAATAGATCCTGTTCTTGTAGCAACCGTGTCGATTACTTTTCTTCTTATAATCATTTTCCTTTTTTTACCAACACTGAAAGCTTCTCTCTTGCCGTCACCCAGTAAGATAATAAATTATCAATAAAAGAAAAATTACATGCTTAGACTGATGAATATATTTTAAAAAATAGTAGTTTTCATGCATTTTAGTCAAGTATTAATAAAAAGCAGAAGAATATATCAAAACTAAATGAACCAAAGTAATCACAGAACTTACAGTTTAAACTTGGTTTACACCTGTGTGCAGTGCACCCGTCTGCACCAGAGTGACCGATCCCGGCCCAGGTGGTACCGCGAAATTTGAAAATCTTCCGGCACAGATCAGGCAAACAAAAAACTCAATAACGCTGGGCGCCCAGCTTTTTTTATGAACTAATAATTCAATAAATAAAATACCCCCTAATTTTACAACCCAATAACGCTGGGGGTACGAGTTTTTAATAAGTAAAAAAAATAATAAACAAATTAACCCCCAAGCTATACAACCCAATAACGCTGGGCGTCCGAGTTTTTTATAATTAAAAAAATTAATAAACAAATTATTCACCCAGTAATACAACCCAATAACGCTAGGCGTCCTGGTTTTTTATGAATAAAAAAACTAATTAACAAATTATCCCCCAAGTTAAACAACCCAATATCGGTGGGCGTCCGAATTTTTTATGAAAAAAAAAATTAACTAACTATTGACCCATAAGTTAAACAACCCAATAACGCTGGGCATCTTAGTTATTTAAACAATAAAAAAATCTAATAAACAAATTATATCCAAGCTATACAACCATAACGCTGGGCGTCTGTTTTTTTGTTGTTGTCAACGGTAATTTAATCCTGGACATATCAACTGCAGTTTTTCTGAATATCAAAGATAAGTGCCTCGTGATAGTCTATTAAATCATTTATTTGTTTATTAAGAGCCCCAAATTTTTCACTAGGTTTAACGATTAAGCCTGTTCATTTATTGAATTGTTAAATTAATTTTAAAAAGTCCCGTACTCCCAAAATTATTGGCTTGTAAAGCTTGAGGGATAATTTGTTATTTAGTATTTTTATTCATAAAATAACTAGGACGCCTAACGTTATTGGGTTGTATAGTTTAGGGGATGATTTGTTTATTAGTTTTGTTATCTAGATAAAAAAGTTAGGATGCCCAGCGTTATTGAGTTTTACAGATAAGGAGTAACTTGTTTAATAATTTTTTATTTACAAAAAACTCGGACGCCTAGCATTTTTGGGTTGTACAGCTTGGAAGATAATTTGTTTACTAATTTTTTTATTTATAAAAAATTAGGATGCCCAGCGTTATTGAGTTTTACTGCGAAGGGGTTTATTGTTTATTAATTTTTTTGCTTATAAAAAACTCGGATGCCCAGCGTTATTAGGTTGTATGGGCTTGGGGAAAAATTTGTTTATTAATTTTTTTAATTATAAAAAACTCGGACGCCCAGCGTTATTGGGTTGTATAGTTTAGGGGATAATTTGTTTATTAGTTTTTTTATTGATAGAAAAACCAGGACGCCCAGCGTTATTGGGTTGTAAAGCTTGGGGGATAATTTGTTTATAAATTTTTTTGCTTATAAAAAACTCGGATGCCTACCGTTATTGGGTTGTATAGTTTGGGAGATAATTTTTTCATTGGTTTTTTTTATTGATAAAAAAACCAGGACGCCCAGATAAGGTCGAAACTTAAAATCTGATAAAACCAAGTATCGTTCTTTTTTTGAGGGTATAATTTTTATTAAAAAACCAATGGACCTATTGACTTGAAACTCTGGACCCTGCTTTCTAGTTATTTTAAATAAATTTAGAAATTTTTTTTTACACTTCTAATCAATTACTAAAGCAGATAAGGTCAAAACTTAAAATCTGATAAAACCAAGTATTGTTGTTTTTTTGAGGGTATAATTTTTATGAAAAAACCAATGGACCTATTGACTTGAAACTCTGGAACTTGCTTTCTTGTATTTTAAATAAATTTAGAAAATTTTTTTTACACTTCTAATCAATTACTAAAGCAGATAAGGTCAAAACTTAAAATCTGATAAAACCAAGTATCGTTGTTTTTTTGAGGGTATAATTTTTATGAAAAAACTCATGGACCTATTGACTTGAAACTCTGGACCCTGCTTTCTTGTTATTTTAAATAAATTTAGAAATTTTTTTTTACACTTCTAATTAATTACTAAAGCAGATAAGGTCAAAACTTAAAATCTGATAAAACCAAGTATTGTTGTTTTTTTGAGGGTATAATTTTTATGAAAAAACCAATGGACCTATTGACTTGAAACTCTGGAACTTGCTTTCTTGTATTTTAAATAAATTTAGAAAATTTTTTTTACACTTCTAATCAATTACTAAAGCAGATAAGGTCAAAACTTAAAATCTGATAAAACCAAGTATCGTTGTTTTTTTGAGGGTATAATTTTTATGAAAAAACCAATGGACCTATTGACTTGAAACTCTGGAACTTGCTTTCTTGTATTTTAAATAAATTTAGAAAATTTTTTTTACACTTCTAATCAATTACTAAAGCAGATAAGGTCAAAACTTAAAATCTGATAAAACCAAGTATCGTTGTTTTTTTGAGGGTATAATTTTTATGAAAAAACTCATGGACCTATTGACTTGAAACTCTGGACCCTGCTTTCTTGTTATTTTAAATAAATTTAGAAATTTTTTTTTACACTTCTAATCAATTACTAAAGCAGATAAGGTCAAAACTTAAAATCTGATAAAACCAAGTATTGTTGTTTTTTTGAGGGTATAATTTTTATGAAAAAACCAATGGACCTATTGACTTGAAACTCTGGACTCTAATTAATAGAAAATCCTTTGACTAGAGAAAAGAGAGTAAAAAATTGTAGTGTTTATAAGTTGTGGGCAACTAAAATTTAATTTTATTATACTTATTGTGCCCTTAAGTACACAATTATTTTATCTAAGCGTTGGTTTCCACAAATCTTCATCAAATTCAAAAAGCCACACTCAAATTTGAGAAAACAACAAAAATTTATATTAGCAAAATTTATTTAAAAACAGCCGTTATACATTTACACCTATGATTCATGAACACAAGAGAGTTTTTTTCTTTTTTAGATATCTGGTAGTTATGAACTTCCACTTTTTATTTAAAAGTAATGTTTGATTAAAAATCTTTTACTAAATAAAAGTGAGTGAACAATTTTAGTTTTGATAAACTGTAATGGTTGTTAAAATTTAGTTTGATTTCTCCTATTGCACCCCAAGTATTAAAGAGAACGCAGCAACAGTCAAATTGGATGGAGGAGTCAACAAAAACATATTTAAGATAAATTTATTTAAAAGCATTAGTTTATTTATATCTACTATAGTTATGAACACTAGATAGCTCACAAGAAAATGATTGATTTTTTTACTATTTTTATTTATCCTATTGTCATGAATTAACACTTTATATTAAAAAGTAGTTTTTGTTTTTAGTTTTCACTAATAATTGTTGCTTGATGCATATAAAATTATTGGTTATATTTGGCAGTACTGCATCCTTCGCTCACTAGCAGCAACTAGCAGACGACATGCACTACTACAATTTTGCTGAATAAGAAGAAAACCGATTTTCCAAGTTTCCTGAAGTTATTTGTTAACCGATTTTTATCAAATAAGGCTCAAAAAATAGCTAAAAATATTATCTAGCGCGCTACAGAGCGTTTTTTTACATTTTCTCTTTTATTTTTTTTTAAATTGCAATCGACAAATTTTATGAAAACGCGGTTACGTCTTCACCTTAAATCCAATAATCCATCCCAAATAACCCTCCTAGGTTTAATTCTCATTTCATACAGCACACAGGCACTCGTTTCTACCATAAATCCAATAACCCATCCGAATTAACCCACCTAGATTTACGTGGATACTAGTTTTCATATTAAATCCAATAATCCATCCCAAATAACCCTCCTAGGTTTAATTGGATATTAATTTCAACATTAAATCCAATTACCTATTCTAAAAATCCTCTTAGGTTTATGTGGATACAAATTCGAACATTAAATAACCCATCCCAAATAGTCCTCCTAGGTTTACGTGGATACTAATTTCAAACTTAAATCCAATAACCCATCTCAAGTAAACCTTCTAAACTATATGTACAGGCACTTGGATTTTCCCTTAACTTCTAAAACCCATCCCAAATAACCCAACTAGGTCTGCACGGACACTAGTTTAGTGAAAAAAAAATTTCATACATGAATTTTTTCACACATGAAAAGAGTCCCCCGGTTCTTGTTCCAACATTCCTCTTTCATACATGAAACTTTTCATACGTGCAACTGCTGGCCGAATAGACACTCCGTTATAATTATGTAAATTGTTGAATACCAGATAATTTTTTATATCTGCTAGTGGTGCCGAATTTTTGACACTCGTGCACTACAAAATAGTGTTCACAACGCGTGTGGCTGCTAGGCCTCTTTGCACTGGCATGAAGTTGTCGCCCGAACGAAGCGAGGGAAAAGGCTTAGCAGCCACACTTATTGCGAAAAGCACTATTTCCTCATATCCTAATCAAAGATGGAATTATCAACGATATTGAAATTTGTGTAGATCCAAAAAATTGTCTAAAAAAACAAGAGCTGATTTTTATGAATTCTTCAAACTCATCATCAAGATCCGATGATTTTTCCTGACTTTTTCTATCTGGTGATTTTGGATGAAGTTCTAAAAATAACAAAAATTCACATTGTCATGAAAAAATAACATGTTTGAACCGTATTTCCTGTAGAACAAAGACTCATTATTATAGTGTCTGATGACCATATTGTTGGAAACTAACACAACAATATTTTATCCATATATATGTTTGAATTGAAAGTAATAGAATGAATTTTTTTCAACAAAATAAATCAAAATCACGTATAGAATGTTATCAAGGGTTACATGATCATGTAATGTAGTAAAAAAATCTAAAAACATTGAAAATTAAAAATTTGATCAATTATTGAAACTACTATCAACATATCACCAATTTAACCGATTTTTCCCAAAATTAAATATGTTACTTCTGATGCTACGGCAGAGAAAACCTCTGCAATATTGCAGAAGATAAAAATCATCAACTCCGTGTTACTCTAAGGTTAGAAAAATGCATTTAGGAGTCAAGAAAATCCAGATCATAACAATGATGTTTCTCCATTGGTTCATATCACGCCACACATTGACATGATTTAACATTTTGTAATTGGAGTGTAAAAGGGATCAGTAGAAGGTTATATTGTTTTTTAATAAATAAAAAACACAAGTTGAGTAGAACTCGACGTTTCGTTGGCTTGTTTTGCCAAACTTTGGGAGCTTTATTAAAAATATATAAATCAATATACAGAAATTGTTTTTAAAAAAAATGAATAAATAATAAGTACTTACAAAGAGTTATAAATTAATTAATAAAAATTATTTTTCATTATAAATATTATCAGGTACTAAAATTTTTTTAAACGACTAGGATTAAAATCACACGTCAACAGTCATTACAATACTGAGAACTTAGGACTAGCACAACAAGCGGGTTAAGATAATTAAAATGTGTATCATCACTCATAAAGGGTATAGTCGGTTAGGGGGGGGGGGGTAATCGGCCCCCAGAGCAAACCCCTACAATATATATATATATATCATTTAAAAGGGCATGAAAAAAGAAAATTTTTGGCGCCAACCAGAATTTTTTATACCCACTACTGCGCATGCGCGGTCCAAAATAGTGATTTTTCAACTTTATTTCATATCTCAGAACCTATTAGGGCAAGAGACATGCGGTTTGCGGCAAAATTTTCTAAAAAAAAAATGTAGTTCACTTATATTTTTCAATATTATTTTTGGCGCCAAATTTAAACCGTTTGAGCCATTTTTCGAATTTTTTTACCTAAAATTTGCGATAAAAAAAAAAAAAGGTGTAGGTCTATAAAAAATATATGTGACGTATTTTAACAAAAATTAACCGCTCTGATTTTTTTAGATTTTTAAAAGGGGGGGGGAACTTTCCCGACCGATTTATCAAGACTTTTTACATAAAACGCTGCCTAGTGGGCGCATATTTAGTCAAAATTAAAAATTATATATACGGTTGAACGCAGTTGAGGGAAAAAAAATTTGCAGTTTGCGTCAAAATTTTCCTTTTTCAAATACCTCTCGATTGATATATATATATTCTAGAGGTTTCTGCGAAAAAGTTTTTTAAGAACCATCCCAGGGCCAATTTATACAACGGTGGCAATAGAGTCTGCTGTTGACTCCTCTCAGTTTGAGTTGACCCAGGCTGCTGCTGCTCATCGACTCGGTTAACCTCTACCTGGGCCGGAGCTTGACCATCAGGATGGGGTGGGGGTACCAGGGTTACCTCAGCTATTTTGGCATCCTCCACCAGAAAACCTCTAAGATCCTCTGGTATGGGGCAATAAACTTCTTGATCAATAACTTCTGTAGAAAAACTTCTATTAAATGTTTGGATTTCTCTATATATTAGATCTACTCTATACTCTAATTTTCTACAGAATTAATTATTGTCAATTTTATTACTCCACTCTGTTATTTATATATAAATTTTTAAATTTTATCTCCAGTTTCAGGAAATTTTTCACTAAATCTCTGACTTGTAGTATGTATGGTACCATATTGCCTATACATCTTTTGGAGCATCAGCCTATGAGCTTTCAAATTTACCATCGCATCTGGCATGTCAAAACTGACATTTGTGGCACTCTCATTCGCAGTAGTTGATTCGTCCATCTGCATTTGGCTCTCTTGCCCTAACACCAAATTCTACATTCGGTGAAGTTCTTTGTCAAACTCACACATTTTTTTCGACTGTATAAAATACCAAACATTATTAATCTTTAAGGTTGATGCAGATTTTGAGTTTTTATTTATTTTTTTTTTTTCTTTTATTTTCTTTTATTTTTATTTAACGTCTTACATTATAAATCATCAAATATATATTATTATTATAATTATTTTTTTTTTATATACCAGTTCAACGATCAATTGTTACTACCAACTGAAAGCGAAACTAGTAAACTCAAAATCTTAAACTTCAAGATATGTGCCGTAATCACACGTACGACTCCTCAATGGTGAAGTTTAGCGTTGCCACTCAATTCAACGATCAAGGAGTTGGCCATCGCACGTGCAACCCCGGAATAATACCTCTCAGTTTCAACCAACATTCAGAATGATGCTGTACTCAGCGTCCTTCCAAACCTCGGCGTGATAATGTCATTTTTCTTTCACAAATTTATACAACATCTATATCAAAAATTGAGACAACATTACTATATTTTTAACTTTTGCATTCAACCTCCGTGGATTATTTATATCATTTTTAATCACACCTGATGAATATCAATTTTACCTTTAAAATTTAATTTCTGAAGGAACGAACAAAAATCTCCATAATCTCAAATTCTTTAAACAATAAAAAACTAAAAATTTACTTTTAGCGTACGCGAGCCCATTACCTGTTAGAAATAAGGTATGGTGAAAGGTAAATAAATAAGTTTAGTACAATAAATTTCAGTGAAACGACGATGCTCTGTTTATTCAAAACTGTAATCTCTAAATTATACGTCTAACTCTTAATGCGGCTGCACGCAGACTTCTGGACCACACGTCCACGCAGTAACTACGGCAGTTTTCTCTTTGACCGGTCGATCAATGCGCTCTCTGTGCTTACCAGATTATTTGAAGACTCTCGAATACTTTTAACAGATATCTTACATGAATACTACAATATTATTTAAAGATATCAAATAAAATTTCAAATGAGGGTACTTACGTGGAATGCATTTTTCAAAATTTTCTGGAAACAGTGTTATTAAACATTGGTTGATGTGATGTTTCAGAGGCCCAACTATTATAACAGGTCTAATATAATTTATTTTTATCTGTTCTACTGTTTCATAAAAAAAGGAATTATCAACTTGATCTGTAAAGAATTCAATATTTATTTTTAATAGCTCTTTTTTTTGTTGGAAGAAAAAGTGCAGTCATACAGAGGGAAGCAATATGGCCCTTAACTATTTTCAATGCAATCAGCGGGCATGACGACGTTACCCTAAATTCAACATGGTCGTTCATAACTATTTGAATCCACAATAGCGCACGAACTATGTGATCTCCTCCCCACCATGACTGCAGTTTTACTCCCAATATTGTAACTTTTTTTTTTTTTTTAATAAATTTTTTGTAATTTCAAATGTTAATTAACACTAAGAACTGCTTAAATATCTAAGCTTTCATAAAATATTTCCCATTAAAAGAATATTCTAATTAAATATCAAAACCTTAATTTATTTCAGTGAATTAAAAAAATGATTCTAGATTCTTTTCATTTTGAACTATAAATTATCATTATATAGGTGGCGCGCGCACGCTTCGCACATACTTTCAACTCGTCTCAATAAATTGTTTACTTTTTCCGCGGTATATTTTCTTTTATTAACACGAAAAGTTAGTAAAATATTTTTGTTAGTATTTTATTTTTATTATCTAAATGATTATTAATAATTGGCTGAATTCAATTTATTCTAAAGGATTTGCAATTTGGTCAGAGAGCATAACAGCAAACTTGTGTATGAATTTATTTTATTATATATCAACGTTTCGAGAGTACACATGGTGTCCTCTTCAGGATATCTATGCTATACAATTTTTATTAAAAATTAGAAAATTATGGTTACAAATTTTGATGATTATTTTCCTGAGCTGAATTTCAACCAATAGGAACGCCGCATTTGACATTTGGCAGAGGGGTGTGGGTAAAATTATTTCGATAATTTTTCGGTTATTTCCAACTCGAGTCACACAGCAACTCGAATTGTGAGACTTACTCGATTGAGCTTTCGGGTTAGACCCGAGTCAGTGCGGTGTATCTTACAATATTATATAGTTGTTTTTCCTCTCCCACGCCCCCCCTCCCCGACGCTCCCCACAGGCCCCTCAAAAAAGTGCTTAACTAACCGTAAAAGTGTACCGAAATATGCTTATTTCTATGTGTTTTAATTTTTCCTATAATTGTCTAATTACGCCCCCCCCACGCCCTTTTTTTACCCACGCCCCCCATTTTTGATATCTGTTATCACTTTTACCTATACCTTCTATTTTTGATATATTTTATAACTTATGTAATTATAGAAATTTAAAAAGTTACTATTGAAATACTAAAAAAAACTTATATTTCATAAAATAAAAATAACAAAATAATAGCAGTAATCAAAATATATAAAACAGTTTAAAAAAAAAATTTTTATAATTCTTTCAAGCCAGTAAAAATTCACTATTATTGCACAATATTTACAAAGTGCATTCAATACTCCACTCCTACAGTAGGTACAACGATCAGACAAAGGTATAAACTAATGTAAGTACACGGATACGGACACGGGTTGATACAAGTTTAGGCGAGAGGGTAAGCACAGGAGTGGACATGAGAGTAGCTACGGATTTGGTACAAGAGAGTCTAGATAGTACTTACAAGAATAGGCACAGCAGTAGAAATAAGACTAGATACACGGATATACACAAGGGCGGGGAAGAGAGTAGGTACAAGGCTATGTGCAGGAGTAGACACAAAATTAAGCACGTTGGTAGGTTCAGGATTAAAACATTAAGTAGAAAAAAAGTTAAGAACAGAGTAAGCACAGTAGTACGAAAAAATATAAGAATAATAAAAAAATGAATCAGTAGAAAATTAAGTAGAAAAAAAGGAAGTAACAAGGAAAGAAACCAGTGCATCTATAGAAGGTTCAACAGTATGAACAAGTATAAGGTAGGCACAAGTATAAGAACAATAGTTATACTACCAGAATTTATACATCTCTGTTCTCTCATTCTCCCATTCAAAGTCTTATAAAAATCGGTGCATTAGTTTTAACGCCAATTTCTTGACGAAATTCGCAAAAAATTGCTAAAAATCTGCCGAAAAGGGTTTTGTACTACTGGCTAAGTACAAGGATATGAGTAATTGCATGCACGTGAGTAGGTACAGTGGTAGTCATAGAGTTACGAGGGTATGTACACGAGTTTAACAAACATAAAAACAAAGATATGCACAAGAGTAAATACAAGGATAACTACAAAAGCACAAAACAATAGTAGCTACGAGGGTAGCCACAATTGTAGACACAATGGTAAGCACTAGCATAAAAATCTGGGGGGGGGGGGGGGGGGGTCGGCCAGCGGAGTGAGCAGGGGGTACTCTCCCCTACTCTTCTCCCACACTCTCCTCATGCCCTCCAAAAAAGTGCTTAACTAACCGTAAAAGTGTACCGAAATATGCTTATTTCTATGTGTTTTAATTTTTCCTATAATTTTCTAATGGGAATTATTAAAATGCACGGGAAATAAAATCATTTGCACGGGATGTGGGTCGCACAGGAAAATAAATACTTTTGCACGGGAAAATAAATACTTTTGCACGGTTTGATTAAAGAGTGTTTACCTATCAAGCCTAGAAACAAAAGACCACGTGCTCTTTCACTAAGCATCTCTCCACCCATGTTATTATTGAGCTCAGTTCAACTTACAGTGTAGCCTCAGTCGACGAGTAAAGCAAAGAGCCAAAAGGTGACTGGTGAGTGAACGTATTTAGAAACTTCTGAGGACTCATCTAAAGAAGAAAATTCATCTGAAGTGATCCAGCAGACTAAAAAAACGAGTGTCGCTTTTACGTCACAAATACCCATCAGCAACAAAGGCAGAAAGTGCTGTAAAGTTAAAAGAAGTTTGGAAAATATCTTCAACGAAAATGGTGGCAGAAGGAAAACGAGTTGAATATCGGTGCACAAAGGAAATTTATAGAGTGTCTGAGTGTCCAGCGTGCTTGTACCTACTATATCATTCTTCGGATACTTGCGTGTCCTCGTACGAAACAGAATAGGAGCATGAACATAAAAATATTGATTCTACACGAGGCTTATCATCAGAAATTAAGGCTTTTGTAAAAGATAATTATGCAGACGGTATTACAAAGCCAAATGCACAACTAAATATCGTTCGTAAAAATCAGATGATAGAACCTGCAAAAGAAAAACTTGTTGCATTTCTTAGAACAATCTGAAGTGATAAAGGCACTGCTTCCGTATTTGCCACAGATCTTAGAGCTTGGTGCAATGAGCGCACTCAAGTTCCGGATGACGGAGATGTACCATACGTGGTTGATTTCCACATTTTTGCAGAATCTTTTGATTTAGAAGAACAGGATTTGAAAATAATTCTATCAACGCTTAGATTGTTAGCATTGGCCAGGAAATTCATGAGATTAGTGAACAACAGATGCGACCTACAACCTGATCTACAAAATAAAAAAAAGCTTTACTAATGCAAAAATCTTTTATAATAAATATGGTTATTTTCAATCACAGTTGTATAATGTTCAATAAAACAAATTTTTTGCTTGATTTTTGTTGAGTTTTGCTCTCAATTCTTTTTCCCGTGCGAGATCAATTCTATTGCAGTTTAATACATTTTTTTCCCATGCAATGTTAATTCTACTCCCGTTCAATATATTTTTTTTCCCGTTTAATACATTTAACTTCCACTCAAGTATTTTTTTCCGGTGCATTTAATTTCTTTCCGGTTAAATCACTTATTTTTCCGTGCAAATGTCTTTTTTCCCGTGAATTTGACCTATAATTTCCAGTGCGTTTGCTTTTTTTCCCGTGCTTATAAATCACACCCTTTTCTAATCACCCCCCCACGCCCTTTTTTTTTACTCACGCCCCCATTTTTGATATATGTTATCAGTTTCTACCCACACCGCAAATTTTTGATAAAGGTTATCAGCTACGTAACTATAGAAATTTAAAAAGTAACTACGAAACATTAAAAAAATTAACTAATATCCTAAGATAAAAGAGAGAACCCGAATAGAATAACAGCATTTTATTCGTAATGTGATTGGTTGAAGAACAAAATTTAAAATTTGAATTTTTATTTTTAATTTTTATATTAAAATTCAATTAAAACATCTAGAGAATAGATTTGATAAAAAAATAATTATGTAATCAAGTATTCGAAATTATCTGATTAAAATCATGAAAATAATAATTATTAGTATACAAACTGAAACAAAACCAATGAATCTATAACCACAAAAGTTTAAATGAATATGAACTCTGAACGTAGCGCAAAGGTAAAGGTTATATATAACTTATTGTAGATTAATTTAGATGAAGCTTCTTTAAAATTTGTTTTAGATTATAAAATACAATTCCGCGTGCGCTTCGCTTAGAGAGCTTCAAGGTTTGGCAAGAGGGTAGGAACATGGGTAGATTCATAAGTGGGTAAGCGTTTACGTACAAAGGTTTGTACAGGAACGAAAACAGTTGTATGAAAGATGATAGTTTCAGGGTTAGATGTTGAGGAAAAAAAAAAAAAAAGAACAACATCAAAGTTACAAATTGAAGTATGAAAATAAAAACAAAGTAAAAGAGGCTGCTCATGGCTGGAAACTGGTGTCGTAAGGTAAACTTCAATATTAATCAGGATAGGTTAATTGGGAGAAACCTTGGAAGAAAAAATATTGATAACAAATGTAAAAGGATGTAGGAAATATTTGTCAAAAAAGTTAAAGAACTGTGTGGGCACAATTGTATGAAGATGATTAGTTTTACGATTGTAATTACAAAAAAAATTTGAGAAGCTCATAGAAACCACCTGAAATTGGCTCTTTTTTATAATCATTAAGATGGTAAGTAACAGGATTAGTCTTTGACACTTTGTTTACAGTAAAGATCTCAGTTGTCCAGTTGGGAGTATAGCCTTTTTCAAATATATGCTTGGTTTTACTTACACGTACTTTATCACCAACCTTGAACTTTGGTTTCTTTTTATAAATATTATTGGTGTATACAATTTGATCTTTATTAGTTACATCTTTTGGTTTCATGCATAAAGTTCGATTCCAATCTGCATCATCAATTTTTTTCACAAATTCCACGTAATTATTTAAAAATTCAAGGTTGACTGCATCTTTTGGGTTTACAGGATGAGCAACGTTACATAAACGTTTATTTTCTATATCTATATGTGGATCGGGAGTTAATTTAAATGCCTTGTAGTTTTGAAAATCTTTTTTAATTTCATTTATACTCGCTTCTTATAATTTTTCTGCAGTTCTCAATTTTGATGTTAAAAAGTCAAGATTAACTACATCTTTCGAGTCTTTGGGAGGAGCAACGTTACATAAACGTTTATCATTAACATCATACTGCTTTTCTGCTGTTAGTTTATAATTGGTTTCTCCTCGGAATTTTAGTTTATGACCAAACATATCGATACTCATGATAAAACTAAAAATTTAATGCAAGTGCAATTCAATATATATATACTTCGCTTCTCGAAGCTCCTCAATAATTGCTAAAATTTCATTATTATGTGCGAGGTTTCCAGCTGTACGTTCAGCTATGAGTAACCGTAATCGTTCAACTAATTCATTGGGATCATCCCAGTATTTGTAATCGACACTTGAATTTATTCTCGCAATCTTAAAATCAGGTAAAATACCACCACCACGTTTTCGCACCTCATCAAACAAAGGAGCGATGATATCGATGAACTTTTTACTTTTATGCACTTTCAATGAACCGTCTTTATTTAAATGAGCCTCAGATAACTCTAAGATTTTTTTATACTTTGCTTTTTCAGAACTTTGAGGTTCTCCTGGTGCTTTCAATAGTAATAAATCCATCAAACCATTAGTTTTGTTGATTTCACTCCATCAACTATGATATAATCAGAGTTAAAAGAAATTTTAGATTTTCCAAGAGTATATGTGCCATCTTCTTTTCGTTTTACGCCATAAATTTTATCCAAGACTGAATCATTTGACTTGAGAAGTTGAATATATTCATCATTATCATCATTATGTAGCTTTAGCTACACCAGCAGCACCTCTGGCCAATGCTCCGGTTACACTTAATCCGGCAAACAGAGGTATGAGAAACGGTAAGTATCCTCCAATTTTTGATGGTACAGGCAAAATGCGTGGTACAGCAACTTTACTTTTTACCTCTAACATTTTTAATATACTCTCGAGCTTTATGCAAAGCTGATTTTATCGCATCTTTCGCTAGTTTTTTTTCATCATGTTTTTTTGATGCAGCAGCTTTTATTACTTTTGTAAAATTAACCTTTTTCTTTTTCAAACCCATGCCCAACTTCCTTTTTATTTTCATTGCATTCGTTACTGCGTAGGCTGCGGTTTTTTCTCCAAATTTAGCGTCTTTCGCCGAAACTCGTTGCCAAGCTTTATTTTCCAAGATCTTGTATGCAGCGTGTCAAGCTGCGATATTTTCACGATTTTGTGAGTAAGCTATATCGTGCTCCTTGCAAGCTGAGTCTAATAAATTTATACCAGAGTCACCTCTTTCTAAACGCTGAGATAATTTAGTACCAGGACCGCAGTAATTATAACCGGGAAGGCGTAGCTCGAACGGCAAGTTGTTGATTAATTTATTAATTAGACCGTGACCTCGTTTTTTATACTTAATCATTACTTCATGGTTGTTGAAAATCAACTGAAAGTATAAACAGGTGGCGATGTATTTATATGTTTCATTACATGAAAATGGATTTCACCGAGTAGACGGTTAAACTCCCCGTTGACAATTTTGATATTGCAGAAGACAAAACATGCAAACGTCATGGTGACCTCTTACCTAGCGATATACAGTTAGAAAAACCTTGCTTTATAATACTAGCATTCCAAACGTATCGTAATAATATAGAGAACAATAGTACAAGTAACTTTGATCACTGCGAGATTCGCGATGTGAAACTCCATCTAGGTTCACAATCTTATCGGTATAGCAATTGAATCTTGATATATTAGCTAATTAATATTCTAAGTTATATAAAATGTACTTCAACTTTCAATATGCTTACTATGATAAGCCCTCTGAACCTTTTCTTGGTAAAGCAGATTTTATAACAGATGCACCCATCGTAGTTATAGACTGTTCAAAACAAAATGACTCATTAAAAAATGCTCCACTGGATATCATTTTAGAATTTGAAACAGTAAATAATATTAAAGATTATACTAAAGCATACTGTCTTATTTTACACGATCGAGTCATCGAATACAATGCTGTTTCGGGAATAGTTAAAAAACATTATAAATATAACTAAGAGTTACTTTAATGGAATTAGTAAGTTTTATACATCATGGAGTACATAATAGACCTACAAGGTTTTAAAAAATTTCCTAATGAATTTATTTTCAAAGAAGTAGAAATTTATACGCTAGAAGAAGATTCTTTGCCATCGGTGTATTTATTTGCATCTCCTTACAACTGGTCAAATCAAACTAAAGAAGAGATGAGTGTAAATATTTGGTTAACATCAAATAACTATGGACTTTTTTGGCGTCAAGGGGATATTCCATACGATGAATTATATAAAACTCTTCATAATACTCTTCACAATGCTAAAGTTATATATATCAAAGGTCTTGAAAAAAAAATGGTTAGATGAAATTGGAATAAAAAATGTTTTAAATTTAGAAGATTGTCACAGGGCTCGAATTAAGGAATTTAATTCCTCGGAGGATCGTGATTGAACACGAGAACCCGCAGCGATCGTCGTCCGCACTCCTCCGGCCTGATGACAAAATGCACTTTCTGTGCACACGACAATCCGTCGATTTTTCTTCAATACCTGAAAAGAGGGGGGAAGACGCGTACGCGAACTAATGTTTTTATTACGCGGCGCGGCTGCTCTCCTTCGTCGGTAGTGGCGTGAGTTTACGTGGACCGATCGCAGGAACACGGGTTAATTAAATTAATGATAAAATGTAAATTTTAATAATTTTAATTAACAATAAAAATAAATGAATCAAAAATTTACATAATATTCCAAATTAATTCTATCTGATTGTTTACAAACAATCCAACCCGAATGACTCGAAATCTTAAGTCGACGAAAATTGATTCTACAAAAATAAAGTTCGTCGTCTGTGTTGTGGTCGCTATCAACACACCGACACACACACACACTCGCGCACGCCTGCTTGCTGCAGCGCGCCAAAAGAACAAAGGCTTGGACTAACTCCGATACAAAAATCTAAGTACTTCCTGTACTTCGCACACACTCTGACTCTAACTATCACACGAACAAATACTCAAAGATTAACCGCTACGCGGACTTACTTTTCTAGCAGGTGCACCTTCGCTTGATTAAACAATAATAATAATTACTATTAGCCCGAATGGCTTCACACAAGACGACAATGCCTTCCAAGGCCGCACGCTGACTTCCCGTGAGAGGTTTGCCTTCCCCGCTCCGATCCAATGGCAACTGGATCACAGGAAAATCTATACAACTTCTCACTGATAACTTTATCTAACACAACCTCAATAAAGTTATCTAACAACACAAAAAAGTAAATAAGTACATTCGCTCTCTGACACACGTGTGATCGCGCCAAGCGCCGAGATTAGAGTAATGCTGATCGGTAGATCTCGTCATCACCTGACTTACCGATCCGCATCTGCGTTCCATAACAGTTAGCGCCGAATTCGAATTTAATCGACGCGGTAGCTGTTACAAGATATACAATGTCCTTCATTAAAAAAACTTCGATCGCAATCAATTAAGTATGCTTGTCATCATCACAATAAAATGAAACGTAGTAGCATCCATCCTCACTGTGCAGTTCAAAATGGATTTTTATTAAAAAACTGGTTAATAAACTCATACCAAAAAAGTTTTTTATCGACAACTGAGAAGACTAAAAGTTTTTTTATCGACAACTGAGAAGACTAAAAGTTTTTTATTAGTGGAATAGGCCTACAGGGGACACCACTTTGAAAAAAAAAACGCAACAATCACATCTACCTCTAAGGTGGTGGGGAAATGATGTATAAAGCACCACGTTTTCATAATTATAGTTCAGTCATCATGGGTCTCATTGTAGACGCAAAATGTTTCTATGATAGCAAACGAGATTTTACTATAAAAGAATTGGCTATAGTTGCAGTAAATGAAGATTACATTAAGCATTGGATTGCACAGCCTCCATGTCCCTGGTCAGAGCTACCATATCCGATTTGATTACTCAATAACTTATACACCGAAATTCAGCATGGTCTTAAGTGGTCTGATGGTGACGTTCCTCTTTCGGAAATTTACGACGATCTTCGATCAATAACACATGCATCGAGATGTATTTTTGTAAATAGGAATGAGATGATTAAATTATTGTTTAAAATAATAGAAAAACCCGTCATCAAAATGAAACATTACAACATTAGTGATTCAGGTATAAAAGATTATAAAATTTCTGCTTTTTGTTTTCATCATGGTGAGAAATTTGGTGAAAAATATTCTTGTTGTTTGAATGATGCTTTGAATGTGAAATATTTGTTGAAAGGTGGAGGGGGAATATCAAACTAGATTATAAAAGGTTTGTTATGGAACGAATTTTGCCTAGTACGGTTCAAACATGGCTAGCTCTCAAAAAGATTATGTAATTAAGATTCAGTGGTATCAGAGTGGTGAATTAAAATTAACACCAAAGAAGGTATCCGCCCTATCGCTGCAAAGTAATTCCATCGGGCATTGGATTATTAGACCATCCATTTCATATGCATCTTTATCGAATCAAGTGAAAGTGAACAACGACCATTATAGACAGTATAAACATGGCTTAGAATGGTATGAGAGGGATATCCTTGAGGATCAATTGATATTGCTCGAAGTGCAAGAGAAATTTTCGTTCATGGTAAAAAAGATTTGAAGTATTTGGAAACCGTAGTCTGTCGTCCTATTATTAATATTAAAAAGTATCATTGTCCAAGTTATGATAATATTAAAACGATTTCAACGTTTCAAGATCAGTGTTTGATTCACGAGTTGAAAGAAAATTCATCATTCAAGTATTGTACTTTGTATAAAGCATGCTTACTCAAAACATGGCTTCGAAGCCTGAATAAACAATATCCACTACAAAATAATGTTGTCGGAGATTATTCCATTTACTTGGATGTTCTTCAAGCGCATAAGAGAAAAATGGATCTGGATAAATTTTATAAAGAAACTACAGATGAAAATTATTTTTCTCAACTTTTAAATAAGTTTTCAAGAGTACTAAAATAGAATCATCATGAGTTCCTTCAAGTTAAAACTTCAAAGACTTCCTCGTGTGGATTGTGAAAATTATTGTTTACCTTATTATGAAGGTAGTGATGATGATGAATTTAATATAACTAAAAAGAAGATTAAATGCTTAATTAATCCATCAACTATAAGAATACCTACTAGACCGCAAAAAATTCCTACTACAAAAAGAAAGTGTATAAAATCTAATAAATTTTTCATTTTTACTTATTGTAATCATAACACTCACTCAGGTCACAACATGGAGGATCAAATTATTGAACAGCAAAGGTAAGTTTTAAGCGTTAACAATGTCAACAATTTTAATTAATACTTTTATTTTGTTTACAGTTCAACTCAGGCTGAAAAAATCTTGAAACCCGAATCTCAGGTTAAAGAAAATTCTGAGAAAAGGCCAAAATCTAAAAGAATTTCAAAATTATATGAAATCACCGATTGGTTGGAAGTGAAATTATCTGATTTGAAAGCTATTGAAGATCAAAGAGCAGAAGCATTTCGAGAAGAAATTGATAATTTGAAGTTTATTCAAGATAATAGAGCAATAGAATTTCAAAACCATATTAGTCGTAATGCTGAATTAAAAGAATTTCAAGATCTCAGAGAATTTAAATTTCGTAATGACATTGAAGATATTTGTACTCGTTTCGAACGATTAGAACTTAAGTGAATGTAACTAACCTATTAAATAAGTTTCAAGTGTTTAAATTGAAATGAATAAATAAATAAACACTCATATTGAGAACAATTAATTTTTTATTTTAACATGACCTTGTTACATTTTTTTTTTTCAACACATGCAGTTATATATATTTAACACAACTTTATAGATACTAGCAAACTAAATTTTTTTACTTCCCTAATGAATAATGACCCCAGGGTAGAGTATCTGTTCGACCTTCAAATATAACTCTTTTATCGTTATATGAACTCAAAGTTATTTTTGAAAGTTTTTCTGTATAAACTGTATGATTAAATGAACGAATTACAAATTGATCTTCTTTTGGAAGAGCTTTATGATGAAGCAAACATGCTTCATAATCTTCAATTGTTATTTTTCTCATAACAGAGTTTTTTATACCTTTCGCTGTTTTTTCTACATGATTTTCTATACTTTTTGCTCTTTTATTAACAGGTTCATAATCATCATCATCATCATCATTTTTTTCTTCTTTTTTTAATTCATAACAATACATTTTAGGCCTTAATCACAAGTATTTAATTATGGTCATTCCGTTGTTGACATCTTTAAATTTCCCTACTACACTGCCATTTAACGGAATTATTCCATACTCGTTTCCCTCAATATAACCTGATGTATCAAATTTGTCAGAATCTTTTTTTATTAGTTCATATATGTTAAAGTTACGGAACTCGTAAAGAAATGAATCAGTATCCATGTAGAGCAGTGAGATCGAATTATCATCAAGTTTTTCTTTTATATAACCATAATGAAAGTCATACATGTATTGTTTAGACAGTTCTAATATACAAGAACCTACAAAAATAGGTTTATTCAAGTATACTTCTAATTTATCCATTTGAACTAGTAATAATTCCTCATCAAGAATCGAATAACTATTACAGTGAGGTGCTGCTAATCTAGCTGCTGCCCCGTACCGTCCTTCCCATTGATCAATTATTTTAATATCCCTTCTTTTTCTGGTGTTCTCGATAAATTTCCCATAGATGCTGTTGTTCATAAGCTTGAAAAAGTATTTATCAAATGCATTTGTTGCTTTTTTTCTCAAACTACTATTTAAATCTATATAGGATTTCAACCACGGTTTTTGAAAAAATTTTAAAACTTGATGAATTTTTTTTAAAACTAATCTATTTGCTAACGCTTGCTTTAAATTTTGATAATGGATAACATATTTTTCTTTATCTATTAATTTTGTCATTAGTTTCATAGAAGAAGAACCATTTGGTTTTCGATGCTCAGGACAAAACGGTAAGTCTTTATGTTTATCGTGATAGTCTTTGGGATACTTAAGATCTACTTCCCAAATAGTGCTAACATCACCATCATCCTTTAACATATGTATCAGCTTTTCAATATCTTTCAAATCTTTATTACCCTTCTCGATTTCTTTTTCGCAAAGCCACGTGAAGCCAGTATAGGGTAGGTGTTGCTCCATGCTCCAACCTGTAAAGAAAATTTTTTTATCATTTCATTTACTTTTTTTTTAAATTTAACAACAATTATTTATTTAAACTTAACATAAAGATTATTGGCATCTAAATAAATCAGGTACTTGTTATCTTCGTTAGGATTAAAATTTTGTATGTACTTGTTATTAGCCTCAGCATATCTACTGCTACATTGACATATTCCTCCTCTAATACCTGTAAACATAAATAGCGAATAGTATTTGTAATGATTTATTCAATTTAATTAAGATAGTACCTTTCTCAATAAATAGATGCATGTCAATATCTTTGAGTAACTGAATTTCAATTTTAGTATGTTTTAACATTGAGTCCCAAGAGAGTCCAGGAGCTGTGTAGTACGCTGCTGGATCAAGGTGATATACTTTAAGGCAAGTTGTACGAAAATTTTCAAAAACTTGCACCAGAAGTAAGACATCTGTTTTTAAATAAAGATCACTATATTGACCTAGATTTTTTATATTAAATGTTTCCCAGATTTCTTAGCGTGTTCATAATCTTTTTTATTAATCTTATAACCTGTCAAACAACTAGTAGATTTATTTTTACTTGGCAGTTCCGAGTCATTCAACTTATCTGTTGAATCTAAATATTCATATGGAAACATCCCTTTTTTTTTTTAACAAATCAAACTGCTGCACAGATAAATCAGGGAAATCTTTTTTAAATTCCTCTTCAAGAATGTTAAGATATGTTAGATGCGAAGACAATCTATCCAAAGATTCAGATAGAAAATGGTAACTATCAATGAATTTATAAGTTACATCATAGCCATTTACTTGTTTTTTTATACCAATAAACTTTTCTATATTGTGAGGTATTACTTCAATTTTTCCTCTAAAACCTCTTGCAATATCTCTGATTAAAAAGTGTGAATCAAACCTATATTAAAAAAAATTTTTTTTAATAATTTTATAATTTTTTTTCTTTACATACCGTGTTTCCCCGAAAATAAGACCGGTCTTATTTTCTTTTTTTTCTCCGAAAAGGGGAGGAGGCCTTATTTTCGGGGGAGGGCTTATTTTTTCAGGTAATAATTTAGAAACACCTGTTGCAAAAAAATTTATTTATCTAAGACAAATTTATAACATTTATTATTTTTTACAGTATCAATTTAAAAATTTACTCATTTATAAGAGCTATTTCATCATCTTCTGGAACGTCTTCAAAAACATTCAAGTCATCATTTACATTTGAAGCGCTTAATTTTTCTAAAAATAGTGGACCTAACCTCTCATGTTTCGCGATAGATGATTCTTCTATGGTAAATTTTTTGTCTAAATAGCTCGAACGTAAAGCTTTCGCAACAGTAGCATACAAATAATAGGTATACAAATAATATAGACTCTACCCTGAGAAATTATGCGTCGCAATAACAACTTCTCGCGAATCTTGATAGTGCAAATTACACTCGTTGAGCGAAGCGCCTCTATACCTAGAATAAATTGCTTAATTAGTTCTTGTCAAAATTAATAATAATTAAATTTTTTTTACCTTCCACTCCAGTGACAGTGATCTCGTACTTTTTTAAACATAAACTCATCTGTTATTGTGAAAGGGTTTTCACAGATATGACAGTTTTCAGCCTTTTCAAACTCTTCTTTTTCTTGTTTAGTTAATTTCATCTCAATATTTCTATCAAAAACTTCGTCAAAAATTTCTGCTAAATCTAGTAATTCTTTTATAAACCATTCAGCAGGATTACTACCTTTGGGAGAACTTTTATATTTTGACTCAATTCGTTCACAGTTAGATTTAAGGTAATAACCAATGCTAAAAGCTTCATGTTCATGTATTTTACGTTCTTCTTGTTTATTACATTCATTACCTTTATTACCCTCGACTTTTTTTTAAATACTTTCCAAATCCGCATAAATAACAATAGGAAGTCTTTTTTTTTCGAAAAATTTTTAATTTTAATTTTATCATCACCTTAACATAGGGTAAGTGAGGGCGTTTGTACGAATGCGTATGTTAGTACGAACAAAAATGATTTTGTTATTTTGATAGAGTAATTATTTAGTTAGATATTTAGAAAAAAATATTTTAAATGTATTATTGTTAAATAAATAATTTTGTCACATCACTTTTTAAAAATATTTATTTAGTTGAAAATAAAAAATCAATTTCATGTTCAAAATTCGTACTACCGCACGCATTCGGTCTTTTTCGCGTTGTTGCGGCTGATAGTACGAGAACCATAACCTCCATTTCAACAGTGCGTGGCCGCGTGGGTAGGTACCTACCTACTGCAATAAATCACCATGAGCACTGAAAAAATTATAGTAAAAAAAAAACGTCTTTGCTATTCACAAGAAGATTTGAAAGTTGCTTTAAATGAAGTGAGTATTATAGGAAAAAGTTTAAATTCGGTGGCCACAAAATATGGAATTCCCGAGGCAACTTTACGTTCAAAAAAAAAGGGTCTCAGACCGATAGATAGCAAACCCGGATTTAAGCAAGTTTTATCGAAAGAGCAAGAGCAGGAGCTCGAAGATTGGATTTTCTATTGCTCTCAGAACGGAAAACCAGTAGTAAAATCACATTTATTAAATAGTGTACAAGCATTTATTGAAAATTCCAAAAAACCCAACCCTTTTACGAATAATCGGCCAGGTAAAGATTGGTATAATGGTTTTCGAAAACGTCACCCGATAGTTGTTTCAAGGTTTGCTGAAAATCTTAACTTACGAAGATCCTCAGTAAGTAAAGAATTATTTGTGGAGTGGTTCAAAGAGACTAATGAGTACTTACAATCGGCAAATTTAATAAATGTTGGGCCGGATAGGATTTTCAACTCGGATGAAACGCCCTTGTCTCTAAACCCAACGCCTGAAAAAGTCTTGGCTAAAAAAGGGGCAAAAAATGTTCCTTTGATAGTTGGAAACAACGAAAAAGAAAACGTCACAGCTTTGGTAACTGCTAGTGCAGCAGGGGTGATTGCACCAACCTTTATATTATTTAAAGGCAAACTTTTACCAGAAAATGCTGCAGAATTTGCTCCAGACGATTTTTCTTTTGGATGCTCTGAGAATGGGTACATGAAGTGCAACAACTTCTATGAGTACATGGCAAACGTCTTCATTCCATGGGTAAATTAAAAAAAAATTAAAAAACCTGTTCTGTTTTATATGGATGGGCATGTGTCTCATTTAACCATGGAGCTGAGTGATTTATGTGAAGCTAATGAGATAGTTTTGATTTCTCTTCCACCCAATACTACACATATCATGCAGCCATTAGATGTAGCTTTCTTCAAACCTTTGAAAGTGGCTTGGCTCAAGCAAGTAACTCAATTTTTAAGTAAAATGTATCTTCCAGGATTACTTAAACACCAAGTAGCCCCAGTGTTGAAAGATACCCTTTTGTCGATGGATGTAATAAAAATCTTAAAGAATGGCTTTAGGAAATGTGGGCTATATCCATTTTCATTAGAATCTATTGACATGTCTAAAATTATTGGTGAGACAGTCAATGGAAGTGAAAGTAGTCAATCTAATTGTGTAAATCAAGAAAGCGATGGAGTTTCATCTTCTGAAAGTATATTGCAAATATTTAAAATACAAAGTGTATCTGCTGGTATTCATCTTATTGAGAAAGAGCTGAGTCCTGATGAAGTTGTAGCTTATCGGCTAAAAAACTTTGAAAACTTATTGGGTGAGGTAAAAATTAGTGAATTTCAAAAGAATAGTGGTAGAATTTGGCATGGATTGAAAGCCGATGAAAATCTCTATGAAATCTGGTTTGGATTAAAATCTTCAAGTACTTCCTCAACTTTTTCACAGGTCAGTTTTAATGTTTAAATACTATAAAACAACATATTTTATGTAAATGTTACATTTTACTTATTTAATACACAAAATAATAGGTAGATGAATCAGCAACTTCTTCTATTTTCTGTGAGTCTTCAGATGATCTACTAAAAGTAAATAATGATGCCACACAAGAGCAAGCATGCTTAAAGATATTGGGGGTCAGTGAAATTAACCAAGTTTTCTCGGACAAGCTTTGTGAAACACAAACAGTAAATGTGGTTGACAGTTACATCACAGTCTTGGATAGACCAACATCTGATACAATAGTGAGTTTAAAAGAGTTATGATTATAATTATTTTGTGAGCTTATATTCATTTTAAAACAATAACATTAAAAAAATATTTCAGATTTCAGAAATGCCACTAATACATATAGATTCTCTACCTGGCCTACAAACAATCAATATGGATTCCAGAGTAGACAGCCTACATTCATTTGCATTACAGAGCAACCCTTTGAAAATTCCAGACTTCTCAAAATATGCTCCACAAACTGCTGAGGATTCCCCAGTAAGTATCAAAAACTCACATGTCTCATAATAATTCATAAATTTATATAAAAATCTTAAAAGTAAAAATCTGTTTTAGGATCCAAACTTGCCCCTATTAGAGCTTATTTCAGCAGTAAATGCTGCAGACCCAAAACCAGATGAGAATAAACTTGCCACAGGTTATACTCATTGTTCGATAACTCCAGGTCCTTCATATAAAGTTTCATCGACTGCAGCAGATCCTTCGACCACTTGTCTCCTTCGACATCTTCATTTCATTCTTGTGGTGATTCATCGAGTACTGTAGATCCTCTAGTAAGCATTGATGATTAGTTTTAAAATCAAAAAGATACTTATTCTGCCCAAGAATAGAACATTACTTTAATTATTTAATTTTTACTATTTTAATACAAAATTTATTCAATGGGATCTCTTATTTTTATCAAATCTTTTTATTTTATAGATTTTTTAATTTATTATTTTATACTTGTGTACTTTTTATTTTTATCCAATTTTATAAGAATCAAAATATTTTATATTACTTTTTATTAATTTTTCAGAACATTAATTAGTAAGATTTTTTTCTTGAAAGTAATAATATTTACAGATTGATTTATATTTTAGACTAGGTATTCAAATAAATTAATAAATTAATAAATAATGATTTGTAAATATATTTAGTGCCATAAAATACAGTAAAAGTAAAAAACCTTTTCAATTTTCCCCAAACTCATTTCCTATTTTTTTTCCACAATTTTATTTACAGTTATAACAGCATAACTGAATATTTTTTACAGATTTTACCAGTTGATGTTAAAACTAAAGCTCCTATCTATTTTAATGAAAGTACACGTGAATCTATAGTGGGCAGAAAACCTTTTAAAAATATCACCGCTAAACTTAATACATCAAGTTCTGTTAATAAAATTGAAAAATCTAAAGGATCAATATCAGAGTATTTGGTTTATCCTCCTAGCTTACAAGAAGCTAGTAAGGATAAAAAATTCAAATTGAATCCAATAATAACCGGTGCTAAGTGGAAACAACAAGCAAAAAAAAAAAAAAGAAATAAAAGAAGAAAAAGAACGAAATAAAATTGGTAATAAGAAAAAAAGAGAAGAATCTAAAGCCAATAAAATTATAGAAGATAAGGAAAAAGCTGCTTTAAAACTAGAAAAAGATAAAAAAGCTATTGAGAAAAAAAAAGAAAAATTGGAAAAAGAGGCACTGAAGATACATCTTCTTGAACAAAAAACTCAGTTACTTCAACAAGTTGTGAGTGACAATACAAAAGAAGACGAAATTAATCAGAAATTGTTGGCTTTAAAGCAGGAGCTTCTTGATTTGCGTAATGATCAATAATGTAAAGATTACTTTCAGTTTGATTCAAAGATTCAGTATTATTAGTTGTATGTTTCGTTTTTAATAAATGCAATCTAATAAAATAATTATTAAATAAATATTACATTAACATATAATTTTGTTTTCTATTTTTTTCTTTTATTTAACCCATTAGGTCCCAAGAGTTATGAATTTTTTTTTGTACTTTGAGCTTATAAATCAAAGCGAAAAAGTTGAAAAATAATTTAAAAAACACCCTACTCCCCTATTTTCGGATATGCCCTACACGATGGCATTGTTTAAAATACTCAAAAATAACATTTTAATTTGTTAATAAACAAATTTAAAAAAAAAATGAAAATTTTTACGTCATTTTTTTTTTTTCAAGCTGGTGAACAATGCCAAAAAAATTATTTTTACCCTCAAAAAGTTGACCACGGGTGTTCACATTAGTTGAACTTTTCGTGCATATTTGATTTTTTTGGTTTCGATTTTTTTAAACAAAATGGCGGACTAAAAACTTCAACGCCAATAATTGTACGGCAGCGCATGGTTGAATAAATACCGAAAAATTACTTTTCATAAAAAATGACTGTGGTTCCTAAGATTTTTATGGTCGCTGATTATGAATCTGAGATCAGAATATCAAAATTGTAAGAATTGGGCCCAATACCATAGGACCCAATACTCAAAGTTAAGATTTTATAAAAACAAAAAATATCATATTTTACGTAGAATTTCAAGATCAAAGTATACTTGGTCGTTTTTCACAAAAAAAAGTCGTCATTTTCGAGTAAAAAATCAAAAAAAGTTCAAAGTATTGGATTTACTTTCATAGATCCACAACAGCTGGTCCCCGTGTGCCTGTAACGAATTGAACACAACTTTTGAGATGGCAAAAATATATTTACGAGGTTTTTGGGTTGCTGATAGTGTATCTGAGGTAAAAACATGAAAATCTCAAATATAGGGCCCAACACCGTAGGACCCAATAGTAAAAATTGAGATATCATAAAAATAAAAAATGCCATCTTATTCTGCGCAAAATTTTAAAATCAAAGTATACTTGGTCGTTTTTCGAAGAAAATCGTCATTTTCGAGTAAAAAATCAAAAAAAGTTCAAAGTATTGGATTTACTTTCATAGATCCACAACAGCTGGTCCCCGTGTGCCTGTAACGAATTGAACACAACTTTTGAGATGGCAAAAATATATTTACGAGGTTTTTGGGTTGCTGATAGTGTATCTGAGGTAAAAACATGAAAATCCCAAATATAGGGCCCAACACCGTAGGACCCAATAGTAAAAATTGAGATATCATAAAAATAAAAAATGCCATCTTATTCTGCGCAAAATTTTAAAATCAAAGTATACTTGGTCGTTTTTCGAAGAAAATCGTCATTTTCGAGTAAAAAATCAAAAAAAGTTCAAAGTATTGGATTTACTTTCATAGATCCACAACAGCTGGTCCCCGTGTGCCTGTAACGAATTGAACACAACTTTTGAGATGGCAAAAATATATTTACGAGGTTTTTGGGTTGCTGATAGTGTATCTGAGGTAAAAACATGAAAATCCCAAATATAGGGCCCAACACCGTAGGACCCAATAGTAAAAATTGAGATATCATAAAAATAAAAAATGCCATCTTATTCTGCGCAAAATTTTAAAATCAAAGTATACTTGGTCGTTTTTCGAAGAAAATCGTCATTTTCGAGTAAAAAATCAAAAAAAGTTCAAAGTATTGGATTTACTTTCATAGATCCACAACAGCTCGTCCCCGTGTGCCTGTAACGAATTGAACACAACTTTTGAGATGGCAAAAATATATTTTGGGTAGCTAATAGGGTATCTGAGGTAATAACATGAAAATTCCAAATAAAGGGATTCAAGGACATGCAGCACCACGTGGTTTTAAAAAAATTTTTTTACTTTTTGTTTTTTATTTCGTCGATCTTTTGATACGACGTAACTCACGTGAAATGATTAGAATGCAGGATCTCTGCACAGATTTTTTATCTCATTTTTTATTTTTATGATATCTCAATTTTTACTATACGGTCCTACGGTATTGGGCCCTATATTTAGGATTTTCATGTTTTTACCTCAGATACACTATCAGCAACCCAAAAACCTCGTAAATATATTTTTGCCATCTCAAAAGTTGTGTTCAATTCGTTACAGGCACACGGGGACGAGCTGTTGTGGATCTCTGGAAGTAAATCCAATACTTTGAACTTTTTTTGATTTTTTACTCGAAAATGACGATTTTTTTCGAAAAACGACTAAGTATACTTTGATCTTGAAATTCTACGTAAAATATGATGATATTTTTTGTTTTTATAAAATCTTAACTTTGAGTATTGGGTCCTATGGTATTGGGCCCAATTCTTACAATTTTGATATTCTGATCTCAGATTCATAATCAGCGACCATAAAAATCTTAGGAACCACAGTCATTTTTTATGAAAAGTAATTTTTCGGCATTTATTCAACCATGCGCTGCCGTACAATTATTGGCGTTGAAGTTTTTAGTCCGCCATTTTGTTTAAAAAAATCGAAACCAAAAAAATCAAATATGCACGAAAAGTTCAACTAATGTGAACACCCGTGGTCAACTTTTTGAGGGTAAAAATAATTTTTTTGGCATTGTTCACCAGCTTGAAAAAAAAAAAAATGACGTAAAAATTTTCATTTTTTTTTTAAATTTGTTTATTAACAAATTAAAATGTTATTTTTGAGTATTTTAAACAATGCCATCGTGTAGGGCATATCCGAAAATAGGGGAGTAGGGTGTTTTTTAAATTATTTTTCAACTTTTTCGCTTTGATTTATAAGCTCAAAGTACAAAAAAAAATTCATAACTCTTGGGACCTAATGGGTTCAAATAAGCAAGTATAGAAAATATTATTGCGTCAACGAACTTTTAAATTTAATAAATAAATAAATTAAAATATATTCAAAAGTAGATATCGTTATTAGTTGCTTTATATAACTTAATCTAACCTAAAATCGAACTAATCAATCGTTCGTACTAACAGCCTCGTACTAACGCCCGCCTTCGTACAAAAGGCCTCGTACTAACGCCCGCCTTCGTACAAAAGGCCTCGCACTAACGGCCTCTCGTTCGTACTATTAGCCGCACTTGTTTTTTTTTTTTTCAAACCAATTATTTTATTGTAAAATTAAAAGTATACTATCTGAAAATTACGCTATTATATCTAATAAGTTCAATTATTTATTTAAAAAAAAAAAAGTTGAATATTTTGGAATAGTTTTTGATTTATAAGCGTTTAAAGTTCGCAGTACATCTCTCATTCGTACAAACGCCCTCACTTACCCTAGTAATATGGATCGACCTTTGTTTATTTTTTGACAATCTATTTTGTGAAAATCTAGTTTTTCTTGTGATAAAAAGAAATGTAAACATGAATTACAAATATATTTTTTATTCTTGCAATTAGTCGATTGAGAACTGATGAGACGAGACAAAATTTTTATCCACACGTATTGATTATATATTTCAGTTTCATTTTTTTCGAATTCTTCTTGATTTGTTTCATTTATATAGTGATTAAGAACTAATAATAGATTGACATGTCGCTCTTGTTCAAACTTAGTCACATACATTGGAACAATTAAAAATTTATCGTCATTTTTATCGGATTTCTTTAAATAATAAATATTTACGGAAATGTTATTATTTTTCTCAAATAATGATGCTTGATCTGGGTGCACTGGAAATTTAATATTCGAAAAATTTAATTTCTTTTCATTTTTAGTACCATCATCATTTAATTCCTTATCATATTTTTTATAATGTTGAATTCTTTGAGCATTTTTTTTTACAGGATATAGTGCTGAATAAATTGACCATTTAAAGCATTGATTGTCTGAATTAAGAACGTTTATGCAAGCTTGTTTTTTTCTATGAACTTTGGTAAATCACAGTATAAACTACCACGAAATGAGCTATGTTTATTTACATTTATTCCAAGATTATTTATAGATCGAAGCTGCTATCCTGATTGTTTTTGTTCAAACTCCATTATTTCACGTTCAATAGGTTGTTGAATATTTGTATTAAACCACTCTTTTAAATCAGTTAATTTATAAATCACAGCTGCCTTAGTATTAAAATTTTCGACATCAAATTCTTTCTGATCTCCCTCTTTTTGTAGCATGTACTCAGCTGATAATACACTCCAAACTTTAATTTCATGAAGCTTTTTTAAAGCATTTTTTATACGTGGTATAAATAAAGTCAAAGCGTCTTTAAAAAACTCAGTAATATTCTTATGTTTCAAATTAATAACTGCTCCGGTTCGCACTCGATCTTGAAAGGCTGTATCTATATCAACCCTTGAAACTCTATCACTAAGTTTTAGTTTAATTCCAGTTCCCGTTTTAAACAGTAATTTTTTAAACTGTGTATGCAATCCACGAAGCGATATTTCAATATTATATAAATGACTTTTTTGCTGAGTTGTTAAGTTGTTATTTTTTAAATTTGATTTAATTTTTTTAAAAATGTTTTTCACATTAGCTGTCTATTTTTGAGCTTCGAGATTAAGGGGGTACATATACCTAAAAAAAAAACTCAGAAAAAATTTTGTAAGTCTTTTAAAAATTATTTATTCAAAAAGATATTTTTTCCCATAATATACACACATTTTTACATAGTTTTTTAAATTTAGAAAATTAAAATAAGTGTTTTTATAAGTGTTATAAAATTCAGCTTATTTAGGCTATAAAAGTTCATTGCTCGTAAAGTCAAAATTTTTCCTTAAAGCGGATGGACCCAGGACTTGGCATAGTTGTTGCACATGTGAACCCTCATGAGCGGAACCTCAGGCAACCAAATCCAAGCACTATTAAGCTACTTGCATACTCTAAAATTGCTTAGTGTGGTTAAAATTTTGATAGTTTTTATCATTTTAGTCAATTTCTGGTGTGCCATCAGCTTAATAATGCTTAGATTTGGTTGCCTGAGGTTGCGCTCATGAGGGTTCACATGTACAACAAGTGTGCAAAGTCCTGGGTCCATCCGCTGTCTGGAAAAATTTTGGCTTTACGAGCAATGCCCTCATTTTCTCAAAAATCACATATTTGAGAAAATGGCTTTTAAAGTTCTGAACAGATTTTGATGAATAAAATGTAACACATCAATACATAAACATTTATATTTTGAAAATATCTTGTCACAGGACTCTTGCTTGATGTAAATACTCTTTTGCATACAGCCGGATACTTTATTTTTTTTCTCCTGCTCCTAAAAAGACCCAATTAGCTTTTTTATCAAAAACATAGATCACACACTATTAGGCACCAAGACCAAGTTAAGACTTCGAGTCAGCGGAGTCTTCACATGCAATTATCTAAAAATTATCTTTAATTTTAAATCACAGAATTATTTTTTCACTTCACATTTGTACATAAACACATTTTTTTTAACAATTAAAAAACTTTATTAGTTTACCTGGTAAGAATTGGTCATTTATTCTTAAATTTTTTTTTTTTTTAATAAAACCAACTTATTTACTTCAGATTGAAATAATAACAAAAACAAAACCAAGTGAAGTAGAATTTCACTCGAAAGATGACTCAAAGAACAAAAAAGTCGTCGCGAACTTTTAACGCTGCAGAAATACCTAATTTGATATCGATAGATCGATATTCGATACTAATTGGTGTAATATACTAAAGTAGACTCGTAGAGGTAATATATGTCATATATTATGTCATAAAGGTTATAAACTTTTTCATGCGATCGATTCTAACTTAATAAATTGTTTTTAGCATTAGTCTTGAAATGAAAGTTAATCTGTCATTCTTAACTTTCATTATTAAGATATTGTGTCGCGGAAAAAAATCTAATCACAGATAACAAAATTTTCTGTTTTTTCATCGCTTTTATTAGATGAAAACGATATAAATACTTACAGTTCTGTTCGTGGATAAAAAAAAAAATTATACCTACATTGCGAAAATTAAAAAAGGAAAAAATACATCGAAAAAGCATTTGTACCTATAGTATCGTAGAGAGTATTTTTGCTTCTAGAACGGACTTAAAATTCTTGAATTTCAAAAAAAGCCATTTCAACGTTAATTTAATAAATTGAATGTCTTTATTAAATCAACTGTAACTTTTTTTCCCTAACGAATCAAGAAACGCGGTTTGCGGCATTTGAAAGCTGATGTAAAAGTACATCAAAAAACACAAAAAACTGAAAATTGATTTTTTGAAAAATTTTAGGTATATGTACCCCCTTAATCCATTTTTGGAGTTCAACATCATTACCGGGCTGTATAGCTTTTAAATCTTCATGTACTTCTTTCATCGATATTAAAAAAATTTCAAAGTCTGCTGTTTCCATTTTGAATCTATAGTATAAATAAATCTTGTTAAATTATATACTATTAACCTTTTAAAAGTTCAAAAACTATGTAAAGTTCACATGAGATGTTTCTAACACCGCACCGATGCTACTGAATGAGTTGAAGTTGGGCACGCTATTCTTAAACAGAGGGACCTCTACAGAGCTGTATATGATGAACTGTATAACAGGGTAAAAAACAATGAAAAAAATCTACAAGTACAGCACATTAATGGGATTCCTCAGATTCTCAAAAAAAATCAAAAAACTACTCCAAAAAACTGAGTCATCGTGGACGTCATACTCTCAGAATATATTACCAAAACTGCAGGAGTATCAAAAACAAGTTATTACAATTAAAATTAAATATTATACAAAATACTATTACTTATGATATTTTTGTTATTTTAGAAACCTGGCTCGATGACACTGTCTCGGGATTCTGAACTATACATTGGGGGCTTCAAGTTATTCAGGTCTGATAGGAACTTCGATCTCACTGGTAAAGACAAAGGTGGTGGCCTAGTCATATATGTCAAGGAGTCCATACAATGCAGTCTTATCTCTTCTAGTCAAAATGTACTTGAGTATATTTTTATTGAATTACACCACCATACAGTGTCAGAGGACCAGAACTTAGTCAATTGCTCCAATAGTTTAATCGGGATTGGATCATCCCAATCTACACTAAAAAGCCAAATGTTTTGTATGATGATCTTAGCCGTGATAAGCACTGGCCCAAACCAACCAAGTGGGTCGAACATTCAAGCAATGTCTGACAGAATTGATTGTTTGGTCGGTTTGACGATACTTAGACGATCTTCAGAGATCTTGAGCGAAAAGGAGTCATCAACAAGGTTCCATGCTAAGTCAAGGATGGACACCAATTCCAATTCTTGCAGGATTTTAAGCTCGTTGGTTGGACATTCACAAAGCTCAGGGAGATTTGAGGCCCATTCGCTAGGAAAGAATCCAGCTGAATCTAGCAGTGCTATCAGCTGTCTTCTGACCTCCAAAGCTGACTTTAAGTCATCCCCACCCGCTAAGAATTTCAAAATGCTAAAGTCTGAAAAGAATTTCCGAACTTTAGCATCTTTCTCTGAGGGCAAGGTATGATCAAGCAGTTCTTCCATTTTCCAAAATTTTTGAAGATCACAAGATTCGCAGTCATGTGGATATAAGACAGTGGGTTGCACTGTGTAATGACAACCGATCTTGCTGGGAGTAGGAGTATCTTCCCACAATCTCTCAAATGAGAAAAGTTTCTTGGTTTTCAATAAATTAGCGAATACTGGCTGAGAATTTTGTGTAGCGGGTGAAAAACCAGCAGAACCTGTAATTACCCATCCGAACGGAGTTAAGCGAGCGACGGGCTCATCCAAGGACTCCTTGTGACTTTCATCAAGCAGCAAATGTCCTGTGACTTGAGCAGGAATTAGCAAGTCAATGTCACCAGGCATTGCAAAGTCGGGGTCAGCTAGTGGAAGACCAAAAAAGTGTGTCCATTTTTTAATTGTGATTGGTATGTGGGGTACCAAGTTTGTAATCTTAGGTACGGTCAAGGCGTTAATTTTTATTGAAAAGCTTCACGAAGGGACTTGAGCTCAAACCTTACCTCTCGATTGCAGTTCACACCACTGATGGGTACTGGATACTGAATAACAAGCTAAGTTTAGAGACCGTGCGGCTGCTTCAGTGATGAGAGAGGCATTCGCAGCGGTATACAAAACCGCTCTACAGTAGTGCTCAAAAGTTTAGGCCACCCCCAAATGTTATCCATTTATTATGTGATTTTTGAGTTTGTAAGTGACCGCAACCATCCAAAACTTTAATTAAGTCATCTCTAACAGTTTTTTTCAAGCAATATACTCAATTACTCAAGGGAAAAATATTTGCAATATTCAAATTTAGTTCATAAATTTATTTTTACCCATATTTTAGTTTGAAATGTTATTTTTTTAAAAACTGCTATTTTAAGTCATTTTATGATTTTTGATCGACTGTTAAAAAATTTTATCAACTTTCAGGCTCATAATTTCCCCCCCCCCCTCCCTATTTTCTTTTTATGATCAAGTTTGAAGAGAAAAATTTTCAAGTTGTTATTTATAAAATTGTTCAAACCACAGCCAAAAAACGTATTTTTTTATATTCGAAAAATCACCGATTTTTCATTATTCAACCCTATTTTACGATTGAATGCATCTTTTTTTTTTTCAGGGTCAAAATTAAAAAAAAACTCATTTTTTATGTATTTACAATTTATTTATTAGAAACAATTGAAAATTTTTTTAAAAATAGTATAAAAACTATCTATTTTTCAGAATTTTTAACACTTTTAAAATTGAAGAAAGTTACTTTGTTTTTTGAATAATTTTGTTTGAACGAATAAAAAAATAGTTATTTTTGTTACGTTACAATTTTTATAATTTATTATATCAATATATCAATATATTATATCAATTTTGAGTGTTCTTGTAAAAAGTTCTTTAAAATTAAAAAAAAAAATTTATATTTTTAAAAAACAATAACAGCGCTACATAGTGGAAAAATTTAGGGAGCACAAAAAATTTGTTAAAAATATGTGTTTTTTAAAGTATTTATATTGATCAACTACAGTGTAGTCATGGGAAAAAAAGTGGTGCCAGAAAAAGATAAATGGCAAATAATCGGCCAATTTAAAGCAGGCAAAAATAAATCGGAAATATCCAGACTACTACACATAAGTAGACATTGTGTTAGAAAAACTATCAGTACTTATGAAGAATCAAAATCAGTTAAAAACAAAAGCCGATCGGGACGACCCCGGATAACAAGTGATAGAGAGGATCGATTTTTTGTTAAAAAAGTGAAAAAAGATCGTGCTATTACTGCAAGGAGTTTAAAAATTAAACTCAAAGAACAATCTGTTCTAATAATTTCAAGGCAGACAATAAACAGACGTTTGCTTCAAATGAATTTAAAATCCATCATCGCGGTCGGCAAGCCTCTTCTTACTTCAAAAAATAAAAAAGCTAGGTATGACTGGTGCAAGGAAAGATTATCATGGAGTACTGAAAAATGGAATCTAGAATTTTTTGGTGATGAATCCTCGTTTCAACTATTTTCCAATCGGCCCGTACGAGTGCGTCGTTTACCGAACGAAAAATATAACTCTGATTGCCTTGCTCCAAAAGTTCAAAAGGGTGGTGGGTCAGTGATGGTTTGGGGCTGTTTGTCTGGTAAAGATAAAGGTGAATTACATTTTATTAATCGAACAGTGGACAGTGATAAATATATTCGTATTATGAGAAACTACATGCTCCCGTCCAAGAAAAAAGTTTTTGGACGACGAAAAAATTGGTTGTACCAGCAGGATAATACTCCTTGTCATAAGTCTAAAAGAACAATGAAATGGTTGACAAACAAAAAAATTCCACTATTGACGTGGCCCGCCCCTTCACCTGATCTTAACATTATCGAAAACGCTTGGGATGAGATCGAAAGAATGATCAAGGATAAAAAGTTGGGAAATATAGAAGATTTAAAACTGGAGATTGCTGCAGCCTGGCAAAGTTTAAGCCCAAGTTACTATCAGAAGCTTGCAGATTCGATGGTTAGAAGAGTGAAGGCTTGGTACAATGCCAAAGCAGGAGCTACAAAGTACTGATTAACTAAAAAACTATTCAATTCAAAAGATATTTGTTATGTCTAAATTAGATAGTCTTATCAAAGTGTTTTTTTTTTTTTTTTTATTCGTTCAAAAAAAATTATTCAAAAAACAAAGTAACTTTCTTAAATCTTAAAAGTGTTAAAAATTTTGAAAAATAGATAGTTTTTATAATATTTTAAAAAAAAGTTTCAACTGTTTCTAATAAACAAATTGTAAATACATAAAAAATGAGTTTTTATTTAATTTTGACCCTGAAAATAAAAAAAAAGATGCATTCAATCATAAAATAGGATTGAATAATGAAAAATCAGTGATTTTTCGAAAATAAAAAAAATACGTTTTTTGGCTGTGGTTTGAACAATTTTATATATAACAACTTGAAAATTTTTTTCTTCAAACTTGATCATAAAAGAAAAATAGGGGGGGGGGAATTATAAGCCTGAAAGTTGATAAAATTTTTTAACAGTCGATCAAAAATCATAAAATGACTTAAAATAGCAGTTTTTAAAAAAATAACATTTCAAACTAAAATATGGGTAAGAATAAATTTATGAACTAAATTTGTTTATTGCAAATATTTTTCCCTTGAGAAATTGAGTATATTGCTTGAAAAAAACTGTTAAAGATGACTTAATTAAAGTTTTGGATGGTTGCGGTCACTTACAAACTCAAAAATCACATAATAAATAGATAACATTTGGGGGTGGCCTAAACTTTTGAGCACTACTGTAAGTGTGATCGAGTGCCCAAACCGATCGACCACTCGAACTCTAGCAGTGGCAATAAGAACCGTCTGTTCTGCGATCGAGCAGAATGTGTGGATCATTCTTGGTTCTAGGGGGTATTTTGATTTCCAAAAGTTTGTTGGTTCAGGGAGGCAATTGTGGCACAGGTTGCTGGTTGTGTTTTGAAGAGTCAACGTGAAGTAAAGCGTGGTGAGCCTTGCCACATACTAAGCAACGAGACGTTGAGGAGCAGATTTTTGTTGGATGTTCTCGGCGAAGGCAATTGATGCAGACCTTCAATTTATGAACCTGCTCTTTACGAGCAATAGGAGTCAGCTCCTTAATAGTGCCTTCACAGTGGCACGGCAGCGAACATAATTTTTAAAATAAATTCAAGGCAATCGGCAGGTCAAACATGTTGAAAGTTGAAAAAAGAATAAAAAATAACATCAAAATTATAGAGGGATAAATAATTGATATAAATATAAAAATACCAAAATGAGAGTGCATAATTATTCAATTAGAAACGTAATAAACCAACCCTTTGAAGAAAAAATCGAACGCGTTATAAGAGTCGTGCAGTTAAAAAAATTTCTGAAATTATTTTAATTAAAATATGAATTTTTCTGCGATAACATATCGAAGTTTAAAATTAATTATTCGTTATCATCCCAAACAATTGTACAGTATGTTCTATAAGTTGTGCAATAGAACAAGAACTAATACTGCACGACGAAGCAACTGAGAAAATTTGCAAAGATTTCTATTATAAGAAATAATAATTAAAAAACAAAAACAACCTGCCACCTATTTACTAAGTAAGCTGCAATATTCAACATTAGAAAAAAAAAAAAACTGAAAATAAAATTGATTTCGCTCAATCTAATTATACCAAAAAATCATACTTATGTAAATAAGACACTTGCTATGTTTATTTAATTTTATTTTTTGTAAAATATCATTCAATTTAGCTTAACATCACCTCGTACTAAATTAAATTAATTTATATTGCATTGTTATGCTTAGTAAAATAGGAATATATTAATTAGCAGCGCATAAAACTGTTTTGGCGTTGCAATGTATCATTTTAAAAAAGTTTCATTAATTTGATTTTCTTTGCAGTGCAGCGTTTGTCATGCGCTACACCAGCAAGGCCAACCCTTGCACCATTTTGCTTAAATGACATTAATAGTCATGCACTGCCCCGCACTGTATGCCAGGTTTGGGCATGTTCTGCAAGGTATTTCATCATTTTGTCATGTAATAAACTAAACATCGCGATGAAAGTTCACTGGTTCGGGAAGAACCGTAATAATGCACAGTATTACGAATTGGGGTGCACTGTTTTGGACTACTTCATCATTTACCGCACTGTAATGCACAGTATTCAGATTAAGGTGAACTATATTGCACAAATTTGTAGTGCACTTTGGTGTTTTGATTCGCTGTGTACTGCGCGGCAATGCAATGCATTGAGCTGATTAGCCGTGCACTGCACCGCAATGAATTGCACTGCACTAATTCGCTATGCGCTGCTCCGCAATGGAATGAACTGAACTGACTAGCCGTGCACTGCACTGCACTAATTCACCGTGCACTGTATCGCAATGCACTACACTAATTCGACGTGCACTGTACCGCAATGCACTGCACTGATTCGCCGTGCACTGCACCGTAATGAACTGATTCGACGTGCACTGCACCGCAATGCACTGCACTGCACTGATTTGCCGTGCACTGTATCGCAATGCACTGCACTGATTCGCCGTGCACTGCACCGAAATGCACTGCACTGATTCGCCGTGCACTGCACCTCAATGCACTGCACTACACTGATTCACCGTGCACTGCAATGATTCGACGTGCACTGCACCGCAATGCACTGCACTGCACTGATTCGACGTGCACTGCACCGCAATGCACTGCACTGCACTGATTCGCCGTGCACTGCATCGCAATGCACTGCACTGATTCGCCGTGCACTGCACCGAAATGCACTGCACTGATTCGCCGTGCACTGCACCTCAATGCACTGCACTACACTGATTCACCGTGCACTGCAATGATTCGACGTGCACTGCACCGCAATGCACTGCACTGCACTGATTCGCCATGCACTGCACCGCAATGCACTGCACTTCACTGATTCGCCGTGCACTGTACCGCAATGCACTGCACTGCATTGATTCGCCGTGCAATGCACCGCAATGCACTGCAATGCACTGATTCGCCGTGCAATGAACCGCAATGTACTGGTTTGACGTGCGCTGCACCAAGACGCATAGGAATGGGATGTTTCAAAATTTTTCAGCTGAATTTAAATGAATTTTATGGAATTTTATGTATGCACACATGATACATGCTTTTCTGATAAGTAAAATTGAAATTTTCAATCCTTTGGAATTAAGTTGTTAATTTTTTTAGTATTTTAATTTAAAAAAAAAACATTTTAAATTCTAGATATCTTGCTTTTGTTTATTCAAATCTCCTACGTCGTCTTTGGCTCGAGAAAAACGATCGATCGGTCATTCCAAGTTTATCGAACTCGGCGCCCAGGGTTTGGAGGGTTTAAGGCTTGAGGGGTAACTGACCGATTTTTTATCGAACTCGCGCACCCAGAGTTTTGGAGGCTTAGAGCTCGGGGAATGTCCGATCGATCATTTATCTAACACGGCACCCAGGGCTTTGGGGGCTTGGAGCTTGGGGGATAGCTGATAAGTTTTTATGTTGAACTTGACACCCAGGGTGTTTGGGGGTTTACCGCTTGGGGTATAGCTGATCAGTTTTCTTATGTAACTCGGCGCCCAGGGTTTGAGAGATTTCAGGTTTGAGGGATAACTGATCAATGGTTGGTTGAACGCGCCTGGGTCTGGATTTCTAGACCCGGAATTTCCCGGGTCTGGATGCATCCAGACCCACTATAAGGGACATAACGCCCATGAAGAGACCTTTTGAGAAGGTGTCCAGGTCAAGAACGTCATCTAAAATTTGGTAAAGAATGCCTTACATTTTTTTTTTTAATTTGACCCAATTTCTGGAAGATTATCCCCAGGTATCCCTGTCATCGGCGACCTAGTTGTCCGGATCAAAAACTGAACATAAATTTGTGTTGTCATCTAATCCTTAGGTCCTTACAAAATTTTATACCTCTAGGTCAGATTTGAACCAAAAATGAACGACGAGAGTAGAGGAAAAGTTTGTAAAATTAAATAATAAAATTGTTCGTGATTATTGATACAGGTACTTTATGAATGTTTTGAAAAAAAGAATAACCAAAGTCTGATTTTTTTTCTATTTTTGTGCAAAGCTGCATTCAAATCTGTGAGCTATAAATTAAGTAATTGCAAGATTATTAATTTTCTCATAAGAGCCAAGGTCAAGTTGTAAAAATTTAAAATGTGTCTAACTTTTTTCACAAGCTCCTCCTCACTTCAAAAATAGTTAATATAAAACTTTGTAAAGTTTTGAAACGTTTAAATATTGGTATTAATATATATATATATATATATATATATATACTAGGGGGGGTACCCCCATGCTCGCTTCGCTCGCCAACCCCCCAGAATTTTATGCTTGAATCTACACTTGTACCTACGCTTATACACATACTCTTGTGTCTACCTCTGTACCTACTCTGATACATACCATTGTTTCTACTTTTATAGCTTGTGACTACACCTGCACCTAATTTCGTGCCTACCTTTGTTCTCACCTTTCATCTTACTCCAAACCCTTGTAACTACCCTTGTTCTTACCGTTGCACTTACTGCTTTTTATACCTAAGCTCTTACCCACGAATATGCTCATGTTTATATATATATTTTTATCATGGTGATAACTGTAGTTTGAATTTTTTTCATTTTTTATTTCTAATTCTAAGACTACTTTGTTCTAATCTTTGATCATACTTTCATTTCAATCCTTTGTTAAACATCTGTTTCTATGCTTTTACCGACTTATTTTCGTCTTTTTATTCATTAACCTTCCCTGCTTTATAACGTTGCTACTATCCACGTCTGTTGAGTATTTTTTTCCGACTCTCTGTACTACGTCTGTTGATTTTTTTTACTTCCTACATATGTTAATAATCTTGTGCTTACTACCTATTTTTTACTCAAGCTTCTAACGCCAAACCTTCTGCACATGCATTTGTTTCTACATCTGTTTCTAGTCCCATGCTAACTCTAGTTCTCTATTTTTTTTTTTTTAATCTTCTACACTGAATCTAGCCTTGTGTATAATCTTTTTTATCCTCTTGTACTTACTATTCTAAATAACCCTATAACAAACCTTGTTCATAACATTGTTTCAAACTTGATAACTACTGTGGTAACTTCATTGTACCTACTGCCGTACCTGGACTTGTCATTACGTTTGTAACTTTGAACCTACGCTCATATGTACATTTTTGCTTAATATTGTTTCTATCTCTTTCACATGAATCTACTTGCTTAAATTTTGGTGTTTGCTGTTGTTTTTTCTTTTTTTCATGCTTTGGTCTCTAACTTTGAATCTTTGTTCTCATCTTTGTGAAAACTATCTTTTCTATTGTTCTTCTCAAATTTTTTTGTAATTGCAATCGTGAAACTAATCATCTTCATACAATTTGGCCCACACAGCTCTTTAACTTTTTTGACAAATATTTCCTACATCCTTTTACATTTGTTATCAACGCTTTTTCTACGTAGGTCTGTCCCAATCAACCTATCTTGATTAATATCGAAGTTTATCTTACGACACCAGTTTCCAGCCATGTGTAGCCTTTTTCACTTTGTTATTATTTTCATACTTTAATTTGTAACTTTAAACGTATGTTGTACTTTTTTTTTTTTTTTTTTTTTTCTCAACATCTAACCCTGAAACTAACATCTTTTATACTATTGTTTTCGATCCTGTACAAACCTTTGTAGGTAAACACTTACCCACTTTTGAATCTACTGTTGTACCTACCCTCTCGCCAAACCTTGAAGCTCTCTAAGCGAAGCGCACGCACCATTGTATTATATTATCTAAAACAAGTTTTGTCGAAGCTTCATTTAAATTAATCGACAATAAGTTATACATATATATATATATATATATATATATATATATATATACATACATATATATATACCCTTTACCTTTGCGCTACGTTCAGAGTTCATATTCATTTAAACTTTCGTGGTTATAGATTCATTGGTTTTGTTTCAGTTTGTATACTAATAATTATTATTTTCATGATTATAATCGATAATTTCGAACACTTGATTACATAATTATTTTTTCATTAAATCTATTCTCTAGATGTTTTAATTGAATTGTAATATAAAAATTAAAAATAAAAATTTAAATTTTAAATTTTGTTCTTCAACCAATCACATTACGAATAAAATGCTGACATCCTTTTTGGGTTCTCTCTTTTATCTTTGGATATTAGTTAATTTTTTTAATGCTTCGTAGTTACTTTTTAAATTTCTTCTATAGATACATAGCTGATAACTTGTATCAAAAATTAGTGATTTGGGTAGAAACTGATAACATATATCAAAAATGGGGGGCGTAAGTAAAAAAAAGGGCATGGGGGGGGTTATTAGAAAAGGGTTTAATTTATTAGCACGGGAAAAAAAAAGCAAACGCACGAGAAATTTTAGGTCAAATTCACGGGAAAAAAGACATTTGCACGGAAAAATAAGTGATTAAACGGAAAAGAAAATAAATGCACGGGAAAAAAATGCTTGAGCGGAAGTTAAGTGTATTAAACGGGAAAAAAAATATATTGAATGGGAGTAGAATTAACATTGCGCGGGAAAAAAATGTATGAAACGGCAATAGAATTGATCTCGCACAGGAAAACGTCATATATTTACTAGTGAATGGATTATCCCACGATACTATTCGATTTACTATTGCACCTGCCACACTTACCCAGTTAATAAATTTTGTTTCCTGCCCTATAAGTCACTTTGTTGTAAGTTAATTTATAGTATCCCTGGTCACTCTAACCACAAAATAGTATATAGTACGAGTGCAGTACGTCAACAGGGCTCATTAAGAACCTCGTGCTGTGCTTCGCTACGTACTTGGGTCCTTAAAACGGTGACGATGCTGAACCTGTACTATAATATACTATTTTAAGTGCATTTATTATTCTACCTACGAGAACGTGCTATTATATATGATATCTTTGTTATTTACTTCGTTGTAATCTAATTTTAAGTGCATTCAATTATCTATTTATGCGAACGTGTTACCATATATTTGTATCACTCGATGTACTTGTCAAGCGACCAAATAGGGTTATATCCCAAGGCCGAAATAAAAACCTTTTACAGTCAGTCAGTCAGGGTTGGATAAGTTTTTTTGGATTTGGTTTGTTTGAAAATTATTTAAAAAACAAAAATAATTCAAACATTTTGTGTGGATAATCGAAAAAAGGACCATTTGGAAAAATTATTGATGATTTTGCTCATCATTCGGTACCAGAAAGCGATTTCCAAAGTTTCTGCAATCGATGATCCAAAAAAAGTTATCCAACTCTGAGAGGAGGACCCGCTAGGACTAGACATTTGGGTTACTTCTTTGGGTTTTTAGCTAATTTTCAAACAATTTGTGTTCAAAACTTGAGCCAAAGGCGGGAGTGTCAAGGGTTTGCTAAGGGTTAGCTCATACTTTTCCAGCGTCGAGTGTAATGTTTTTTTCAACTCAAAGCAAGCAGTTCAAACTTCCTGCTTGGGAAAAATCAGAAAGTTTGAACTTTCTGCACCGTGTGTGAAAAATAAATTTTATAGAGTTAGGAAGTTTTTTTAATCACAATTTTAATGTTTAGAAGGACAATAATTGATGCATTTATCGCAACGTATTCAAAGTTTTTGCGCGCACGCGGAGATCTAAAGTTTTTGCGCACGCGCGGAGTACCTGGGTTTGCGCGCACGCGGGATAATTTAGTTTGCACGTACGCGGAACACCTAAGTTGCGCGTGCGCGCAAATTTTTGTTTGAAAGTGTAAGTTTGCGCCTACGCGGAGACTCCTCCGCGTACGCGCACGCGTACATACATGAATACATATATGAATATATTTGGATGATAATTACAAAATAAAAAAAATAAAAAATAAATAAATAAGGATTTAAAGTTTAACAAGAATTTTTTAAATAAAATTTTACAATTTACTAGCTCTTCTGAGCGCGCTTCAAGCGCGCATAGGAAAAAACAATAAGAGTAACCTCAAAGTGTACTTTTCGAATATTTTAAAAACTTCTTCACCAATCAGCTCACGAATAAAAATCTTACGCAATATGGCGATAGCTCTCTTTTATAAAGGGATTAAAAAGAAAAATTTACTCCATGATAAATTTAATTTTTCTGAAAATAAAATCTTTTTTTCATTTTTTTCAAATTAAAAACTTCGATTTTTCTAATTAATTTTATAATAAAATTTTTTAAAATTAATGAATTCAAATTTTAAAATTTTATATAGTTTAATCATACCATTAAAAAAGAATTAATAAATTAAGAAAATATACAAAACTTGTAACAAAACATTAAAAATGGGGGGCGCACAGTGAACGGATCCGAAAATCTTTGGAAAGAATCTATTTAAATGAAGGAAAATAAAGCTAGAGAGATGTGGTCAACGACAATCAAAAGCTAATTTAATAACAATCATAGGAAAAATATAAAAATTATAGGTTTTCCATTCCTAACCTGAAAAAAATGCAGAAAAAAAAAAAAATCACGAATGTGTAATTTCGTCCAAAATCTGAAAAGAACGAATACGATTGTAAAATCAATTTTTTTTTAGTTTATGGCAAAAATAAATGATTTTATAAACATTTCTTCTACTGTTTTTAATTAAACATGTTTAAATCGTAATTATCGATAAAACAAACTATTTTTTAAACATAAAATTCATGTAACTTCATAAAATATACTATGTAATTAAAATATATTACGTGAAAAATGTAAAAAATCATACAACCCCATAACTGAATTCCTCAGACCTCTACAACTCAATAACCGAAATCATCAGGCTCTTACAACCCTATAACTGAATTCGTCAGACTTCTACAACCCAATAACCGAATTCATCAGGCTCTTACAACCCTATAACTGAATTCGTCAGACTTCTACAACCCAATAACCGAATTCATCAGGCTCTTCCAACTCCATAACGAAATTCGTCAATTTCCTACAACCCTATAACTTAATTCATCAACCTTCAATCCTTCAAACATACAACTCCATAACGAAATTGATCAGATTCTTACAACCCCATAACCAAATTGATCAGACTCCTACAACCCATAACTGAATTCGTCAAATACCCACAATCCTATAACCATGTTCGTCAAACTCCTACACAACCCCATAATAGAATTTGTCATACTTCTACAACCCTAACTTCGAAATCATCAGACTTCTATAACCTATAAAAGAATTCATTAGACTTCTACAACCCCATAACCGAATTAATAAAGCTTCTGAAACCAATAAGCAAACTTGTTAGACTTCTACACACTCATAACTAAATTCTTTAGACTTCTATTTATTCTTCAAGCCTACAACTCCTTAACCGAATTCGTCAGACTTTTACAACCCATAATTAAATTCATGAGACTTCTGCATATTCCTTAAGCCTAAAACCCCATAACCAGGACTTCTAAAACTCCATATCTTAATTCGTTAGATTTCTCAGTATTTCTCAAGTCTACAACCCCGTTAACTGAAATAGTTTTAATTTTACAACCATATTCATCAAGCCCCTACAATCTTGCAACCAAATTTATCAGACTTCTACAACCCCATACTTGAACTTGTCGTATTTGTAGAACCTAACGGATTTCCCTTTACTTCTACAACCCCATAACATAACTCATCTGACAAAAAAAATTGATTAAAATCAACAAAATTCGTAAAGAATTATCAATGATCCAAATCATTGGTTTTTGGACTTATGGTAAAAAAAAAAAAAAAAAAAAAAAAAATGATAAAAATGAGCCTTATGATCATTTTATGAATCTTTGGGATCTTTAAAAATGATTATAAGGATCATTTTGTGATACTCACAAATTCATCGGATCATTCCAAAAATTTCACAATCTTTTAAAATACTTCGTACAATTATCAACTAGGATCAAAACTTTGTTTTCCATGTATTATCTTTCTAAAATAATTGTTCATTGCTATTATCTTTTAAATACATTTTTACTGCGTAAACTTTATAATTAGAATCGGCAATAAATGGAAGTTTTCTATCATTGGAATTTTTTTTGTCTACCGAAAGAAAATTTATTTTCTCTCTATGTAAAATATATTCGGCAATTGAAATTTCGATTGTTGGAAGTTTTCAACATTTCAAAAATTCTTAAGGACAATTTTTAACCACTTTAATTAGAAGTGATTTAGCTTGTCCTGACCATCTTTTGTTACGAAAAGTATGGCATACTCGGAAATTATTGAACTTGTGGACGCGTTAAATCTGATAAAGAAGATGATTGTAAAAATATAATCGAAATAAATTGTAGAAATAAAACGAATTGGTGAATTCAGGCATGTAATTGGAGTTTGCTGAGTCGAGTTATAAAGTTGTTGAAGTCTGATCAATTCGGTTAGGGGCCATCCATTAATGATGTCACGTTTTTATGATATAGTCTGCTAATACTGTAGCGCTACGAGACTATAACAAATTAGTGTGACATCATTAATGGATGACTCCTTATAGAGTTGCAGGAGTATAAAAAATTCAATTATGAGGTTGTAGGCTTGAAGAATGGATTGTTGTTGAATTTGCGATCACTTATAGGGTTGTAGAATATTGACGGACTCAGTTATGGGGTTGTAGAATTCTGACGAATTTGGTTATGGGTTTGCAGACTTTAGGAATAGATGTCTAAAACCCCATAGCTTAATTCGTTAGACTTCTATGTATTCCTCAATCCTACAACCCTGTTGAGTGGATTTGTCATAATTTTACAACCCTATAGAAATTTTTGATATACTCCTACAACCCTATAGCCGAATTCATCAGACTCTTACAACCCGTCTAGCTCCTGCAATCTCATAATTAACTTTATATGCCTTTGCAACCCCATAACTAGATTCGTTAGACCTTTACAACTACATATCCAAATTCATCAAGCTCCTATAACTCCATAACTGAAATCGTCAAACACCCACAACCCTATAATCATATTCATCAGATTCCTACACAACCCCATCATAGAATTTGTCTGACTTCTTCAACCCTATACTCAAACTTATCTAACTTCTACAACCTATAAAAGAATTCGTCAGACTTCTACAACCCCATAACTGAATTAGCCGAATTCCTTTAACTCCATAACCGAATTCATCAGCCTTTTATTCCTCAAACTTGCAATCCCATTACCATTTTGATCAGGCTCTTACAACCTCATAACTTAATTGATCAGATTCCTACAACTACATAACTGAATTTGTTAAACGCTCAAAATCTTATAACCAAATACGTCCTTTATATGTAATTCTCAAGCCTATAATCCCATAAATGAATTCGTCAGAACTATATAACCCTAGAAGTATATTTGTCACATTTTCATTAAGTCTAAAAATCTATGATTTGGTGGATCATTGATAATTCTTCTTACACAGCGAATAATTATAAAAAAAAAGTTGAATGAATTCCACGATAAAGTGCAAAAAGAATGCAATAGTAATACAAAGTGCACAACAATCAAAATGACATGAGACATCGTTGTTTTACGAATTTTGTTGATTTCAATCAATTTTTTTTTGTCAGATGAGTTCGGTTATGGGGTTGTAGAAATAAAGGGAATTCTGTTAGGTTCTACAAGTACGATAAGTACAAGTATAGAGTTGTAAAAGTCTGATAAATTTGGTTGCAGGGTTGTAGGAGCTTGATGAATATGGTTGTAGAATTTAAACGATTTCAGTTAACGGGGTTGTAGACTTGAGGAATACTTAGAAATCTAACGAATTAAGATATGGAGTTTTAGAAGTCCTGGTTATAGGGTTTTAGGCTTAAGAAATATGCAGAAGTCTCATGAATTTAATTATGGGTTGTAAAAGTCTGACGAATTCGGTAAAGGAGTTGTAGGCTTGAAGAATAAATAGAAGTCTAAAGAATTTAGTTATGAGTGTGTTGAAGTCTAACAAGTTTGCTTATTGGTTTCAGAAGCTTTATTTATTCGGTTATGGGGTTGTAGAAGTCTAATGAATTCTTTTATAGGTTATAAAAGTCTGATGATTTCGAAGTTAGGGTTGTAGAAGTATGACAAATTCTATTATGGAGTAGTGTAGGAGTTTGACGAATATGGTCTGATCAATTTGGTTATGGGGTTGTAAGAATCTGATCAATTTGGTTATGGAGTTGTATGTTTGAAGGATTGAAGGTTGATGAATTAAGTTATAGGGTTGTAGGAAATTGACGAATTTGGTTATGGAGTTGGAAGAGCCTGATGAATTCGGTTATTGGGTTGTAGAAGTCTGACGAATTCAGTTATAGGGTTGTAAGAGCCTGATGATTTCGGTTATTGAGTTGTAGAGGTCTGACGAATTCAGTTATGGGGTTGTATGATTTTTTATCATTTTTTACGTAATATATTTTAATTACATAGTATATTTTATGAAGTTACATGAATTTTATGTTTAAAAAATATTTTGTTTTATCGATAATTACGATTTAAACATGTTTAATTAAAATCAGTAGAAGAAATGTTTATAAAATCATTTATTTTTGCCATAAACTAAAAAAAAAATTGATTTTACAATCGTATTCGTTCTTTTCAGATTTTGGACGAAAATTACACATTAGTGATTTTTTTTTTTCTGCATTTTTTTCAGGTTAGGAATGGAAAACCTATAACTTTTATATTTTTCCTATGATTGTTATTAAATTAGCTTTTGATTGTCGTTGACCGCTTCTCTCTAGCTTTATTTTCCTTCATTTAAATAGATTCTTTCCAACGATCTTCGGATCCGTTCACTGTGCGCCCCCCATTTTTAATGTTTTGTTACAAGTTTTGTGTTTTGAATCAGTGCAGTGCATTGTGGTACAGTGCACGGCGAATTAGTGTAGTGCATTGCGATACAGTGCACGGCGAATTAGTGCAGTGCAGTGCATGGCTAGTCAGTACAGTTCATTCCATTGCGGTGCAGTGCACGGTTCATCAGTTCAGTGCATTGCATTGTGGTACAGCGCATAGCGAATTAGTTAGTGCAGTGCAATTCATTGCGGTGCAGTGCACGGCTAATCAGCTCAATGCATTGCATTGTCGCGCAGTACACAGCGAATCAAAACACCAAGGTGCACGACAAATTTGTGCAATATAGTACACCTTAATCTGAATACTGTGCATTGCAGTGCGGTAAATGATGAAATAGTCCAAAACAGTGCACCTCAATTCGTAATACTGTGCATTATTGCGGTTCTTCCGGAACCAATGAAGTTTCATCGCGATGTTTAGTTTATTACAAGACAAAATGATGAAATGCCGTGCAGAACATGGCTAAAACCTGGCATACAGTGTGGGGCAGTGCATGACTATTCATGTCATTCAAGCAAAATGGTGCAAGGGTTGGCTTTGCTGGTGTAGTGCATGACAAACGCTGCACTGCAAAGAAAATCAAATTAATGGAACTTTTGGAAAATGACACATTGCAACGCCAAAACAGTTTTATGCGCTGCTAATTAATATATTCCTATTTTACTAAGCATAACAATGCAATATAAATTAATTTAATTTAGTACGAGGTGATGTTAAGCTAAATTGAATGATATTTTACAAAAAATAAAATTAAATAAACATAGCAAGTGTCTTATTTACATAATTATGATTTTTTGGTATAATTAGATTGAGCGAAATAAATTTTTTTTCCAGTTTTTTTTTTTTTTTCTTATGTTGAATATTGCAGCTTACTTAGTAAATAGGTGGCAGGTTGTTTTTGTTTTTTAATTATTATTTCTTATAATAGAAATCTTTGCAAATTTTCTAAGTTGCTTCGTCGTGCAGTTTTAGTTCTTGTTCTATTGCACAACTTATAGAATAAACTGTCCAATTGTTTGGGATGGTAACGAATAATTAATTTTGAATTTTGATATGTTAGCGCAGAAAAATGCATAATTTAATAAAAATAATTTTAGAAATTTTTTTAATTGCACAACTCTTCATAACGCGTTCAATTTTTTCTTCAAAGGGTTGGTTCATTACGTTTCTAATTGAATAATTCAAGATTTCCTGGAATATTTTACCTATGTTCGAATAAATTTGTCATTTTCAAATTATGCACTCTCATTTTGGTATTTTTATATTTATATCAATTGTATACATCCTTCTATAATTTTGATGTTATTTTTTATTCTTTTTTCAATTTTTAACATGTTTGACCCGCCGATTGCCTTGAATTAATTTTAAAAATTGAGTTTGCTGCCGTGCCTCTGTGAAAGCACTATAAGTTTTACACAAAAATTCAAGTTGTGAGGTCCTGAACAAAGGGGACAAACATTATTCAAAGACTTTTTGCGTTCGACCTATCACCTTTCGATGGGCCAGGTTCTGAGGATTTTGAAACGGTCAAAGCAGCTCGAGGGGGCCGCGTTGGTGAAGGTTTTGCCTGATGATTATGGCGTACGAGGCCGTGAATTATTATCAATCGACCCAGCAAATTCGATTGCATGGACTAGATTTTCCTGAAATTCCACTAGCCTTTGAAACGAGGTGTAGATTTTTTTGCGTGAGGGATTTAGAACATATTTCTCATGTGAATTGAAGAAATAATCCTGGGGTCCCTCGCCTCCAAGTCCTCCCATGCACCTGAAAAAGCAAGATCAGTAACATAGGTAATTTTGACGAGCTCAGCTGCTTCGCCAGTAAGCTTGGATTGTAAAAAAAGGAATTTTTGACTCCCGGTTAGACCAGACACATCATTGATCATTGATGTGAAAAGATCTCTAAAGCTTTCTTATTTTCATGGGTCTCCATCGAAGGCTGGGATCTCAATTTGTAAGAGTTGGATCTGCTGCATCTTGGACTGGACCCTAGTAGTGGGTGCTTGCTGATTAAAGACTTCAAAGAAGCAAAGAAAAGGAGAAAAAGATTCGCCTTTTTTTTTATCAATAAGTTATAGCAAAGACTCTAACTTATTCCATGAAGCAAAAGACTTCAAGGTTTTAGGCAAATTTATGTTATTAAACAATACATGCCATCATGAAAGTTTCAAAATCAAAGACTTTAAAGAAGCTAAAAAAAAATTTTCAAGTTGAGTGAAGAATCCAACTTAATCAATGAAGCAAACTCCAAAGTTTTGTAGTAAAGACTAAAATATATCAAAAAAATTAATACATTTAATTATATTTCCAATCACATATTATAAATTCATGAATATATAAATTCAAAGTGAAGCAAAATGTCTTAAAAGACACAGTAAGAAGCATTGAATAAAGTGTTAGTTGCTTAAGCTTGTTCGACAAAGAATTTATGAATGGATCTCCAAAGTGTACGCTCAGTTGAGTGGCTCATACACTAAACTATCCAAGAAAGCAGCTATTAAGCAAAAAAATCAACATCCGTATCATAAATTCTTGATCTTACAACCTATACTAGTCATGACAATGTCTCAATCATGCATTTTCATCAAAAAAATTAAATCTAAGAAAAACTTACTTGACTAAAGCATACAATAGGTGTATTAACAGAATACACCAATCTAAGTAATAAAAAAAGAAAGTTTTAGGCTTGTATATACAGCCTAATTAGAATCTTATCTGTAATCTGCCTTACGCTGGGCAGAAAATTCAACAAAAGACTATAGTGGTAATGCCCAAGTATAACTCATTAATTTATAATAAATATTGATTACATTAAGGTTATAAAAAATAAAGTCGAATTCAGAAATGAATCAGACTTAATATAAAGAACAAAAAAAAGCAAGATGCCTGTTGGCTGAATGTAAACAAACCTTGAGGGCAATTAAAGACCAATGAACAAGATTACAAAAAAAAAAATCTTACTGCAAACAATAATAATAAGAACAATCTCACAATTTTCATTCTTCAAAGTGACATCAGGGGTCTGCAATTTGATGAGATTGTAGCGGTTGTAGGTTGCCTGGTTGACCTACTTATTTTAGTGTATCCAGTAACATGATCTAACCTTCTTGAATCAGCCGACGAGCTAGTATTGCACGATGAAGGGTTTGGTCTCCAAGTTGACCTACTTTAGTCGACTGCGCTCTTTGTTTGATCATATCAGGTATACACCGGCGGCGTCGCCGATGTGGTTGATAGCGTAAACAAGCTTTTCAGGAATGCCCGTCGTCTGATGCCGCAGCTGGCTGCTTATTTTTAGATTCTTCTAGTGTTGTCAACGGCACGTATCAGCTCCATCGTAGTTTTTTTTCTTAAGCTAAAGCACCTTCTCTCTGTGAGCAAGGTGTGAGAGTTGTTGTTGGACCGTGGGCGTCCGCCGTGCTCATCCTTAGCAGTTGACAAAGCGGGTGTAGTGTGTTCAACTGATAAGCTACGGCATAAGTTAGTGTGAGTGGGGCGAGGCCTTGGTGTAAAGGGCCGCACGCGCGCGCACTCTACTTTTCTCCCGAAACTGCGCGCCTTTCTTGACCACAAAATAGCCACCGTTCGTTCTTACAACGGCAAAATGTCAAAAAATGGTGCGACAGAAATGATGTCGTGAATTGGAGTTGTAGGTCGAAGAATGACCGGCCAGTTCACGAAAGGATGTAAATATTTATCGTGATGAAACTCGATCTTTTATTTTATTTAGTTGCATACTCGTGACGCGGGGAAAGGTATTACGTCACAAAGAGCTCGGCGATGTAAACCAAGCTTTTTTTTTTCACTTTCACCCACTTCAATTACTTCATTTCACTGGCTGAAGTTTCAAGTTCTCGAAGGACCATGTTACGAAGTTTATAGCCGTCTCGTTAAGAATACTGGATAACGGCGTGGCTTCAAAAGAGGAAAGTGGAGCGAAGTAATCTGGGGTGAAATAAGGCACTTATTGACACTAAAATTAACTGTATTATGTACACTATTTACAAGAGAAGAACGGTAGCTTTAGTCGTGATCACAAGGGATGTACGACGACTGCAGGGCGTAACGCAGGTTTTTTATAAACGAGGAGCAACGCGTTCATGCTGTAACAGTGACACGGAGCGACTGACTCCGGAAGGCTGATCGGAGCGATAAGACGCTGCCGTTGCCGATCTTATTACTGTTCGAGCCATATCAAAGGGAAGCTCTGATTGGCTCAAACATTCTCTTTGTTCTGTGCATTTGTCTATGTGCACGCGGCCATTTTCTCTTCTCCTTTTCTCAAGGCCATTCTCTGCTGTTGTTATTAGTTTATTCAGAATTTTTTGTTTGTAAGATTAAGTGCTGTGTTAAAAATAAACTAAATCACTGTTTTTATTAAATTGTGTCTTTCTCCAATTTTTTTTAACAAGCCTCTCCTACCAGATTTATCTGGCAAATAAAAAATTAATTTAATAGACTGGAACAGCCATAAAACGGTTTTTTCAATAAATTACACAAAAAAAAATACGCTCGAAGCCTACTGCACATACAGGGAGGCAGTCGATGACATTTTTTTTGTCTTTTTGTGAAGTTTAAGAAAAAAATATAATAGTCTAGGAGCCAAGGGCGTTTCGAAGCCTTTTCCGTTTAAATGGAATATTTCAGTATATACTCATGTCCTCGACCCTACTGAACACGATTTTTTTAGTCGGAAGTTCAAAATCATGTCAGTTAAATAATTATTGACAGATTTGACCTGTAAAAAAATTTTTTTTAATTTTTATGTTAAAAACATTTTTTCATATTTTTCAAGTCAATACAACATAAAAGGACTCTACATATTTTTCTCTAGAGTTAGCCATTTTTAAGTTAAAAATTGTTAAAATTTCAAAAAAAGGCCATTTTCAAAGTCGAAAAACAAATTGAAAAACGATTAATTGAATAACTTCAATAAATCTAACGTATTCTTCAAACCTTGTTTAACGGGTTTTCATTTAGCAACTAGAGGATTTTTCAACTTTTACCTATTAATTCTGATCATTAATTTAGCGCTTGCAGGCTGTCATGGCGCTCTTATCTCGTGTGACACATATATAACTGTTTAGAGCGCGCTTGGTTATGATTTGAATTGTATGATTTTAAAGTAAAAAAGATCATGTCTTCGTAGGTAGTTACTAAAGAATTAAGAGTAAGTATAATAATATATAAGACTAGGTATAAGAATAAGTAGCCTCAAAATTATTTTTTTTTTTGGTATCTTACAAAATTACGTTTTAGTAAATTCAATGGTTTTTTAGCCTAACTCATCGAAATCAAACACTCACGTTCGCATTTTAAAGCTTTTGGATCAAGCTTTAAAATAAAACCTTAAACGTTAAAAAATATTAATTTATTGAGTCACAGCATCTATTCTACTTAGCATGGTAATATTAGGTACACTTTCCTTACATAAATCTCTAAAAATTTTACGATACATTATTTAGATCTCTAAAACCTGAAAAGCTAAAAAAGCTAAAAAGTACTTTCAAAATCTATAGCAAAATTTTTAGAATTAATATACATATATTTTTTTCATATATAAAGACGAAAATAATGCAATCAATCACATGTACATTGTACAATAGGCTTTGAGTTGGAATTTTTTAAAATTAGCAAGAAAATCATTTTTTTCTAAAAAATACCATGCGTTTTATATGAATAAAAAGTGTTGAAAGGCCCATTGGCATTTTTTATAAGTGTTTTCTTTCATCTTTAGGTGTATGAAAATAATTCTCAAATTTTCGCTTAAACCTTCGTTCCGGATGGTGTGACCTCTCCTTGTATGTAACTATCATACTCCTGGCTAACAATTTTAAACTTTATTATACTAATGCAATGAGCAGTTGAGTTGTAAAAAAAAAAAAAGATAAAAAAATGATCTCAGGTTCTAGCGCACATTTCTCTCTGTTCACGACACCATGTGGTTCATACAACTAGAGTTAGACCGTCTCGCAAAAAAAGATATGCAGAGGACGATCCACCAAGATTCGCTGAGACTGAGGATCTAATGATAGTTCCCCACCACAGTTTTACTCACCACATAAATAAATCTCTGCTGCTACTACTGAGGGTGTCTAAGCAATCTCTGGCTGAAATCAGGAAAGATAAAAAAAAAAAAAAAAAAAACCAACGCCCGCCCAGCGTTTCCACGTCCACTTACTGCTCTCAAGGGTTCTAAGGTTAAGAGGACCGTCTATTTTAAGATCGTGGCGAGTTAAATAAATTTATGTAATTAAATTTAGGAAAAAAAACCTATATATAATTAAATAAATATAAGCACGAAAAACTCAGCGAGCTGTTATTTATTTAACCCTGAAAAGCCTGAAATGAATAAATTTTTTTGTCGATTTCTAACTGTAGAATCGTACAAAAAAAATAAAAAAATGAATAAGGAAATGCCCTTGTCTACTATTTTTGGGTATGCTCTTTACAATGGTGTAGTTAAAATTAATAAAAAAATTGATTTTCAATTGTTAATTAACAATTAAAAATAAAATGTAAAAAATAAGTGCATTTTTTTTAAACTTTAATAAAAGTGGGAAAAAATTTGTTTTTGCTATTCTAATCTACACTAAATGTGTTTTTGGACTATAAATTTTAAATCTTTTTTAGAATCGTTTCTCTACGATTTTTTCCCTTAAAATGGTGCGGCCGTTCCAAGTTTGATAAAATTTTTAGTTTACGGTACCGACAGTTTCTTCACGGTTTTATTATCCACCCTGTATATTTGAAGCGCCATCTTGATTTTTAAAAATAAATAATTATTTTAACAACTTTTTCATTCAAAATCAACTACAAATAAAAAGTTTAATAGTTGGAATGACAGGTCGATGAAATTTGTGCATATATATATATATACTAGGGGGGGGGGTACCCCCCTGCTCGCTCCGCTCGCCAACCCCCTAATTATAATTGATGAATATAAAAATTAATCGAAACAATACGTAAGCTCTATGTTTGGTAAAATAATCAAAAGACTAAAGCGCTCAAAATCAATAAAAATTAGACACGAGAGTTCAGTTTGAACTTTACTTACTCATCATTACTTGATTCATAAAATCAGACTTATAGAGAAAACTTTTTAATTATTTAGGCAAAATCATGAGGTATAGAATTTTATTTCTTTTTTTAATAATTTTAAGTCAAAATCTATCCAGGGCTAAAATAGATCTAAAATTGACAAATGAAGATATAAATCAATTTTAAAATAGTTAGAGTGTTCATGTAAGGTACATACATAAATTTTTGATGACTCATAAGGAATATTTTAGTAAGCCCACTGGTATTTTGAACTATTTCATTAGATCTTACACACACAAAAATATTTTTTAGAGCTTCTTTTGCTTATGGTGGGCATATTAAATAGATTCATTTCAGATCGATATTACAAACTTTATTATATTTGCCGGCCCACAAGTGTCACTCACCTAATCACATTAACTATCTAACCTACTTCACTATCTCACCCATTTGGAGAACCCTACTAACCTTACTTAATCTTTCATCTTTAACCACCTGACCTATTTTAATCTTAGCCGCATTACTGACCTTACTAATTTTACTTACTTCAAATACCGTAAATAATTCCCAACTCATCTCTCACTCACTCTACCAACAAACCCTACTCACCTTATTCATTCTTGATCTGACTCATGTTAGATCTCTAGCTTATACTCCCCATCCTGAAAACTACTCTAGTAATTTGCCGAATGATAAAAAAAATCAAGATTTTTTTCAAATTTCGCAAACTCGCACAAACGAACCTTGATTTTCTTCAAAATTATTTTACAGATTCTTCATGAGATGAACGTATTTCCTTTATAGTAAGAGCTTGCTTAGTTGCGTTTGAACCGACTAATTGATAAACGGCTTTGTTCAGCACCCTCTCATGAGAGTCATGACAACAAAAAGTATTTTCTGCACTCCGGCCGGGAAGTAGCAAAGACTGGCGCGCTCAGAGGCCAGAAAATGCGACGAGCAGAAAAATAGTAGTACCTATACCACACGTGGCCACGAAAATAAGAAATGTCTCAGATCACATGTAATTTTCAGCCGAGGCGCAGCCGATTGTAGTAATCTACTAATTAATAAAAATTTGAATGACATAATTAGAAAGCTGAGCTCAAGACCTTTTTTATCATACATAATTTTATATAAAAATTTTCATTGGAGCCAAAGTTATAATTTTAATATGTCTATACCAGCCCACAACTACACAACCATCACTCACCCCATCTAAGTCTCTTTACTATTCTCACCCGTATTAAGGCGAAGTCATTAGGGTCATTTTAACAAAAAATTGAAGATTCAGTAAAATTAGAAATGTAAATGAAAAAAGGGCTCTGTAGCGCTGGAGCTACTATCTTAATATATCTTTTAAGCCCGACCCCATCAAAATCGGATCAAAATTAAAGTCAGAATATAGGAAACAGTTTTGTAAATTTTTGTATCTTAATAGCATTTGCTATACATCTATATTTATTGAATCTTTAGGAAGTTTTTTTATTTTCGTTTTCGTTTAATTTTAAATGATTTTTTTCGCAAATTCTGCAACTCCCCTTAAGACTTCGAATTTTTTTATCTTCAACTACATGACCTAGTTTAATCTTAGCCACATTACTGACCTCACTAATTTAATTTACTTCAAATACCGTATTTTATCCCTACCCCTTAAATCCAACTGGATTTCCAGCAGGATTTCCAGCTGGCTATCCAGCTGGATTTCGGTTTCAATATGACGGCTGGATTTCCAGCTGGATTTCAAAAAAGAAATTTTTTGGTGAAAATCAATATTGCTTGAAATCAAGTTATTATTCATTTTTCAATGATTTTGAAAAAATTTATCGAAGTTTTTTTTTTTTTTTTTTAATTTTCCAGCCGGATCTGTCCAGCTAGAAATCCAGCTGGACAAGTTGAAAAATGAACAATAACTTGATTTTAAGCGATATTAACCAAAAAAATTTTTTTTGAAGTCCAGCTAGATTTAAGGGGTAGGGATCTCCCAAACTTATTTCACCCAATCTACCAACGAATCCTACTCACCGTATTCAGCAACTCACTCACTAACTTTAAAGTTTTGTTGAAGTACTTTAAATTTTGAAAAAGCTCTATGAATATTTTTAAGTAAAATAACAAACCCTTCCTCACCTCATCTCCCCTTCCACCCTCCTTCCGCATAACCTCCGCCTAACCAACTTTAGCTACCTTACTTACCTGAATCGACTTAAATTATTAGCTCTCACTAAACTAACGTATCTCGCTTATCTAACCAGCTGGCTTGGGATTGCGTAAATCTGCCCACTTAAGTGTCCTTGATTACCCGTAAAAATTTCTAGTACCGCACAAATTTTTATTCCTAAGTAAATGTTTTTTATCAAAAAGTAAACATTGGTATTAAGTTAGGTATGGGTTATATAAATTAATATAAATAATATAAATTAGTAATTAATATATATATAATATAAATTAAAATCCAATCGTTCGTTGATCTTAAATCGGTATATAAATATATATAAATAATTATTGGATTTTAAATTATATTATACTTTCAACGAAGAATGAAAAGGGATCTTTGAAAAGGGGATTTTTGAAAAAAAGGGGATCCAACTGAGGTGATCCAATACTTTCGACGAAGATCCAATTTAGGGGATCAGAAAAGTGCGATATTTAACTGTGTTTTGACCGTGTTTTTAAGAATTTCAGATTTTCGAAGATCCAATTTAGGGGATCCAATTTAGGGGATCAGAATCAAAAACGGAAATATAATATAGGGAGATACTAGGGGGGTACTACCTGCTCGCTTCGCTCACCAACCCCGCTATATATACACGGAGAGAAGGTCCACGTAGCGCCCCCTGCACGAGAAAAGACAGTGCAGCACGCGCACTCGTTTTTGAGGTACATGGTGCACTGTAAAATCCAGTGCACCCGTTCAACTCAAAACGAGCTGGTGATGCTGATTTGAGCACGATGCGGTCTCTTAAAAAATCACTGGCATTTTCCATCTGATACGAATATTGTACTGCAATTTTGGTAAAAAATTCTTTGAAACCTAATGAAAAACTTCCACGCTTGAAATTTTTTCAACTCTTAATTTTTATACCTACTTTTTTAATCCAAAGTTTGAGGTTAATAACTATTAATTTTCGATTTTTAATCGTTAATTACTTGGCATTAAAACTTTTTAAAAATATCCGGACCGTTTCATTAGCAGCGGAAAGAGTTCAAGAAAATGTTGCTGAAATTTCATTAAAAAATATTCAATGGTTTTCGAGTTCTTGCGAGCTAAACGTAAAATTCATAAATCCAAAGAAAATCAAGTTTTGTGTTTAACTCGCAACAACTCGGAAACTACTGAATATTTTTTAATGAAACTTTAGCAGAATATTCGTTTAACTCTTTCCGATGCCTATAGAATGATCTTGGTATATTTAAAAGCGTTTCAAAGCCGAGTAATTAACTAAGTAAAATCAAAAATTCACTGTTTCTAACCTCAAACTTTGGATTAAGAAAGTAGGTTTAAAATTAAGAGTTGAAAAAACGTTTAGCAAGGAAGTTTTTCATAAGGTTTCAAAGAATGTTTTACTAAAGTAACATTACAATATTCGTATTAAATAAAAAATGCCAGCGATTTTTTAAGAGACCGCATCGGGCCCAAATCAGAACCGCTCCAGCTCGTTTTGAGTTGAACGGGTGCACTGGATTTTACAGTGCACCACGCACTGACGCACCACAAAAACGAGTGCACGTGCGCACCATATTTTCTAACGCAGGGGGCGTGCTACGAAATAAGAGTGGACCTTCGCTCCGTGTACAAAATATAAGCTATGTATTTACTTGAGGTACAAATGAATTATTAATTAAATATTGATAAATCAAGTAAATTAAACTATAATATGAAATAAATTATGTTTTTTACTTTGATTATGCAGATTTCGACACCACCCAGGAGGTACTTACATGGCGCGTTGGGTTTTGTTAACAATTTTGAAAACAATATTTAAATAAACAATTAAACATGGCGAGCAAATCCGGAATTTTCATATATCTAAATATAGTTTAAGGTTTTAAAATACAAATTTAAAAATAAATTTTAAAGGTCCTGCCAAACAAACAATTATAAATACGGAAGATTATTATGAAAAATTATTAAATTATTCAAACGGAAGTTTTTTTGATATTGAAGATATTATTGAAAGAAAAATTTTCATAGAAGATCATTGTGGATATTTATTTTTTTTAGAAAAATAGAATTGAAAATTATTATCAAGAAAAGTTTTGTGAAATGTCAATTAAATGTGTAAAGGTTCTGGCGGCGTACCTGGCGCAAACCACACACTGACTTACGACTGACTTTGCTAGTGGGTGGACGTAAGTGATCCAGAACTTTCTTACTACATGGTTTACAACCAGCTGCGGACCACCATGTAACGTCCTTTCGTGTGCGTCCTAGACGATCAGCTTGGCCAGCGCACAACTGTTAGAGATAATTATCGGGTGTTTTTCATCGAAGCTGAGGACTTCATGAACGTGAAGCCGACCTCCGACTCTGAGCAACCCACGATCGTCCATGAAGGGACGGAGGGTTCTAATCTTTGACCTTTTGTGCAAATTTTTATTTTCGGAAAGACGCCCAATCTCTTCCAGGAAGTACGTCCTTTGAGACAATGACAACAAGAATCGGAATTCCCCCGAGGTTTCGTAAATCGACAAGGGAGGGACTGGAGGCCCTCGGCCCTTTCCCATTACGGACCTAAGAGAATTGCGAGTTGCACAGCGAGCTTTCAAGTTTCTGATGTACCTTAGGCAGTATGCAGTCACCTTAATGAGTACTTTTAGTTTTGAAAACCGAAGAAATAAGTTATGTTCACGAGTCACCACGGCAATCACCTTCGTGTCCTTGGACGTGCGTTCTTCTAGGTCTGTAGGCTCAACAACGTTCAAGCCTTTTGGAGTGAAACCAGGTCCAGAGAGACTATCCGGTCCATTCCACCATAAGCGTGACACATTCAAATCTTCGGGTGAAACACCCCTTGTGGCGAGATCAGCAGGGTTTTCAAAGGTGCGAACGTGACGCCAATTTTCAGGTGGAACCAAGAGCTGTACCTTGCTAACTCGATGGGCGACGAAGGTGGACCATCTCGACGCGTGGGACTTTATCCAAGCCAGTGCGACTTGAGAATCATTGTAAGCAAACACAGTAGTAGATGACAAATCAAGTGCACTCCTTAAGTGAGTGACAAGCGAGGATCCAGTCATCCTCAATTCATTAGTACTGGTTACTGATGATAATACACCCCCTTCGAAATGGCCATTGGGTCGTATTGTAAGGTTGCACCCAGCAAAAGATAAATTAACCCGTCGTGTCACCGTCCGTACAGCAACCGGTGAGCACGTAAGACCTATCGTAAAACTGTGCCTCCTTCCCATTGCATCGGAGTGAGGGTGCCATGCGATTCCTTGGGGGGTAATGAAGTTCTGTATGTTGTTTTTTTTTTGTTGTTCTTGATACAAATTTTTTTTTCTCGTGATATAATTTTTTTGATTATATAAATTTTATAATTCAAGTCGATAAGAATGTATAAAAACTTTTTAAAAAATTGCAATGTTTAATGCCCAGTCATTAGTTTATACTCAATTAGCTTTGATTTCAGTATAAAACTATACCATGTAAGCCGTCAAAGCGGGCGGCATTTAATTAAAATAAATCTCTATAGACCATTTATGTGATCCGATCAATACTTATTGTGAAACATTTCGCCTCAATTCAGCAAGGTGACATTTCTTTTTATTTACATTAATTAGGTTGTTGTGAAAAGGAAAATTAAAAAAAAAAAAAAAAAAAAAAGTTTGTTTAATTTTTTAAATTATTTAATTTCATCCCTTGACGAGGCAGGTGGCATGTTCGCGCCAACTATAGGCTGCTCCATCGGACGGGCCCAATCGCGAGTTCGACGCTGCTGCGTCGCTGCTCAAGCGCTCCGACTCCGATTAGTAGCGTCATGTCACTGTACAAGCATGCACGCCTACCTCCAGCGTCTGCGATCGATTGCTAATTACGATCAAAGTTGCTCCTTTTTTCCGAGTCGTGCTTTACGCCCGACTCAGATGTAAATAGTTAAAGTGTTTATTAAATTTACGTTAAGCATACTTGGGCTCAACGATTTTCTTTATCCCGCACTTTCCTGACTCACTTTTCCCTAAATCCCTTTGAGTTAAGTCGCGCTCGTCAAGAAGCCACGGGACGACGAATCCTCGTCACTACTCTCATAGCGTATTTAATATGTGTTTCATTGTAGCAGTTCTGGAATCAATCGACTAAGATAATTCACGGCAAAAGAAATATCAGGTCTTGTACCTGAGCTAATATACAATAATTCACCAATCAAATTTCTATATTTCATTCTTTCGTCGATTTCAGAAGCTTACTCTAGCTTAAGATTATTCTCCATAGGAGTGTCGTTTAATTTTGCATTTTCTCACCTGTATTTTACAGATAAAGATTCTATATATTTTGTTTGACTTAAGATCATTCAATTCCTCTCATCATTATAACTCACATCAATCCCTATATAATTACTGATTTTACCCATGTCTTTCATATAATAAATTTATTCATTAGTTTCGATTTAATATTCTCAATTTTAGATTTATCTTGACAACATATTAACAAATCATCAGCAAAACCTTATATATATATATATATAGGATTTTTCCCTGTTTTGTTTACATATAAGCATTGATCATAATTACTTCTAGTTAAATTCAGTCTTTCAACATAGTCATTAAAACAATCGTACCAAACTCTAGAAATTTCTCTAAGACCATAAAGTGCCTTTTTCAGTTTGCATGCTCTACAGTACTGCTCAAAAGTTTAGCGCACCCCCAAATTTCATATTATTCACCTATGAAATTTGAGCTTGCGCTTATCCGTGACAGCTCATATCGTTGCGTCAATGTCTTAAACTTTTTTTTTCACTCAAAGAATACATTTATATGAAAGAAAAAATTTTATTACCCTAATATTTAATTTAAAAATGATTGTTCACTCACATTTTTGCTAAAAAAGTTACTTTTCGAAAAACAGCAATTTTCACCTATTTTTTGATTTTACAGACTGTTTTGAAATTTATTAGAAACATCCAACTACATAATTAATTTTTTTCCGTGTTTTTTCAATGTTCAAGTTTAACGAAAAAAAATTTCAAGTTTATATGTTCAAAAATATTCAAACCACAGAGAAAAAACATAAATTTTTAGTCACTTATAAATAACTCGTTTTTAGTAATTTTACTGAGTTTTATGCTGAAATCTGTTATTTCTTTTAAATATAATGGAAAAATAATTGTATAGTAACACATATTTATTGTATTTTCATTTATTTTAATTTCAATTTACATGAATAACCTAAAATATTTGAAAAAAAAGTTACAATTTTTATATTTATAACAATAATTTTTAAAAGGAAAAAAAATAAATTTTTTAAATTAAATTTATGATGCGTATAATTTTATTGTTAGGTTGATTATATTATTTGATAAAAGAGTTGTTTAAGACTGCCATATTTCAAACTGACCTCTTGGAATGTTATTTGAATTATTCTACGTTTAGCGCCAACTAGTAGACGAGTTGGATACTACTAAAATTTCATTAATTTTGAATTTTGTTGCAATTTTATTGGTTAAAGTCATCATGGGGGAAAAAGTAGTAACAGAATCAGTGAAATGGCAAATTATCGGTTTATTTAAAGCTAAAAAAAATCAAACTGAGATTTCGAAAATCTTAAACATAAGTAGACGTTGTGTTCAAAATACGTTAGCGACTTTTCAAAATACAGCGAACGTCAAAAATAGAAGCCGATCAGGTCGACCTCGCGTAACAAGTGCTAGAGTGGACAGACTTATTATTAACCCATTAGGCCCCAAGAGTTATGAATTTTTTTTTGTACTTTGAGCTTATAAATCAAAGCGAAAAAGTTGAAAAATAATTTAAAAAATACCCTACCCCCCTATTTTTGGATATGCTCTACACGATGGCATTGTTTAAAATACTCAAAAATAACATTTTAATTTGTTAATAAACAAATTTAAAAAAAAAAATGAAAATTTTTACGTCATTTTTTTTTTTTCAAGCTGGTGAACAATGCCAAAAAAATTATTTTTGCCCTCAAAAAGTTGACCGAGGGTGTTCACATTAGTTGAACTTTTCGAGCATATTTGATTTTTTTGGTTTCGATTTTTTTAAACAAAATGGCGGACTAAAAACTTCAACGCCAATAATTGTACGGCAGCGCATGGTTGAATAAATACCGAAATATTACTTTTTATAAAAAATGACTGTGGTTCCTAAGATTTTTATGGTCGCTGATTTTGAATCTGAGATCAGAATATCAAAATTGTAAGAATTGGGCCCAATACCATAGGACTCAATACTCAAAGTTAAGATTTTATAAAAACAAAAAATATCATCATATTTTACGTAGAATTTCAAGATCAAAGTATACTTGGTCGTTTTTCGAAAAAAATCGTCATTTTCGAGTAAAAAATCAAAAAAAGTTCAAAGTATTGGATTTACTTCCAGAGATCCACAACAGCTCGTCCCCGTGTGCCTGTAACGAATTGAACACAACTTTTGAGATGGCAAAAATATATTTACGAGGTTTTTGGGTTGCTGATAGTGTATCTGAGGTAAAAACATGAAAATATAGGGCCCAATACCGTAGGACCCAATAGTTAAAATTGAGATATCATAAAAATAAAAAATGAGATAAAAAATCTGTGCAGAGATCCTGCATTCTAATCATTTCACGTGAGTTACGTCGTATAAAAAGATCGACGAAATAAAAAACAAAAAGTAAAAAAATTTTTTTAAACCACGTGGTGCTGCATGTTCTTGAGTCCCTTTATTTGAAATTTTCATGTTATTACCTCAGGTACCCTATTAGCTACCCAAAATATATATTTGCCATCTCAAAAGTTGTGTTCAATTCGTTACAGGCACAAGGGGACGAGCTGTTGTGGATCTATGAAAGTAAATCCAATACTTTGAACTTTTTTTGATTTTTTACTCGAAAATGACGATTTTCTTCGAAAAACGACCAAGTATACTTTGATCTTGAAATTTTGCGCAGAATAAGAAGGCATTTTTTATTTTTATGATATCTCAATTTTTACTATTGGGTCCTACGGTATTGGGCCCTATATTTGGGATTTTCATGTTTTTACCTCAGATACACTATCAGCAACCCAAAAACCTCGTAAATATATTTTTGCCAACTCAAAAGTTGAGTTCAATTCGTTACAGGCACACGGGGACGAGCTGTTGTGGATCTCTGGAAGTAAATCTAATACTTTGAACTTTTTTTGATTTTTTACTCGAAAATGACGATCTTTTTCGAAAAACGACCAAGTATACTTTGATCTTGAAATTCTACGTAAAATATGATGATATTTTTTGTTTTTATAAAATCTTAACTTTGAGTATTGAGTCCTATGGTATTGGGCCCAATTCTTACAATTTTGATATTCTGATCTCAGATTCATAATCAGCGACCATAAAAATCTTAGGAACCACAGTCATTTTTTATAAAAAGTAATATTTCGGTATTTATTCAACCATGCGCTGCCGTACGATTATTGGCGTTGAAGTTTTTAGTCCGCCATTTTGTTTAAAAAAATCGAAACCAAAAAAAATCAAATATGCACGAAAAGTTCAACTAATATGAACACCCTCGGTCAACTTTTTGAGGGCAAAAATAATTTTTTTGGCATTGTTCACCAGCTTGAAAAAAAAAAAAATGACGTAAAAATTTTCATTTTTTTTTTAAATTTGTTTATTAACAAATTAAAATGTTATTTTTGATTATTTTAAACAATGCCATCGTGTAGGGCATATCCGAAAATAGGGGGGTAGGGTATTTTTTAAATTATTTTTCAACTTTTTCGCTTTGATTTATAAGCTCAAAGTACAAAAAAAAATTCATAACTCTTGGGACCTAATGGGTTAATAAAGTAAAAAAAGATCGTACAATCACAGCCAATAAACTAAAGAACCAATTAAAAGATGAAATGAACGTCATTATTTCTAGACAAACTGCAAATAGACGTATGCTTGACAAAAACTTGAAGAGCTGCGTGGCCGTCCGTAAGCCGCTTTTAACAGTCAAAAATCGTAAAAATCGCTTTGAGTGGTGTAAAGACAAACTTTTGTGGACTGAAGAAAAGTGGAACACTGTGTTATTTAGCGATGAATCATCATTCCAACTGTACTCCAACCGTCCGAAAAGGGTAAGACGTACCGCTGATGAAAAATATAATCAAAACTGTCTCGCAGCAAAAGTTCAGAAAGGTGGTGGTTCTGTTATGGTTTGGGGCTGTCTTTCAGGAAAAGGACGAGGCGAACTCCATTTTATCGAAGGTACAGTCAACAGTGATAAATACATAAATATAATGGAAAACGCCATGATCCCTTCAAAAAAAAAAATTTTCGGAAGACGAAAAAATTGGCTTTATCAACAAGACAATGCTCCTTGCCACACTTCAAAGAAAACAGTAAAGTGGTTAACTGACAACAAAGTTCCCCTTTTGAAATGGCCGGCTCGTTCTCCAGATTTAAATATTATTGAAAATGCTTGGGATCAAATCGAACGAATGATTCAAGAAAAAAACTTAAAGAATCTCAAAGATCTAAAATTGGAAATAGCGGCTGCATGGCAAAATTTGAGTCAAACTTATTGCACAAACCTCGCAAAGTCAATGGTCCGTAGAGTCACTGCTTGCTATGAAGCGAAAGGAGGAGCTACAAAATATTAGAATATCTTCAAAATAATATCATATGTTATAAAAAAAAGATTAAGTTGTGTATATAATCACGAATGTTAGTTAGGTCTTTGTGTTTAAATAGTTTAATAATAAAATTGAAGTTTTTTTTTCCTTTTAAAAATTATTGTTATAAATATAAAAATTGTAACTTTTTTTTCAAATATTTTAGGTTATTCATGTAAATTGAAATTAAAATAAATGAAAATACAATAAATATGTGTTACTATACAATTATTTTTCCATTATATTTAAAAGAAATAACAGATTTCAGCATAAAACTCAGTAAAATTACTAAAAACGAGTTATTTATAAGTGACTAAAAATTTATGTTTTTTCTCTGTGGTTTGAATATTTTTGAACATATAAACTTGAAATTTTTTTTCGTTAAACTTGAACATTGAAAAAACACGGAAAAAAATTAATTATGTAGTTGGATGTTTCTAATAAATTTCAAAACAGTCTGTAAAATCAAAAAATAGGTGAAAATTGCTGTTTTTCGAAAAGTAACTTTTTTAGCAAAAATGTGAGTGAACAATCATTTTTAAATTAAATATTAGGGTAATAAAATTTTTTCTTTCATATAAATGTATTCTTTGAGTGAAAAAAAAAGTTTAAGACATTGACGCAACGATATGAGCTGTCACGGATAAGCGCAAGCTCAAATTTCATAGGTGAATAATATGAAATTTGGGGGTGCGCTAAACTTTTGAGCAGTACTGTATCTTTCCCCGTCTCAAAACCTTGTGGTTCGCGAATATAAACTTCTGACTTTACAATGCCATTTAGAAAGGCTGTTTCTACATCCATCTGATTAATAAATAAATTTTTAGCGCAAGAATAACTTAACAAAATTTTCAAGGTTTGCATTTTGCCTACTGGCGAATAAACATTCTAAATTTAATCCTTTTGTTGAAAGCCTCTAGCAACTAAACGCGCTTTATATATATTATTATTTTTCTTCGTGAAAATCCATTTCACATCAATAATTTTCTTATCTTTCGGCTTTTTTACAACAGTCCAAGTTTCATTTTTATTAAAACATTTTATTTCAATTTCCATAGCTTTTTGCCATTCTAAAGATTCTATGGATTTCAACGCCTCCTCAACTGTACTAGGTACATTTGCATCTACATAATTTACATATGTAAAAATAGTTACAGGATTTCCATATCTTTCAATAGAATTCTTTTTACGGTTTGATTTCCTTACTGGCATTAAATTTCCATTCTGTTCATTTTTAATTCCATTCGGACTTTGCCTAACTTTGTTCTGACTTATTTCACTGTTTTCATCAATTTCAATTCTATTCTCATTATTAATTTCATCCCCGTTACCATTTTCAATTTCAATCTCACTATCATTACTTTCATTAACACTATTTTCCTACATCCCGTGCAAATGATTTTATTTCCCGTCCATTTTGATACTTCCCATTAAAAAATTATAGGAACAATTAAAACACATAGAAGTAAGCATATTTCGGTACAATTTTACGGTTAGTTAAGCACTTTTTTGGGGGGCGTGAGGTGAGCGTGGGAGAAGAGTAGGGGGGGGGGGGTACCCCGCTCGCCAACTCCCCAGATTTTTATGCTAGTGCTTACCATTGTGATCGGTAAATAAACCGCAGGGGAGGGGGGTAAAGACGTTCGAGTCCCGTATAATTTTGCTCTGCACTCGCTATCATTAAATACTTTATATTATAAAAAAAAATCATTTTTAACTTTAGTCAAAATAAGTTCATAATAACAAAAAAAATCGCCTAAAAGGGTAACCTTGTAAGTTTCATCAGTTATTCTAGATGTTACGCTAAATTATTGTTAAATTATTATTTTCATTCTCACACCATCTAAGATCTTTTTTTGTTAAAGTTTTGGAGCACAGACATTCTTCTTCTGAGTTTTCAGATACATAACAACGATTTTTGATATTGATTATCTCTTGAGTCAAACACTAATTTTCAAAATTGACAAATCAAGTGAAAGAACTTTTTTTTTTAATTCTAAGAGTACCATTGTTTTCTCTAAGAAGCCTTCACTTCAATTTTTCAGCATTCAGCATCTTTATATAGGTTTTTTATTGGAGTTTGAAAGCTTTTTTGATGGAACACCTGATCCTCTAAGCTTAAAATGAAATAATGTAAATTGTGAACTTTGTACTAGAATTGAATATTTTTTAATACAATTTTCGTTATACTTACCAGGACAATAATGATCATCTTCTGCAAAGTGTACAAAGCAGACTCATGTGATTTTGAACACATTTCATTTTCAAAATATGTTTACATGCAACTAACTAATTCATTTTACACTGGTTATCAAAATGGTCTCAAATATAAACAACTCGGCCGATCAGAGCAGGAAAACCATGAAAGGAATTATTTAAATTTTCATCACTTTTAGAGACAACCTGTGACGACACTTTATGATTTATAGTTAGACGATTTTCTAATAGTTTCAAATATTATCAAAGCGCATTAAATTTTTGAAAAATGTCAAAATCATTTAAATTCATCGCTCAAGTCTACGCAAAAAATTGTTAACGGCACGGCCATATTGTAATATCTACATATGTCATATGTCATATGTACCTCTCCCCACCCTGACTCCGTTTCCAATTGCAATAAAGCAGCCCATTGAAAATTTATTTATTTTTTATTGAAAAGTTCTTTATTCATGTATACGTTCGGAAATAAAAATTAATAAAAGAAAATTTTGTAAAAATTTGACAATTAAAATTAAAAATATTTTTCATTTTTATACCTAAGTTTTTTCTAGGTTCATCACTATCATTTTCTGCATCTCTTTCCAAATAAATCATAGTCAACTCAGCTATATCCGGAAGCTCCAGTCGATATAATAGCTCATCAGTTGAAATATCTGAAAAAAGTTACATTTTAAGAAAAATTAAGATTTTTTTTCTTATTAAAAACAATACACCTATTTATTGACATATTAAAAAAAATTCATTGCTTCTGATTCCAGAGACTTTTTTTTTTTAACCGAAAAAACTTTAGAGGATAGTGGTGTTGGATTGCAAATTTTTTTTTTCAAAGAGCTTGTAGATATTCTTGAAGATTATTATAAAAAAATCTGTAGAACTGGTCTTTACTTGATGAAAATTCATTTTAAATAGACACTGAATAAACAACGCGTTTATTAGTGTTAAAATTTTCACTTTATATTTGATGTTAAAAATTATAAAATTCTCGTAACAATTGTTTCAGTGCACAGCACTATCATCAGACGACTTAGATCGATTGAATTACATTTATAGTGCCTTCACAGTGGCACGGTAGCGAACACAATTTTTAAAATTTATTCAAGGCAATCGGTGGGTCAAACAATTTAAAAGTTCAAAAAAGAATAAAAAATAACATCAAAATTATAGAGGGATGAATACAATTGATATAAATATAAAAATACCAAAATGAGAGTGCATAATTTGAAAATGACAAATTTATTCGAACGTGGGTAAAATATTCCAGGAAATCTTGAATTATTCAATTAGAAACGTAATGAACCAACCCTTTGAAGAAAAAATCGAACGCGTTATAAAGAGTCGTGCAATTAAAAAAATTTCTAAAATTATTTTTATTAAATTATGCATTTTTCTGCGATTACATATCGAAGTTCAAAATTAATTATTCGTTACCATCCCAAACAATTGTACAGTTTATTCTTTAAGTTGTGCAATAGAACAAGAACTAATTCTGCACGACGAAGCAACTTAGAAAATTTGCAAAGATTACTATTATAAGAAATAATAATTAAAAAACAAAAACAACCTGCCACCTATTTACTAAATGAGCTTGTCGGAAAACGACATTTAAATATTTAATTGTTTGATCTTTTTATTTTTATAGATTTTTTACATAAATTAAATTAAGCCATTAACGTTAATCAGATTTTCCGAATTCAATTAATTTCAAATTCTTCGCGCGCTAAGTGACTGACTGTGGCGCTGCGTCGCCGTCTGCTAAGAGCACAGTCAGTTCACCTCTGGTCGCCGCGTGCCACACCTGCGTAACCATGTACCCCAAGCACCAATATATTTATTTTGTTTATTTAAACAATTGTTTTATTTGAAACTAGTGCACGACACCTCTCCTAATCCTTACTATTTATTTTTCATGGTCCTTCGAGCTCGTGTTTTTAAGAGTGCTCAGGACCCCGGAGAGACAAGCGATTCGACTATTGCGCCACGAGTTTTGCAGACGGCGAAAATAGTAACTAAGCGCTCTGTAATGTCGATAACCAGGGCCGTCGCTACTTTCTGAAAATAAAGGGCCCGCAAAAAATATCGGGATTTGCGATTATCAATAAAAAATTGTACCTAATAGATAACTTTTTAAAAATTAAAAAATAAATTGTCAGTTACACTCGTGCGCGCACGAAAAGGTACGACAAAACCCATATTTTTATCATGACAAAAAAAAATTCATTCAACATTTCATAATTTTCAGTAAATAACAAAAATAAAAAAGTGAATCAATAAATCTAACAAATATATATAACAACAATCAATGTGGCCTGCATCGACTAAGATTGTTGTATTATATATTATAAGGTGTAGGTGCGAGTCGCGGCGTTGACACCGCGGCCCACGGGCCGCGGCCGGCGAGTTAGGCGTCAGCTGAGAGCGAACCACGTGGTTCGCTCGGGCTTCGGATGTCGTCGGTCGATTGCAGCACGGCAGGCCAACTTCTAATAATCAGCCTGCAGCTTGACTCGCCGACGGCTGCACTTCAAAGGTGTTTTGGCTTGGTCGCACGACTCTCCGTCAGATTCCTAATCACGATACGGACTGATAATTATTAGATTCAAATTTAGGTTTTATTGCGTTAGTTAACTTATTTATTTTGTATACTACAGATCTTTTTTTTTTTTTTTTTTTTTTTAATAAAAATAAACAATCGATCCCCCAAGCTCTACAACCCAAAAGCGCTGTGCGTCTCGGGTTTTTTGATAAATAAATCATAAAATAAATAAACGAATAATCCCCAAACTTTACATCTCAATAACGCTGAGCCTCCAGGCTTTTATTTATTTTTTTTCTGAAATGATAAATAAATAAACAACCACCCCCAAGCTCTACAACTCAATAACGTCGAGCGTCCGGGGCTTTTTTTTCTCTCAAATAATGAATAAATAAACAACCTACCCTCCAAGCTCTACAACTCAATAACTCTTTGCATCCTGGGTTTTTCTTTTTCCTAAAACGTTGAATAAATTAACATTCGATTCCTCAAACTTTACACCCCAAAAGTGCTTTGGATCTCGGTTTTTTTGATAAATAAATCATACAATAAACAAACAATTCATCCCCAAACTCTAGAACCTAACGCTGGGCATCTGGGTATTTTTTTTTTTTTTTCCTTGAATGATAAACAAATAAAAAATCGATCTCTAAGCTCTACAACTCAATAACGCTGGGCAACCAGGCTTTTTTTCTCAAATGATAAATAAATAAACAACCTACCCCTCAAGCTCTACAACCAGGGATGTATAGGTATCTTACCTATGTATCCGATACGTAAGTTACCAGTACGGAACCTGGGTACTTTAAAAAGTTGGCAGCGACTCTCGACCGACAAGCTCTAAGCCCCTATAACGCTGGAGAGAGCGATAAATAAATAATTTTTTATAAACAATTAAATAAACCACCAAGCTCTAAACCCTAGAAACACTGGGGAGAGCGATAAATAAATAATTTTTATAAACAATTAAATAAACAGCCGAGCTCTAAGCCCCAATAACGCTGGGGAGAGCGATAAACAAATAATTTTTATAAACAATTAAATAAACAGCCAAGCTCTAAGCCCCAATATCGCTGGGGAGAGCGATAAATGAATTATTTTTTATAAAGCTTGATGGTTTATTTAATTGTTTATAAAAGATAAAGAACTCGTCGGTTTATTTAATTGTTTATAAAAAATAATTTATTTATCGCTCTCCCCAGCTTTATAGGGGCTTAGAGCTTGGTGGTTTATTTAATTGTTTATCAAAAATTACTTATTTATTGCTCTCCCCAGCGTTATGGGGGCTTAGAGCTTGTCGGTTTATTCAATTGTTTATAAAAAATTATTCATTAATCGCTCTCCCCAGCGTTATTGGGGCTTAGAGCTTGGTGGTTTATTTAATTGTTTATAAAAAATTATTTATTTATCGCTCTCTCCAGCGTTATGGGGGCTTAGAGCTTGTCGGTTGAGTGTCGCTGCCAACTTTTTAAAGTACCTAGGTTCCGTACTGGTAACTTACGTATCGGATACATAGGTAAGATACCTATACATCCCTGTCTACAACCCAATGATGCCGATCGTACGCGGGTTTTTTTTTCTCTAAAATGAAAAATAAATAAACAATCTACCTCCCAAGCTCTACAACCCAATAATGCTGGGCATCCAGGGATTTTTTTTGAAATGATAAATAAATAAACAATCTACCTCCCAAGCTCTACAACCCAATAACGCTGGGCGTCTGGGCTTTTTTTTCTGAAATGATAAATAAATAAACAACTCGCCCTCAAGCTCTACAACTCCAATAACGTCGAGCGTCGGGGCTTTTTTGCTCTCAAATAATAAATAAATAAACAATCTACCCCTCAAGCTCTACAACCCAATAACTCTGTGCGTCCTGGGTTTTTCTTTTTCCTCAAACGTTGAATAAATTAACATTCGATTCCTCAAGCTTTATACCCCAAAAGCGCTTTGCGTCTCGGTTTTTTTGATAAATAAATCATACAATAAACAAACAATTCATCCCCAAACTCTAGAACCCAATAACGCTGGGCATCTGGGTATTTTTTTTTCTTCCTTGAATGATAAACAAATAAAAAATTGATCCCTAAGCTCTACAACTCAATAACGCTGGGCAACAAGGCTTTTTTTTCTGAAATGATAAATAAATAAACAATCAACCACCCAAGCTATACAACCCAATAACGCTGGACGTCCGGGTGTTTTTTTTTTATTTCGTGAATAATAATTAATATATAAATGAAAAATCGATCCCCAAACTCTATAACCCAATAACGCTGGACATCCCGGCTTTTTTTTTTGAAATGATAAATAAATAAATAACCTATCCCTGAAGCTCTACAACCCAATAACGTCGAGCTTCGAAGGCTTTTTTTTCTTTCAAATAATAAAAAAATAAACAATCACCCTCCAAGCTCTAAAACCCAACAACGCTAGGCACCATGGTTTTTTTTCATGAAAAAATCATAAAATAAATAAACGAATAATCCCCCAAACTTTACATCTCAATAACGCTGGGCCTCCAGGCTTTACAAGAGGGTTTAGTTGTTTATTTATTTAGTTTTTTTAGTTATTTTAGTTGTTTATTTATTTTATAGCTGTTTTATCAAAGAAACCAAGATACACAACGCTTTCAGGTTTGAGATCTTTAGGGATCGTTTGTATATTTATTAATCATTTAAGAAAAAAATAATAATAGCCCTGACTCCCAGAGTTATTGGGTTGTAGAGCTTGGGAGGTTAATTCATTTATTTATCATTTCAGAAAAAAAGCCTAAACGCCCAGCGTTTTTTGATTCTAGAGTTTGGGGGATGAATTGTTTGCTTATTTTATGATTTATTTATCAAAAAAAGCGAGACGCAAAGCGCTTTTGGGGTGTGAAGCTTAAGGAGTCAATTGTTAATTTATTCAACGTTTGAGGAAAAAAAACCTGGACGCCCAGCGTCATTGGGTTGTACAGCTTGAAAAACTGGTCAGCTATCCCCCAAGCTCTAAACCCCCAAATAGCTTAGGTGCCGGAGTTCAACAAAAAAACTGGTAGGCTATCCCCCAAGCTCTAAACCCTCAAGACCCTGGGCACCGAGTTTAACAAAAAAACTGGTTGGCTATCCCCCAAGCTCTAGACCTCTGAATACCCTGGGCGCTCGAGCTCAACAAAAAAACTGGTCGGCTATCCCCCAAGCTCTAAACCCTCAAGACCCTGGGTGCCGGAGTTTAACAAAAAAACTGATCAGCTATCCCCCAAGCTCTAAACCCCCAGATACCCGGGGTGGCCGAGTTGAAAAAAAAAAAAAAAAACTAGTCGGCTATCCCCCAAGCTCTAAACTTCCAAATCCCTGGGCGCCTGAGTTCAACAAAAAAACTGGTCGGCTATCCCCCAAGCTCTAAACCCTCAAGACCCTGGGCACCGAGTTTAACAAAAAAACTGGTTGGCTATCCCCCAAGCTCTAGACCTCTGAATACCCTGGGCGCTCGAGCTCAACAAAAAAACTGATCAGATATCACCCAAGCTCTAAACCCCCAAGACCCTGTGCGCCCAAGTTCAACAGAAAAACTGGTCGGCTATCCCCCAAGCTCTAAACCCTCAAGACCCTGGGTGCCGGAGTTTAACAAAAAAACTGATCAGCTATCCCCCAAGCTCTAAACCCCCAGATACCCGGGGTGGCCGAGTTGAAAAAAAAAAAAAAAAACTAGTCGGCTATCCCCCAAGCTCTAAACTTCCAAATCCCTGGGCGCCTGAGTTCAACAAAAAAACTGGTCGGCTATCCCCCAAGCTCTAAACCCTCAAGACCCTGGGCACCGAGTTTAACAAAAAAACTTGTTGGCTATCCCCCAAGCTCTAGACCTCTGAATACCCTGGGCGCTCGAGCTCAACAAAAAAACTGATCAGATATCACCCAAGCTCTAAACCCCCAAGACCCTGTGCGCCCAAGTTCAACAAAAAAACTGGTCGGCTATCCCCCAAGCTCTAGACCTCTGAATACCCTGGGCGCTCGAGCTCAACAAAAAAACTGATCAGATATCACCCAAGCTCTAAACCCCCAAGACCCTGTGCGCCCAAGTTCAACAAAAAAACTGGTCGGCTATCCCCCAAGCTCTAAACCTCTGAATACCCTGGGCGCTCGAGCTCAACAAAAAAACTGATCAGATATCACCCAAGCTCTAAACCCCCAAGACCCTGTGCGCCCAAGTTCAACAAAAAAACTAGTCGGCTATCCCCCAAGCTCTAAACTTCCAAATCCCTGGGCGCCCAAGTTCAACAAAAAAACTGGTCGGCTATCCCCCAAGCTCTAAACCCTCAAGACCCTGGGTGCCGGAGTTTAACAAAAAAACTGATCAGCTATCCCCCAAGCTCTAAACCCCCAGATACCCGGGGTGGCCGAGTTGAAAAAAAAAAAAAAAAACTAGTCGGCTATCCCCCAAGCTCTAAACTTCCAAATCCCTGGGCGCCCGAGTTCAACAAAAAAACTGATCAGCTATATCCCAAGCTCTAAACCCCCAAATACCCTGGGCACCCGAGTTCAACAAAAAAACCGGTCGGCGGGGGTTTACAGTTCGGGGGATAGCTGATCAATTTATCCATTGAATTCTACGCCCAGGGTTTTGAGGGTTTAGAGCTTGGGGGATAGCTGATCAGATTATTCATTGAATTCTACGCCCAGGGTTTTGGGGGGATTAGAGCTTGGGGGATAGCTGATCAGATTATTTATTGAATTTTACGCCCAGGGTTTTGGGGGGATTAGAGCTTGGGGGATAGCTGATCAGATTATTTATTGAATTTTACGCCCAGGATTTTAAGGGGTTTACAGCTTGGGGGATATCTGGTCAGTTTTTTTGTTGAATTCGGGCGCCCAAAATATTTGGGGGTTTACAGCTCGGGGGATTATCAACCAGTCTATTTATTAAACTGATCTTTTTTTTTTTTTTTAAGACGTCAGTTTCATTGGGGGTGGGGGGGGGGGTGGACCTCAGCTACCCCCTAGCTGGAAGGAGTTGTTGCGCCCCTGTTCAAGTAAAAAAAAAAAAAAAAAAAACCTGTACGCTTTGCGTTATTGGGTTGCAGAGCTTGGGGATCGATTTTTTATTTATTAAACATTCAAGAAAAAAAAGAAAACCCTGGACGCCTAGCATTATTGGGTTGTAGAGCTTGGAGGGTTGATTCTTCATTTATTTTTCATTTTATAGAAAAAAAAACCCCGTACGCTCGGCGTTATTGAGTTGTAGAGCTTGGGGATCGATTTTTCATTTATTTATTATTCACAAAATAAAAAAAAACACCCGGTCATCCAGCGTTATTGGGTAGTAGAGCTTGGGGGGTGAATTGTTTGTTTACTTTATGATTTATTTATCAAAAAAACCGAGACGCGAAGCACTTTTGAGTTGTAGAGCTTGAAGAATCGCTTGTTACTATATTCATCGTTTGAGAAAAAAAAAACCTGGACGCCCAGCGTTATTGGGGTGTAGAGCTTGGGGATCGATTTTGTATTTATTTATCATTCAAGAAAAAATAAATAAATACCTGGACGCCCAGCGTTATTGGGTTGTAGAGCTTGGGGGGTAGATTGTTTATTTATCTTTTATTTTAGAGAAAAAAAAACCCTCGTGCGCTCGGCGTTATTGAGTTGTAGAACTTGGGGATCGATTTTTCATTTATTTATTATTCACGAAATAAAAAAAAACACCCGGTCATCCAGCGTTATTGGGTAGTAGAGCTTGGGGGGCGAATTGTTTGTTTACTTTATGATTTATTTATCAAAAAAACCGAGACGCGAAGCACTTTTGAGTTGCAGAGCTTGACGAATCGTTTGTTACTATATTCATCGTTTGAGAAAAAAAAAACCTGGATGCCCAGCGTTATTGGGGTGTAGAGCTTGGGGATCGATTTTGTATTTATTTATAGGATTAATTATTTATTTATTTGATTATTAAAAAAATAAAAAAGATACAATCTGGTACAATATTGATGCGTTTATTGACCTAAATTATCACCGGTATTTGTAACGTAATTTGATTTATTAATTTTATCTATACAATAATTAGTCAATTTTAAAATTTAATTTAATTCCAGTTCCCACTCGCAGTTGTAAACTTTTTATTCTTTCAAGTTCCTCTCGATTATCACAGTTTCACATCAACGATTTATATTTTAATTTTGACTAAATTTTAGTCCCTAGCGTTACGGAGCTTATGAGCATTTAATATTTATGAATATTTTCGCTTTTTATAAAGATTCAAGTCAACCGAGGTATTTCACCGTTTTTAATTTAATTTTTTTTTTTCTTGAGTGCCTTAAAACGAAAAACTTCATTCAAAAAGTTCTTGTTTCTTTAAAAAAAAAATACTTTTTCATTTAAAAAATATTACTATTTTAACAAAACAGTGATACTATTGCTACTTTTTTGTACTAAAATATTAGCTTGCATCCCTGTGAGATTACTTTTTTACTTATCGTTCCCTTATAGTTATTAAAAAAAATTTAATCAACAATTTTTTAATGAAACTTTACCAATTAATTATTCAAGTACTGTTTTATAATTTAAGCTGTCAGTAAAAATTATGACTATTTAAGTCTCAAGTGACTTAAAAATTTGAATAAAAAGAAAAAATTAAAAAATAAACTTATGTTAGTTGTTAAATTGTGTTTTGTTAATGTGTTCTTTTTTCAAGAATTTTCCAAATTTTTTTCCTTTCCGTACCTATTAAAAATACTTCCTTTCGCAATAAATTAATATATAGATATGTACCTATAATTAAAATCTCCAGTATCTACAATTTTATCACGGACGATTTTGCCCGAACACCGAAAAGTCCAAACCGACGGCGAGCGTGAGGAAAGACCGTGGGCCCGTGCCGCAGTCAGAGCTGCCGAAACCACGTGACCTTGGGCGCTCAGTTGACAGTCGCCGCTCTCGTGGATGAACGAAAATCACTGCCAGCTGCGCTCGCTCGTCTATCGATGAGTAACTATGGGGCGGGCCCCTCTTTTTTGTGAAAAATATCTACGTCCCTGCAATTCGACATCAGCGCCACTACATTTGACCCGCTAGACTAAATTTTTGCTCTGCATTACCACGCTTGTAGAGCCAACCGATTGAAATCGTATATTCCAAACTACGGCTGCTAGAAACCACGGATGATTGTGAAAAAAATACCAAAAAATTTGTGAAAGTGGCCTACAAGTGTGTTACTATCTCGATTTTTGATCAGGTCACGCAATAATTTGCAGTGAATAAGAAACTGTGATCAGCATCAACACGTGTTGCAGACGACGATTTTAGTGATATTTTTGATTAACTTTTTTTACTATTTAGAAACACTTTTTGCAAAAAACAGATAGTGACACACTTGTAGAGTGATTTCAACTATTTTTTAAGATTTTTTTCAGAGTGATTATTTTTATTTTGTGGCCGTAGTTTGGTAGAAACTTTTTTTACGCGCCCATAATACAACGTTAGGTGGCGCTCTCCGCGGGGTCCTGAGCACTCTTAAGTCCAGATGGACGAGCCAGTAAACGATTACGAGAAGAGATTTCGGGGTGCCGCAGGAGCACATGGTTGGGCGCCATTTGCTTCTTGGTGTTTTAGCTCGGTGTGCCGCGTGTGGCTTTTCGAGATTCACTAGTGTTTACTGAAAAATTCTTGGTTCAGTTCTGAAAAAGTGTTCAAGTGAAACAGAGGTGAACGCCAACTTAACCTTATTTTAATTTTCATTGTTACTAATGATCTGTGTGCTTGACACTGGCACTCACACTAAGTTTTTTTCTCTTGTGTTGTTTTTGCTCTAAAAAGCAGAGGTAGCTCACTTTTAAAGAGAAAACTAATAAACTATTTTGCTTTAGGTGAGGAAAAGGCAGCAGTGGGGTCATGTAGACAGCAGCAGCACACAGTTGGGTTTGGTAGGCTTATAATTAGCAACACTCTTAATGTAATCAACATTCTCACACTCACACACAAATTATAAACATCAATCATCTACTTAGATTATAAACAATACACTTTGGTTGGTTGGGTTTTAAAGTAGCACTTTCATACTTGAACACTTACTGGAGATTTCCTATGGCTGCAGTGCTTTTGCTCAAATTTCAATTTGTTTGGTAACTGTTTGATGAAATTTTGGGTAATGTATACCTTTATTACCTTCACATTAGAATTTTGTTTTGATTGTTGAATTCAATTCCCTCATTGTTGAAGGGAATTATAATGAATTAAAGCAACTACCTCCTTTGCTTGTTTTAAGTCTGTGATTTACTCGCTTGGATTAAGCGAGCAACAACTTGTATATATTTTATTTGTTTTGAGAACTTTAGTTTTAGTCAAATTTAGGTTAAAGTGTATGTTCGAATACACCTTAGAGATTAGTTTATTTTTAATTTTAAAGCTTGAAGGCATTATTCTTTCTCTTTCTCTGTGCATAAATTACTTTTAGAACTTTGGTTTATAAATAATTGAATCACCAATCTCAGTGAATTTATTTGAGTCTAGTGCGCTTGGACTATCTGAGCAATGTTTTTCATTTTGATTAATTTTCTTGCACAGTGTATATTTACTTAGCTTTAGGATTGTTCAATTAGGATAAACTGAAAGTTATAATTATTGATGATTCTTAAAATCTCCCCAGACAAACAATTTGGAGGGGATGGCTTGTCGAAGAAGCAGTTCGACAAGGCCTTTGATTGTTATTGACCATCACTTAATAATTATACACCCTATATTAATTTTATCTAAATTAGATTATAACATTTCAATTTTTTCATTTAATTTTAAGTTGCAAAATTCCCAATTTAAATTTGTCTGATAATTTTTGTTGCCATCAGAATAGCTAAGCCTTTTGTTGTCATTATACATGGTGACTATTCTCTGTCATCGCTTTGACTCAGTGACAACACACTTTAGCTATACATTTTCTTTTGAATTGCTCTCTTGTTTTGAACTTTAATATAGTGCTTGTAAAATGGAGGCATTATATCCAGGACAACTGGAGCTGATTAGGAGGATGGGTAACTCTTATAAAAATTTTCAGAAATTGGGAAAAGTTAAGATGACAGTAACTGCTTGTCAGACTAGGCTGTCACAGTTGGAGCGTGATTTTGCTGCATTCTTGGAAAATCATACTAACATTACCCAGCTGCCTGACTTCCTAAATCATGAATACTCTACGGCGGAAGTTTTTGACAACGGCCAAGAGATTTACTTTCAATGCGTAGGCAACTTCAAAGAGTACTTGCTCTCCTGCAATGCTCCTGCCACTTTAGATGAATCTATGGCTCCTGCCAATCAGTCTAGATCTGATGTAGGGGCTAACCTATTAAACAACTCTTTACCAAAGATAGAGATTCCGAAATTTAGCGGTAAGCTCACTGAGTGGGCTCGTTTTCGAGACCTTTTTGTCTCACTTGTGCATAACCGTACTGACTTGACTCCTGTGATTAAATTTTATCACTTGTCCACACTACTTGAGGGCACTGCCTCCGATAAAATTAAAAATCTAGAAATGACCACTGGGAATTATCAAATAGCTTGGACTGGCCTAACTGAGTTTTATGAAAACAAGCGAAGGTTGATTAACCACTCAGTTGGTCAGCTTTACTCAACTAAGTCTATGAAATCGGATTCTTATGCTGAGCTAAGTGCGCTATTTACCTCTACTTTTGACACCCTGGGTTTTTTGTCCTCTCTGGGGCGGTCTGTTGAGACCGGGAAGATTTATTAGTATTCCTCACTGTGTCTAAATTCGACCCAGTCACGCGTCGCGAGTGGGAAAAATCGTTGGGGGACTCCACACAGGCTTCATCCCTGGAGGAACTTAAGAAGTTTTTCCGCGACCAATTGGCACTTTTGGAGTCGGTTGAGGCGAGTAGCCGGGGCACTTATTCTCAGCCTAAACCGGTTAACCCGAAAGCTCATGTTTCCACTACTTCGGAACAAAACAGCACTCCAAAGCCAAAACCTTGTGTGAACTGTGGTGAAAATCATCAACTCGTTAAATGTGTCAAATATAAAAGCTTGGCAGGCAGTGATAGGTTAACTTTGGCTAGATCCAAGGGACTGTGCTTCCTTTGTCTAGGTAATCACTCCTTTGGCAAATGCAAACTCAAAGTAGCTTGTACTCTGTGTAGAAGGAGACACTATACCTTACTGCATGATGGTATAGCTGCCAATCGACTGGTTAAGGCTGATGAACCTTCAACTCATAATTCAACTTCTGGGCCTCATCCTCAACTTCCTGGCCTAAACACTAGTGCCAACGCGTTTAACCCTAGTCAGCAGACACCTCAGGCTTTTCATCACTCGATGAATACTGTTGCTCGGAATTCGTTTGTTTTGCTACATACGGCTTGGGTAAAAGCTGAATATAATGGTAAAACCCACATGTTCAGGGCCCTCATAGATCAGGCCTCTCAGGTCTCCTTGATCACTGAAAATTGCGCTCAACGACTTGGCCTCCCTAGGCAACGCTCTGATACTTCAGTAGAGGGAGTGTCATCATTGTTTTCGGAAAAGACTCGAGGTCGAGTCACTTTGAAAGTCAGATCCCTTGTGGATACGGACTTTGTTTTTGATGTTGATGCAATGATCCTGGATAGAATTACTAATTATCGACCTCTGATCTCTTCCGAAGTGGTTACACTCCCCCACCTTTCGGCACTATCTTTAGCTGACCCAGAATTTTATAACCTCCAAACTATTGACCTTTTGTTAGGTGCCAAAGTGCACGCTAACATCGTCTTGAATGAGGCTCAAAAAGGGTCCCCAGGAGACCCAGTAGCTACTAACACTCGTCTAGGGTGGATGGTTTCAGGTCCCGCAGGTTCTTCCTCGGCTCTCAATACTAAGTCGTGTCATCTCATCGACAACACAAGCCTACTCAGGGCAGTTGAGAAATTTTGGACTCACGAGGAAATCACAACTCCTCAACCCTTGTATACTGAGGATGAAAAGGCCTGCGAGGACCACTTTATCAATACTCACTCTCGAAATGCGGAAGGCAGATACATTGTCAGGTTACCTTTTAATGAAAAGGTAATACGAGACAAGGGATTCAACCTACGTGGCTCTTTCAACAGAGCCCTAGCAGTTCTATTGTCACTTAGAAAAAAGTTCAAGGACCCAGTACTTTGTTCCAAATATTGCGACTTCGTCGCCGAATACGAGCAACTAGGTCACATGTCATTGGTCTCTCCGTTGAACGCAGTACAGAGAGACTATGCCTTTTACTTGCCGCATCACGGCGTCTTGAACTCAAAGGGAAAATTGCGTACTGTTTTCAACGGATCGGCCAGGGTGGGGGATGGTTTGTCCCTGAATGATTATTTACTTCCGGGACCAAATTTGATACCCGACTTGCGTGTTATGGTCTCAAAGTGGAGACGATACCCGTTCGTGTTCATTACGGACGTGGTCAAGATGTTCAGACAAATCATTGTCCACCCTGACGATCGACACTACCTGCTCATCCTATGGCAGCCCTATGGGGGTGAAATTCTGACTTATGCCCTTAATACAGTGACTTACGGCCTTAGATGTTCCCCTTTTCTAGCCATTAGAATCCTGCGTCAGCTAGCTCTAGATGAAGGTGCTCATTTTGCTTTAGCCGTGATACTCATCTTATACGAGAGCTATGTTGACGATGTATTGTCAGGGGGCTTCTCCATTGCAGAATGCTTACGTAAGATGCAAGAATTAGTCTCTCTGTTAAAATTGGGAGGTTTCGAATTGGGGAAATGGGCAGCTAATAACCCAGCTTTGATCGATTGGGTTGCGCCTGGCGAAAGGACTACTGAGGTCTCCGTGTTCGATGAGTTTCAGTCAACTTCAGTCCTTGGACTCGCTTGGTCCCCTGAGGGTGACTATTTCCACTTCAACATCTCGCTGGAACCTTACGATAAACTCACCCAGCGCTCAGCGCTTTCCATGATAGCTAAGCTCTTCGACCCGCTAGGTTTTCTATCCCCAGTGACTGTCAACTCAAAGGCTTTTATCAAATCACTTTGGCTTCTTAAATGTAGTTGGAATAGTCCTCTCCCTCCGGACTATTGTCGTCGCTGGGACGAGTTCTACTCTCAGTTACCAGTTCTTTCCAAAATCAAAATACCCCGTTGGATAGGTTTTATGCCTGAAGGCAGGTTGATAGAATTGCACGGATTCGCCGATGCCTCTCTGAGAGCTTATGGCGCTAAGCTTTACGTGAGAGTGTTGCACGGTTCAATGGTCACCACTTCCCTTCTGTGTGCAAAAACCAAAATATCGCCAAACATAAGTGTTCCTCGTTTGGAACTGTGCGCTGCTCTTTTACTTACAAAACTGACTCACCATTTTTTGTCTGTCTCCTCCCTAGGTCAGCCCAAGGTACACCTTTGGTCAGACTCCAAAGATGTACTATACTGGATCCAGGACCACCCTTCTAGATGGCAGACATTCGTGGCCAACCGGTGCAACGAAATACAGACCTTGCTACCTCAGGCCTACTGGCACCACGTCAGAGGGTCGGAAAACCCTGCTGATCTTATCTCCAGGGGTGTCAGCCCAACGGAACTCAAGGACCTACAACTTTGGTGGGCAGGTCCTCAGTTTTTACTTGCCTCAAACAACGAATGGCCAGAGCTAGCTGAATTGGTCCAGACGTCGCCTAAAGAAGAAAGGCCTGCGAAACCAGTTGTCCTCACTGTTGGAGTTTGCTCCAATGACCTGCTGATCCGGTTCTCGTCACTCAACCGACTCCTCAGAGTCACCTGTTGGTGCCTGCGCTTCATCAGGTCCATTAAGGTCAGCCTCCGGCTCAAACAAAAACTTACCTCGTCTCTTCGGTTGGCCACCATAGATGCAAACTCTTTTGAGCTGACTCCAGCGGAACTCCACAACGTTGAGCTGCTGTGGATCTCAATTGTGCAAAAACAGCACTTTGCTCGCGAGATGGAACTACTGGCTGGTCATAAACCGCTCAAGCAGAGCACTTTACTCAAGATCAACCCTTTCTTGGTGGATGGCTTACTCCGGATTGGTGGCAGGCTCAAGCACTCGGTCTTGGACTACGAAGAGAAGCACCCTCTTATACTGCCTGACCATAGTCACTTCACCAAACTCTTGGTACTGGATGCCCACCAACGCTCGCTGCATGGTGGTACACAGTTGACCCTGGCTACGCTGCGCTGTCGCTACTGGATCCTGAAGGGTAGGCAGAGGGTCAAAAGCATTATTGGTTCCTGTTTGGTCTGTCGTCGTCATTCTGTAAAGGTCATCAACCCCTTTATGGCCTCTTTACCGAGCGACAGAGTGCGTCCAGCCTTCCCGTTTGAGCACTCAGGCGTGGACTTCGCTGGGCCTTTCAAATTGCGACTCACTAAGTCCCGTGGCAAGGGCACAATGAAGGCCTACATGTGCATCTTCACCTGTTTGGCCACCAGAGCGACTCATCTGGAATTGGTAGAGGACTACACGACGGAGGCATTTGTGGCTGCTTTCACCCGATTTACTTGCCGACGTGGCCATTGCTCGTTGATGAGAAGCGACAGAGGTACAAACTTTGTTGGTGCTGACAAGGAACTGCGCAGGATGTTCGAAGAGGCTTCGGAGCAGATGCTAGTCATCATACCCGCACTGGCTACTCTAGGCACACAGTGGGTCTTCAATCCACCTCGAGCTCCACACTTCGGTGGCGTATGGGAGACCATGGTAAAGTCCACAAAGTTTCACCTTCGTAGGATGATAGGTGAGCACGTTCTCAACTTCGCTGAGTTTAACACACTGCTCTGTAGAATCGAGGCCTGCCTTAACTCGAGGCCCTTGGGTCGAGCCTCTGACGACGCCGATGACTGGGTCATCACTCCGGCTCACTTCTTGATCCAGAGGCCTTCATTCATTGTTCCTGAGCCGTTCAATCCGGCAGGGAAGGTCCCCCTAGGCAAAAGATGGAATTGGATCAGCCAAATGAGCCAGGAGTTCTGGAGTAAATGGTCCAAAACCTACCTGAAGAGTCTTCAAGAAAGGCAAAAGTGGTTTCAGTCCTCACGAAACCTTCAGACAGGTGATTTGGTCCTTATTAAGGACGATCTTCTGGCCCCAACACAATGGTCACTTGGTAAGGTAGAAGCAGTTCATCAAGGTGCAGATGGTCAAGTTCGAGTCGCCGATGTTAAAACTGCTGACTCTAGCTATACTCGGCCAGTGGTAAAATTGGTTTTACTTTTACCAGTCAACGAACTCAACAGTGACGAACTTTAAAGTATCAGTGAGAGTACTTAGGTACTGTAGTGTTTATAGACTTTCTCAATTTTTTTCTTAAATTTAAACTTATAACCTAATTTGTTGACTAATTTTAGAGATCTAGCTTTATATCGAGTCATTTTTTGTTCCTAATTAAAAGTCCCTTAATGGGCATGATCTCAGTGCATAGATTTAGTCATTATTTAAGTTTTGAAATCTAATTTATTTTTGACTTGCTAAGTTTCAACCGTCTTAATACGCTGCGACGTATTAAAGTGGGCGGTATGTCGGAAAACGACATTTAAATATTTAATTGTTTGATCTTTTAATTTATATAGATTTTTTACATAAATTAAATTAAGCCATTAACGGTAATCAGATTTTCCGAATTCAATTAATTTCAAATTCTTCGCGCGCTAAGTGACTGACTGTGGCGCTGCGTCGCCGTCTGCTAAGAGCACAGTCAGTTCACCTCTGGTCGCCGCGTGCCACACCTACGTAACCATGTGCCCCAAGCACCAATATATTTATTTTGTTTATTTAAACAATTGTTTTATTTGAAACTAGTGCACGACACCTCTCCTAATCCTTACTATTTCTTTCAGAGCTGCAATATTCAATATTAGAAAAAAAAAAAAAAATGGAAAAAAAAATGGATTTCGCTCAATTGAACTATACCAAAAAATCATACTTATATGAATAAGACACTTGCTATGTTTATTTTATTGAAGCGAAGCTTTTTATATGAGGAGTGAATCTGTAAAAAACGACACAAAAAACCGACCCAAAAAAGCGACCCAAAAATCCAACCCATAAAAGCGACCCAAAAATCCGACCCAAAAAAGCGACCCAAAAATCCGACCCAAAAAAGCGACACCAAGATATATAGATATGTATATATACTATACAAATATGTGTATATATAGTATCTAATATGGCCTATATCAGATATATACATATCTATAGTAGAAGGGTTGCTAGGCCATATCTAATATATACATATATATAGTAAAAGAGTGGCTATATTCTAAGCCATATTAGATACGTATATATACTATATAAATATGTGTATATAGTATATAATAAGGCCGAGAATATAGCATCATTTCTAATATAGATATGTATATATTAGGCATTAGATATATACATAGATCTGTGTATATATAATATATACATATCTATATATCTAATATATACATATATATGTATTGTCATTTTTATATTGTCAAAATTTCAAATTAAAATTTTCAATTAAAAAATAATTATGCTTCGCTTCTAATAGGCGTCCAAGACACCTTTTTTTTATTTTTTTTTAAATATCATTCAATTTAGCTTAACATCAACTCGTACTAAATTAAATTAAATTATTTTGCATTGTTACGCTTAGTCAAAAAGGAATATATTTATTAGCAGCGCATAAAACTGTTTTGGCGTTGCAATGTATCATTTTCCAAAAGTTCCATTAATTTGATTTTCTTTGCAGTGCAGCGTTTGTCATGCGCTACACCAGCAAGGCCAACCCTTGCACCATTTGGCTTGAATGACATTAATAGTCATGCACTGCCCCGCACTGTATGCAAGGTTTAGGCATGTTCTGCATGGCATTTCATCATTTTGTCATGTAATAAACTAAACATCGCGATGAAAGTTCACTGGTTCAGGAAGAACCGTAATAATGCACAGTATTACTAATTGGGGTGCACAGTTTTGGACTATTTCATCATTTACCGCACTGCAATGCACAGTATTCAGATTAAGATATACTATACTGCACAAATTTGTCGTGCACTTTGGTGTTTTGATTCGCTGTGTACTGCGCGGCAATGCAATGCATTGAGCTGATTAGCCGTGCACTGCACCGCAATGAATTGCACTGCACTAATTCACTATGCGCTGCACCGCAATGCAATGCACTGAACTGATGAACCGTGCACTGCACCGCAATGGAATGAACTGAACTGACTAGCCGTGCTCTGCACTGCACTGATTCACCGTGTACTGCACCGCAATGCACTGCACTGCACTGATTCGCCGTGCACTGTATCGCAATGCACTACACTAATTTGCCGTGCACTGTACCGCAATGCACTGCACTGCACTAATTTGCCGTGCACTGTATCGCAATGCACTGCACTGATTCACCGTGCACTGCACCGCAATGCACTGCACTGTTTCGCCGTGCACTGCACCGCAATGCACTGTACTGCACTGATTCGCCGTGCACTGCACCGCAATGCACTGCACTGCATTGATTCGCCGTGCAATGCACCGCAATGTACTGGTTTTACGTGCGCTGCACCACGACGCATAGGAATGGGATGTTTCAAAATTTTTCAGCTTAACTTAAATGAATTTTATGGAATGTTTGCACACATGATACATGCTTTTCTGAAAAGTAAAATTGAAATTTTCAATCATTTGAAATTCAATTATTAATTATTAACGATGAGAGTCAAGGAAAAGTTTGTAAAATTAAATAATAAAATTGTTTGTGATTATTGATACAGGTACTTAATGAATGGTTTAAAAAAAAAAATAACCAAAATCTGATTTTTTTTCTATTTTTGTGCAAAGCTGCATTCAAATCTGCAGTACACTGTATTGCGGTGCATTGCATGACGAACCAGTGCATTACGGTGCAGTGCACGGCGAATCAGTGCAGTGCATTGCGGTACACTGCACGGCAAATTAGTGTAGTGCATTGCGATACAGTGCACGGCGAATCAGTGCAGTGCAGTGCATTGTGGTACAGTACACGGTGAATCAGTGAAGTGCAGAGAACGGCTAGTCAGTTCAGTTCATTCCATTGCGGTGCAGTGCACGGTTCATCAGTTCAGTGCATTGCATTGCGGTGCAGCGCATAGTGAATTAGTGCAGTGCAATTCATTGCGGTGCAGTGCACGGATAATCAGCTCAATGCATTGCATTGCCGCGCAGTACACAGCGAATCAAAACACCAAAGTGCACGACAAATTTGTGCAGTATAGTATACCTTAATCTGAATACTGTGCATTGCAGTGCGGTAAATGATGAAATAGTCCAAAACTGTGCACCCCAATTAGTAATACTGTGCATTATTACGGTTCTTCCTGAACCAGTAAACTTTCATCGCGATTTTCAATTTATTACATGACAAAATGATGAAATGCCATGCAGAACATGCCTAAACCTTGCATACAGTGCGGGGCAGTGCATGACTATTAATGTCATTCAAGCCAAATGGTGCAAGGGTTGGCCTTGCTGGTGTAGCGCATGACAAACGCTGCACTGCAAAGAAAATCAAATTAATGGAACTTTTGGAAAATGATACATTGCAACGGCAAAACAGTTTTATGCGCTGCTAATAAATATATATCTATTTTATTAAGCGTAACAATGTAAAATAAATTAATTTAATTTAGTACCAGGTGATGTTAAGCTAAATTGAATGATATTTTACAAAAAATAAAATAAAATAAACATAGCAAGTGTCTTATTTACATAAGTATGATTTTTTGGTATAGTTAGATCGAGCGAAGTCAATTTTTTTTCCAGTTTTTTTTTTTTTTCTAGTGTTGAAAATTGCAGCTTACTTAGTAAATTGGTGGCAGGTTTTTTTTTTTTTTTAATTATTATTTCTTATAATAGAAATCTTTGCAAATTTTCTCAGTTGCTTCGTCGTGCAGTATGAGTTCTTCTTCTATTGTACAGCTTATAGAACAAACTGTACAATTGTTTGGGATGGTAACAAATAATTAATTTTGAACTTCGATATGTAAACGCAGAAAAATGCATAATTTAAAAAAAATAATTTTAGAATTTTTTTTAATTGCACGACTCTTTATAACGCGTTCAATTTTTTCTTTAAAGGGTTGGTTCATTACGTTTCTAATTGAATAATTCAAGATTTCCTGGAATATTTTACCCATGTTCGAATAAATTTGTCATTTTCAAATTATGCACTCTCATTTTGGTATTTTTATATTTATATCAATTGTATTCATCCCTCTATAATTTTGATGTTATTTTTTATTCTTTTTTGAACTTTTAACATGTTTGACCCACCGATTACCTTGAATTAATTTTAAAAATTGTGTTCGCTGCCGTGCCACTGTGAAAGCACTATTACGCTTTGAAGAGTTCATATATACGCACAAGTTGTTCACGAAATATAATTCAAAACAAATTATAATCAAAAGATATCTAGGTCAATGACGTAAGTTCGCTTAAAATTTTATAAATTTAAGTTTGAGAGAGGTGAAAAATGTAGGTCTAACTAGAAATTGGAATAATAGACGCCCTCCATATGTAAAACTAGTTGAGTTGGGAAAGATCTCCGGGAGCGGAACCAAAAAAAAAACAATACTTTTTTCGTGAGTCATTTATTAAAAATTGTTGGTGCAACGTTTCTTCCGCCGATGAGCGGAAGAAACGTTGTAATTTTCATACGCACTTTGAAATAAACTGTATGATTCGCGTGGCGTCGTTATCAACCATTTTCTCTACATAGATCAAAGTACGATTTCTTTTAAATTTTTCTTTTGAAAGTTTCTTTGTATTTTTTTTTTGTGGTAGACTTGTATTTGTAGACAAGAATAAATTGAAAGAAAAATCAAATCTATAATAAATTTTAATTTTGTTACTTTTTCTCTAGCTTTGTCAGCCAGTCCCGGATGGTTCTTTCCACGGGAACCCTAACCCCCAGTTTTTAGAGAGTTTTTCCCCAGGAAATTTTGGAATATATTTCTAGTAACGGCAGAGCCTGGGAAGACTCCTTTTAAATATTTAAGGGAGGCCCTTTTTCACAAAATTCCCGTTACAGCCGATTCAGGTGCCACCGAGCACATTGTGGGCAAAAATATCGTATTGTCTAATTTTACGAAAAGTTTGAATGAGGTTATTCGGTGTGCGAATAAGAGCAGGTCAGCCGATAAAAAGATTGATGGGAAGAATGATCTATATTTACTGTCTAGAAGTGATGGCAACAAAATTATTAAGCTTTCAAACGTAATTTCAGCCTCGGATATTGGTGATAATTTTATCCCCTTACGGTGGTTTGCAGAAGCGGGTTTCGGTATTTATCTAGATGAGAAAGTCTTGAAAGTTGTTGATAAAGTTACTCATGATGTATTTTCATCCGGTTATTACTCGAAGCCCAACTGGGAGATATCATTGAGTGCCGAAAATGTGTCTAGAGACGGGAAAATAACAATTGATGATTACATTTGTCAAGCACGTATAGGCACGATCAAAAAGCTCCTGAGTCAATCTCAAAGCGAGGAGGGTTTTTCTCTTTTGCAAAGTTCGGAGGGAGCAACTCCCGGTGACACAGAAACCTCTCCGCTTGAGATTGGGAGGGAGGAAAGAGCAGAGTCCCTTCTAGAAAACGATTCAAATCAAAACTCGAGTATAAAATGTATATACTTTGACCTTAACGAGCATACTCTGGGTCGAAAAATAACAAACGCTGAAAAACCTAATACTCTAGATGAACTGGCCGAAAAGTATTTCGACCAACCTTTAAATGCTGAGAACGTGTATTACAATATTGACCTGGATATGCTATGGCGCATACGCTCAGGCCACATTTCATTGAATTACTTGAGACAACTTCAGAAAATCGTGAAAGAACTTTCGGGAATTAAATTCGGGGATAATATTCTAGGCTGCGAAGTTTGTGTTCTAGCAAAAATAAAAAAATTACCGATTACCGAGAAAAGAACTAGAGTTAAGAGACCGTTGCAAATGATTCATTGCGACATTATGGGGGTTATTAAACCAGCCTCGTTCCCCGGTGGGAACAGACTCATAGTCGTTTTCGTTGACGATTTTAGTGGATTTGCCAAAATGTATTGTATTAAAACAAAGGATGGATCGGGCGTGTGTTAAGAAAAATATTTAGTCACGACTAGAAACTTACTCGAAAAAAATGAAAAATTTTGTTATGTAAGGTCAGACAAAGGTAACGAGTTCACAGGAGGTAAATTTCTAGAAGGAACTAGAGGGAGTAGAATCTAATTTGGGACCACCCTTTACCCCTGAACACAATGGCGTTGCTTGAAGGCTTTAATGGGAGTCTGCAGGAGAAAATTAGGTCACTTATGATTGACAGTGAGGCAACAGTCCACATGTACAATAGGTCACCCCATAGTTTGACAGACTTTGAAATTCCATTGAAAAGATTCTCAGGTATGCAAAACCTGCTCTTTTCTAGAATCAGAAGATTTGGCTGTCTTGCGTACATGAAAGCACCAATTTCTGAAACTAAGTTTTCTGAAAGAGCCATCAGGACAGCCATACTAGTCGGATATTCACCGACTGGTTACATTCTCTGGCATCCGGAGTCAGGTAGATTCATGAATTCTAGACATGTTAGATTTAACGAGAAAGTAGTCTATAAAAATGCGTACAAAAAGAATTTGCGCGATGAAATTAAAAAACTAGAAGATTGCGATAACCCAGATGATCTCGATGATTAAAATTGGCTCACCAAACTTATCCTAGATGAAAACCGGATCTCCCGGAAACTGAAAATTCTGCTGAAGTAAACAAGCCAAAACGCGGCAGACCTACTAAACGCAAAATATATAGTTCAAACCCCAATCTAGAAGTTAAAAAATCTAAAAATAATCAGAAATTTTTAGACGAGAAATGCCTAGGTGAAAACTTTATTTGTTTTTCAGACGCTGAGCCGGAGGTCTCCTCAGAGTGACCGACACTAAGAACAGATTGGGAATCTTGTCGAATTTTCAACGTGTTCAACCTGTTAGCCAGGACGTAGTCTTTGAGTACGAATTTTTGTTCAAGCTTGTTAGCCAAGCGTTAGTTCTTCAGTGACATTTGTTCAATCCTGTTAGTCAGGTTGTGTTATTGAGTATTTTTAGTTTGCGGATTACTATGTAAAGCTAGACTGATTGTAACCTTGGAAGACTGTAGAATTGATATTTTGATATCTCGATGATGCTTGGTTAGATGTTATTCTAGGATACTGTTTGTGCGTTATTTTATATTGATGAGATTATGTTTGAATAACCTCAACAAGGAGGGAGTGTCAAAGTATTCTTGACGTGATTTGAGTGATCAAACTGCGCAGTGACGACATCTAGTGTATTGTGTGATAACTCTAGCGCTGCCTCTGAGCGGGCAAGCCAGTACGTCCATGACCGTTGCAAGCTTGGATTAATAGGGTAGATTTCTTGAGTTTAAAACTCTTTATATTTATTTAAACAATCCTACCCTTGAAATATCTTAGCAACAATATTTCAGATTTAAGTTTTATCATGGTTATAAAGATGATTCAACAAATAAATGTTTATTGGAAGAATTTGAAAGATTATCAAAAAATAAATTAGAAACTGTTTTTGAGAAAATGAAAAATTTGATAAGTGATAAGAATAGATTTAGTATAATAACATTGAATTGTCAAAGTTTAAAAAAACATGCTCTAGATTTAACTGATTACATAACTAAAAAAACAAATATACTAATCCCAACTGAAACAAAAATGAAAAATAATGAAACGATAGAAGTTCAAATCTTACATGTATTGCTAAATTACAAAGAAATAATCACACAAGTAGTGGAATAGCTATTTACAGAAATAAAAAAATAATTAAAAAATTTTAAATAAAATTATTAATTTGAAATTAAACAATGAAAATTTAAATGAATTTAAATTTGAAATAGGAGAAGTATGTTTTATTCATTTAAAAGGAATAAAAATAAAAACTATAACTATGGTATCAGTATATATATCTTCTGGAAAAACTATAGATAAAATTATATAATTTATTGATAAATCGTTATCATATTATTACAAAAAAGATTATAGTTGTAGGTCATGATTTAATTGTAATTTTTTTACTTGTTTTATAAAAACCCAACTTCATTTGACACTTGCTATGCTTTTCTTATTTGTTATTAGCCATTACCACCACTTCTTTCTATAATTCTCTTTATCTTCTTTTTCTGTCCTAATCGATATTGATTTTCTCTCCCCTCATTATCTTCTTCTATTCCATCATGCTCTCCCTCTACTCCTTGTTTTAAAATTTTGCGAAGATTCATCCGCTCTTTCCTGTCGTTCTTGCGTATGCCACTTTGACAATTAGCTTTGACTTGACTGTTCTCTTTGTTAGCTTCACCACCACCTCTCTCGACCTTTATCTCTTTGATTATTATACTAGCGAACACAGTGCACTACGTCCGCCAAATTATTGAAGTATCAAAAAAAAAAAAGTTAAATAGATTTATGACAAAGATTTTTCACTCAACATATAAATGTACAGCAGAAACATATCCTTGATACTTAAAACATAACATCTCCTTAAATAAACAATAATTACACTTTTTTCAAGAATGAAGTTAAACACTATGATTGTCTCTATTGGGAGTAAAAGTGCAGTCGTGGTGGGGATGAGGTCACGTGGTTCACGCGCTGTTATAGTGGATTTAAATAGTTATGGGCAGCCATGTTGAATTTAGAGTTACGTTGTCATGCACGCTGATTACATTGAAAATAGTTATGGTCAGCCATATTGCTTCCCTCTCCATGACTGCACTTTCACTCCCAATACCTGCATAAAAACTTAATTTGGAAAAAATTATTCACAAAAAGTTTTGTCTCGATATTTTTCCAAAGATCAGTCATCATCGTGGTATTTCCGATGCTCGCTTCAGTACGCAAGAAACAAGTCTTTCCTTCTGTGACCGTTCTTGCCGCATTTGTTGCAGTTCGTGTATCCATTCGTGTAACCAGGACAGTCTCGCCTGTAATGCCCTTATTCCAAACATCGGAAAAACCTGGAAACTATTTCCCTTAGCCTTACTCTCGCCTTGTACCAGGATTTTCTGCGCTACCGAGTCCTCTACGGCGAAGCATTTCAGTCATTTGTACGCTGGTAAGACATAGGTGTCCCACAGCTTCGCATCATACTCCCTTCGTACCGCGTCATGAATTTCCTCTAGGGTTGTGTCCATTTCTAGAACCACGATCTCCAGTTTTATTGTCACTGTAAGATCTTGAACTGACTCCTCACGAATAACCTTCGTCACTGCCTTCTTGAACTTCCGTGGATGGCTTTTACCTTTCTGGATGTGCAGAATAATTCTACCATCCTTTGAAGGCTGGTGGGATTGGATCTCCACCTCCAGCTTCCGCGGGATTTATCGAGCCTTTAAGCTTCTTAATCGCATCCTTCTAAAAAATACCCTCCTAAGGTCTCACGAGTATGGTGTCCCTTGTTGAAACCTTTACAAAGGAAGAACTGCAAAGAGCAGTTTCTTCCCTAAAGCTTGGCTAGGTCCCAAGACCGGACGGTGATATCATACGGTTAGCGGCGCGCGAGATACCGGGAATCTTTCTCGATCTCTACAATGAATGCCTGAAATATGGGTGTTTTTGTGTCAGCTGGAAGACTGCCTTCGAAGAATGAAGGAAGGAGGCCTGGACCCGCCGTCCTCTTATAGGCCCTTAAGCCTGCTGGACACGCTGGGGGGTCTTCGAGCTTCTCTTTCAGCCATGGCTTGCCGGAAGCATTGCGGCAGTGAGAGATCTCTTGGCGATGCAGAAGAGCATTCGACCGGGCCTCTTGATGGTCAAAGCAATTCGTGAAGTCATGGAGGCCTTCGAGAAGCCCCAACTGCATCGACATGCGATAAAACTGATTGTTGTGCTAGTGAATCTTGATGTTAGGAATGCGTTAACTCCAATCGGTGGTTGGACATTCTGGGCTCGTTGAAAGACAAGTTCGAGACGCCGGATTACCTAATGCGGGTTTTTGAGAACTATTTTACTGACAGGACCCTGACCTACGACATGAAAAACGGTAAGAAAGCCAGGAGGATTACAGCGGGCGTAGCACAGGGCTCGATCATGGACCTGGCCTTCTGGATCGCGGTGTACAACTCTCTGATGGAACTGAAACTTCCACCGAATGTTCTCATCGTTGCCTACGCAAACGACGTCACAGTCGTAATCGAGGAGCGGGATAAAGACGAAGTCCGAGTCATACTGTGGGAAGTGATGGCGCTGATTAGATAAGATTAGATTTGATTTGAGACCAAGGTGCTTGTTAGGCTCAGAATTACTTAGCGAATGCCTTTGTACCCCTATCCCCCCGGTAGGTGGTCTAGTCCAGGGCTATAGTCTCTTTTATCCTGGCACTGGACCCCCTCCCCCCTTTGGGTTCCCAGCCTCCTCGCATTTGCCTTGGTGCTTGGCACTGCTTGGGTTCAAAAAAACCCACATCGTAGGGACGAAAAACCTGAACCGAGGATGACCAAGGCCTTTCCTTTTGAGCTACTCCATCGCCACGCGCGCCTTTCAGCTGCTAGCGCGGTGTCCAAGAGAGCCCTATAAGTCGTAGGCCTCTCGGGGGTTAACGTTTCAGACTGGTATTACCGACTGAGCCGTTGCCACCCAACAGCCCCGCAGTATGAAGCCCATGTCAAAAACTACAGAGGTGCCAGCGCGGAGAATCGAACCTGGGTCTCCAGCGTGAAACGGCAGGGTTCTATCCACTACACAACCGTGGAGCTTCTGATGGCGCTAATGTGTAGATAATCTTTTTGACGAGGCGCACGAAGATCGACACGATGGACATAGGACTGGTTCAGGTTGTGGCCAAGGGAGCGGCGAAGTATCTAAGGTTAACCTTGGAAAAGAAACTGTTCTACTGGAAACATATTAGTGAGGCTGCAGCGCGAGCCGAGAAGCGTATAGGGATGCTTGGTCGCCTGATGGCCAATATTAACAGACTCAGTCCGAGTAAGCGGATGGCTACCACGCATTCCATCATGCTTTATGGCACGGAGATGTGGGCATCGGCTCTTCAGAAGCGGAAGTACTCAAAGGTCCTTGCGAAATTATAGCGCTGGGGGGGGGGGGCTCAGGATAGCTTCGGCATACAGGACGGTCTCTGCGGACGCTGGTCTTGTCATTGCGAGCGTCCCCTCCATTTACCTGCTGCCAGACAAGAGGAGAAGGATCTACCACAGGGACCCTTGGGTTCCTAGAGAGGAGGCGGCAGCGAGAGGGCTTGAATTTACTTTTTTCAGTTGGTTCGAGAGATGGCTGGCAGACAGCAACCTTGCTGGCTGGACGAAGCGACTTATCAAGGATCCGAAATTCTGGGACGAACGAGACTGGGCCAAGATGGATTTCTGCCTTACTCATTTTCTGTCTGGGAACGGTATCTTTATAGACACGGGAAGGTCGTGGACCCTCGGTGTCGATATTGTGAGCGCGAGCGTGACGACCAGAATCACTTAGTTTTCGTTTGAGAGAAATGGCGGGTAGAGCTGGAAGTGATAGAGGCCAAGGTGGATAATATAGTCGGCTCGATGCTCCGAAGGAAAGACAGGTAGAATCGTATTTCCACATACGCACGGAAGATCCTGATCGCAAAACGGTTAGACGACTGTCTTGAATAGGCAGCCTAGTGATATATTCACATGAAGGGGGTGGGACTTGGCTGACTTGAATGAATGTTGGGTGACTGCTGGTAGTAATTGGTTACCTTGGCCCAGTCTCGTTCGTCCCAGGATTTCAAATAAATTAAAATTATCCTTAAATTTAAAATAAGCTTTAGTATTGTCGTTACGCGGTTAAAACAAAATAAGCGAACAAATGCTTTTATATTTTGTCACCCGTTGTACACAACTATATAAAATGAATATAAGAACATAAAACTTGATTAAGAAAAGAAAAAGATGTATTCAAACTTCATTGTGTTTACCTCAGCTCATATTCCACTTCGCCAAGCATCCTCGCAAATTTTATCAAAATAAATAAATAAATAGGAGAGATAAATGAGAATTAATAATGTAAACAAAAAAAAAGGAAAATTTATATATATTTTTTTCATTATTCGAATTAACTTTATCAAGGTTTAGTAAAGTAGTTGTACCACCTTAAATTCATACCGGCTGTGAGTTAATTTAAAATTATACAAAAACAAAAAGTTTGTCTTTATTTTTTTTTATTATTTTTTTTTTTATTTGATTATTTTATTCTTTATCTTGACAATTACAATCAATTATCATCACGCGGACCAGCACTGGTGTAAACGTCGGCAACTTTACGCATCAACCTGATAAGTACTACGAGAAATCGATAAAGTACGTTTCAATGGCGATCCTGCCAGGATGCTTGGGTATATCGAGTAAGGGGGATAGCGAGGTTATATAGAGTGAGGTTTGTTCCAACTATATTTTCATTAAGCGTGGAGGGGACAAAGTATACAAAAAAAAGCACACCCAGCAACCATGCCTACTAGGAGTAGAGCACGTAAAGCTGAGGAAGCCAAAAGGCTACAGATAAGTTTGGAGGACTTCCTCAAACAGTATGTTTTAGGACGATCCGGCAGCAACAGCTGGATGAGCTACGAGTCTTAAAGACAGCCTGAAGTTCCTGTTCGATCAACGCGAAGACGCGGAAGAGCTTTTCGAGACCATCGAAAACGGCGTAAGCGGTTTATACCGAAAAATTGAAGAAAAGGAGCAACTTTAGGCTAGGACTACCGAGAAGTCGAGGCTGACCATAAGCGAATAGTAAATATAGAGAAGGAGGTTGACAGACTCCGAGATAAGGTGGATAGGCTCAGAGGAAACGGGGCGACACCCACGCAAGTTGAGACGCGTTGCAGGGAAGACGACCGAACCAGCATTTTGGACGCGATGAGCGGTGCGTTTTCAAAACCACGAATCAAAACCAAGCCTCCAACTTTCAACAATCGCTGGAGGGCGTAGCTCACGCATGGTTCGAGGTTGCCGAGAGGACCATGAGCACTTTCACCGCTTTCGAAAGTCGTTTCCGAGAACGTTTCTGGTCCGAGGCCACACAGGATGAGTGGTCGCATAAGGTTGAGCACCAGAGTTATAATCCTTCGCAACGATTCTCTCGACTAGAGCACGCAACTCACATATAGGGCTTCGCTCAAGAGGTGAACGTGAATTACACCGAGGAAGAACTAGTGCGAAAATAAGCAACCATTTCGAATGGGACATTAAGTAAGTGGTTCGATCGCAAGAGATTGAAACCCAATCAAAATTTTTCGAGTTATTATCTTATCACGATGCGGACCAAAAGAAAAACAAGCAAGGTAGAGCACCTCAAGCTGAGAAGACTCTTTCTCAAAGAGATCCACCGGTACCAGCTAACCAAGTTCAGGCAAAACCAAGCAATCAAGCGAACGGGACTGGCCGTGATTTCGCGAAGGGTACTTTTGAGAAAGGGCGGAACCCGAAAATAGTCCAGACCTTGGAGAATGATCTAACGGAAGGGAAGGGTAAAAGCAACAAACCCCGACCGAAGGAGCCGGAAAATCTCCAAATCAATCCTTGGGCGCTAGATCAAAAATTAGACGAATACCTCGCAATTTTTGATAGCGATAAAAAAAAAACTAAATGACGTTGCGCTCCAAGCCTCGGATGACGCGAAACATGCGATTTGCGAAGATCAAAATGATCATTGGAGGGCAACGAAACTAATAAACTCCATTCTCAACGATCCACTCGAGAAAACCGGGACAGTTCGACCATGACCCGTGCGATGTCCTGAAGTGATAATTCAATTAAACGGAGTGAAGACTGAGGCGTTAATAGATACGGGCAGTCAAATCATTTGCGTATTAAAAGGGTACTACGACGAGAATATAATATATTTTCAAGTGTCCAACATTACCTGTTACGGGCACTGCCGAAAAAAGAGCCACCGGGTTTAAATCCACATGTATGAAACGGCAATTTATGTGTGAAAGGCACGTCGGTGAACGATTGGAAGACATCGTGTTCTTGGTGGTACCGAAATTGGTTCGGGATTGTATCCTAGGAATCGATAGTCTCCGTAGTTTCCAAATAATTAGACGCCGCAAAGGAAGCGATTATCATTGGCAACGAAGTAATCTCGTACAAAAATTACGAAATCGAAGTCGCGCACTTAGAGCATCGTACCCTCTTAACCCTCGAAAAGAAGCTGAGATCCTTGATAATACAGTATAAATAATACGCGTATTCTATAAGAAGCCGGGGCTTATTCGACATTTCAAATACAATCAGGCGTTAAAAAGCGAGAAACCATTTTATGTGAAACCGTATCCTATTCCGATAAATTATCGGGATTCTGTACGAAACGAGATCAAGAAAATGCTCGAGTGGGGCATTATAAGGCGATCGGATTCGCCATATGCCAGCCCAATCGTAACAGTAATAAAGAGTGACGGAGCGGTGCAACTGTGCTTAGACGCAAGATTGCTGAACAAATTTCTCGTGGACGACCACGAATCAGCGCGTAGCATGGACGAAATCTTGCAAATTTGCCAAGAGGTGAAGAAGATCTCGAGTCTGGACTTGACCAGCAGTTATTGACAAATTCCGTTGACTGAGAACAGCAAAAAATATACGGCGTTTATGCATCAAGACCACATGTACGAGTTTAATGTGGCAGCCTTCGGCATAAAAACAAGCGGTGCGGCGCTATGTCGAGGGTTTTCTCTACCATTACGAGGCCTCGGCAAGTACATCCTAAGCTTCGTGGACGACATGTTGATCGTTTCCAAAGATGAAATAGAGCATTTAGCCCACTTAGAAAACCTGTTTAAGCGGTTGTTGTATTTCAACATAACGATAAAGTTCTCGAAATGCAAGTTTTTCACGCTGGAGGCTCGATTTCTGGGGTTCGTGCTGACCTTGGAAGGAATTCGTCCTCAAACTGACAAAATCGAGAAAATAAAGAATTTTGATCGGCCGAGGAATCTCAAAACCTTACGATCCTTTCTCCGTTTCATAAATTTTTATGCAAAATTTGCAAATAACCACTCGAGTCTACTTGCTCTATTGGTTGAACTATTAAAAAAGCAAAAGAAGTGGGAGTGGGGGGACAGACAGCAGTCCAGCTTCAAGCAACTAAAGGACCTTTTCGTGGAGGGAATGTGTCGTTTGCCCGAGAGGAGCCAAGGGGGGCACAAGTAATCCAGCGAGGTGATAATAGCATTACTCAGAAGCCAAAAGTATTCCCGCGAGTTCGATGCAAGGATGAAGAAGTTGTCGGAGGCTCTAAGGAAAGACGAGAAAATCCAGAGATTCCTGGAGGATGACCGAAAAAGGGCCCGTGACACCTACAAAGTCATCGACGACCTGTGCGTGAAGAATTTAACAAAGGGAAAAATAATAAAAATAGAAATAAATAAATGAAATAAAATAAAATAAAAGCTGTTTGGAAATTTAAGAAATATTGATGGTAGTCTACGCGGGCGGGTATACACGCGAGCAGATTCTCGATTGAGTATCAGGTTTTGAGTTTTAAATTAATATTATTGCGTCTTAAAAAGTTAATGCAATTTTTGTCAGTATTTTTGATGTTGTTTGCGCGCGTTAGGACTTCTGCGTATGCATAATTGTATGAAAACGATTTGGAAAGTATGGGACTTCCAAACCGTCAAATATACTCTGGGTAGTGCGAAGCATTAGGGATCGAAACCCCTTTATAGGTAGATAACATACACGCGAGCGCGTGCTAATTTTTTTTTATGATGAGGAAAATTAATGGAAGGTCATTTTATTAGTTGAGTATAAAAATTTTATGTTTTATTCTTGAATTTGAGAATTTAATAGAATAAATTAAATTCAGTGGTAGAGCAGTGAGGTACGGGAGTTAATTTGATATTGTGTAGTATATTTGTATATGAGCTAGCTCGTATACTAGTCATCATAGAAAAATAGGGGAAGTTATTCGGAAGGAAATAATTTGGATTTTTCCCTAGTATATTTCAATCTAAATTATTGAGGTTGAATTTCGACATCCGGTGTCGAAATTCACTGTCAGCAACTTGGTGAGAAGGCGCGTTGAGGTCGTTCTCACTGAGTTAGCGTTTTGATTTCCGTTGAAATCGCTGAAGCGAATTCAACGAAAATCATTTTTCTTGCTGAGCATCGATCAGCAAAAATATAAATTTTTGCGAAAGCACTTTTGAGTTTTGCGAAGGAGGTTGAAAAAAAAAATTTTTGTGTGATTGGGAAATGTCGCAAGGTTGAAACTAAGCAACATTAATTAGGGCATCGGCCCGCGAGAAGGTGGATTTATTGGGGAGCTCGAAGGTGAGGAGCTCATTCAAGGTTCCGAAGTACAAGTGAGTGTGTCAAGCTCTCGTGATAGTTAATTGGTAATTTTTTCCTTTTTTTTTTCCTTACTTTAGTTGTTAGTTTTACTAACCAAGGCTCCTCATCCAATAATTTTTTTGACTTTATTAGGTTAATTTCGTATAGATTGGCGTAACTGCGTACGAGCGAGTAAATCGAAGGAAGGAAAGAGTATGAGAGAGTGAGTGAAGAATTTTACGGACGGATCGGTGCAGCGACCGGTAAGTTAGCATATCGCTAGCGACAATAGAGAGTAGAGTAAGCACGACGTTGCCTTTCACGATATTCATATGCCTCTTCGTTACTGTGTAATCCTTTTGCTGCTGCGGCCAGCAGTTGTAATAAATTTTTTTTTTTTTTTTGTGTTTGATTTTATTATCATTGTGTATGCGTGTCTAAATTTTAAAAAAAATTTTGTTGGTAAAGAGATTTTTGTTTTCCCTAATTATAATAGTGATAGATTATTGCATGTTAACAGACGAATACAAAGTTATTACCTAGGGTTTATTAGACTTAATTGGAGTACATGCGTGTTTAAAAATTGTTGGTTATTTGTAGAACTATCATCTAAAGAGTATTTAAAGATTTTTTTTTGGGGAAAGCAATAAGGGGTCATTCATAAACTACGTAGCTCGTTTTTCGTATGATTTTGACCCCCTCCTACCCCACCGTGGCCTACCGAAGCTTTTTTGACGACCCCGCCCCCCCTCCCCTGTGCTACGTAGCTTTTTTTCTATTTTTTTATTAAAACCCTGGGTGCCTGTGGTCAACGAAAAAACTAATCAGCTATCCCCCAAGCTCTAAACCCCCAAAACCCTGGACGTCCAAGTTCAACGAAAAAACTGATCAGCTTTCCCCCAAACTCTAAACCCCCAAAACCCTGGTTACCGAGTGGAATAATTTTAGAAGTTAAGCGTACTTCATATTTGAATATCAAGTCCACAAAAAAGTGTTTTTTTTTTTTTTTTGTTCAACAAAAAGGTTGTGGTGTACTTTTTTTTACATTACTTGAAAATATTACAAAATAAAAAATAAAAAATAAAAAAATAACGAACAAAAAAACGAAAATTTTTACATATTTCTCGAAATGTGTCCTAATCAACCACGCCATTTTGGATTCAAAAATTTCAGATTTATAACTTTATGATATAGTTGCACCAATAAATTAATTTAAACTGAGTTATATTCTCACAACTCTCACAATTTTTACCACACTGTGGATATTCAACGATAACTATATGCACTGCATTATTAGTTATCAAAATAAAAAATATAAATAATAAAATTTAAATTAAATAATTTATCCAGTGACCGGTTTCGTTGTTATTGCAACTCATCAGACTGGATGAGTGCAGCATAATTAGGTACATCGTTACAAAATTATTTATTTTGTCAACTAAAATGCACTCATATTTTTGGAATAATTTAACTTGGGTTCCCAAGGTTTTTGGGGGTTCAGAGCTTGGGGGCTAGCCGATGAGTTTTTTCGTTGAACTCAGGCACCCAGGGTTTTGGGGGTTTAGAGCTTGGGGGATAGCCGATCTGTTTTTTTGTTGAACTTCAGCGCACAGGGTTTTGGGGGCTTAAGGCTTGAGATTTCAAATTCTGTGGACACCCCCAAGAAATTGTAAAGGGTGTCCTCTACTAGCTAAGGGGGTGTCAGGACCCCTCCGCCCCCCCCTCTCCGTTTTTGCGCACCTGCAGTCGGCTAAACCCACAGTCCGAACCCCTTCTTTCACTATACATAATTTAATTTGAAATATTTCGACGATTTGGAAATTAATTAAAATATTATTTGGTTATATCTAAATAGTATTATAACATTATTATTATTATTATTTTTTTTCAAAGCTACGTAGACTTAATCTTCTGAGGACCCCCCCTCCCCCAATGACACCGTAGCTCAGCGTAGCCTTTTACTAAACCCCTCCCCCCCTCGCACGGGCTACGTAATTTATGAATGACCCCTAAGGGAAAATTTTGTAGATTTCTTTTTGGAACAGGATATTCAACTTCAATGTGGAGGTAATTGTTTTTTTTTTACGTATTTTTATGCTTCTCAATTAAGGTGGTTGTCTACCAAATGCATGATAATAGAAGATCGGATCAAAATTGAAAGTTACAGTAAATTGAAGTTTGAATTTTTTTATTATGCGTGTTGCGCTACGCTGAAAAGTGTACTAAATTATATAGTAATTTGGTGAAATAAAATTTTTTATTTAGTATTGAATCTGATTAGCTCTGGTAGAAGGCCACTTTAATTCGATGAGTGTTAAAATATTCAATCGATCGGTAGCTAAGTACAGTAATAAACGAATTATTATAAGAAAGCTAAGTACAGTAATAAAAGAATTCTATAACTTCTATTATTTTTAACATTTAAACATAATAATAACGCAATAAAATTTTATTTCGAATAATATAACGTGATAACTATTAAATGTATTATGATGGTAGTCTTTTTTTTTTTTTTTTTTTTTTTTTTTTTAGTTTAAATCTCATGAGATTTATAAGTACAAAGAGGTTTTACAGTTTCTTTATGCTAATAAGTAAATAAAGATAAATGTATCAGACAGATTTGTATAAAACTTTCAAATTACAGGCTTTCAGGTATTTCACTATAATGTCACAGATTGGTATATTGGGTCTAGCTATAAAGTTCTCAATTTTAATCGGCATATTCCATGCTTCAGAAGGGAAAGAGTCATTGTAGCCCTCTGGTCTGTGTAAAGAGGGCAATCAGAAACAACATGGTTCAGATCCTCCTGGGGAGAACCACACTCGCAGCAGGGGTCACTGACGATGTTTTTGCGGGCAAGGGAAGCCTTAAGAGAATAGTGGTTCGCCCTTGAACGATTTATTGTCACCACAAATTCTCTAGACAGGCCCAAACCCGCAAACCATGGTGATCGACCTGTCTCGTAGTAGTCGTTGAAGTACGTCGTCCCTTTGTAAAGTCCCTGGTTTCTGAGGATCTCGTCAGTGTTGGTGCGCGCTATCTCCCGAAAATGATTCCTGAGATCAGCAAAGTGGTAATTGTATGGACTAACCGGAACAATACCTGTGGCCATTTTGGCAAGAGAGTCAGCTTCTTCATTACCTTGTATACCGATATGGAAGGGGATCCAGTAGAATTCGACAGAACCACATCGTTTGCCAGAATTAATAGCCCTCTGCACTTCAGAAAATTTCCTCTTAATGTCAAGAATATAAGGGTTTAGCCGGATGTTAAATAAAACTGAGGACAGACTCTGAAGAGCGTTAAGTGAGTCTGTAAAAATAATGAAGTTGTGAGTGGGTTCACCTATTATGAGGTCCAAGGCAGTGCTGATGGCGCTGCATTCAGCCGTGAATATAGATGATAACGGTCCCAGGGAGACAGAGGTCCGAACATCAAGCTCGGGACAGATAATGACAGAGCCCACCCCAGGGGAGCCTGACATCTTACTACCGTCAGTGAAAATTCCAAGAGGATCGCGAGCTCTCAAAAGAGCATTGACCGTAGCATTGGGATCTTCGTGACAGCTGAGGTCGAAACCCCATTCAGTGTTAACTGGAATAGAAGTCACCAAGGTTCGATAATCATGTCTGAACAGATTCGGACCATGGGCTTTGAGAAGATTGGGTTTGAGTCTTGAGAATTCAAAGGCACATCCAGCAAGAATCCCATATTTGTCTATCTCATCCTTCCTCACTAATACAAGGAGGGAACCAAGACTCCTGGAGACATTAGAGGACAGATTGGAGAGGACCTTAGATAAGTAGCAGTTACACAAAAACTCAGCTCTGACGGAGATTGGTGAGAGTTTAGACTCTACAATGAGGACGTTTTTAGGGGTGCTCATGCGATAGCCCAGAGCAGATCGAATGGCTGAGTATTGAATACCCTCAATTTTCTCTCGCAAGAGGATGGAGGAGGGATGATAGATGAAGCTAGCATAGTCCAGAACAGAGCGAACAAAGCTCCTGTAAAGCACAAGAAGTGTCTAGGGGTCAGCGCCCCACCAGGTTCCACACAAGAATCTGATAATTTTCAGTACTCTAGAGCATCTAGCGAGGACGTAGTCACAGTGTTTGACATAGGAGAGTTTTGAGTCGAGAATTACTCCAAGAAATCTGACCTGAAAGCTGGGAATGATAACGGAGTCGCTCACCTTGATAGAGACATCCCCTGTAGAGCAGTTTTTTTTCCTGCTGAAATTGACAAACTTGGTCTTTTCTGGAGCAATCTGGAGACCAATTTTCAGCAGGTTCTTGCTGATTGTAGCGATAGCATCCTCCAGAACTTGAGTACCATTTGAAGTATCACCACTACTAACATATAGAGCGATGTCGTCAGCATATTGTGAAACCTGGACAGTGTCGTTTAATCCGTGGGTGATACGGGATACGTATATGAGATATAGAAGAGGGCTCAGCACCCCACCCTGCGGTAGTCCTTTGTAGGCCCTACTGCAATTTGCCGTTATTTTGTCGAGACGTAAGAGAAATTCAGATACAATGACCCTTTCATGAGTCATGAATTTCACAAATCGAGGAGGCTGGGAGAGCCACCAAATTGTGCCAATTTTTCGAGAAGGATATCGGAGTTTACGTTGTCGAATGCCCCACGGACATCTAGAAAAGCAGCGTAAACCTCTTCTCTCTCACAAAAGACCTCATTAATTTTGGAGGTCAAACCAGCAAGATAGTCGGTACTGGACATGCCCTTCCTGAAACCTTTTTGAGATTCTGGGAGGAGATTGTAAGTCTCCACCCACCACTTGAGCCGGTTTTTCACCATGGTCTCGAAAAGCTTGCAGGTGCAAGAAGTTAGTGAGATTGGGTGGACTCCTGATCCTCCCGGCTTTTCTATGAAATGTACGAAAAACTCCTTCCAGCTGGGAGGGTAGTTTCCTGGCTCAGAGGTGTGTAGGTCATTAAGTATCTGTAGAAGGAGAAGGTGATACTTCACGGGCATAGATTTCAGTACATGAAAGTCGATTCCATCCATCCCACTGGCAGAGTTAGTACGTTTCGGGGAAAGGGCGGCATTAAATTCAACGAAGCTGAATGGAGCGTCAAAAAATTCGTTCCGTTGGCACTCAGGGAGCCAGGCGGGATCAGTGGGTACCCAAGGCGGGCAGATATTGTCATGGGCTTTCTTGGTAGCTTCTTCCTGAAGGTTGTTCGGGGAGCTACTCTTTTTTACTTTGACCCAGCTATTCTTGAAAACCCTGCATTTATTCCATACATATGTCTGACTTGTCCTAAAGTTAATTTCAGCAGCAAAATTTCGAAAACTTTCTCTCTTCTTTCTCCTGAAACTCCTCCGAGCCTCGGAGCAACAGCTTTTATAATTGGTGAGATCCTCGAGAAGACCAGAGATTTCCCATTTTTTGAAAGCATTTCGACGGCGGTCCTTAATCTCATTGCACTCTGCGTCCCACCAGGGGGTGGGGTTACAGACTGTTCGGCGATACGGATCATACTTCGTCGCAGGAGTGCTCTCGGTTAGTGCCCGGGTGACTAAGTCCATAAAGAAATCGTACTTGGCCACAGGGTTAAGGGATTCATTTTCTGGAGTCAAGAAGTCCTGATACCGTTCGTCGAGTCTTGTTCTAAATCCAGTCCAGTCAGTGCGTAAGGTCTTAATTTTAAATGTTTTTTTGCGATAGTGGTTCCTCCCCAAGTTAAGATTGACAAAAACCGGAAAATGGTCGGAATCCCAGGTCTCGTCAGATACAGAGACATCAACCGAACTGGCGACGTTAGCAGTAGCAAAAACTAAATCCAATTTAGATCTGTAACCTGACTCAAAGTTGACGTAAGTGGGAGTGTCATCCCCGAGAAGCACGAGGTCGTGAGACTCTGCGCAACTCTCAATAAAACTACCAACGGCGTCGGTTCGGCTGCTGCCCCACATCACATTGTGAGCATTAAAGTCTCCGAGGAGAATAGTGTTAACACCACCAAGCTTGTCAAAAAGTGACTCACAATCTGACTGACTGACGGTACCCGGGGTCCTGTAGCATGCATAAATGCTAAGATGCGGAGAGAAATCGGTGAAACACAGACCAGCGAACTCAAATGACTCACCTTGTAAATTGGCGTTGATCTCAGAGTAGGCGATGTCACTCCTGACGATGAAGGCAATGTCTCATCCAGTTCTGCCCTTCCTGCACTTGTTGTACACTACATAACCAGGAAAATTTATTTGTTCACCATCCACTAACCATGACTCCACAATAACAATAATGTCAAATTTGAAATATTTTTTTAACAGTTCAGTCCGTCTAGCACGTAAACTTTTAGAGTTCCATAAAAGAATTTTGGTGTTCTCAATTGTAAATTTCTCAAAATCAGAGTGCATATTTATAAGATTGAGTAAGAAAAAGAAAATATAAGAAAAAAAAGGAATTTAGATTTGAATTTAAATTAAATTAAATTTAAATTTGAATTTATAGAGAAAAGTGAGTTTGGTAGCACTTTACCAAACTGAAGTAAGCGAACAATCGGAGTCCGACTCAAAAAAGTCGGAACTCGTAAGGGCAGTTTTTAACCTCGTGATTTTGTTTTTGGTGGCAGAGTGTGAGGCTAGTTTGTGAGTGGCATCGAGGAGTTCTATCACAGCACTGGTATCTGATGACAGGTTAGCCGTTATTCCTCTCTTGACGACTGAGTTTTTGCCTGAGGTTTTTCTGATCAGCTGTACTAGATCTTCGAACTTAATAAGACATTTGGCAAAGTTATCTTCTAAGAATTGTTTGGCAGGCGCGAGGTAATCAGGAAGTTCAAGTAGCATTTGCCTTCTCTCTTCTTCTTTTTTAGATTCTTTGTCCTTTTCTTGTACGCGCTGCGACTTGAGCTTCTTAGGAAGCTGATTAGAGGCTGTCTTCCTATCGTTTTTAGTCTCTGCAATTAGACCGTGCCCTTCAAAGGTGTCAGCGGAGCGTGAGCTGTCACTTATAACTGAGTGAGTTCGCTTGATTCCATCGGAAGTAAGCTTAGTTTCATCTGCTGGCTTTTGATGAATGGCAGTCGAAAACCTGGATGGGAGAGTGGTATAAGTAGCCATGTAACTTGTGTCACGCGCATGCAGAGCTGTATGCGGGGTTGCCTGTGCAGGCACCGTCCCACTAGCCTCGCTTTTCTCCTCATCAGCTGATTTAAAGGGGAGCGGCGCTGGCACTGTCGAGCTGTCTGCAAGCTGGTGGTTACTTGGAGTACCGGTAGGTGTCAGCTCGGAAGCATCTTCACCGTCATCCTCGTCAACCACGATGTCCGACTGCGGCGCAATCAGGTTTTCGGGGCAGTTTTTGGCAAAATGCTCTGGTGACTTACAACGGAAACAAACAGGTTTATCCGTGGTGAAGAAGATGTTGTATTTTTTCCCACCTACATCGAATTGATGGTTGGTTGGAAGCAATTTTACGTCGTCGGGATGTATATAAACTTGGCACCGAAAGCTGACGACCGAGGCAAGTCTGACGTCACGGTCCGAGTTGGCCTTGAGTTCCGAGACACTCGAGGTAGTATGAATGCCTCGCGAGATGATGACACTTTATTAGGGCCGAGTTTGATAGCACGGGACTGGCGTTAGAAATTGCCACTTTTTTTTATTTAGCCACTAAAGCAGAGATTTTGACCTCTTGCCCCTCAACAACTAACACTTTAACTTCGTCCACTAATTTTTTAACGAGTAGACTGCTGCTCAGGAACAAACAGAAGCGGAAACCGGAGATTCTTGACATGAATTTTATTTCAGTCCCATTAATATGCTCAAGAAGAGCATCGGTGTATTTCCTATTAGGAAAACCTGGAGATATCGAGAGTGATTGCCTGATCTTCGGAGGGTCAGGTTTCTGACAACGAGTCACTGTAGAGTTTACCATCACTGGCAATTTCAACGTCGCCATTGTTGGACGGCGTCATGTTGCGGTTTTTAACAGGAGAGTCCAACAACTCCCCAAAAAACCGTAAAAAACTAAGGTTGTAATCTGCCCTTAAAAGAGCAGATTACTGAACTGAAATCGATAGTACTGGTGGCCGTTGGCCAAAAAGAATTAAATCCACGCTTAATAATTAGGAACATGTCGCGGCGCAGTTCCTGACCTGAAAGCGATACGCACTCAGCGGCTGCTGGTGCGCAACTCCATTATGATAGTAGTAACCATATTAATATTTGTATGAAAAACAAGGTATAATTTTGTAAAAATAATTAAGCTGATATTTTTGAATTAAATTAATTAGATCTCTATTAAAAATTTAATTAGGTTAGTGGGATTTAATAAAATCGAACTTTTGTCATGTTTAATTTTAGTTAACATAACCTGATAAAATTTTTGCTTGAAGTATATCAATTTTTTTCAAAAGTATATTACATGAGTTTCCGTTAAATCCAGTGCCACCATGACTAGGATCTGGTTTTACGTTGCATTTATTAATCCAATCTTGAGTTTCTTCAGGGCATTCAATAAACATTTTTTCTACAATTGTATTTACAGCACCTAGTAATAAATGCAATTCTGGCGGCGGAATTTTAAGTAAAATTTTTACATCCTCACCGCCGGTAAAAATAGGTGGATTTATGCAGTTTTTAAAATTTTTTGCATTGCTTTTATTCGCACCTTTCTTCAACCATGCTTGATAATTACTGATGCAATTAAAAATAGTTCTGAACGCACCAATTTCTTTTAAATCAGTTTTACTCGCGTAACACCAAGTACATGTGTACATGCTGGAGTGCGCCATCAAGCCAGTCAAAATATTAGCAAGTTTTAAATCAGTAGCAATGTAGTACATAATAACTTGATTAATATTTATCAAATTCAATAAATCCTTAATATTAGTATAATTTTCTTGGGCACACGGTGCAATGGTTACAATAAACAATTTTTTGACTCCAGAATCTTTAAAGCTACCATCATCAACGCCTTCTATCATTTTTCGTCGCTTACTTTTACTAGGTTGATCCACTATTGCTAAATCATCACTGTTTTTAATTGATAAACATACTTTTAAAAAACCACGACCACCGTCAATACCAAATTTTAACTGATCATTTAAAATATTTCGCTTCTCTTTCACGTAATTTATAAATGATATTAAATCATTACAATAAATAATTGTTTGATCTAGACTAGTTACAGTCTTGTTTTTACTTTTTGTGAACACAAGACTTGTAATGGAAAAAAAAATCATCGATGAGATGATTTTTTTCGTTAAGTGATTTTTTAAGACCTGGTTTAAAAAGTTTTCGATTTTGAGTCGCTGCACGAAAATCTGACGCCAAGCCTATAATAACTTCACTGCTAAGATTGTGTTTAGTTTTTATCTTTAACATGTCTTTATTACTTATGACTGCAGTCTTTTCTAAAGATTTTTAGTTATTTTTGCCTGTTCGTTGCTGTTTTCCCCTTGTTTTTCTAATTATGTTTTGATCAATTTTTGTTTTTGGGCAGAATCTAATTTTTCAGTTACTTCTTGCGTTAAATTTTTGAAACAAGTAGACTTATTGCACTGATGATTTATACCTTTTCTTATTTCGCCGTAGCAATCCTGAAATTTTGTAACTACCACACTGCTTTCTTGCGGCTCTGAGAATTTAGCTTGAGATTTATTTTTGTTTTTACCAACGTATAAATTTCTTGCTAAATGACACAAATAACAAGAGCATTTTTGCGTTTCGTTCGATCTTTTAATTTTGATTTCTCCTAAAAAGTTAGTATAATCCGGCAGTTTATGATTAGTTTTTCGGGTATTATTTTCGGATATAGCAAACGAAACTTTTCTCTTGCACGAGCTACACAATGAACATAGCAAACGATCTTCGAGGTTTACGTTAAATTTTAAAGCTTTTTTTAAATTTTCTAATAAAGAATCACTGATTGCAAACATTTTTTCAGTTTTTTGAAGACACAGAAAACAAATCTTATATCTATTTTCGTCATGAGTTGCCTGATGATATTTGGTGAATTTGCACTCCATTTTTTAGTTTTATCTTTTTGCGCTAACTTTGCTTTCACCAAAACCACACCTTCGAAAATTTTTTATTATGAACAATAATATGTTTTTATTATTAATCAACTAATTTTAACTAAACCTCGTTCAAAAAAAACTTTACAATCCGCTGTTTTTATTTGAACAATGGTTGATAGCGAGCTTTTACTTATCACAACTTTGATCGGTAAATTTTTTCGGTCGGTATAGCAGATTGGACTTATTGACCCAGCGAATTCTTTTCGAACAATTCAAAAGATTTGATAAAAAAAGAAATACACAAATAAAAATAGACAAAAGAATGTAGTTAGTAAAGCCTAAAAAATAAATTTTTTTTTTAACATTAACATTTCACCGTAATATTGAGTTTTTATGTAAATTGAACAAAAATTTCATTTCATTATAAGTACTTCATCTTGTACATATGTTAGTCAATAAATATCGTTCGTTTATAAAATATGAAGGTTTTTTTCTTATTAAAAACACGAAGTCATATTATTATTTTTTTTTTTTTAAACGTTCAGTTTTTTTTGATTTTAAACATAATTTTGTTTTTGATAATTATCATTAGAAAAATATTGATTGAAATAAAAGATTCAAAAAGATGTAACAATAAAGTTTTTATATATTTTGAAAAAATTAAAAGTGTATTTTAAATATTTTAAATTCATAAAATTAAGTTTGACTTGTTCGATGTTAATATTTACTGCTATGGGAAAAAATTTCTTCGTATATGGTATTAAGTATTATTTTATTTTAACGTATACCTTAAAAAATTACAAAAAGCAATAAAAAAGAAACTAAAATTTTTTTCAAATGCTGTCAAATTAAAAAAAAAATACTATACCGACTTGGGGTAAGCGTTATAAATTGGTTAAAAAAACGTACTAAATAAAAAAAAATTTTATATAACGAAAAGAGGCTTGATTAAAAACACCCCAGAAATTTATAATTAACTTTTAATTGATAAAAAAAGACTGAATTATCTTATGAATAGCATTTAGTATTTAAAGCTGCAAAAGAAAACGGCACCTCGGGCGATTTTTATTTTGGCGTTTTTATCTTCAGAAAACTATGAAGAATCAGAATCATCTTTCAGATGTGGAGGGACACAACTTTATTTTTTTTGTCGGTTCAGGCGGGCCGTGTAAGTTTACTTAAATATCAATTCATTCAATATAAATAAAAACCATTTAAATTCATTGAATTCTATTGAAAATTATTGCTACGAAAAATGTTAAAAGATTTCAATCGATTTGAGTGGTGTCTGAAACCTTAACCACCAGATGGAAATCCATTAACTTCATTTAAAAGTAGAATTTATGTTTTTGGATATCATAACCCAGAGAAAAATCTGTATTTTTAATCAACCAACTTGTTCTGCTTCAATTTTAATACAGTTATTTTAACTATTACGTGCAAGTTGGTATCTAGTCATGGGAGGGGGAGAAACTAATCGAATAATAAAAAAAAAGGAAAAAACGAATGACACACAGGCCGGAATAAGATGTTCTCCCCAACCTCGATCAAACCACATGAAGGAAAAACGCGAGGGCCTAAAGTTTTAAGGGCGCGAAGGCCCGCTAGTTCATTGGGGCGTAGGTCCGTACCGTCACCTTGTGCTCCGCTATCCTGCTTTTGTTCTAATCCTAAAACTCACTCGTAGGACACTGCAAAAATAATTCAAATGCACCATGGCTGCCTTATGCTATAAAAGAAACATCCCCGCAGGGCACAACGAAAAAGTGTTCGATCAGTCCCTCCACGTGCTGTTCCTGTAAAAAAATTATTAACTGGAAAAGTAGTCGGAAAATAATGAAAGCTAGCTGATTTTCAGTTAGAGAATTTACAGTTTAGAGTGAGGAAAAAGTAGAAATTGACTTGGTTTTCTTGCCGTAAAATGAAGCCAGAACTTTTTTGTTGGCCGTGATTGTACAGTGCCCTTTTCGAGCTCGCTAGTTACTACTACCCTATTCAGAAACAGCAACTTTACATCCCAGCAGTTTCTTCTTATTTTTACCCGGTGCCACTCAAGCGTGGCAGGTGCAAAGTTGCTGTTCCTGTACAGGGTACTTACTAGTTAACCCAAAAAACCCCTCTCGCAGTTACAGCTTTCGAAAAAGCTCGAGCTTAGTTTTACATCAAGCAAACCAAGTTTTTTCCATTTTTTTTTTTTACGCCGAGTGGTCAAGTTCTTACTTTTACCAGGCGCCACTCGTGCGTAGGAGGTGTAAATTTGCTGTTACTGTACAGGGTCGTTACTGGTAAGCCCAAGAAACGCTCTGCGCTACAGCTTTAGAAAAAGCTCGAGCCTCGTTTTACATCAAGCAACTAAGTTTTTTTTATTTTTTTTACGTGTCCAACGGTCAATTTTTCAATCCAAATCTGTGCTGGTTACGTGTAATCGTCGCAAAGTTGCTGTAACTTGACAGGGTAGTTACTGGTAAGCCTGAAAAGAGCCTTATGCCGTGATACCTATTTATGAGACTTGACTTTGCTCTAAACACTCTCAACAAGGTACAAAGTAGCCTGATTCATCATTTTAGCACGTAAATCAGTGCTTCCATCGGTTTGTTGCATGTAGGACTATTTTTGAAGATAAATTATTATATCTGTTATATTTACTATTTTCTAAAAAAATTTCCAAGTGAAAAGAGTCTTTTTGTCTGATTTGAATGACTGCATGGATGCAGTAGATGCCCTCTACAGGCTTGAAGGGTGGATGCCATTATGGAGACACTTGGAAAAATTATGAGGGATTTGCTACACAAAAATGAAAACTGGAGGGGTTTAAGAAGACAAATTTTTGAATTGAAAGATAATGAGTCGTTTGAAGATTTAGCTGAATATGGATGTAGTAAGAAAGGGGGTTGAGAAACACTAGAAGATGGATTGTTAAGAGTCGTTTTACGTAAGGATAAAACTAATGTGAATTTTATTCCATGGTATCCAAGTGATACTTGTATGGGATCAACGGAAAGCTTGAACGAGGATTCGTCGGACGCTGGTCATGAGAAGAGAAAGAACGTTCAGCCTAGAAGACCCCGAGAAAGAGCTCCAGGAAAACGTACAGTTGAATCTCAGATAAAATCAGCTGCTCGATGCCGACGTCGAAGGGATCCTTCCTCGGATAGCGAATCAGCCAAAAATGAGAAAGTAGTTATTCAAGGTTTAACAAATATGGCAGTAGATGCTGCAAAATTAGGGGTAGGTCCTGAAATCAGGCATCATTTGAGTCAGCCCAAACAAGAGCTCGAATATCAGTTTAAAAGGGTAGTTTGCGGTACGGGAACAGAACATTTTAAAATAAGGGAAAGGCTAATCAACGCAGAACCAAAAGTTAGCTAGGCAAAATTCATGCCTAAACAAAATTTAATTTGAATCTGGGGAATTTGAGAAAAGAAAATATAGTAGTAAGAAAATCGAGAGTTTTGAAAATTTTGATAGTGATAAGGAAGATAAAAACAATGATCCTGAAGAATTTATTGAGCAGTCCGTTGATTGTAAAAAAGTTGTTGTTTAAGTGATAAGGGTTTTATAGATGCTTTGCCAAGTGTTTTTTGTCAGGATGTTAGTCGTTGGTTTAGAACCGTGAGAGATCAAATTAAAAATTGGGCCGATTTCGTGGAAAATTTATAAATTCTTTTGTAAAGGAGTATGATGAGGAAGATTTGTTAGATGAGTTGAGGGTAAGACCACAGGCTAAGGGGGAGAAAATTACAAATTACTTGTGTTGTTTCAAGCTTCTGGTTTCAAAATTGAGTCGAGCTCCGTCGGAGAAATATTTACTGACCAGAGTTTTTAGATATCTGTTACCTAATTACCGTAAAGCCATGATAGATAAATTAATTTTGACTCTCGATAATATTGAAAAGTATAGTAGGGTTCAGGAAAAACAACTTGCATTAGACGTTAGATATGTACAACCTCCACCTGCTGAGAAAATGCGGTTAAGAGGTGCTGCTTTTAATTCAACGAGTCAGATTGCAACTTTGAGAGATGATTGGGATTTATCAGCCAAGATTCAGACAGAGAAAGCTGAAGGTAAGGAAGTTAGGGAGAGAATTAATGGCATTATGAATGCAAATTTTGTGGTGAATGAGGTCTCTGCTATCGGTCTGTGCCTATTAGTTAGCATAATTTAATAGAATAACTATAAAAATCATAATTATTATTTACATGAAACTTGATTTATTCTCAATTATATACTATGAATAAATAAATTATTTCTAAATCAAGCGTTGATCATCATTTAAATCTATCAGTTTATGTAATATCTGTTAATTTTAGATTATTTTGGTTTTATTAAAAAATAAAATTGAACAACTTTCAAAAAACCAACTAACAATAAAAATTCAATTAAAACTTTTCTTATTAAAAATATAAATTAAATAACTTTCAAAAGTTCAAAATTAATTATTTGAAAGTCCTCCCGTTCGGTTATTTATTATAAACTGATTGCATGTGAAAAGTTTTACGTTTAATGAGGTACGATGAAAGATCACGCTATTTATCAAATTGTCCGTCAGCATTGAGTATTATACATAATGTCTGGGCAATGTGATGAATACATAAAAGTTATTTGATTGCGCTTTTCATTCATCGCTTTGTCTGGGCCAAGCGCTGAATAGAGAATGATTTATTATTTTTATTTATTATTTTTATTTTTTATTTATTATTATATATTTATTATTATTATTACATTGCCCGGACATCATGTAAAATGTTCAATGCTGAAAGGAAATTTGATATGCACGTCATGTAGTAAGATTTACTGCCCAGGCTTCATGCATAATGCACAATTCACCACATTCTCCGTAACATATACATTGTGTACACATACATACACTGTTTTTAAAAAAGATAGATACGTAGCTTTGCGATTAATTTTTTGTAAGTTTCCAACAACCAAAAAAGTACTTTTTTAAAATTGTAAGTAAAGGCGATGGCACGAACTCGCAGGATGCGGGAAATCCTGCGTCCCGTGTCCCGCGTTTTGCTTTCATACCAAAGACGCAAGACGCGGGACGTGCCATCGCCTTAAAGTCACCATCCATGATAATGGACATTTACCTCACGAACTTTCATTAAATTGGACTTAATTTAATCAATAAATTGGTGGAGTGGACCCTTGCCGCTCTTGAACTCCACGTACCGTCGGACCGCCTCTTGCTCCGCCTCGTGCTGCTACTTTAGGCGTCCTCCAACCTCATCAAGCATCTGGAACGCCTGCTCCCATGAGGTCAACTTCAGTGGGTGGATTCCACATTGCAATCCTTGGGGCGTTTGCGTGTCCTCCGAGGTGCCGATGGCCTGAGTGGCCATACTAATCTCAGTCTGAATGCCCATGTCCTTGAAGGTCGGACTATGGCTCAAACCCGCTGCATCGCCGATGACTTGGGCGACCTCTCCGCTGTCCATTGGCCTGGAGTTCGAAGGCCCAAAAGCTGCCTCGTATAGGCTACTGTATTGAGTATTGGCCTGGACCAGAGACTCGACGATCTGGCTTAGCCTTAGTCTGCAACCCCCAGAATGATTTCGATCATACCTTGCCAGTTGTCAGCTCCATACGACTCGATGGTCTCCCATGCCAGCTCCAGTAGGTCCCGATCCAGGCTTGGTACTTGAACATCTGCTAGGCTTCCTCTTTCTTGTTCTCTACTAGGAATGCCTGGTCTGCCATCTGAAACAAAAAAGGTAAGAAAGGATAAGCGAGGAATCAAACACTATTGCTTGCGTTTCGCGTGAGTTCTACGTGGCGACAGCGTTGCCACATGAACCACCACTTTTTTCCTTGATCCCCTCGGCCTCCCTCGACCCCTTTCCGCGGGTACCGACTCAATCCGGTTGGCCTGATCACCAACTGTGACATCTTGACGATCGGCCTGATTCTCAGCGTTTGGATTCGAACCTGACGCTCCGTCTTGACACATACTAGCCTGTGGTCCATTCGAACGATCTACTTGATGTTCGCTTACATCAGGATTTTTGCTCGCATCCTTCGATGGCTGTTCCTCGTCCTCTCAAGACTCTAGCTCCACTCGACAAATCCATAGCTTCAGCTGTTGAACTGACACTAGCCTTTATTCGTTACCATTGGCATCTATCAATGCGTAGGTATTGGAATCTAGTCTTTTCACCACTTGGTATGGTCCAACATATTTAGGTGCAAGACTAGCTATAAAACCTTTGGCCTTGTTTGACAGGATTTTGTTCTTCTTCCAAACCATGTCACCTGGCTGAAAGACTACTTCACGTCGACGTTTGTTGTAATGCTCCGCCACCCTGTCTTGCTGTGCCTTAGCGTTGTCTCTGGCCTTTTCACGAAGTTTCTCAGTACTACTTACCTTGCTACGCCACTCGTCAAGTGCCAATTCTTCGTATTTCCTCATGGCTCCCTCGGCCAGGCCTTTGTTGACCACGCTACAATCGGCTGGTTGACGTAGCATATTTATCATGATAGGACTCGTTTTTGTAGCCGAGTGTTCTGCCCTGTTGTAAGCACAAATCAGCTCTAGATGATGTTCATCCCAGTCCTGTTGATTCTCCTTGATGAAGCATTGGATCATGGTCTTCAACGTACGATTCAGCCTCTCTACGCCACCATTGGACTCTGGATTATTTGTCGGAGAGTTCTCGTGTTCGACGCCAAGTTTCACCAATTTGTCGTCGATCACGTGGTTCTTGGACTCAGACACTTGATCCAACAAAAAAAATTCCGGTTGTCCCCATTTCAATATCACGTCAAGCCAAATGTGATTCCAGATAGAGACCCCGTCTACTCGTCTTAACGGAGTTACCTCTGCCCACCTAGTGAACAAATTCGTTAAGACAGGGACGTACTTTTTGCCGTTTTTGCTTTGGGTGTAAGGATCAAGTATATCACCCGAAACAGCTTGCCATGGCCTAACTATCACACGCTTACCCATTAGGCCTCCGAGTAATCGCTGCTCTACCTTTTGCATTTTGCAAAACCTGAAATAACATGACATAGGCTTCTGTGTCTTTGTACATGCCAGGCCAACAATTTTCTTGGGCCACTCTCTGTAAAGTATTTGTAACAACCCAAATGGCCTACCATAGGCTCATCATATTTCTCCTGAATCACCGTCTGTCGCAAAAACAATGACACGACACGCTTCCACGCATTGTCGTCCCCGATTGTCTCTTCAATCTGCAGATTTACGTGCGAGGCTGACTTAGGGGCATACATGCAACTCTCCAAAGACTGAGTCAGGGTGCTGAACGCGTCGCTGACTGGGCCGCCACCAATCAGCTGGTACTGAACGCTGGTAAGACTAAGGCCATGATTTTTGGGACTCCGTCCTATGTCAATGACTTTAATAGACTTGGTATTCATGACCTGCAGTTTGGTGGGTGCACTGGTCCCTTTGTCCCCTCTGCGCGTAGTTTGGGGGTAGTGCTGGACTCTAGGCTGAACTAGAAGGACCATGTGGGGCATGTTTGTCGCAGAGCGAACTCTCTTTTGTATCGCCTTAACCACTTTAGGTGCAGCACCATCTTTGAACGGTGTAAGCACCTTGTGCAGACCCTGCTCTTTCCCATCATTGACTATTGTTCGCTTGTTTTCTGTGATATATCGGGTGAGCGGGATCTCATACTTGAGCGCATGCTCAATCGTGGGATCAGTTACATTTTTGGGATAAGAAAGAGCGATCACGTTACACCTTATAGACGTGAGCTTGGCTGGCTCCGAGTATCGGGCCGCAGGGATTATTTTGCTGCCTGTTCTCTCTACAGGATACTCCACACGGGTACTGCGTCTGATTTGGCGGACTTTTTTACTGAGAAGCTCAGCTCACGTCCCTTGAGGTTGGCTAACCCTTACGCGCTTGAAGTGTTGGTTGTCCCCCCCTTCCGCACGAAGTCTCTGGAAAGCTCATTTCATGTACCTACTCCTGGAATCATCTACCACCTCATATTCGTCAATCATCATCCCTTCCCATTTTCAAACATCTCATCAAATCACACATCTTTACTGCCGAGGGAGAAGATTAAGTATACGTTTTTTTTTATATTACCTTTTTTGTTATATTGTTATTCTATTATGATTGTATACTTTAAACTCTAATTTTTCTTTTTTCTTCTTTTATTTTTATTATTATCATCTCTGTTATTATTATTTATTTATTTTTATTTTTATTTTTATTCTTATTTATCATATCATTTTTATATATTTTATGTACTTTAGTTTTAATGTTGAACTGTTGTAAAATACTTAATTATAATCTTGTGTATTTTGTACAACATAATGTACAGTCAATAAACTTATCAAAATCAAATCAAATTCAATGAAGTCATCGGATTTATAGCAGTAGAGTTTCCCACCAACGACTTTCCACCAGAGAAATTTGCCAGGATCTCTCTGGACTGCTTTGATTTTGTTGAGATACCACTCATCCAGCTCTCTGACTGGATAGCTTAAGGCTGCGACAGCCGACTCATCGTCTACTTCAAATATTCTTGACAATGCGTCGGGCACAACGTTTAATGAGCCCTTTTGGTACTCCATCGTAAAATCATGGCCTTGGAGCTCTGGTGGCCACCTGGCCAACCTTCTCATGGCATTTGTTAACTTGGTTGAATACCTGAGCGAAATATGATCTATGATGACGTGAAATTTGAAACCTTCGACGTAGCATCTAAATTTCCTAATCGCTTCCACAACAGCCAAACATTCTCTCTCCGTAACACTGTAGTTACGTTGTGCCGGATTCAAGACTCGACTGAAGTACTCTATGACTCTTTCTTGGCCATCAATTTCTTGGGTCAGACAACCTTCAATCCTGGTGTCCGAGGCGTTGGTTTGAATCGTAAACGGCTTTGTAAAATTTGGCCTTGCTAGTACCTCCGCCTCTCCGCCTGCTGTTCCTGCTGTTCCGCCTCTCATTTGTATACCCTTTTAACTGGTGAGTCTCGTCAGCGGCTCAGCTACCGTGGCAAAGTTGCTAATGAACCTGCGGTACCATGAAGCCATTCCCAATGACCTCTTCAACATCTTTCGGTTCTTTGGGACCTTAAATTCTAAGGTGGCCTCTATCTTCTTTGAGCAGAGCTCACTGCCATCTCTTCTGACGATGATGCCTAAGTACTTGTCCTCTGACTGGCAAAACTTTCTTTTATCGCGGTTTATCCAGCTTCTCTAATTCTGGCCAGGATGGCCTCGAGAACTCTTGAATACGTCTCAAAGTCTTTTGTGATGATCATAATATCGTCCAGATACGCGTACGGATATTCCTCAAATTCCCAAATTATCATTTCAACTAACCTCTGAAATGTCGCTCCTGCATATTTGAGACCAAATGGCATTCTCTTAAACTAATATGCACCATGGTTAGGCACCTTAAATTTCGTTGCTGGCCTTGAATTTTTCTTCAAGGGCACTGGTAGGATGGTATGCTGATGAAAAATCAAGAGTCGTGATATATTTTGCCTTTTTCAATTTCCGCAAAATGTCGTCGCAGTAGGTACGCGTCCATAGACTTTGTCACGGAGTTGACTTTGCGAAAATCTACGCAGAAACGTCTTTCATCATTTTCTTTCTTTACCATGACTATGGGCGATGACCAACCGTTTATGCCTGCTGTCTCAATGATGTTGTTGTCTAGCATCTTCTGCACATCTCCAGCTTCAGAGCAGGTAACACTGGATAGTACCTTTGTTTGATTGGCTTGGCGTCACCTACGTCGATCGTGTGCTCGATTCACGTGGTACACCCCAAAGGTTCTTCCGTAGACGCTAAAACTCTATCCAACATCTCTTTCAACCGGTCAATCTCATCCTGTCTCATATCAGCTAGACCGATTGACGCTAAGGTTTACAGCTCGGTCGCTCCAACGGATACCACTTCCAGATCAAACTTCTTACCAGCAATCTTGACTTCCAACTTGTGCATGCTCGGGTCTAGGATTGTCTGAGATGTCCCGATAAAGTTTGTACCCAGGTAACATGGCGCATCGAGATCTTTTATAATGGCAACCCTGATGTCGCGTTTCTCCCCAGCGACTTCAAATGGTAGCGTGACGTGTCTGGCGATAGGTAATCTACGCCCGTCAGCTACCTTTGCACCTTTGCCACAATAAACTTCGATCTTTTAGTTGCATGCCACTGCTATCTGACGAAGGTTATGATTTTTGACACCCCATTCTATGTTAATAAATTCAGGGATATGGACATCAATTGCTTGCACTTCGGACGTTTATGCGTCCCATTTGTCCCATCTGCGCGTAGTCTGGGTGTCATCCTTGACTCCAAATTGGACTGTAAAGAGCACGTGGACTACATCTGTAAGCGCGCTCACTCACTTATGTATAGATTATACCATTTTCGACGCAGCACCACACTCAACCTAAGGACACATTCGATTCAGTCATTACTCTTCCCCATTGTAGACTACTGCTCCCTTGTCTACTATGATATCTCTACTGAGCTGAATCTTAAAATTTAATGAACAGGGGCATTAGATACATCTACGGAGTAAGAAAAAGTGATCACATCACTCCTCACCGGCGTAAGTTGGGTTGGCTTCGTGTGGAAGGTCGCAGGAATTACTCTGCAGCCTGTCTTTTATATAAGTTACTTACATCGCGCCATATCTAGCGGACTTTTTTATCACCAGAGTCAGCGCAAGTTCAAACCGAGAAGTCCATGACACCCTAGTTGTTCCCAATTGTCGCACAAATTGTCTCAAATACTCATTTCACGTACCCGCCACATACTTGTGGAACAGTTTACCCGCCAACATCCGTTCAGCCCCATCCTTTTCTATCTTCAAACACCTCAATTACAGTCATATTTTTTCCGCAGAGGGTGGGGAGCAGCTGCCTGAGCACTGACCTGGACCATAACATCAACTACCAGTTAGTGCTAAAGTGCAATTTTTTTACTATCAGTGAGATTGTTTCAAATCAATCTATTTCAACTGTTATTTACTCATGTTCTTATTATTATTTTATTATTGTTATTATTATTTTTGTTCATTCTTTATGTAATTTATTTATTTTTTTCTTTTTCTATTTATTGTAATCTCTATATTTGCTATTGTTTAACTTAAATGTTTTTGTACAACATAATGTACAGTGAATAAATTCCTTGCTTGCTACTGCTCACTGCAATACCTAAATTTTCGGCAACTATTTGCCTCTCAATCCACAAACGTTTGGGGCGCTATTTGTCTCAGTGGCCAATTTATTAATTCGACAATCTGGATCATGTCTAGCCTGACACGAAAACCCTTCGAAGTTTACCGGTCTATTGTAGATAAAGAAAGTACACTGGCCCGAGTTCTCTTCCAATTGTTTTCGATACCTGAAAACAATTAATAAGACATGCTTGGGAATCTCGCAATTAAAATTAATTACCTTAAATTCTCGCGATCCGCCAACCCATTAATCTCGGTAGTGGGCGGAGTTTTACCTATGTATTTTTGCGTTTATCGTCGTCTCGTCTGGGTGGCTGGAGTACGACTTGGTGCAAGAAATAAGAGAGGTGAAAAAGAGCACGTGGTGGAAAAGAACACTGAAAGTTAATAATAAAAAACAACTTTATTCTTAACTACTAACTATTTTATAACCACGATCAAACGATTTCTCTCCATTTTTCGCGAGCTGCAAGAGGGTTTTCAGAGACAACCAGGGAGCATAGTTAGTTCCATATGTAACAGTCTTCAGAATTGGCGCTAACACCGGGTCAAAGGATGATGACAGATAACCATCAAACAATCTGTTGCCAGATTTGATCAGAAGGGTGAACCAAAATTTGGCGAAACATTTTCAGAATTTCATCCGTAAAAAAAATTTTGAAAAAAAATTAATTTCTAAAGGGATTATTCCCAAATCAAATGTAATTCAGCCCTACGCTGGGTATAAGATTCAAAATAATTATTTACCTGTCAATAAATTTGAATAAGTAAGGACTAAATCAATCCAACCCTATGCTGGGCATAAGGCTCAAAGCGAGAACTTAAATATAAATAAAGAGACAGCTGATTAGAATTGATGCACGCTCGTCTCTTCGTCGTCCTGGCTGGGTGAAGCGGCTCGCTGTTTGATGAGGATGTTTGCGGCGGTTACAAGTTGCCCAAGGTTGTAAGCCTCGTGGAGTCGACTCACTGCTGCTGCTGTTGTTTGCTCGCTTGGGAAGGAATGCCGAGTAAGTGCTCTGCGCGTTTGTATTACGCGGTGGTGTTGGCTCGAGACTGGACGCCAATTAAGCAGGCTGCACGGTTGTAGTATGCGGTGGTGGTGTAAAGAACCGGACGTGCTCTCGTTGGTCGTCGCCTTATTTCAAAATGGCTGCTGCACGTGTTCCCGTCGGCTCAAGCAACAGTCAGGGAGAAAAAAATAACTTCATGCGCAATCGCGCAACAACGATGCTGTGGGTCGGAGTTGTGGATCGAAATTGATCGGCCGATCCACAGCGAAGAAAAACGGATAATTTTATGCTCGAGGAGGGAAACTCCTCGAGGTTTTGTCCTTTTAGGTTCATGAATTAATTCACGTGTTCACTCGCGCACCTTAAAACACTTCGTTTAAACTTGTAGGACCAAGTTTTTGCGTTCATTATCGTCTCGTCCAGGTGGCTGGAGTACGACTTGGTGCAAGGAATTAGGGAGGTGGAAAAGAGCGCGTGGTGGAAAAGAACACTGAAAGTTAATAATAAAAAACAACTTCATTCTTAACTACTAACTATTTTACAATCACGATCAAAGCGATGCGTGGCAAAGATTTAGGTGGAGTCGTGATCGCGAGGATGCACGACTCCGGAAAAATACTAAAGCGCAGGTTTTAGGCAGAATCGGGAGCAGCGCGTACGTGCTACCATGGAGACACGTGGACAATTGAAGCGATGCGACGCTGCCGATCTCTTTCCTTTACGAGTCTACCAAAGCTTGGTTCTGATTGGTTTGAACACTATGGAAAGAACGAGCGAAGGAACACAGTTATTCAAATAAAAGAAATAAACACAATTTTATTGTTTGATAAAAAGTAACTTAAACTAATACTTAATTCAGCAACAACCGTGTTGCCCATGAGAAAAATTGATATACAATAATAAAGCTCTTGGGCTGATAAACAATTTAAATTCTAACGGTTTTAAACCGTCGATCCATAGACTTACGCACTGAGTCTCCGTGCCAGTGAAAAGTGCATGCGAGAAAAAGACAGTTGGTCGAAGAGATAATTATTATTTCTCTCGGCCACACACTCGATCTAATCATTCTTTACATCGCATACAAAAGTTGACAAACCTTATCACTCGGTGATTACCGAAACACACAACAAATCCTTGCTTCACGCTCCACGCCGCTGCTTAGCCGAACAATGGCCTGTGTTTCGGAGGTACGCGCTAGAGTTTTCCTTGGCTGGATCTGCCAAACTCAGCACTCACACCGTGCACCGAACGCAACAAAATAACCGTTTCACTTTTCGCGAGTGAACTATGACCGCACGCAGCAATTTATCGCCTTGGCAGAGAAACAACGAACCGATCAAAAGTAAAAGTTTCGAGCTCAAAGACACCGTGTTGGCGGTTACAGATTGAATGCCTGCCATCTGCTCGATCTTCCGCGCCTATCGTATCGACCGTCCGGTCGGTACGGTACTAATTCGTGCGCGAATATTTTTGACCTGAGGATGTCTGCTATAACAATTTAAATATTTTTATTTGCAGGGTCTAGTTTATTCAGAGCAATAAGAATTAAATGTTCCTAAAAAGTTAGAAAAATTTTTTTGAATAAGGTTTGCTTCTTAAGTATTAATAATGAATAAAAATAAACAAAAATTACTTACGTTTTCTTTGAGGAAAGTACGGAATCGTTTCATCCTTTTTGTTGAAAAAAGAAAATTTTTTTCGATATGAATCTTTCTTCTGTTTTCTAGAAAGAACTGATTCCTAAAACAAAGGTCAAATTTTAAAAACTTGTCGAATCGTTATCATCAATCAGGGTTACTTTAGACAACAAAAAGTGCTTGACCAATTTTTTCGATTGACCATTGTACAATAAATTGAAAGATTTTTATTTTTGACTTGAAAAATTTTGTTTGATTTTATATTTTATTTTTATATTGCTTAGATTATAATTATTTGTGGCAAATCATCATTTGGAAGAATGAAATTTAAACAAACTTCTTCAAAAATGACTGTTTTGTCCAAGTTTTTTCTAGATAAATTCGTTTCATTAGTTGATTAACTTCATGAATAAAAAAAAAGATTTATTATAAATTTCTGATTATTTTTTAAAATAATTTTTACGCACATAGATTGCAACAGTGTTATTTGTTTGATTCAACTATAACGATCTGCAGACCTTTCCGTTAAACACCGAAGTACCTCGTGCTGGGTTGCCGACTGTTTGCCCGAATCGTTTCCCCCGAACACCCATTTGCTCTTTTCAGGGGAATTTGGGCAAACGGTCGGCAACCTTGCAATCGAATCTCCCACGAAAAAGTTAATCCTTGAAGGCGAGCTCTCAAAATCGAGTCTATTGAATATTAAAAATTTCAAAAAATGAAAATGACTTTGAAGAAAGAAATCTATAATATTCACTATAAGTATGTAACTTATAATTGTTGTTTAACCGTGTACCTTATAATGAGAATAAAACAAATTATGATGACGAATCAGATCAAATCAAATCAGACTATTGAAATAAGATATATATTTTTTTTTATTATATACTTTATAAGTCTCTGGAGAAGAGACTTAATAAGATGAGAGGATTGGGTGCATTAATGAAAATCCAACACGTGTTGTTGCAGTAGGAAACACTGTAATTAAAAAATAACATTAAGTATTTACATTATGTACACTATTTTACAAAGCCAATCCATTCAGGAGACTACCTGATCAAAAAGTGAAAAAAAAATCCTCTTGTTATTACCAGGAAAAACTTATCTTCTAACAGAATCTTCCTGAAATTTTTGTTTCAGATGTTTATGGACAAAATGGCGTTTACCACGGGAAAAAATCGTCAAGCGAAGGCGTCTCCGAAAAAGCTCTGGCATCGGCTTGTTTTTTAATATTTTTATTCAAAAAAATTACAGAAAGTAATTCAAATGTTACTTTATTATGTACACTATTAATAAATTAAATAACTTTTGCCGTTTGCTCGAAAAAAATCATGAAAAATTTGCTTTTTTTTGCCCTCCAGGGTTTACTTCCCCCTTAAATTGCATTTAATTTTCATCAAAAAGACAAACAGTCTATCATCAATTTCAAGTTTCATTACTTTTTGACTTTACTCTAACACATTTTTAGATAAAACCTTCAACAGTAAATTAAAGCTTTTCAGATTTGTTCCGATCAAATCCAGTAATGCCTGTTCATCTTTGATTCTACTAAAACCATTAAAGCGAGCTTTCTTTTTTACTTCACCACATTCTGTTCATTGATTTTCTGATACTATCTCCTTTTCATCTTTTTTCGAGGAGATGGAAAACATGCTTGAGTCGATGCATCAGCAGTGCTGCTTACAGTTGGCTTTATTAATAAGTTACACAGAAAAATATTCATCCTGCATTCATCTTGTATCATGCAGAATTCCAACATCTTTTTTTTCGGTTGCATTCACAACTATATCTTCTGCTGCTGTATCTGCAAAATTTATTTCTTCTTGATTATATTTCAATTGTAGATCAGTATTCTTGGATTCTGCAAGGTTACAGCAGCATTGAAAACTCTTTTCATTAATCGCTGATTTTTTTAACTGAAACTTGTATCTGTTTTGTGCAGCTTTTGGAGTTCTATTGTTATAAATTTTAGGGAAAATAGTTTGATTGTAGCTGGGACTTATTGGATCATCTGATTTACTATTGTTTAGAAAATGACAACTGCAAATTTTACTTTTTTTTAACTGGAGACTGTGGCGTTGGTGCCTTGTATAGGTAGCAACTTGATTATTATTATATATTTATATACTGTATGTTATCAAACCTTGCTATGTCTAGCTAACCTGAATCTTGTCGAGCGGCTGCCCAGATTCAGGAGCCTTACCTGCTTAAACGTTTAAAACAGACCTAAGAGTCCTGAATTCTTTATCTTTTTCAAGTTATTAATCACTAACGGATGAATACTATAACTAAGGTGGTTTAAGGTATATATATATATATATATATATAAATATACTAGGGGGTACCCCTCTGCTCGCTTCGCTCGCCAACCCCCCAGAATTTTAATCTTTAAATTAGTTTTTAAATAGGAATTCTGTTAACAGAAGTATTTTAATAGGAAAAGTGACTTTGTATTGATGATTCAGGCACAATAATAACGAGATGTAGTTAGTTATCTATCAATTCTTTATTGCACAACATTTCAAGGGCATTGTCCTCCTCTTCAGGTGTCTAAATAATATTATAATAATTTAAAAAAACATAATACATACAATATGCTAATAATTTTGTACAAGTTAAAAGTTTTTTACATAAGTAAAGTATATCAAAATAGTGTGTAGAAAATTCATTAAGAAAATCAAACCTTGATGTCACAACCATCCTCTTTCAATCAGGGTTGTAATTAATGTTGTAAATCAACTTTGTATTGCCTAGGAGTAAATTAGTAGGAAAAGTCACTTTGTATTGATGATATATATATCTTCCTATATTATATAGTTATATCCAGGAGGAGCTCTTTTTTTTTTTTTGCTCCTCCGGGAGGAGCTCTGAAAATTACGGCTCCTCCGGGAGGAGCCCCTTAAAACAAGTTAAATATAAGGTTTTTTGAAGGTTTTGAGGTGCTCCTCCGGGAGGAGCTCTTAATTTTAAAAGCTCCTCCCGGAGGAGCCAATTTTAGTAGCTCCTCCCGGAGGAGCACCTTAAAACGTCAAAAACCCTTATATTTAACATGTTTTAAGGGGCTCCTCCCGGAGGAGCCAAAAAAAAAGAGCTCCTCCCGGAGGAGCACCTCAAAACCTTCAAAAAATCTTATATTTAACATGTTTTAAGGGGCTCCTCCCGGAGGAGCCGTAATTTTCAGAGCTCCTCCCGGAGGAGCCCCTTAAAACGTCAAAAAACCTTATATTTATTATGTTTGAAGTGGGCTCCTCCCGGAGGAGCCGTAGTTTAAAGAGCTCCTCCCGGAGGAGCACCTCAAAACCTTCAAAAAATCTTATATTTAACATGTTTTAAGGGGCTCCTCCCGGAGGAGCCGTAATTTTCAGAGCTCCTCCCGGAGGAGCCCCTTAAAACGTCAAAAAACCTTATATTTATTATGTTTGAAGTGGGCTCCTCCCGGAGGAGCCGTAGTTTAAAGAGCTCCTCCCGGAGGAGCACCTCAAAACCTTCAAAAAACCTTATATTTAACATGTTTTAAGGGGCTCCTCCCGGAGGAGCCGTAATTTTCAGAGCTCCTCCCGGAGGAGCACCTCAAAACGTCAAAAAACCTTATATTTATTATGTTTGAAGTGGGCTCCTCCCGGAGGAGCCGTAATTTTCAGAGCTCCTCCCGGAGGAGCACCTCAAAACGTCAAAAAACCTTATATTTATTATGTTTGAAGTGGGCTCCTCCCGGAGGAGCCGTAGTTTAAAGAGCTCCTCCCGGAGAAGCACCTCAAAACCTTCAAAAAACCTTATATTCAACATATTTTAAGGGGCTCCTTCCGGACAAGCCGTTATTTCCAGAGCTCCTCCCGGAGGAGCCCCTTAAAACGTCAAAAAACCTTATATTTATTATGTTTGAAGTGGGCTCCTCCCGGAGGAGCCGTAGTTTAAAGAGCTCCTCCCGGAGGAGCCGTATTTTAAAGAGCTCCTCCCGGAGGAGCACCTCAAAACCTTCAAAAAACCTTATATTTAACATGTTTTAAGGGGCTCCTCCCGGAGGAGCCGTAATTTCCAGAGCTCCTCCCGGAGGAGCACCTCAAAACGTCAAAAAACCTTATATTTATTATGTTTGAAGTGGGCTCCTCCCGGAGGAGCCGTAATTTTCAGAGCTCCTCCCGGAGGAGCACCTCAAAACGTCAAAAAACCTTATATTTATTATGTTTGAAGTGGGCTCCTCCCGGAGGAGCCGTAGTTTAAAGAGCTCCTCCCGGAGAAGCACCTCAAAACCTTCAAAAAACCTTATATTCAACATATTTTAAGGGGCTCCTTCCGGAGAAGCCGTTATTTTCAGAGCTCCTCCCGGAGGAGCCCCTTAAAACGTCAAAAAACCTTATATTTATTATGTTTGAAGTGGGCTCCTCCCGGAGGAGCCGTAGTTTAAAGAGCTCCTCCCGGAGGAGCCGTATTTTAAAGAGCTCCTCCCGGAGGAGCACCTCAAAACCTTCAAAAAACCTTATATTTAACATGTTTTAAGGGGCTCCTCCCGGAGGAGCCGTAATTTCTAGAGCTCCTCCCGGAGGAGCACCTCAAAACGTCAATAAACCTTATATTCAACATGTTTTAAGGGGCTCCTCCCGGAGGAGTTGATTTTAAATTATAGGAGCTTCTCCTGTACGAGCAGCTTAACTGTCAAAAAACTCCATATTTAACCTCTTTGAAGGGCGCTTTTCCTAGAGGAGTCGTAATTTTAAAAGACCTTTTTAAAGGAGTACTTCAAAACGGTTAAAAAATATTATATTTTACATGTTTCAAGTACTTGAAGTATTTTAACTTACTATTTAATTTTTATAACTATTTTTTTAGACTTACCATAATAAAATTTTCTTTTTTCAATTTAAATCATGTGTGCGCATCGTGTGTGCGCGCGCCGATAAAATTAAGAATACTGATTGTTAATTAGTGGTCGATTTTCTTGTAGATTATTATCGAAACTTTTGCTACTTTTTCTTTATCGTGTTATCAAATTAATTATTGTTGTATTTATTTTTAAGTTGGTTATATTAAAAGCATTAAAATCACTCAACTATTATTAATTTGAGAACCCGTGTTCCCGCGCTCGATCACCTTTAGCCCACACCCACCTACCGGAAAAATCCTGAGTAGCTGCGTCCACCGAGGTAAGAAAGGGCGAATAATAAATTATTACTGCGGTCGGGTTTCCCTTTTTATTTTTCAGGAAGATAATCAGTGGATGACTGATTAAAACTTCAGCTTATAGGACAATTCAAAGAGTCGACTAATCATCGTGGGTTGTATTCCCGAGTCCTATTCTTTTTGAATAGTAGCCCTATAACAAGTATCATTTTAACTGCCTAGCTGATGAGTTCGGTAAAACGAAATACGTATCCTTGGCTGATTAGATTTTGTAAGTAAGCTAGAACCTTCTCTTAATTATTTTTGAAAATTTTTTATTTATTTATTTTTTTTTATATTTTTTTATTTTGATTGAAATTGTCAGAAATTTTTTGAGTTTTTACTCAAAATAAATCGACTGAATTTATTCAGTTTAAAGTTGTTTTTAAAAAAACGGCAACTTGCAAAAACGCTCACTAAAAAACGTTAGCTTAATCTCGCTCGTTAGATCAACAACCATCCTAACTTTAATAATTTTAATTATTAATTACGAGCAAAAACCAAAAATCATTAAATTATTGTTCTTATAGAGTCTCTGGCTTTCTCTATGGGCCTCCCAGGCCGCATCGGTCTCCTTCTTCCTTGCTCTATTGAAGAGCCGCCTTGTTTCTTTCCTCCTTGCCTCTAGCTCAGCACTCCACCTGAGCTTTCCGCGTCCGATGGTTTTCTGCGTGAGTGGGCAGTTCTCCTCGTAGGAGCTGATGATCGCCGTCCTTATCCGGGCCTCGGCGATCTCTGGGTCCTTTCTAGTGCAGTATTTCCCTCGGAACCCGGTGAGACGTTTCCCCACCGAGATCCTGAAGGCTTCCCAGTTCGTTTTCCTGGGATTCCTATACCAGATTACTTGAGGTTCGATTCCCCTCATTGTGGTCTCTGTCTGACCGGCCAGGCCTGTTTGCACCACAGACATATACCGGGTTAGAACCACCGCAGCACTTTTGCTGTGGTGCATATTAATCTGGAGAATGCGTACGTTAGAGTTAGCCATTTTATTGGCATAACCCTACTCCACCGCTCTCCCCCCTGCTTCCTGCTGTACTCTTTCCTCTTCCGGGTCCTTGGAGTTCAATTTGAAGGTCACCTCGCTCCTCCCCACGAAGACTCTACCCTCCTCGTCTCTCAGTACCGCTGCTGATGCCTCATCGATCCCCAGGCAGAGGAGGCTCTTGGGGACTCGCTCTTGACACTGGTAGATCCTCCACTTTGAGGTGTCCAGCTCCGGGTTCTGTCTCCCCAGGAGTTTGACCAACAAAGTGGCCTCTCTTTTTGGTGGCGGCACCAGTACCGACACCCTTACCCTTTTGAAGAGGTCCTCAGGAAGTATAACCTTCGCTTTTGTCCCGTCCTCGAGCTCGATCGTCGGCACCAGCTCCTTTAGCCACTTTGCTGACCCTTCATCCAGACAGATGAAGGTCACTACTCCATCCCTAAGGTAAGTGCCCCTCCCCCATGCAAGTGTCCCTGAACCGCGGTATGAACCCCCCGCTTCCTCTTTCTCTCCTCTAGGTTTTGCTGCGGTGCTCCAGCTCTTCCAGCATTGGGAACGGCCTGGCGGGTCCTAGCCCCAGCCTCGTTCCGTTCCCCTTGTTTGCGCTTTCCCTTGCTTCTGGGTGGAGGGGGAGGTGGGGGTCCCTACCTTCCGCCTCCGCCTTCTTAGCCTCCTCGTGGTACGCGAGCCAGGCATTTTGCCTCCTCTGCGCTCCATTTGTCCTTTTTGCCCGTTCCACGTCCATGGGCGAGATTTCTCTCCCGATGGAGTGGTTGGCAGCAGGTGTCGACACCATGCCGCGCTCCTCCTTCTCAATTTTTTCGTTTGTCTCTGCCATGTTATTCCCACGAGCAGCTAGGAAAATATAGGGGTCCACCACCGCAGAGCCCCGCATGCGGTGGTAAGGCGTCTTATGTACTACAGGGGTGGCGCCTGGTGCCTCTGAGGCTCCGTTTGGTGTCCTTCTTAACCCAGAGAGCCACGAATCTACGTCGGCACGGATCGCATGACACCTTCAGATCGGGGGTGTCTACCCATCCAGTCCACCACCCTGGATGGGGGGGCTGTTAGTTGGATCTTGCTCGTGAACTTCCCGTTTATAGGGAGCCACCCATGCGCTTGGACTTCCCGTTTATAGGGAGCCGATACATTCACTCAGCCTCTTTCCTCTCCATCCCAACTAGCCGACTAAGCCTCCCCACCAGGTTGCCGTTGCCCCGAAGGGCCCCAGGCAACACTCGACAAGGTCCCAGCCCCCAGGCGAGGTAAAACTTACTAGGGCTTATAATAAATTTTGAAGACTTGAGCTTCAGGCTCGCAACTAAAGATTCTCAAGTCTTTAAAATAATTATTGTTAAGTAAATAAAATATTTTCGATTGATTAGAGAAGAAATAATTTTTTTTAAGCAATGTGAGAGCAATATTGATTACTCAATATGGTACTACTCAAATAAAATAAGCGAAATTCACACATAATTTTATATTCATAAAACAATATATCTGTATAATCATGCTTCATAAGCAATATGTTATGTTTTTGGTTTTTCTTAATTTTCTTAAAAATTTAAATTATAAAAAAATATATATATATTTTAATGATTGACATTTCAAAATTACATAAAATACATGTATATAAATAAAATTTTTAATAATGACATTCAAAAGGTTAACACTGTCATTCAGTTTTTTAAGTGTGATAATTGCAATTTTTTACAGTGCGTGAGTTTTCCATTTCTCGAAGAGTAGTTGCTCGGTTTTACGAGGATAAAAAATCGTATAATGATATTCTTGAAGAGCGTAAAGATGATGTTTCAGAATTTTTATTGACCCAGTTCAGATTGACGAACAGCCCTCACATCAAAAAACAAATTAAACTTACTCTTCGATGTCAATTTTTTAATCATTATGAAACAAAATTGAAAGCATTTAGAAAAAAAAGCGACATTTGAATCAATTGATGAAATTTAGTTTTTAAAGTGCATTATGATCAAAATCATGGATGAAGAACCTTGCGATTTTTGTCTTTCTATAAAATTTAAGGGAAAAAGACTTTAAAATTTTAACTCGAAATAAACTAAACGTCGATAATTTATGTAACTGCAAGAACTTTTATCATTTTCTGAATTTTAAAACACAAATTTTTCAGGTTTGAACTTTTTGAGACAAGATTTGAAAATATTTTTCCATTAGAGTTCATAGAAAAACTAAAAAAAAAATAAAAGGTGCCCGAGGTGATGCCTAACATTTTTGTCTCTTTATCAACTTAAAGGGAAACGAATTTTCAAATATTGTCTCAAAAAGTTCAAACCTGAATAACTTTTATTTTAAAACTCTGAAAACTCAAAAAAGTAGTACCAGTTACATAAATTATTCACTTTTAAATTAAAAAAAAAAAAAAAAAAAAACGCAAGGATACGCATCCCTTTAAGTGCAATTGGCTTTGAATATGAGTTTTTAAAAGTTAGCTAAAAAATGATAAAAATTTCATACTCTCAATACTTCATTGAAATCTGTGACCAAAAGAACTGGTAATCTCCTTGAAATTCTAAAATTTAAAAAAATTAGATCAATGAAAATCTTATTGTTTAAAAAAGCAAATAAGTGTGGTCCCTAGCAAGAGAATTAGATCCACAAGCATTGAAATTATAGAAAAGTCCTAAATTATAATTACTTAGATGTCAAAAAATTTTATAAAACACCAAAATTTAAGAAATATTTGTTTACGTTGTTAAAAACAATAGATTTTAAGTTGATTGTTCAGATATATAACTCATCATACTACATTTTTCAACGTACACTGATTATAAAGTAAAAGAAGGTTTCGTTTTAATATTCTATTTATTTTTCTTTTCTATTACAGGTTTTAATATTGATTTACTCAGAAGATTTAAAACTCTGATAGGGGTTACATCTTATAGAAGAAGGATCGATCCTATTGAATTTAAGACCTTTTGTTTTGACACAACAAAATTGTACACAAGCATATACCCTTGGTATTATTTGGCTACATCGGTACACGTTGTTTTAATGCACAGATGGAGTATGTTAGAATCGATGCAGTTAATGTTGCTATCATTGGGTGACTTATCGGAAGAAGCACAGGGAATACGCATGAAAGTTATAAAACAATCTCGCGATAGCCATACACGAAAAATGAACAGGTATAAGTTAAAAAAAACTCTTATTATAATTCATCGAACTACATTTAACAAATTTTCTTTCAGAATTTTCACTAATACAGATTTGGCACATGCTTTGTATATCTATTCCGATCCAGTCATTACCTCAATGAGACTCAAACCAAAACGAAAATTTGAGATGACCGAAGACGTGGAGAAACTTCTTATTGAAGATGAAGAAGAAAGTCCAGATGATGAGGAAAATGTTCCTGAAGATAACAATGAAATCTCATATGTACCCCTCTTTTATTTCTAATTTTGAGTATTTGTTATTTTTAGAGACTAGCTCTTCTGAGCGTGCTTCAAGCGCGCATAGGAAAAAACAATAAGAGTAACCTCAAAATGCACTTTTCGAATATTTTAAAAACTTCTTCACCAATCAGCTCACGAATAAAAATCTTACGCAAGATGGCGATAGCTCTCTTTTATAAAGGGATCATTTGTATGATATATATTATTTTAAATAAAAAATCTGAGCTAATATGGTTGAACGTAATAACGTGTAATTTTGTAAAATTTTAGCCTTGTTTATTATAACTGGTTAATTTTGTAAATAAGTGCCTTCACAGTGGAGGGTATTAGCTATGTAACTATGGAAATGTAAAAAATTACTAGAAAAAACCAAAAATAATAAGTAGGAAGTCACTTGGAAAAAAAAATTGATTTGACAAACTAACTAGGCATTTTATAGAAATAACATTTTCATCTAACTAGGTAGTCACATGGATAAAAATTTATTTAACTCTATAGTAGACCTACTAGTATGTAATAGTTTTTTGCAATTATTTGGATAGTAGTTTCGAAACTAAGGTGACAAGAGTGACGTTTCCCGATTAAATATTAAAAATGACGTCATTCAAGCGGTAGAAACAAGAATAGGTTCAGGGGTAAAAACAAATGTAAAAACGAGGGTAGTTACGTGAGTGGAAACGTAGGTAGGCACTGTACTAGGAACGAGGTTAGGTTCAAGGATAGAAAATTAGGTAGAAAATCTGGTAGAAGCGGGTGTATGAGCAAATATAAGAAAAAAAGTAGAAATCTAGGTAGAGTCAGATGTAGAAACGAGCATTGCTTCAAGGTTAGAAATCTGAGTAGAAAAAGTGTAGTAACAAGGGTAGAAACTAGACTAGGTGTGGAAGCAAAATAGGTGTAGTAATGAGAGTAGTTACATGGGTGGAAATCTAGGTAGAAAAAGGGTTAGGTACAAGGATAGGAACAAGCCTAGTGAAAGGCGTGAAAATGACAGTAGGCACAAGCAGAGGAACAAAGGTAGGCACTGGGGTTGAGATAATAGTTGGTACAAAGGTACTATAGTAAGTTCAAAAGTAAGTAAAGGAATGGGAACGACATGAGACACAAGAGTAAGCACAAGGATAGAAATGAGGGTAGGAATAGAAGTAGCCCAGGGATAGGTGTGAGAACAGGCATCATATGAGATATGAGGCATAAGGACAGGCAAGATATAAAATACAAGGGTGAGCACAAAGATAGGAACAACGATAGCACAAGAATAGAAATAAGAGTAGGCACGAGGGAAGACACAGGAATAGGTACAAGGGTAGAAACAGAGGTACGAGGGTAGAAACAGGGGTAGGTACAAGGGTAGGCACGAGGGTAGAAACAGAGGTAGGTACGAGGGTAGGCACGAGGGTAGAAACAGGGATAGGTACGAGGGTAGGTACGAGGGTAGAAACAGGGGTAGGTACGAGGGTAGGAACGAGAGTAGAAAAAGGGATAGGTACGAGGGTAGAAACAGGGGTAGGTACGAGGTTAGGCACGAGGATAGGCACGAGGATAGGTACAAGGGTAGGCACGAGGGTAGGTACGAGGGTAGGCACGAGGGTAGAAACAGGGGTAGGTACACCAAAGTAGTATTAAATATTATAAAGTATAATTTTATTATTACAAAGTAGTATTAAGTATTATAAAGTATAATTTTGATGTGATCTATTAATTTAATTTTTGTTTAAGTTAAAAAAAATAGATAGCCATCCAATTTAATGTTTTTAATACCTTTCAAGTAATAATAATCTTACTGTATGTAAATGGGATAATTTTTTATGAAAAAAAGATACTATTGATTATGTTAACATCAACAAAAGGTTTTTATTAAATTGTCTACTTAAGGGTCAAATAATATTTTTAAAAATTACACTTAATAATCTTTCATAATTATCAAATAGTTAATGAAAGAAATTATCCTAAAGCCCAATCGGGCTTTAACGGCGATTCGATTTTTTTTAAAAAAAGATTATTATATTTAGCGTATAATTTTTTATTTAGATTCCTTTTTGTTCAAAAAACCAAACTCCATAAATAAATCATTAATATTGTTGAAATATGTCTTAATAAATTATTTCACGAACTTAACAAATTCTAAATAATTTAACAATAACTAAGATATATCCAATTATTCTGATGTAAAACTACGACATAAACCAGAACCTATAAAAGTCCAAGGGAAATCAATTTTATATGTAAAAAAAAAAAATTCAATTTAGTATTTACCTATTTTTTAAATGTACATTGCATAACTTTATTTTAATGTAAATTTACATTGAAATGTAGCAAATACTCATTTGTAACCTTAAAATGATTAAAAAAAAAATAAAAAGTTTCAATGATTGATTCATGTTAACTTAGATATATCTAGTTCTTCTGTTTAAAATTACTTTTATATAATTTTATCATTATCCAGAACCCATAAAAATCATAGACATAATTCATTGTTATGAACTACTTTTGAATTCGTTTTGCATACATAATAGATGGACAAACTAAATCCACTTTGAAAATAATGAAGCAAATGCTCATCCGTACTTTAAAAATCCATGCCAAATAGAATTCATAATTTCTGGTCTACTGGATACCTAGACCCAAAACTATCTATTTCTTTTGTACTTCTTAATTAACCAATTTTAAAATGTAAAATCACTTTGGCCACATAACTTAAGCTTGCATACAGACAACAAAAAAGATAAAAAATTTTAATAATTGATTCATGTGGACTTAAATATACTTATCATTAACACCCTGAGTGAATGTAACAGTTACAATCAAAATTAAAATTCATTGTCAGACATCAAGTTTATTTTAGAAAAAAGGTGGGATGACAAAACTTTCAGACATCAAGTTTATTTTTGAAAAAGGGTAGGATTACAAAACTTTAACAGTTCAAGTGTATTGGCTCAGAGCATATATATTTCTATGATGATTCTATGAAATTAAGCGATAATGCGTATGACAATGACATTATGTGCTGCGATTGCACCTTTTGCAATTTGCAAGTTGGGTGGCCGGATTATAAAAAAGTAATTTGCAAGTTCAACCTGACACAAACACACACACACACACACAAACACAGTCATTCAGAAAAAACTTTATTTTTAATATTGTTAATATGCACCTCCAGCCATCAGGCCCCCAACACAACCACAGCACAATTATTATCAACTCACAGGGCACACCACAATAATTGAAAAATCTTTGATGATGATCATAGAAAGACTGTAGAGATTATTTATTTCATACTCTTTTATTGAAATTAAACAAATTAATAATTATAAATTCTACCACTTATTTAATATATAATGAAAATAAGGGTCTTCAGTACTGTTGTTATTCTATGACAATCAATTATTTATAAAAAAGTTATTGCTCATAACACATTACAAGCTGCTGTGCTCAGCAGCTCCGCAGTCAGCTGTAGTCAGCTCACGAGTCAGCTGTAGGGAGCTGCTAATTGATACAGCGCCACCAGTCGCCTCATGGCTACAGGCTCGGGCCTACATGCCCCCGTCTGCCGCTGTAGGTAAGCAGTAAGAGTGAGACAGCAAAAATAGACACGCCCACCGCATACGTTACGTCCGGTTAAGTCTACAGAGAGCGCAGGCAGAGAGACCGGATGCTCGAAACTAAAATCGAATGTCCCCTGACTACCGTGAGCCAAAGGAAATCAGCGTTTCGAAAAATGAAACGTTCATAACTTTTCAATGCGGGCTTTGTTCGAAATAATTTTTTTTTTAAATTACTCAGGGGATCATCAGCTACGCGCGGGATGTATAATATAAATGAAATAATCATCCTAAAATAGTTTTTCTTTGAAGCGTCTTAACCTAAAACCAAAAATCAAAGTATATTAAGCCCTGCAGGCTTTCACGGCAGTCGGTTTAAAAAAAACCATATCGCCGTTAAAGCTCGATTGGGCTTTAGGATAATTTCTTTCATTAACTATTTGATAATTATGAAAGATTATTAAGTGTAATTTTTAAAAATATTATTTGACCCTTAAGTGGACAATTTAATAAAAACCTTTTGTTGATGTTAACATAATCAATAGTATATTTTTTTCATAAAAAATTATCCCATTTACATACAATAAGATTATTATTACTTGAAAGGTATTAAAAACATTACATTGCATGGCTATCTATTTTTTTTAAATTAAACAAAAATTAAATTAATTGATCACATCAAAATTATACTTTACAATACTTAATACAACTTTGTAATAATAAAATTATACTTTATAATAATTAATACTACTTTGGTGTACCTACCCCTGTTTCTACCCTCGTGCCACCCTCGTACCTACCCTCGTGCCTACCCTTGTACCTACCCTCGTACCTACCCCTGTTTCTACCCTCGTGCCTACCCTCGTACCTACCTTCGTACCTACCCCTGTTTCTACTCTCGTGCCTACCCTCGTACCTACCCCTGTTTCTACCCTTGTACCTACCCCTGTTTCTACCCTTTTACCTACCCTCGTGCCTACCCTTGTACCTACCCCTGTTTCTACCCTCGTACCTACCCCTGTTTCTACCCTCGTGCCTACCCTCGTACCTACCCCTGTTTCTACCCTTGTACCTACCCCTGTTTCTACCCTCGTGCCTACCCTTCTACCTACCCCTGTTTCTACCCTCGTGCCTACCCTTCTACCTACCCCTGTTTCTACCCTCGTACCTACCCTCGTGCCTACCTTCGTACCTACTCCTGTTTCTACCCTCGTACCTACCCTCGTGCCTACCTTCGTACCTACCCCTGTTTCTACCCTCGTACCTACCCTTGTACCTACCCCTGTTTCTACCCTTGTACCTACCCTCGTACCTACCCCTGTTTCTACCCTCGTGCTTACCCTTGTACCGTCCCTCGTACCTACCCACGTGCCTACCCTTGTACCTACCCTTGTACCTACCCCTGTTTCTACCCTCGTGCCTACCCTTGTACCTACCGCTGTTTCTACCCTCGTGCCTACCCTCGTGCCTACCCTCGTACCTACCCTTGTACGTACCCCTGTTTCTACCCTTGTACCTACCCCTGTTTCCACCCTTGTGCCTACCCTTGTACCTACCCCTGTTTCTACCCTCGTGCCTACCCTTGTACCTACCGCTGTTTCTACCCTCGTGCCTACCCTCGTACCTACCCCTGTTTCTACCCTCGTGCCTACCCCTGTTTCTACCCTTGTACCTATCCGTGTTTCTACTCTCGTGCCTACCCTCGTACCTACCCCTGTTTCTACCCTCGTACCTACCCCTGTTTCTACCCTCGTACCTATCCCTGTTTCTACCCTCGTGCCTACCCTTGTACCTACCCCTGTTTCTACCCTCGTACCTCTGTTTCTACCCTTGTACCTATTCCTGTGTCTTCTCTTGTGCCTACTCTTATTTCTATCCTTGTGCTATCGTTGTTCCTATCTTTGTGCTCACCCTCGTATTTTATATCCTGCCTGTCCTTATGCCCACCCTCGTATCTCATATGATGCCTGTCCTCACACCTACCCCTGGGCTACTTCTTTTCCTACCCTCATTTCTATCCTTGTGCTTACTCTTGTGTCTCATGTCGTTCCCATTCCTTTACTTACTTTTGAACTTACTATAGTACCTTTGTACCAACTATTATCTCAACCCCAGTGCCTACCTTTGTTCCTCTGCTTGTGCCTACTGTCATTTTCACGCCTTTTACTAGGCTTGTTCCTATCCTTGTACCTAACCCTTTTTCTACCTAGATTTCTACCCATGTAACTACTCTCATTACTACACCTATTTTGCTTCCACACCTAGTCTAGTTTCTACCCTTGTTACTACACTTTTTCTACTCAGATTTCTAGCCCTGAAGCAATGCTCGTTTCTACATCTGACTCTACCTAGATTTCTACTTTTGTTCTTATATTTGCTCATACACCCGCTTCTACCAGATTTTCTACCTAATTTTCTATCCTTGAACCTAATCTCGTTCCTAGTACAGTGCCTACCTACGTTTCCACTCACGTACTTACCCTCGTTTTTACATTTGTTTTTACCCCTGAACCTACTCTTGTTTCTACCGCTTGAATGACGTCATTTTAAATATTTAATCGGGAAACGTCACTCTTGTCACCTTAGTTTCGAAACTACTATCCAAATAATTGCAAAAAACTACTACATACTAGTAGGTCTACCATAGAGTTAAATAAATTTTTATCCATGTGACTACCTTGTTAGATGAAAATGTAATTTCCATAAAATGCCTAGTTAGTTTGTCAAATTAATTTTTTTTCCAAGTGACATCCTAGTTATTATTTTTTGTTTTTTCTAGAAATTTTTTACATTTCCATAGTTACATAGCTAATACCCTCCACTGTGAAGGCACCTATTGGTGAAATGATTGTGTTGCATAAAATAATTGAATAAAATTTAATCATTTTATATGTTAATTTTGTATCAGATTCTTGATCAGTAATCAATATTGCTCTCACATTGCTTACAAAAATTATTTCTTCTCTAATCAATCGAAAATCTTTTATTTACTTAACAATCATTATTTTAAAGACTTGAGAATCTTTAGTTGCAAGCCTGAAGCTTAAGTCTTCAAAATTTATTATAAGCCCTAGTAAGTTTTAAAACTGTAGTTCAGACATTTTTACGATTCAGATTTCAAATATATAGAGCTCAAGTTGTTTGTAAAATGTTAAAAAAATTAATTTTAGAAATATTCTTGTTAAATAACAAAAACGCAAGTGTATTAAATGCCTTATAATTTTATGAAACAATTTTTTATCGCTACCAAAATAAAGATTCATTTAGAAGAATAATAAGTAAAAAGTTGATTTTAAATTATTTATTTGATACTTACATAGTTGATGCTTTTCATCAGACCAGGCGAAAAGGTCACTTTGCAAAGTATACGCTTTCAAAAGCTACTTGTACAAAGTGAATTCGTATTTACAGTACCAAGCATGCATTATGTGCTGAGAAATACAAAGTACTTTGCAAAAAATTCTAAATTACTCAAAACTATAGAAAATAAATAAAATCTTGTTGTGATTGGTCTTAAGGAACACTTCATTAGGAAATTTATTGTCGACGTTTCGTTGTCATTATCAGGACAACATTTTCAAGGCTAAAAATACAAAAAAAGATATCTGAATATATAAGTGAAGATAAGATAAAATTAAGAATCTTAAGTTGTTTAAATTAAAAATATACCATATTTAGTAATCAAAAGATTACAGTCATCACAGAATATGAGTGTGTTTTTGTCTCACTTATACCTTTACCATTGTGTACATTATTTCTACTTATATATCTGTTAACTTTGTGCTAACTGTGCAATATTTTACCCACTCATATTCTGTGATGACTGTAATCTTTTGATTACCAAATATGGTATATATTTAATTTAAACAACTTATCATTCTTAATTTTATCTTATCTTCACTTATATATTTTGATATCTTTTTTTGTATTTTTAACCTTGAAAATGTTGTCATGATAATGACAACGAAACGTCGGCAATAAATTTAATTTCTTGATAAAGTGTTCGTTAAGACCAATCACAACAAGATTTTATTTATTTATAATACAACGAACAATCACTATAATTTATTAATTTATAGAAAATAACTTTTGCAGCTATGAATTTGTTTAAAAACTGATTTGGTGTTATTGCTTGAAGTTTTTTTATCAAAAATTTTGACTTAGTAACAAACTTTTTTAAATCTTTTACATGAAAAAGGATTTACTTAACTTGAACAAAGTGTTACATGTACTGATTTTATTGCTTTTACTATTTTATTGATTTTAAAATAACTTTTTCAGTTTTTTTTTCATAATAATTAAACGTGTTAGTACTTTGAAATTTTTGAAATTAATCATGATAAAGATTTTTTCACGTTCCGAACAAAAAGTTCGTATTTGAACAATTTTTACTGATTTAGGTTATACTAACTTTTTTTCTTTATTATTATTTCATTAATTTCTTTCAATATTTCATCAAATTCGGCGAACAAATCGAAAGTTAAGCATTCAATGAAGGTAATTATTCTACGATCGGCTTCCTAAACTCAAAGAAAGAACCGATCTGAATTTTTGAAAATGGATATCCCATTTGAGCGTAGCGACGCTCGATGCGTCTCTATCTATCTCTCTCAAGCAGAACGCCGCTTTGTCAGAATCGTGTCTAGACACTGCTCTCTGCATAATAAATTGAGTACATTATTGTAATATCTATTTAATTATATTAGTTAAATAAACTGTTCTATTTATTATTATTTAATAAATACTGATTTATTCCAATCAATGTCTGCCCTATTATCTCTCATAAATTCTACATAAAACACATAAATGACGCGTAAAAACTAAAGACTTCAATAGAATCAGACCGGTGGTGCGGGGTTTTTGGTTGGTTTCTCCCATCCAGCGCCTCCCTGGGTTGCAGATAAGGGAACGCTCGCAACTTCATAGAGGGGAAATAAAATATCTGCGGTGGACAGAAAAACCAATATAGGGGAGGAATACCCCGAATTAAAAACAACAATCACGAAAGATAAAACTACACTTTCCCAGGGAGTAACCAATCTCCCCAGCGGTTCTGATCCGGTGCAAGCCCAGGTGGTATCGGCAAGCCTCATGGATTCTGGGAGAGGCCAAGAACGTATAAGCATGACGTCAGGGAAGCAAAAGGCTGGGATGAACGTAGGAGCAAGGAAGGTAGGCGACCGGACTCCCAGACTGGGAGAGGCATTTAAGAGCATCATGGAAGTCATTCTTTTGAGGGAGGAAGAGATCTTCCATGAATTGAAGCACCTGATGGTGGCGGTGTTGAAGGGCATCAGGGATAACCACCCAAAGCCCATCAAGGATGGGATCCCGAGGGCGTTGGAGCTGCTCAAGATGAGGGAAAGGCGACACAAGGAGGACGCTGAGAGAGGCAAGAAACTGCTGGAGGTGGTGGCCATCGGTGGGCTTCTAGGAAAGTTCCAGTCTGTTCCTGGACAGCCCGGATCCCACGCGGAAGCGCAAGTTTTCGAAGGACGATGTCTCGGGGGAGGACGGCAGTGGCGAGGGCTTCCACACCGTCAAACCTAGGAAGAAGGCGAAACGCCAAACTGACGTTGGGCTCAGGAATGAACGTCGCTCTCCCAGCAGACACCAGGAGAAAAGGGCGCAAGGGCAGGAGGAAAGCTACGGGAAAGCCAACCGATGGGAGGAGATTCGCAATGCGGTATGAGGAGAGTACGGCGTGGAGCTGGATGACGCCCACGTTTTTCCCCCCAACGAGTGGCAGAAATGTCTTGCTGTCATCGCCGTGGAATACGCGCCGTGGCACGGGAGATCCTTCGGAGGGCAGGCTCAGACTCCAGTGGAGCGAGGCAAGGGTGCGACTGCGGATTACGGTCCCAAGATGATTCCGATGCTTAGGCTTTGGACACTTTCGATAGAACTGTAAGGGTAAGGACAGGCACGCGTGCTGCAACAAATGCGAGAAGGAAGGCCATCTGTTTTTTCTGTGCAGAGATGAGGATTGGAGACACCACCCACTACCCCATGGATCGTGCACGGCGTTTCGGGACGAGCTGAAGAGATGGCGGGACCGGGGTCGCAAGGGATAGTGTGATCCAGGCAAATCTGAACGGAGCCGAGCTCCCCCACCTCCTCCTGCCAGCGAGCCATATAGACCCGTGGCGATACCCACGTACGTGGTGAGCGGGTCGAGGATGGCTGCCCTTTAGATACGGGGCTCGGAAACTTGGATTAACAGAAAGGGAGCTAGGATTGACTTCGCTTGGGCCTGCGTGGCAGACATTAGCAGGGAGCACAAACTGGTGAGGAAGGCCTAAGCTAGCGCAATCAAAGCCAGTAAAAACCGTTGCTGGGTGCAACTTTGCGCGGAGGTGGATAGGGACCGGTAGGGCACCAGATACAAGTTAGTAACCAGCAAACTACTGGGGCAGAATCCACCAGAGGTTCGGGATGTCGAGTCGATGCGAAGGATAGTCGACGGACTATTCCCAACACTCAAGGTGAGGGCGGACACGCGTGATGAGGGTATCCTGCTCGACGTGCCGGGCTTTACGGAGGAAGAGTTGCAGAGAGCAGTCTCCTACCTGAAGCCCAGCAAGGCCCCGAGACCATACGGTATACCCGGGGAGATTGTTTGGTTGGTGGTGCGCGAGAGACCGGGGATTTTCCCAGATCTCTACAACGAGTGCCTAGATTTTGCACATTTTGTGTCAGCTGGAAGACTGCGAGGCTCGTTCTCCTTCCAAAGAACAAGGGAGGTGACCCAGACTCATTGTCATCCTGCATTGCGCATGGCGGGAATGGGAACTGACACGGACGCCCTCGTAGGAGGGGGCCGGACACACCACACAGCAAAGAAGTAATGCTAAAGAAGCCGTTCCGAGCTGGGCGGGGATAAACGAGATGGGTGTTTAGTGGGTATCAAGGTGTCTCACACACTGGGCCTCCTTGACACATGAATGTGCATTAAGGCATTTACTAACTCTATAAAAAAAAAAAAAAAAAAAAAAAAATAGAATCAGACCAAAAAAACAAAATTTAATTATTGAATTTAAATAAAAAATCTCTAATATTAAAAATCGTAATTATATCTCAAAGAAAATAATTTATGGTTAATACAGATCAAAAAAGTGAAAAATAACGGAATTCATAGTAAAGAGATATTAACTTGGTAATACAACGTAGCGGATAACCTACTTTAAAAACAAACTGTTTTTTACCTGACAGATATCATCCAATAACTGCTTCTCAAATTTCTCCGTCTTCTTTTCATTAATGGATTGATGGTATTTTTCCATGCGATTTAAAGAAGGAATGAGACCTATTGTACATTGATTGTTTGCATCAATTTTTTTGGCTTGCCACCAGTTTTCATTATTTAAATTTATAATTTGCAGAATATCTCCGAAATGAAAAGTAAGAAACTTACTTGATGAATCTTCGTCATCTATAGCGAAGTCACTATTATAAAGAGCTCTGAAAGTATTTTAATTCTATTCACATGTGTTTAGATCTTAGAGGTAAACTTTGCATATTCTTTTTATTCATCAGTTAGTTAAATTTCCAGGGTTATCGTGCAGTACTATAAGTTTCCGTCAAATAGTACCCACCTCTTATTTATTATAAAATGTTTAGATCTTAGAGGTAAACTTTGCATATTCTTTTTATTCATCAGTTAGTTAAATTTCCAGGGTTATCGTGCAGTACTATAAGTTTCCATCAAATAGTACCCACCTCTTATTTATTATAAAATTACACTTTAAAATTATAATAAATATTCTAAATTTAGTTTAATCGATAAAGTGTTATGCAGCAAATAGAAAACTTTGTTTATAAGTAACTCAAAACAATCCAAGCCTTTTCAAACGTTCAAAAGTGGTTTGGCAGCTCCAAAAAATCTTGAGTTTCAATTAAAAGATCTTCTTTTGTTTCATGGATTACAAAGCGTATAATTCATTGAAAAACATAATTATCACTCAGTGCTTTAAAATATTAAAATCAATTTTTACCATGATTCATCTCTTTTCATTATTTTAATGAGAGGGCGCCAATGAGGGGAACATTTAAGACTACATGTCCTTGTAATGGTACTAGAATTTTACAAGCTCAAATTTTACATCCATCCCCTAGATGGCACTTTTTTATTAACTTTTTTTTTATATTTACCTTGGTAATTTCACCGGTGTTTACGCAAAAAATGCTTGAGTAGTATTTTTACGCACTTTAAAAAAAAGTTAAGTCAGTAAAAACATGCAGAAAGTTTAAAAATGAGCTTTCAATCAGTTATAGTGCAAATTTTATTGCAGTATAACTGATGACTTCTACTTTCGGATAGTGTATGTTGAAATATAGCTTAATATTATATTAGAATCGTGTCACCATCTATTGTATCGATGCCCGACGGTGAACACGAATGGAATATGTGTATGTGTGAGTGAGAACGCTATACGCAACTACGCGACGCGACGCGATTAGTCTTGTACTCTCTGTATCTAGCTGTTGACCGGTGCGGAGCGTGATGCTCGCATGCAGACGATTTGTAACCTTACTATTTACTAATAATTAAATACTATAAATTGAATACAAAGTGCATCACTTATTTGATCTACCTCTATAATAATTCCAACATGGTAGCAGAGAGTGTAGTTTAGTGAACAATAAGTGCGCTTAAGAGAAAGAAAAGGTTTGGATAGTGAAAAGCATGTGCTCCGAAAGTTTCTTCTTTTCTATGTCACCTTTTTAAGGAGCATAGAAAATATTTTTTATAATAATTAGCTTAGAAGCTAAATAAGTGAGAGGCATTGTTGCGTGCGAACGTGACAATTATTATTTAATTTAATTTAAGTTTAATTTAATTTAAGTGGGAACTTACCCGCTATGAGCAGATCACGCAGTAATCTGCTCGTCACCCTTTTTGCTTGCCTTTGGTAGGATTTATTAATTTGAGGTAAAATAAAAGTAATTTTTGAAGTTAATGATAATTTTATTATTAATAATTATAAACAGAAATTTATACGAATTAAGTTTATCGTCCTTCGACGAAATTATAAATTATCAATAAAAGTCTAACTTGTTACTAGGTGTGAACCTAGGCTAAACGGAGAGGGGTCCGGGTTTCTGGGCCGGTGATCCCTAAGGTTGACCCACGTGTCAGGGCTGTCGAACACAGTGGCCTATCGAAGCCCGTGGAACTCCGGCTCCTTTCGTCCAGGTGTGCCTCTACGACCTTCAGCTTGCGCGTAGCCTCCGGATCGCTTGGTGTCGGGAACGGGAGAGAGCGTTTGAGGTTCGCGCGAGCCGGGAGGTCGCCGATTATCCCCACCTAGGACTTAAGGATCGGAGCTGCATCCAATTAGCTCGAGCTTTTAGCTCGGCTCGCGACGGGCCTCCTTCCTCACTCTTTCGGCGGGAGTAATTAAGAATATTCGAAAAGTCGTTAGCGCAACTTAGGAGGGTGATGGGTATTGGTTATGATTATTATTAGTATTATTATTTATGTTAAAGGTTGATACACGACAGCATGAAAAGCCTGTAAAAAAATCCGTGTAAAAGGTTGATGTATGAGGATTTAATTTTGTGAAACCACATGGCGCGTCACGAGGTTAAGCGAGTGCATGGCAAAAATAGAGGTTAAGCACATGTTGAGATTTTTAAAATCGAGTTTCGAATTAAACGAACAGTGAGCAATTGAATGATCAATTATTTTGAGAGTTTTTGAAAAGTGAAGGACTAATGATAAACTTTGAAAAAAAAAGTAAGGTTAACTAAATGTTTAATTGGTTTAGTTTAAAAAAACAAAATAAAGAAGAAGAAATAAATAATCTTCTGAAAGAAATAAATGATCCAAATTTTAAATTAAGCAAAGATCAAAAAAACTATTTAAGAAAAATATTTTTAAAAAATTTAAAGGAAGTTTTGATTTAAAAAAATATAGTGGATGAAAAAGGAAATAAAACAAATTTAAAAATAAAAACGGCTAGAAACAAATCTAATGATTTAAATGATGGAATTGACAAGTTTGATGGTCAAGAGTTCGAGAATTGGAAATTTAGAGTTTTAATGATGCTAGATTGCAAAGATTGTTTAGAACAAGTAGAACGACAAAGAACTTTAAATGATGATGAAGATGCTTAGAATAAAAAAAAAAGTTAGCAAGAGCATTTATAATAAGTATAATTTCTAATAAACAATTAGAATATATAAAAGAGCGCAAATCAAGTCTCGAGATAATGAATAAATTAAAATTAATGTACGAAACAAAATCTACTGCACTACAAATAATAAATAGAAATAAAATCGAATCCATAAAATTAAAACAGTGCAATACAGTGGAAGAATTTTTTGTAAAATTTGAAACAGCGTGCAATTATCATACAGCTGCTGGTGGAACATTATCAGAATCAGAAAAATTAAGACACATGTTAAATGCTTAACCAAGTAATTATAGCTATATTGGTGATTATCTGGATTTATTGCCAGAACAACTAAGAATTGTGGACTATGTAATATCAAAAATAAAAGAAAAAAGTTTAATACAAAGGTAAAAGGAGTCTGTTACAACTGCAAAAAACCTGGACATTTGCAAAAACATTGCAAACAAAATAAATATGGACAATTTGGTCAACATGGCAGTGAACGAGGTAGAGGTGCTTATCAGCAACAGCACTACAGAGGGCAAAGTGGTTCTCAACGAGGCAACTACAGAGGCAACAACTTCAGAGGCCAAGGCAGAGGCCGAGGCAACAATCAACATAAAGCTGAGTCAACGAATAACCAGAGCGACGACAACTCTTTTGCAGCATAGCTTACAGAATTCAATATAAACAAGATAAATGAGGTAAAGGCAAACAATTGTGATAATCATAATGATAATTATAATAAATTAAATTGGTTGTTAGATAGTGGTTGTACACATCATGTTGTAAATTCTGATAAATATTTTAATCATTCTGTAAATTTAGATAGCCCGATCCAAATAAACTTGCCCAATGGTGATTGTATTAAAGCAACAAAGAAAGGTAACATGAAAGTTTATTTTGAAAGCTGTTATGGTAAAAAATTAATTGAATAAAAAAATGTATTTTATGTGAAAGGTATTAAAAGAAATTTGTTAAGTTATCATCAAATTGCTAAAAATTCGATTCTTTATTCTAGTGATGATTACATTGAAATAAATATTAAAAAACAACAATTACTTACAGTTGCATATGCTATTAATGATCATTATTATTTAGAAAGTTTTATAGAAAATAAATTTATTAATGAAGGCATTTACACTAATGCAGCAAAATTAACTGAAAAGGAAAAATGGCATAGAGCCTTGTGGCATGTAAATTTCAATTATTTAAATAAATTAGTAAATTTTAAATTATTAGATGGGTTACCAGAAAATTTGGAAAAAATTGATATGAAATGTGCTAATTGCATAAAAAGTAAAATGGCAAATGTTCCTTTCGAAAATGATGCAACAACTTCCTCTGAGATTCTTGAATTAATCCATACAGATTTGAATGGACCCCATAATACTTTAGGTTATAATTGGGAGAAATATTTTTTGACATTTGTTGATGATTACAGTAAATGTACCAAAATTTTTTGCATAAGAAGTAAGCCAGAAACTATTCATTGCTTAATAGAATATGTCAATCTTGTTGAAAATCAACTGAATAAAAAGATTAAGAAAATTAAATGTGATAATGGCAAAGAATATTTAAATAGGGAAATTTTTAATTTTATTAAATATAAAGGGATTAAATTAATTACTTGTCCACCCTACGTCCACGAATTAAATGGAGTAGCGAAAAGGTACAATAGATCTGCAATGGATATTGGTAGATGTTTAATGAATGAAGCTAAAATAAATTTAAGATATTGGCCAGAAATTATTAAATCAGTTGCTTATTTCAAGAATCGAACATTGGCCAACACTATTGAAAACAAATCACCTTATCAAATATTTTTTGGGAAAAAGCCTAATGTTAAACATTTGAAAATTTATGAGAGTAGAGTATTTGTAAGAACTCCGGAAGTTTTAAGAAAGAATAAGTGGCAAAATAAAAGCCAATTAGGAGTTTTAGTGGGGTATAATGATAATTGTTATAGAGTTTTGATTAAAGGCAGAATTATAAATACTAGACATGTACAAGTCATTGAAGAGAGAACCAAATTAATTTGTTTAGAAAGGAAGGATGATAAAGTTGATGAAAATTTAAATTCTAGAGGAAATTTTATAAATTTTGATTTAGAGAGTGAAAATAATGATAATGAAAGTAATGATAGCGAAATTGAAATTGAAAATGGTAACGGGAATGAAATTAATAATGAAAGTAAAATTGAAATTGATGAAAACAGTGAAATAAGTCAGAACGAAAATAGACAAAGTCCAAATGAAATTAAAGATAAATAAAATGAAAATTTAATGTCAGTTAGGAAATCAAATCGTAAAAAAAGTCCTATTGAAAGATATGGAAATCCTGTTACTATTTTTATATATGTAAATTATGTAGATGCAAATGTACCTAGTACAGTTGAGGAGGCGTTGAACTCCACAGAATCTTTAGAATGGCAAAAAGCTATGGAAAATGAAATAAAAAGTTTGAATAAAAATAAAACACGGACTGTTGTAAAAAAGCTGAAAGATAAGAAAATTATTGATGTAAAATGGATTTTCACGAAAAAAATGATAATATATGTAAAGCGCGTTTATTTGCTAGAGGCTTTCAACAGAAAGATTATATTGAAAATGTTTATTTGCCAGTAGGCAAAATGAAAACCTTGAAAATTTTGTTAAGTTATTCTTGCGCTAATAATTTATTTATTAATCAGATGGATGTAGATACAGCCTTTCTAAATGGCAATGTAAAATCAGAAGTTTATATTCACGAACCACAAGGTTTCGAAACAGGAAAAGATAGAGCATGTAAACTGTATAGTCTTAGAGAAAGCTCTAGAGTTTGGTACGATTGTTTTAAGTAAGTGAAGTTCGATCGTAATTATATGAAGGCTCGTTCTCGAGATTACTTATAGTACTATCTTGTGATCGACTGAAAAAAACTGAATTTTACTAGAAGTAATTATGATCAATGCTTATATGTAAACAAAACAGGGAAAGATCCTACACACACACACACACACACACGCGCGCGCGCACGCGCGCGTGCACACACACACACACACACACACACACACACACACATATATATATATATATTAGTTTTTGTTGATGATTTGTTGATATGTTGTAAAAATAAATCTAAAATTGAAGATATTAAATCAAAACTAATGAATAAATTTATTATAAAATACATGGGTAAAATCAGTAATTATATAGGAATTGATGTTAATTATAATGGTGAGAGAAATTTAATGACATTGAGCCAAACAAAATATATAGAATCTTTGTCTTTAAAATAGAGGTTAGAAAATGCAAAATTATACGACACTCCTATGGAAAATAATCTTAAGCTAGAGCAAGCTTCTGAAATCGACGAAAGAATAAAATTTAAAATTTTGATAGGTGAATTATTGTATGTTAGCTCAGGTACAAGACCTGATATTTCTTTTGCAGTGAATTATCTTAGTCGATTCCAGAACTGCTACAATGAAACACATTTTAAATACGCTATGAGAATTTTGAAATATATTATTAAAACTAAAGATTTAAAATTAACTTACACTGATAAAGAGAAAAATGCAAATTTAGATTGTATGGTAGATTCAGACTATGCAGGCGATAGCATATATAGAAGATCGACAACCGGATTTGTAATACGTTTGTTTAGCAATGTTGTATTTTGGAAATCGAAAGAACAAAACTGCGTAACCAAATGTTCAACCTTTGCGGAGTATACTGCTTTGTCCGAAGCAGTGACTGAAATTTTATTTATAAGAAATCTTTTAAGTGAATCATTTGATATTAAATTTATTAAACCGATAAAAATGTTTGAAGATAATTCGGGTGCTTTTTTAATCGCGAAATTTGGAAATTTTGCAAAGAACTCTAAACACATAGAGGTTCAGTACTATTTTGTTAATGAAAATTATGAAAAGGGAGTTATAGATATTTTGAAAGTAGAGTCACAAAATAATATTGCTGATATCCTCACTAAAAGTCTTGATAAAAATAAATTTATCAAAAATCGCAAAGCCCTGAAATTATTGTAAATTTTTTGAAACTAATTAAGTTTAAACTATTATGAAATAATGAAATGAATGCAGAAAGAAAATAAATATTATAAATTTAAGGTGGCGTGTTGAAATATAGCTAAATATTATAATATTAGAATCGTGTCACCATCTATTGTCTCGACGCCCGACGGTGAACACGAATGGAAAATGTGTATGTGTGAGTGAGAACGCTACACGTAACTACGCGACGCGACACGACGTGACGCGATTAGTCTTGTACTCTCTGTATCTAGCTGCTGACCGGTGCGGAGCGCGATGCTCGCATGAGGACGATTTGTAATCTTACTATTTACTAATAATTAAATACAATTAATTGAATACAAAGTGCATCACTAATTTGATCCACCTCTATAATAATTCTAACAGTGTAAATAAAAGCTCAGGAATAAGTTTAAAAAATTTGGAGAAATCGGCTAACGTTTTATTGATTTTTTGATGATCAAACGATGCTGAAATTGTTAAAAAATCCATAAGAAGTGTTTAAAAGTTATTGCAATTTGTTTGTGCAGGCTTCATAAATAACATGTCCGTATTTCAAGTTGATTTACATCTTGGTTCAAAAATACAGCTGATTGAATACAACATGGTTTTCCTATAAGAGCCTGTGTTAAATTAACGATTTTGAGCGATTTTAGACCAACTTTGTTTTAAAATATCTTAATAATCGTGTTGTGAATCCTTTTGAAATTCAGACACGATATTCTTTAAGCCTACACTATAAGATTCCAATAGTTTTCAAACTTCGTAACGCGATCAAACATCTTTAAACTTTCAATATCAGTGGGTGTGCATGTGTCATGTATCGACCTTTTAATCATCCTTAATTCCTAAACTGTGCAACGTAACTTTACATTACACCGCCAAAAGTAGAGGAAGGGCTGATCCACGTATTTAGGCGTCGAATGATTGACCTCCGCGTATCACGGCTAGGTAGGAGAAGCCGAGTTCTTCACTGTCCGCGCCCGCGCTCTAAACTTTCTTCAAGTCTCCGACACCTAAGCGCAGTGGAAGTCTGGACGCGGATAATAAAGTGTGTTTCTAGGCTCACTTGGATCAAGAAGCCAGAGCGAAAGGATCTCCTAGAGTAAAATATCGATCCTTTACATCAGTTTAAGTCACCAGTGAAAGCGTAGTAAACCTTCGTAGGATCATCAACTCGCCCTGCACCTCCGGTAGTAAGTTAGATAATTATTGTAATATTTGACTCTGTCGGAGGACTATAATCTTAAATTAATTATAATCTCTTAAATAATATTTGTAATCTCGTTAAAAGTAAATTCAACTTATTTATTAACCTTAGATTATAAAATCAATGTAGTTTTATCTAGGAATATATTAATAAAAAAATCAATCTATCAATTTATATTTAATCTTGATACTTTAGTCAAATCTAACCTACATTTAGTTTATGATGTTTGTCATCTAGTTAAGTCTACATCTTCACAAGGTAAAGCAATACAGGGAACGCGACGTATTGCTTGTGTTGGCAAGCACTACAGAAGCTCCTGAATCTTAAAAATCTAGTGAATTAAAACGAGTATCAACTACATACTCGACATAAATGGCATCCCTTGTGGGGACCTTCTAGCCATTTTTCTCTATTGCTTTCTTTGCGGGGAATTTAACTTAACATTCAGAATTTTACGAAGGATATTTTTTTTTTCGCTGACTCGCGCAAACGATCGCGTGACCCATCTTTCTTGTTCTTTTTTTTGTATATACTTACGCTAAACTCGTTTATTATTAACCTCGATATTCTGCTTGCTCAACACATTTCACCAATTTCAAAATTTACCTACTTTATTTATCCACGTGTACAATACGATATTCAATTTTTTTTTCTTTTCTTTCTTCCTCTTTTTATTTTCGAGTGGAAAGATATTGTCATCATTTTAAAATGCCTCATCTAGCGAATCGCACCCTGGATGAGATTGAATCCTTTAGCAATGCTACCGAAAAAAAAATTTCTCAACTTCATCATGCCCGTCGTATGGCAGATATACATATGTCTGTCATGGCTGCAACGTTGAACGAATCATGGACTGCATTCGCGAACGTACAAGCATCAGCATTGATGCAAAGCGCTCTTGCTGCGATCCCTTTTTACACGGGATCTACACCGCTACGTCCATGGTTGCAAGATGTAGAAAGTTACGACCAACAAATTACAGATCCAACCCTGAAAGAACTTTTCCTTCAAGGAGTTATTTCTCGCTTGACCGGCAAGGCTAAAACAAGTCTTGACGGAAAAATCTTTGACACCTTACACCAGCTGCGGAAACATCGTCAGGATCGTTTTTCTCAAAAACGATCTCTATCTTATTACCTTAGCCTTGTTTCAGACTCTTATATGAGACAGAACGAATCTGTTTTAAATTTTCACGATAGACTTTCGACTATATTACGAGCTGCTACAAAACTCAAAAATGAGGGAGTCAACGACGGTAAAATAAAAAAGCACAATCAAACTCTTTTTGAAGACCACGCTACCGAATATTTTATTCATGGACTGCCTCTAATAATCGTAACCAAATCTCTAATCACACTCCTACTAACTTTGCTGAAGTCTTAACTGACGCACGTTCTGCAGAAGAATGGGTCAACATTACTCTAAGCCCTAAACCCTCCGATCATCATTTTCTTTGTGAAAAATCTGAATGCTCTAAAGGTCAACACCCTAATAGAACAATGAGCTCTTCTTCGCAAATTCCTTATCTAAATTTTCACCCTTATATGTCCTATTATCATCCCCTAATGCCAATGCCTCAATATCAATCACTCGACCCAAATTCAACAAATGTTCCTGCGGATATTTCTTCTAGCGAGAATTTAAACTGGAAGCAAGCTCGTTGAGACGGTGCTCCAGTGAGCTACCTCCGCTCTCAACCTTGGAGCCCAGAGCGCCACTCAGTGACAATAGTCCAAAAGTTCGAAAATTAAAGGAATTTAAACTTAAACCGAAAATAACCCCGTTTCACAGAGTTTACCCAGAAAAAAATTTTATCTCACGAAAACGCAAATTTGATCTCAATAACAATAAATCAATGAAAAAATTTCAATCAAAAATTTCCAGTCAATCTCAAGCGCCTTTCACTTTACAGCCTCTTTCTATTCCCTTAGCATATAATCCGAAGTTCTGCTGAAAAAGTAAAATCTTTACTCAAGGCCATGAAGGCCTTTGAAGTAGATACCACCGTAACTAACAATCTTATGAAATCTTCAGCACTAAATAATTCAGATATCATTCAAGATACAGAAAAGAAGACTCTAAAGATAAGATCAAAAACTGTTTTTACCTATGGTACTTTATTACTCGATTTTAATGGTCGATTTTACATTCTGCATGTTACTTTCACTCAAGATGCCTTTGAAGGAGACGCTCTCCTTGGTGAAGATTTTATTATTCCCGAAAAAGTTTGCTTGTCCAATGATAATAGTGCACTGATTCTTAAGAATCGTATAATAAAAATAGAAAAGCCCAAACAGCCAAAGAAAGCAAGCTTAAACCCTTCCGTCGAGTCTCATTCAAAACTTAAGTCCGAAATTTTCATCGATCCGATAAAATTTCACAAAGGAAATAATCATCTCTACTCTAAAATTTTCTCTGAAAAATCACGCTGGACTCCAAAATTATATGGCCCAAAACCGAACTTCGATATTCACTTCCCATCGGAATGTGAGAAAAATGATAGAATTGTAATGCAAGAACCTTTTCAAAAGTATCCCTTAAAACAACAAATGAAAATTCTTTTAGAAGACGACGAGTGTCCATCAACAATAATCAATCTACTACTCTTAATGCTCATGAAAACATCCCAGACTTTCCACCGGAAGAAAAACTTTGGTTTTCTAACGACGCAGAAAAACAAAATTGGGTACGATCTCAATTTAAATTAACCCGAATACTGACGAGAGACAACAATACCGTAAAAAGCCCGGTAAAAACCCATGAAATGTAGCAAACCCTTTTTCAATCAGATTCCAGAACCACAGGTTTCTCATACGATCTACAATTCAAAAACAGTGAGTTCTCAGAACCACATTCGTATCGCAACTACAACTCTTATACTGATTCTTCTACTGAATTATATGACTGTATCCTTGAAAATCTTTCTTATCGCGTTGGCTCACTACCAAAGGAGAAAAAACTCTCTTGTTTGAAACTAAGACAGATACTTTAATTAGTTTTGACCATAACTCCAATCCTACCATTTTCAAGGTAGTTCTGAAAAGTATATATAGCAAACCTAAAATATAGTTATAGAAGCTCGTTGCCCCCACTCGGACGCCATGCGCCGCCGTCGCCACCGCTGCTCCAAATCATGCATTTTTCATTCTTTTTGATTGTATATCTCATAAGTTAATATCACTTGCTATGTTTATCTTTGTATGATACGATTTCTAAGAACTTGCCTTACAAGAAAACCTGTTTTTAAAAAATATTTTAAGAAAATTGAGTTTGCAATCAGAGAATAACCTTCAAAATAAATATGAATTCACTCGCTCTGCATAGGAATCCCATGTAAAAAATTGAAACTTCTGAGCCCAATATCTCAAAATTAAGTATGGCTTGGGGGTATAAGAAAAATACCAGCGTGTACAGGACTCAAAAATCTACCTCTGTGCAAAGCTTTAGAGATTTTTGTTGACATCAGATATTAAGGACAGGAGGGTTTATGGGTAAACACAATATCGACACGGCAAGTGCTCGGTACACTCAAAAATAATTTATTTTTTAACCTCAGTGACTCTTACTCGGGCGGCATGCACACGCTACGGTAGACATAGAACAACTACTCTCCTCAGGCGGGAGACTAGCCTAGCGCTCACAGAGTGGCGCTAGTGCTGCTGCTGCTGCAGCTTATGGCCTGTTGACGGTGTTGTACATAAATCCACCGCCAACAATTTTTTAAGAAACTCAATATTTTTGGGAACCACCTTAAACTAAGTCCTAAATACTTTTACCCAAAGTCTTTGAAACCAACCTTTATCAACGAACGGCTTCTCGAGAAAACTAAATTCTTTAACAAAAAATTTTTATTGAAACCAAGAATATTTGAGAAATCCAACTCAGAAAAAAAAAGAGTCTTAGAAAACCGAAAGCTCATAAAAAGATAAGATTTTTATTTCAACCTATACATAACTGTGAGAAATCTCTGCCTCAATCGCCCAATTTTACGAATAGAAATTTAGATGAATCAAGGCAGAAAATACATTTACACGTAGATAATATAATATATTTTTTTTTCTTCAGTAATATTATTTTGTTTTGTTTCCATTCAAACTTTTATTAAATTTAAATTTATTAAATTTACAATTTTTTTTGTCCTCCACGAGTTGAGAAATTGCAATAATTATACTTTCAAACTAACCACACTTTGAGTCCACTAAAGCATATGATCGACTGGAGCACACATACTATACGCATTTGCAACAATGTGCAAATGCAACTTAACAAAATGGCAACATAGCACTACTTAAAGCGGTGCACACTACTACACCACCACAGGTTATGTCACTATACCAAAAACCACGTGCATCGGCGATCAACTCCGGCAGCAGCGAGACAACGAATCAAGAATCAACAACAGCGACCACCTCGGAAGAAACGATCATTTAATATCATGAAAGTGTTTGTTTAAAGACATTTTATTTTACTTTAGAAATCAAAATCGAACTACAAAAATTAATGTTTGAAAATTATTCAAATTAACGTTAAGAACAATCTTCAACTTCGAAAAATTTTCCTTTTAATGAAAAATTAAATAATCTTTTTTTTAATTTTTTTTTTTTTTTTAAGATGGTCGTATAAATTTTACATTTTAGCTTCGTGAAAACCTCCAGAGCCATTATTGCTCGGGATTACTGAAAAAAATATAAACTTGTTGTTGCAGAATTAAGATTTATTTACTATTGAGCAGAATATTTCTTCAATGTGAAAATTTAATTTTATCAGCATTTATTTCTAATTTAATTTTGTTGACAAATCATTGTACACTAGTGATGCATGGATTCGTGACCCCCCTTCAAATTCGGCAAATGGCCGATCGAATTAACTCCGAAAAAATAGTTGGTGGTATCAATCTAAGTTTTCACGCAAAAAAAAAAAACAATTTTTACACAGGTTAGAAGGTTAGGAGCATCAGTAATGAATAATCAATTAAACCGTGTATTATAAATCAACTAAAATGAATAAATAAAGTGGCAATTATTTATTATCATTGAAGTGCAATTGATTAATTTTTAAGTGATGATTGTGATTTCATGCTAATCATTTTGGAAACATTTTTATGAAGCAGGTAAATTTCCTTACTAAAAATGGAAATAATTTTGGTTTACGACGATGCTCGGCACCAATCGTTCCAATGACATGAAGTCGTCCTTGGCCCAAGGAAAACGTCCTCCGTCGTCTTGAGCTTATCCCGACTGCTCCGCAAGCTCGAGTTAAGTAATTTTATTAAAAAATCGACTAATTTTTAGAGACTACGTGCTCGACGACGACGCCCGGCCTCGATCCAAGGCAGGAGATCGTCCTAGAATAAAAAAAATTAGTCAAATTTTAATAAAATTACTTAACTCGAGCTTGCGGAGCAGTCGGAACGAGCTCAAGACGACGGATAATGTTTTTTTTTATTCTAGGACGATCCTGCCTTGGATTGAGGCCGAGCGTCGTCGTCGAGCATGTAGACTCTAAATAAGTCGAATTTTTATATAAATCGAAAATAAATCGATTTTTTGTACAGAATCGAAAACAATAGTATAAAAGATGATAGTTTCAGGGTTGGATGTTGAGAAAAAAAAAAAAAAAAAAAAAGAACAACATACGTTCAAAGTTACAAATTGAAGTATGAAAATAATAACAAAGTAATAGAGGCTGCACATGGCTGGAAACTGATGTCGTAAGGTAAATTTCGATGTTAATCAGGATAGGTTAATTGGGAGAAACCTAGGTAGAAAAAGCGTTGATAACAAATGTAAAAGGATGTAGGAAATATCTGTCAAAAAAGTAAAAGAACTGTGTGGGCAAAATTGTATTAAGATGATTAGTTTTACGATTGTAATTACAAAAAAATTTGAGAAGAACAATAGAAAAGATAGTTTTCACAAAGATGAGAACAAAAATTCAGAGTTAGAGACCAAATTATGAAAAAAAGAAAAAACAACAGCAAACACTAAAATTAAAGCAAGTAGATTCATGTGAAAGAGATAGGAACAATATTAAGCAAAAATGTACATATAAGCGTAGGTTCAAAGTTACAAACGTAATGACAAGTGCAGGTACGGGAGTAGGTACAATGTAGTTACCAGAGTAGTTATCAAGTTTGAAACAATGTTATGAACAAGGTTTGTTATAAGGTTATTTACAATAGTAAGCACAAGAGGATAAAAAAAGATTATGCACAAAGTTGGATTCGGTGTTAAAAATTTAAATAAAAAAAATAAAGAACTAGAGTTTAGTAAAGTAAACTAGTTTAATAAAGAACTTGAGAACTAGAGAGTAAAGAAGTAGAAGAAGAAAAAGTCAACAGACGTAGTAAAGAGAGTCGGAAAAAAATACTCAAGAGACGTGGATAGTAGCAAGGTTATAAAGCAGGGAAAGTTAATAAATAAAAAGACGAAAATAAGTCGGTCAAAGCATAACTAAGGATAGAAATGAAAGTATGATCAAAGATAAGAACAAAGTAGTCTTAGAGTTAGAAATAAAAGCATGAAAAAAATTAAACCATGTGTCTGTCCTGACATCATTGGAGTCAAAACTTCCTGGGAAAATATCTATTCAATATTTTAATTTAATGTAATAACAAAAAGAAACTTTATGTGGGACCCTTTGCCAGTAGCCGTATAGACCACATATAATTCATTTCAAAAAACTTTTCTTGATAATAATTTTCAATTCTATTTTCCCAAAAAAAAAAAATATTCACGATGATCTTCCGTGAAAACTTTTTTTTCAATAATATCTTCAATATCAAAAAATCTTCCGTTTGAATAATTCAATAATTTTTCATAAAAATCTTCCATGTTTATAATTGTTTGTTTGTCAGGACCCTTAAAATTTATTTTTAAATTTGTATTTTAAAATGTTAAACTATATTTAGATAAGTGAAAATTCCGTATTTGCTGGCCATGTTAAATTGTTTATTTAAATATTTTTAGTTGAAAATTGTTTTAAAAATTGTTAAAAGAACCCAACGTGCCATGTAAGTACCTCCTGGGTGGTGTGGAAATCTGCATAATTAAAGTAAAAAACATAATTTATTTCATATTATAGTTTAATTTACTTGATTTATAAATATTTAATAAATAATTCATTTGTACCTCAAGTAAATACATAGTATATATTTTGTACACAGAGAGAAGGTCCACTCTTATTTCGTAGTACGCCCCCTGCATTAGAAAACACGGTGCGCCCGTGCACTCGTTTTTAAGGTGCGCCAGTGCGTGGTGCACTGTAAAATCCAGTGCACCCGTTCAACTCAAAACGAGCTGGCGCGGTTCTGATTTGGGCCATATGCGGTCTCTTAAAAAATCGCTGGCATTTTTTATCTAATACGAATATTGTAATGTTACTTTAGTAAAACATTCTTCGGTAATGCTCGAAGGGAGCCGCTAGCTCAGCTGTGCGCAAATTCGTACGGGCAAACACAGCCCCGTGACAAATTCCAGGCTGAGAGGGAGCCTTCGGCTATGATGCCATCGGGCAGACAGCCGAGTTGGCTCGATTTTAAAATCAACGGTATCGACTACATGGTTTCAGCTGACGTGTTGGAAGTCGTATTTCAGTCGTTACGCGTAACTCCAAACACATCCACAGCGCGGGCGAGTGAAAACACGCGCATAGAAAATTCCGATATGGAATTAACAGCCGGGGTACCGGTCTGGACTACGACCAGAGCACCAACTCCCCGGACAACGACAAAGCCTCCGCAGAGGGTTACTTTTAGTGAAACCATAACCCAGCGGATGTGGGAGTCCATGGGCTCCACCGCACGGACAGGGTTTAGTCAGCGAGCGGCTGACGTACCACAAAGCACAAAATTGAATGCTACAACGTTAAACCCTGTCGTGGCACCGTTCATCCCAGACGATCGAAATTTTGACTCGACAAAAACTTTCTCCCAAGATCCGCATTGGTACATGGATGCTGGGGGAGGGGGGCGCGAGTCCCCGGAACCACGCGGGTACTCAAACGCGTGGCATGAAGCACCAACGAGAGTGGAGGAGTGGGCTCAACCACCTTCCCACCAGCAAGGTGCGCCTACGTCATCGGCAAATATCTCCGATGTAGGAAAGTGCAGAGCTGGAAATTAAAATTTTCGGGAGCTCCGGCTGAAAATATCAACGAATTCCTTTAACGAGTGGAGGAATGTCGCCTACTGGATCGACTCCACGAGGATGACGTGCTCATGGCCTTGAGCGAGTTGATGTCGGGGGTGGCCCTACATTGGGCCCGAGAACACCCGAGCGACGGACGCAAGGGGAGGGCGAACCGGTGGTCCACTACGTGACATGTCTGCGAGCGATCCTGGACCGGCTGACTCCTTCCATGAGCCACACCGCAGCGCTCGACCTGATTTTCCGGAATTTGCATCCTGAAATCGGTAAATTTCTGCGCTGTGGCACTATACGTGACATCGATTCCCTGATCGACCAGACACAGGTCGTGGAGGGTACGATAGTGGCCCGAAGCTACTACCGGCTACCTCCGCCGCCCGAAGAGTTGTTGATGCCGGACGTGGCATACGATGGACGGAAGAAACAACACGTGAACGTACCAACGATTGCAGCCGTGCAAGAACCAACCACGGCCAAAATCGATATAAAAAAATGGTGGCTCAGGCTATGAACGAGCACTATGAAGAGCTACGCAAAGCTCGCGCTAAGAGGGAATCGGATCGAAAAGCAGCCGGTCCCTCGGAGAAGCCAAAGTTACCACCACCAAAGAAAAAGCAGCAAGACAAACCCCGGCCCCCGAAGCCACCGCAAAGCCTCGGGGAGGAAAACTCAGCCTCCGAGCCCGAGAGCGGGAAGAATTCCCGCGCGGGCAAGGGAAAGAAAGACAGGCTATTTTGTTGGGATTGCAAGCTCCCGGATTACACACGTAGGACTTGTCCTCGGTGCAATTCGGAAAACCCCAGCGGGAGCGGGATCTAGATGGTCCGTCCCGCTCCGAAATCGAGAAGAGGACCTCGGAAGTGAGAAGCGCAGACACCGCAGAAGTTAAAGCTCAGGTAAAGGTGAAAGAATGCTCGTCAGCGGACGAAATCTCCATGGCTGGCTCACAAGTAAACAGCGACCAGGGTCGCTGGTGGCTGCCCATAAATATAGGGGAATTTTGGTTGAGAGCACTCTACGATCCTGGCGCTGCAAGGACGATTGTCGGCAAAGTGGGAGTCACTATTGCGACATTCCTCCGAGCCAAGGTCGAGCCTACGTACGGGCCGGGGGCGAAGATGGCTAACAACACCACGGCACCCGTAACCAGCAAGGTAGTGCCACCGTTTAGCGTTGCCGGGGTCACGAAGGAATTAACCGTATGGATAATGCCTGACCTCGACGGCGAATGCTACCTCGGAACAGACTTCATCCGGTAGTTCGATGCGGTGCTCTTCCCACGGAGAAATGTCTTACAGATAGAGGGCGTGTCAGAGCCAATACCCCTCGAGGTCGCTTCACTCGATGTCCTCGAAGTGGGTTCACTCGCTTCGATAGGTCTTGCCGACCTGAGCTCTAGCGAGCGTGAGCGTGTAGATCAGCTGGTCCGTGAAATGCTTCCTCCAGAGGGTGGTCCGTTGGGATGCACCGACTTAATGGAGTACGAGATGACGGTCCTAACCGACAAGCTGATTAAACAGAAATACTATTCTGTGTCCGAGAAAATCGAGCAAAAAATGCACGCTCAAATTTCGAAATTACTGGCGGTGGGCATCATCGAGCCCTCGATGTCCAGTTGGTCATCACCAATCGTCATGGTAAAGAAAAGTGACGGTACCTACCGGCTCTGTATTGATTATCGTAAAGTCAATAAAGTCACGGAGACAAGCGGGTACCCCATCCCTCATATGGAGGCTGTATTACGGAAATTATCCAAGGCACGATATATTTCTACAATCGATCTGTCAAGCGCCAACCATCAGGTAAAAGTAAAGAAAAGTTGCCGAAAGTACACCGCGTTCACGGTGCCGAACTGGGGCCTGTTCCATTGGGTGCGACTACCCTTTGGCCTCGAGGGTGGACCGGCGTTCTACCAAAAATTCATGACAGGAACGATTCCTCCGGAAATTGAAAAATATGACTGCGTTTACCTAGACGACGAATTTCTTGATGAATTTCTTCATTTTTTGATATTAGAAAATGATCCCCGAAGTCTTGTTAGGATCAGTGACCCACAGGGTGTGGCCTCTCTTTTATTCATTCTTACTGTTGCTGTTGTCGTAGATCGATTGTCTAGTGTAATTATCAAATTGTGCAGTTATTAAATTTGTGTTCTTTTTGTCGTTGTTCTTGATTATTTACAATACCACTTCATTTTGTGTTAAGTTAAAAAAAACAAGAATCTTCTAAAACATAATGGGTTTTGGCGTTATTGAATATTTGAGAAATATTGCATCTATAATTGTGTTATAATTGTATTTATGATAAAATGATTATTTATGAACTTTTTACTATTATAAAAATAATAAAAGTATGAGACCATTTTTTTTTTTAATAATTCATTATTTTATTCATCAATTTTTTTTTTATCGTAGATTTTTTTATGAAATCGTTTTAGAGTTATTACTTTTACAGTTTCACTGTTTTACTGAGTTTTACTGTTACAGAGATCCTTGACGGTTGTGAGAGTTTTACCGTACGTACAATCTTTTGACGATTCCCTTAAGGAGCCATTCTAGTAGATTTGATTTTTTTTTTTTTTTTTTTTTTCAAAGATAAAATTGATACAATCACTTTAAAATTTTTACACAATGAAGTCAAATAATAAAAATACAATAAATTTTTTTTTTTTTTTTTTTTAACAGTTTTTCTTGGTCAAGTCAAGCTCCAAAAATCATCCTCTTTTTTGCTGGTGGAAGTTCTAAAAAAAAAAAGTAATGAACGGAATCACTCCAAATTTTAACTGAAGCCTCCTGATATGTACCCCTATCGCATGAACTAAAATTTAAAAAAAAAATTGAAAATTCACAAAATGGCGGACTTTTGAATTTTTCGACCATTTTTTTGCAACTTAAATTATTTATAACATGTGACAGTCCAGTGACCAATTAAATCGTTGGTTGCGATTTAGAATTTGGCGCGAGTCACGTGACTGTCGAACGCAGGTCAGAGCGGACCTCTGAGGTGGTAGAGCGGGAATCGGGAAGCCACTCGTAATTTTCGTGTCCATACGTTAAGACGTACATGAAATTCAACTTGTCTCGATTCGACGTAATATTGTACTTTTCGGGAGTAGCACGCCGTTGAAGAGAGTGTTGTAAGTGACAGAAGGTGTGGGATAGATTGTCATCACCCAGGAAGCATTCTTTTGTCAAGACGAGTCAACTGGCATTTTGTTTAGCCTGATGGCTTGGTATGAGGTGCACCTTAGCGATTCCGTAAGTTCATTGTATATGTGCGAGTGAGTGTGAACGCGTGTGAGTGTATTTAGTACACTGTTATTGTAATAATCTTTGTTTTTTTCACGCGTGCGTAAGCTGTCGATAGCAGCAGGTTGTTGTGTACGCGTGCAGTCTGATTTAGAGAACATCGACTATTTTGTTTGTTGTCAGTTTAAATGCTCAGTTTTGAGCAATTGATGATAATTCGTTACCGTGTTAATTAGTAATATTGTTTTAGTTTTAAGTTAATTTTTTTTTTATTAAATATTGAAAATTAACTTGTGTGAAACTTTACTTATTTCTAAACCGGTGTTCCTCGTGCTCGTTCCCATAGCCCCCGCCCACCTACCGAAATAACGAGCTGTCACGCCCTCCCCGTTTTAATAAATCGTGTAGGGATTTATAAACGCGGACGGTATTTTTCCCTATTTCAGGAAGTTTGTCGGCACGGAGCCGACTGTTACAGGAGATTATAGTCGCTGGCATCAAGGACAACGGGCCCTCGAGGGTTGTATTCCCGAGTCTACTTTTTGAATTGCAGCACTATAACAAACTTTTGTAGTTGTTTATAAAAATTAATTATTTTAGTTCATACAATAGGGGTACTTGTCAGGAGGCTTCAGTCAAAATTTGGGGTGATTCCGTTCATTATTATTTTTTTTTAGAACTTCCACCAGTTGAAAATGGGGCGATTTTTTGGAGCTTGACTTTACCAAGAAAAACTGTTAAAAATAAAAAGTAAAAAAATTTTTCTTGTATTTTTACTTTTTGACTTCATTTTGTAAAAATTTGAAAGCGATTGTAAAAAAAAAAAAAAAATCGAATCTACCAGAATGGCCTCTTAACTTGCCCAGTACTGCAGTTAGGTAATTCATTTTCTGGTCTTCTTTGGCGCTGACCTCGCCATTTTTCACATCCTGCAAAAAATCTTTTAGCGGGATATTTCTTCCATCATAAGTACTCAGCCCTGCAATGGAATTTTGCAAGCTGATGTTGCTGGCCAAAATAAACAGCGTAGTACTCTTCGCTGCTGTCATGGTCGCCGAATCCACTCGCTCTGCAGTAACACTATTAGCCTCGGTACTGTTTACGGGGGTGCCATTGTCCCCAGTATTTGTTTCGGTCATCTTGCAATATGACGTCCTAGACTTTTCCAAATACACAGCAACCCACACAAGTCTTCGCAAGGTTAAGGATCTTGGTCATAGGTTGTATAGGTCATAGGGTTCGGTCGGATTAATTAGGTCCAGTACAGAAATAATAGGTCCTTTTATTGATATAGTAACTTTAAAAATATATGTATACATGTATATCTATGTATATATTTCTCTCTGGGGATTTAAACCACCGCAATTCATAAACTCTTACTCAATATCGAGCCAATTAAAAAAAAAAAATGATTAAAAAATATGCCCCGTAAAATATTTCCAAAAATTTAAATTGAAAAAAAAAAACGATCAACTTTTAATAGATTTTATCCAAAGTCATTAAATGATAAATTGAAAAGATAAATTGAAATCAAAAGTACGAATCAAACAAAATTCATAACCAGACGTGCGATATTCACTCACCATAGAAATACAAGAATAACGAATACTCAACGGAGCATAGATATTCATATACATATAATGGTACTCGAGCTAATAACACTAGCAATATATAAATACAAACTAATTAACTACTAAGGGTCTGTCATAAAAACCTCCCGAGCTGATATTTTAATTTATCACACCCTCCTATGCCGATAAATAACAAAATCATCTGAGAATAGCCAAAGGTCGATCTGAGCTCTACTTGAGGGCTCTCCGGAGCACATGAAAACCAAACAAACATAAATTTCGGTTTGTTCGTATTTGGTCAGCAGAACTACCTGCATTGCTTTCGGTCCTTTATATCTCTTTATACAATGCGCTTTTAAAATATTAAAAATATCCAGAGTAATATTAAATCAATTAACCTTCATGTAATTACAATCCTTAGTACCATTAACCGATTTTTTAAAACAAATTAACGCCAAAGATTATTATTTCAACAACAATTTCCAAATTTACATCACCCATGCGATCACCAATTAAACTACTTCCGTTACATCAGTCACAGCAGCCAATTAGGCAGCCATTAAGTCGCTAATTAGCTATCAGCCATAGTGGCACTCATTGCGCGCGTGGAGGGCGTGGACATGTCCTTTCGGCTGCTCTCAGTCATACTTCAGCCCTCACATGCAGAGAAGTAAGCAGTCCTGAAATCATTTTTTTCATGAATGCTAAGTAAACTTAGCTGCTTGAAATGCATAGCGTCGTGTATATTTAGAGAAAACTTTGATCTTCAAAACAAGTTGTGTGTAGTGGTTGTGTGTGCCTTTTTTTGGATTGCTGATCGATTTAAGATTCACAAAGTTATACTTGAGGTTAACTTCACTAACCGATTGCGCTACTAGCCCCTGGCTCGTATTTTTGATTTTTGCCACTAGATGAAAAATAAACTTCGTCTGACCTTACTTCTACTAGTACCACTTGGCAGCTAACCGCGAAAATTTGAATTTCGCTCTTCAGGTCTGACCATAATTTTATCTTAATACTCGCCTGCCTCAAACCACTCTCATTTCTGTGAAGTGCTTCCTACAATGGGCGAAACTCAAAATCTGTGTAGCAAATGCTTCGCTGCTCCACGTTCCAAGGCTCCTCTTCACAAATGTGATAACTGCGAAAAATTCTTCTTCAACGCCTGCACTAAACTTGCTCCTGTAACTCTACTTGGTGGAGCCAAAGGCAAAGCATGCCCATCTTGCATTTTGAATGCAACTTTCTCGCCACGGCCTTGGTCTTTGTCAGTTCCTTTAGCTAACCTGTCCATTGAGACAACTACTATGTCTTCTACTGATAATAATCAGGCTGTGCCTACAGACACGCTTCAGGCCTTGTTTGCAAGTATCGAGGAGCTTAAACAAACTGTAGATACTCACTTCGATCAAGTTGATGCAAGACTTAAAGAATTTGACATCATTCCACACATTGTCACCAGAATTGATCAGAATGAAGCAGGATTGGAAACGGTCCACTGGAAAATGCCTGAACTGAAAAAGTAGGTAGAGTCCAAAAATACACACGATGCCATACCTAACCAAGATCTAATTGACAAAATCAATGGCTTGGAAAAGAAAAATGTGGGAACCAACTCTCAAATGGCACGAGCTTTTGCCATGCATCGGTTCCTCACCTCGGATATGGTCATTGGAGCACTCACTCTGACAAAGAAATTTAATCTAAAAAAGCTTGTAACTGCCGTTCTGAAAACTGTACATCCCGAGGTTGAAGACCATGACGTGGTTGCTGCTCACGTAATTAGAAATAGAGGAAATGTCAATAACGCGTCTGTAGATCAGGACACTTCACAATCAAAAGATGGCTCAGCTTGCTCTCACAGTAAAAATTCTGAAGCACAACGACACTACTCTCCGCGTATCTCTCTCGTCAAGATCGCTTTTGGAGACCATTCTTCGGGACAAAATAAAACTTGGTAAGCTCCACACATCCTCGCTAGAAGCATTTTTACCCCCAGAAATTAAACTCAATGTATCCACAGAATTCATCCACTCACTACCATCAAAATTCACTCCTTTCGCTCGCATCTCCTTCATCTTCATCAATCAAACCAGCACCAAATCACTACGTTTCTTCTAAAGTACCCACGATACCTGCTTCACCAAAATTCTTTATCCATAAACTCGTACATGCAAACCAGGGAACGAGTTGTGTGTCTGTCTTTTCAACGCTAACTCCTTGAAAGGTCACATCGAACTTGTAAAATATTTCAATAGTCTCATACCCAGATTCATATTTTGACTGAAACGTGACTGAATCCTATTATGGAGGACGTGCTTGTAAAGTTGGATGGCTATACTCTTGTTCGCAATGGCTGCATCACACACACCCAAGGAGGAGGTATAGCACTATATGTACATAAGTCACTGAAGGTTACTCACCTGTGCTCTTCTAATTTCATGTGAACTAATCAGCCAGGCCATCCCGAGTACCGGCTTGCTGAGGTAACCCCAAAAGGCAGCAATCCCATTTAAACTGGTGTAGTATATAGGCCCCCTCGTACCCCTTTCGTGGATGGAATGGATTTCATCCCTGATCTGCTGAATTGTATGAACAACTGTAGTACTAAGGTTATCCTGGGAGATTTCAACGCAGATCAGCTGTCTTCTTCGGGCAATGCTGTCTTTGTACTAAACTTTATTGAGGAGAACTCACTTTACTCCATTCCTTTCGCTGCCACCAACCATACTGCTGACTCAGATACCTGGCTTGATCTTCGTCTAGTTGATTCACTTGACACGCTGATTGAGTTCACTAAATCCGAGACCTCATTTATAGCTGGTCACGACCTTTTGACATTCACATTAGACCTAAAGGTCCCTCAACTTCAACCTAAAGAGTTTACTTATAGAGACTTCAAGTCTATTAATGTGATCCCTACCCCTAAAATCCAGCTAGAAATCCAGCCATCATATTGGAACCAAAATCCAACTGAAAATCCAGCTGGATTTCAAAAAAAAAAATTTCGTTAAAATCGCTTAAAATCAAGTTATTATTAATTTTCAATGATTTTATAAAAATTGATTAAAAAATTTTTTTTTAATCCAGCTGGTCATCGAGTTGGAAATCCAGCCGTCATATTGGAACCGAAATCTTGCTGGATTTTAGGGGTAGAGACGTCACTGAATGACTATCTACGTGATTGTGACTGGTCTGTGATAACGGGTGGTAAGGACTTTTCCATAGACAATGGTCTTGAGTGTGTGTACGGAAATTTGAATTCTGCCCATGACGCCCTGGCTCCTGTTAAAACCTTCAGCTATAAAAAAAAAATCGGCACCCCTGGTTTACCTCGTATCACAGATCACTCTTGACTGAAAGGGATAGACTCTACAGACGCTACAAACGCTCAAAACTTCACACCGTACGGGATGACTACTGACTGACGTGAGACTTCCCTCAAGAGCAGATTGAAATTGCTAGACTAGGTTTTTACTGGGACTGATTACGAAAATTCAAAGACCCGCAGCAGATTTGGAAAGAACTCAGACACTTAGGTTTTTCATCTAGAGCTGACTTTGTTGAGACTGAATTCTCCGCAGACGACCTCAACGACTACTTTGCCTAATCTTCCTTCGATGCAGCAGCGCCTGCTCTGTTTGACTTTTTGGATAACCTGGAAAATATGGATGACGAAAATCTTTTTGATTTCAGATAAGTAACACTGGAAGAGGTCTGCAAGGCGAAGATATGCTCATTATCACAGTCAATAGGAGTTGATGATCTCCAACAAAACTTTGTTAAATTGGTATTTCCCACCGTAGGGCCCTACATTTGTGATATTTTTAATAAATGCCTTGCTACTTCTCACTTTCCCAACTACTGGAAACAGTCCATTATGATTGCTCTTAATGAAGTCCCATCTCTCTGCTTTACTTTTTGCCTACGGTCTTTGAAAGGCTGGTGTTTGATGAGATATTGGCATTTGTTGAGTCTGAAGGCTTAATGGATAGTCAACAGTCGGGTAACAGGGATGGCCAGAATACGCAAACGACTCTTCTCAAACTCACGGACGACATACGTTACTAGCAAGACAAAAAACTTCTTACGGCAATGATTATGTTCGACATGAGCGAAGCCTTTGACTCAGTTTGTCATGTAAAACTGCTGAAGAAGCTAAAACCACTTAGATTTTCACATCGTGTTCTGAAATGGCTATCTTTTTACCTAGGGAACCGCACATAAACCGTAAAACAACGTAGCTCCCTTTCTCCTCTTTTAAACGCCTGAAATAAGCGTACCGCAAGGCTCTGTACTTGGTCCGCTTCTATTTCTACTTTTTGTTCTGGACATTGCACAGGATCTTGATGTTGGTGTATATCACATCATCTATGTTGATGATCTACCTACAGGGTCGCACTGAAGATATTCATAATATACTCAAGAAACTTGAAAAGAATGCTGAACTTATTTCAAAGTGGGCTGAAACTAATGGGCTACGTCTAAACGTGAACAAAACTAAAGCTATGATACTCGGAGGCTCCTACTTTGTAGATAAGTTTTGGGAACTTGGCATCACATTCCTTCAGATGTGAGATTCTCAAATTCCCTTTGTGTCGTCATCTCACTGCGTAGAGGTTCTACTCGACTCCAAACTTGATTGGAAGGAACTTATGGAATTTATGCTGAACATATTCGATGGTTCTGATCAAGTAGCCTCTATAAGGAGACCAAATATGAGAAGCATACAAAAGAATTGGCCTAACAAGAGAGATATATAATGAAAGAAAGGTGTTCGGATTACGAAACTCACTTGATTGGCGAAAAATAAATCCCAGTAGCGATGAAGCACGACCAACAATGTAATTTAAGTGAGCTTTAAATTCCAGATGATTATCGAAAAAGATACCAAGATCTTTAACAATATCAACACGTTCAAGAACTTGACCACAGAGAGTGTAGTTGTGGCGGGTGTGGACTTTCTTGTAAAAAATAATAATATTACATTTATTCAATGAGAAATTCAGGCCATTCAAATTACACCAACGTTCAATATTAAATAAATCATGCTGAACTTTGTCTGCATCTTCCGGGTTTCTTATGGCCAAGAAAATTTTCAGATCATCAGCATATAATAAAATGAAACAGAAAAGAACAACTCTGATGAGATCATCAATAAAGACGTTAAATAATGGGAACCCTGTGGAACACCAGAAGATGCGACGAATTCATTTGATACAAAATCGTTAATTTTAACAGCTAATTTTCGTTCGTGTAAGTAGGACTCAATCCATCTTATCAGGGGGCCACAAATACCGTAACAGCTAAGTTTTTTCAACAGGAGAGAATGGTTCACAGTATCAAAAGCTGCCCTAAAGTCAGTGTAGATCGAATCCACTTGAAAGCCAGAATCCAATTGCTGTACAATATATTCAGTATAAATAGCTAAATTGGAGACTGTCGAACGAGATGGCATGAAAATTAGAAATAATCCGTTTCAAAAATAAAAAAAGATATTCATTAACCAACAATCAAACAATTTAGCAAATATACACAACTTAGCAATCGGCCTGTAATTTGTAATATCTTGTCGACTCCTTTTTTTAAAAACCGGAGTAATGAATGAAGATTTTCATAAACTGGGAAATAAACCAGATGATAATGAATCATTGAACAGAATGAGCAACGGACGCATCAACACATTAGTGAGCTTCTTAATAAAAATAACCGGAATGCCATCTGGACCAGTTCCCAATTTATGAGACAGATTTTTGAGACATCTCTTAACATCAGCCTCAGTCAGTATAATATTACAAAGAGAGTGAGACGTCAAGTCGATATCACAGTCAAAATCACTCAAAGTACCATGACTAAAAACTGAACTGAAGTGATGAGCAAAGAGATCTGCGATATCCTTCCCATTATTGGCGACTCTGTCACCCAAAAACATGGAGTCTGGAAAATCAGCTGACGAATTTTTATTGTTAACGAATCTACAAAATTTTTTAGGGTCGGAGCGAAGATTGTTCTCCGTGGATAATAAATAATTATTATATACAATTTTAGATAGTCTTTTACATAATGTACGCTGTTTAGTAAATTCAAATCTGAATTCAGTATTTTTGATCATCTTGAGTCTCCAGTGGAGATATCGCTTAAGCTTTACATTTTTGATAAGTTCCGGAGTAAACCATGATGGGAAACCAGATGATGCGTAATGAGCCAATGGAATATGTCGCGAGGTCAGCTCAGCGATTTTACCATAAAATTCATGAAGCTTCTGATCGACAGAGTTGTCATCAGAAAAAAAGTCATCCCAGTTAATACTCGTAACTCAACTATAATCTCGGTGAAAGGCCTAGGACTTTTGCAACTAGCCCAGGAATGTGTAGGAAAAACAGATAAAATTACCCTGCCAAACCCCGAGATTCACCAACAAAAGGGAGAGTTTTTCTACCATCCGGAGATCAATTTAACCCTTTCGCAACTATACCCCGAATTATCCAAAGGAGTCTAAAATCTACCGCAAGCCGATTGGAACAATGAAGGGATTAAAGATGACGGGTGGCAAACCCGGCGAGGGTTACCCTTGCGAGAACTATTAGACAAGCTCAAACGTTTGGAGCAACGACAGGGCGATAAGATAGTAACTACCGGACTGAGCCTGAGCGGGTTTATTATGGTAACGACCGTGATGATCGGGTTAGTCGTGTATACCCGGGTGGTAAGGCCACGGACTAGGGCGCTCACCGAGAACTCAACCGAGCCCCAAAGCACGAGTAACGAAGCCCCAAATGCAGCTGGGGACCGAGAACCCCACGACGTTCTATCCACTCCTCCAAGGAAAACTACGACGCAAGAACCTTGGATTGATTCCTAATTTCTAGACCCCCCCCCCCACCTATCACCCATTTTGAAAGAAACTACAAAGCCTATTGGTAAAATTGGCTGAACAAACAAAAAATTCTAACAGTCACGTAAATTTTCATGTTTAATCGGTAAAAAGAACCAATCAGAGGAAACATTGATGGTTTTGCTCATCATTGTTGGAATTCAACGTTATTATTTGTTGATAATATACTTTGAGTGTTTTTTGTGTTTTTCAGTTTGAAAGTAATTTTGTAAGTTTTTCGGACTGTATGTTTACAAAGCCATGGATGGAAGTAAGCAACGGCCTTTTTCCTCATGTGCGGAACTGCAGGGGTGCTAAGCCGCCGCCGCCGCTGCTGCTGCAGCTCGGCCGCTGCAGCTTAGCTACTTCAGTACAGGCCAGGTCAGGTTAAGGGAAAGACGTTTATTTTGTAACCCCAACTTTTGTAACTTCAATATATTAATGGTATTTTGTTTCACTAGTGAGGCTCTGTGGTACTTTGCCCAAGCGAGCCGCATAATAGTTTGTAGGTCGAGGCGTAGGGGTCGTGCGCGTAGCGCACGAAACCCTGCAGCCGAGCCCACGCTACGCGCACGACCCCTACGCCACGACCTACAAACTATTATTCGGCGAGCCGGGCAATGATCCACAGAGCCGAAAGAGTGAAACACAATATTTTATTTCACGATTGACGTGCAATCTACACTTTCGCCCTCTATACAAAATCAACTTCGATTTAATTATAATGATTTATAAAATCCACTTTACTTTTTACTATAAATTTCAGGCTTGTAAGTGCAAATATTGAAGACGCTCAAATGAAACTGATCGGTCTAAGTTCAGTTTTCTTATGGCTCAGGTAGCAGAAAAATAATAATTGTTTATAAGAGCTAACATATTAGCTTTGCGCTCGCTGACAGCCGCATTGATGGCAGTATTTTTATTATTTAAATAAAAAACTTTGTATTCTTTTATGCCAGGAATAAGGCTTAGAGTGTCATCATCCCCAACATCTAAGCAACATTTTTTATTCTGTCTAAAAAAAGTTAAGCCTGCAGCATGATCTCCAAAGTAACTTTTCAGAGATTTCAATTTGATCTTGTTGTTCACAGCAGGTATATTCATTACTACTTCACTATCCTTAATACTGACGAAATCCATTTTTAATCAATGGCTAATTGACGTTTATTGATTAATAATAATTCAATAATAAAAGCCTTATTACTGGAATGTATTGTGTACGTAACCTCAAAAAATACACGTGCGGTCAAATGACTGATTACAACAAAAAATAAGTTTAAAAAAAAAAAATTTATACAAGTAATAAATGAGCTCTAAGATAAAATAAAGACTATAATAATCCACGATTTTATACGCTTATACCCTTTGATTGAAAAAAAAGATTAGCACACGACACAAGTGTCGTGTGTGAACGCGACACAAGTGCCGCGTGCGGCCAACTTCGCACATGTGGTGGCTGAGCTCTACGGGCTTCCGTAACAAAGAGCTTGCTACTGCAGCTCTAGCGTAGCAAGTGCGTATGTGTCGAAAAATAAAGAGGGCTACGAATTAAAATTCGTCACGCTCGAATCAATTATTGTCAATTACCAGGTGGCTGATTCAATTTTTTTTAGGAAAATTCGGAAACTGGATTGGATTTTCCGGAGTAGTTTTTTCTGTTTTTCGATTTTCTCACGCTTCGGAAAGGAACAAAACGACATCAAATTTATTCTTTTTTTTTTTTTTTTTTTTTGGTGAAGGTCGAAATTATCCTACCGGATAATCACTCGGCTGTCAGTTTGAGTTGTAACACAGGTAGTTTTTTTCTCACCTTTGGGGCAATTTGAGCCGTTAGAATTTTTATCTCCTGCGTAAGTATTTTTTTTTTTCATGCTACTCGGGATTTAAAATTAGTTTTTGATTTTTCATTAGTTTGGCTTTTTAAGCCACCTTTTAAATCAGTTACCCGGTAAGAAATAACCAGTAGTGACAGTTAGCGGAAGTATGATGAGTTTGACTACTCTGCGCTTCTGACAAGGGAACTATTCCAGGTGCCCGACTTGGATCGGGATCGGACCTGGCGCAAAATTTAGTTAAAGCTATCCAAAATAAAATCTGACCGGTCCGAAATCCTCGATCTCTAATTTTTTTTTTCCCAAGCCCTGAAAGATTGCTATTTTTGACTTAAAAATGTTTTGCCTTTAAGTAGTAACATATTTTTTTTACTTTCTATCTCATGTTAAATTAAATTGAACCACTGCATAAATATTTTGATTTTTCAATTTAAAAATTTTTTTTAATCTTTTTTTTATATTTAAAATTTTTTTTCATCTTATCATAATTTTACCTATGATCAGTCTAATTCTATCTATTTTTTAAAAAGTATTAAATTACGCGTTCGATGAGATTTTCGCCTCTTACGCGTTCTCTCATCATATTTTACAAAATTATCACTCATTAAATATTATTCTTGTATTTTTCAAGCGATTTCAGTATATTTTTTAGTTTAAAACAGTAAATAGTTCTCATTAATATTTTTTAAGAGAATTGTTTTTATTCAAAATATCGAAATATACGTATAATCGAAATATACGTCTTAGAATTTCTCAGTTCATAACCTATGATATTTTTTTGACTAATTCAACTTATTGTGATTGAAGTGCTGTGATTTGTGAATAAAATACTATTAGCATTTCTATCGGCTATTGCTCTCTCTCTCTCCTGTCAAGGCCATTCTCTGTTGTTGTTTATCTCATTTATATTCGGACTTACTCATATTTACAAGTCGAATTAATATAATTCAATTTGTAAGTAGTTTTGTACAGAGTGGTACTTCTCCAATTCAATAATTTCATTTACACTGAAATTATTATTCAACTTTAATCACATATTTAAATTAAATTTTTGATCATTTTGCTTTTGTATAAATTAATCTGAATAAAAGCTATTGTTATTTGTGAAGGATGAACTTTACTGTAATTTATAAAAAAAATTGTTATTGTTTTTATCAAGTGTGGTCTCTGGTTACTTTTTATACAACCCTCCTCTACCAGTTTAATCCAGCAAATAAAATAAAATTAATAGACCTGTCAATCCAGAACACTGTAAATATGTAAAGTTTCTTCTGTTTCAACTTCAATAGTGTTTTTGCACAACTTTTTGAATAAATCCCAGAGATGGCTAGCAATTTCCGCATGAGGGTAGTCTAATTTTCCACGAAACACCTCCGGGTTTACACTTCCAAACTGATTTTTAAAATAAGTTTCGAAGAGAAAAAACACTTGACGAGGATCAATTTCCATGATGCACACAAAATAACTTGTTTGGATAAAAAACAATTCACTGTAATCACACCAATAACTTTCACTTTTCAAACATATAACTTAACAATTCGAAATTTTTTTAACAATTAATTATAAGGACTTATAAATATACACGTCTTTACTTTGTTAGCAGGCAAGGTTTTTTTAACACCACCTGGAGGTGGTTATTAATTACAATAATTAATTATAAGGACTTATAAATATACACGTCTTTACTTTGTTAGCAGGAAAGGTTTTTTTAACACCACCTAGTGGTAGTTACTGTTGACATCAGATATTAAGGACTGGAGGGTTTACGGGTAAAAACAATAACGACACGGCAAGTGCTCGGTACACTCAAAAATAATTTATTTTTTAAACCTCGGTGACTCTTACACGGGCGGCATGCACACGATACGGTAGACATAGAACAACTACTCTCCTCGGGTGGGAGACTAGCCTAGCGCTCACAGAGAGGCACTAGTGCTGCTGCTGCAGCTTATGGCCTGTTGACGGTGTTGTACATAAATCCACCGCCAACAGTTACCTTAACTTCCAGATTTTATAATAAAAATATTTGATACAAACCTAATAAATAATTCTATCCACAGAATTATTAAGTTGATTTATTATATGAATACAAACTTCTCATAAATGATAAAAAGTTTAAGTTTGTTTAAAAGTATTTTGATCGAAATCTCGATCTTCCTCTCTTGTGAAGTCAAAACACTGATTAGTCATTGTATTCACAATTCGATCCGTGGCGAGGTATTGAAATAAAAATAGGTGAAATAAATCGCAAGATAATTTTTATTTTTTGTTTTTTCAGCGACGTTTTGTCTGCTTGGTTTGCAGACCTCTTCAGGCTATATAAATAATTTATTACAATTAACACAATGAAATTATTAATGTTCAAATAAAATTCGATATTTTTAAACAAATTGACATTTTGTTTTAATTAGAAAATTACAAACGGAATTACCTAAATAAGAATGGTCTTTGCTTCAGTCAAGCAAGTCGTCGAATGAAAAATAAAATTTATAATAGGATTGATGTTCCAAATTAAGTGAGTGTGTTGGTATACAATAACTTCAAAAGGGAAGGGGTAAATATATATTTTAAATTTACCCTAATTTTATGTAAACATTTATAATTTCATTAATTTAATTGTAATAAATTATTGATATAGCCTGAAGAGGTCTGCGAACCAAGCAGACGAAACGTCGCTGACAAAACAAAAAATAAAAATTATCTTGCAATTTATTGCATCTATTTTTATTTCAATAACTCTCCATGGATCGAATTGTGAATACAATGACTAATCAGTGTTTCAAGTTTGTTTGTACGTATATTTCGATATTTCGAATAAAAACAATCCTCTTAAAAAATATTAATGAGAACTATTTACTATTTTAAACTAAAAAATATACTGAAAAAATATGCTTGAAAAATACAAGAATAATAATTATTGAATGATAATTTTGTAAAATATGATAAGAGAACGCGTAAGAGGTGAAAAATCTCATCGTACGCGTAATTTCATACTTTTTAAAAAATAGATAGAATTAGACTGATCATAGGTAAAATCATAATAAGATGAAAAAAAATTTTTGAACATAAAAAAAGATTCAAAAGATTTAAAAATTGAAAAATCAAAATATTTATGGAGTGGTTCAATTTAATTTAACATGAGATAGAAAGTAAAAAAATATGTTACTAGGCAAGAAAAGGTTATTTTAAAGTCAAAAATCGCAATCTTGCAGGGCTTGAGAAAAAAAAAATATTAGATATCGAGGATCCGGGACCGGTCAGATTTTATTTTGGATAACTTAAACTAAATTTTGCGCCAGGTTCGATCCTGATCCGAGTCAGGCACCTGGGAGTTCCCTTGTGAGAATTATTGCGATAATTTGTTTGTCAGCAATAACAATTGTGTTGCAGCGTGTTGTTGACTAGTGTTCAACAACAACTGTGATTGATATTTCTGAGGAGTAAAGTCAGTATTTTGTTGAATCAGAGTGACTGAATTTTTTTTTCTTTCTTTTCTTTTTTTTTCCTTTTTTAGGAAACACCTACTCCACCGAAATCCCAGCTGTGCCATTACTCGGAGATGGCAGCTATGCTTGTTCGGTAGACCCAGAAAGTTCCAAACAAGCAGAAAATCAGACCGAACCGGCTGATAAAGAGCCTGAAGCGGAAGGCAGATGGTGGATGCCAGTCAGTATGGGTGACTTCCACATAAGAGCACTGTATGATCCCGGAGCGTCAAGTAAAGTGATAGGACAACAGCTATACAAATAGCTTCAGCATGCAATAGAAAAATCGAGGCGTATAACGGTATTGGAGTTAAAGTGGCTGATTGCCGTAGATGTCTAATTGAGTGCAACGTCGTTTTGCCCTTTGAAGTCGCAGGCGTGACAAGGGAAATAAAAATAGCTATTCTGACACGCCTTGACGCAGATTGTTATTTAAGTACTAATTTCATTCGTACGCTCGACGCCGTACTTGATCCACCCACCAACAAGTTGGACGTGAGAATAGCTGGAAAATCAATCGACTTTGAAGTTGTAGCTGTTTTAGATACCGAGTTGACCAGTTTGGCTTTGATCGGTCTAGCCGACATTCGCTCGGAAGAAAAGGACAAGCTAATCGAGTTGTTAAATCGAATCTCACCGACTACAGATATACCTTTAGGCTATACCACGTGAATTGAGTACGAAATCGACGTAGGTGATGCAAAGCCAATAAAACAAAGGTATTATCCAGTCTCACCCGCCGTGAAACTGGAAATATATGAGCACGTATTGAAACTCAACGACGACATTATTGAGCTGGCCCCGAAAAGCGACTGGTTGTCACCTATAGTCATGGTAAAAAAGGATGATGGTACGCGTCGTTTTTGCATCAACTTCAAGAAGGTTAATGAAGTCAGCAAAAAGACAGAAGCCTATCCATTACCTTACATGGATGAAATTCTCCGTAAACTTAAGAAGGCGAGGTATATTTCGACCATTTATTTGTCATCGGCTTATCACCTGGTGCCCCTGAGTGAGAAGTCTAAGCCGATAACGGTGTTTACGGTACCTGATTTGCGCAATTTCAGTTCAGAAAGATAGCATTCGGGTAAGACCAGGCTGGCAGTACATTCCAACGCCTGATGGATCTAATCATTGGGGAATTCAGCGGGTATGCGTATGCATACTTAGATGATGGCATCATAGTAACAGAGGATTTCGAAACACACCTTAAATTCTAGAAGCGATCCTGGCTAAGCTCAGAGAGGCTGGAGTTAGAGTCAACGGGAGAAAAGTAAGTTTTCAACCTGATGCAAAATATTTAGGCGTGATCGTTAATCGAAAGGGCATTCAACCTTGTCCAGGAAAGGTCGAAGCCGTGTTAAATTACCCAGTGCCAAAGACTCGTAAGCAGTTGAAGATTCCTTGGCATGGCTTCATGGTACGGAAAGCTAATTAAGAATTTTGCCACGATAGCGGAACCATTGACCAGACTCACGAGCACAAGAGTATGCTATAAATGAGACACCAAACAGCAAGACGCTTTTGAGAAAATTTTAGTCTTACTGGCTTTTGCCCCGGTGCTGGCTAGACCCAACTTCACTCAGCCGTTCACGATCCAGACTGAGGCATCTGATACAAGCATCGGTGCTTGATTCAAGTCATCGACGGAGAAGAGCGAGTCATAGAGTAATTCAGTCGAATCTTAAACCCAGCACAACGTAATTATAGCGTGAGCAATCCTTTCGGAGAGCTGGACGACTGGTATTTGAACAAGATAATGGCTGTTCAAAGAAACTCTGGAAATTTTCTAAGGTGGAAAGTCATGGCAAACAGACTGTTTTATTATAAGTCTGACGACTTAATTGAGGAGGTGGTAGGCGACGACAATGCCTGGAAACTAGTCATGCCATTATACCTACGCCAAACGGTGATTCAAGAAAAGCACGACAAACCCTTGGCAGGACACTTGGTTCGAGACAAAACCCTGAAAAGGGTGACCAAAGATTATTTTTGGCCTGTGATGTATAAAGACATCGAGGCTTATGTAAAGTCATGTCAGATTTGCCGAAGGCAAACAACGTTTGCCAGGAGGTTAAATGGGCAAACGAGCCATTGTAAGACCGTGGCAAGCTGTGTCAGGTGACATATTGGGTCCATACACTCGCAGCTCTTACAGACACAAACATTTACGGGTTTTAACGGACCTGTTCACAAGGTGGGCAGAAGTCACGCCATTAAAAAAGACTGATGGTGAGGCCATCTGGTATCACATATGGTAAGACGTGATTTTAAGATGGGGTCAGCCAGAACTGTTTTTATCAGATCAAGGGTCAGAGTTTAATAACCACACGATCAACGACCGATTAGTCGAACTAATTAGTCGAGTGGAACACTAGAACTCACCGACTATTAACCCAGATTCTAACGGCCAAGTAGAAGTGCTAAACCGGACTCTGAACACAATGATTAGGTGCTACATCGAAGGCAATCAGCTGAAGAGGGATGAGCTTCTAGCCGAGCTGGTCTGTACGTATAACAGAGCAGAACACTCTGCCAGTAAAACGAGTCCTGCTATGTTGAATATGTTAAGGCAACCTAATGACTGCAGTGTAGTCAGCCAGGAATTGCCTGAAGAGTCCCTCAGGAAATATTAAGATCTGGATCTAGAAGAATGTCGAAGTAAGTCAACAGAAGCCGAAGAACTCAGAAGAAAAGGTGGCGAAAATTCACGCATACAACAAGATAGGGCAGTGATGCATTATAACAAACGCCATCGTGAAATCGTTTTCGAACCAGGTGACATGGATCTGAGAAAGAATTAAGTTCTGTCAAACAAGGCAAAAGGCTTTACAGCCAGTCTGACAGAAAAATATACAAGGTCGTATCAGATCGTCGAACGGCTCGGGAGTAATATGTATACGTTAAAAGATTGCTACAATAATGAAGTCAGGCTAAAAGCCGTACAACAATTGAAGAGATGGATTGCAAGAGACGAACCGGAAACTTTTGTTGAGAGAGATCAACCACCGAGGGATGCATGCGAAAATGAGGAGGCTGACGAGCGTCATGGAGCGTGCGATAGCGAACCTGAGCCGACAGGCGAGGCGAATGAACCTGATCGTCAGGCTATTGACAAAGCAAACCGAGTCGATTTGGCACCCACAAAAAGGGGTCGGGGGAGGCCGAAGGGGTCCGGGAAAAAGGGGAACGTTGACGCGCTGGGAACCCCGTCACCGTGGCGGACTCGTGCGCAACGCAAATCTTGAACAATCTGATCACCTCTTTCCTTTCCTGTATTTGTTGCAGATCATGGCTGAGGGATACGCCAGAGAGTATCTCTAACAAATAATTGAAGAAGAATTTATCGAATAAAAAACGGGTAACACTGTTCAATTTATTAATTTTTATACATACGACGTTTCGCTCCTTTTATACATACAGAAGCCTCTTCAGGTCTATAAAATATACATTTTATTAGAATATATATAAAATATAAATATAAAAATATAATCTTAAAATATTTCAGACAACTTACAAAAATTCAGAAAAATCTGATATCACAGTATACAGCAAAAGCTGTCAGTCAATACTAAAGTTTTAGAGTATATTAATCTACGAACAAGAATATTAAGGCATGCGTACGATACAAACAATATAAAAGAATGATACTGTATCAATCACAGCATAAGAATAAGCATAGCGTATCAGAAAAAAGTAGTCAAAAATTTTTTAAGAAAATTGCTTGGTCAAAAAATGTTTGTGCATAGATTTGAGATTCTGTGTGACATTTTATTGATGTTATCATTATGTTTTTGTATACATAACATTTCAATTATAAATTGTAAGGGTGTAGGGAACATTTAGAAAGGAAAATCTCACGCAAATTAATTCCTGTTGTACCGACCGAGCGATCAAGACAACAGGCGTGAATCTTCTAGGAAAGGAAGATTCATTCGATTTGTCGGGTTCGTAACCGCCAGACACGGATTTCGGAGCTCTCGCTGATTTGTTAATTTATCGGTTTTTAAGTGCGATAAATTATAACTTATTCTACGGTGAATTAGAAGTGTTTGGTGCGCAGTGATTGCTGGGTTTTAGCAGGATACGGCTAGGAAATCCCAGCAAGTGTAACCAGCATCCAGGGCATTGTCTAAGGCCAGGTAGCGGCGTCGAGCGAGAAAACAAGCCTGGTGCTTTGGACTTTTGTGTGTTGCGTAATGATCACCGAAAATCGAGGTTTGTCAACTAATTATATGCGGTGTGGACGATCGAATCAAGTGTGTGTGGCGGGTGAGAAAAGTCATCTCACTCGCAAACTGTCTTTTTCTCGCACGTGCTTTTTCTCTAGTGGAGACATTGCGTGCAGATATTTCAATCGAAGCCGGTTGAAAACCGTTGTGATTGTATTTATCAGCCTAAGGGCTGAGATTGTTGTTAGAATTATCTCGTGAGCAACACGGTAGTTGCATACTCATTTCTTTGTCTTTAGTTGTTTTTATTTATTTAATCTTGAAAATGAACTTGATTTGTTTTGATTTGAACTACCACGTACCTTCGTTGGCTTTTCCCATAGGTAAAACCCCGCCCACTACCGACATAAACGGGTAAGTCAGATTGCGGGAACTGAGGGTATTTAATTCGTGAACGAGATACTTCCCAAGCATGTCTTAGTTATTATTTTTAGGAAAGAAAGATGATTAGAAGGTTCACAGGCTAGGTTCACCAAAATTTAACTCTGAATCGTCAATGTTCTCTGAAAACTTTTCTCTGTAAACATATCTGTGCACAAGTCTTTTACTTTTACATTACTCCCTTCATTCTCATTATCCAGGAGTTTAGTTCTCTGTAACATAACTTTGCTTTTGCCTGAATTTCCGAAGCTTTCTTTACCCTGGCTTTTCTTCTTCACTTGACCGGCTTTATTTTTACTAACCCCGCGCAAGCCATCCTTACCTCGCCCACTCTCATTATTTCTTTGTTTAGAATTTTTGAAATTCCCCCGTGTATTATTATTTTTACCCCGATTCCCATTACCTCTAAAATGTAAATTATTTTGTTTACCTTGTATCCTGTCGGGACTTTTTGGACAGTATAGTCCATTGAGATCTGTCTCCTCGTCGCAGTAGTAACGAAGCCACCTGCTTCTGCTCTTCAAGTGACAGTTATCTGCACTATGTCCTGCATTTTTGTCATTACAACGGTAGCACTTGTTTGAGTTTCTCTGAGGATTTCTCTGGTGATTTCTCTATTGAACAGCTGCTTGACGTACTCTGGCTTGTTGCGGTGCTGTCTCTGAAGATGATGCCTCCGTCTTAATCAAATAAATTTTCATTTCTTCGTAAGTCATTTCCTCTTCCTTTTCCTTCTTTATAGAACGTGAAATATTCTCCTTTAGGAGTGCAGGGTAGACTTGAGATGTTGCCCTTAAAAAGGCCCCTCTTTTTTCTATCTCTGTTAAAGGAACTGCAGCCTGACAATTTTCATATTCTCTTGTTATAGATTTGAATCTCTCTACAAAATCTAGTATTCTTTCTATGGGTTTTATTCTCAGTTCATAGAGTCTTGCTCTCACCGAAGTGGGTGTGTAATTTGACTCTGTGCGCTTTATACTGCGCAACTCTTCCACCATTTTTCGTGGATTCTCATGGCACATCACTCTTCAGTGATAGAAATTCTCTAATGCTTATCGATTATGAAATTTCGAACTATTTTCTTTCTCTGCTCCAACGACTCTGGGGTCAAATTTTCAGATGCAGGGACTTTTTCATCTATCACGTCAAGCATTTGATCAACTCCCAACTCTGATCTCAGTTTATCGTACCTCGTATCAATACCCGTTTTAGGGGACAGAGTTTTATTACCAAAATTAACCCTCATACTCCCTCTGCTAGTCACCACGGAATTTTGAAGTAAGCTAATCGTAGTTAACAACAAACTTCTATCCAAGCCATCCGAAGCTTTACTAAAATTCGCGTCGTTACTCGGAAAATTCTCCATCATGGATAAATCGAGAAGATCATCAGAAGGGTTCCCCGGTTGAAAGTGGAGGAAAGCAAATGACGACTTTCCTTGGGTGCAGCAGAATGTTGTGGTTGTTGTTGTTGTCCCGCAGGTAGAGGGAAGTCAATTGGCTGCTGCTGGTGAGGTTGTTGATAACGTTCCGGTTGAGGTGGAGGCTGTTGACGATTTTCTATTACCGTGGTATCCTGCACATGACTGTGATCGCCAGCGCTCTTCGCATTTTGGAGCCTCTGTCTTTCTTCCTCTTGAGCAGTTGATAACTCTCAGTTATCAATTTCATTTTTTCTGCCAACAGTTCTTTGCCATCTTTTACGTTTCTGTGTGCCAGGGCGCTCAGTTTATCGACCAGTTTGTTCAGATTCCCGGTGATCTCGACATTTCTTCCGTCGGCCTGGTTTCTCTGCTGAGCTGCAAGTAATAAGTCTCTGGCCACATTTTTTAAAGCTTCAGTCTGCTTTCTTGACTCTCCGACTATGTTGCTCGACCACTTCAGCATGTCAACAAGCTGGCTGGAAGTGAATATAATTACTTGTCATCCATTGCTTAAAATTCTTTGATCCATTCCTGGCATGATATTGTGGATCGTTTCTGAATTTTGGGTAAAATTCATTCCCCCTTGCACGGGGCTTCCATTTGCATCAACGACGTTAGCACTCTGGTTGTCGTGTCTCTGCTTTGTGTCATCCATTAGAATATCATTATCTAAAATAAATTTTTGTTTGAATGTTTTTACTCTGTGATTAGGTATCAACTCTGCTCTGGATTTATTTTAGAAATTCAAAAAAATTACCTATTTTATTATCCGTTTGGACTGCACCCGAGTCCATGGGTGGCACTATCACACCTGTCCCAGCTGGTTGGGTGTTTACTAGCAAGTTGCTCGGCAATGACATCTGCGCGTCGAGCTGGAAGCCGGTTTCTAACCCACCCGGGTTATTTACCGTTGTTTTTCTCTGGTCCATACTCTGTTGATTCTGCAGTTGATGCCTTGCAGCAGCTCTTATAAAAAACATTCACAAAAAAATTAGTTTTGGGACCTCAGTTTTGTCTTATAAAAAATTAGCAGAACAGCACAGCTTAAGTGACTAATTATGAAAAAGACTGACAAGTGAATTTTCAAAAGCGACCGCACAACGCCGACGCTCTCTCTGAGGGTATGCATCCTAGCAGGCTACATGTGTGCACGTTAGGACGATCGTGCGCTGAGCGCTGCATGACGACTTCCTGAAATTCATAGCAAGTTCAATCTTGATCCGTCGTTGGGAGAAATTTGATTGTATTTAAATTCTACGGACCCGATTCGTCAAAAATTCCAAAGGAAATTGAAATCACAAAACTCCGTCAAAAAACTACGATCAAATAACCCCTCTTTTCAGTGCTCGGAATCACAAGTTCTTATCTACATGAGTAAAAAACTTTGAGTTACCCGCGATGTTAGATAAAATCAGAAAAAAATTCGGTCAAAAAAAGAAAGAAAAAAAAAACTTCGATATTTTTTGCCGCTCTCGGCAAGGCCGATCAGTAGCAAGAAAAACCATCCAACTCCCGGTAGTCATTCACTCTTGTGCTCTCAAGTGTGAAAATCAAACTCCGAGAAAAAGCATTTTTCTTTTCTTCTTTTTTTTCACAAATTTTTTGCACTCTGACATGCAATAATCATTAGCAACATTCTTCACGGATTGAGAGAGAAAGTCAAATCAGATAAAAAAAATTCAAAGAAAGTCATCTAAACCGGCCAAAGTAGCAAAGACTCGCAGTCTGCAAGAGACAAAAAAAAACACATCTTACTCCCTCCGATCGGTGGCACGGCCGCTCTACGGATAGAAGAGAAAAGAAACGTTTCATGATCCCAAGTGATTGGCAGAATATTCAAATAGCATTGGCACACGACCCCGCTAAAATCACGAAAAAGATAAAATACCTCGGGCATCCCCTCGCCTACTCTCAAATCCCGATTCCCGGTACAGCATCCCGGTTCGAACTCAAACAAAAGCCGCACATCGGCCGGTTTATCTCTGCTTCTCTCTCCATCCTGTGCATAAATGCGGCTCTGACAAGAAAGAAAAAAAAAACAAAAGATTCTCGGCAAGGAATTCGCGCTTCCTCATTCTATTACTCTGCACACGATTACTATACTGTCATCCAAAACTCGTGTGTAATAAAAATTTTCTTCTTTTGCACTTACTGCAAGCGCGCTCTTCTTGTTCTCTCAAGGCTCTGTCCTCTGGTGTCTCGCCAGTGATCGGGTCGTTCCGCATCATGTTGGTCCACTTGCACATATCACGAAAAAACAAAACACCGAACTTTAAGACCAAAAAAGCGTAGCGAGTTTTTTTTCCACGAAAAAAAACGAAGTGTGGAAGCACACGTCCGTGCACGTGGCCGCCAAGCATGAGTGCAGCAGAGAAAAAAAAACGTGCGAATGCTCTCCTGCCCGTTTTCTTTTACTTCAGCCTTTACACTACAAAGAAACACTACGTCACTACGCGTGGCCGGTACCCATAACCTGTTAGAATTAAAGGTAGTGTAATAATGTTAAAACGAATTATCTCTCTGAAACTCTAGTTTATTTTTGATCAAACTCTGCCAGATACAAAGATGCCAGATTACACACGATGCGTATTCCTTCACATCTCGCTCGAGAGTGACTACAGCTGCAGCGGCAGGACGCGCGCGCACTCATGGTGCGTCTCACTCTCTCTCTTGTGCGCACACATACACACACACAGACGACGCTAAAGTCTCACGCTCGAGCTCGCTCGGTCTTACAAGTTTCTTTTTCAAACTTTGTCTACGGAGGTTTTTAAGGTTGCTGATACTAATCTGACATTTATTTTTTAATTTGGTCTACTTAAAGGGATACTTATTTAAGGTAAAAATTTATTTTTAATAAAAATTTTTTCAAACTTCATGAACGGGGTTTTTAGGTTGCTGATTATTAATCTGACCTTCATTTTTAAAATTGATCTATGTAAAAGCTATAAAAACAATATATTTCTATAAAAATTTTAAAATTTAATATATTTCGGTATGAATTATTTTTAATATGTATTTCATTTTAGATACTTTAAGTGACAATATTTTTAAACCTTTGGTTCAATTTAAAAATAAAATAAAGATAATTAAATTCTTAACCGAGCAAGCGTTAGCGCAGCGAGGTCAAGCATGGTCCAATCATTGAATTGAACAAAAATTCAAGTTTAAGCGAGTACCTGACTTTTCCCATCAAAGCGTTGAAAATTAAAGATGATTAAAACTCAAATGAATAGAAATTTGATGTTGATAGCAAAAACTTCAAGTTATTTTTAAAAGATTAAAAATTTGTTATCATTGACGTATTTCAAATTTTTAAAATTTAATTTCATAAGCAATATAGAATAGGATAGGGTAAATAAATGAATGTCAAAGCAATAATCATCAATCAAATGTAGAAATACTTTTATTCAATCAAGCGAGCTAAGATCTACATGTTATCGGGAGTGAGGTACAAGCCGAACAGGCAACAGCTTACACGTGGTACAGCACCGCAGCTCTGCATGATTCACACATACTCTCACATACACATACATATTAAACCCATAAGTATTACTCATTAGTCGGCTAAGCAGAGCGCGCGCTTATTCAAAATCTTACAATAAATTTTTGTAATTTCCAACACGCCCCCTCAAAAATTTAAATAAGTTACAAAGCATTAATCAATGATTATAATGACAATGATCAAATTTCTAAACACAATTAAGCTCGCAATCTCAAAAATTCTGTCGGCCCTAAATGCTTTGTAAACATATCAGCTATCTGCTCCTTACTTACAATATGTTCTAACTTAATATTACCTCTCTCTACTTGTTCTCTGGAATAATGATACTTAACATCTATGTGTTTCGCTAACTTATAGCTACTTTTGCCTTTCGCTATCGCAATACATCCATTATTATCTTCATAAATTAAAACACCATCGTTAATTTTAAAATTTACAGTATTTGCTAGAGATCCAAGCCACAGTGCTTCTTTAACACCTTCGTATAACGCCATGTACTCAGCAGCGGTAGACGAGTCAGCTACAGAGCGCTGTTTTTTAGTATTCCAACAAAAAGTACATTTATCAAAAAATTCAGACGGGGTTTTTTGACATCTCAACGCTCGCGTTGGTACTCTATTCAACAAATAAGTTGCAGTTAGAACTGCTTCACCCCAAAATTCCTCATTCAATTTTGCCTTGATCAATAAAGTACGAGCTTTCTTAGTTATCGTTCGAATTATACGTTCTGAAACACCGTTTTGATGAGGGGTTCGAGGGATAGTCAAGTGATAAGTAATACCATTGTTAACGCAGAATTCTTTCATTTCTCTCGATAAATATTCTCGACCATTATCAATACATAAATGAACAATTTTCAAATTAATATTATTTTGACTTTTCTGAACAAAATCTTTCAATATTTTAGGTAAGTAAATCTGATTTATAAGCTGCTAAATATGTTACACTATAATGAGTATACTCTTCTAAAAAAATCATAAAATAATTTTTATTGTCTATTGTACAAGGAGTGATAAGACCACATATATCAGAATGAACATTCAAAAGTGGTCTATTAATAAGTGTCGCGACAAAACGTCAAAACGACGAAACGTCAACGACAAAACGTCAACGACAAGACAACAAGTCACAAAACGTCAAATGACAAAACGTCAAGAGACAAAACGTCAAATAGTTCTAGTTTGGCTTGACAAATTATGAAGACAAAAAATTTGTTTATTTTATTATATAATATTTTATTTTAACTCTTTAACACAATTTTTTTTTGCAATATTATCATTTATTTTGTTTTCACATACGCTTTGTTCGAGCTGCAAAGTAATAAAATATTTCCACACAATTAACTACTCCAAACTAACTGTTTACAAACACTACAAAATCAAATACAAAGATTTAACGCTAAACTGTGCAAATATTGTATTTCAATTAGTCTATTCAATTCAGCATACTTTTTAACAATTTTAACAACAATCTTCTTAACATTAATATCACTTATTTTATTTTCTGATAAGCTTTATTCAAGCTGCTGAAGTAGTACCTGCAAGGTACCAAACTTGCATTAATAAATTTTTGAAAAATTGTAGATTAATTTTAAATTCAGATTTAAAATCACGTGCCAAATCGACACGATAAACGGTGTCACAAACCGCGGTCAAGCTAACCGACGTCCCCGCGCGGCTAGCCCCACTACGCGCGCTCTCCCACTCCGAGTCCCACACACACACACTAGGACCTGGCTAGACCTAGGTGAGGCTCAGAGGGAAGAGTTGCGCTAGCCCTTTTGTTTCGTAGGTGGGGGGGGGCCATCTTACGTCGGGTCCCCTCGGGTATAAATAGAGCCGCGCGGCCACGATCGGGATCTTTCTTTTCCTCGAGTTCGTTAAAGTACCTAGAATCTCTGCCAGTCGCTCTTTTAAAATAAAATTCTAAAAAAACTTAGTTTTTTTTTCGGTTTTTCTTTTCTTGTCTGTCACTTCGTGTAGCGAACTTACTTTTGTTGTAGTTGTCGCGAATACGCACACTAAACTAAATAGAACGCACCGAATAAGATAAATTCTTTCTTTTTTTCGGTAAATTTAATAATAAATTTACTCTCTATTATTTATTACGCGCCCCCTTGGTGTAGCGAAAAGATAAAGAGAGTGGATTTAGATTTGAGTCACTTTTTTTTCTGAACTCAAATAATAACTGAATACGCACAGCAATCGCTTGTCGCGAAAAGGTTATTCATTTGAATTCCCTGTTACCCGGTGGTGAAGTTAATCTTACGAGTAATCTACGTTGCTAGGGTGACTACGGTCATACATTTAATTCATTATCTCGAACTAGCCGTATCGGCGAACCGAGAGAGTTATATAGGTGCAATATCCCACCGAGTAGCCAATCTACGTACAAAAATAATCAAGCAATCCGAAATTTCTCTCTTTTATCTTTATAATAAGTTTTTTTTTCTTGTTTTTTTAATATACCGTGGCAAGCTCTCCTGTATAAGCAAATACAGCGTTATAAATTTTTTTCTTCTTTCGTTTGTAAGATTTTTTTATTAAACTATACTTTATTTATTTCTAGACGATTGCATTTTTTTTATTACCGAAAATTATTTATTTCTCCCTCGATCCCTAGGCAAAACATTAACACCCGCGACACATACGTGTACCGGTTCAGTTTTGCGGATACAATATAAATATTCCTTAATTTCTAACGTCACATAAACGTCAGAACCCCACATACCTGATACATTTGCGGTACGCTTTGTAATTATGCTCATGGACGAATCAGCGGATTTTGAAGCTAATTTTTAAATTTTACTTTTAACTTTCAAAACTTCTAAGTCACTTTTTTCAACAGTATGATTATGAGTTATTTGTACTCCAGTATCGATGACCGATCCGCTTTTTCTGTCAGAGGTTGTTAATATTTTTGCTTTACAATTTCTGCTTCGCTGAAAGCAGGTTCGCTGGTGCATTGGGGGAGTACAATACTCCTTCTAGTATTCCTGGCGTCCCGGTGTTCGTGGAAATCCTGATGGTCCCAACTCTTGTTGCTGATAGGTATACTCCTCTCTTGGCTGTCTGAATTTGAATTGGAGTGTCCAAGTCCACGTAGCTCTCGAACATAAGGTGGTTGTTTATGATGTGATGACTGGCCCTGGAGTCGATGATGGATTCTATCTGATTTATTTTTATTGCTTCGGTGTTTCCCAGCCATTGCAGCAAAATAACTTGTAGAAAAGTCTCCAGATTTTGCGCCAGTATCTTCGATGCTTAAGTTAGCAGATGGTTCGATTTCACGATTTTTATTTTGCTTGTATTCTTGACTCTTCCTTTTTGCTATTCTGCACTCGAACATTTTATGTCCGGCATTTTCACAAAAATGGCACACTAGTGATCGTGGTCTAGTGCAGCCCTGCTGGTCGTTGAAGTTGTTGAAGATTGGTTTGCCATGATGTTTGAAATTAGGATGGCCTCGCCCCCTTTGGAAGGATACTCGTCCTCTGAACGATCCTCGTCCTCTATATGAGCCACGACCTCTAAATGATCCACTTCTTTCGGCTGGTCCACCACGACCTCGGCTGTTCTGCTGATTTTGGCCTGTCTTCTCGTTGCTGGCAAACAGGACTTTAGAGCTAGTATCGCTACTTATTTCCTTTATAGATGTTTCCTTGTCCAAAAGTCTACTTATAACAAATTGTAAGTTCAAATCTTCGTCTGAAAATGTTCTAATTGCATCCAGGACTGGCTCATAAGCTTTCGGCATACTATGGACAATGTAAGTCACTTTGTCATTTTCAATCAAAATTCCTCCTGCTGACGTAATATATGATACTATTTTTTCAAAATTGCGAAAGTGTTCCTGTAGTGATGTATCACCTTCCAACTTGAATTTTAATAATTTATTTTTCATCATCATTTGTGTAACCTGACTTTTTCCAATTTAAAATAGGAGGCGCTGTGAGTGTCGTCAGATTGTGAACTCTGCAAACAAAAATTGGAGTTTCTCTAATTTTTTTTTGGTAAAATCATATTCTGTCGATTAGGTTAAGATTCTCAGAGATGATTCACGTGCTGGTATAGAAACATTGAAACAACTTGGACCTGAATTAGCAGATTGCTAACGGTAGATACACTTGGGGAGCATACCCGGGGAACATTGCACCAGGTCGCGAATGACCAGTACACCCGGAGATCATCTCCAAGAACTTGGTTCGAATTTTCTTAGAGGTGACTTTGGTGATCGTGTGGGGAGCTCTCAGGCATGAATTTCGACGTGGACAACCAGGTCGCCGATGACGGGTATACCCGGGCATTATCTCCGAGAAGTTGACTTGAGTTTTTTTCGTGGTGACTGGTGATCAACGTCATTCTTTACTTAGAGAACTCGATTGCTCGAACGACCTGGTTGTCCAGGTCGAAATTCATGCCTGAGAGCTCACCAGACGATCACCAAAGTTACCTCGAGGAAAATTCGAACCAAGTTCTTGGAGATGATCTCCGGGTGTACTGGTCATTCGCGACCTGGTTGTACAGGTCGAAATTCATGCTTGGGAACCCCAGGACTCCCATTTTTTTCCGTGTAGGTGAAAAAAGCCCATTCTGGAAAAAGAACACTGCAGGGCTTGTTTTGATGATGAATAAAAGCTTTGTGCAAAATTTCATGAAAATCCAGGTCTTAAAGGACAAACCATCTACTTGTTAGTCTTTCGCAAATTTTTCAGTCAATGCAAGTATGCTAATCAAATATGCTGCCTAAAGGAAAACATTAACCCATTAAAATTTAAAGTGAATCTCTTCAGCCTCGTGTGGGCCGATTTTCCTAAAAGCATTATAAATTCTGACCCATATGTTTATGTGAGATGGCTTATTGCAGCTCCACCGCATTCTCAAAATGTCGTTCGGACTCGATCGACTTCCAATCCTAGTCATGTTTCTCTACATACATATGGTCTCTGTAAATGGCTCGCTATGATACGCTATGATACGCTATCAAAAATTATAAACTAGTTATTATATAAGAATCTACCACACGAACTGATCTCAATTCAAATTTGAATAACTAATTTATGATTTTGTATCAGGGGAGACTGGGGAAGGTTGACTGACTTTTTCTAAATTTACGACTAAAATAGCTGAAAACATTTTTTAATGTAAACTTAATCATATCATTCAAAGATAGAGCATTCAAAAATTATTTTCAACTAGTTATCAGATTGAAAATCTAAATAGTCACTAATACATATTGATTCTTTTTGGGTCTTGATTATTAAGATCAATTACTGTTAATATAAATATTTTAATGAAAAATTTATCGGGGGCCAATAGTGAATGCCCTTTTTTGAAAAGTTTTTTTTGTTTTGAAAAATTAAAAACTCGAATCAAAATTTGTAGACGATAAAATAGAATAAACAGATTGTAAAGAGATGAAACTATCTTAATTAGAACAAAATTTATTGTAAAAATGGCAAACTGCCGCAGTTTCCCCAACGTAATTTTTATAATCATGCATTTTTGACAGTTTGAATAGAGAGAATTCTAAGATGTCAAGTAATTTGAATCAAATCTTAAACTCTGGTTATTAAACTAACCTCATATACAACTCTGTTCTTTCAATCAGCTGACACATTTTTTTCTTTTCGTCCAAGCCTCTTTCATTATTTTGAAAAATATTATTCAAATCATCATTTTTAACCACTAGTGTAACTGAGTCTGCACAAGTCTGAAATTTTTTTTTATAAATATATTATTTGAATCAGTAATTAAATTCATATAATAAATCCTATCCTACTGAACTATTTAAAGTGGTTCTCTATGTAAAGTATATATTAAATATGAGCAATTCCATATAACTTTTAAAACAATTGACAAGATTAATTAAAATTTCACGTGAAAACATCAATAATAGCAACACAGAACACAATCATAACAACCCTCCTTAGGTTTCGGATAAGGGAACGCTTGCTACTTCATAAAGTGTACCGAGAAAATAAAATAGACGACCAAGGAGTATTTCTGCAAGTGCCAGAACTGCAGAAACGGAAAGAAAGCACGTCCAGCATCGGCAGCGCTGGTAGTAGGTGCAGCAATGTGAGTTGTTATGGCTGACGACCGACGTTACTATGAGAAGGATTGGCAGAATCTACTTCGAGGCCGAGAAGAGGAGAAAAAAATCTTAGAACTGATAGAACAGCCGGCGAATATGATGATGGAGTCCTGCAATAAGCAGAAAGGGTTCAACATGACGATCAAAGGTCAGGATGGAGTCCTGCAATAAGCAGAAAGGGTTCAACATGACGATCACATCACTGGTGTCAGCAAGACTAGGAAGGGAGATATACTCCTGCGTCTAGATGTTGGACCTGAACTGGAGACTTTCAAGTCAAAAGTCGAAGAAACCGTCCGAGGTATAGGAAGCATTGAGAAGTCTAGGCATATGACAACGACGTTGGAGATTCGAGGGATCAACCCCACAGGGAGCACGAAAGACTTGGAGATGGCCCTGATAAACCATCGACACGACCCGCAAGAAAGATGGAAAACAACCCTCTCTTCACCAGGAAATTGAGACGTAGGGCTGGCTGTGATTGACCCCCCTGAGGAAGACCCACTAAACACCCATCTCCATTTCTCCCTGAAACTGCTTCTTTGGCATTACTTCTTGAGTGGGTGGCGTGTCCAGCCCCCTCCTACGAGGGCGTCCGTATTTATTCTTTCCCTGCTCCTACCGTTGAACAGTTGCACGGCGTTTATTCGCGGCTTCGAGCTCACGTTGGAACACTACGCAGGATCCACTTCTCGCGACGTGGTCACACTCCTTGTGTCCTTCCTTCTTACAGAGAAAACAGAGTTGTGTTTTCACGCAATTATTATTCTTATATCCGGTCTGCCTACATCGGAAACAACAGTCCGACCTGGTCTCTTCCTCCTAGCAGTCCCTTCCAATGTGACCGTATCCCAGACATTTGTAGCATTGCACTACTCTCACCCTTCTGCGGACACGGCACAAGGACCATCCGATTTTTACTTTTCCTGCCTTCTCAATGCTGGCTGCGTCTTCCTCAGGAAGGTTGATCACAGCCAGCCCTACGTCTCACTTTCCCGGTGGAAAGATGGTTGTCTTCCACCTTTCCTGCGAGTCGTATCGATGGTTTATCAGGGCCATCTGCACGTCATCCCTGCTCGCTGTGAGGTTGATCCCTCGAATCTGCAACGTTGTTGTCCTACGCTTTGGCTTCTCAATGCTTACCACACCTTGGACGGCTTTTTCTCTGAGTTTCTTAGCCCTGTGCTTCTCCCTGATCATCCTGCCTTCCTCAGTGCTCTAGAGATTCTTCTGGTAACTTCGCTCCCTCTCCTCACCCTCTCTGTGTTTTTTCAGTGCCTCTCCTGCCATACTACAAACTACTCAAACTACCTTCAAACCATCCTTGATCGTCACGTTGACTCCTTTCTGCTTGCTACAGGACTCCATCATCAGATTTGCCTGCTGCTCTATCTGTTCCAGGATTCTCTTCTCCTCCTCCCAGCCTCGAAGTAGCTTTCTCCAAACCTCCTCATCGTACTCCCTGTCGATGGTCGTAACATTGCTGACTCCACTACTGGCACTTCCGATGATGGACGTGCTTCCTTTCCGTCCCAGCAATTCTGGCACTTCCAGGAACACACCTTGATCGTCTCCTTCCATATGTACATGGTCTTGCCCCCCTCCCCCCCTCCAAGAATTTATGGGGCCAGCGTAGGCCACCCGGGCTTGCACTGTCGGAACCTACGGGAATATTGACTCCCCGCACGGAGAAGGAGATACACTATGAAACACAATGTGTGCACGGTGTTTTCCAGTGTACGCATTTGACGCATGCTTTTTTCTCGGTTACTCAAGTTCTGCTGAATCTTTAACCTCGAAACTTAAAAATCGTATAAATATAAATATCAAGTTCAAAATCATAATTGAAGTTTATAAATTTGTTAGGAAAGACAGCAAGAACATTTCAAAGTAAGAATCGTACACAATTTTTAGTGTAAAACTTAAAAAACTAATAACGTGGGTGTTCCGAGCGCCGTCGTCTGCTCTATCGCAACTGTCTCTCTAAAAATTTTGCACTGGAAAACACGGTGCGTACACTTGAAAATACGACTGTGACTTGGAATCACGCTGCACCACGCATCATGTAAAACGATGGCGTTGTACACCAAGTTTCATGATGTACCTCTTTCTCCGTGCGGGGTACGTCTGTTTTGAGAGTCGTGCTGGTTCAATCACAATGAGGATTTGAATTCGGGGTATCCTTCCCCTAGATTGGTTTTTCTGTCCACCCTGGGTATTTTATTTTTCCGGTACCCCCTACGAAGTAGTGAGCTTGCCCTTATCCGCAACCTAGGGAGGCGCTGGATGGGAGAAACCAACCAAAAACTCTGCACCAGTATAATAATAATAATAATAATTCATTCATGTTTTTGTTTTTGTTTGTACACTGAAAAAATATAATGCAGTCACTGCACGAAACTCAATACAGTAGTTCCATGCACGTATAAATGTAGCGACTGTGTGGATTCCAGGCACTCAGAATATGGAATCCATAGAAGTTAGAATCCTAAATAGAGCGACTACATGGATTTCCATGCAATCAGTGCATGGAATTTTATGCAACTGTTACATATAAGCGCTCAGACAACGCGTCTTCAAATGTGCAGCCGTGCACCATTATCTAAAAAATCATCATTCTCATCGAATGCGTGGAAGGTCTTTTTTGATGTGTTATGTTGACAGTTGATTAATAATTCGCGCTCTTCTTCAAAATCTTATTTAAATTTTTTGTAATTTCCAACATGCTCCCTCAAAAAATTTAAATAAATTACAAAGCATTAATTAATAATTATAACACCAATGATTAAACTTCTAAACATATCAGCTATCTGTTCCTTGCTCACAATATGTCTCAACTTAATATTATCTCTCTACCTGTTCTCTAGAATAATGATACTTAACTTCTATGTATTTTAAGTGGTAGACGAGTCAGATACACAGCGCTGTTCTTAGTATTCCAACTAATAATACATTCATCTGGATCATTTTCATATATTTCAAATCCTTTTATCCAGCAATATTTTCAGTAATAATAACTTAATCGTCAACATACAAAATTACAGAGTTCTTAAATCCTAACTTGAGTAAAATTTCCCAAAAGTTTCAAACCAACAACTGGCCGATTGTTTTAAACCACACAAAGACTCATTCAATTCCCATAAAAAAAAAATTGTCACCAGCCAGATATTTTGACTAAAACCTAGAGCTACCAATCTAGTCTTAAATGAAACAGGATTTTCAACTTCACAAAGTTTCATTGTAAAAACCCATTCACAGTCGACCATATTTTTGCTTTTCAACTAGAGTCCATTTAGTTTAGTTGACCTGGAACGAATCAAGTTTATCCTTCATGGCTTGCTCTCACTTTACCGTACCTGGACTTTAATTTCCTGAAAACAAAAGGAATTTCACTGGCCGAAGACTCTGCTTGGTGAAATACAAAATCATAAAGATCATCATTATAATCATAATTGTCATAAGAAAAATTGTGGTTCATTTCTAACTTTGTCACTTCTTCCTAAACTAATACTACTCTCAAATTGCTTTTTATCAGGTTTTACCTCTCACTAGTTTAAAAATTTTTTTTAAAGTTCTACTGTTTTGTTTGTCTCACCTGATCCTCGATCAGATTTATTAACTAATCTGCAATTTATTATTTCATCTCTCACATCAACATCAACTTTTATCAAATAAAAGTACTTTCAGCGAAATGATAAATATTCATGATTATGATAATACAATGAGTGTGATTACTGATACCATGATGCTGAAGAACGATTTCGAAAAATGTATCGAAAACATAAAGAATTATTGCAATTAGTTCAATTTTGCAGCATTCTAACAGCTTTGCAAAGTGCCGACTTCGTCTCGTGGCTACCAGAAGCTCATAACTACCTATGAACTTGCCTTTGTCTAATGATGTTCTTCTCCCGCCATACACATGCCCTCTTCCGACTTATACTCTCCGCTCACCTACAACTCACTCCCAGATCCATTTTTTGTCACCTACCCTTCCTTTTCTTTCTTTTTCCCCACTATTCACCCCCAGAAGGATATAAAAAGGATCTAATTGGACAAACTCACTCTTGCAAAAATGTTGCATGCCTTTCATATGTACTTGACCAAAAAGTTGATTTGCTTTTGAACGAACGATAAGTCGCTTGTCAGACCCAAGATGGACTGGGGAAGTTTCTTATAATGCTCTGCAAATTCGGAGGTTAGGCACAAACTACAAGTCCTTCAGAATTCAGCCCTGCGTAAAGCTCTAGGCTGTCTCTCGACAACCCTCATAAATGTTTTGCACCACCAGGCTAGCATTCCGACACTTGACGTCAGACAAAGACATGTCTCTGCCAGGCTGATTTTTAGATGGTCTTCCAGTTCTTCGAATGGCATTTTACCGAAATTCCAATACGTCAGGGAATTCTTAGATAAGCCCAACTGGGCAGTGGCCACTAGGTTAAGAAAGTTCGGCAGTCTCTACACGACTTGGTTAGGCTATAACCCAGCCATTGCTAGATCTCTCAGGTCAAAAATCCTGGCCACTTTTTCGGTTCCTTTTTTCTCGCTGTACTTAGATTGCATGGATGTAGACCTGGGTAGGTCAATACAGGCGGCGGAAGATAAGAACGCAATCTTTCAACAGTACCTGAACGAAATCAGAAGCCCCACGACTCACATCGCCTTTACCGACGTGTCGAAAGACTCCAGGACACGTAAATGCGGGGCCGGAATCTTCTTGAAATCCTACGGATCATCCCAGTCTTTTGGTTTCGACCCTGATTCCACTATTTTCAGCTGCGAAAGCTTTGCGTTGCTCTAAGCTCTGATACAATTCATCACCTCGGACCATCCTCTACCCTCGATCATCCACCTTTTTCGGATTCCCTTTCTGTTCTTATGGCACTAGAGAGGCAAGGGCTCGACTCATGATTACACCCATATGTGGCCATGATCAGACAGGTCACTTACATATGTGTTACCGAACTTGGGATGGAAGTTCACATCCATTGGATACCGTCTCACCAGAGCTTGGGCGGGAACGAAATGGCTGACTAGGCAGCGAGAGCGGCGCTTGATGCACCTATATTCAGCTTTGGGGTATGGCAGGGCGATTTCTGGGAGATGCACAGGTCGGGTATGAGGAGGGAGGCTTTCTCTTATTGTGTGAATTATGGCCAAAGGTCCAAGGGTAGGCAATATATTGAGTGCTACGACGGATTCAACCTGACTCCGTGGTTCGCGGGCACTAACTTAGACCGTCCCCAGATAAATATTGTGAATAGGATCAGATCGAACCATAACAAGAGCAGATTTCATTTGTGGAGGATGACTATAAGCGAGGACTGTTGGTGTGACTGTGACGAAAGCCCGCAGACAATGGAGACCCTAGTCTGGGAGTGTCCCCTCAGGGATCCAGGGAGGGGGGTGTTAATTGCTGACTTTTAAATTTAAACCTCCCTATGTAGATTGTAATGCCCCGTCTATACTGGCGGTTTAACCGCGTCTCGGCTTAACTTTGTTTAAAGAATTTTGCAATGTAGCCATTGGAATCGAAGTTCAAGATGTAAACATCCATATCTAATAAATTATTTCCAATTTTAAAAGTACAAATTAATCCTTTAATCCAACGGCAACATTGCAAAATTCTTTAAATAAAGTTAAGCCGAGACGCGGTTGAACCACCGCTGTAGACGGAGCATAAAGAATGCCATACGCTATCCTAGTCACGAACTGCACATGTTGTGACACTTCTGATAATTGAGAGTTTTTCAGGAATTTAATTTTGAACCACCAAGGATTGCCACCGTGGACATTACTTTGCCTGGTTTAGAAAAGGGTGCGCAGACTACGTCAGGCGACGCTGATTTACTCCACCGCACGTAAAGCCCACAGCAACGACAAGAAGAAAGGAAAACACAAGATTACACTGAGGATCGAGTTTGGACCCAGACCCGCCTCAGTGGAAGTTATGGTATCTGCTTAAATCTGTTCTGCAGAATAAGCATAACTCAACAAAAAAAAAACGAACGATAAGTAAGTGTAGTTGGAACGTGCGGTGAAAAAATGTGCTCTAAAAATCTTTTACCTTTTCTGTGTCTACTGTCTTAGAGGCACAGAAAATAATATTACTCCGGCCAAGTTTGAAAACGAAGGGTTGAAAAGGCAAAAAGAATTTGAGGAAAACTCCATGCGATTATCGGATGTACGTGGAGTTAAAATCTTGTAAGCGCGTGGTGGGTTATGTAGCTAAACAAACGCAAAAGTGAGGTTAAGTGAGCACATGTTTGAATTAAAATTGAGTACTGTAATTTGTGAGATGGGCAACGAGTTTAATAAAAAAAAATTGAACGAACATGAACTAAACAAAAATGTGAATAATTCAAATTTTGAGTTAAAATTAGAAGATAGAAATTATTTACGGAAAATTTTTCTGAAAGGTTTAAAAAGAGTTTTGGTTCTCGACCGAGTGGTAAATAAACCTTAATTTGTGCAGAAAATAAAAATAACGAAAATGTCTAAAACCGAGGAGGTGAGAGTGCAAATTTTTGACGGTCGCGACTACAGCATTTGGAAAAAATGACTCTTGCTGGCATTGAAAATTAAGAAATGTGATGAACCAGCAAAAAGAGATAGAGCTGTTACTGATGAACTGGAAGAGTGGCAAGAAAAAAATGATACAGCCATGAGTTAGATCTATAATGGTATTTCAAACGATCAATTTCAATTTATTGGAGAAGAAGATTCAGCTTTTAAAATAATGAAAGTGTTTGATACAATGTATTCAAAAGAATCGACAGCACTACAGATTTGTATACGAAATAAACTCGATAAAATAAGATTAAAAGATTACGAAGACTCGAGTACATTTTTTTTAGATTTTGAAAAAACTGTGAACGAATTAAAAAATGCTGGTGGAAACGTGAGTGAGCCAGAAAAATTAAAGTATATGCTCGTGACTCTACCTGACTCTTTGAGTCTTATTGGTGATTTAATTGATGTGCTAAAAGAAGAAGACAGGAACTTTGACTTTATAAAAAGAAAAATAGTAATGTAGGAAACTATCAAGGAGAGGACCAGACATTTGGGTCGTGGATTTGGCTAAAACTTGGTATATGGGCTCCAAATATGCCAAAAAGAAACCATCAAGTGTCAGTTTCTCTGATTGGGCCTTTCAAAGTCATGTTCCCTCTACACCTCATGTTAAAAAATCAGCATTTTATCAGCATTTTTCAATAAAAAGCTGTTTTTGACCTGATTTTCAAAAAAATATTTCTCAGACCCTATTACACTTACAGAATTCCAAACCTCGCATTTTTTTCGTCTTTCCAAGTACTTAATGGAAACAATTATTTGAGATTTTTTTTAGGTATTAGACTATGTAAAATTAAGATGTTTTTCGTCATTTTTTCATTTTAAATATCTCAATTTTACATGGTCTAAGACATAAAAAAAAAAATCCCGAGTAATTTTTTCCAGAAAGTACTTGGAAAGACGAAAAAAATGCGAGGTTTGGAATTCTGTAAGTGTAATAGGGTCTGAGCAATGTTTTTTTGAAAATCAGGTCAAAAACAGCTTTTTATTGAAAAATGCTGATAAAATGCTGATTTTTTAACATGGGATGTAGAGGGAACATGACTTTATAAGGCCCATTCAGAGAAACTGATGCTTGGAGATTTATTTTTGGCATATTTGGAGCCCATTTATCAAGTTTTAGCGAAATCTATGACCCAAATTTCTGGTCCTCTCCTTGTAAGTATAATAGTGATTCCATTAAAAATAAAGCAAGCAGTGAAAAAGAAAGCAGTGTTTTTCAAGTCAAACGAAAAAATTTGATTTGTTATGTTTGTGGTGAGCCAGGCCACAAGAAAATGGACTGCAACAATCCTTGGTTGAAAGGACCGGGTCGAGGTGGTCAAAGAGGAGCTGGTGCATACAACAAAGGAGGTGCACGAGGTCTGCAAGGCCGACAGCAGCAGTAGACGACGCGCGGTGGACACAGCCACGGCCATGACAGAGGCAGCGAGATAACAGCAGAGCAGACGGAGCAGGCCGCCGAGCGGGGCAGCAGCGAAACGACGAGAACTACAACTACAGCAATGAACGAGAGTTTCCAGATTCGTTTTTGAAGCAAGTAATGAGTAATAATAATGATGTAAAAGCGAATGTTTATGATTGTAATGTAAATAGAATAGATTAGATATTAGATAGCGGATGCTTGGATCATATCGCAAATGATGATTCGTATTTTCTGAGTCTGTTTTTTTGAAAAATCCGATTAAAGTAAAAGTTGGTGATGGTTCAATTTTGGAGGGAACTAAAGTCGGTAAAATCACAACAAATTTTATTGTTGAAAATAAACGAATAGAAATAGATTCATCAAATGTATTCTATGTAAAAAATATGGGTAGTAATTTTATTAGTTTTGCGCGCGTTATGGATAAGAATAAATGTATTCTTTTCATCCAATGTATTCTATGTAAAAAATATGGGAAGAAATTTAATTAGTTTTGCGCGCGTTACTGATAAGAATAAAGTTTTTTCAATCAGTGATACTGCGAAAATTTATGATAAGAACGATAGATTGTTAGGAATTGCTTACAAAGAAAACAGGTTTATACAAAATGAGTAGTTTTGATTTTGACGGAGAAAATTATCATTCTCAAACAAATTTGAACTGCGTGAATACAAAAGAAAATCTTCACTTCAAAATCAAAATGCTTGGTCACTTGAATTTTAAATATTTATATTACATGTGCAAAAATAAATTAGTTGACGGTTTACCCGAGAAATTAGAACCAACCTATTTAAAATGCGGTACATGTTTGAGAGAGAAAATGAATAATTTGCCATTTTAAAATAATAGATCTAGCGCCAGCAAAATTTTAGAGTGGGTACATTCAGATTTAAATGGTCCTCACAGGAGAACTGGTTTTGATGGATCAAAATATTTTTTCAGTTTGATTGATAATTATAGTAAACTTGCAGTAATTTATACTATTAAATCAAAAAATGAAGTTTATGAGGGCTTTGAGAATTATATGAATAAAGTACAAAATTTAACCGGTAAAAAGATTAAGAAATTCAGATGTAATAACGGACGAGAATATTTAAATAATAATCATATTTATGCTTTGTCTAATGAAAATGGCATATCTATTGAACCATGCCCACCAAACGTGTCAGAATTACATGGTGTGGCTGAGAAATTTAATCAAACGATTATGAACTCTGCGAGATGTTTAATTTATGAGGCTGACGTGAATAATAGATATTGGCCAGAAGTTATAAAAACAGCTGTTTATTTAAAAAATAGAACTTTTACGAGAAGTACGATAGAAACTAAAACACCTCTTGAAATATTTTTCGCTAAAAGGCCGAATTCGAGTAACATAAAATTAAACGGTAGTAAAGTCTTTGTTAGAGTACCGGACGTGAAAAGAAATTCTAAATGGGATAGAAAAGCCGACGTAGATATTTTGATAGGCTTTGATCAGGTAGGATACAAAGTTTTAATTAACGGTAGAACTTTCGTTGCACGACATGTTGAGGTAATTGAAAATAAGGATAGTTTAATCGGTTATAATGAGGAGGAAGGAGAAAGTAATTATAGTGATGATAATGATTTTTGTGAGAGCATTTCTTGTAAAAACTCTGCATCCGATGTTTTAATGAAAGAATCTGAAAATGAGAAATTAATCGATAAACAAAATAAAAGTCCGACAAACACCAGGGCCAAGGCCCAGGGCAATGTCAGCAACGAACAGAGTAAAAAGCAGAGGACCCAACACAGAGCCCTGGGGCACACCCTTATTAAGGGGACGAAAAGAGGTGAAACTCCGGTCCTCAGCTTTTACCGCCTACGAGCGGCCTGACAGATGGGAAGCAATCCATCGCAAAACCCAGCGCGAAAAGCCAAGGGATTGTAGTTTCTTGAGTAGCAATACGTGAGAGACCAAGTCGGAATCTTTGCTGAAATCAAAGAGCAGCAGTGCAGTCACCTGCCTCCTATCCATGCCCTCTCGGATGTCGTCTGTAAGTTTCAGTATTGCAGTCTGTGTACTGTGCTCTGCTTGGTGCCCATCCATCAGTCCCTGCGATTCAACAAAAGAAACAATCTGGTCATGGACCAGCCTCTCAAGTACTTTCGACATGAAACAAAGCAGGGAGATCGGACGGAAATCATTCAGGCAAGATGGAGAGGAAACTTTGTTGAGAGCAACAACAATAGACTCTTTCCACCGCTCAGGGAATGTTGATGTGGATAAGGAAGTATTGAAAATATTGTGGATAATAGGGCCTATGGATAGGAATGCTGTTTGAATAAAGCTCTAAGGAAGAGAGTCAACACTCACCGCTTGAGATGTCGACTAGCTAACAGCAGTAGCGATTGCGTCCATTGTTACAGCAGAAAAATCAAAGACACCATCATCTATCTCATTTTCCAAGTTGTTTAGAAAATGAGAGGGATCCGGTGCTGAGGAGTCAAACGAAACAGAGGCAAAGTGAGCGTTGAGGTTCTCCACAGAGAAACCACCCAAGTTAGAAACAGGACTAGGGGAGATGCCAAGGTGTCTAAGTTCCTTCCAGAGCTGTTGAGGGTCGGAGATGTCCTTGAGTCTGTGGTAGTAAAAGTTGAGTCTTGCAGACTCAATCTGCTCATGAGCAAAATTACGTGCTTGTCTATATAAGAGTTTTTCAATATCAAGTCTCAAGCGTCTGTAGCGATTGTAGAGTCTATTTCTCTCAGATATTGATGAGCGATGATAGGTGGTGAACCATGGATGGCGATTCTTCCTATGTTTGAGAGTTTTCAGTAGAGCAAATACGTCAAGAGCAGCATACCGATTAGCATACAAAAAATCCAACCCCGCACTAAGAGAGCTCGTCCCATCCGTAATAACCGACCAATCACATTTAAGCAAGTAATCATTCAAAGCCTCAGCATTCACGGATTTAAAGTCGCGGTAGGTGAAATCATTAGTCATCAGTTCCGGCGTTTGAATGTCAAGAGAAGCAGTCAGTAAGTCATGCCTAGCAATAAATGGAGTATCAGTCTTCCAGTATTCAGTCACAGTAAGAGCATCGACAAGACACAGTGATCAAGCCAGGTGAGATGTGGTGTGTAGCCCCATATGGCGCAGAGAATAATGAGTTCTCCTCTAGAAATTTACGCACAAAAACCGCATCTGCATCTGAGTCTGACAGCTGGTTAGCATTAAAGTCACCGAGGATAACTTTGGAGCCATACTCGTGCATAGTATCACGTAGATCAAACACAAAATTGGTACCAGCAACAAAAGGGGCCTTAGGGGGTCCATACACCACACCAGTAGAGAGGAATGCTTGAGGACATATACTTACCAGTAGATTGGGTGCAGACGTTGAAATTATTGTTCTCATTTTGTTGCCAAAAAGGCTTATTTATTCACCAATTAGGTGTTGAGACAACTTTTCTAAATAGTGACGTTAAGAGAGAAATATTTGTGAAACAACCATTAGGTTTTTGATGATAATACAGCTAAAGTAGGAAAACTGATAAAGTCATTATACAGTTTGAGAGAAAGTCCGAGAGATTGGTATGAATGTTTCGATTATTATTTAACAAAATTAGGATTCAAAAGAAGCGAGAGTGATTATTGTTTATACACTAAGCACGAAGTAAATTACGATATTTACATAATTTTATTTGTAGATGATTTATTGATTTGTTGCCAAAATATTGTAATGCTAGAGAAAATAAAAAATAAAATGTCTGATTAATTTAGTATGCAAGATATGGTTAAAGTGAATACATATTTGGGTATAAATATAAATTATAGTCGTAAAAACGGTAAGATGACTTCAGATCAGACTGATTATATAAATTCGTTAGCTAGGAAATATAAGGTAAACAATGCAAAATTATTTCGAACACCTATGGAGCAGAACTTAAGTTCGCAACCCGCACAATCAGCTTCAACAGATTTGAGATACAGGAATTTAATTGGTGCTTTGTTATATGTTAGTTCGAGTACTAGATTGGATATAAGCTATAGTGTGAATTACCTCAGTCGTTTTCAGAATTGTTATGATGAAACACACTATAAGTATGCGTTGAGAGTTTTGAAATATTTATACTTAACTAAAGATTTAAAATTGACTTTTTGTAGAGATACTATTGCTGATTTAATTGATTGTTACGTTGATGCTGATTGTGCAGGTGATTAAGTAGATAGAAAATCTACAACTGGGTATGTTATAAGAACTTTTAGAAATGTTATTTATTGGAAATCGAGAAAACAGATTAGTGTAACTAAATCTTCGACAGCTGCTGAATATGTAGCTTTATCTGATTCTGTAAGTGAAGTGAAAGTGATTCTGAATTTGTTGAAAGATTTCGGAATCAAAGTGAAAAATTCAGTAAAAATTTACGAAGATAATTCGGGAGCTATTGCTATTGCTAATATGGGAATATAACAAAAAACTCTAAGTACATTGAAGTACATTATCATTTTGTGAATGAATGTTACGAAAAGGGAATAATTAATATTGTAAAAGTAGATTCAGATAAAAATATGGCCAACACATTAACGAAAGCGTTAAGTAGAATTAAGTTTGAAAAATTCCGTGAGAATTTGCGAATCGTTTAAAGTAAGATTGAAAAAAATTAGTATACTAATAAAATATTACTATGTGTGAACTGAGATAATTATCGATCCATTTATTTTATTTAATTTCGTTTGTTTGTTGATTTGTTTCACTACAAAATAATATCTCATATTTTTTATTAATTTAAAGTTATACTTAGTTTTATTTTTCAAAGTATATTAAAAACAAAACAAAACATTAATTTAAGAATATGATAAAATTTTGAAAAATTTTATTAGTTTATTTTTATTAATATTATTAATTAATATTATTTTATTAATATTATTTTATTTTTAAATTTACACATAAATATATAATGGATATATTTTTTTAACTTTATGTATGAAATTTATTAAAGGTCATTAAAAATTATCATGCGTTAAGTGAACTGACAGTTATTAAAAGTTAAGTTTTTATATGAACTTGGCTCTATTGTGTTGTCATGGATTTATAAATCCTTGACGTAATTATTTTTGAGGAATGAGATCTTCGTCTTTTTGGAACAACTACTTACGTAGTTGTCCCATCTCCTTGTAATCTGACTTTTAATGGGTGAATAAAAAAAAGTAGAGTAAAAGATAATTGAATGATTTTAGAAGTATTATTTATTAGGAATTTAAGAAGTGAAAGTTTACAATTTAATGATGAGTTTAATGTCCTGCGACAGAGTTAAAGATTACAATAAAAATACTTTACAAATTACCGGAGTGTCTGGGCGGTTCGAGTCTGCAGAAGGTTCTCTAGGGCTTCCGAGTCCTTATCCTACGGTGGTGGTGAAGGTGATATTACACTAACGGATCCTTGCCTGCTCCGGCTCTACTTGTCCAGGGGTGCTGTACGTGGCCTTAGATCACTTAACTAGCTCGCGATCAAATCACTCGAATGTTGGGGACAAGAGTGAGTTTGGGAGCGCGGCTAAGCAGTGGAAGGAAGCTACTTCGCTCCACCTGTTCCAGCAGAGCGGAGGTGTCAGCTAATAAATTGCTTAATTGCAATTTGCGCGGCCCCTTCCCTAACTTCTTTTAGGCGGATTCTAAGTAAGTCTGTTGCAATTTGGGAATATGGGATTGTTATGGAGATCGATACATGACATGCCTCCCCTCTTAGTCCATTGTTGCCCTCGACAATGCAGGGCTGGACGACTGTAGGAGTGCAGTCCTTGTATCGAAGATAGAAAAATGTATAATTTATTTTTTTTTTTTTTTTGAATAACTATTGATTAAGAATAGTTAGTTCACGTGGTAGCAATTTGAATGTAATTTCTACTCGATGTTCGAAGAGATCGATAATTTTTGAGTTGTTATAATTGTTGTATAACAATGATCACAGGGTGGGAAATAGTTGGTTGAAGGTGGGTAAGAATATTGTAATTTTTGAGTTAAAAGCCTGAAATTTTTTAAATTTTGAAATGAAAATTTCAAATAGCTAGTTGTTTTAGCTAAGTAGAAGTTTTTGTGTTGCTTGCGCAAGTCAAGTAACAGGGATTTATGTATGATAAAATAATTATTGCTGTATATTGCACGGTTATTGGGCGCTGAAGCAGAAAATTCTGTATGGATTGGTTAATATTTGGAATGGGAAGTTGCATCGACGTTGTAACGGCTAGCGCGTTGATTAAATTCAAATTTGGCGCTAACTGTTATGGAACGCAGATGCGGATCGGTAAGTCAGGTGATGACGAGATCTACCAATCAGCATTACTCTAAGTTTAGCGCTTGGCGCGATCACACGTGTATCCGAGAGCAAATATAGAATTTACTTTTTTGTGTTGTTAGATAACTTTATTGGAGTGTGTTAGATAAAGTTATCAGTGAGAAGTTGTGTAGATTTTCCTGTGATCCAGTTGTCATTGGATCGGAGCGGGGAAGGCGAACATCTCACGGAAAGTCAGCGTGCGGCCTTGGAAGGCATTGTCGTCTTGTGTGAAGCCATTCGGGCTAGTTGTAATTATTATAATTATTGTTACATCAAGCGAAGGTGCACCTGCTAGAAAAGTAAGTCCGCGTAGCGGTTGGACATTGTATGTTTGCTTGTGTGATGGTTAGAGTCAGAGTGTGTGCGAAGTACAGGAAGTACTTAGATTTTTGTATCGGAGTTAGTCCAAGCCTTTGTTCTTTTGGCGCGCTGCAGCAAGCAGACGAGCGCGAGTGAGTGTGTGTGTGTCGGTGTGTTGATAGCGACCACAACACAGACGACGAACTTTATTTTTGTAGAATCAATTTTCGTCGACTTAAGATTTCGAGTCATTCGGGTTGGATTGTTTGTAAACAATCAGATAGAATTAATTTGGAATATTATGTAAATTTTTGATTCATTTATTTTTCTTGTTAATTAAAATTATTAAAATTTACATTTTATCATTAATTTAATTATCCCGTGTTCCTGCGATCGGTCCACGTAAACTCACGCCACTACCGACGAAGGAGAGCAGCCGCGCCGCGTAATAAAAACATTAGTTCGCGTACGCGTCTTCCCCCCTCTTTTCAGGTATTGAAGAAAAATCGACGGATTGTCGTGTGCACAGAAAGTGCATTTTGTCATCAGGCCGGAGGAGTGCGGACGACGATCGCCGCGGGTTCTCGTGTTCAATCACGATCCTCCGAGGAATTAAATTCCTTAATTCGAGCCCTGTGACATATATTTATTCATTAATTGTCAAGAGTGAGGGAAGTTCACAGTTTTCGCCGTGATTTTAAGTTCGCTAATTAGTTTAGTCAAAAGTATTTATAACGTTCGATGAAAATTCTGTAATGTATATGATAGTTGTTGCGGATTTACTGCTTCATTAATTTTATTTTTATTTGCCGGATTAAAAGCTGGTAGGGGAGGGTTGTCAAATAAATTGAGTAGACCATTAATTTAGTTTATTTGAATTTTATTCTCTAAGAATATATTATTATTTACAAAAAAAGGTTCAAGTTTAATAACTTTTATTAAATCTCTTAATAATTAATCAACAAGTATGAAATTTAAGTAGTTAATGCGTATTGACAGATTAATAAGTTTGATGTTGATAACATGAGCTCATTACCATAAAATAGAATAAGACAAATCATCAAAGTATAAAATAATTTAATTATAAATTATGGAGAATCACTATTGAGCCAGGTCCAGTTGAAATGTAAAATGAGATAAAATGAATCAGTGTACTATACTTAAGAGAACTCTAATCCAGAAGGTTAAGTTGAATTTAATGAATTAATGCAAATGAGCTGAGAATGAGCTTGAGAGAGAGAATAATAACTGATTAAAGAAAGAAACTGAGATATGAGAATATGTTGAATTGAGAATTGCCAGCATTAATTTCCGTGTAAAGAAACTTAACTAATTTGAGAAATCGCCTAGTCAAAACTCTTGACGAATTTGATTATATTAATTCAAACCATAAATACGAGTTTTGCTTGAGTACAGTTGAAATAAACAAAGCAACAGAGAATGGCCTTGAAAAGGGTAGAAAAGAAAATGGCTGCGTGTAAGACAGCACAAAGAAAAGAGAGAGAGAGCAAGAGAATGCACAGTAATTTTATTGATTTTCTGGCTGTGAGAAGGGCAATGTAAAAGCACCGGTAAATTATTGTTAAGGTAAAGATGCCAATTATGATTACAAAAATCGCTACTTTTCAGCATTTTGAATTTTATTGAAAAAACAAAGCATATTAGACTAAATCTTTTTTTACATACTTAAATTTTAGGTTCTTAGGAACTTAAATAAATTTTTTTTATATGATAATTGTATTTATTTATTGAATAATTAATGTTTAAAGTCAAGACCTTTTATGCCTCCGTTTAAAGTCAAGGCCCCAGTTTATTAGACAACTTCAGCTTTGGCCCCAGTTTATGGAACACTTTTACACGTGAAATCCCGTCTGTGACTTAAGTGCCCCAGTTGATGGAACGGAATCGTCAAAATTCGAGGGTTTCATCACTCTCAAACACGAACAAATTAAAAATCTAACATGAAAATTAGATAAACCGTTCCATCAACTGGGGTATGTAAATCACAGACTGAATTTTACGTGTAAAAGTGTTTCATAAACTGGGGCCAAAGCTGAAGTTGTCTCATAAACTGGGGTCAAAAGGTCTTGTCTTTAAACATTAATTATTCAATAAATAAATACAATTTTCATATAAAAAAAATTTATTAAAGTTCATAAGACCCTAAAATTTAAGTATGTAAAAAAAGATTTACTCTAACATGCTTTGTTTTTTCAATAAAATTCAAAATGCTGAAAAGTAGCGATTTTTGTGATCATAATTGGCATCTTTACCTTACCGGTTCTGAGCGAAATACCTGAAGATGCCACGCCGTGAAAGCTCTCCTTGCTGAGCAATTAACCCAAGAATTGAATTGAGCCGAGCCGTTTGAGTTAATTGAAGATCAAATGTCTCCCGAGTTGAGCCAACACTAAGTAGATGATTCGTCGAGTTGACTGTACTGATGAGATGACTACGTTGAGGATGATGAGAAAGAGTCACGAGAAAGAACCAAGAGAAACCCGAGAAGTTTCACAAAATGGCGAGTGAAACCGTCTATTCACGAGCGTTGTCTTGAAGAGAGAGAGAGAGGCCCGAGCGTAACAGTCAAGTCATAAGTAAATGTAAACACGGATATTGATTTGAACTTAAATTATGAGAGTTTTCTTATTTACATTAAAAGGTGTGAGCGTTGGTCGAGTAGCAGCAGAGAGTGGCCTTGAAAATAGAGAGAGCTAGCCCGATAGAGAGAGAGAGAGAGAGAGAAAATGGCCGAAATGGCTACGTGCTTGTGCACATTGAGATAGACGAAATCAGCACAGAGTCGTAAATTCTGTGCTAGAGAAAATGAAAAGTGAGAAGGGGCAAGGAAATGACTGTTCCTTGCACCTGAATACCTGGAGATGTTCGATGAGTGAGGATTGTCCTTGAACCAGACAAATTCTCCGTAGACCACCGGTGAAGAGTAGCTGGTACACGTGGTAATGGCGCGGCTTCGAGGTTGTTGATGATCACAGAATTACTGTCTGTGATCGTTCGGATGAGCTGGTGCACGGTGAAAAGGCAGGTTCCGGGACTACCTGGTGAAAAAGGCGATGAGAAGAGCCGTTGAGAAGAACCGTGAAAAAGCCGGGAGAACTCTCTGCTGCACACACACACACTTGAGCACCAAAACCAGAAGCCAGCATGCGAGGCCTGTGGCAGCAGCAACGGCGACAGCGGTACTGCCCAGCACTACGGCGCGCGGGAGTGAGAATTGGGACTAAAGTCCCCGCCTAGACTCATAGATGGAGCCATGCAGTCTATCAATTTAAAGTTGAGCGAATGAGCCGAAATATTTACGAGCGAATTGTGGTCCACTCCGTAACAATAGTATTGAGCGCAACGGGTTTGAAGATACATTTTAAATTTTAGTTCTGATTTTCACAGTCGCTGTCAAAATAAATAAAAAAGTAAAATTACGTAATATTATCAATAAAGAATTATTCTTTATGTTTCTAAACGATTTGTAGTTTTAATTTGTCATTGTTTAACTCGCTATAAATTTCTCATTCAATCTAAATAATTTGTCTTAGTGTTTTTATAATTTTCAATATGTTTAAATTTTTGCACTCAAAAAAAAATTGTATAAATTAGCAGGAAGTTTCGGTGAAATCAGTACTTATAACGCTCCGTTATATAAAAAAAGTAAATGATGCAAAATTTTAGCTGAATTATTAGTAATCAAATGATCGATCTGTAGATACGATATAGTGATTTTGTTTTGTTTTGACTGATTTAGACTGAGTTTTGCTTCAATTGGTCGAAAATTGTTAAATAAGTTTCCAAATTTATTTGATAGAATTTTTGAGTTTAATGTATAGAATTATATCATTCATTAATTGACGTAACTTAGATTTTCACGATAAGTATTTATAGAAGGTCAAGGGTAGTTTATTAAATAAAATGCAAAATTTGGGGTTGGAAATCAGTAAAATTCAAGACTTTATTCTTGGTGAGACACGAGGAGGAGTATGACTGCTCTCAACGAGCTGTTAAAGCAGACTGACTGGCCCTTGGGCCTGCAGAGCTAAACTGCAGCAGCAGTGCAGCTCTGCTGCAAAACATGAGGAAAACACATGTACTTGTTTTTCCCAAGAAGGGAAAAAGCATCCCTTCTTGCGTCGAAAAGAGAAATCAGGAGCGGAGACGTTTTACGATCCCCAGATGCGCGCGCGACCTTCGGGCAGGTTTGGGTCGGTGTGACACCTTGGTAAGTTACCAGATAAGCCACCTGGTGTATTTGGTGTTTTAAGTGTATCATGGCACGTTATGGACAATGGTGAATGTCGGAGAGAAAAATGTAAACGACATAAATGAATGGAAAATGAAAAAAGAAGTGAGGATAATAAATTAACAAAACAGGTTGGTAAGATGTTATTTACGCAAAATTAAAAAAAAAAAAGAAATATATTAGTAAAAAAGTATGTGTAAATATTAATATAACCTCTTTGAGGTTAAAAGTGACGTTGTTTATCTGATTGTGTGAAATAATTAAAATTTTATTTTAAATCAAGTACATTGAAAGAATCGATCTTTATTGGAAGAAACAGGCTAAGAGAGGACAGAATAAAGGATTTCTCCAAAAGAAGAAGTAAAAGTGAGTAGTTAAAATAAATAATAAACACACATACACACATACATTTATTTATGTGTGTTTGCAAAAAAATTAGATGAATGAAAAAATTATGTTGTTTACCAGAATATTAAAAAATCAAATTAGAGAATTTGAGTTACCAACCATAAATGGTCATGCATTGTGAATTATAATAAAATTGTAATTAACTTTGAAAATTTTAACTAAAATCATCTGCCTAATCTATAGAATTATAAAATAAACTGATACTTTTAAAAAAAAACATGTGTCGTTACTGCTTATGTAACTTGCAAGGCAGCTGATGGGATGTTAACCCATTAAGTCCGAGGATTTTTTGAATTTTTGGTTGTGTTTGAGCTGGGAAATCTTAGGGAAAACTGTGAAAAATGTATACCTGAATACCCTATCCCCCTATTTTCAAGTATGCCCTACACGATGGTATAGTTCAAAAAAGTCAAAAAGCCGCATAATGTTTTGGAGCAAACTCAGGATGCGTACGATAATATTTATATATACCGCGTTAATTCATATGTGCGCGCCAAAACTCATTCGCATCATGCAGAGATTGTTGCACACGCACGTGCATAATTTAGTTTAACTTGTAGCTTAATTAATAATAAACGTTAAAATGTTTTTTATTAATTAGTACACCGACTGCCTGGCTATACGAGTTTTGTCCGGAGGGCGGAGGAACCATCTAAAAAATGTCCAATTGCGCCGCATTGTATTATATTTAGTTATGCCCGAGAATGAGGGGGGCGGACTCGGAATAAATGGTAACACTTTATTGAATCTTCAATTTTTTGATTCAAATTAAGATATATATTAAGAAGTTTTTTTAAAAATAATTCACTGGAAATAAAATACCTAAGCTACCTCCTTGTTTATACATAAAAAAATTCGAGGAAGAATATATAACGACACTGTATAAGCTGACTTAAATAACAAAAGCTGTTTTTGCTGTAAAAGTTATAAAAATTAAAGTAAGAAGTGTATAATAAAAAAATGTTTTAAAATAATTACTGTCTTTTTTTTAATCCGATCACTCGTTATACTTTTAACTTACAGAAGTTTAAAATATTTATTTTAATCCGCTATATTTTGAAAAGTTCAATACTATACATTTCAATAACACAAAAAAAAATTTGCACTCTAAAGATTCGGTTATCAAAAACTTTTTGTATTAAAGTACAAATACAATTCAGTTCACAGTTTTTATGGTACTTGTTTCAAATTTAATCTGTGAAATTACCATTTCTTTAAACGAAATAAATATTTTGATAATATAGCATTTCCAGGCTCTGCAACAAAATTTTTCTACTGCAACTTGTTTACGTTATTCGTAATACTAATCATTAATAAAACAAACAATTATAACGATTTCATATGCATGACGCATATATATTTCCATACATATAAATATTATCGTACGGATCCTGAGTTTGCTCCAAAACATTATGCGGCTTAAGTGCAAATCCTACCGGGAGGCAGGTTCAACCTGCCTCTACGTAGGATTGTCCCTCTCCTACTGCGCACTGGTTCATTCTGTCAAGACGCTGGCTTTATTTACCAGTAAATGAAAAAAAGTGTAAAGTAATACATGCATTGAGTGTGAACCTTACAATGAAAATACCAAATTGCGAAGAGTGTATACCTTCTGATTTTCATAAAACTATTCTTCAAATTTTGAGTCAGTTGCCCGAGAGTAAGTGTTCCAGGTATTATTTTTATTATAGAAAAAATATGTGTACAGTACAGGAAAAATCATTGATTTACAAAAGATACATTCTACAGTATTAAATTAAAAATCAAACTCGTCCATTTGATCATAGCTCCTTTTTCTACCTGCACTAACGACATTAGACCATACCCCCTTTTCTAAGTGTTTCAGCATGTGATACAGATCCACGAGCATGGCGCTCCTTTCGTTACTCAAACGATTTCTTGGCTTTGTATGAACGTGTGTCTACATTGAGAAGAATGATTCTAGCATAGCAGTAGATGCTGGGATCAGCATAATTTGTACGCATAGTGGCGCTAGGCTAGGGTTAATAAGTTTTTTGATATTCCAAAAAGCTACTGTATCTGAACAGTTAGCTGCTACAGGATCATCGTGCATCATACTGCTTATATATGTTTCCAACTCTTCTCGTCCTCTGACATTTAAATTATCATTTATAAAGTTTATGGCTCGATCGGACTGGTTATCATCAAGTCGAACTCCTTTATAAAGATGGTGGATAAAATTGGAAGCGTAAGCAACATCAGGAACGGCAAGATTAATACGTTCTTGAATTTCTCTTTCATATTCGTCTGTTGGCAACGTCAGACTTAACCAGCGTTCAGTCGCATCTGCTATGTTAACGCGGGGAGTTTGACAATAATTTATTAGTTTGCATATTGGATTAAGTGTTCTCATCCAAACACCAAGTTCTCGTTCAAATTCTACACTATTAATTAATGTTTTTATGTCTTCGGGAATGTCATTTTCTTGGTCAGCAACGTCTCTCATGACTTCCAAATTTTTCAGAATGCTGTCGCAGGTATGTCTTACGTATCCGAACCTCGTATCTGGATAGTTTTTGATCTTAGTTCCTCCCAAATCAAAAACCAATGATGCTTTTTTGGGATTGCTGAATGTGGTAGCAACGTCACGAGTTTTTAAAAAAAAATCGTCACCAACAATTTTTTTGATTAAAAGATTAGCTGAGTGGCTACTGCAGGTAGCTTGAAGTAAAGGCATGGATCTTATGCGCAGGCAAATGAATTCATCACTTGCCAAACGTGCTCCGCATTTCATCGGGCTGTCTTTGTCAGATATCACACCACAAACGCTAGTCTGATATTTTTCTTGCGCAAGCTTGACTGCGGCAACAATTTGTGTCTTCACGTAATCTCCGTCTTCCTTTTAACTTGTGTAATCATGAAAAGTAAGGAAAACTTGATGAACTCTATGATTTTGAAGAGTAAAGACCAAAAATTTTCTCTTAATAACTTTATTTTCCCATCCGTCAAGTAATAATATACTAAATGTGTCACTGAGTAATCTTTTCTTTTCTCTTTCTAGATCTTTCCTCAGTTTGGGCAGCACAAATCTTGGAAGGGTTTTCCTGTCAGGCAGATTGTAGTCAAATTTAGTTGGATCTAATTGACAAAGTTTTTTAACCAAATTTTTGAAATACTTGCTATCTATAAAGAAATTGCTATCAATCAAAAGAAATTGAAGCAGAGCTGAGAAATTCTCCAACTGTTTTATCTAGCAAATTTTTTATTTGTTCTCCATTTAAATCGTTGATATTGTCGATTTCATCAGATTGATATAAAGCTTCATAGTTCTCTGGTCCATTCAATTCGTCCAGGTTATTTAAATTATCCAAGTGCTGTACCAAATTGTCGTAGTTATTCTGTGCGTTTTCCATGAGTTCCATGTCGTCTGCCATCATTATGGAGCTGAAATAAAAATGAACACATCATTGTTAATAATTAGTTTTAATAATCATTGATCATTAAAAGAAATTATTTGCACATAAAATATACAAAATACAAATGATTTTTACAAAATTTTTAATCCAACACCTTAAATTATAAATAAGCTCATAAAAAATTTTAAACACATACAGTAATGACTGCATTTGTACACTGAAACTGTAACAAAAGTAATCTGTATGATATTATCTAAAGATCCACATTTGTACTTATTAACATGCATACATTAGAAAAAAAAAAATTGTTTACCAAATATCTTTCTAACACTAAAAATGTATGTAGGGAAAATTTTGTGTAAAAAAGATGTAAGTTCTGATTAGAGCAGTATGCAAGAGCCACATAGCTAGATTTAATTTATAAAAAAGTATTTGTTTTCTTTGTCTTAAAATTTTATTATTCTGACTTAATATTCAATTTTAAGCGACATTATTTTTAACTATAGAACTTGCTTGCTTAAAAATACATTTAAAACAGCTGCTAATGGTATTTGATAAATATTTGCTCTTTTTAGCATAGCATTTCACTGTTATACATATTAAGAAGCCATTATTTAAAGATAATTACATCAAGTACGCAACTATTGTTATTTGCATAGAAAAAAAAGTATATATTTTACTTGTTATTTACAAACAATTCTCAAATGAAATGAATCTGATTTATAAAAATTTAAAATCTTGTATTGACAAATTTAAAAAACAATTTTTGATTTAATTTTTTTTTTCAACCTTAAAATAGAATAAGATTATTGCATTAACACTCAATGACATTAATGTACCTTGAACTGTTGGTTAACTTTTCTAATTTATCAAGGTATTTTGTTGTGAAATTTCACAAAAATCTAAACCAAACTTTCTGACTTGCTTGCATCGCTTTCTTTTTTTATCATTTTTAATTAGTAAAAGCCTTTTAACCCATTAAGTCCGAGGATTTTTTGAATTTTTGGTTGTGTTTGAGCTGGGAAATCTTAGGGAAAACTGTGAAAAATGTATACCTGAATACCCTATCCCCCTATTTTCAAGTATGCCCTACACGATGGTATAGTTCAAAAAAGTCAAAAATTCGATTTTCATTTGTTTATAAACAAATTAAAAAAAAAAACAAGATTTTTTTTGCACTTTTTTTTTTTTAATCGAAAAATTGAGTGGTTAAAAAATTTTTTACACACTTTAGAATATCATCACGGGTGATCACGCATTTCAAAGTTTCCAAATCTTCTTGAAAATTGTAGCTGCGATTTTTGTAAACAAAATGGCGGCCAAAACACTGCGAAGAAAAAATTCGTAAAGCAGCCGAAGGCGGAACCAACATCGAAAAACTTATTTTGCTCAAAAATATTTATTGAAAAAGCATAAAAAGTCTTTGAAATGTTAATTGTTAATATTTTTATCATTTCAATTGCATATATGCGAGTATTGGGCCCAATAGGGAGGGACCCAAAAATAAACATTGAGAAATCGAAAAATAAAAAATACTAACTTATTCTACGTAAAATTATAAGAACAAAATATACTTGGTGTTTTTTTTATTGGGGCCACTATTTTTTCATAAAACTTCGTTGAAGTTGGGACTATCAACCAATTGAGTCCAAGGATTTTTTGAATTTTTGGTTGTGTTTGAGCTGGGAAATCTTGGGGAAATCTTGGGGAAAATGTATACCTGAATACCCTACCCCCCTATTTTCAAGTATGCCCTGCACGATGGTGTAGTTTAAAAAAGTCAAAAATTCGATTTTCATTTGTTTATAAACAAATTAAAAAAAAAAACAAGATTTTTTTTGCACTTTTTTTTTCTAATCGAAAAATTGAGTGGTTAAAAAATTTTTTACACACTTTAGAATATCATCACGGGTGATCACGCATTTCAAAGTTTCCAAATCTTCTTGAAAATTGTAGCTGCGATTTTTCTAAACAAAGTGGCGGCCAAAAAACTACGACGTAAAAATTCGTAAAGCAGCCGAAGGCGGAACCAACATCGAAAAACTTATTTCGCTCAAAAACGAGGCCTTCAGATGTATTTATTTATTTATTTATTTATTTATGTTATTTATTTATTAGATTATTTGATTTTTCTGTTAAAAAAATAAATTAATAAATAAATACTTGAATTTTTATTTATTTCCTTTTTTTGTTATGCAGTGTCAAACTGAATACGAAATATATGTTCAATAAAAATAGCCTGCGTATTTTATAATTATTAGAAATACAATTTTGTTATGCAGAAGAAGAGAAAGTAAGAAAGAACAACGGATTCATTGATGCTGTTAAAGCTTTTGCCAGGTGTATACGAGTATAGCTGAAAGGCATAGAGTCTGCTTCATAATCCCCACTTCATGGGTTCGAACCTTGCTTACGAAAATTAAAAACTCAAAATTATTGCCATAAATAAAAAAAAAATACAAGAAATGTAACGTACAATATATTTTATTTTTTTACATTTTATTACATTATGTTTTTGTAAAAATTAATAAAATTTTGAATGTAGTCATTCTAGTTGGGCAAAAACTAATTGAAGAGAAAACTAAATGAACAGAATATTTTTAATGTTTGCAGATATTTCCAATAATTTATATATTTATAAAAAATAATAATTTATTTCGAAAAAAAAAATAAAAATGAAAAAACATTTTTTATAAATGACAATGGTGAAAATTCTTATCATCTGCTAGGGTAAACATGCTTCATAACGAAAAGAGTCCGCTAGGTGGCGTCACGTTTAAACAACATACTAATAAATTAGGTGAAAAAAGAATATAAACAATGGTTGGTTTGATGACATTTTTACCCTGGCAGATGATAAGTTCCACCAGGGGAGCTGCTCAAAGACTGTGGCTGATAATTTTAGCGAATTTCAAGCTAGTCCAGACTACAAATAAATAAATAAATTGAAAAAATTTTGAAATCTGTTCAATTTTTAGTGATTGAATAATTTCAAACTTTTCAATATGCGACCAAAGCGACCTAGACCAGCTAAACCTCCTGATACTGATTCTGAATCAGAATATTTCAGTTCTGATGAAGATAACGAACGATATTGCATACCTGATCCAAATTATTCTGGAGATGAAAGCGAAGGCTCAGGAGCTGAAGAAAGCGACGACTGTACAAACGATTCTCAAAATGATAAAACTTCACAAAAAACTTATTCTCAAGCATCAAAAAATTATGTTAGCAATAACAGTCGTTTGGAGGATAAATACGTTTATGAGTGGGTCGAGGGAGAACAAATTTATCCACAAAACGTTGAAAATAGTTGCCAAATGTCTGATGCTAACAAAAAAAAAATAAAAAGTATGAATTGTGTTGAACTATTTGAAACTTTTTTTTCAGATAGTATAAAAAATCACATAATTATGTGTACTCGAGCAAACGGGTATGAACTAACGATGGGTGAACTTAACGTTTTTATAGGTATTTTAATTGCATCAGCCTACAATTCGCGAAAATCTTACAAACACTACTGGTCAAATGATCCTTTTTTGTCATTTGAGCCAGTAAAAGCGGCTATGGCTCGCGATAAATTTCAGCAAATAAAATCAAACATCAAATATTCTAAACCTGCAGATGAAAATGAAAATGATTTTGGATGGCGTGTACGTACAATTATTGATTTATTCAGGGAAAACATCCAGCAATTTGGATATTTTCAAGCTGCAATGGCCGTTGACGAGATGATGGCCAAGTTTTATGGTAGAACTATTCTGAAACAATTCATAAAAGGGAAGCCCATTAGATTTGGCTTGAAATTTTGGGGTCTTTGCACTCCTGATGGCTATTTACTTGAGTTTGATTTGTACTGTGGTAAAAACTCTGCAATAGCTGACAATAAACTTGAAAAATGTTCTTTAGGTACTCGTGTTGTTATGAGTTTGCTTCAGCACTTTTTTTCAAACGTAACTTTTAGGAAACTGCCTCTTTATCATTTATACATGGACAATTTATTTACTAGTTTTGATCTTGTTTTACATTTAAAAAACTTAGGGGTTCGTTCGACTGGTACTATCCGAGAAAATCGTGTAAAGGAAAAAAATGTTATTCCTAAAAAGTCACCGAAAGGTACAGTTGCAGTGAAATACGAAAAAAGTAGTGGTATAAATTACATTACATTGCAGGACTCTAAACCAGTGTCGATGGTTTCTACTGCTGCTGGTGTCACACCCACATACACAGCGAAAAGGAGGAGCAAAGAAAAAAAAGAAAAAGAAGAAATTGCTTTCCCTAATGCATTCCAACTTTATAATAAAAATATGGGTGGCGTTGACGTTCATGATGGACGTTGTAACTACGCTATGCCTTGCATAAGGTCTAAAAAGTGGACGTGGATCGTTTTTATTCGTCTTATTCAAGCGTCAATAGCTAATGCAGTTGTTCTTTCGAACTATGTTCACGGCAAGGAAACTAAAAAATCAAGTTCGCTTGACTTTATGATGGCAATTTCCAAGCATTATCTTTCAAAGGAAAAGTCTACTAGAGGCAATCACCAAATTTTGACTAAAGAAAAACTAAGAAAATGTTGCTTCTGTCCCATTAGGACACGTTTGTACTGTGAAAAGTGCAGCTTATCTATTTGTCAAAATTGCGTTCCTAAAAATAATCATTAAATTTATTGTAGTCTAAAAGTTTTCATAATTTCTAAGAAAGTTTCATTGTTGAACTAAAAAATTATTTTTATAAAAAAATTGATAAAAAAAAAAAAAAAAAAAAAAAAAAAATTCGAAAAACACAAAAAAAGTATAAAAGTAATAAAAAAAAAAAAAAAAAAAAAGACACTTTGTTTCATCAACCTCCGCGTGGTAGGTGTTGGGCAACGTTATGTTTTGTATTTTATAAGTGTAACGGCTAAGAGATGAAATTTACAATTTGACGAGTTATTGTTACTTTTTAAAAATTTTCTATACATTTTTATAATTTTTGATTGAGAGAGATTGGTAAAGACTATTATTGCTACAGAAAATTCATAATTTATTATTTTTACATATAAATGAAGTCTAAATCTGTAAATCTGTACACGGCCGTTGGCTAAAGCAGCAAAGAGCCAGTTTAGCAATGCTTAGATCGTTGTTCGAATCCCGCTCACGGCGAGTATTCAGAAAAAGCGCAGATACAGTTGTAAACTGTAAAAGTCGTAATAAAAATTTCTCAGAGGCGTTGACTTCGTGGTGATTGAAAAAAAAAATTTCATCCTTAGGCTATAAAAAATTTTTTTTTTTTTTCAACTCTCAATCTGCCAATTTTTCTTTATATCTGATGAAATATTTCTTTATAAAAGATTTGATTTATGGATATAATTGAACAAAATTTTCTTGTAATTTTTTCTAGCCTGCATCTATGATAATTTTAGTCTGATCGCTTTTTACTAAAAGTTAATTTTTCTTATAGTTTTTTATTCAGTTCAGACCAATATTTGGTGAAGTATATCCTTTCAAAAAGGTGTATTTGAAAGTAGAAAAAAAAAAAAAGATTTAAAGTCATTGGAAGACGAATTTTTTTTTTTTTTTTGGATTTACAATTTTTTTCTGTATTTGAGATACTTTTTGCTCTAAGCGGGATTTGAACCCATGGACTTGTGATTACGAAGCAGACTCTATGCCTTTCAGCTATAGTCGTATACACCTGGCAAAAGCTTTAACAGCATCAATGAATCCGTTGTTCTTTCTTACTTTCTCTTCTTCTGCATAACAAAATTGTATTTCTAATAATTATAAAATACGCAGGCTATTTTTATTGAACATATATTTCGTATTCAGTTTGACACTGCATAACAAAAAAAGGAAACAAATAAAAATTCAAGTATTTATTTATTTATTTATTTTTTTTTTTAAAGAAAAATCAAGTAATCTAATAAATAAATAACATAAATAAATAAATAAATACATCTGAAGGCCTCGTTTTTGAGCGAAATAAGTTTTTCGATGTTGGTTCCGCCTTCGGCTGCTTTACGAATTTTTACGTCGTAGTTTTTTGGCCGCCACTTTGTTTAGAAAAATCGCAGCTACAATTTTCAAGAAGATTTGGAAACTTTGAAATGCGTGATCACCCGTGATGATATTCTAAAGTGTGTAAAAAATTTTTTAACCACTCAATTTTTCGATTAGAAAAAAAAAGTGCAAAAAAAATCTTGTTTTTTTTTTTTAATTTGTTTATAAACAAATGAAAATCGAATTTTTGACTTTTTTAAACTACACCATCGTGCAGGGCATACTTGAAAATAGGGGGGTAGGGTATTCAGGTATACATTTTCCCCAAGATTTCCCCAAGATTTCCCAGCTCAAACACAACCAAAAATTCAAAAAATCCTTGGACTCAATTGGTTGATAGTCCCAACTTCAACGAATTTTTATGAAAAAATAGTGGCCCCAATAAAAAAAACACCAAGTATATTTTGTTCTTATAATTTTACGTAGAATAAGTTAGTATTTTTTATTTTTCGATTTCTCAATGTTTATTTTTGGGTCCCTCCCTATTGGGCCCAATACTCGCATATATGCAATTGAAATGATAAAAATATTAACAATTAACATTTCAAAGACTTTTTATGCTTTTTCAATAAATATTTTTGAGCAAAATAAGTTTTTCGATGTTGGTTCCGCCTTCGGCTGCTTTACGAATTTTTTCTTCGCAGTGTTTTGGCCGCCATTTTGTTTACAAAAATCGCAGCTACAATTTTCAAGAAGATTTGGAAACTTTGAAATGCGTGATCACCCGTGATGATATTCTAAAGTGTGTAAAAAATTTTTTAACCACTCAATTTTTCGATTAAAAAAAAAAAAGTGCAAAAAAAATCTTGTTTTTTTTTTTAATTTGTTTATAAACAAATGAAAATCGAATTTTTGACTTTTTTGAACTATACCATCGTGTAGGGCATACTTGAAAATAGGGGGATAGGGTATTCAGGTATACATTTTTCACAGTTTTCCCTAAGATTTCCCAGCTCAAACACAACCAAAAATTCAAAAAATCCTCGGACTTAATGGGTTAAAAGGCTTTTACTAATTAAAAATGATAAAAAAAGAAAGCGATGCAAGCAAGTCAGAAAGTTTGGTTTAGATTTTTGTGAAATTTCACAACAAAATACCTTGATAAATTAGAAAAGTTAACCAACAGTTCAAGGTACATTAATGTCATTGAGTGTTAATGCAATAATCTTATTCTATTTTAAGGTTGAAAAAAAAAATTAAATCAAAAATTGTTTTTTAAATTTGTCAATACAAGATTTTAAATTTTTATAAATCAGATTCATTTCATTTGAGAATTGTTTGTAAATAACAAGTAAAATATATACTTTTTTTTCTATGCAAATAACAATAGTTGCGTACTTGATGTAATTATCTTTAAATAATGGCTTCTTAATATGTATAACAGTGAAATGCTATGCTAAAAAGAGCAAATATTTATCAAATACCATTAGCAGCTGTTTTAAATGTATTTTTAAGCAAGCAAGTTCTATAGTTAAAAATAATGTCGCTTAAAATTGAATATTAAGTCAGAATAATAAAATTTTAAGACAAAGAAAACAAATACTTTTTTATAAATTAAATCTAGCTATGTGGCTCTTGCATACTGCTCTAATCAGAACTTACATCTTTTTTACACAAAATTTTCCCTACATACATTTTTAGTGTTAGAAAGATATTTGGTAAACAATTTTTTTTTTTCTAATGTATGCATGTTAATAAGTACAAATGTGGATCTTTAGATAATATCATACAGATTACTTTTGTTACAGTTTCAGTGTACAAATGCAGTCATTACTGTATGTGTTTAAAATTTTTTATGAGCTTATTTATAATTTAAGGTGTTGGATTAAAAATTTTGTAAAAATCATTTGTATTTTGTATATTTTATGTGCAAATAATTTCTTTTAATGATCAATGATTATTAAAACTAATTATTAACAATGATGTGTTCATTTTTATTTCAGCTCCATAATGATGGCAGACGACATGGAACTCATGGAAAACGCACAGAATAACTACGACAATTTGGTACAGCACTTGGATAATTTAAATAACCTGGACGAATTGAATGGACCAGAGAACTATGAAGCTTTATATCAATCTGATGAAATCGACAATATCAACGATTTAAATGGAGAACAAATAAAAAATTTGCTAGATAAAACAGTTGGAGAATTTCTCAGCTCTGCTTCAATTTCTTTTGATTGATAGCAATTTCTTTATAGATAGCAAGTATTTCAAAAATTTGGTTAAAAAACTTTGTCAATTAGATCCAACTAAATTTGACTACAATCTGCCTGACAGGAAAACCCTTCCAAGATTTGTGCTGCCCAAACTGAGGAAAGATCTAGAAAGAGAAAAGAAAAGATTACTCAGTGACACATTTAGTATATTATTACTTGACGGATGGGAAAATAAAGTTATTAAGAGAAAATTTTTGGTCTTTACTCTTCAAAATCATAGAGTTCATCAAGTTTTCCTTACTTTTCATGATTACACAAGTTAAAAGGAAGACGGAGATTACGTGAAGACACAAATTGTTGCCGCAGTCAAGCTTGCGCAAGAAAAATATCAGACTAGCGTTTGTGGTGTGATATCTGACAAAGACAGCCCGATGAAATGCGGAGCACGTTTGGCAAGTGATGAATTCATTTGCCTGCGCATAAGATCCATGCCTTTACTTCAAGCTACCTGCAGTAGCCACTCAGCTAATCTTTTAATCAAAAAAATTGTTGGTGACGATTTTTTTTTAAAAACTCGTGACGTTGCTACCACATTCAGCAATCCCAAAAAAGCATCATTGGTTTTTGATTTGGGAGGAACTAAGATCAAAAACTACCCAGATACGAGGTTCGGATACGTAAGACATACCTGCGACAGCATTCTGAAAAATTTGGAAGTCATGAGAGACGTTGCTGACCAAGAAAATGACATTCCCGAAGACATAAAAACATTAATTAATAGTGTAGAATTTGAACGAGAACTTGGTGTTTGGATGAGAACACTTAATCCAATATGCAAACTAATAAATTATTGTCAAACTCCCCGCGTTAACATAGCAGATGCGACTGAACGCTGGTTAAGTCTGACGTTGCCAACAGACGAATATGAAAGAGAAATTCAAGAACGTATTAATCTTGCCGTTCCTGATGTTGCTTACGCTTCCAATTTTATCCACCATCTTTATAAAGGAGTTCGACTTGATGATAACCAGTCCGATCGAGCCATAAACTTTATAAATGATAATTTAAATGTCAGAGGACGAGAAGAGTTGGAAACATATATAAGCAGTATGATGCACGATGATCCTGTAGCAGCTAACTGTTCAGATACAGTAGCTTTTTGGAATATCAAAAAACTTATTAACCCTAGCCTAGCGCCACTATGCGTACAAATTATGCTGATCCCAGCATCTACTGCTATGCTAGAATCATTCTTCTCAATGTAGACACACGTTCATACAAAGCCAAGAAATCGTTTGAGTAACGAAAGGAGCGCCATGCTCGTGGATCTGTATCACATGCTGAAACACTTAGAAAAGGGGGTATGGTCTAATGTCGTTAGTGCAGGTAGAAAAAGGAGCTATGATCAAATGGACGAGTTTGATTTTTAATTTAATACTGTAGAATGTATCTTTTGTAAATCAATGATTTTTCCTGTACTGTACACATATTTTTTCTATAATAAAAATAATACCTGGAACACTTACTCTCGGGCAACTGACTCAAAATTTGAAGAATAGTTTTATGAAAATCAGAAGGTATACACTCTTCGCAATTTGGTATTTTCATTGTAAGGTTCACACTCAATGCATGTATTACTTTACACTTTTTTTCATTTACTGGTAAATAAAGCCAGCGTCTTGACAGAATGAACCAGTGCGCAGTAGGAGAGGGACAATCCTACGTAGAGGCAGGTTGAACCTGCCTCCCGGTAGGATTTGCACTTAAGCCGCATAATGTTTTGGAGCAAACTCAGGATCCGTACGATAATATTTATATGTATGGAAATATATATGCGTCATGCATATGAAATCGTTATAATTGTTTGTTTTATTAATGATTAGTATTACGAATAACGTAAACAAGTTGCAGTAGAAAAATTTTGTTGCAGAGCCTGGAAATGCTATATTATCAAAATATTTATTTCGTTTAAAGAAATGGTAATTTCACAGATTAAATTTGAAACAAGTACCATAAAAACTGTGAACTGAATTGTATTTGTACTTTAATACAAAAAGTTTTTGATAACCGAATCTTTAGAGTGCAAATTTTTTTTTGTGTTATTGAAATGTATAGTATTGAACTTTTCAAAATATAGCGGATTAAAATAAATATTTTAAACTTCTGTAAGTTAAAAGTATAACGAGTGATCGGATTAAAAAAAAGACAGTAATTATTTTAAAACATTTTTTTATTATACACTTCTTACTTTAATTTTTATAACTTTTACAGCAAAAACAGCTTTTGTTATTTAAGTCAGCTTATACAGTGTCGTTATATATTCTTCCTCGAATTTTTTTATGTATAAACAAGGAGGTAGCTTAGGTATTTTATTTCCAGTGAATTATTTTTAAAAAAACTTCTTAATATATATCTTAATTTGAATCAAAAAATTGAAGATTCAATAAAGTGTTACCATTTATTCCGAGTCCGCCCCCCTCATTCTCGGGCATAACTAAATATAATACAATGCGGCGCAATTGGACATTTTTTAGATGGTTCCTCCGCCCTCCGGACAAAACTCGTATAGCCAGGCAGTCGGTGTACTAATTAATAAAAAACATTTTAACGTTTATTATTAATTAAGCTACAAGTTAAACTAAATTATGCACGTGCGTGTGCAACAATCTCTGCATGATGCGAATGAGTTTTGGCGCGCACATATGAATTAACGCGGTATATATAAATATTATCGTACGCATCCTGAGTTTGCTCCAAAACATTATGCGGCTTAAGTGCAAATCCTATGCGGGAGGCAGGTTTCACCTGCCTCTACGTAGGATTGCCCCTCTCCTACTGCGCACGGGTTCATTCGGTCGAGACGCTGGGGTCGAAGCGCCTAAGTATCGGATGTACTGGCGCGCTGGCGACGGGTCTATTCCATTCCACTTTGACACGGGTTTATCGGGTAACTTTTTTTTCCGTGTACTGACAGCTCCATATTTAAATCATAACAAATGAATTTACTGGGTGTCACTGTCCAACTATATCTATATTCCTTCATTCCCATTTTGAAGCAAAGGCTTCCTAAACGTGAGAAGAGAAATTTTTTGCAAATTTTTTCTTGACTTTAGTTGAAACTATATAAATTAAATAAACCCTCACCTCCTAGAACTAAAAAATGAGAAAGAAATTTTTTTTCAATTTTCTGGTCTACCAAAGGTAGCAACTTTTTGACTTTCTTCCATTTGAGTTGATTCCAGGCTTATACAAGAAGTTAATAGGTCTATTATACGTATAATAAATGTGTGATTGTCTGAAATATTAAAACCAACATAAAATATCAGTAATAGCTGGCTTAGCAATGGAATCAATAATTATTTGTAATGAAGCAAAGGAACAGCTGTATAAAATATAAATTTTCGTCAAATGAAATCTTCCGGTTCTTTACCTGTAGAAAAATAAACAATAAAAAATGTCCAATGTAAACGGGTTATACTTTTGCAGAGCGTCCGTCTGCATTTAATTGGTTAGTTATACATGTCAAGGAGAAGAATGAAATGAAACGGCAATAAGCGAAGAGTGGCATCAAAGAAGACTGCGCTAGGTTTAAAGCTGCTGCCTCCGTCGCGTACGGTGCAATCGTTCTTTATTTCTGCATCCGAAACCTTGGGAGCACCTGAAAAATCTTGAGTCACAAGCTGGATGCAACCCGATATTTTCGCGCCTTCAATACTACCTAATCATGGCACATTAATTGAAAAGATAAAATTAATTTATCTTAATTAAACGAAAAAATAGTCATGCTACTCGTGGGTGGCAGAACCACGCACTCTGCTACCAAAAATGCTATTAAGTATCGGTACATTAAAGAGAGTTGTACTCATCCAGTACTTATACATAATTGGTGCGAGAATCACCTTAGCACTCGAGACGCGAATTTTAATTTATTAAGAATATCGCGTTGAAACTTTCCAGAATCTTCTTCAAAGTCTAATGAAAAATTTCTTCGGTGAAAATTTTTTTAACTATGCTTATTTTTTTATTCTAAGTTTTACGATAAAAATTCTTAATTTTATATTTTTAATAATTTATTTTATAGGTCTAAAACACTTAAAAAATATTTGAATCATTTTATTTTCAGCAGAAAGGTTTCAAGAATATGGTGAAAAATTTTATTAAAAAATTTAACGAGTAAACGACTAAATGAAACCAGACGATAGAGCTGGTTCAGCAATTTTTTATGATAAAATTTTTTCTAACTAACTCGGAACAGTGAAATAATACAAGCGACAATAAGCTTTTTAATTATAAGCTGCTTTTTTGAAAGGTTTTTATCAATTTGAACCTTAATTAGAAATAACAAAAATATTTTATTTACCTTTAGAACTTCCACAGCTTTATCGTGAGAAATATTCGAGAAATCAGTATTGTTCACTCTTACTATTTTATCACCAACCTGTAACCTTTTATCCAAAAAAGCTGGCCCATTGTGCACTATGTTTGAAATTAATACAGGTTCATTATGATAGCCTCCAACTATTTTAAAACCAAATCCTTCTGTTCCTTTTAAAAGAGTTATGATTCGAGTATAGCTGGAACATAAAAATACAAAACTAAACTCTATTTAGATTGAATTTTAAAAAATTCATTATCTATTCCTGCACAGATGTTACAAGTTTTATCATTAACAAATATGACTTACTCAACAGGTACTCAATGCGGTTCTTATGATTTTAAGATGATTTTCTGTAATGAATGATCAATAGTATCTTTAAAAACAATATTATAAATAAGCAATCGCTTTTTGTTGATAGGGTCAGACTTCAGCTTCCTTCTTCGACGAAAAAACTTTTTCGTCGACGGAAATCTAGCTACTTTTACATTGAAAACACCAGAAAATTTTCATCGACGAAAAACTCAAATGAAAACTGCTCGGTTTTCTAATTTTTCGTCGACGAAAAACAGTTTTCTTTTGGAAAATTTCGCCAACGAAAAGTTGGAATTTTTCGTCGACGAAAACATTTTTCTTTTGGAAAATTTCATTGACGAAAAATTTTAACGAATACACATCTTTTCGTCGACAAAAAAAGAATTTTTTTCGGTGACAAAAACCTTTCTGGAAAAAGTATGGAAATGATGGAACGAAATTTCGTCTACGAAAAATTGATTAATTTAATCTAACATTTTTTGTTTTAAAGTGAAATAATAATAATAATATTTTAAATTAAAAAAAAAGGTTTTTAACTAGTTAATAAGTTTTTTTTAAAGGTTCTTAATAGTTTGTATCAATCCTACAATAATCGTGGCCTTAGTTTAAGAAGCTTACAACTCGGCACTTTTGATTAAAAAGGCGACAACTTAACAATTCAATTTAAAAAGGTTGAACTTCAGCGTTACAATTTAAAAAGGTGACAACTCAACATTTCATTTTTAAAAAAATATAATAAACTCAGAGCTAAATTTTGAGTAAAGAGGTTGGAGAAGACACCTGGTATAGCAGGCACCTCCTCCGACTTTGACATGACTACAAAGTACTCAAAACCCTGGGCACTAGAGCTTAATTTTTTAATTGACCAATAAATAATCTAAAAATCCCCTAAACCCTAAAAACACAAGACCCTGGGCACCCGAGTTTAATTTTGAAATAATTATATGATCTCCAAGGACCAAACCCGCGATACCCTAAGCATCCGAGTTTAATTTCTAAATAAATAAATGATCCCCCAAGTTCTTAACTCACGAAACCTTAGCACCCGAGTCTAATTTTTTTTATCAACAAATAGATAAACTAATAAACCCCCAAGCTCTAAAACCACAATACCCTATGCACCCAAGTTCAATTTTTTAATAAATAAATGATCTCCCAAGCTTCAAAACCATTGAACCTTAGGTGTCCGAGTCTAATTTTTTTATAAACAAATAAATAATCTATCAATCCCTCAAACTCTGAAAACACATAACCCTGGGCATCCAAGTTTAATTTTTTTATCAATAAATCAATAAATACCAGATCCCTCCAGCTCTTCAACCACAAAACCCTGGGCATCTGAACTTGATTTCTTATTAACAAATCAATAAACTAACAATCCACCAAGCTCCAAACCCGCCATACCCTAGGCATCCAAGCTTAATTTTTTTAAAATCAAATGTTTCCCCAAGTTTCAAGCCAACAATACCCTGACGGTCCAAGTTAAATTTTTAAGTGAACGAATAATCCCCTAAGCTGCAGACCCATAATACCCTGGGCGTCCGGGTAAAAATTTAAATAAATAAAGGATACCCCAAGCTTTAAACCTCCATACCTTGGGGTCCCAATACCCTTAGGTTATCGTAGATTCGGACCTTGAGGCAGCATTTATTTACTTAAAAATTAAACTTGGATCCCCAGGGTATTGTGGGTTTGAAACTTGAGGGATCATTTGATTTTAAAAAAATTTAACTTCGATGCCCAGGGTATGGTGGATTTGGAGCTTGGTGGATCGTTCGTTCATTTATTTGTTGATAAAAAAATCAGTCGTTTTGTGATGGAAGAGCTGAAGAAATTGGGTATTTATTTATTAATTGATAAAAAAATGTAACTCGGTGCCCAGGGTCTTGTATTTTTAGAGTTTTGGGGATTGATAGATTGTTTATTTATTAACAAAAAAATTAAACTCGGGCGCCCAGGGTTTTTGATTTTTTTAGAGTTTAGGGGATTGTTAGTTCATTTATTTCTTAGCAAAAAATTAAGCTTGGGCGCGCCCAGGGTTTTATGATATTAGAACCTGGCTGATGATTAGTGTATTTATTGATAAAAAAATTAAACTCGGATGGCCAGGGAATCGTGGTTTTAGAGCTTGGGGGTGAGGCGTTCTTCGTGAGATCGAAAGCGATCTGACGTGTCATCTCCGGTCTTGATGAAAATTAGCATAAAGTTAGTGTTTGGCATATACATGAACGTGGTAAAATGATTTTTCATAAATCCGCTTATTTTCAAAATGGCAGCCATTTGAAAATTTGGCAAAGAAAAAAAAGCTTGTTTTTTGAAATCTCATAACTTCTCGGGGTTTTCATCGATTTTGATGAAATTTGTTGGGTGATCGGGAAAAAACCTAAAGTTTTTGAAAAAATTATAAAAAAAAAAAAATTCCCATTATGTAGGCCAAAAAAAAGGAATTTTTTTTTTTCAGCCAAAATTTGACCCCCGGGCACCCTTTTTATTTTTTTTGAAATATTTTTAATTAAAATTAAATTTAATTAAGAAAATTTTAAGACCTTCCAAATGATGGTATGTCTTTTAGTTTCTGAGATATAATTTTTTGAAGTTGAGGTTACCGAGAATGGAGCTCGCGCGCGCTGCTGCTGCCAAAAGCACCATACTCGGTTTCGTGTTTTGTTTATATTTATTTCTTCTTTATTATGCAACCGATAGGGGGCCTTTACTAAAATAGGTGATGATAAACAAAACCTTGCGATTAACCTTGAGTACTAAAACGTTTCAGCGTGCAAATCTTTGAATTTTAAGTTTAACAGTGAATTTTTCAGTTTTTGAAATGAGTTCGCAAGCTCGTAAAAAAAGTCGTACGTGCTGTAGTAACCCTTTTAACATGAAGAATCATAAAAAATATGGCGTTACTCTTCGATTGGTTAAAAATGGTGCGAACAAAATTTCGTTTGTAATACTTGTAGAATATATCTCACGAACGGCAAGCGTGGTGTTTCTTTCAGTGTTTCAAGTTTGACGAACTTACCAAACCCTGACGACAATAGCGAAAATTTAGAAATGCAAACGACTCAGTATGATTTAGAAAACGAAAATGAAGTTGCTGAACCAGTCACGGATGATGAGCTTTTTGAAAAAGAAATGGTGTCTGAAACTTCAATTTTAGAAATAAATAAGATTCTTGAGCTTTTAAAAGTTACTCCAATTTGCGCAAATGATCGTAAAACAAAAAAAAATCAACTGTCTAAAGTGCGTGAAATTCAAAATGCATTAAACGAAAAATTGAAAGAAATTTTTGAATTTCAAACTGATGATCCACAAGATTTACAATCACTTGTTAATGAAATCGAATCTAAAATTAGTCAAACAAATAAATCATCAGAAAAAATTAAATATTTGACTATGGCACCAATTACTTGGAGTCCTTCTGAGTTAAAATCACGCTTCTCAGTAAGCTATCACATGGTGGTAAAAGCAAAAAAATTACATGAAGAAGAGGGCATTGGTACCACTTCAAATCCGAGACCCGGTAAAAAGCTCGACACTGCTACTGATAATTTGATAAAGCAATTTTATTATAATGATGACTACAGCCGTGTGATGCCTGGTCAGAAAGATTATGTGTCGGTAAAAAAAGATGGAGTTCGAGTGCACTTGCAGAAGCGTTTATTATTAGGAAATTTGAAAGAACTGTGTTATACTTTTAAACAAAATAACTCTGATATTAAAATAAGTTTTTCTAAATTTGCTGAACTTTGACCATCGGAATGTATTTTAGCTGGAGGCAAAGGCACTCATTCTGTTTGCGTTTGCAAAATTCACCAAAATGTGAAACTTATGATTGCTGGAGCTCAGTTCAAAGAATTAACAAAAAACGATGATGAAATCTCTTTTTTACAAGATTATAAATCAATTCTTCCAAAAATTGTATGCAATCCTGCCACTCTTTCTTGTTACTCAAATGAGTGTTCAAATTGCCCCGGAGTAACTTGCATAAAAAATGTTTTAAGGGACTTATTTGATAAAAATTTTATTGACACTGTGACCTACAAAAAGTGGACGTCAACAGACCGTTCTAATTTAGAAACGCAAATAGATAGTATTGATGAATTTATTGAAAAATTTTGTGTTGAATTATTAAAACTTTTACTACACGACTTCGTTGCAAAGTCACAAAGCCAATGCTTGGGTGAACTTAAAGCGAATTTGGAACCAGGAGAATTCTTAGTACTTGGTGATTTTGCGGAAAACTTTACATTTGTTATTCAAGATGCAATCCAAAGTTATCATTGGAATAATGCTCAAGCAACGCTTCATCCCATAGTGGTTTATTATAAAAAAGATGACCAGTTACTTCACGAATCATACGTCGTGATTTTTGATTGCTTGCAACATGATGCTATCACTGTAAATTTATTCATAAAAAAGTTTATTGAACAGCTCAAGTTAAAACATACACTCATTAACAAAATTAAATATTTTAGTGATGGAGCGGGTTCACATTATAAGAACAAATCAAATTTCATTAATCTTACTCATCATTATAAAGACTTCAAAATTAAAGCTGAGTGGCATTTTTTTGCAACTTCACATGGCAAAAGTCCATGTGACGGAATCGGTGGTACAGTTAAGAGATCAGCTACCAAAGCTAGCCTACAACGTCCTGTTGGTGATCAGTTAACTACTCCGTTATCTCTTTACGAATGGGCCAAAGAAGCGCTACCTAATATGACTTTTATCTATGGTACTGAAGCCGAGTATGAAAATCACACAAAATATTTGAAACCACGTTTTGATAAAGCCAAACCTTTGCCTGGATCAAGAAGTTTCCACTGCTTTATTCCTATGAATGAAACGAGAATTTCTTGTAAATCTGTTTCAATCTCAGATCAATCTCAAGAATTTGAAATTCAGAAAAAAAAGAAAAAAAAGGTGACCCCTCGATTGAAAACGAAAGCTTTTAATGGAAAACGAGGGCGAAAATCCACCGCGTCTCAAAAAACCGCAGCAGGCAACGGAAAAAAACGATCAAGACGCACTCAACCCTAATTTTATTTAATATGTGAAGCCATTTTTGTATTATAAATGTTGATGGAAGCCTGACGATTGAACTCTGTCAACAAAATTTGACATAAATTATAAAAAACTTACTTTAGCAACAGATTTTTCATTTCACTTTGTATAAAAACTGCAGAAACTAAAAATGTTCAAAATACTGTAAATTTGAACATTTTAATTAACAAAGTCGTATATTTAAACAATTTTAAAACACAAAAATTAATATTTTTTGAGATACAATGGTTAAACTCTATGCCGGAAAGGCTTTAGTAGTATGGTGCTCTTGGCAGCAGCAGCGCGCGCGAGCTCCATTCTCGGTAACCTCAACTTAAAAAAATTATATCTCAGAAACTAAAAGACATACCATCATTTGGAAGGTCTTAAAATTTTCTTAATTAAATTTAATTTTAATTAAAAATATTTCAAAAAAAATAAAAATGGGGCCCGGGGGTCAAATTTTGGCTGAAAAAAAAAAATTCCTTTTTTTTGGCATACATAATGGGAATTTTTTTTTTTATAATTTTTTCAGAAACTTTAGGTTTTTCTCCGATCACCCACCAAATTTCATCAAAATCGATTAAAACCCCGAGAAGTTATGAGATTTCAAAAAACAAGCTTTTTTTTCTTTGCCAAATTTTCAAATGGCCGCCATTTTGAAAATAAGTGGATTTATGAAAAATCATTTTACCACGTTCATGTATATGCCAAACACTAACTTTATGCTAATTTTCATCAAGATCGGAGATGTCACGTCAGATCGCTTTCGATCTCACGAAGAACGCCTCGGGTTTGTTAGTTTATCTATTTGTTGATAAAAAAAAAATTAGAAATTGGACGCCCAGGTTTCATGGGTTTAGAGCTTGGGGGATCATTTATTGATTTAAACATTAAACTGGAACGCTTAGGGTATCGTGGGTTCGGACCTTGAGCATAATATAATTTTTAAAAGTTTAACTCGGGCGCCCAGGGTAGAGTAGGTTTAAAGCTTGGGAGATCATTTGATTTTAAAAAAATTTAACTTCGATGCCCAGGGTATGGTGGGTTTGAAGCTTGGTGGATTGTTCGATAATTCGATTAATATCTGAAAGAGATAGACTCTACAGACGCTACAGAGGCTCGAGACTTGATATTTAATTATTTCTATATAGACAGGCACGTGATTTTGCACATGAGTAGATTGAGTCTGCAAGACTCAAGTTTTATTACCACAGACTTAAGGACATCTCTGACCCTCAACAGCTCTGGAGGGAACTTAGACACCTTGGCATCTCCCCTAGCCCTGCTTCCAACTTGGGTGGTTTCTGTGTGGAGGATCTCAATACTCACTTTGCCTCTGTTTCTTTTGACTTCACTGCACCAGATCTCTCTCATTTTATGAATAAATTGGAAAATAAGAGAAATGATGGTGTCTTTAATTTTTCAACTGTGATAGTGGACAAAATCAATACTGGTATTAGCTAGTCGGCATCTTAAGCGGTGGGTGTTGACTCTTTCTCAAATCTGATATGAGAATCGTCCCGTTTCTCGGTTAGTATACTAACCGAGAAACAAGCCTATTCTCGGTTAGTACTTATCGTGAAAGTGTGTCGTTCAGCTCTTATCTCCCCCCCCCCTTTTTGTTGTTTTTGTTATGTTTTTATTAATTGTTTTATTGCGATTGAAAAGTTGTTATAATATTTTTTAAATAATGTAAGCCTAATTTGTAAAGAATTTGTAAAGAATACTACTAAAATTTTTCGTTCGTATAAAGTCGAGTTCATACTGGACTAATCTTTTGAGAATATGAGACTTTTTAGATAAGCCGCTTGATATCGGCAATGGTATTTCTTAGTCAAAATAATTTTTCTAAACTTTTGGCGACCCTTTGTCGTAGACCGACTGATAAAATTGTTGAATGGAATGTAAACAATCTTCTGCGCACTTCGCACGCAAAATATAAAAAAAAAACACACCGCGCGCTACGCACGCGTAATAAAAATCTAGATTTATAATTACAAAAATTAATTTATTAAGTTTATTCATTCAAAATTTATTGTTATGGAATAATAAATTATCAATTTAATATTGGAAATTCATGAAAAGTACATGATTATCCATCAAATTTGAGAAAGCACATTCCTGCAAAAGCACGGGAACAGTGGGATCCCACTCGAGTTGGATTGTTTCAGTACGAGAACGTTATTTTTGCTAAGGGGGTGCCTTTGTATTTTTACCCAGATAAAGGCACCTGAGGATCCTTGCAAAACCTTTCCGAAGGTTCATCCAAAACTTTTTCTTTTCCTCTTATGATTATTCTAAAATCTGTGTGATCAGTGAAAAATCGGAGCTGGTACTTGCGTGCAGCAAGGGTAAAAAGACAGAATTTCATATTTTTACCCAAATTAGTCTATTCCAGTAAAAGTCAAGTCTAGCAATTCCAATCTGTTCATGAACAGTGTCTCGCGCCAGTCTGTATTCAAAGAGTTCTGTACCCATTATTTTCGATCAATCTCAGTCTCTCAGATAGTCGTTCAGTGTAGTTACGTTGATAGATTTGATACTGTAGGTAAATTCTATAGGTGCTAGCAGTGGAATATGTATGTCTAGAGTAGCGGTCAGTAGGTCATGTCCTGCTATGAATGGAGTATCCGTCTTGGTGTAATCAATGACGTGATGCGTAGCACCGAACGGGACTGAAAATAGTGAATTTTCTGCTATGAATGAACGATTGAATTTCGCATCTGGATCTGTAAAGCAGCAGGTTGTTGTGTGCGCGCGTAGCTCGATTTGAAGAGCATTGAAGATTCTTTGTTTACTGGTTTGAACGACACCGAGTCATAATTCGGAATTTGTATTTTAGATTCAGATTTGTTATAATAAATTGTTGAATTGTTAGTTTCATTTTTATTAACTTTTTGTGTCATGAAATGACACAATTTTGCAATGCGAAATTTTGTAAATGACTTCGGAGCGAGGTCATGTTTTAATATTAGTAAGCAGTTTTTCTATAATCAGGCGTTCATAAAAACGCTTGATCATCGAAACAAGTTAGTGTGTGTTTGAAGAACCAGCTCCGGGTCGGCCTTCCGATAAAGGTAATTTATATAGAGCCAATAATATTTTAAGAGTAATATCTCAGGAAGTATAAAGAGTTAAATCACTTTAAAAATAAAGTTATATAGAGTCATATCTCATTAATATTTTAAGAGTAATATCTCTAGAATAATAATAAAGAGTTACATCTGTTTAATATAAAATCAATTTGTAAAACTAACGTTTAAAGTATACTTTATTAAATCTATAATAAAGAGTCTTTTTATTTTAAACACCTACACGGAAAAAAGTTTAGACCGGCCGCTAAAGAAAGGTGGTGCTACAGTCATCCTACAGTAAAAGTACTATTCCAGTAAAAGCCAAGTCTAGCAATTCCAATCTGTTCATGAGCAGTGTCTCGTGCCAGTCTGTATTCAAAGAGTTCTGTATCAAGTTTAGATCGTTTGTAGCGTCTGTAGAGTCGGTCTCTTTCAGTAATGAGCGATCTGTGATAGGGCGTGAACCAGGGTGGTAATTTCTTCAAAATTTCAAGGTCTTAACTGGGGCCAAGGCATTAAGGGTTGCATTCAAATTATTGCAGAGACAATTCAAAGGCACAACCCCAGCAAAGTCCTACCCACCCATTATTTTCGACCAATCTCAGTCTCTCAGATAGTCGTTCAGTGTAGTTACGTTGATAGATTTGATACTGTAGGTAAATTCTATAGGTGCTAGCCGTGGAATATGTCTAGAGTAGCGGTCAGTAGGTCATGTCCTGCTATGAATGGAGTATTCGTCTTGGATACTCAATCAATGACGTGATGCGTCGTGCCGAACGGGACTGAAAATAGTGAATTTTCTGCTATGAATGAACGAATGAATTTTGCATCTGGATCTGTAAACTCGAGCTGGTCTGCGTTAAAATCCCCGAGTAGAACCTTTGTGCTGTAATTGTGCAAAAGATCGCATAGTTTTGGGATGAAATCAGTCCCTAATACAAAAGGAGCTTTGGGGGGCCTGGAAACTACTCCAGCCTGAAAACTACTCCAGTCCACTCGGTAGAGGACGAGCAAAGATGGGTTGCTTTAAGGAGTCTATGAACATAAAGTGCAACTCCTCCTCCTTGAGTGTTGCGATCCTTCCTTAGAAAAGTATAATTTTCCAGCTTCATCAGCAAGTCTTCAACACGGTCGTATGCACGGGTCTGGAAACTCCGGTGGTGGGGGTGAAGACCTTGGCGTCCAAAAAAAGTTTCACATTTACGCCACTTGCAAGGCGCAGCGATCGTCGTGAGATGCGTCGATTGGCTACGTGCGCGGTGCGGCGCGAGCCGATTCTATTTTTGTAACCTCTCGTACTTTTATCAACTGAAATACCATTCCGTTTATGTACTTACAATAAGAGCTTAAAAAAAATTATTTAATTATTGGGTTACTAAAAAGTGATGAATTAAATTCAAACAAAAATATTTTATACTTAGACTTTAAACTTATACACAAGCGGGGAAACAACTTAAATATAATCTAAGGTCAAACGAAATTAAAATAAGCTCGTGGCGAAATGGTAGCGCTCTGGCGTTTGCTTTTGCTCGAACCAGGTTCAATTCCTGATACTTTTTTTTAATTTTATTTAATAACTTTACAATTATGAAAAAATCAATAATTTCTGGAAAAAAAGTACTAAACGTGATTAAAATTTTTTAATCACGTTTGGTATTTGGTAGTTAGTTAGTTATTATAGTATCACCAATAAATGAAAAAATTCAAAAATAGTTAGTTAAAATATAAGAATCAATTTTTGTGAACTAAAAAGAAAATCATAAAATGTACGTAATGACATTGACAAGTTTGAAGAATTTTTTTTTATTTTTTTTATTGGAAGGACTACGTATTCTGATGGGATAGTAAATAAATAAAAAAAAGCTTTTAGTAGTAAAAAAAAAAAAAAAAAAATTGTAATCAAACATTTATTTGTATGTTATAAAAAGAAATCATCGTACAATATTCACGATTTTTGGAGTTTAGAGATTTTTCTCTGTTTTGCAGAGTTTTTAGCACGTTTCAAGTTTTCTTGACTTATTCTTGATATAAGAGTATTGTTTAACGTTAAACGTAATTTACCGGTAACGTAGTATATCACACAATCGATTACTTCCGCAGAACAGTAATCGTGATCAATCACTTCATCAACTTCCCAGTCAGTATTTTTTAAAATCAAATCTATTTTATTTTGCATTGAATTAAATGCATTGTGTGTTTTACTTTCTGATTCAGAATAAATTTTTTTTATGTCTGAAATAGTCACTGCATATTTAGCATAATCTTCTTGATTCACGGTGCAATTACCGTAAAGCGGTGGATTTATTGCACTATATACAGATAGTAGTCTGTATAGATACAGAAACGTTGGTACAGTTGGATGTTCGTTGCTTCCAGCAGCATTACGAATAATGCCAAAAAATTTCTGCGAAAAGATTGAAAAAGTTATAGTAAAGTTAGAAATAAACCTTGTATAAATATCTATTCATAAAATTAATGAATCAGTATTTTTTAAATCTGTTGTCTTAGTTGAGAATATAACAAGTTTAAAACTTTAAGGGTGTAATAAAAGAACGCTAAGTAGAACTCAATTACCTAGCTTCTTTTCGAAATTATTTATTTTTTTTACGTTTAGTTAAACAATGATGCATCTTGTAGGATTACGAACGATTTTTGTTAGGTGTTCATTTAAAAATAAGTAAGAAAAAAATTAAAAATATAAAAAATAAAATAAAATAAAGTTATGGGAAAAATTAAGAGATACACAAACAAAATTTCTTGGACTCTCCAAAAAAAATTTTTTCAACCTACTTCTAAATTATCTTGATTAACTTTTCCAGTTAATAGATATTGAAAACTGAATTTATCAATCAGATATTGGAATAAATCTAGCATTGATTGAATGGTAACTCTTAAACCTTGAGAAGTTTCTCTTGTAAGAAATTCATTCTCTGGGATTAATTTGTCGTGAACCCTTTGTTCCCATTTGTTTAACCAATCAAGGGTGTCTTTCAAAACCTAAGTAATTTCAAATAAAATACAAATTTAACACAATTATCGCAAAAGATACGCACAATCAACGATTGTCCAATCAAAAGCAAGTACGTTCACGGAAAAAAAAATACTTGAAGGAAGCAACAGTAATATTTACTTTACAATCTGAATTGTCCATTTTTAAGCCTTGATTGGGTTGCTTCCGATTTAATGCATCAAAAAGGTTATTAAACTTCTTACAAAACTCGATTGTATCTTCACACCCAATGAAAATTTGCTTAAAGTCGGGTTGGCCTGAATAATATTGCAATCCACTGGCGACTGATAAGCTAAAAATCTAGTGAAGCCGAAATGACAAATTGTTTTCGTAGCTTAAAAAATGTAGATGGATATTATATTAGTTGTGCTAAAAAAATTTCCACTTTTTTGTGTCAACGGTAATTTTTATTTTTTTCTCACACTAAAATGTAGCATTTTTTTTTTTTCCAAAAAATAACTCTTTTAACTTTATAAAATATCTAAGTTGCAGTCGTACTGTATTAAACAGAATCATTATGATTATCTATACGTTTATTATTTTTTCGTAAACTCAAAATTTCTGAAAAAAATTGACGCATTTAACTTTTCTATTTCCTTCGTGTCATACAACTTTTTAAAAGTGAAAACGATTGGTTTTGGTAAATGTTTAGTCGTAACATAAAGTAGACTTAGGCTAAAGAAAAAATATATGGTTTATTTTATTTCAAAAATTTCATTACCGTTTTAACGACCAAAAAATTTCCTCGTGTCATACTTTTCTGTACAAAAGAGCGACTAAATCGATCGGTTTTAAAAGGAAAAAAAAAAAAAAAAATACTGTTATTTATAGTAAAAAAATTAAAATTTATATACAAATTATGCCCGTATAAACTCAATAACAATATTTTTTTTTTCTTCAAATTCACTCCCAAAGTGGAATTTTTTTTTAGCGCGACCCATATATATATAGTTATTTGTATTAGCACAAATAAAATTCAATAACTTTAGATAATTTTCTATTAATCGTGATAAATGAAGAAACAAATATACCTGTACAGCCAAACAAACGCGCATTTTTGAAGCGCTATCCAATTTAACATGTCTAAGGGTTATTTTTGGACATACTCTGGCATGACCATCTAAACGTGCATCAACTTCATACAAGTCACTAAAAAATCTCCATTCAATGTAATTATTTTTGGGACTAATCTATAAAAATATATAACAACTGTTAATTTTCTGGATACCGTTTTTAGGAAGCAATTAAAGAAAAGTATTAAAAAAATATTTTGTTTTAATGTTAATAAAAAATTATTTGAAGTAAAATTTATTATTAAGTAGTGGTTCATATAATTTTTTTTTTTTTTTTTTTTTTTTTAGGTAAGTAGGAAATTTTGAATTTTTAGAAGAATCATTTGTTTATTCATTAATAATAAGATTTTTTCTTAACTATATTATTAAAAAACTTTTTTTTTTCTTAATGAACAGCTTATGATCATAATACAAACAGGCAATACTTAAAAAATTAAAAAATTAAAAAGAAATTGCAATGATTTTTAAGATTAAAAATTGTAAATAAAAAGTTGAAATTAACAAACCCTTAGTCTCTGGTTATTGTAAAGTCTATTTCTGACACACTTTATCAGATGCGGAGTATCTGAGAAAACAAAAACTTTACGATTTTCATCTAAAGGATGAGAAAAATAAGTTTGTAAATCTGCTTTTCCTGAATTGATCCCTAAACATTTCCACATGTTGCGATTCGTAGAAGCTCCGTCGGAAACAACGCCGTGAATTCTCGCAACAGCGTTTTCGAGTATTATTATAGCTTTTAAAACTATCTTGGCTAGTTCGTTACTACTAACGCTGCTTTTATCAGCAAACACTGACACAGGTTGATTAAATTTGTCATTTAATGATTGAAATTGTACAACTAGGCCATGGTCTGCCAATTCATTGGTGCTGGTGCTTTGGTAACCATCATCGCCTAAATCAACCAGTCCAGAGTATTGCAAACTTTTTGGATTAACAGTAACTGCCGTTCTCAGACTAATTTCGTCTAGAGTTATAATGCCGTGGAAATTTTTTTTCAAAAAATTCTCTTTTTTTGAAAATTGAGCTTTTAAAAGCTCAAAAAATTTATCATCAAACCCACACTTGACATCAATTAGAGACACATAGTCTCTAACTGTCTTTGTGCATGGCAGTGGAATCAATTTTGTTTTTCTTAGAAATTCATAGTTACTTCTTGATCGAATGTTTAATAACATACATAATATAATAAATTCGTCAGAGTATCTATGACCTTTGGGATTTTTCTTTTTTGCAGCGTCAATTATTTAGTCTAAAACCAATTTTTGATTTTTGGGAATATTTTCATACTGTTCCTTAGACACATTTGCCATACTTTTTTTACTGAGCTCTAATTCTTCATTAAGAAGTTTAATCCTGTTCTTCAAACGAAGTAGTGCTTGATTTTTTGATTTTATTTTTTTTACAGTACTTAGCACATGCAGGACATCGTTTTGTATTGACCGTCAATAAAGAACAGTTGCTGTGAGTGTACGTGCAATTAATATTTTTGAAGGAATGAGTGATATCTAGAGTGGATATAATAGATGGTGCTAGTCCTTCAAAAATACGTAATTCAATAAATTTGGTTAATATTGTTGGTATCATAGATATTTTTTCGAGTTTCATTGGTAATTTAAAAATCTTTTCTTCTACTGCTTTTCCATGTACTTTGTACAATATGTCTCTGGTCTTGTTAATAATCAATGGTCTTGTTAATAATTCGAAAAAATGAGCGTAACATCATTTTTTTCACGAATTTCACTAAAGTATGTACATAGAAGAGACTCTTCTCCATTGACTCTTATTAAGGAAGCAGTCCATGGATTAGGAAGTTCAAAAGGTTCAGTTAATGTGAAATCGTCAGCGTCTGTAAAATGTAAGGGTGATTATTTTTAAAAATATTGAAGGTTAATTGAGGAAAATTTTAAAACGTATGAAATCAGGTAAACTGCCCTATTATAAGAAAAAAAATCACTGCTTTTCAGAACTTTGAATTTTATTGAAGAAATCAAATACGTCAGAGTATTTTTTTTTCTACATACATAATTTTAGGAGTCTTGGGAACTAAAATAAATTTTTTTAAACTTAAAAATTTGATTTAATTATAATATAAGTAACTTTTACAGCAATAAGACTTTTTAGACCGAGCTTATTGAACTACTTTACACCTTATCCCAGATTATGAAACACTTTTATATATGAAATCACATCTGCGATTGAAGTACCTCAGTTTATTGAATGGTTTTTCTAATTTTTGGTTACATTTTTATTTTTATTTGTTTAGCGACGACGAAATCCACAATAATATGTCGACTCCGTTGAAGAAACTGGGGTAACTAGATCGCAGATGGGATTTTACACATAAAAGTGTCCTATTATCTGGAGTCAGGTGTAAAGCAGTTCAATAAACTCGGTCCAGAAGGTCCTTGCTTTAAACGATCATTATAATATAATTAAGTCGAGATTTAAAGTTAAAAAAATTTATTTTAGTTCATAAGTTTTATAATATTAAGAATGTAAAAAAAATTGACTCTAATATACCTTGCTTCTTCTTAAAAATTCAAAATGCTGAAAAGCAGCGGTCTTATGTCTTATAATATGATAGTTTACCTTAATAGAATAAAAAAACTATTTTTATAAAAAAAAAATTGAAATTTTTTTTACCAATAACATTTCTTATTATTGATAATAAATACAAACATAACTACTGCTGTCTAAAAGAATTATAAAAATTTGTTTTGGTTACTTAATTATAGTATATTATATATTTATATAAAAAAATATGCGTATACCTATTTTTTCAAAAGCAAAGGCTACTGAAAAAAATTTTCGGAAATATAGGATTTTTGTAAGATTTCTCCCTGATCGGCCGATTCAGTAATTACGTTATCAAAGATTGGCGATTTGCAAGCGGAAAAATTTTCGCTGGGTGTCTCAATATTTTCCGGAGTAAAGATTCCATAACTGTTAGGTTCATCGTTGAAGGATTCTTTGACAATTTCAGATTTATTAACACTTATATCATTACTTCTTTTTGACTCGTTCACTTCGTTGTTTCTTACTTTATGAATCTCTATGCGCAAGAAAATATAAAAAAAAAAATTATTTGGACAGATCCGGATGTTTGGACATTGGGTTAATTTGAACATAAATTTTTATGAAATATTTTAATTCATTTAAATTTAATAAAGTTAAACTATTTCCGACTGATAACAATTATTTCGTCATAACTTCTTTTTTTTAAATAATGGTACCTTATTTTACAATAGCAATTTTTTTTATTTTTATACTATTTTTTGTTTTATTAACTTTAAAGGCAAAATTTATTTTTTCCGTCAATGCACTCATAAAAATGGAGTTAGAGACTACTTAAAATTAATGATTATTTGTTACGAATTTCATTAGAATATTTAAAAATTCGACACTTAATTTTTCTTTTTTATAAAAAAAAAAAAAAAAAAAAAAAAATGCAGAGGTTTAAGCTTTTGATTATATATATATACATACTTTCAATGTAAACACACGACAATGACGTCATAGTCCCTTAGTTAAAAAAATATTTTTCATTTTTTTATAGGTAAATTTTGAGATAAGAATAAAAAAAATTCTTTTATTTCATTAAAGATCATGTATTTTCACATAAAAATATTTTTAGAATAGTTGTCTCCAACCCTATTAACGTACGAAAAATTAGGACGTAAGATTTAATTTGAATGCACTTCAAAAACGAAACAAAAACTTTATTTTTTAACCTCGTGCATCGCAAGTAATAACTTGAGTCCCTCCGATGAGAGCCAAAAGAACGGCGGGGGCTCCCTGCGCAATCGACCAGCGCGCATAGCAGATCAGCTGTCTCCCTTCGCCTGCAGCTCGGGGAGACACACACTGATCTGCTGTGAGATGCACGCTGGTCGCTATGCGCAGGGAGCAACCTCGCCGTTTTTTTGGCTTTGATCGGAGGAAATCAAGTTAAATCTTGCGATACGAGATTTAAAAAGTGTATATATCACTCGGAACTAATAATGAGCCGGGGAGGCCCGCTAATTGCAGCCCTCGCCTTCGGCTCGGGCTGCAACCGCAGCGGGCCTCCCCGGCACACTTTAGTCCCTCGGTAAATAATATACTATTAAGCAAATATATTATAATAAAATTAATATTAAACTCAAATACTGTTTTATGATTTGACTGCAGAGATCTTTTTATTGTGAGGCTTTTCCAATACTTACTCGTTCAATAACGTTCCTCTTGTCATCTAATTTAATGTATTCATTAATAATGTCACTGTCATGGAAATGTCTGGAGCACACTCGTTGATTACTTTTTAACACTTTCACTGAAGGTATCGATTCCACCCATTTTTCTCTGAGATTTTCATCTGAGGGCACTGTGAAAAAAGATACTTTTTCCATTCGCGGAGGTTTGTTCGATAAACATCCTCGATAAACACACCAAGACATTTTTTAATTACTTTACAAAGATTCATGTAATAAATACTTTGACGAGAGCTGAGCAGCCTCGTTAACCCGAAGGATATCCCGTACGAAAAAAACCCTGAAAATTTGGGCGTAAACTCCCAATTTTGGGAGTAAAGACTCAATATTCAGAGTAAAGTACCAAATTTGAGAGTAAACTCTAGAATTTCGAGAGTTTACTCTCAAAGTGAAGTCTTTACTATCAACTATTGAGAGTTCACTCTCAAATTTGAGACTGTACTCTCATCTTTTGAGGGTGACTATCAAAATTTCAGAGCACACCCTCAAATTTGAGACTGTACTCTCATCTTTTGAGGGTGACTCTCAAAATTTCAGAGCACACTCTCAAATTTTAGAATGTACTATCAACTTTTGAGGGTGACTGTAAATTCTGTGAGAGTAAATTCTGATCGTTAAGTCTTTTCTTTTTCACTCTCATCTTATGAGGGTAATTTTCAAAATTTCAAAGTAAGTTCTCACCATTGAGTCTTTACTCTTACTTCTTGAGAGTACTCTCTTAATATTCCAACTTAACTTCGAACATTTGAAGGATGGGACTTAAACATTATATTAAAGTTACTCCAAAGTATTTGATGATTTACTATCAATTTTTATTTTTTTCTGAAAGAAAATAATTCTGAAAGAATCAAGGTAATATTCAAATTTTACACCAAGTACTTTGTCAGAACACTCGAATTCACTATTAGTTTTTTATTTTGAATTACCTTAACCAAAAATAAATCTATTTAATTTATTTTCTTTTTTGTCAAAAATTTAACTTGTAATCGAGCTTTTTAATTTAATTAATACTATACTTTAACATGCTGTTTATTAGTTTAATTATTTCGTATGTATGATATCAAAGCTATATTTAAGCTATCAATCCTTTTAATATTTTGACTTTATTAAAAATTATTTTATCTCACAAGCTTTTGAAAATAAAAAATTTATATTAAATATATTCCTATAAAAAATATATTCCTAATAAAAAATATATTCCTATATACTTAAAATGTCAGTGCTATCTAATATGCTTACATAAACTCATGAATCTTTTATAAAAAGTTTTATTTTAAATTCATGTACGGAAAAGTTTTTTTTAATTTTCTACTGTTCTACACGAATTTTTTTTAAAGTTGGTGAGTTATGTTATTTTAATAAATTATTACATTCTGATTGAACAAATAATGGTTTTAAATATATCTCGTTTACATTATTTTTAATATGGTGCTATTGATAAATTTGTAATAAAATAATTTATTGATTGTATCAAAATAATAGATAATAATAATAGATTATACGCGACTGATTTTGAAACTAATTAATTTATGAAGAGAATAAAAAAAAAATTGTTTTTTAAATCTTGTATTTTTGAAGAACCCGCCCGCCCGACGATCCACTGCTATTGCTATAACTACTGGACTCTGGCTGGCCCACTCGCTAGTATAGGTTAGGTTAGTCAGTGAGTCTAATATACCACGTGTTGGTGGACCGGTAGTATTCTAAGAGTTCATTTAAAAAGTTATTGTTTAATAAGTAGTTCCTTGATTATTATTCAGTGCATTATTTTAATTTTATTCAAACAAATTTAATTTTACACTGTACTTTAATGTATTAATTAAAATTTAAAAACAGAAAGAATACCTAAAAATCAGTAGGGTTATGATTTTTTTCTGAATTAGATAAGTATATTTTTATCTACATTTACAAGTAGTCAATCTTTCATTAATATCAAACAATTTCTTTAAGAATTGATTCTTTGGTAAATATTTATGTTTTATTAGGTGGAAACTTAAATTTAATGCAGTGGGTGAAGTTCATGATTGCATTAAATTCAGCTCAAAACAAGATGTCCCTAACTAAATTCAAGATAGAAGATATGGATAAAGTCTTTGAAAATGCAATGTTAATCAAGCAGAAATATCACAAAATTACCAAAAAATACCAGCAGATTGAGGAAACATAATGATAGAGTTTTCTAATGCGCATCAAACAAACTAAAGTAATTGCAGAAATACTGCAGTACTAGTGAACAGTGTTTTTTATATTAAAAATAAAAAAGAAAATTTATCAAATGATTATTTCTCTTTTTTCATTAATGTAAATAGTGATTGACCGAGTTACACTGGAAGCTAATTTTGTGCAAAAATTAGTTTTAGAAAATAAACAGCAAAATATTGGTCAAGGTTTAAGATATATGATAGCGCTGAAAAAATACAACTCTGCTGTATTTTATAAATTATATGAAAAGGTGTTTGTTTCTGTTATTTAAATAAAAAACATTCATCAGCAAACAAGCCAAATAATAATTTCTTATTTACTATGGCCAACGTTGGTATTTTCACTTTGTAAGTAGAAAGTTCTTTATTATGTTTACATAGAATGTATTGATAATTTAGTGATATTTGAACAAGATTGAATGACTTTGAAATATAATTTTTTTTAAACTTTTGTATTTACACCAAACTAATAATATCATACTTAAAATTACTTATAAACATGAGTATCTTTTGATTAAGTGATTAAAATCATTCGGCTTAATACAGTTGAGATAAAAAACATTTTTTTTTTTTTTTAATAAATCACAGTATTAAAATATTTTAAAAATATGATGATGAAAAACTTTTCAAAAATGTTTTTTTAATTAGTTACAATATTACTTTTTAGTTATCAAATACATAAAAAAATTCTTTATCTTTTCTCAATGTACTACATTCTTTATTTTTTATCATGAAGATACAATTAAAAAGATTCACCATCAAAGTCTTTACTATTGTGCAATGAAAAATAGTTTTTTTTCTACAGCTAAAAAAAATTTCTAACTTCATAAGATTGTCATTTTTTTTCATTTTTCATAAATTATTGAATAGAATATTTTAAGGTATTGAAAAAAAATCAGGTTTTAAGTTTATGTAGTAAAACTATACTGCTATTAATTGAAATAAACTCATGTATACATGTTCAAAATAAATAAAATAAAAATATTCAACTTGTTGTTTAAATTTATTTCAGGTTTGCTTTCAAATTTAAAAGCAATCAAATAAGAATTTAACTCTCAATTTGAGGATAAAATTCTAACGAAAATTCGCTCTCAAATTTAACCCCCAAATAAAAACTTTCAATTGAGAGTTACTCTTACTCTCAGTTGAGAGGTTGCGAGAGTTTACTCTCAGTTGAGTCTACTTTCGGACATCCCTCAACCTACTTGAGGGTAAACTGGGAGTAAATTTTGAGAGTGTAAAATTTACCCTCAATTTGAGAGTAACTCTCAAGTAGGTTGAGGGATGTCCGAAAGTAGACTCAATTGAGAGTGACTAGTTGGGAGTGATTTTGAGGGTTTTTTTGGGGATAAATTTGGGGGTTTTTTCCGTACGGGGAGACAAAAACAAAAGAACAAACAAATGCAACACGAATTTTGGGAGCGCGCTTACCACGCTTATTTGAAAAATCTTCAAATATAATTGAAAAAAAAAACCTTTGGATAATCAAGTTAAAATAAAAGATTAATGAACATTTTTTAACAAATGCGATAGGGCTCATTACAAAGTTTTTGCTTCTTCTCAAGCTTTAAAATAAAACCTTATATTTGTTTGTAGAGCCACAACAATGACTTTCAATGTTGTAAACATTTATAAAAACAAAAAATTAGATCGAGCGCAATTAAACAAAAAATAATAAAGTTGACTGAAGTATGAATGAAATACATTTTTTTCAATTCAATGCAAAATTATTGATAGTAACAAGTATTAGATCCGGGTCAAAATACAGCAGAACTGGGTAAAATCTCTTAGCTCCAAAAATCATAAATATTGTACCGTGGTTTGTTTTTATAAAATACAAATAAATGTTTTATAAAAAAAAAATTTTTTTTTTACCACTCGAAACTTTTTTTTTATATTTATTATTTCATGAAAATATTTTTGAATTTTTTCATTTATTGGTGATACTATAATAACTAACTACAAAATACCAAACGTGATAAAAAAATTTTAATCACGTTTAGTACTTTTTTTCCAGAAATTATTGATTTTTTCATAATTGTAAAGTTATTAAATAAAATTAAAAAAAAGTATCAGGAATTGAACCTGGTTCGAGCAAAAGCAAACGCCAGAGCGCTGCCATTTCGCCACGAGCTTATTTTAATTTCGATTGACTTTAGATTATATTTAAGTTGTTTCCCCGGTTGTGTATAAGTTTAAAGTTTAAGTATAAAATATTTTTGTTTGAATTTAATTCATCACTTTTGAGTAATCCAATAACTAAATAATTTTTTTCAAGCTCTTATTGTAAGTACATAAACGGAATGGTATTTCAGTTGATAAAAGTACGAGAGGTTACAAAAAGAGAATCGGCTCGCGCCGCGCCGCGCACGTAGCCAATCGACGCATCTCACGACGATCGCTGCGCTCACTCGAGGTTAAATTTTGAAGTACTGCCGGGAGACTGTAACGTCTTCACCCGAACCACCGGAGTTTCCAGACCCGTGCATACGACCGTGGTCTTCAACTACAGGACCTAACCATGTCTCCGTGACTACAAGAATACGAATCAATGGATGAGTTGACAGGTAATGCTTGAATAGTTCCAAATGACTTCTCAGAGAGTTAACATTTATCAAACAAACCCTTAGCTCACTTCCAGCGTTACGTAGAGAAGTCTGAGGGGTGGTTGATGAGGAACGAGTTGGTGGGTCGAATGATTGGGTTGGGGACGGCTCACAGTGTAAGTCAACAGAATCAAGCAGCGGTGAATTAGGCGGTGATGATGATGAAAATGAGAGAGATGAAGCAAATGCCAAAGAGATGAAAGTTATGATAATAGGAGAGCAGTTAAACAATCATACGTTAGTCTCTAAAAAACGATCAAGATCTTTTTTCGTTGCGATGAGTGTACCAGCATCACCTTACTTGCTTCTGACGTATATCGTACTGCTTCGCACATACATAGAAAAGCTAGAGTTTGGTTCTCTTGAATTTTCGTATACGTGGCGTTTTAGCCTAAAGAGATCAATCGGCAGGTACTCATTGATATTGATCAAGCCAGGAAGCAGAGAAGCAGGATCCAACTCAGACGGCAATGACGTTTTCAGCTGGGTTGTGTGAAGCCTACTAGACTTGATTTTTCCACGCAAGATTTCTTCCAACAGAGCACGCGAGTGAAGCGCTACAACTATGGATGGTGGAAACTTTCTTTGATTTGAGGTCATGGTATCAGTTGAGGTAGCTGTGCTGGCAGAGGCTTTTGAGGATGCAGAGTCAGTCACATTAGTGCTGACAGTGGCATCTGCATTGTCATTGGCTCGATTTTTCAGGATACGAGCAGAAACCACATCTCTAGCACTAATTCCTGGGTGAACTGTGCTTAAAACGGCAGTCACTATCCTCTTCAACTACGCACTATCAGTAACAATCAGCCCGCCAATCACCAAGTTTTTTAAGAGAGGTTGTCGCATACTGAACAACTCTGCTATGTAAGAGTTCAGTGTAGCGTTATTCCTTTCCAAGTTAATGATTTTCTCAATCAGGTTTCCACGAAGGAACTGCCCGATCCATCTCAGTCCCCTCTCCAGGTTCTGCCACTGAAACTATTACTACTTTAACTATTGCCAAAGCCACTCCAACATCTGCAGACTCCAAGACTCTGCAACTTGCTACACTGCAAGCACTGATGAAAGGAATAACAAGTATACAGGCTACAATTGACAATCAGTTTAAGGAAGTTAACGAAAAACTTGGTATTATTCCTCAACTCGTCACTAGAATGGACGAGAATGAACTAGGATTGGCAGAAGTTTGTAACGAGCTGGCAAAAATGAAAGAGATGGTTGAGTCTAGAAGTGAGAACTGCGTGAAAAGCCAAGGGATTGCAGTTTCTTGAGTAGCAATACGTGAGAGACCGAGTCGAAGGCTTTGCTGAATCAAAGAGCAACAATGCAGTCACCTGCCTCCTATCCATGCCCTCTCGGACGTCATCTGTAAGTTTCAGTAATGCAGTCTGTGTACTGTGTCCTGCTCTAAAACCTGCTTGGTGCCCATCCGTCAGTCCCTGCGATTCAACAAAAGAAGCAATCTGGTCATGGACCAGCCTCTCGAGTACTTTCAACAAAAAACAAAGCAGGGAGATCGGACGGAAATCATTCAGGCAAAATGGAGAGGGAACTTTGTTGAGAACAATAACAATAGACTCTTTCCATCGCTCAAGGAATGTTAATGTGGATAAGGAAGTATTGAAGATATTGTGGATGATAGGGCCTAAGGTTGGAAATGCTGTTTGAGTAAAGCTCTGTGGAAGAGAGTCAACACCCACCGCTTGAGATGTCGACTTGCTAACAGCAAGAGCGATTGCGTCCATTGTCACAGTAGAAAAATCAAAGACACCATCATCTCTCTCATTTTCCAAGTTATTTAGAAAATGAGAGTTCCGGTGCTGCGGAGTCAAACGAAACAGAGGCAAAGTGAGCGTTCAGGTCCTCCGCAGAGAAACCACCCAAGTTGGAATCAGGGCTAGGAGAGATGCCAAGGTGTCTAAGTTTGTCCGGAGCTGTTGAGGGTCAGAGATGTCCTTGAGCCTGTGGTAGTAAAAGGAGAGTCTTGCAGACTCAATCTGCTCATGAGCAAAATCACGTGCCTCTCTATACAAAAGTAATTCAATATCAAGTCTCGAGCGTCTGTAGCGTCTGTAGAGTCTATCTCTCTCAGATGTTAATGAGCGATGATAGATGGTGAACCATGGATGGCGATTCTTCCTATGTTTGAGAGTTTTCAGTCGAGCAAATACGTCAAGAGCAGCATGAAGATTAGCATACAAACAATCCAACTTCACACTAACAGAGCTTGTCCCATCCGTGACAACCGACCAATCACATTTGAGCAAGTAATCATTCTAAGCCTCAGTATTCACAGATTTAAAGTCGCGCTAGGTGAAATCATTAGTCATCAGTTGCGGCGTTCGAATTTCAAGAGAAGCAGTCAGTAAATCATGCCCAGCAATAAATGGAGTATCAGTCTTCCAGTATTCAGTCACAGTATCAAGAGCATCGACAAGGCACAGGTTAAGCCAGGTATCCGAGTGAGAGGTGTGGTGTGTAGAGGTATTATTCTCGGTGCCTATATGGCACAGAGAATAATGAGTTCTCTTCAATAAATTTACGTACAAAAACCACATCTGCATCTGAGACTGACAGCTGGTTAGCATTTAAGTCACCGAGGATATTTTTGGAGCCATACTCGTGCATAGTATCACGCAGATCAGATACAAAATTGGTACTTGCAACAAAGGGGGCCTTAGGGGGTCTATACACCACACCAGCAAACACGGGGTCACTCCCTCTAGTGGAAACCTCAGCAAAAAAATATTCAGGATGACCCGGCTGACCATCCCATTCCGTAGCTGACAAGCAGAGGTACTTGACCGAAAGCAATTCATGCACAAAGAGAGCGACCCCACCCCCTGAGTATTGTGGTCCCGCCTAAGGATGACATAACCATCCAGTGCGATAAGCGTGTCCTCAATCGAAGGGCTTAGCCAGGTCTCAGCAACAGCGAGGTCAGGACAGACACCTGGTGCACTTGGTAATAGTAACGCCTTGGAGATGATTTTCCCAGGAAGTTTTGACTCCATAGGAGTCAGGATGTATACCTACTGCACTTGGTGACACTTACGCCTTGGAGATGATTTTACCAGAAAGTTCTGACTCCGGAGAAGTCAGAACAGACACCTGGGGCACTTGGTAGTAGTTACGCCTTGGAGATGATTTCCCCAGGAAGTTTTGACTCCGGAGAATTTGATACTGTTACTCTTTAACTTTTACTCATGTAGTGTAAATTTTTACAAATGAGGAAGGTCCAAACAAGATCGGGGGTGAGAGCGGAGTGGGGGCGGGGTGGTAGCGGAATAAAAGTGCAATTTTTGACCTATTTTACGGTATAAAATGAAAAATTAAGGGTGGGAGCGGAATAGGAGTGGGGTGGGAGAGGGTGGGGGCCGAATGGAAGCGGAATGAGGTGAGAAAAAAAAGGGCAAGAAAAGGCGGGGGTGGGAGCGGGGTGGGAGCGGAATAAAAGTACAATTTTTGACCTATTTTACGGTATAAGATGAAGAATTAAGCGTAGGAGCGGGGTGGGAGTGGGGTGGGAGCGAAGAGAAAATTACAACTATTTAATATAGTAAGATTATATAGTTGTTGTTCCTCTCCCTCGCCCCCCACAGGCCCCTCAAAAAAGTGCTCAACTAACCGTAAAATTGTACCGAATATGATTATTTCTATGTGTTTTATTTTTTTCTGTAACTGTCTAATCACGCCCCCCACACGCCCTTTTTTTACCCATGCCCCCATTTTTGATATATGTTATCACTTTTACATATACCTCCTAATTTTGGTATATGTTATTTCTTATGAAATTATAGAAATTTAATAAGTAACTATTGAAAACTAAAAAAAAAATTATATTTCATAAAATAAAAATAACAAAATAATAGCAGTAATCAAAATATATAAAACAGTTTAAAAAAACTATTTTTATAATTTTTTCAAGTCAGTAAAAATTCACTATTATTGCACAATACTTAAAAAGTGCATTCAATACGTCACTCCTGCAGTAGGCACAATGATACATACAAAGGTATGAACTAATGTAAGTACACGGATACGCACACGGGTTGATACAAGTTTAGGCAGGAGGGTAAGCACAGGAGTGGACACGAGAGTAGGTACGGATTTGGTACAAAATCTTATATAGTAGTTTTTCTTCACTCCTGAAGTAGGCACAATGATACATACAAAGGTATGAACTAATGTAAGTACACGGATACGCACACGGGTTGATACAAGTTTAGGCAGGAGGGTAAGCACAGGAGTGGACACGAGAGTAGGTACGGATTTGGTACAAAATCTTATATAGTAGTTTTTCTTCACTCCTGCAGTAGGCACAATGATACGTACAAAGGTATGCACTAATGTAAGTACACGGATACGCACACGGGTTGATACAAGTTTAGGCAAGAGGGTAAGCCCAGGAGTGGAAGCGACAGTAGGTACGGATTTGGTACAAGAGGGGTAGAGATAGTACTTACAAGAATAGGCACAGCAGTAGAAATAAGGCTAGGTACATGGATGTACACAAGGGCGGGGAAGAGAGTAGGTACAAGGGTAGGCGCAGGAGAAGACACAAAATTAAGCACGTTGGTAGGTTCAGGATTAGAACTTTAATGAGAAAAAATGTTAAGAACAGAGTAAGCACAGTTGTACAAAAAAAAATAAGAACAATAAAAAAGGAATCAGTAGAAAATTAAGTAGAAAAAAGGGAAGTGATAAGGAAAGAAACCAGTGCATCTATAGAAGGTTCAACAGTATATACAAGTATAAGGTAGGCACAATCATAAGAACAATAGTTATACTACCAGAATTTGTACATCTCTGTTCTCTCATTCTCCCATTCAAAGTTTTATAAAAATCGGTGCATTAGTTTTAACGCCAACCTCTTGACGAAATTCGCAAAAACTTGCTGAAAATCTGCCGAAAAGGGTTTTGTACTACTAGGCTAAGTACAAGGATATGAGTAATTGTATGCGTGAGTAGGTACATTGGTAGTCATAGAGTTACGATTATACGTGTTTAACAAACATAAAATCGAAGATTTGCACCAGAGTAAGTACAAGGATAACTACAAAAGCTAAAAACAATAGTAGCTACGAGGGTAGCTGCAATTGTAGACTCAATGGTAAGCACTAGCATAAAAATCTGGGGGGGGGGGGTTGCGAGCAGAGCGATCAGGGAGGTACCCCCCCCCCTACTCTTGTCCCATGCTCCCCCCACGCCCCACAAAAAAGTGCTTAACTAACGGTAAAGGTGTACCAAACTATGCTTATTTCTATGTGTTTTAATTTTTCCTATAATTTTCTAATGGGAAGTATTGAAATGCACGAGAAATAAAATCATTTGCAAGGGATGTGGGTCACACAGTAAAATAAATACTTTTACTACGGTTTAATTAAAACGTGTTTACCGATCAAGCCTAGAAACAAAAGGCCACGTGCTGTTTTTTGAAATGAATTATATGTGGTTTATACGGCTACCGGCAAAGGATATCCCACATATAGTTTCTTTTTGTTATTGCATTAAATTAAAATATCAAATAGATATTTTCCCAAGAAAATTTGACTCCGGAGAAGTCAGAATACACACCTCAAGCCCTTGGTAATAGTAACGCATTGGAGACGATTTTTCCAGGAAGTTTTGACTCCGGAAAAGTCAGAATAGACAACTGGAGCCCTTGTTAAAAGTAACGCCTTGGAGATGATTTCCCCAGGATGTTTTGACTCCAGAGGGGTCAGGGTGTATACCTGGTACACTTGGTAATAGTAACGCCTTGGAGATGATTTCACCAGGATGTTTTGACTCCATAGAAGTCAGGGTGTATACCTGGTGCACTTGGTAATAGTAACGCCTTGAAGATGATTTTCACAGGATGTTTTGAATCCATAGGACTCAAAGTGTATGCCTGGTGCACTTGGTAATAGTAAGGTCTTGGAGATGATGTCCCCAGGATGTTTTAATTCCAGAGGGATCAGAATAGACACTTGGAGCCCTTGTTAATAGTAACACCTTGGAGATGATTTTCCCAGGAAGTTTTGACTCCATAGGAGTCAGGGTGTATACCTGGTGCACTTGGTGACAGTTACGCCTTGGAGATGATTTCCCAAGGATGATTTGACTCCAGAGGTGTCAGTACAGACACCTGGTGCACTTGGTAGTAGTATCGCCTTGGAGGTGATTTCCCTAGGAAGGTTTGACTCTAGAGGGGTCAGGACAGACACCTGGTGCACTTGGTAATAGTAATGCCTTGGAGACCATTTTCCCAGGATGTTTTGACTCCATAGAAGTCGGGGTGTATACCTGGTGCAGTTAATGACAGTTACGCCTTGGAGATGATTTTCCCGGGAAGTTATGACTTCAGAGAAGTCAGAATAGACAACTGTAGCCCATGTTAATAGTAACGCCTTGGGGATGATTTCCCCAGGGTGTTTTGACTCCAGAGGTGTCAGCACAGACACCTGGTGCACTTGGTAGTAGTTACGCCTTGGAGATGATTTTCCTAGGATGTTTTGACTCAAGAGGGGTCAGGACAGACACCTGGTGCACTTGGTAATAGTAACGCCTTGGAAATTATTTCCCCAGGATGCTTTAACTCCAGAGGTGTGAGGACAGATAACTGGTGCACTTGGTAATTGTTACGCCTTGGAGATGATTTTCCCAGGATGTTTTGAGTCCAGAGTAGTCAGGGCAGACACCTGGTCCCGTTGTAATAGTAACGCTTTGGAGATGATTTTCCCAGGATGTTTTGATTCCGTAGGACTCAAAGTGTATACCTGGTGCACTTGGTAATAGTAAGGCCTTGGAGATGATGTCCCCAGGATGTTTTAACTCCAGAGGGATCAGAATAGACACTTGGAGCTAATTTCCTGAAGAAGTTTTGACTCCAGAGGGGTCAGGACAGATAACTTGTGCACTTGGTAATAGTAACGCCTTGGAGATGATTTTTCCATGAAGTTTTGACTCTATAGGAGTCAGGGTGTATACCTGTTGCTCTTGGCGACAGTTACGCCTTGGAGATGATTTTCCCAGGAAGTTTTGACTCCATAGGAGTCAGGGTGTATACCTGGTGCACTTGGTAATAGTAACGCCTTGGAGATGATTTTCCCAGGATGTTTTGAATCCATAGGACTCAAAGTGTATGCCTGGTGCACTTGGTAATAGTAAGGCCTTGGAGATGATGTCCCCAGGATGTTTTAACTCCAGAGTGATCAGAATAGACACTTGGAGCCCTTGTTAATAGTAACACCTTGGAGATGATTTTCCCAGGAAGTTTTGACTCCATAGGAGTCAGGGTATATACCTGGTGCACTTGGTGACAGTTACGCCGAGGTGTCAGTACAGACACCTGGTGCACTTGGTAGTAGTATCGCCTTGGAGATGATTTCCCTAGGAAGGTTTGACTCTAGAGGGGTCAGAACAGACACCTGGTGCACTTGGTAATAGTAACGCCTTGGAGACCATTTTCCCAGGATGTTTTGACTCCATAGGAGTCGGGGAGTATACCTGGTGCAGTTAATGACAGTTACGCCTTGGAGATGATTTTCCCAGGAAGTTATGACTCCAGAGAGGTCAGGACAGACACCTAGTGAACTTGGTAGTAGTTACGCCTTGGAGATGATTTTCACAGAAATTTTTGACTTCGGAGAAGTCAGAATAAACACCTGGAGCCCTTGTTAATAGTAACGCCTTGAACATGATTTTCTCAGGATCTTTTGACTCTAGAGAGGTCAGGACAGACATCTGGTGAACTTGTTGTCATTCTAAGTTTTCCTTTTTAAAAATAATTATTTCTAGAGGCTAAATTTTTTTTCCCTCAATTAAAATAACAATTATAATTTAATCTATATTGATCCCTTTAATTATCTTCATTAAATTCAATAAAATTAAGCAATTACAATATTTTTATTCAACACGACGTTAAATTACTTTACCTCGATACAACTAATTTATTTCCGGGTATACCAAAATCAATACCTCTCGTCCGGCCATCCCTAATCTACACAAACCTTCACTCTATTCTTTCCTTACTTTCTCTTTTCACACTATTTTTTTTACTCGCTCGCAAACTCGCAGATACACCACCCTATCAATAAATAATTAATTAGGGCAATAATTAATTGGATAAGGAACTAACAAGGTTAGGAAAAACTAACACTAATTTAATATACGTAATATACGGTAATAAAGAAGATAAAAATTTTCAAAATCAAAAATTACCAGTTACTCAAATATTACGGGATCTCGACACGCTCACTTGTGTTTCTTAACTTCGAATGAACTCCTCTCCTTTGAGCTTCCCAATAAATTCGCATTTTCGCCAGCCAATGCCCTAATTAATTTTTTTTTTGCTTATTCACAATCTGGCACATTTCTCAATCACAAAAATTTCAAAACGGTTTCTTACAACATAAAAAAAATAAAAACTAAATATTTGCTACACTTGATTCAGCAAATTCTAACGAAAGTTGGGATTTTTTTGACTAGGAGAGAAAACTTACCGCCAATGTGGAGTTTTCTGGTTCTCTGCCGGTGAATTAATTAAACAATTGTAGCATTGTAACTCCTTTTAAAATTTGTTCGTGCTAAAAAAAAATAATAATCAAGGGGAATATAATCAAATCCAATTAATAAAACAAATTTTTCAACAGTGGAAAATTAATCAGGTTTATTCTAAATTTTATCTTCATTCCGCGTACGGTTACAAAGTTTTCTTTGTAGTTGATATTATATTCAATTAAACAAAATTTGAGGCTGTGAGCAGTGAGCCGCGGTTATTAGTAGCCGTCGTGTTCAGTTTTGGTCTAACTGCGGAGTTATACTCGAATACAAGCAACTCAGTGCACGCGACCGTGACTGTAATTATTTATCGGAGGGCACTTACTGGAGCTCTCGTCGATACAGCGTGATGATTGCGCGCTCCGGGTGTCGGGTGTGAGCCGTCCTGGTTGTAGTCGAATCGGGGCCTGGGCGACGGTTTCTTCTGTTGGTGCCAAAACATCCACTCGTAAGGTTTGGATCACCAACTCCAGTGTATTCGTGTGACCGAGGGTTCACGACGCGGGCATTCGACAGGGTACCGTTCCGGTCGACCACGAAAGAAAGAAAAATTATTTCGGAAAACTTTGATCACCAAGTTGGTTTTATACCGTGCACTGTTAAGATTTCCGTATGTGCTTGGACACAATAGTCGATTTCGCGTATGGACTTTTTGAGAGGACAAAAGAAGCTGTCTAATGCACTTATTGAAGTTTAGGAAATTCAATGTGCATTCGACAGAGTAAGATTTTAGAGTGCCGCTCTCCCCACGGCCGGCTTTCTTTCGCACCTAATGTCGCGCGCTCTAGACCAAAAATTTGGTGGTGGGGGGTCCTGTCGTATGAAATCGAACGACTCACCGTGTACTTTGTCAAATCTCAACTGCGAAAATTTCAAGATTTGCTCCGCTGGCTCACTGCTGCTACATATTTAAACAATTACTTTAAAAAAAACAAGAATATAAATAAATAAAACATTAAAAATACAACGATAAATTCTAGCTTCTAGAGCCCAGCAAGGCAGGATCCTTGCAATAGCCCCCTTCAAAAAAAAAATAAATATAATAATTGTATAGTTATATATTTTTTTTTCGTCAGTGTGGCAAAGTTCATCACACACCTCACTGATTCCACTTAGCATTGATCGAAAGGCGGTGCATCGATCTCCAGAAACTCGTCTTCTTCTTCTCCCAGGTCGAGGACAGGCGCCTTTACCGGTGCCTCTTTTAACCCGGCTTTTACTTTTCTTACATTTGTTAGGTCCTTGAGCTTTTTCAACCTCTTATTGAAGTTCAATAGCCGACGTCGGTTTTTTGAGTTTTTCTTACTTTTCTCGATTGTCTTTTCTTGAACAATCTGATTGATCTTCTTCCTGAGGTGGTCCACATAGCGCTGCACCCGCTTTTTGTCCTTCTGGCGCTTGCGACGAGCCTTTTTCGCTGGCGTGTGGCTCATTTTCTGCGTCTCTGCCAAAATATGGACGCAGTGAGGACCCATGAAAATACCCTTTCACTGGCTGCCCTGCTAAGTTTGCCAATAAATATGTACAGTCACGGTAACGCGATGAGATTGTATATGGACCATTATACAGGGGCAAAAACTTGGCTATGGTGGCATCCGGTGCACTTGAGATATTGCTTGATTTTACCAAGACCTTGTCATTGACCTCATACGCAACCAATTTATGCTCGGAGTTATACTTGTCCGCGCGTGCTTGCCCGATTCGGGACATATTGTCCCTCGCGATTTCCAACTTTTCAGCGTACGATAGCTTCGCGATTGTTTTATTAGGAATTAATGTTCCCCAGGGTCGCTTCGGCTCGCGGTCGAAATGAAGCTCATTTGGCGTAAATCCGGTAGTTTGGTGAGGTAATTCATTAAGCGTATACTCGATTAGGCCTATCCAGGAGGCCCAATTTTTATGCTTATCCGAGGACAGCGTACGGATACATCGACCGAGCTCTTTATTCACGCGTTCAACTAAATTACCCTGCGCGTGACGAACCCCACAAAATACGACCCGTATACCTTCACTCGAGAGTTTATTGATCCAGACCGGTGATGTAAATTGTGAGCCATGATCCGAGGATATCCTGGCCATCTTCCCGTGGGTAGGTATGTAATCCTTGAAAATTTTCTGAATCACGATCTGGGTAGTGGCTCTTTTAATCGGATATAATTTGACGATTTTTGAAAAGGCATCGTGCACTGCCAATATATAACGGACCCCCCCGATCGACACGGGCAAGGCTCCCATAAAATCCACACTCGTAAGCTCGTTGATGGTATTCGTAAGAATTGGACGCGATTTAGCCGCAGTACTCAGGGTATAAACTTTATTTTTCTGACACGAGTCGCACGTTCTAACAAATTTCGCGATGTAATTCTTCATGCCCGGGTAAAAAAAATCTGTACTCAACAGTCTTATCATTTTCTTCGCCCCGGGATGGCAGTATACCTCATGTGTACAACGAACTAACTCGAAAATAAGCTCCGCGGGAACTACAACTTTAGGGTCAAGCTTACCGAAACTTTTACACAATAAGTCACCGATCAATTCATAACCTGGAACTTCTTCCTTCGAGTTTAGTTTAGAAATAATCCCAGCCAAGCGATCATCCCCCAATTGTGATTTCTGGAATTTTCTTACAAGGGCATTCAGCGTCGCATTCGGCTCTTTCAAAATCGCGGCCGCAACAAGAGCTTTCGTGCCTCGATCTGTCTCGGGGTGCCCCATCCGACTGAGCGCATCGGCAATGATATTATCCTTACCCTTTATATATTCAATACGCGGAGAAAATTCGCTAATGGCTAAGGCCCATCTATACAAACGCCCGGTAAGGTGTTGGCAGCTAAAAAGGAACTGCAAGCTCTTGTGGTCACTCTTGACCACGACTTTTCCCCCCATAACGTAGGTACGATATTTTATCAGCGCCCACTTGATCGCGTTCAGCTCCTTCTCCGTCGCGAAATAAGACTGCTCAGCCAAGTTGAAAGTTTTGCTCGCGCACGCCACAATCCTGAGCTTTCCGTCCTCATCCTCCTGACACAACAGCGACCCCATGCAAAAATCAGACGCATCCGTAAAAAGGATGAACTCGCGATCTCTCACTGGATAATATAAACACGCGTCTTTGCAAAACAGATCTTTTGTTCGTTCAAAAGCGATCTGCTGGTCGTTCTTCCACTCCCACTTTTTTCCCGCTTTCAAAAGCTCATACAACGGCAGAGATTCGCGCGCGATCTGATCCGTGTATTTCGAGGTAAAGTTCACGAGCCCTAGAAAACCTCTCAGTTGCTTCAAATTTCGAGGTGGGACAAAATCGCGTATCCCCTGAACTTTCGAGGGATCAATCTTTACCCCTTCTGGCGTCAAAATATGCCCCAGAAATTTCATTTCCTTCCGGAAAAGCTCCACCTTTGAGAATTTAATGGTTGCGCCAGCCGCCCGTATTCTCTGCAGCAGTTTCTCGAGATACACAAAATGCTCGCAGACGGATCGCGAGATTAATAACAGATCATCAACAAAATCGAGGACGTGGTCCTCGAGGCCCTGCAGCATCCTACGTACCGCCTCGAAAAGAGCGGCCATGGAGCATCTGGTTCCGAACGGCGCCACGGTGTACCGGAGTACACGCCCGTTATGCATAAACGCGGTTATATCCCTGGACTCGGGATCGAGCTCGATCTGCCAAAACGCGGCGCTAAGATCAAAGCTCGACATAATCGACATCCCTTCACACTTGCTTATAACGATCTCGATACCTTCGGGATTGTTATAGTCAGGGTCGATTCTATCATTCAGCGTTCTCGCGTCCAAGCATACCCGTATGCTTTTGTCCTTTTTTATCACTGAAACTAAGGGGTTGACAAATGGGCTTTTACAGTATTCCACAACGCCAAAACGCACCATCCGGTCGATCTCCCCCTGAACTAACTCGCGCTGGTGCAGCGGGATCGGGTAAGATTTAATAAAATATGGCGTTTTGTCGCGAATATTAAAACTATACGAGTAATTCTTAAATTTTCCTGGGATGTCACTAAAAACATCCTTGTACTCACGCAGTAAATTAAAGAGCTGCAATTTCTCCCCTTCGTTGATCTCGCTGATCGGGTCCACTTTCGCCCAGATCTCTTCATCTGACGGATGATTATGTCCACACTTTACCCAGGAATTTGGATCTTCATCATTCCCCTGGATTATCCCCACAAGGTTTTCCGGATCTTCCCCGGCTTTCAAAAAATCTACCTTCCCTACCTCGCTAACTAAATCTAAACAATTTTCTTTAATATTAATCTTTAAATCTAACAACCTAATAATATCGCGTCCGATAATACACGGTCGAATTAACTTCGAAATAATCATCAGGGTTCCTTCACACTCTAAAGGTCCCAGCATGATCGGCGCAAATAACTGCTTCTTAAGTCTAACTGATTTTTCGCCCGTAAAACCAGTGGCTTGTAAGCCGATTACCGGGAGCGTAGGTAAATTTTTCCAAGCTTCCCGGTGTTCGGAGTACAAATATTCGGACACGCACGAGATACTACTGCCCGAATCTATAAAAGCATCAATTAACGTGCCGTTAATTTTTATTTTGACCACGGGCTCAATATCAATCCTTTTGATATTGAGTTCGTGCTCTTCCCCCAACAAAAATTCCCTCGGACAATCGAAAATTGATACGACGCTCGCGACCGCATCGCGGATCAGCTGAGGGGGTTCATATTCCCGTACTCTCGCTGACTCGTTGATAATCGTCGGGTTCTCCAAAGAAACGGGTTTATTCGCTACCAGCTCCGATTCAGTTGTAGCAGGCGTGGGCTGCGATTTTTTTTCACCCACATCCGAGCATCCTGTTACAACTGCAGCTAGTTTCCCTCAATGAAGCCGGAAACTTCATCAAGTCCAGGTTCAGAAACTTCTTCGATCGAAATTTCATTAACCTGCTGATTCCTCTGTGGATACCGCCCGGTGTTGCCCGAATTGAATGAGCCCTGACTATTATTAGCGCCCCCACCCGACCTATAATTCGTAGGTGGATTGTTTTGACCATTGCTGTTGGTCCGCACAGGTGTTGACGCCCTAAAAGATTGATTTTCACGTGCGCCGTGAGCAGGGTTGGTTAAAATCCGAGTCGGCGGCTTCCGTTCAAACGAGACATTCGCAAAACTCTCACGACGGCTGGTTTCAAACGCTGCGTTTAACGGATTTGTACTCTCAAGCCGGTCCAGCAACGCCAAAAACGCCTCAACCCTCACAATCCCGCGTGTGATTGTTGCTGAGTGAACCTGCTCGTCGTAATGGCGGGATAGACATTGAATAATGTAGCCCTCGTCCGGAGGATTACCCAAAGCTTTCACGTCGTTCAATAATTTTATCGCATATTCGGACTTGCTCAGATTCCCCTCGGCCGTGTAATGCCCAAACTCCAATCTACGCTTAACGCCGAGCTGGATATCTTCGTTCCAGAACCGTTGTGCAAAAGCGCGGGAGAATCCCTCAAAACCTTCGAGCTCATCGCCTGCGAATAAGAACCAGTCGAGCGCCAATCCCTTGAGCGATTGCTCGATTACGCTCTTTACTCGTGGCTCCGGCACGTTCATACCCTCCAAATACGCGCGTAATAATTTCAAATATCGTGCTGGCCTTTCACCTGGACGTCCCTCAAAAGTAGGCAGTTCGGGCTTAAAACCATTCAATCCACCCGCGGTGCCTGCGAGCTGCATCATGGCTTGCATGGGAGCTTGCGGGTACAATGGGGCCAACGAATTATTGTTCCCGGGCATCGGTGGGTTGATCGGCCCCGCGCGCCTATTCGCGCCTGGGTCAACCCTTACGTCTTGCGACGGCATCACCCTATTGTTCCCCGCCACCTGAACATCTCCGTTTCGCGTGGCACGAGTTAAGTCTTGCACTTCCGGCAGACTCGAATTCGGCACCATGGTCAAATCCACCGGAAAGTTTACTGAACGCCTCGTACTCGTCCTCTCTCGCTCCCTATCTATCAAGGTTCCCTGCAAATCCAATAGTCTATCAAGGCTTTGCCCTTGAGTAGACAAAAGACCGCGTATATCGTGGACTTCCCCGTCCAAATTATTGTGATTCTCCCTCAGATCCACGAGTTGAGTGTTTAATCCTTCCGTGCGCGCCGACACTCTTGCGAAATTTTCCCGCGCGTCTTCCTCCCATCTTAATAAACGATTAACGTTATCCCGTACCTCTGCAATGCGCGCGTCGCGTTGATCGTTTCGTTGCTCACAGACCATGCGAGTACGCGTAAGCTCAGCCCGTATGTCCATCAGCTCGCGTCTCATATCGTCAAAGCTCACAGGGAAACTCCGTCCCTCCCCTTGCATCGTCGGACTACCGATAGCCTGCCGTTGGCTATCATTAAGCGTGGAGTGGACCACGCTTTGTGGATTAGGGAACTCGAACAAATTCGATCCTACAGGTGCACTTCCCGGCCTTAAACCATTCGTCTCGCTCCCACGCGGTCTGCTGGCAAAAGCTCCAGCAGCAAGTGCAATTTCTGGCGGTGAAGCCGCTCGTGGATGCTCACGGACTCGCTCGGTGTGTGCCCCAAATGCGCCGAGAACCAGAGATTCATCCCGGCCGTCCCCGTATTTCCTGCCCGAGCGAGTATTTTTTTTACCTTGACCCATAATACTGGCTACGATAACTTGAAAAAGAAAAAAAAACAAAAAAAATGCTTTCACCAAACGTGAATAAACCTACAGCGCGATAGCCTCGTTATCTTTCCCCTCTACAGATGACCTCAGTGCACTGCAGTACAGATGGTTAGATCCCGAACGCTCTCGAGGGCTGAAATACTCTCCGAAAAAAAAACAAAAAAAATCAAATGAACTCGTGATTCATCACCTATGAATCAAACCAAAAAAAAAAATCCCAAGCCTGCAAGTTTCCAGAAATCACAATTTTCTTCAAATCATTCCCGACAAAAAAAAAAAATCCCATCTGGGTTTAAATACTCAGAGTTTAAATATCTCGACTGAAGAAATTCCCAGAAATTTAAATGGCCAGTAACCCAAACAAATGACGTAACAGTAGGTGGTCGTGTTATATATATATATATCTCTCTCGCTCCGCGTCGTTTGTGCCGCGGACGCTGCTCTGCTCGCTCGTGAGCTGCCGAAATTTTCTTCGCAGGTGGGGATAGAAAAGTTGGGATCGCTACGGTGTTTAAAAGCCTCGCATAGACAAGCCCCCTCCTCTACCCGCGTGATCGTGCAATAATAATTCTCGCGGCTCACTGTTGCTCACCCGTTAGTTTCTTCGATTAGAACGTGTTTTCAATTCATTCCCTATGTGCAAAATTCGAAAATGTACGAGAAAAAGAAAAAAATGTAGGTTTGTTTAATTTGCCGGGGTACCACCGTTATTGATAATTTAACGGAAAATTCTAATAAACATGATTAGTAATCTATGATACGCGGGTATGCTGCCGATTTTATTACACTGAGGATGTGTGTGGCTGATCCCTGGTGGGACTCGAATCCACAATCGCGCGCCTTTTCTCGGCACTTTAACCTCGCTCGTTCGCGGGGTCAGCGCTCTTACCTATTCACGCGCGCGTTCGTCCTCCCCGCGACCTTGTTTACGGCCACAACTGGCGTGAATTTTGCCGACCTTTCTCTCTATCTGTCTTTATTTCGGATTTCTTACTTTTTTTTTTTTTTTTTTTTTGAAATCCTTTGTTCTCGATTTAATATTCACGCTATTTCAAATTTGCCACCCTGCGTTTCTTTAATTATTTGTTTTTACGTGCGCTCTTCTCGGTTTTATTTATGGGGAAAATGTTCGGGCAACGCGAATTTTACTTTTAATTTCGCGTTACTTGTCCCACTAAGAGGGTACCATTGGGAGTTTTCTGACTAGGAGAGAAAACTTACCGCCAATGTGGAGTTTTCTGGTTCTCTGCCGGTGAATTAATTAAACAATTGTAGCATTGTAACTCCTTTTAAAATTTGTTCGTGCTAAAAAAAAATAATAATCAAGGGGAATATAATCAAATCCAATTAATAAAACAAATTTTTCAACAGTGGAAAATTAATCAGGTTTATTCTAAATTTTATCTTCATTCCGCGTACGGTTACAAAGTTTTCTTTGTAGTTGATATTATATTCAATTAAACAAAATTTGAGGCTGTGAGCAGTGAGCCGCGGTTATTAGTAGCCGTCGTGTTCAGTTTTGGTCTAACTGCGGAGTTATACTCGAATACAAGCAACTCAGTGCACGCGACCGTGACTGTAATTATTTATCGGAGGGCACTTACTGGAGCTCTCGTCGATACAGCGTGATGATTGCGCGCTCCGGGTGTCGGGTGTGAGCCGTCCTGGTTGTAGTCGAATCGGGGCCTGGGCGACGGTTTCTTCTGTTGGTGCCAAAACATCCACTCGTAAGGTTTGGATCACCAACTCCAGTGTATTCGTGTGACCGAGGGTTCACGACGCGGGCATTCGACAGGGTACCGTTCCGGTCGACCACGAAAGAAAGAAAAATTATTTCGGAAAACTTTGATCACCAAGTTGGTTTTATACCGTGCACTGTTAAGATTTCCGTATGTGCTTGGACACAATAGTCGATTTCGCGTATGGACTTTTTGAGAGGACAAAAGAAGCTGTCTAATGCACTTATTGAAGTTTAGGAAATTCAATGTGCATTCGACAGAGTAAGATTTTAGAGTGCCGCTCTCCCCACGGCCGGCTTTCTTTCGCACCTAATGTCGCGCGCTCTAGACCAAAAATTTGGTGGTGGGGGGTCCTGTCGTATGAAATCGAACGACTCACCGTGTACTTTGTCAAATCTCAACTGCGAAAATTTCAAGATTTGCTCCGCTGGCTCACTGCTGCTACATATTTAAACAATTACTTTAAAAAAAACAAGAATATAAATAAATAAAACATTAAAAATACAACGATAAATTCTAGCTTCTAGAGCCCAGCAAGGCAGGATCCTTGCAAAGTATAATGCCAACTCAGCGAGAGTAAGCTCAAGATGTCTAAATTCAACCTCAGTAATTTAAATGTAATGAATACAAAGAATTTTTTTTTAAATTTCACCACGTATATTTTTACCTGTATTGTACACAAAAAAAAAAAACGATTTAATTCTCGAAAACTTCAGACGTTTGATAACTAAATGAGTATACTAAATTCATAAAAACCCTGGAAACCTTACTTTTTCCACTTCCTTTCACATTCCTTTCTTTTTCCCTTAGTTAAAACAAAGACGAAATTTTTGATATTCCGACTCATAATTACTTACAAAGCCTGTCCAACAACAATAAAACATACTAGATTATAAAAAAAACTTAGCTACAATTACTCGTTATCTACCCACTAGCTGCATGCTAGCGATTACACGAGAAAAAATTTATCACGCGATCGCGACGACCACTTATCGCACCATTGAGGCTTCGCGGAGAAATGAATGAAAACGTTTGAATAAATTATGGTAAATCAAAATATTTCCTTCCAAACAAAAATAGTCCATGGAAATTCTTGAGATACGCGATCGTTCTCGCGTACATAACTTAATAACATAATTCTAAGTACAAAACGATTAAACCCCCAGGCCATTTCAAAATTATTTTTCCGATTTTACTAAATTAATCCGAACGATGGACATAATTAATTTTTCTTCCTTATTCACGTTCTCTCTAAAACTTGAATTTAAATTTTACTTCTCAAGCTACAATTATCTTAAATTAGCCCCTCTGAACATACAACTTGATTCTATTAATTTTAAACTATCTTTTTCTTACTTTCCGATGAAATTGGATATCTATACGTTATGAGTTAAGAAATTATTTATTACCATTACCTGTCACTGGTTGCGTACTGCGCATACACAGAAAAAAATTATCACGCGATCGTGACCGTGTATGTAATGTACCTATAAAGGGGTTACGATCCCCAATGCTCGCGCACTACCCAGAGTATAGGTTAATTTGGAGGTCCCGTACCCTCCAAATTATTTACAACAATACACGAAAACCCCGTCGGTCATGATCGGACATTAATCAAAATTTATCCTTTGACTCAGAACTAATTAAACTTTTCTAAAAATTCTCACCTTATTTCTCTACGTCTTTTAAGTTCACTCAAACATAAATATACTTTATTATTAATCATCAATCAACGCATAAAAATTATAGTTTCTCGTTAACTTTTTCTGTCCTTGTTTTTACTTTTTCTATCTATCATTACAGGTACAGTCTGGTGGATATCCAGATACTGGTTATGTAGTCCGTCACGTTGCTTTTCAGGCTCATACCTCAACATCTTATACTGCCATATCTCATGAATTTTTTTGATTTTGAATCCTGATTTTACGGCTTTTTTATTTCCTCTGAAACCCATGTTCCAGTCAGTGCCTGGTCGTCGTCGGAGTGTGTACATTCTTCTTGATTCTTTGATTCAGCGCATACACGGCACAACGGAAAAATTAATTTTCCGTGCATCCTGACGGGGAGCACCGGATGGTATAGGCTTGGAGGCGGAAAAATTTCACTCATGATGAGGCTATTAACTTTTTCAATATTTCCATTGATAAATTTTTTACAATCTGCATTCCCCACGTATACCTCTGGGTGTCCAACGGGGTAGGCACAGAACTTGCATGCCCAAGGATACAAACTGTTTACATCAAGATATTTTATCTTCTCATTGTCTTTGCAATCATAAATTTTAACATTATTACAGGTACGCCCGCCAAAAAATGCTTCGCATGGCTTCAGTACTGGTATATCGAATATTTTCAAAGTTTTTTTTACGAAATATTCGAATTCAGCGTCATTTTGCAAGTCTTCGTCATACTCACATTCGTTTTTTTTATGAGTAGATACGGGTAATTCCGTGTTGCGGGTGGGACATTTGCTAAACTTTGAGATTAACTTAAACATACTTAAAATAGCTAAATATTAGAACTAATGCCATTGGTAGATGTAGTTTGACTAAAAGAAGAAATTCCACAGTCAATACGAGAATAATTTTGAGTTTTGAAGAAGATAATTTTAAAAAATAGGCCCGTTACGGGTGGGACATACAAATTGAGCATTTTTCATTTTTGTCTAATCACTCTTGAAAATCTGCAAAATATTCTGCTAAAAAAATCTGGAAAAAATATGGTGTTAAAGTTTGGATCCTAACCTTTGATGCTCAATATTTTTTTTTTAATTCAAACCTGATTCTTAGAAAAAATCAATGAAGCCCGTTGCGGGTGGGACATGCTCCGTTGCGGGTGGGACGCGTACGAAGTTTTTCGTGATTCAATTCAAACAATTGGCTTGAATTTAAATTTTTACATCTTATTTTATTAAATTTATTCTTATAGAAAAGTTTTAACAAAAAAAAAATTTAATTTAGTTAACTAGTAAAGAAAAAAAGGATCTGAACCCGTCTATTAATCTGGATACTTACCTCGACAGTTCATAATAGTTTAAATTATTGTAACTGTATAAAAATATCTGGGATTTGTAAATTAAGGAGAAAAGTTTGAAATATCTAAACCAAATTGCTTTATTAAATAAAATGAATAAATGATAAAAAATTTTAATCTGCTTTTTTTTTAAAAAATTATTTCTTTGAAAAATATAAATTTACTTGTACTTATTATTTATTTATTATTTTTTGTATTTTTCTTGAAAAGACTTTATTTTAAAATCTGCTTAAGATTTTTTTTGAAGCAGGTTTAGGATTTTTTTTGGGAGGTTTCTTTTTCGAAACAACTAGCTCAGGATTTTGATCAAACAGCACTTCTTTTCTTACAGCATGTTATTTTTTCTTCGTGGAATGAAAATGAGTTTTTATGACCAAAGTATTGCTATTTTTTATTTCAAAATAGTGATTCTTTTTCACTTCAGGAATAGCTTTTGGATTACCCAATCTTTTGTCAAATTTAATTTTAAATGAATTAATAGTTTCTTCAGTGACAAGAAAAGTTTTAATCCCAGCTAAGTTTTGCTCAGCGCACTCATGGCAGTCTTTGGCATTGTTAATAACAATCTTTCTAGATTTAATTGCAGTCCACAAACTTTTCTTCAGAGTTGCTCCAATTCCGTCTACAGCACCTTTGCCATGAACCGTTGCGCTGAAAGCCCATGATAATTTTAAGTCATAATCATCTTCTGAATAAACTAAGTTAGATAATGTAAATTTATTTTTAAATTGTGAGCCAGCGCCATCACTGAAGACTAAAAGTCGATTCATCCTAGGTATGTCCGATTTGAGATGATTAATTACGACATCGAGGCAGCTTCCAACCGAATATTTATCTTGATCTTTATAATCGGAAAGAACTGAGAGGCTTTGCTTTTTCTCTGATGACCAAGCGCAACCAGTAAAAACAGAGACTTGAGGTTGATTGTAATAAGCTGATTGTGCTTCATCTTGAAATTTAATTTTCAACTTTTCGGAATAATCGACTTGCAGTATTACCAAGTCACAAGGAATATTTTGTCGCACTTCTTGAAAATATCGAGATTCTATCGATGAAAAAATGATTTTTAAAATGTAATAATTTTTCTTGTAATTTATTTATTACATCTCGTAAGCTTAATTGTGATTCGATCAAACTCAAACGTTTTTCTCCTTTTTTTACTCCCCACTGTAGAAGTTTTATCATTAAAGAAGCTGATATTTCTGAAGGCGACAATACTCCTACGCTAAGGCAATTCTCGCACTCATTCAACATGCATAGATCACTATTTATGTTACAGCAAGTTTTTTCTAAAACAGTTTCTGTGTCGGAAGGAAAATCAGGAATATTATTTGATAGACAAGTTATTAAATATTTGAAATTTTCATGATAAATGCACAAACAAACATTGTGAGGCATATCTGAGACAGGTAAAATATGTTCTGGGCGTAACTGGTAAAATAATGTCTTATAAACTTTTGACTCAGGATGAGAATTGCAGAAAAGAGTCCACAGTTCCGAAATAGTCATAATCATGTACTTAACCCATTAGGTCCCAAGAGTTATGAATTTTTTTTTGTACTTTGAGCTTATAAATCAAAGCGAAAAAGTTGAAAAATAATTTAAAAAATACCCTACCCCCTATTTTCGGATATGCCCTACACGATGGCATTGTTTATAATACTCAAAAATAACATTTTAATTTGTTAATAAACAAATTTAAAAAAAAAATGAAAATTTTTACGTCATTTTTTTTTTTCAAGCTGGTGAACAATGCCAAAAAAATTATTTTTGCCCTCAAAAAGTTGACCATGGGTGTTCACATTAGTTGAACTTTACGTGCATATTTGATTTTTTTGGTTTCGATTTTTTTAAACAAAATGGCGGACTAAAAACTTCAACGCCAATAATTGTACGGCAGCGCATGGTTGAATAAATACCGAAAAGCTACTTTTTATAAAAAATGACTGTGGTTCCTAAGATTTTTATGGTCGCTGATTATGAATCTGAGATCAGAATATCAAAATTTTAAGAATTGGGCCCAATACCATAGGACCCAATACTCAAAGTTAAGATTTTATAAAAACAAAAATATCATCATATTTTACGTAGAATTTCAAGATCAAAGTATACTTGGTCGTTTTTCGAAAAAAATCGTCATTTTCGAATAAAAAATCAAAAAAAGTTTAAAGTATTGGATTTACTTCCAGAGATCCACAACAGCTCGTCCCCGTGTGCCTGTAACGAATTGAACACAACTTTTGAGATGGCAAAAATATATTTACGAGGTTTTTGGGTTGCTGATAGTGTATCTGAGGTAAAAACATGAAAATCCCAAATATAGGGCCCAATACCGTAGGACCCAATAGTAAAAATTGAGATATCATAAAAATAAAAAATGCCATCTTATTCTGCGCAAAATTTCAAGATCAAAGTATACTTTGATCTGAAATTCTACGTAAAATATGATGATATTTTTTGTTTTTATAAAATCTTAACTTTGAGTATTGGGTCCTATGGTATTGGGCCCAATTCTTACAATTTTGATATTCTGATCTCAGATTCATAATCAGCGACCACAAAAATCTAAGGAGCCACAGTCATTTTTTATAAAAAGTAATTTTTCGGTATTTATTCAACCATGCGCTGCCGTACAATTATTGGCGTTGAAGTTTTTAGTCCGCCATTTTGTTTAAAAAAATCGAAACCTAAAAAATCAAATATGCACGTAAAGTTCAACTAATGTGAACACCCGTGGTCAACTTTTTGAGGGCAAAAATAATTTTTTTGGCATTGTTCACCAGCTTGAAAAAAAAAAATGACGTAAAAATTTTCATTTTTTTTTTTAAATTTGTTTATTAACAAATTAAAATGTTATTTTTGAGTATTATAAACAATGCCATCGTGTAGGGCATATCCGAAAATAGGGGGGTAGGGTATTTTTTTAATTATTTTTCAACTTTTTCGCTTTGATTTATAAGCTCAAAGTACAAAAAAAAATTCATAACTCTTGGGACCTAATGGGTTAACAGGTACATTTTCTCTTTTTCCTGTCACAGGATTTTTTATACTTTTTGTGTCCTTCATTCCTGGAGCTTGCCAAGAATGATTTTCACTTGTGTAAAAATTTATAACCTCTTCCTTATCACTGTCTGAAATAGTAAAAGATTCGCGTTTCTTAACAATCATTTCTATCTCTTGTGGACTAAACTCATTGAATAATATTTTTCTTGTAACTGCTATTCTTTTGGTAGGACTACTAGGTAGACTTCTTTTTACTTTTTTCGCAGCATTTCCGAGAGTTTGATAGCAGCCAAAAGAACCTAATACTCGTTGCGCTGTATCTGTTTTGACTTCAAGATCATGGTTGATTTTCTTTTTTTTTTTATCGATATATTCTCTTTCTTATTGTTTCACTTTTTTGGTTTCGTTTATGAGCATCAATATCATTTTTATAAAATTGTCTTTTTTTTTCTCTTCGTAAAGAATCTCTTCTACGCTCTCGAGCACGGTGGTCCTCGTCGAGTTCAGGGTTTTCCTTCAACTTTTTCCGAACTTTTTGTGATCTTTCTTTCGAATTCATTTTAAATATGCAATTGATTTCTAATTAAATATAAAAAATGTTTACCAATGGTCAATTTTTTTTTGTGTTTTTACACTATTTAAATGTAAGCACTCCTTTTCCTGCAAGTAATTTTACACTCAGACTTTATGTCCCACCCACAACGGAATTTTCTGAAAAACCTGCGGTGATAAAAAATTAAAAAAAATATGTTGACTTTTCTTGTGTTTTTATTACTATGTAAAAAAATTTTCAGGTTGATACAGTTTGAATTCACTGAGAAACACAAAAAATATCACTTTTTGTGTTGCGGGTGAGACAATCGTTCGTAAAAGTTATAAAAATTGACATAAAGTTAGTAACAATTGCACAATAAACTTAAAACACAGTAAATGTTTTTATTAGCACCTGTACTCTTCGTTCATGATTTAACCTCAAAATAATTCAACGTGCAAGCAGCTGTTACAGTACTGCTGACTTACTAACTTTTTAGCTAAAATTTACGACTTTAAAATATTGGTAGCTTTTTAAACTATGAGAGAAATAAAAAGAAAAGTTGTACAAACAGATTATACATATTCTTGAACTATAAGTGTCATTCTTACCGAAAGTAGTATTAATTTTTTTTAATATAATAAAAAAAATTTGTCCACCCAACTCACGTAAGGATGGAATTACCCATACCCGTACCTCTTGATTTTTTCCAAAATTGCCTGAGTTCGCTCATGTCGGGAGTCCATGGTGTCACCTGCTCTCAAGGTTTTGTCACGATTGAACCCAAAACATTTTCGACATCCATGCCAAAAGCATCCGTGAAATTGAAGAACTTGACCCTCATGGTCTTTGTCAAGAGTAGGTGGGATGAATCCATCAACAAGAATTTTCTCCCACAGGCGATATTCACGTCCATCTGCAGAATGACAAATTTTTTTCTTTAATACTACTTTCTCCATCGACTGAAGCCAGACTATAGCTTTTTTGATTGTTTGTCTGCCATTCTGTATCACTCCGGAGGAAGAATTCCGACGAGATCTGGTTTTAAGAAATTTTTTCGGAATACTTTCATACAAGTAGATGCTATAGTTGTACTCTCCACGAAAAGATCAACATTAAATCGCTGTACGTTTTTGGCGAACGCCAAACATGCTAATCTTAAAATATTAACGTCTTGCTTGCAATACTTTAAGATTTCAGGCCTGAAATTCAAAAACGTAATTGGATGCTACCATCTCGCGATGCCAATTTATAATTTTTTCTCTTTCACTCGAACTCTGAGTGTCGATTGAATAATTTTCGAGAGGAGGCGTCTTTCCGATGTAATCTTGATTGTCCGGTGTGTTAAAGAGGGGAGGAAATGTCCCTTTTTTCAAATTTTCAAACCCATATGCCTTTGGAAGCTGACTCAAAGGCATATGGAAGTAATCTAAAGCATCAATAAACTTTATATTTTTGTACTGTAACAAAATTATTTTCGACCCGTTTAAAATTTAAGTTTGGCCTTATTCGTAGATCTAAGTTCTCGATACAGTATTTATATATGAACTGACAGTCATAAGCTTGACTATTCAGAGCCAAATTCAGGCGTTGACGAATTCTATCAGCTGCTTTTCCGGATTCCCCCGAAAACAATGCTCGCAAACACCACAGTGATTGCAGTCGTTTGAGATGTCTTTATCCTCGAAGCAGTAGGTACAAACTTGCTGTACAACACACAAGTATGTCTCGTGAATTTTTTTTTCTTCGTCTCCTGGTACTGAGTTATACTGCATCGCTTCAAAATCGTAAAAAACATAAATGCTTGGTTTCTTACTCGGCTTCTTATCTATTTTAAGTCGCTGCATGTAGCAAAAATGTCTGATGTTTATTACAGACACTACGCCAGCTCTTGCCACATTTGTGTGATCTTTTTTTTTCTTCTTTTCATTGCTTCGATCTAGTTTGATTTGACGAGAATATTTAGAACGGATTTTTAATCTTTCACAAGTGATACCCTTATTGTGAAAGGAATTCTCTTTCAAATGATTTGCAAAGCAAACCTCACCAAAAAACTTCGAAGATATGCTGAACATTTTTTACTGGTACCGACTTATCACAGGGTGGTCTACTCGTGCATTTCTGACATTTGTTCGAGCATCTGTGGTCTTTTTCATGTTGATAGCTCTTATTACATGGTATATAAAAGCAATCATTTGCCGCTGCTCCAGTGAGACTCTTGATTGACTCTTGAAACTAAAGGCAGAGGTCAAATTGATGCAGCTTTAGAATTATGCCAGAAAATAAATGTTGTATTACCACCCCAGAGATGTGGCTTGGACGAAATAAAAAAATTTCAAAATTTTTTTGCTCCCCGAAGAGTTGTGATTCTTATTTTTTCATGCACATTTTTTGCACGAGGTGGAAAGCCCTTTTTTGACGGTACCGAGTATGTTTTGTCTAAGTTTAAAAATTAAAACGAGAGTACCATCATCAAACACACTCTTTATTTGATGTACTACCCTCAGAAAAATCATTTTGAGGTAATCAAGAGTCTCACTGGAGCAGCGGCAAACGTTAATTTAAAAATATTCACACCGGTTTAAGTAATATTCAAAATGGAATAAAAAAAAACAGTAGAAATTTAATTTTAAAAATGTCAGCGTCTCCTTCGTCGTCGGACTGCATTTCTAATCTAGCAAGTTCCGCTAAGAACAAATTTTTTTTTTAGTTTTGTAACAATAAAAAATTTAATCATATACAAATAAAATTTCAAAAAAGTTTTTACCTTTACAGTCATAGTAGTACTGCATCATTTTGGCTGCTCCAGGCTGCTCGTACAAAGTAGTTAAATTTTTTTTCTTTATTGCATCCCCCACTATCACCATCACTTGTGTGTTAGAGAATAATCCTTTTTTGAATAAATGAACAGTGGTTTCCAAACTGATGTGAGCTATTAGAAAAAAAAAATTTTTTTTGAGGCACTCAAGAGACCTTTTATTAAGATCTCTTCTCCAAAATTGATTACACATTTTTGCTAGATAGGAGTGGCGTTCGAGCACAACTTTTAACGCGCACAATATTACACCACTTAAATGTACAATAGATAGAGTCATTATTGTATATATTTTTTTTTAAGTTGTCACTCAACACGGTACGAATGTCAAAACTTGAATGAAGTAAAAAACTACCCCTACTACGGTGCGAGCTAGATCAAAGATACATAATTTAAAAGCTCAGCTTTTTTACCCGTAACGCAGCGGTGCGTGAGTGGCGAGACAGCATCAAATTATACTAATGTCATCTCCTAGTGAACCCCTACTCCTATACTTAAAAAATTCAAACACAGCACTTTTATAGAAAAAGGTGCGAAACTGCTGTTGTCTGCGACAGTAACAGGTATTATACTTTCGACTATTGCAAGTATAAGTTCTGGTAATTTATTATTCTTATTATTATTATTTTTTTTTTTGCTTACAAAAATTATAATACGGAGAAATAAAATTTTACTTTTATTTCACTCCATACCTAAGGCTGCACGCATTGCTCCTGTCTATGACGATTCATCGGACAATGAAGAAAACTCGGATGATTGGGAATAGGCTAAAATGCAAAAATTAAAAGCGCTTCTTTTTTCGAGCATCTCATGGTGTAGTCTTTCCATATTTTACGCAAGGTAATCTGATTTCAATGCAACGTGCCAGTGTGAAGCGCTAGCAGAAGATTAAGAATTTTTTTCTCTTGACAAACTGTTCATTCTTCATTCAGTCGCTTCACATATCTGTGATTACAGATTTTTTTTGTTCAAATTCGCGTCACCTGGTTGTATTTTTTTAAAGTCTTGTGAAAAAAGTAAAGAATTTTTTTTTAAAATGGTGAATTTAAAAATTACAAAGAAAAAGGGGAAAATCGACAGACTGATTAATCAGTCTGATTTAAATTTAAACATGTTGGATAAACGAAGGAATCTGCTGGAGGCTGTCATTTTTTCTTCATATTATATAGCAAGACATGGTGATTTATCAGTAAAACTCAGATTTTACGGCAGCTTTGACTGCCATAAATGGGCGTCGAACTTGGAGTCCTCGGAACTACATGACCTTCTGCACTGGATTCTGCATAGGGCAGATCCGCAAAAAAAAAAACTCTACAAGAGGCATTTTAAGTACAATGTAGACATAATGCTGTGTCTCGGAAAATATTTAGCCACAGCGCTCCGCAAAAAAAAAATTTAAGATCTGTGAGATGAACAAACAATGAAATCTGAGGTAAGTCAGAAAAAAGTTGTAATTTTTTTATTATACCTTTTGAAAATTCATGCAAAAATTATATATAATTTTTCAAATAATTTTTATATTTTTAGCAAAAATCGCTCTGATGCATGCTAACGTGATACCTGCAGCGGGACCCCTGAGTACAAGCATACTATCACTATAATCACCATGCATTTTTAAAATAATTGTTGTGAGATTTTATCATTAGTGCGTTTTTTAATTAAAAAAAGTTGTGATGGTTATGAGCGTATGCATATGAATGTAAAAAAATTCAGTGATGATAAAAATGAGAAAAAACCTAAGAATTAAAATTTAATAGCGCTCTTATAAAATTATCTTTTTTATTTTATTTTGAGTATGAATCTCGGCAGCTCCCAACAACCTTGCAGAAACAGCTAAAATCAGCTGCACCGACTTCAAGACTGGCATGCGAGCCCAACAACCTTGCAGAATCAGCTAAAATCAGCTGCACTGACTTCAAGACCAGCATGCGAGTGCATTTATGCGCATCGGCTGTCGCCGCATTGTTGCAAAAATCTCAAAAGACTAATAGGAATAAGTTCAACTAGGTACTGTCAAGCCACTTTTTTAAATTTTTTATTTTTAACAAAATGGCGGCCCTAAAATGGCGTCATTTTGAGGTAAAAATTTTCAAACTGCTGGTAAAAATGTAAAAATTGAAAAAAAAACACTCCGACAGTAACTAGAAAAACTTATCCTTTAACTAAATCTTCTTTCAAATTGTGTTTCAGATAAGCCAGTGCCAAGTACGAGAGGCCACCGCAAAAAACTTTTTTCGAAAGGTCTCGCCGAAAATTGCCTGCCAGAGACTCAAATCTTAATATTTTTACCTCAAAATTGGACAAAAGCTTCTTTAAATGTTACTTAATAAAGTACTATATTTTACAATAAACTTGGTTTGCTTGATTTCATTTTAAAAATCGTCAAAAAAAGCCATTTTTTTTCGCTCGTTTGACCATACTATCCCCTCAAGATTAAATGAAAATTTTTTTGTCAAAAAATTAATGAAGCAAAACAGCCAACTCGCATTTCAAATTAAAATTTAGTTAGAGATTTAAATTTTTTTCAAAGATTTTTTTTCAGTTGGCGTGTTAAATCAATGCTACTTATTTTTAAAAGACTTGCATAAGTAAGAAATACAGCTGAGACGTAGGTATCTGGTATTATATTATAATTTCTTTGAGTAAAACTTTTGAATGATTGAAATAGTAGAACTTTCATCTTACTTAAATTTATTTGATTATAAATCAAAGTAGTTTTATTTTATAAATAGCTCAATATGCTCTTTACAAGCCTTCTTTTTTGTTTGAGACATACACATGACCAACAAGTAATTGATAAAGAAACTGCTTTTTATGAAATTTTCATATTCTATTTAAATTTAATAACTATATTGGTTTACATTTCTTCATATTTGTTGGAATAGAAAGTTTTTAGCTTTGGTATAGATCCTTTAAAGATTAATCTCAATCACTTGCTTACTCTTTTCGTTCTTGATGACCGTGATTAATGTCCATTTTATAGCTAATTTTACCTTTATTACAAAAGTCTTCATCAATTTCAGTCTTTTCAATAAACTGATCTTTAGTAGACAATGGATCTGAAAAAATATAGAATAGTTAATTTATTTATTCAACCAACCATTTAAAGTAATCGTATTTTCTCGTTTTTGCACTTGACCCGCTCTTTTCTGCATTTTTCTACCCTTCTCTGCCCACAAAAACATTTATTTTTTAGACAAAACCTACTTAATAATACAAAAAAAGTGTTTTTAGTTAACTGAGTTAAATTATCAGTTCTGTCCCTACACCGAAAAAATAATATGCGTGGAGCTACGCAGTAGTACTGCGTAGAATCTACGCCTGGTGCCAGTGCGTGAATCTACGCCTGACTCGCTTGCGCAGAACTGCGCAAGCGATCCAGCCGTAGAATTCCCGCTGCAGTGTATACCTATATACAATAGCTGTATATATAGTATACTTAACTCGGTCGGCCCGTGCGAGACACACATGGCCAAAGGTTTTTTTGTTTATACGTTTTCTGTTGTTGATTCTGTTTACTTTAAAGTAAGTATAAAAGTAAGTAAATAGTGTGTGCTTGTTGTTTATAACCTAAAAAGCACGAACATGAATTTCATCACTGATCCCACGAATCATGGTTTGTTTTTTTTTCCTACTGCTTAAATTTGTATTAACATTTGTTTCAAAAATAACAAATTTTCAATGAATACAGTTTTTCGAAAAAAAAGAATGTATTTTTAATAACCTACTAAACAAATTTATTATACAAATAAAAAAAATTTAGTAAAATTGGCTTTTATAAGAAAACTCTAAACTTCATTTCATAATTATATAGTTGATTGAAAAATTAATTTTTTTTTGCATCCTAGTTTTCTTACGCCGGTTAACTTAAACTTAATTTAATTTTTCTATTTCATTACTCTGTTTAGACCTAAAATACTTACTCAGAATGAATAAAAACTATAAATAAATAAACAAAAACATTCTCGACGATTATTCATTATTCTCTTCCTTATTTAGAGTCGCTAGAGCAAACGGCGATTATATATAGGTATACACTGCAGAGGGAATTCTACGGCTGGATCGCTTGCGCAGTTCTGCGCAAGCGAGTCAGGCGTAGATTCACGCACTGGCACCAGGCGTAGATTCTACGCAGTAAATTAGTGCGCAGCTCCACGCATATTATTTTTTCGGTGTACATGTCCCTTACTTGCTATCTTTCAGCATCTATAATTCCTAGCCTTTTTTTCTTTATTTTCTTTCAAAATTTCATACTTTTTCATTCAGTTCATTCAATCAATTGGCAGTCATGTCTTTTCAGGCTCAATTTTATAAAATTTCGGAAAATGTATTTCCAGGTCAAAAAAGATTCTTATAAAATAAATACGTATCATTTGGGATCAGTATTTAGAAATGAATAAAATAGTATATTATTCACTGAGTAGTTCCGAGTGATATATACACTTTTTTAATCTCGTATCGCAAGATTTAACTTGATTTCCTCCGATCAAAGCCAAAAAAACGGCGAGGCTGCTCCCTGCGCATAGCGACCAGCACGCATCTCACAGCACATCAGTGTGTGCCTCCCCCAGCCGCAGGCGAGGGGAGACAGCTGATCTGCTATGCGCGCTGGTCGATTGCGCAGAGAGCCCCCGCCGTTCTTTTGGCCCTCATCGGAGGGACTCAAGTTATTACTTACGATGCACGAGGTTAAAAAATTCTTTCTGTCCTCCGGCCAGAAAAATAGTATAAACACCTAGGCCAGCAATTAAGAAAGCCTCAGACCACACGTTTACCAACCTTGGCTTCGCCTTGGGTGACAGTTATATGTGTTCTGAGACATTTCTTACTTTGCTGGCCTAGGTATGTAATCTACTATAAAACTGGAGCTTCAAACTTTAATTAGATTTTTTCATTTCTCTAGGTATTAAAGGTGTGTCATTTATAGTTCTAACTTTGATATATCACAGTGACAAGGGGAGGACCAGACATTTAGGTCAACGGTTTTAATAAAATTTTGGGGTTAGTTTTTAAGTACTAAATGATGAGCGTAACCATCAATATTTGCACTGGATGGGCCTTTATACCGGTTTGCCATGCAAATGAAAGCAATTTTCATCATTTTTTATAATTCCTTGACACTTTCCATGACCAAAAAATTTACGAAGACAAAATAACTACGACAAAATTCTCAAATTAATAAAGGAATAAATAAAAACTGGTCTAAATATAATATGTTTAATTTTATTATAAAAAAATTTAATAAATTGTTTTAACTACATGAGATCATATTACTGTTTATTAATGAAATATAAAAATAACGGTCTGTCTAGACGGCACCCAAGCGTATGCTCATGCCTATGCTTAAGCGCTCGTTCAACCTTTTTTGCTCAAATTTTCAGACCTTACGAGCGTACAGTCGAGCTTATGCTCCGGAAAAAATCGAGCGCATGCACCAAAATATTTTTGACCATCCCAGTATTTTTTGTAGGCTGTGTCGTACTCTGACTTTAGCTACTTGTTAGTTGCACTGATCACAGCTTCCAGATCAATAATTCTGCGGTTTGCATAAGGGTAGTGGATCTCTCTGATCCATCAGTCGGTTCAAGAATGATACCAGGGTTGCTTCGTCTCTGTGAAAGGACCTGATTTTCCTGTTGACGTACGCAAGTACGTGTTGTTATAAGGGAGCTTTCTTGTAAGCGAACCTGTATGAGGGTCCGGATCGCGTTTTCGGATGGTTGAGTAGAGGTTGATAATGAATACAGTGGCTCTGTAGTCACTTTTGTAGTCCAAGACTTTAAACCTGTCTTCGACTAGGTTTGTAAGTTCAAGTTAATTGTCTAGAAGATAGTGGTCTAGCTAGCTGCCACTTAAGGAGAACGTGAGCATGAAAGGTAGATTTTTCTTTTATACAGCCAATATTTGGGATTGTAGACTTGTCTGTTTATTTGTTTACAAAAAAAAAAAAAATACTATTTTGCCTTGCTACTCTAAGAGTTATGAGGTTGAAAGCTTCTCAGTTTATTCATTGTTTTTACTGTTTATCTAATTAATTATATGCTTTGCGCAAGATTTTGGAGTTGTAGGCTCGTCAGTTTATTTGTTTTTTTAGGCACGACTAGCCCCGAAGCACAGTGCAGTAAAACGTGGTTAGAATATTCTAAAATCTTGAGCCCCCATAAAATTTATCATTAATATAATAAAATTGATATCAAACTGTAAGGTTGGTGCCCAATTTTCGATCCCTCGTGCACTTTATTCGATAAAGTGGATTTGTTTGACATAGCACATGGAAAGTAAAAAATAGTTTTACAACTTTTTTAATTCTTTTTTTATCATTTTAATGATTTCACTGACTGTAAAGTGAAAAAAAAGTGTTGAAATTGTTTTGAAATGAGGCTTCTTCGATGTATTTTCATCCACTAAATCAGAATTTATAATCAGATTATGAGATTTATAGGGTTTAAAAAAAAAAAAATTGAAAAAACGTGATTTTTACCACTTTTTTCTTGTTTTTTGTTTTGATCATTTTCATGATTTCACTTATGTAAATTGCAAAAAAATGTGTTTAAATTTGTATGAAATAAGGCTCTTTCGATGAATTATTATCTATCAAGTAATAATACAGAGGTATAATTTTGAAAAAAAATGAAAAAACCTGAATTTAAACAATTTTTTTTTATGTTTCATTCACTTTGAATAACGTAAAAAGAATAGAATCACGTTTTTTCGATTTTATTCTTAAAAAACCCTGTAAATCTCATAATCTGATTATGAATTATGATTCAGCAGATAAAAATACATTAAAGAAGCCTCATTTCAAAACAATTTCAACACATTTTTTTTGCTTTACAGTCAGTGAAATCATTAAAATGATAAAAAAAGGATTAAAAAAGTTGTAAAACTATTTTTTACTTTCCATGTGCTACTGCCATACAAATCCAATTTATCGAAAAAAGTGCACGAGGAATCGAAAATTGGGCACCAACACTTACAGTTTGATATCAATTTTATTATATTAATTATAAATTTTAAGGGGGCTCAAGAATTTAGAACATTCTTACAACGTTTTACTGCACTGTGCGAAGGAGCCGGGAGGGCCTTATATTTTCGGGAGAGCAAAAAGTGTTACCTTCCTAAAATTGAACCTAGATTACGAAAAAATGGTTTTTAATGTGTTTTGAAGCCGTTTTGGGTGATAGTTAGCATGTCCCACTTTCGCTATTTTACATTTTTACTGAAAACTACGTAGGTTTTCTCGAAATTGGTTGAACCGATTTTTACCGGGTGAATAGGAAAAGGTTCGTTTTCGCGTCCCATAGTGATGGTTCCAATTCCAGCATGATCGGATCACACTGGAACGAATAAAGCATACAAAAACGACTTATTATTATTGGTTATTGGTAATGAAAGTTGACCGGGGTGCCTTTAGGCTCAGGGAGCTTTCGCCATTGTATCCCTATCCCCCCGGTTAAGTGCTTCTAGAGCCTTTTAATTTTAGCTCCAGAAGGGACCTCTTACCCCCTATAATCCCAGTCTCCTTTACATAGCACGAAAGCCGGTAGGTGCAATGCTAAGCGTGCTATGGGTATAGTAAAAACCTACATCGTAGGGAAAAAAACCTATACCTGGATGACCGAGGCCGTAAGTACGGAGTTTCGATGCCATGAACTCCCGTTGGTATCGGTTCTCCCGTCCCTGTGGTACGTTACTTTGCATCGAGCTCCCATCTTCCGGCCTCTGTGGGGATCATGTTTCAATCGAGAGAGCGTTTATAGGTCTCCGACCGAGCCGTGGTCCCTCATTCAGAGCCGCGGTAATAGGCACATGAAAAATTATTTTCATGTGCCTATTACCGCTATTTATAAGATTACAAAAACGACTTACAATGTACGAAAATGCTCATCTTAACGCAACTACAAGATTGTACAAAGGTTTTCTTCGAAGCTAATGAACCCAACCTGACTGAGTCTATGGGAAAATTTGCGTTATGGATTACATAATAATGATACTATTTCCAGTATATCGGGTTATACTGGATCAATTGGAACGTATCAAAACGATTTGAGTAAAAAGTTATAAACTTGTATGTAATTAAAAATCAGTTTTTTAACCGCGAAAATCATACCCTACAAATTTGTCAAATAAATAAAAATTACTGAAAATGATTCCCAATCAATAGTGTACAGTTCAAACGTAATGATTATATAAACTTCGTTGAAATTTAGCCAGTTTGAAAATTTCAATCCTAATTTTCAATAATGAAAATCATTCCTGATTTGCATCAAGAGCAGTTGTTTAATTTCAATTTGTATTACATAAATTATTTTTGAAATTTATGAGTTAAATTTAAAAATAATAGAATATTTCAATTATGATTTTCAGTTTACAATAATTAAAACCTTAATGTATATTAGGAAACAAAAAAAAAAATAATAATAATAAAGCTTAAAAAATCTTCATGATGTCTCCATATACTCGATGAATCCTAAAGCCCAATCGGGCTTTAACGGCGATTTGGTTTTTTTTTAAACCGACTGCCGTGAAAGCCTGCAGGGCTTTATATACTTTGATTTTTGGTTTTAGGTTAGGACGCTTCAAAGAAAAACTATTTTAGGATGATTATTTCATTTATATTATACATCCCGCGCGTAGCTGATGATCCCCCGAGTAATTAAAAAAAAAAATTATCCCGAACAAAGCCCGCATTGAAAAGTTATGAACGCTTCATTTTTCGAAACGCTGATTTTCCTTTGGTTCACGCGTAGTCCGGGGAATTCGATTTCAGTTTCGAGCATCCGGTCTCTCTGCCTGGGCTCTCTGTAGACTTAACCGGACGTGACGTATGCGGTGGGTGTGTCTATTTTTGCTGTCTCACTCTTACTGCTTACCTACAGCCGCAGACGGGGGCATGTAGGCCTGGTCCTGTATCTATGAGGCGACTGGTGGCGCTGTATCAAGCAGCTCCCTAAAGCTGACTACAGCTGACTGCGGAGCTGCTGAGCAAAGCAGCTTGTAATGTGTTATGAGCAATAATTTTTTTATAAATAATTGATTGTCATAGAACAAACAGTACTGAAGACCTTTATTTTCATTATATATTAAATAAGTGGTAGAATTTATAATTATTAATTTGTTTAATTTCAATAAAAGAGTATGAAATAAATAATCTCTACAGTCTTTCTATGATCATCATCATCAAAGATTTTTCAGTGAGTGTGGTTTGCCCTGTGAGTTGATAATAATTGTGCTGGGGTTGTGTTGGGGACCTGATGGCTGGAGGTGCATATTGGCAATATTTAAAATAAAGTTTTTTCTGAATGAGTGTGTTTGTGTGGTTGTCAGGTTGAACTTGCAAATTACTCATTTATAATCCATCCAACTTGCAAATTGCAAAAGGTACAATTGCAGGAGATAATATCATTGCCATACGCATTATCGCTTAATTTTAATCATCATAGAAAAGTGTAACGTATGCGCACGCTGAAGATTAGAATTTTCTTTTTTTTTGATATTTTATTTTCGCTCCTTGGTAAAATTTTTCCTGATTTTTGTCGCTTAAAACTCCAGAAAACTCGGAGAAAGCAGGCACGGGGAAACACATGGCCTTTTTTTATGGCTTGCAGGCGCTCTCGCCAGCGCCCATCCGGCCCTTTATCGTTTCAGCATGAGGCACTTGAGTTTTTCCGCTGAGAAAAACTCACGAATGCGTCGCTATGTTTCCCTCCTAAAGAGAAAATAAATATCACACAGAAATCTTTGCGTAGTTTTGAAAATTGTGTTGCTTTATTTGAATAAATACTCGCAAATATTTCTACGTAGTTTTACTTTATTTTTAATTTTTCTTACTTAATTTTATGATTTTTTTTGAAATAATCCTGGGTTAACGGCAATAGTAATTTATTTATTTAAACTATATGAATTTATTTGTAACGAAATTATTTATAAAATATGGACAGAAATTGATTGATATTAATAATAGATAGATTACACGATTTAATTACATATCTGCATGAATATTGTAAGACCAAAGTAATACAAAGAATTCTGCATTTTTGCTATACTTTATACAACTTTATTTATATATTTGTTACTTAATACTACTTTATTTATTTTACCTTTCCACCCAGGAAAATTTAACTTAATATTTATTAACTATGTCGCGATTAAATTCCTATTTTATTTTAATATTTTAAATATGTAAAGGAAGTGACTTTGATTTTATTTGGAGGGAGTTGATTATTGGATTGTTTAATTATTCATTCATTTTATTTTTATCATGCATTTGTTTTTTGGATCCACTATCCCCTCCAACCATTTCAAACTCAGCTCCTCTTAGCCATAAGCAGAGAGAGAGAGGGAAGAAAACCCTAAGGACCAATTAGGAGTTAGGAAAATCTAGCCACCGCCGCTCTTACAAGGGCCCCGACTATCCTTTCCAGTTTTTCCGATTCCCTGTACCAAAAAACGCATCCCTTATTGGAAGTTGCACTAGCCCGAGCAGCTCAGTTGCAGACATCCTAGTGACCTGTGCTCATCAGCTTTCGAGTGACTTAGGCGCTCCTTCAGTTGTTCGTTAAATCAACTGAGAGTGTCTTAGGCGCTCCGGGTTGGTTGAGTTAAGTGTGACTTAGGAACCTTTCCTTTATCCTTTCAACCTTTCAAACAATTATTTCTGGGTGACTTAGGCGCTCAGAAGTAAAAGTTTTTGTTTTTCTCCCTAAAATCGTTTTTGGTGACTTAGGACCTGGTATAAAGTTATCGTGCACATCCTAGGAGTGACGCGGCCTCAATCCTTAAGGCGCTTTGACACTACTTCGATCTCTCATCTCTCTACCTAACGTAAGTGAAATATAATGAAAACCAGGTATAATAAGACCCTTTAAAAATAACAACCGTTTTAACAAACTAATTAAAATAAACAGAAAAAAAATCCTCTTAAACAAATTACTCTAAACTATATTTTAGTCTGGAATGAACTATATTTTAGTTCAACAAACTCTAAACTATATTTTAGTTTAAATAAAAAAAAATCAAAATTTGAACTATATTTTAGTTCAATTGAAATAAACTACAGTTTAGTTTTAAAATAATAACAACTAAGTTGAGCTATATTTTAGTTCAACAATAATAAACTATAATTTAGTTTAAAAATTAAAATAACAACTAAATTGAACTATATTTTAGTTCAATAAAATTGAAACTATAATTTAGTTTAAAATTAAAATAACTATTAAATTGAACTACAATTTAGTTAAAAATTTAAATTAAATAACAAACAAGTTGAGCTATATTTTAGTTCAACTAAAATTAAACTATAGTTTAGTTTAAAATAAAAATAAAAACTGAACTATATTTTAGTTCAACATAAAATTAAACTATATTTTAGTTTATCCTATGTCATATTTTAATTGTAGACAATAGGGATGTAACTCAGTCCTAATTAGAAAATAAAAATAAGTATATTTAAATATAAAAGGACAAAAAGGACTGGGTACGCTTTTAAGCGTTTTAACTGGGCAACAACCCAACCCAGAAGAGTCAGGTGGCAACCGCTCGACACTTGTACTCAGTAAACACTCTTCCAGTTCAGACGCTAAGACTGAATAGGAGTGAGTGCTTGTGGGATAGACAATAAAGGCAATCCTGAATCAAAACAGGATTGCCACAAATGTATATGCTCTGAGCCAATACCCTTGAACTGTTAAAGTTTTGTAGTCCCACCCTTTTTCAAAAATAAACTTGATGTCTGAAAGTTTTGTAATCCCACCTTTTTTCTAGAATAAACTTGATGTCTGACAATGAATTTTAATTTTGATTGTAACTGTTACATTAACTCAGGGTGTTAATGATAAGTATATTTAAGTCAACATGAATAAATTATTAAAAAATTTTATCTTTTTTGTTTTCTGTATGCAAGCTTAAGTCATGAGGCCAAAGTGATTTTACATTTTTAAATTGGTTAGTTAAGAAGTACAAAAGAAATAGATAGTTTTGAGTCTAGGTATCCAGTGGACCAGAAACTATGAATTCTATTTGGCATGGATTTTTAAAGTACGGATGAGCATTTGCTTCATTATTTTCAAAGTGGATTTAGTTTGTCCATCTATTATGTATGCAAAATGAATTCAAAAGTACTTCATAACAGTAAATTATGTCTATGATTTTAATGTGTTCTGGCATATGCTAAAATTTATATAAAAGAAATTTAAACTTATAGAACTAGATACATCCAAGTCAACATGAATCAATTATTAAAAATTTTAATCTTTTTTGTTTTCTGTAAGCAAGCTTAAGTTATGCGGCCAAAGTGATTTTGAATTTTAAAGTTGGTTAATTTTTTTTACAAGAATTAAAAAGTACAAAAGAAATAGATAGTTTTGGGTCTAGGTATCCAGTGGACCAGAAACTATGAATTCTATTTGGCTTTGATTTTTAAAGTACGGATGAGCATTTACTCCATTATTTTTAAAGTGGATTTAGCTTATCCATTTATTATGTATGCAATACGAATTCAAAAGTAGTTCATAACAGTAAATTATGTCTATGATTTTTGTGTGTTCTGGCTAATGATAAAATTATATGAATGAATTTTAAACAGAAGAACTAGATATACCTAAGTTAACATGAACAAATCTCTGAAAATTTTTATCTTTTTTTTAATCATTTTAAGGTTACAGATGAGTATTTGCTTCATTTCAATGTAAATTTACATTAAAATAAAGGGAAATACTAGCGGTTGGTCAGATATTTCATTTTTCACGTTTCTGTATTCTCACATCTCGGCTGGTGCCTTTTATTATTAAAAAAAATTATTTTGAACTCGGGAGAACTATGAAAGATGAATTTTCATTACTCGAACTGATACACTTAGAGTCATTTTTAACATTATTTATGGGATAAAAATTATTCAAAAATTTATTTAAATAAGAAATGTTTTTTGTTTGGAAAAGATGATTTTCAAATATTTTCTCATTTTTGTTTATTAAATATTTTTTGTTAAATACATGGATGACAAGACATAACTTAATAGCTAGATAAATCTATTTTTTAACTAATATTTCTTTAATTTTTTTTTTTTTTTTTTTTTTTTTTTTTTTTTATCTGAATTTACAAACAAATTTTCAATATTTTTTGTTTATATCATTATTCGACCTTTACAAAACATAACTTAATAGCTAGATGAATATATTTTTTAACTACTATTTCTTTCTTTCTTTTTTTTTTTTTTTTTTTTTTGATCTGAGTTTACAAACAAATTTTTGGTTATAACTTTGTTATTTGATAAAATGATTTCAGAATTCAAAAAATAACAATAATAGATAAAATATTAGTTCAATATTTGGAAAGTACATAGTTTTTAATGATGCACCAATCTTTCAAACTTGAAATATATTGATTTATTTCTTTTAAAAATTACAGCATTATGATATATACCTAAATGAGTATTTATTGCGATTTATAGTTAAAATATTGTTTTATTATAAATAAAAGTATATCAGTCGAGTTCAAATTTTCTCATTCAAAATTTAGCGCTGTTTTTGCTCACGCAGCCGTCGGCCGTCAGCGCTCTTTGGAATAGCGGATTCGGTGGAACTGTATATATAGTTAGTGTACCATGCATAACCTTTTTTCGTGCCTTTTTTCCTTCAATTTAAACCTTTTTTAAATGCAAAACAGAGTTTTCACATGATTTTTCAGTAATTTTTAAAAGTGGCTTTTTATTGACTTTCACGCGAAAAAATTTTTAGCGTTTTCGGACGCCTTTTTGAACAAAAAAAAAGTTCGATTTTCGATATATCTGACCGACCTCTAGCATCGGCCTAAAATAAAGTTATGTAATGTACATTTAAAAAATAGGTATAATACTAAATTGAACTTTTTTTTTACATATAAAATTGATTTACCTAGGACTTTTATAGGTTCTGGTTTATGTCGTGGTTTTACATCAGAATAATTGAATATATCTGAGGTATTGTTAAATTATTTTATTTTTTTTAAGCGCGATGAGGTAGCAGAAAACTGATTTCAAACACAAATTAGACTCGTTGATTAACCGAAAAAACAATTAACAATTTATTCATTAAATTTGTGTATGTACATGGGTTGGTATTTTAATAAAGAAACGCGGCGCGTGAACAACAGGTCTAAAAACCGACGTGTCTTATGCGATGCTAAGTGTTCCGAGGCTCAGCAAACACTGCCGCCAGGCAACGGAAACAACCGAATCGGCGCGACAAAGCGGAACATTGAAATTGAACCAAATATGCCCAAAAATATAACAAACAAAATCAGAAAAGAAGTTAATTCTTTTCTGAACGTACTGCTCGCTTTACCGCGTCGCGATAAAAAGAAGCAAAAAAAAATCAGAATATGATTTAAATCAGTGATGAATTCACAATTCGAGATTAAACAAATATAAAAAAAAAAATACCTCATTTTAACTTTAAAAAATAATTTCGCATAAGAATCTCGTAACAAATCGAGACAGGAAAGCTTATAATCGAAAGAAAAACTAAACAAATTTTAGTTCAATCAATCACTTATTCACCTGAAAAAGTAAAAAGAAAATTATTTAAAAAAAGAATATAAAAATATTTTAACTTACTCACGATCTAAAAGAAAATAAGTGTCGTGTTGTCTTAAAAAAAAAAAAAAAAAAATGTCTTTCTTTTTTTTATGAACTCACTGACGATGAAATACAGGTAGTTGCCATGAATTTCTCAGCATCTCCATCCAAAGGTAAAAAAAACAGCTCAACTATTGGTCGACGTGAAATTGAAGAAGCTGTACGAACATCTTCATAACGCACAAGCCCTTTGTTTCCAGGATAAATTGTTTCAACTCTTCCCAGAGCCCTTTTTCAGGAGGTTGAAGTTCATCAGTGATTAAGACCATGTCACCAACCTGCAGACTCCGTGTTATTTTCAACCATTTGTTTCGCTGCTGCAAGTGATGTAGGACTTCCTTGTGCCACCGTTCCCAGAAACTATTCTTCATGTCAGTTATGAGATGCCATCCGGACGTTCGACTCACTTTTTCAGGACAAACAAAAGGTTCAGGAAGCAATGAAGGAACTGTTCCAATCAAGAAATATCCTGGAGTAAGAGCAACAAGATCGTTAGCGTTGCTGCTGATGGGGCACAAAGGCTTGGAATTCAAAATGGCTTCAATCTGTGTTGACAAAGTATAAAATTCCTCAAAGGAATAAAGTTATCACTGTACAGAACTCGGCAGCGACTACGTCGAGACTTGAATCGCCGAAAAGCTGCCAAAAAAGCTTCCGATGTGAGGTCCGAAACTATTTCTATATGTACAGCTCGAGTGACTAGGCAAATAAAAATTGACACATAACCTTTAGTAGATTTTGCTCCACGTCCTTTTGAGAACAGAACCAAAACAGGGACTGCATAATCTACTCCTGTGCAAGCAAAAGGACGATCAAGGGTGACACGAACAGCTGGAGTACCATCTGTTGCTGAAGAGTTCTATTACCAAAACGTACGCATCTTGTTCAATTTCTATAAACAGCCTGAATCAATCTAAGACCAGCAGGTATCTACACAGTACGGTTCAAAAAACTTTGCATCACTTGAACTCCACCGTGTAATGTCAGCCGATGAGTTTCTTCAATTATTCTTCTTGTAAAAATACTCTTATGTGGAAGTACTATAGTTTTTCTTCGTAGAGAAGTTGAGCATTTTGGAGCCTTCCACCAACTCTGATTAAACCTTGAGGGCAAATAAAAGGAGCTAACTTTGCTAAATTACTTTTCGTTGGATGAGAAGGATTTTTTTGCAAAAAAGCCATCTCTTTGGCATAGGCTTCTTGCTGTATGGCTTTAAAAAGTCCAAGTTAACCAGTTTCAAGTTCTTGGGCAGACAAGACTTCAGTTCTTAGGGTGATCTTGTTTCGTCCTTTCAGTCTGGTGTTGGCCAAAAATCTCAGACAGTATGCAACAATTTGAACATGCTTACGAAAATTAGAAAATTTTTTTGATGAGTCCAGAATTGAAATCAACTCTTTCGTCTTAGTATTTAATTCCTCAGCAGTGTGAAAACATGAAATATCATCTTCATCATCAGGAGACGTCAAATCGAAACTAACTGGATTATCGATTATCTATTCTGGACCATGCCACCAAAGTTGAGATTGTTTAAGTTGAGAGGCAGTATAACCTCGAGTAGCGCAATCAGCGGGGTTTTTATCTGATTTTACATGTTTCCACTTCAAATCAGGAAACAAGGACCAAATTTCACTTGTGTGATTTGCAACAAACGTACGCCATCTTGAAGGGTGACTTTTAAGCCAGTCCAGAACAACTTTTGAGTCTGACCAACCATGAATTTCAGATGGTGCATTTTGGACTGCTCGCAGAACATACTTCATTAGACGGACTAACAAAAGTACTGCACACAATTCCAAACGTGGAAGACTCTGTATTTTAATAGGGGCGATTTTAGTTTTTGCCATCATCAGTGTAGAGTATTGGCCAGGTATCACAAAATAAACAACTGCAGCATATGCCCTCAAAGACGCATCAGAGAAACCGTGAAAATGCCAATCCGTAGACGTCACCTTCATCTATCGAGGAATCTTTATGTTGCTGAGTTCCGAAATTAGGCGTCTTAAGCGCTGCCATGTCGTTTCTAAATCTTTGGGAACTGGATCGCCCCAATCAACCTTTCAAATCCATAAATCTTGAATAATAAGTTTTGCACCGACCAAGAAAGGAGCCAACCATCCGATTGGATCGAACAATCTTGAAATTTCTGACAATATGATACGTTTTGTAAATTCAGTAGTTTCTCTGAGTGTACTGACCTCAAAGAAAAAGCAATCTTCCTTAGGTACCCATTTCAGACCAAGTGTTGAAACTACATTTGAAATCTCCAAAGAAATCGTCGATTTTTCATCTGGATTTAAACCCGTAAGTAAAAAATCATCCGTAGCTGCCCATTCTCCAAGAGAAAAGCCAGCAGTTGCAAGTAATTGAATCAATCAGGTTATGGGGTTGTTGGCTTGTCAGCTTATTTGTTCATTTAAAAATTCACATTTTCAAGTCCTGACTCTGCCCAGGATTATGGAGTTGTAGGCCTTTCAGTCTAAATGTTTATTTAAATAATTTTTTTTATTTATTTGATTGATTAAAATGAAGAAGTTTTCTAGCATGCCTGAACATTTCGAATCTTTCGCGTTAGGCAAGCACATAGATGTAAGAGACCTAGTTGCAACAAGTGTCAACACCAACCTCAGACGTGATCGGATGCCTTCGAAAAACGTAGTTTACATGCTACTATGGTCATATTCGCGTAGAAGTAGAATTCGCAATGATTGCACCATCCACGACATATGTTAAAATGAAGCGTACGTATCAAATCCGTATCATATACGAAAAAGTAGAGTATGCGATTGGTGCGATTAGACGCACTCTAATAATAATAATTATTATTATTTTCTTCTTTTATATTAAAAAATTTATTTTCATCACCGTCTTTTTTTTTTTTTTTTTTTAAAGTGACTTATTTGCCTTATATTTACTCAAAATTGGGCACCACCGGATTTTCGTAGGGGGAAAACTCGATAAAAACCCCAATTTTTCCATTAGACTTTTATAATGTCTACTTTATTTAAGTGAAACAAAATTATGGCTGTGACTCATCACAAATGTTTAAAATTTTGTACTGGGGATTCTCTCAGATGGGGATCATAAATAAGAAAATAACTTTTGAATTAAACTTATATTAAATCTATTTTACAAAGGTAAACAAATTTTTTTAATGATTTATTTCAAACTATGTTTATGGGAGTCTTCAATGATCATAATCACAAAATAAAAATCTTAATTTTTTAATTACACTTCCATGAAGTCTACTTTAATGTAGTCAAACTTAATATGAGGGTTTACGATGATGCTGATTACGAATTTTATTTTAATGATTAAAATTTAATGCATTCTAAGAAAAAAAGTAATTAAGCCAAGCACTAAGGCTATTTTTGTATCCACGTCCTCAATTCATGAATTATACAAAGGCAAAACATTACCCTTGGCCTATATTCTGTTGCCAAGAAAAAGTAAAAAAAAATTTACAAAAGTGTTTAAAATATCTTAAATAACCATATTGATGATTATTGTCTAACTGAAATATTAATTGACTACGAAGATGCGTTCATAAAATCATTTGAATGGACATTTACCGATTGTAGAATGAAAGATTGTTACTGCCGTAATTGTATGTATGTAATTTTAATGTTTGAATTGTAAATTCAAGATAAAAATTTAAGTATTTCTTGCAAATTGTAGAAAGTATTATTTCTACAGTTTGTCTAGACGGCACCCGAGCGTACGCTCGAGCGCGCACTCGATCATTGTTGCTCAAATTTTCAAACCTCACGAGCGTATGTTCGAACTTTTCGATCACATGCTCTGGGAAAAACCAAGCGCATGCAATAAAATTTTTGAGCGCACGCTCGAGAGCAGGTTCATGCGGCGAAATATCAAGCGCACACTCCAACTTCATCATAAAATTTTGAGAGTATGCTGCAAAAATCGAGCGTTCGCTTCACTTTAGCTCAAGATTCTGAGCATATGTAGCAAAAAACTAGACGTGTGTTCAGAAAAGAATGAACTTCTTTTCTGATTTTGTTAGTTATATTTTTGGGCATATTTGGTTCGATTTCAATGTTCCACCTTGTCGCGCCGATTCGGTTGTTTCCGTTGCCTGGCGACAGTGTTTGCTGAGCCTCGGAACAACTAGCATCGCATAAGACGCGTCGATTTTTAAACCTGTTGTTCACGCACCGTGTTTCTTTATTAAAATACAAACCCATGTACATACACAAATTTAATGAGTAAATTGTTAATGGTTTTTTCGGTTAATCAACGAGTTTCATTTGTGTTTGAAATCAGTTTTCTGCTACCTCATCGCACTTACTTATCTGCACACAATCTCGAGCACTTGGGCTTCGTGTTTTCTTAATTAATTTCTAATTTATTAATTCAATGTGACCCTTACATTTTGGTAGCAGAGAAAAAAAACGACGCCTAAGGATGTTATTACGCCCGAAAACCAGCTCGAAAATAAAGAAAATTTCGAATTAGAATTAATAATCTTGCAGATTAACGTGTCGCTCGAGCCTCGAAAATATGAAAAAAAAAATCGTTCACTCCGTCCAACACTTTTTTTAAAAACTAAACACACAGTTGCACCGTAGATTAACACAACGTTTGCCAGGGCAAATCGTTGACTTTGCGCTCTGCTACCAAAATGTTTGGGTCGCATTCAATTAATAAATTGGAAATTAATTGAGAAAACACGAAGCCCAAGTGCTCGAGATTGTGTGCAGATAAGTAAGTGCGATGAGGTAAAAGAAAACTAATTTCAAGCACAAATTAAACTCGTTGATTAACCGAAAAAAGAGTTAACAATTTATTCATTAAATTTGTGTTTGTACATGGGTTTGTATTTTAATAAAGAAACTCGGCGCGTGAACAACAGGTCTAAAAATCGACGCGTCTTATGCGATGCTAATTGGTCCGAGGCTCGGAAAACACGGCCGCCAGGCAACGGAAACAACCGAATCGGCGCGACAAGGTGGAACATTGAAGTCGAACCAAATATGCCCAAAAATATAACTAACAAAATCAGAAAAGAAGTTCATTCTTTTCTGAACACACGTCTAGTTTTTTGCTACTTATGCTCAGAATCTTGAGCTAAAGTGAAGTGAACGCTTGATTTTTGCAGCATACTCTCAAAATTTTATGATGAAGTTGGAGTGTGCGCTTGATATTTCGCAGCATGAGCCTGCTCTCGAGCGTGCACTCAAAAATTTTATTGCGTGCGCTTGGTTTTTTCCAGAGCATGTGATCGAAAAGTTCGAGCATACGCTCGTGAGGTTTGAAAATTTGAGCAACAATGATCGAGTGCGCGCTCGGGTGCCGTCTAGACAAACTGTAGCTCGAGGAATCCTCGCCTCGCCTCGGCCTCGCCTCGAGATTGACGAGACGAGGCCGAGGCGGGGCTAAGTGAAGTCGAGGCCGAGGCGAGGTGAGGTTGAGACAAAACCTCACCGAGGCTTATGTTTTCAATTTGTTTTGGGAAAAATTATGTTATAAATCAAATTTTTAAATTGAACTTAACATTTTTCATTTCAATTATTTCAATTTTGTTTATTTACATATAACTATATCCTGACACCACAAATCTCGTCTTTGAGAGATGAATTCATCCAAGAGTTTACACACAGCTGACCACGTATATTACAATCTGTCATTGAAGCTCTCAACAGCGAAACTATTAAATTAACGCTAGAAAATAATCGCTCCACTGAGGTTGAGGTTGCTGGTACACTTAATATATCACGCGCCATTAATGCCAAATTTGGATACAAGCATTCGTGAGCTTGCCACCACTTTAAAATGTCGGTTTTTTCACTAACAGACGGCGATCCTAAGTAATTTTCAATTTCTTCTTGCTAATTATCTGTGACTGTATTGTCTTGGTTTTTCTTGTAGTAAGCATTAAAATCTATTCTTCTTTTATTTTCGGGTTCACTGGAAGAATTTGGTGAAATAAGTAACTCATGTGATTTGTAGTAATCTTTCTTATAAAGCTCTTCAAATTTTTTACTGATCTATCTTGTAATTGTTTACACCACTCAGAATTTTTAAAAGCTTTAACTTTATGCCGAGGATCCAAAATTAAAGCCACACAATATATCCAGTTTGTCTGGTCGTAGTATTTTATAATTTTGTCTTGCCCAGACTTGATTGCTAATAACAATTGTTTGTCACTATCTTGACTGCTTTTTTCCAGTTCGAAAATTAAACTTTTGTGCAACTGTATTTTTTTGAAATAACTTAAAAAGATTTTGTGTAGGTTCATTATCAAAAAAACTAAATGGTTGTCTTCTTACTGCCAACCAGCACACAACCTATGTGATTTCTTGACGGGACTTTTAAGGTGATTTTTTTACTTTTTACAAATATTTAATCTATTTTTAAGTATTTACAAGTATTAACAAATATTTACAACAATTGACAACTATTTTAGGTAGTACCCCATATTTTCGCACAAGTTTTTACGCTTACATCTACGCTTGCATTTTACAGTTCATGAAAGATCGAGGAGATATAGAAGTCGCTGCCGTCGAAATTTCTTTAGGTAGAAAAATAAAGGCCACACCTAAAAAAAAGTGGTTATTGGCTCAAGAGAGACTCCGAAGCAGTTGCAAATTCATTTAAATTTTGAAGTTGTTTGTATCACTTTTATGTATAGTTTTGTTAAGTTTTGTATTTTTTTTTAAAGTAATTTTATTATTGTTGTAAGAATCTAATATTTTTTTTGCGAATGATTGTCGGGAGATAAATAAGCGCAGGAGAAAGATTGTCGGGGAAATATTTACGCTGGGGATTGACTTGTCGGGGGAATGATCGGGAACAGACTCGTCCACCGCTGCTGAGTACATGACGTTAAACGAAGGTGTTACGCTGGGACAGAGATCTTGCACAGGCTTCCTGTGTATCTGTGCAGCTCACACCTACACGGTCTGTGTACACTAACACCAGGTGGCGCGCATGTATAACCTGCACAAGCGCACAGAGGCCTGTGCAAGATCTATGTCCCGGCCCTTAAATAAGCACTTTGGCTTGAGTCTCTAGCAACTACTGTAAATTTTAAAATTAACGATGGCGTTTTGATTTATGAAGATAATAATGGATGTATTTCGATTGTAAAAGGTAAAGGTAGCCATAAGTTAGCGAAACACATAGATGTTAAGTATCATTATTCTAGAGAACAAGTAGAGAAATGTATTACTCTTGTTATTACTCAAAAATTAAGTTAGAACTTATAGTAAGCAAGAAACAAATAGCTGATATGTTTACCAAGTCTTTAGGGCCGAGAGAATTTTTGAGATTGTGAGCGCAATTATGTTTAGAAGTTTAATCATTAATATTACAATTATTAATTAATGCTTTGTACTTAATTTAAATTTTTTGAGAGGGCGTATTGGAAATTACAAAAAATTATTATAAGCTTTTGAATTAGCGCTCGCTCTGCTTAGCCGACTAATGAGTAATACTTATGGGTTTAATATGTAAGTGTAAGTGAGAGTCTGTGTGACTGATGCAGAGCTGCGTCACTGGACCGCGTGTATGCTGCTGCCTATTCAGCTTGTGCCTCGCTCTCGATGACATAGATCTTTGCTCGCTTGGTTGAATAAAAGTATTTCTATAGTTAATTGATAATTATTGCTTTGATATTTACTTATTTTCCCCATCCTATTCTATAATATCAGTCCTCTAAAATGAATCTTCAGACAGACGTATGTCGAAAACGGCTATGCGTTAGAACTTGGGAACCTAAATTTTTTATTATAGATAAAAAAACATCCTCACAAAATTTTGTGACGATCAGAGCTCCCAAAAGTGGCAGATTTTACCCAGCAAAAAGTCCTAAAGAGGGAGTAAAAAACGACCACATTTGAGATCACTGGTGAAAATTGGTGCTTGTAAGTAAGATGAAATTAGGACATTCAAAGAGAAAAAAGAAACTGAAAAACTAATAAGTTAGTAATGAAATTAAAATTTATATACAAAAAAGTTACTTACGCTCAGCAGGCTGAGACGGGAATTTTAATTGAGACACTGGTTGGCTTGTTATTCTCGTAAACAAAACAATTTTTTCTCCAGAACTTTTAATTATTTTTACTGCTTCATCATGAGTAACATCTACTAGACTGTGTTCACCCTGAAAAATTCGAATATTTTAAATCAATTTATTCAGATTAACTATCTCGATTTACCTTTTTTTTTAATCAGATTTAAGTTTTTGTTCTTTTAAGTAAGAGAACGTTCACAAACCACGTGGCCCAAATAGGAGGGGAGGGGCCCAAATAAGATTAAAAGGCCACGAAAGGTTACGTGGGGGGTAGGGCTGTTGATTCAGAAAAGCACGTGGTTTTTAAAGTGCATGAATCGATGTTTCGATTCATAATATTTTACTGTCGAACGTTAAACTCGGCTATCCCCCAAGCTCTAAGCCCCCAAGACCCTGGGCGCCCGAATTCAACTAAAAAACTGGTCAGATATCTCCCAAGCTCTAAACCCCCAAGACCCTGGGCGCCCGAGTTAAATTATTCCAAAAATATGAGTGCATTTTAATTAACGAAATAAATAATTTTGTAACGATACCTAACTACGCTGAACTGGTGCAATTATATCATGAAGTTGTAAGTCTGAAATTTTGAACTCTTTGAAACAACCAAAATGGGGTGGTTGATTAGGGAAACGCTATAAATTTTTACTTATTGGTGAACTCTTCGTTTGCAACATTATCAAAAAAATTTTTTTTTTAACTGTAAATTGAATGCTTCTAAGAAGCAGACACATTTGTAAAAAGTGTAAAAATTTTTGTTTGTTTATTTTTTTTATTTTTTATTATTTTTTTTTATTTTTATTATTTTGTAATATTTCCAAGTGATGTATATTAAAGTACACCACAACCTTTTTGTGGAACAAAAAAAAACACTTTTTTATGGACTTGATATTCAAATATAAAGTACGCTTTAATTATAAAATTATTTCGCTCGGTAACCAGAGTTTTGTGAGGTTTAGAGCTTGGGAGATAGCTGATCAGTTTTTTATTGAACTTGGGTTTCCAGCGAGGGGCTATGCTCTCCAGAATCATTGATAATTCTTTTGATTCTTTTGTGATTCTTTCTTGATTCTTTTGGAAAATTTAACATATTTTGAGCCTTGGATCCAATTTCAATTGATATTTTGTTAAAAATAATATTTTTCGAAGATTTTTACTTGAAATGACATTGATATTTTATTGATTAAATATTGATTTTCATGTGTGATTCTTTTTGTGATTCCGAAGTGCATAGCCCCTCGGTTTCCAGGGTTTTGGGGGATTCAGAGCTTAAGAGATAACTGATCAGTTTTTTCTTTCAACTTGAGTTAAATAAATAAACTGATCAGCTATTCCCCATGTCTTGAATCCCCCAAATCCTGTGTGCCCGAGGTCAACGAAAAGATTGATCAGTTATCCCCCAAACTCTAAACCTCCCAAAACTCTGGTTACCAACTGATCAGTCTTTTCGTTGACCTCGGGCCTCCAGGGTTATGGGGATTCAAGACTTGGGGGATAACTGATAAGTTTTTTTGTTGAACTCGGGCACCCAGGGTTTTGGGGGCTTAGAGCTTGGGGGATAGTTGATCAGTTTATTTATTGAACTCGACGCCTAGGGTTTTGGGGGTTCAAGGCTTGGGGGATAGCTGATCAGATTATTCATTAAACTCTACGCCCAGTGTTTTGGGGGCTTAGAGCTTGGGGGATAATTAACCAGTCTATTTATTGAACTCATCTTTTTTTTTTTTTTTTTTTCTCGACGTCAGTTTTATTGGGGGGGGGGGGGGGGGGATAGACCTCAGGACACCCCCTAGCTGAAAGGAGTTGTTGCGCCCCTGGTATTAAATCATTAAATTATAACTTAAAAAAAATTATAACTTAAATTATAACTTAAAAAATAATGTTTTATAAAAAACTAATAGTATTCATATTTACAATTTGAAATCGTAAAAATAACCACGTGACTTTAGGGGAAGGGGGGTCAAAATATTGATAAAAATACTACGCTGATCTTCATGGGAGGGAGGGCCCTTCAAAATCTTCGAAAAAATGACCACGTGGTTTATGAACGTTCCCTAAGTCCTGTTAATTACTATTCTGGTTGAATTGAAAGCTTTATTGTATTCGGCAATCGCAACAAATGATTACAAAAAAATAAAAAATAGTCAGATAATAAAAAAAAATAAATAAATAAAATCAGGTAATAAAAAATAATCAAAAACAGTTTCAGAAAAAAAAATAAATAAAAATAATTAAATTACCATGAATAATCAAAAAATATTAAAATTGGTTTTGGGGCAACAGTTACAGCTCATTTTGTAACTTCAAAAATTTCATGCGAAATATTTTTTTATTCCTTAAACCACAAACTGATCGTATTTCTCTCTTCTCCATAAATACAATGACATCGTTGACAACATAAGCCACATCGTTGACAACGTGAACCACTTGATATTAACGTCGTTGACGATGTAAATCAAATCGTCAACGAGATGATCAACATCGATTTTGATGTGAATTTTGACGTGGATCTTATCAAACAAAATGAATTGCTCAAAAAACCGTTGTTACTAAAATGTTATTAAAATAAACATTGGAATAAAAAGAACGGACAGGCCATTTTCCAGGCGCTCTGTTAAGGGGAAGTCAGGCGAGTTTTTTTTGATGAATAGATTTTAATTAAGAAAATATTTTTAAAAAAGGGCTCTGTAGCAGAGTAGAGAAATTAAAAAGCTGTAATTTAAAAAAAAAAATCATGAAAATTGATTAAAAATTCACTGAGTAAAACGCAAAACGGCAGTTGAAGATTTTTTTTTCGTCAATCGCGGCAGCCATGTCGTCGTCTGCCGCTGTTGCTGTGCGTGGCTATGCGCGTCTAACCTATAAGTTTGTAAAACTTTATGACTGCCTTACGGCTTACTCCTCAGCTACCTCTCCTCAATAAATCAAATTCGTAGTAAAAATTATCTTGCAAAATCAAATATATATGTGATGAAAAATCAAAATAATGAAATAAGCTGAAACTCAAAATTACTTATTCATTACACTCAATACAAGGCTGAAAATGTGTCAATTGAAAAAAAGAATCATACATTATTTCTTAAATAAAATTAGCAAAATCACTAATTTTATGAAAAAATTTTCTTCTTAAATAAAACTCTTCAGTTGCATTATAAACAATTCATGTTTCTTCAATTATTTCTTCAATATTAACTCTTGATTTGCTTCAGTACGTAAAAATTTCAATAATTTTCTTCATGTAAAGTAGGTCCTTGAATTATAAAAATTTCAAATACAAGTAATATTTCAATAAAATAGTTGTTTTATTAATTCTTGAATAAAAAAAAAAAAAAAACAAGACAGTCATAAAATTAAACAAATCTTGAAAGAGTTGTAATCAGGTTTATTTTTATAAGCTTCACTCACACAAAGTTTATTATTGCTACAAATTCTTTAAGATTTACTTGGCTGACAATAAAGCTGAACTATGATTGTTTTTGTGTAAAGTCAACCATGCCTGAGAACATTGACATTTGCTCTTGCTGGGAGACCACTTACTTTAGCCTACTTGATAACTAAAAATTGGAACAGTAGCTGCAATCACTCATGCAATCAGAACTTTCTTGAACTAATGAGATCTTATCAAATGAATTGACTTGACGCTTTGGAACAGTTCAAATGTAAAGTAAGTTGTAGGTCTCCCAGCAAGAGCAAATGTCAATGCTCACAGGCATGGTTGCCTTGCACAAAAAAAATCATATTACACATTTATTGCCAGCCAAGAAAATCTTAAGATTTTATGACAATAATAAACTTTGTATGTAGCTCATAAAAATGAACCAGATTAAATTTTTTTAAGATCTGTTTAATTTTGTCTCTATAAGTCATATACAAGAATCAAAAGTTTAGAATCTTCAAAGCAAGTAAGACAAGTTTTCAATAGTTATAAGTCATTTTTAAAACTATAAAAGATTCTTGAAGATAAATCAACTAAAAAAAGTATAAAGCTAATATTTTTTCATCATTTGTAAAATTTAAATTTTCAAAAATGTATAAAAGCTATTGAAAACTTGTCTTGCTTTAAAAATTTTAAGGTCTTGAGTTTAACATACCCTCAGTGACTATGTTAATGACAAACTTTATCACCTCTAATGTAACGGCTTAGGGTCAACAAATTTCAAAAACTACCAAAAATTATTGACAACTTGTCCCTCTCGCTTTTAAGTCCTTGAATCTCATATAACCACAGAGACAAAATGAAACAAATTTAGAATAAGATGTGATTGGGTTTATTTCCCTAAGCTCTACTAACAGTTACAAAGTTTTTTACAACTTTTTTAAGATTTACTTGGCTGACTATCAATGCAATTACCTTAGGAGGCAAGTGTAATATAATGACAACCAAACTATGCCCATGGTCATTGACATCTGAACTTTTCCAAAGTTTGAAGTCAATTCATTTGATAAAATTTCATTAGTTCAAGAGAGTTTTAACTGCAGCTACTTTTTCAATTTTTAGTTATCAAGTAGGATAAAGTAAGTCTTAGGTCTCCCAGCAAGAGCAAATGATGTTCACAGGCATGGTTCACTTTACACACAAAAAAATTATATTTTACCTTTTCTGTCAGCCGAGTAAATTTTAAAGATTTTATGGCAATAATAAACTTTGTGCGATTGGAGTTCTTAAAAATAAATTTAATTATAAACCTTTCAAGATCTGTTTAATTTAGTCTCTGTGCTAAGAGTCAAAAGATTAAAATCTTCAAGCGAGTAAGACAAGTTTTCAATAGTTATAAGTATTGAAGTAAAACAAGTATTCAATAGTTATAAAATTTTAAAACTAAAAAAGAATTCTTGATAAATAAATCAATTGAAAAAGTAGAAAAAAAATATTTTTAAACTATTTATAAAATTTAGAATTTCTAAAATGACTAAAAATTGTTTAAAACTTGTTACTTGCTTTGAAGTTTCTAAGATCTTGACTCTAATATACCCTCAGAGACTGTGTCAATAAAAAACTTTATCAGTGTTTATCACCTCAAGTATGTAATTGGCTGGCTTAGTTCATACATTTCAAACCTGACTAAGGATTATTGAAATCTTGTCCTACCAGCTTTGAAGATTCTAAGCTCTTGGCTCTCACTTTGCAACTGTTTGAAATTACTTATAAAAACATAAATACAACAAAAACGTGGGTTACAACAAATTTGTTACTTTTTGATTGCATGATTAGAAATTTGTTGGTTAGAATTACGTACGCGCGGTCTCACGCACAGCAACGCACTGTAGCAGCAGTGGCGTCTGCTGTCACGGCTGATGCGGCCGACGAAAAAAAATACCAAATTACCGTTCTGCGTTTTTCTCGGCCAATTTTCAACGAATTTTGATGCAGTTTTTTTTAAAATGTAGCTTTTCAATGTCGCTACCCTGCTACAGAGCCCTTTTTTGAATTTACCCCCTCGATTTTTTTTTTTTTAATTTTAACTAACTACCATTGGACCCTCGCCTGACTTCCCCTTAAAGTGATTAGCTATGGTATGTATAGCTAACCTAAAATATATTTATAGACGCTCATTGTCCCCCTCATAAAGTACGGTATTTGACATAAATCAAATTAGTGAGTTCAGTTATGTGAATAAGATTTCAGCAGCTCATCTAGTTGAAGATGAAAAAGTTAGTATGGTTAGTAGAGTTTTAAATATGGGTAAGAATAGTAAAGCTGAAAATAGATTGTTGTGGGCTGGTAGAGATATTCAACTCATAACTTTAAGTCTAGTTAAAATTTTCATGTAAAATTATGCGTCATTAAAAAGGCCTTAATGCTCAGCTTTCTAATGATGTCATTTAAATTTTTATAAAATAATTTTTATTGCGATGAGAGAGTGCTGAACAAAGCCGTTTATTATTTTTTTCGATCACCAACCAATTATCGGTGCGTTATTTGTGTTGTTTTCTGACCAAATAACAGGTGTACATACAGTTTGTTTTGCAAACAAAATATTTTCTGTTATTTAGTCTTTTTTCCGAGATGTCATTTGGTCTGTTTTGCAGTCGCCATCTATCGGATCGTCAAAGAACTTACTTAAAGATGAAACCGAGCTTTAAGGTTAAACCAGGCTTTAAGGTTAGAACGCGGCAACACAGTTTATGACTGAAGTTGCTGTCATTCGTTCAGAAAACAATACTTATAACGCACCTAAAATTGATTAGAGCTCGAAAAAGCATATACTTGGACATGCTCGATTATAGGAGTTATATACGGGCGTGTGTATCTAGGCGGGACGCAACGCGCGCTCTAGCCTGCGGCACCGTCCAGATACACACGCCCGTATATAACCCCCATAATCGAACATGTCTAAACAAATACCATCAATTTAACTCTACTATTAAAAAATTATAAGTCGGTTTAAATGCAATTTCGCGAGCTGTCACTCTACAGGAAATAACTTCATCTCAAAAAGAATCTGTAAAAATTTTGAAGAAAATTAAGGCTTGTCTGTAGCAGTTTAATAATCATTTTTTTTTTTTTTACTATTTTGCTAATTACTAGAGTAATTTTCAGGTCGGGCAGTTTAAGTTAGAGATGGAAGATGAGTTAGTGTCGAGAATGAATGAGAAGAATAGGATTTGTAAGTAGAGTAAACAAGAGAAGGTTTGGAGGATAAAGTACGGTATTTGAAGTAAATTAAATTAATTTAAAAAGGAACCAATTTAAAAATTGGTTCCTTTTAATTGTTCTCCAATATCGATGTCACCATTCATCTCGACGGAGCCATTTCAGTGTTTAAAAAACTACATTAGCTAGATCAAACTTATAAAAACTTTAAAATTCATGGTGAAAACCTCTACAATACGTAATAAAATTTTAAATCCTACTTTAAAATTGTTAACGTAAAAGTATATTTGTTTCATGTAAGCCCATTAATTTAAAGTTAAACTTATAAATTTATCAACTCTTACTTTACTCATTAAGTTTCAGTCATAAATGTATCGCTCCGTCGAAATGAATGGTTAAATCGATATTGGAGGACAATTAAAAGGAATTGATTTTCAAATTCAGTTTTATTTATGAGTAAATTTGAGTAATATTTTACTGGAAAATAATGACTAGCAAAAACTACTCAACGTAAAACATGACGTTCTTTTTTTTCCTTAGATTTAATTTCTTTCGTTTCGTTTCCATTCAAAATAAATTAATATCTTTTTACATTTTTTCAAACATAAATTTAAAAAGTAATAGTTCTGTTATAAACTGTTAAGTTCTATGAAAACACAACTCAACGTTGATATCTTACATATTTCAATAAAATAGTAGATTATTCCTAGAGAGACTAAAGTTTGCAGTGGAGGACCGCTGTCATTGCAGCCCGAGACGAAGTCGAGGGCTGCAAATACGTGGGCCTCCTCAGCAAACTTTAGTCTTGAGGGATATATGCACTTTTTTAAAGTCCGTTGATCACAAAAAATAGCTTGATTTCCTCTGATTCAAGCCAAAAGAACGAAATGTACTCCCAAAGCGCCAGCGGCCGACACGCAGCTGGCCGCCATGTTGCGGCCCGAGGGCTAGCAAGAGCATGCAGTACGCCGGCTGCGCGTTGGTCGATGGCGTAGGGAGTACATTTCGTTCTTTTGGCTTACGTAGGAGGGACACAAGTAATTACTTGTGATCAACGAGGTTAAAAAAATATTTGTATAAAAAGAAGATGGTGATACAGTTGTTGCGCATGTAATTTTCGATCCTTGATAAAAAATGAGGATGAAATTATGATATTCAATTGGTTTGGTTTTTTAGCATCAGTAATAATGCGATTACTGTTCAAATTTGCTATTGATTTTGAAATGAATTGAATCGATTTTTTTTTCAAAGCTATGAATTATTGCTGTTGCGTAAAAGAAGTTGTTGCCATAAGAAACATATCTCTGTTTAAAAAATTATTTTTTATTTTTTTATTTTATTTTTTATTAAAAATATCTCATTTTGTAGTTGGTAAGAGAGATTTCAAAATATAGACTAATATAGCTGATACAACCATTGAGGTAAAATTATTATTATCATTTTTTTTAATGTTTAATCTACTTTTTTATTGTTTAGTTTATTTCATTGATAAGCTTGATGAAGTTATGATCCAGCTGCTATTTTCATTTCGTTAATCATATTGAATAACCATCAAAATGTAAGGTATCTAAGAGGATGTATCTATAGGCTATAGCAATTGAAGATAAAAATTAAAAAAACTGCAACATATCTTTGGTCACCCTGTTGTTAGTCCACACCTGTGCACACACGCAAAGTTAAAAGTATAATCATTTTTTTTCTATACTTATGAACAACTTTCGGGAGCCCGGAGTCAATGAAGTTTTCCTTGTAACCAGTCTCTAAGAGCTCCACTAAGGTATACCCCGCATCAAGTCGTTCCTGGTGCATCGGGTAGACTTCTACTGGAAGTTTTCGTTGTAACCAGTGCTCGAAACCTACACTGAGGTATAGAGTGCACCAGGTCGACTCCTGGCACACCCGGTCGAGTTCTCCTGGAAGTTTTCCTTGTAACCGGTCCTTAAGACCTCCACTAAGGTATACGGTGCATCAGTCGACTCCTGGTGCACCGGGTGGACTTCTCCTGAAAGTTTTTGTTGTAAATAGTCCTCAGGACTTACGCTAATGTATACGGTGCACCAGGTCAACTCCTTGTCTGAGTCGACTTCTGCTTGAAGCTTTCCTTGTAGTCAGTGCACGTGACCTACAGTAATCTACAGACTGCACCAAGTCGACTTTTGGACGACTTCTTCTGGAGATTTTCATTTTATCTGGCACACGGGACTTAGAAGGACGTAAAGGGTACATCAACTGGGTGCCTGGCTCACCCTCCCTTGCTTCACCCAAAAGTTTGCTACGTAACCAACGATTGGGACTTAAAGTTGATCTGATGCACCCCGTACCTCAGAGTAGGTCTCGAGCACCGGTTACAATGATAACTTCCAGGAGAAGTCTACCCGGTACACCAGGAGTTGACTTGATGCACCCTATACCTTAGTGAAGCTCTTAGGGACCAGTCACAAGGAAAACTTCCAGGAGAACTCGACGGGGTGCACCAGCGCCCTTTCCTTTTAGCCCCTATTATCTCCAAAAATACGCAATTTTCGTATAGCACACGAAATGTTAGAGTTTATTGAAATAAAATTTATGATTTAGTGGGCTCTATGAAAAAGGGCCCAGGCTCTTATCTTGGCCCTACGGACCTAAACTTCGTTTTTTCAAATGGGCACCCCCATTTTTGACCCCTGATTCAAAAAGAACGAAAAACTTTACGATGCTTAGGTATTTTTTGAAAATTTTATTGACCCTTATAAGGGCCTTTTTTCCCTTTAGCCCCTATTTTCTCCGAAAATGAGCAATTTTCGTATAGCACATTTGGCTTGGGCCTTTTTTCATTGGGCCCACTGAATCGTAAATTTTATTCCAATAAACTTTAAGATTGCGTGTGCTATACGATAATTTCGTATTTTCGAAGATAATAGGGGCTAAAGGGCGAAGAGACCTGCGAAACCCTAATAAGAGCCAAAAAAAATCTCTAAAAATACCGTTAAATCGTAATATTTTTCGTTTTTTTCGAGTCCAGGGTCAAAAATAGAGGTTCACGTCTGAATAAACGACGTTTGGGTACGTATGGCCCAAAGTAAGGGCCCGGGCCCTTTTTCATAGGGCTCACTAACTCGCAAATTTTATATAAGGAAACTTTTACATTACATGTGCTGTACAAAAAATGCTTTATTTTAATGTTAAAGGGTGGTACCGTGACTTTTTCCATACCCTGTATAATTGGCCATGCGAAAAAAGTTTAGTTTTTATATATATGTCAACTCTATCTCTAAAAATACTAAAATTTATTTCAAACTTTAAGTAATTATTCCCGATAGTTAATTCACTAATTCCAATGTTTTTGTAAGAAAAAAATATATTTGAAAACTTTAAAAAGCTTTTTAAAGTCTGTTCTGAACCTAAAAAGATCCAAGAATTAATATTTTTATTTTATCCAAACATGAACTTAATTGCTCTTTCCGAATCTAGGATGTTGAATTTAAGTTCCCCTTCAAAAAAATTAGAGTAAAGAGGTTCTTAGATCCCACAAATAAGGCCCTAGATACATTTATGTCAGGCCTTACCCATCATTAAGCGTTGAAAAACCATTCCATTGTACGTGTACTAAGAAGCATACGTACCATGTTATTGTAAGTTACTGATCAATGAGCTCTGCGGGGCTTTAAAGAGGCCTAAAAAAATTTCTAAAAAAACCTGAAAACCGTAAAATTTCCGCTCTTTTCGGATCCGAGGTCCAAAAAAGGGGTTCTCATGTAAAAAAATCGGACTTTAGGTCCATGAGGCCCCCGACACAATCTCTATGGGCCCTTTTTTTTTTTTAACTTCAAACCAATAAACTTTCAGAGTGCATTTGTTATACAAACAATGCTTTTTTCCACGAAGAAAGCTATTAAAGTTGAGTGGACTTAGTGGTTCTCAATAAGGCTAAAAAAAATTTCTAAAAATAATCTGAAATTCATAAAATTTTCCGCTCTTTCCGAATCCTTAGTCAAAAATAGGGGTTTCCTTTTAAAATAACAAGGTTATAGAGCCCTTAGGACCCGCACTAAAGCATGAGGACTAATTTCGTTGGGCCCATTTGAATAGCTCCGACCCAAATCATGAAACTTTGGTTCCAAAATTTTTTTCGATTTGGGTCTTTCCAAGCGAATTAGTCAGGTGGATCGATTAAAATGACTTAGCCTGTATATATATGTATCTTTTATAGGTATTAATTACTATAGAATTCTATTTCGATTCATTTTTTTAATTTTTAGTAAATATTTTTCTAAGGTTAAAATAAATCTGAAAATATTTTAATGTGTTTTGTGATACTTGATGTAGATCCATAATAATAACTTATTAATAAAAACAAAACAAACGTTTAGTTTTTGTGAACTACACAAACTTAAGTTTGTTTGTTTTTATTAATAAGTTATTGTTAAATCTGAAAAAACGAAGATATAAATCAATTATAAAATAGTTAGAGTGTTCATGTTAGGTATACAGGGTGTATTGGGCTTGATGAGAAAATAAGTCCAAACATGTGTCAAACATGTGTTAATTTCCAGAATTTCAAAATTTTTTTTAAATTGAATTTTTTTTTTTTTTAAATAATCATTTTATTTATAAAATGAGAATTCACGTAAATTTTGAATCGCAATTCTACGATAAAAATTGCCAGAGTTAGGGTATTAAATTAATTCACGAGAAGATTTTATTCAAAATCTAAATCAACCAATTTTTGTGGTACAATTATGATTCAAACTTCATTGCAATCGACGTTTTACAAGGAAAGTCACCAGCTTACATGATTGTATCAAAAAATTGGCTGATTTAGATATTGAAAAAAACCTTCTCGTGAATTAATTTAATACCACAACTCTGGCAATTTTTATCGTAGAATTACAATTCAAAATTTGTCTGAATCCTTGCGAAAAAAAGGATACAACTGTTTAAAAATAAGTTTAATTATTTATTAAACATTTTTTTTTTTTTGGCAATGAGAGGTTAATCCCTTAATCCTTTCACTCCACCCCCCCCCCCTTTAGTTCAGTAAGGCGTTCAGCGCTACAGCGCGTGGGGGCCCGTCCACCCCGCTCTCTACCTGGCCGTTTCTCTCTCAACAATGAAAGAAGTGGGCGCTTATTGACTTACCACTTTTAAGATGCAAAAATCAATCTTATAATTTTTTATAAATGACTATTTTTGTCAAGCTGGTGACATTCCTTATAAAACGTCGATTCCAAAGAAGTTTGAATCATAATTGTACCACAAAAATAGCCAAATAAGCGGACAAGCTTACAACCCCATAACTCTAGGCGTAGTGAATAACAAATAATTAACTTTTGTAATAAACAAATAAGGCGATAAGCTACAACCCCATAACCTTGGGAATTGCTAAAAAAAATGTTCATATTTTTAATAAACATTATTAATTAAAAAAAAAAAAAAAAAATTCAAATCAGGCATGCCTGAAGATTTCAAATTTGGCGCGTCCGGCTGGTTCACACTTTTGAGAGGCCTGAAAGGGGGCGCTCTTGCTCCAAGAATCAAAGATCAAGTTTCGACTCGATACATCGACTCGACTTTCTAATCGAATCTCTCATTCTCTTTTTCATAAGTGGATATAATTATAAGGAGAATGTAGATTGGTAGATTGTTTTATGCTTTTAAAAAAGTATTATTTTGACCCATATATATTATATGTATACTGCAAGCAGGCACATAGTCGAGAGTCAGCTGCTTGCAACCATTTGAGGTTACGTCGGCTGCTAGCATTATGCCGTACTGTATATCTATGTATACCAAAAATTTATGTATGCAGAGTGTAAAAAGTTGGTAATAGGTGAGAAAATAAGACCAAATATGTGTTAATTTCCAGAATTTCACAAAAAATTTAAATTCAATTTTTTTTTTTTTTTTTTTTTTTTTTTTAATAATTGTTTTATTTATAAGATAAGAATTCGCGTAAACTTTGAATCACAATTCTACGATAAAAATTGCCAGGGCTGGGGTATCAAATTAATTCCCGAGAAGATTTTATTCAAAATCTAAAACGGCCAATTTTTGAGGTACAATGTGATTTCAAACTTCTTTGGAATCGACGTTTTACAAGGAATGTCACCAGCTTGACAAAAATAGTCATTTATAAAAAATTATAAGATTGATTTTTGCATCTTAAAAGTGGTAAGTCAATAAGCGCCCACTTCTTTCATTGTTGAGAGAGAAACGGCCAGGTAGAGAGTGGGGTGGACGGGCCCCCACGTGCTGTAGCGCTGAACGCCTTACTGAACTAAAGGGGGGGGGGGGTGGAGTGAAAGGATTAAGGGATTAACCTCTCATTACCAAAAAAAAAAAAAAAAATGTTTAATAAATAATTGAACTTATTTATAAACAATTGTATTCTTTTTTTCGCAAGGATTCAGACAAATTTTGAATTGTAATTCTATGATAAAAATTGCCAGACTTGTGGTATCAAATTAATTCACGAGAAGGTTTTTTTCAATATCTAAATCAGCCAATTTTTTGATACAATCATGTAAGCTGGTGACTTTCCTTGTAAAACGTCGATTGCAAAGAGGTTTGAATCATAATTGTACCACAAAAATTGGCTGATTTAGATTTTGAATAAAATCTTCTCGTGAATTAATTTAATACCCTAACTCTGGCAATTTTTTTCGTCGGATTGCGATTCAAAATTTACGTGAATTCTCATTTTATAAATAAAACGATTATTTAAAAAAAAAAAATTCAATTTAAAAAAAATTTTGAAATTCTGGAAATTAACACATGTTTGGACTTATTTTCTCACCTAAGCCCAATACACCCTGTATACCTAACATGAACACACATGAAAGCGAAGTGAATAACGAGAGACTGTACTTGAAGTACTTGAGTAATCGTCGTTTAGAGTTCTCAAACTAAAATGGATTTATCACACATAAACTTTATTGCCAATAACTTGTACTTCCATGAAGGTCATACGTTGAAAATGTATCCGGATAATGTGTATAAAGTGATCGCGATTAATCGTCGTAAATCAATGTTTGGTTCTATAATTGAAGTGACCCTAGAAGATGATATTGAACTTTATGTACCTTCTTTTAGATTTCAACGTCTTTTTGAAGACGACCATTCGTTGTACAGACAGCTAACGGCTGAGATATGTAATATAAGAGTTAAATATTTAGGTTTAGGTAAATTTAAGTTTATTGATGTAAATAGTGAAGAAATAAATTAGTATACATTTCAAATATCTTTTTTTATTTATTTATTAACATTATCATACATGATTCACAGATTAAAAGGAGTCTTAAAGCAAACGTAAAGCATGCTTAAAGCAGGCTTAAAGCAAGCTTAAAGCAAGCTAAAGGTAGCTTAAAGCAAGCTTAAAGCAAACTTAAAGCAAGCTAAAGGTAGCTTAAAGCAAGCTTAAAGCCGGCTTAAAGCAAACCTAAAGCAAGCTAAAGGTAGCTTAAAGCAAGTTTAAAGTAGGCTTAAAGCAAACCTAAAGCAAGCTAAAGGTAGCTAAAGGCAGGCTTAAAGCAAACCTAAAGCAAGCTAAAGGTAGCTTAAAGCATGCTTAAAGGTAGCTCAAGTTAATTACAAATCATTTTTACGAATATAACTATTATGACTATCATCAAATCCTAACCTCTTGACCAACAGTCTATCGCCACGTTTCTTAATTACTTTTTCAACTAAATATACATCTGGACACTTGGTTTTCAACAACTCTTCGGTGTAAAATCCTCCATCCACAGGATCACCTTTATAATCTTTTAAATAGTACATAGGTGGATTACTCTTCTTAACGCTTGTAATTGTGAAAACCTCAACCGACCAGTTGGGGGTGTAGCCTTTTGCTGTAACTTCTTTTTCAGACTTTGTTTTCAACGGAACAGCCCAAGCGTACTTGGAAAATATATTTATTATAGTGAGCATGTATTTGTAGTTTTCGTTTTCGTCAGCATACGGAATCATCTCCACCAAGTAGGTTGCAGCGTCTCGTTGATACCTCTCATTTCAACTTTCCTTCGAGTATAATTACGTCGAGCCGGTTTATGGATCTCGTTAACAACAATATGTTTTTTATTCATTTTTCTCAATTTTATATCTATAATAATTATCGAGATCAGACAGCTCTTTAATTTTGTTGTAGATCTCTGCTCTCAGGGATTGCAGATGGGAATTCAAGGTTTCCAAATTAAATGCGTCCTTCGGTTTTATCGGTGAACCTACGTTCGATAACCTCTTGTTTTCGATGTCAAAGTTACCCTCGCGAGTAAATCTATAACCGTTGCCAGGAGGACCTCTTTTGCCTTTTGCTTTATCGCGTCTACGTCCAAACACGTCGACACCCATAATGACACTAACTCGAAACTCTATTGACATCAGTATATATACCCCCCTTCTCTCAGCTCCTCTATGATCGAATGGATTTCGTTCGTGTGACTGAGATTACCTGCGGTTTGTTCCGCAACTAGCAGCTGCAGACGGTCGACCAACTCGTTTGGATCGTCCCAGTAAATGTAGTCAAGGCGCGAGTTTCGTCGAGCAATTTTGTATCGAGGAATCAAACCTTTACCAAATCTCTTGGGCGTTGATTCAGTTTTTTCTGTTGAGAATAGCTTTTCTCAAAGCTTTCGAAGGAGTTTTTGGTTTAGGAGTTACAAAGTCCACTCCGAATAGAGGTGCAATGATATTATTATATTTATTGCTGAATCTATGTGTTTTTATCTGAGCGTTGGGCTTGAAACTTTTTCTGTGTACGTTCGAAATTTCTAGAAACTCTTTGTACGGATTTAAATCTGTAATTTCGTATTTTAGAGGATTCCTGAGAACGATGAGTTCGAAAAGTCCTTTGTTTCTAGGAAAAGAACGATTAGTAACAACGATGTTATCTCTCAAATCTTATCGATGCGTTTCCAAGTCTATATCCATCTCCGGTTTTTTCGATTCCGTATATTTCATCTTGGTCAAATTGGACCAAGTCATGTTCTTGTTCTTCGTGTTAAATTGTTTTGTCAATTTCGTGGTATGACTCATCATTTTCTTCAAACTCAGCTTGCGTTTCATTGGTTGATTAAAATTTTTCTATTTCATTATCATTTTCTTCTTCTTCCTCTTGTTCAGCTTGCGTTTTATTGGTTGATTGAAAATTTTCTATTTTATTATCGTTTTCTTCTTCTTCCTCTTGTTCATCTTCTTCTTGTACAATACTTTTCTCTTTTTCTTCTTCATTTTTCTTAAAAATCTTTAATCGTTTTTCATTTTCCACAAGTTGTCGAAAAGGATCAGTGATGGGTTTGAATGCTTCATTCAAGATGCGATCGGTATCATATTTTTGTAATTTTATAAAATTATACTTTCGTTTAACGGCGTTGCGAGCTTTAACCAGCTCTTCTAAAACTCTCTTCTGTTGAATATAGTCTGCCATGTTAACAGTAAGATGTCTCACTATAGACTGAAAGCTTTTTTAAACATCAAGCTATATTTATAACAAAGCAGTCGAAACCTTTACGATACCGACCTTCGTTTATACCCCTGTCCTTGTCGATCACGATGAAACTATGTTTACCGTCTTTCTAACAATTCGAGCAAAAGCTTTTGAATTTTTCATACTGCATATCGGTATTGACGTGATCGTTGTATATATGCTTTAAATTAATTTCATCTTGACGAAATAAAACTAACATATTAACATTATTTCTCACCAGATGCTTTGGTACAGCGGCATACGATTGATAGAGATAAAAATAATCCACGTCTTTGTGTCTGCCTATACAGAAAAAAGCTCTCACGTATTTCTGCTTTTCACAGGCAATATCATCGAAGATCATGATTGAATTAGGAAGGGGCTTCCGAGGGTGCGATAACTTCTTCGTTGTCGTTGAATTCGAGGTACTGAATACCATCGATAGGTTCAAAAAGTTATTTCAAAAACTGGTACTTGGGTTGATTGAGTGATTTTGAGTACAGGTAAACGTTCTCGAATCTTAAGCCATTTGGGTGCGTCAGGATAGTAAGTATACTGTTGGTCTTTCCGCAATTCGATGGTCCAGAAATGACTGCTCTAATACTGTTGGGTAATAAGTCACCGTGCCGCTTCTCTTTTTTATCCTTTTCCGATACAATATCGAAATTTTGCACCGGAAGTTTCACTGAGCTTTGTGTAAAATCCATGTTGATTGATCAAGAGCTGATACAAGAATGATTGTAAAAGTATAAATACAGAACTTTTATACTCTTTTAATCATTCGTAGACTGAACTTCGTAGAGGTATGATCATTCATAAGAAGAGCGGTCACGGTTTAATAAATAAAGTAATCAACAAGTTACCTTTTGAGTTACATATTCCGGGATACAACTACTGCGGGCCCGGTACAAAGCTAGCAACTCAATTGGCTCGAATAGATCAGCCAGTAAATCTGCTTGACTCGGCGTGCAAGCAACACGACATAGCCTACTCGAAAAACAAAGAAAATATTTCTGCTTGAATCTCAGCAGACAAAGTTCTAGCTGAAAAAGCCTGGCAAAGAGTTATTTCCAAAGACGCGTCTTTAGGAGAAAGAGCAGCTGCTTACGGAGTGACTAACGTCATGAAATTAAAATCTAAAATGGGAATGGGTCTAAAAAGAAGACCCAAGAAAAAATCAAGAAAAACAAGAAAATCGAGAAAAAAAGAAAATCGACAAGTAAAAAAATGACCACTCTAAACTCAATAATCAAAGCATCGGCTAAAGTAAGTGCTCCTGGTAAATCATCTAAAAGTATTATCACCGAATCACTCAAAGCTGCTAGAAAAGCTATCAAGCAAGCTGGTGGAAAAATAGAGACAGAGTTCCTCGAATTTTACCTGTTGGAAAGATCGGTGGAGTCTTGCCTCTCATACCCTTGTTCGCGGGTTTGAGTGCCACGGGAGCTCTTGCCGGTGGACCTGCTGGTGTCTACAAGGCTATCAACGAAGCAAAGTCAGCTCGTCAACAGTTGGACGAAAATAAAAGACACAAAAAGACAATGGAGACTATTGCTTTAGGAAAAGGACTGTATCTCAAACGTTACAAGACAGGTCTTGGCTTGTACTTGAAGCGTTACAGTAGCAATGGATTATATTTGAGACGCTACAAAGGCAAAGGATTAAAAAAAAAGCTCGAAATAAGTTTACCAAATAGGGCTTTATCAAACTTTGATTTAATCGAATTTGCTAAAAAGTTAAAAATTCCAGATTTTCGAGGAGTGTTTATGAAGAATGAATTACCGACGTCGGGTCCAAGATTTCAAGAATCTGCAATTGTGAACCTAGATAACGACACCGGACCAGGAACTCATTGGGTTGCGTACAAAAAGCGTGGCAAAAAAGTTGTTCACTTTGACAGCTTTGGTGATCTTCGACCACCCATGGAGTTGATGATTTATCTTAATGTTGACGAGGTCAACTACAACCACGAAAAATATCGAACTTTCAACACGTTCAACTGCGGACATTTGTGTTTGAAATTTTTAAGCGAGGGTATATAACCACCGACTTTCAAACCGAAACTTCAGTCGATTCCAAGATGTCATGGAGTCATTAACTCTTACTTTATCGGGCAAATCTTCTATTTTGGAAGCTGAATATTTTCCCCCTATAGAACTTATTCCAAATCGACATTACACTCTTGATTTGATTGAATTCTTGTCGTTCAATTCGATTCCCAATATCGATATTGGTAAAAATAAATTTTATATCGGTGATCAAGTGATTGAATTTGACACTGGTTGTTACGATATTGATGCCATAGGAAAATATATTATTGATAAACTTAAAGAAAAATACATAGAAACTGGACTCTTAATAAAACCCAACGAAAGTACTCTACACAGTGAAATTACTTGCACAACCGAAATCGACTTTACTCCTCAAGATTCTATCGCAGATATTCTGGGATTTAGACATCGTAAACTTTCCACTGGTTTCAAACACGTTTCAGATTTTCCAGCTAATATTTTCAGTATAAACTCTTTGTGAGTCGAGTGCAATATAACCACGGGAGCTTACATAAATAACAAGAAAGTTCACACGATTCACGAATTTTTCCCTGTCGAGGATCCTGGTTTCAAAATCATCGAAATTCTCTCGTAAGTAATTTATTTACTGGTATCCGTCAAGTGTATAGATCACATTCAGTTACGTATTGTCGATCAAGACGGAAGACTAGTTAATTTTCGAGAAGAAGAAATAACTATTCGCCTGCATATAAAATCATCATAATGGGCATCGTGTACAATGAAAAAGGATTTCAAACAAGAGAGTATAAAAGCACTGCATCATGCGGTTCTCCAATCAGTCGTCGACGAACAACCAAAGCGTTAACACAGCAGAACATCCAGTTTCTCAAAAGTCGAGGAATAAAAATAGTTCCTGGTGGAAAATAACTTGTATATTCTTTTGCTATTGGAAAAATGGAAGACATTCTAAACATTCAGAGTCCGGTCGCGTTCGATGAAAGTATCTCTCACTACGAGATGCATGCCCATCAACCGTATACCGTGACTAATTACAACAACAACGACGAGATTCGTATATCAATTCAACATCAAGATTTGTGTATATTACCATGTCGCAGTGTACTTCACATCTGTGGTCGTCTTTTTGATACCGATACAAATAAAAAACCAGAAAAAACAGAATTCGTTAACAATGGCATCTGTTACTTATTCGATGATATTCGCTTAGAGTTGAACGGAATCGAGATTGATCGATGTAAAAATGTCGGTCTCTCTACTCTCATGAAAAATTGGCTCTTGTTCAATTCTAATCAGAGTTTACTCACGCAAAATTCCGGTTGGTTTGGTCTCACGGAAAAGCCTCAACTTGTAAACGACGATGGTAGCTTTGACGTTTTCATTCCTCTCAGAATGATACTTGGCTTTGCCGAAGATTATCGTAAAATTGTAGACAACGTTAAGCTCTAACTAATTCTCATTCGATCCAGAGATGACTTGAACGCCATCATTCAATTAAAGACCAACACGAGCGGCAATGATAATTTTGAAACTGTCAGTATTCGATTGACAAAAATCGAGTGGCTAATGCCTTACGTTTTGGTCTTGGATTCCCGCAGAGTAGGCTTGCTCAAATTTCTCGAAAAAGATCGTCCAATCACAATGAGCTTTAGATCAAAAGAATTCTTCGAGTACCCACTACTTCCCGCAACTTCCAAGCACGTTTGGACTGTAAAAACTTCAAATCAACTGGAAAAACCTCGCTTCGTCATCATTGGCTTACAAACCAATCGAAAATCTCTTAATACGGCAAACGCCGGTCACTTTGATCACTGCAACTTGAGCAACGTAAAACTTTTCTTGAATTCCCAGTATTATCCCTACAGTAACTTGAATCTCAATATTGCAAAGAACGAGTACGCAATCATCTACGACATGTACGCTTATTTTCAAAACTCATACTACAGTAAAGACCCTGAACCTACTCTAGACAAATCTCAGTTTATCGAGAAGATTCCTCTGATAGTCATCGATTGCTCTAAACAAAACGAGTCACTCAAGAGCGCACCAGTTGACGTTCGGTTGGAGATCGAATCAAGAGACAATTTTCCAGCTGGAACCGCTGCATACTGTATAATCCTACACGACTGAATCGTTCAGTACAACTCAGTGAGTGGGGATGTTAAAAAACTAGTATAAAATAAAAAAACCATAGTAGTCATCATTAATCTTCACAGCGTTGGTATCGATATTCTGCTCAGGGGACTAAGCTATAAGTTCAGGGCATACTTTTCGACTAAGCATTAGGTTCAGGTTGTTCGGTGGGCTAGTACAGGAATCCCACAAGTTTGACAACCCAATAACGCTGGGTACAGCGATAAATAAATTATTTTTTATAAACAAATAACTAACCAGCAAGCTTCAAACCCCCGTAACGCTGGAAAAAGGATAAATGAATAATTTTTTATAAACAAATAATTAACCGACGAGCTTTAAACCCCTATAACGCTGGAAAAATTGATAAATAAATTATTTTTTATTAATAAATAACTAACCAGCAAGCTTTTAACCCCCATAACGCTGAAAAATAAGATAAATAAAATATTTTTTTTAAACAAATAACTAACCAGGATGGTTGAAACCCCTGTAACGCTGGGATATAGATAAATAAATTGTTTTTATAAACAAATAAGTAACCAGCAAGCTTGAAACTCCTGTAACGCTGGAAAAATAGATAAATAATAATTTTTTTATAAACAATTAAATAAACCGACAAGCTCTAAACCCCGTAACGCTGGGGAGAGCGATAAATACATAATTTTTTATAAACAATTAAATAAACCGACAAGCTCTAAACCCCAAAACGCTGGGGAGAGAGACGAATACATAATTTTTTATAAACAATTAGTTTTAGAGTTTAATTAGGTTTAGAGCTTGGCAGTTTAATTAATTGTTTATAAAAAATTATGTATTTATCGCTCTCCCCATGGTTTTGGGGGCTTAGAGCTTGGCGGTTTATTTAATTATTTGAAAAAAATAATCTATTTATCGCTCTCCCCAGCGTTATTGGGGTTTAAAGCTTGGCGGTTTATTAAATTGTTTATAAAAAATTATGTATTTATCTCTCTCCCCAGCGCTATTGGGGTTTAGAGCTTGTCAGTTTATTTAATTGTTCATGTAAGTATATTCATACTCAACTTTGTATTGCCCAACGAAATTTCAAATTAGTTTAAGATGATGACTTTGTGTTGATAACATCAATACTCACTTCGTCCGCTTCGCGGGCTCGCTCGCCACAATAACCGTCTGCTGCTGAACTCTACTTCCACCTGTTTTTATGGAACCTTCATGAAAAATACTTTTTTCTACAGCATAACCAATTGTAAAATTTTTCTGTTTAAAAATTAGGATCGGATGGTCCTGATGGAAAAGGGCCCCAACTACTATTTTGGGCTCTATGGCCCTAAAGTTCATTTTTTTAAATGAAAACCCCTATTTTTGACCCCGAATTTGGATAGAGCAGAAAATCTCACGTCCTCATAGAGCTGGAAATTTTTTTTCTATAAGCCTTTCTGGGGTCCAGGACAGGGCCCAAGAGCCAAAAGACTTCCTACCTTGAATAAATTAGAATTAAGTCACTTTTTGAACTGTACATACCGTGCAGAAGTTTTTTGGGGAAAAAAAAATTGTATCTGATAGGCCGGATGGAAAGGGGCCAGCTATTATTTTGGGCCCTACGGCTTTTAAGTCCATCTTTTCAAACGACAACCCCTATTTTTGCCCTTTAAGTATGATAGAATCCAAAATCTCACGTCCTCATAAGTCTTGAAAACCTTTTTTCTAACGTTAATTACAATTAAATTAAATTTTTCATGATTGCAAAGAAAACATTCTCGTTACAATTTTTTTTTTTTTTTTTTACTTACCAAAGAATTCTCAACAGCTATTAGTTCGCATCCAATTTTCAATTTTCCATTTTTATGCGCAGCACCTCCGTTTATTATTTTCGTAATGAATATACCATTTTTTCCAGGAAAATGTTGATTTTCTATGCCACCTGCTATACTGAATCCAAATCCATCTTTTTCTTTGACTAACTCTATCTTCTGCAAATGATGATTTTTTTTTTGTCTTTGAACCAGCTGAAAGAATTTGTTTATTTATATACTTATACATACTTCTAAAATGGAAGTAATAGATTATAAATAAATTATTAAAGCATGTAAATTCAAACTCTAGATAAAAGTGAAATTTGTCACCTTATCATTCTATTTATCTTTTCTTATCAAAATTCTAAAAATAATTCTTAAAAAAACCTAGGAAAATAACAGGTAGAGTTTGGGCTTGAGTATCCTTTATAATATTAATAAATTTTGCTCTTTTTTTTTTTTTTTCCGTCGTCGTCATCGTAAAGTCGTCTTTCTTTTTTTTAAAAAAAGGGACTTTCATAAATTCTATTGATTTCAAATTTGGTATGTAAATGTAATCAATGCCGAAAATTACGAATTTAGTTTTTATTTTTCAATTTGACCTTAAGTAAGCACGATACTAAGGCTGCATTGAACTTGTTTTAGGTCAAATTTGAAAAAGTTATTTTGATTTGTCGGTTCTCTTTTAAATTTTCTAGTCGGAGGTTTTTGAGGTCGCCGATTATGAATCCTACCTTACTTTTTGAATTTGAACTTAAATAAGCACGACAAAAAAGTTTTATTGCATTCATTTTAGGTCGAATTTAAAAAAGTTATTTTGATTTATTGGTTCTCTTTGAAATTTTGTACTCGAGGGTTTTTGAGGTTGCTGATCAAGAAAAAGAACTTACTTTTTGAATTTGATCTACATTAGGCTTACTTAATTGAGGTAGAAAATTATTTTTTCTAATTTTTTGAAAAAAAAATTTTTTTTTAAACCAAAAGTTTTTCTTGGTAAAAAAGTATATATTTTTATTATTCTAATATAAAGACGATAATTCCAAATATATATATATATATATATACTGGGGGTACCCTCTACCCGCTCCGCTCGTTAACCCCCTGCTTTGCTTTAATAAGTTGCTAATTAAAAATTTAACTTCTCTTTAAAAAAAATTTTTCTGAAGTTTTTCTAAAAATATTTTTTCTATCCAAAAAAAAAAAAATGATAATGTTATCAAAATTGATTAAATTCAAATTTTCATGCAAAAATTTTGATTTAATTTAATGATTAAAAATAAATTTTCAAAAATGATTTTTTAGTTCATTTGAATTTTGGAAAATAATTTTAACCAAATTTCATAACAACCACCAGTTGAATTTTAAAATTAAAAAATTTTTGGTTAAATCATATTTTTTAAATTTGTTAAATTTTTTAAAAATATTTTTTAAATTTGCAAAGTAGTTTCTTTTAAAATTTATTAATTTTATTTCTACTGAAATATAAAGTGAAATAAAGAGTGAGAAGAAAGGTTAAAGAGTTCATTCGGAATTGCATCTATACATTTGAACTTCACTAAGTAAAAATTTAAATTACTTTTTTAAATAATATTTTAAATATTATTCTAGATGAATTAATTATTTAATTTCATTTTAAAAAGGTTAAAAATTTTAAAAATTAACAATCGGCTTAAGAAAACTTTGAATTAATTTGGAAAGTAAAAGGCTTCAATTTTTTTTTGGAAAAATTAAAACTCCTCATCAATTTTGTTCTTTTTCTGGATTAAGTATTCTGGCAATCTTTTAAATTTTATGAATATTATGTTAGTACTATTATATACTTAAAGATATTTTTTTTTGCAGTTTTTATTTAACAATTAATTTTGATAATGTCTAAAAAGTTTCATGAAGAAGAAATTGAAAGTAAATGCATACTTGCAAATTGCAAAAGGTGCAATTGCAGGAGATAATGTCATTGTCATACGCATTATCGCTTAATTTTAATCATCATAGAAATGTATATGCTCTGAGCCAATACACTTGAACTGTTAAAGTTTTGTAATCCCACCCTTTTTCAAAAATAAACTTGATGTCTGAAAGTTTTGTAATCTCACCTTTTTTCTAAAATAAACTTGATGTCTGACAATGAATTTTAATTTTGATGCAAGCTGAAGATATGCGGCCAAAGTGATTTTGCATTTTAAAATTGGTTAATTAAGAAGTACAAAAGAAATAGATAGTTTTGGATCTAGGTATCCAGTGGATCAGAAATTATGAATTCTATTTGGCATGGATTTTTAAAGTACGGATGAGCATTTGCTCTATTATTTTTAAAGTGGATTTAGTTTAACCATCTATTATGTATGCAAAATGAATTCAAAAGCACTTCACAACAGTAAATTATGTAAATTATTGTTAAGAAACACACTGAGTATTCAAAATATAATTTAAAAAATGCAGGTATCAATGCTTTTTTCGAGAAAATTTAGTTCAAAGAATATTGAATTTTTACAGGTCAAGTATAGCTATACATTGTGATTTAGTTGATTTCTAACTCAATTACAACATATTTTAATTTCAAAAAGTGTTTGAGTTGTGTGAAATTTGCATGTGTTTTCCCATGTATGTGCTATAATTGAAAAATTGTTCACTTTACGTAGTTCGAAGGTGATTCAACATAATATGATCATCTTTTAGTAGAGAAAATTATTTTTAAATAATAAGTAATTTGGCCTCACGTCGTCCGTAATAAATTTTTTGATTCCACTTCTTTCATTAATTCATTTTCAAAAAAAGATTATTATATTTAGCGTGTAACTTTTTATTTAGACTCCTTTTAAAAAAACCAATCGCCGTAAATATTACTTTTTTAAAAGTATTTTTAAAAGATCATACTTAGCGTATAATGTTTTATTTAGATTCCTTTTTAAAAAACCAATCGCCGTAAATATTACTTTTTTAAAAGTATTTTTTAAAGATTTTATTGCGTAAATTCGGTAAATATTTAAATGTATTTCCTTTTTGTCCACAAGCTCAAAAAAACCAAACTCCATAAATAAATCATTAATATTCTTGAAATATGTCTTAATAAATGATTTCACGATCTTAACAAATTTTAAATAATTTAACAATACCTAAGATATATTCAGTTATTCTGATGTAAAATTAATATATACATCATAAGTTTATATTAAAATTATAGAGCAATAAATTACACATCTCGGGAGCGAAGTTATAGAATTTTCTTGATAATTTTTCATACAGTTTTTGTTATATACGAGAAATTTTGTGAATATTAGTTATTATAATTGTGAGTATTGATATTTTACTTAAAAATTTTGTTGCACAAAAATACTACCTACGTTTGAAATAAATAAAATATTTATACCAGACACATCTAGTCTCCACTTAAGCCTTTTGTAACTTCACGAATATAATTTTTATTGTTAATTGACATTAAAACAAATGGTTCATTAAATAGTTCGGTTCACACACGTAGGAAGAGTCTTTTTTTACAACACGTTTTTACTTAGCCGCGATCACCATTTATATTTGACGTCACGTTGCCACCGAAGGACGATCGTGTAACATAACTCACACGCACTCTTTGATGTGGACAGTTGGCCTTTAACAGAGACATCCGTGCCGAATACCTCAGCGTTCAACGGCAATTCTGGCACCTTCTCTGCCTTGGTTTACCATTCGGACTTCGCTCAGACAGTGAGTCGCGATCCTTCCGGCCGATACATAGTTCCGCTACCATTCCGAGTAAGCGAGGTCGATTTGGGTGTCTCTCGATCGATTGCTTTGCAACATTTTCATAGTTTGAGCAGGAAGCTTGATCAAGATCCGGCTCTGAAGGCTGAATATACTCGCATCATGGACGAGTACATCGCATTGGGTCCCATGTCTTTAGTGACTGACGAGTCGAAGGATGGTTACTACCTGCCGCACCACGCAGTTGTCAAAGCTTCGAGTAGTAGGACCAAGGTACGGGTGGTATTTGACGCTTCGATGAAAACCAGTAAAGGCGTGTCCTTGAACGATTTGTTGATGGTTGGTTCTACTATCCAGGTAAAATTGTTCAGACACTTGATACGATTTCGTGTGCACAGATACGTTATCACCGCTGATATCACAAAAATGTATCGGCAGGTCTTTGTTCACCCTGATGACCATCATTATCAGCGGATCTTTTGGTACTTTCAAGGTGAGGTATACGTGTGGGAACTAAACACCGTGACCTTCCGCATAAACGCTGCGCAGTATCTCGCGATTGGGTCTTTGCATCAGTTGGCGGAGGACGAAAGGCCTGACTTTCCAGTTGAGGTGAAAACGGTGAAGCAACACTTGTATGTCGACGATTTGATAATGGGAACATCCACCATCGAGGAACTCATGAAAATTCGTGACGAGATTATTCAGATTTTGAAACATGGCGGTATTGAAATCCGTAAATGGGCTTCAAATCACCTGCAAGCTCTTGCAGGCTTGGATGAAAGGTCCGGTGATATTGAATTTCTTGTCGAAGAAAATCCTGTGCGCAAGACTTTGGGTATCTCGTGGAATTTTCGGCGTGGCGAGCTCATCTGTTCCGTCAACCCCATTGAAAGGATAGAACACGTCACTAAATGATACATTTTTTCCGAGATTTCAAAAATATTTGACCCTCTTGGTCTACTTGCTCCCGTTGTTAAGGGAGCGAAACTTATTGTGCTGTGCTGTTGGATTTGATTTTGATTTTGATGTGTTTATTGATTGTACACTAAGTTGTACAAAAATATATAAGATTATAAATAAGCTTTGTACATTAGATTGGTATTACAATAAAGTATATGAATAAAATTAACAAAATATAATATAGTAATAATATAGTAATAAAATGATGACAAAGTAAAATAAAATAAAATTAAATTAAATGAATAAAATATGAAGGTCTTTATCAACAATAAGGTAACATAGGCAACAACGACAGACTCATTTGATTTCACTATACGAAATCACTAAGTAATATCATTTCAGGCTCAGAGCTCCGGATCAGAGTTCTATCACAGCGTAAAAACTTAATCTTATCCCTCAGTAGTAAAAATGTGTGATTTGATGAGGCGTTTAAATGTGGAAAAGGGTGCTGAATGGCGAATATGTGGAGGTATTGTGTTCCAGAAAAAAACAGCTAATACATGAATGGAGCATTCTAGAGATTTCGTATGGAAAGGAGGGACAATCAAGGCATCGAGCGCATTCGGGTTAGCCAATATCAAGGAACGCGAGCTGAGCTTTTCAGCAAAAAAATCCACCAAGTAAGGAGGAGTACCTGTATGCAGGATTCTGTAAAGCAGCCAGGCAGCAAAATAATCCCTGCAGCCTGATACTCGAAGCCAGCCGAGCTCACGTCTATAAGGTGTAACGTAATCGCTCTTTCTAATCCCAAAAATGTATCTGATCCCACGATTGAGCAGACGCTGCAGGATGAGATCCTGTTCCCCCGAGATATTACAGTACACAAACGAGCAATAGTCAATGATGGGAAAGAGCAGGGTTTGCACAAGGTGCTTACGCAGTTCGAAGGGGGTGCTCCGCCTGAAGTGGTTAAGACGGTATAAAAGGGAGTTGGCTCTGCCACAAACATACTTAACATGGTCCTTCTAGTTTGGCTTCGAATCCAGCTCCACCCCCAGACTACGCGCAGAGGGGACAAACGGGACAGTGCAGTCGCCAAACCGCAGGTCATGAATACCCAACTCATTAAAGCTATTAACGCATGATGGAGTCCCAAAAATCATAGCCTTAGTCTTATTAGGATTCAGTACCAGTAGGTTAGCGGCAGCTCAGTCAGCAACGTGCTCAGCACCCGGCTCAGTCTTCCCAGAGTGGCATGTATGTCCTCAAATCGGCCCCGCACGTAAGTCTGCAGATTATCCGCATAAATCACATGGTAGACACCAGGACCAAAACCCTGGACGATATCAATCACAAACAAAAGGAAGAGCAAAGGACCCAGCACCGAGCCCTGAGGTACACCCTTGTTGAGGGGACAGAAAGAAGTAAAGCTGCCGTCCTCTGCTCGTACTGCCTGCGAGCGGTCAGTCAGATAAGAAGCAACCCATCTCAAGACCCCATAAGAAAAACCCAATGACCGAAGCTTCATAAGCAGTTTCACGTGCGAGACCGAATCAAAGGCCTTGCTGAAATCAAAAAGCAGTAGCGTGGTCATTCGTTTTTTGTCCATACCCACCCAAATGTCGTCAGTTAGTTTCAACAGTGCTGTCTGTGTACTATGCCCAGCCCTAAAACCCGCCTGATGATCATCCATCAGACCCTGTGATTCGACAAAAGCAGAAATCTGATCATGGACCAGTCTCTCAAGGATCTTCGATATAAAACTGAGCAGGGAGATGGGACGAAAATCGTTCAGGCAAGATGGAGTGAGTGTTTTATTGAGTGCAATTACTAATGACTTCTTCCACTGGTCAAGAAAGGTTGATATGGATAAGGAAGTATTAAAGATTTTGCAGACATAAGGACCAATGGATGAAAAAGCTGATCGAATAAATCTTTGAAGAAGAGAGTCAATGCCCACCACCTGAGATGTCGACTGGCTAATAGCGCGTGCTATGTCGTCCACTGTCACATCCACAAATGCAAAGCTCCCATGATCTTCCTCTTTTTCCAATTCATTCAGAAAGAGAGAAAGATGAGGCGCCATATCATCAAGGGAGACAGAGGCATAGTGAGCATTGAGATCTTCCACAGAAAGGCTGCCCAGATCGGAGACTGCTTTGGGAGAGATACCAAGATGCCTTAGTTCCTTCCACAGCAGTTGAGGATCAGCGATGTCCTTTAGCCTATGCCAATAGAATTCAAGTCTCGCTGATTCAATCTTTTCAAGTGCAAAGTCTCGCGCTTGTCTGTATAAGAATAGTTCAATCCCAAGTCTCGAGCGTCGATAATGCCTGTAGAGTCTGTTTCTTTCAGTCAATAGGTCACGATGGTATGCAAAGAACCATGGGTGGCGATTCTTTCTTCGTTTGAGGGTCTTCAAAGGAGCAAAAACATCAAGAGCAGCATTAAGGTTAGAGAACAGGCAATCCATCCTCTCACAAAGTGAACTCACCTGATCCTTGAGTACCGACCAGTCACGTTTACGTAAGAAATCATTCAGAGCCTCAGAGTCGACAAATTTAAAATCCCTGAAAGTAAAGTCATTTGCCATAGGTTGTGGGGTTTGTATTTCTAGAGTAACAGTCAGTAAATTATGTCCGGCAATGAAAGGGGTCTCTGTCTTCCAGTAGGTATTCACGGTGTCAAGTGCATCAACAAGAACCAGGTCAAGCCAAGTATCTGAATGAGAGGTGTGATCTGTACACCCCAATGGCACCAAGCAGGGGCGTTATTGCATTTTGGGCCTGGGTCTGGATAAAGTTCGAACCCCCCCCCCCAACTAATTTTAATATTTTTTAACTCTGAACAGTACAGTACCTAATTTATAAAAAAAAAAAACTCAAATCTTGAACCCCCCACAACCCTGGGTGCCCAGGTTCAACAAAAAAACTGATCAGCTACCCTCCAAGCTCTAAACCCCCAAAACCCTGGGCGCCCGAGTTCAACAAAAAAACTGATCAGCTATCCCCCAAGCTCTAAGCCCCCAAAACCCTGGGCGCCCGAGTTCAACAAAAAAACTGATCAGCTATCCCCCAAGCTCTAAGCCCCCAAAACCCTGGGCGCCCGAGTTCAACAAAAAAACTGATCAGCTATCCCCCAAGCTCTAAACCCCCAAAACCCTGGGTGCCCGAGTTCAACAAAAAATCTGATCAGCTAACCCCCAAGCTCTGAATCCTCAAAAACCCTGGGCGTCGAGTTCAATAAATGATTGATCTATTAACCCACAAGCCTTGAACCCCCAAAAACCCTGGGCGTCGAGTTCAATAAATGATTGATCTATGAATCCACAAGCCTTGAACCCCCAAAAACCCTGGGCGCCGAGTTCAATAAATGATTGATCAATTAGCCCCCTAAAACCCTGGGCACTGAATCCACGAATATCTGTAGTAGCACCTGCATTAAAGTTTCAAACAAACAAAAATACGAATAAAGCCTTCACGAATTATCGTGAATTGAAAATTCCAACTGAACTTTTTTATAATATTTCTAATTATAGTATAGATCAAAGGTTCAAGAAGTATGCAAGGTGATACTTTAAAGTTAGTCAATTTATTAATAATTAAAATTTAGTTAAATTGATCATAGACAGTTTTATGTTTAACAAATTTCAATTTAATTCTACTAAGGCAAACGTTTGAATTCTTAAATAATTTTTCAAAACAAAATAATTAAGAGCTTCCTCGAAAGGAATTTCATCAACAAATTGTTTGTATACATTTAAAATGGCGGTATCATTTAACCGACCCTCCAACATAGTTGAACGGAGCCAGTTTTTTACCCGACGTAGCATAGAAAAGGACCTTTCATTGTAGCACGAAGCCACCGGGATTGTCATAAGAACATTTACAACTTTATACAATTGTGGAAATGTATGTTTAAGTGTAAGATTTTTTTAAAAGTATTGTATTATATGTTTCAAGGAAAGTCTTTCTTCTTTTTTTTCACTTGGTTGCATGAACTCTTTATCAGTACTATCTTTTCCTTTTTTTTTTCTATTCTAAGTCATTTTTTAGTAACTCTGACTGGAAATCTGGGTCATTTTACATTGCATGGAGAAATACATTTCTTTCAATGGTCAGTTTTTCTCCATCAAATTCCACTTTTTTTTTTATATTATAAAAGTCTGTTATAACTTTAACCTCAGTATCATCTGCCTCCACTAAGAAATTTTCAAATTTTTTAAAAAGCTTTATAGTGGAATTGAAATTTTAACTCAGCAAAAACTTTCACGCGCGAATCTTGGTCGTAAAACTTTTAGGTTAGAATCGTGCAAACGCGCTTGTATAAGGAGTGTTGATTCATTGCAACTGAACACTTGCTTTACGTGTGCAGTGTTGCCAGCGTTCTCATAACAGTTGTGTCGCAGTTTGAAAAAATAGTTTAAAAAGAAACGTGAATTTTTTCGAAAAAATGTCAAAAAGTTAGTAATAAGGTAAAGATGCCAATTATGATTACAAAAATCGCTATTTTTCAGCATTTTGAATTTTATTGAAAAAACAAAGCATATTAGACCAAATCTTTTTTTACATACGATAATTGTATTTATTTATTGAATAACTAATGTTTAAAGTCAAGACCTTTTATGCCTCCGTTTAAAGTCAAGGCCCGAGTTTATTAGACAACTTCAGCTTTGGCCCCAGTTTATGGAACACTTTTACACGTGAAATCCCGTCTGCGACTTAAGTGCCCCAGTTGATGGAACGGAATCGTCAAAATTCGAGGGTTTCATCACTCCCAAACACGAACAAATTACAAATCCAACATGAAAATTAGATAAACCGTTCCATCAACTGGGGCATGTAAGTCACAGACGGAATTTTACGTGTAAAAGTGTTTCATAAACTGGGGCCAAAGCTGAAGTTGTGTAATAAACTGGGGTCAAAAGGTCTTGTCTTTAAACATTAATTATTCAATAAATAAATACAATTTTCATATAAAAACAATTTATTTAAGTTCCTAAGACCCTAAAATTTAAGTATGTAAAAAAAGATTTACTCTAACATGCTTTGTTTTTTCATTAAAATTCAAAATGCTGAAAAGTAGCGATTTTTGTGATCATAATTGGCCTTAACTAATAAAAATTATTTTACTAAATTTATTTATTTGATTTTTTTTATTATATACATAGACCTACATTTCGTATACTTAATTTTTTTTGTCTACAAAGCAAAACACACTGCAAATTTTTGAATATTAATTTCAAATTCTGCTTAAAAAATTTTTTAGATAAAATCAGGAGGCTTAGCATACGCACGCCTTCAGTAGCAGCACCATAAGCTTATTTTAATATATATATTTATATTATTTCATACTTCCCGCGGTGTGGATTAAAAAAAAGTTATATTGTAGTTCAAGGTAATGGGAGTGTTAAGCTTGGGATATAATAGATCAATTATTTATTGAACTCGGTGCCCACGGTTTTTGGGGGTTCAAGGCTTGCGGGTTAATTGATCAATAATTTATTGAACTCGGCGCCCAGGGTTTTTGGGGGTACAAAGCTTGTGGGTTAATAGATCAATCATTTATTGAACTCGGGCGCCCAGGGTTTTGGGGGTTTATAGCTTGGGGGATAGCTGATCAGTTTTTTTGTTGAACTCGGGCGCCCAGGGTTTTTGGGGTTTAGAGCTTGGGGGATAGCTGATCAGTTTTTTTGTTGAACTCGGACGCCCAGGGTTTTTGAGAATTCAGAGCTTGGGGGATAGCTGATCAGTTTTTTTGTTGAACTCGGGCGCCCGGAGTTTTTGGGGATTTAGAGCTTCTAGGATAACTGACCAGTTTTTTCGTTGAACTCGGGCGCCCAGAGTTTTCGGGGTTAAGAGCTTGGGGGATAGCTGATCAATAATTTATTGAACTCAGTGCCCAGGGTTTTTGGGGTTTAAAGCTTGGTGAATAGTTGATCGATTATTCTTGGATCTCAGCGCGACTTTCAGGTCTGGATTTCCAGACCGGAAATTTTTCGGCTCTTGATGCGTCCATACCCACTATATGGGAAATAACGCCCTTGGCACCAAGGAAGGCAAATATTTCATGAGATCAATCAGTGCCAACTGATTTGTACACTTCGTGGCGGTCCTTTTCAGAACAACTGAGCCTGATCAATCACTTGATCAGTGAGCGAAATGTTTTGATCGAGGATCCTGTCAATATTCAGATCCATGGTTTTTGCGACGCTAACTCGATCGGGTAGGGTGCTTGTTTGTACGTCCGTTCAGAAAACGATAGGGGTGAGACTTAAGTACGACTTTTTTTCGCGAAGGTCGCGTCGCTCTTATTGAACTTGAGGGTGACATAGATAAAAAACCCAAGAGAAAGGTCACTATGATAATACCGAGGCTCAAGCTTTGTGGTGCTTTAGTGCTTGCTCGATTTTACCATGATGTTTGAGCGATATCGACCTTTACTCCTGATAACGTAATTTTTTGGAGTGATTCTACAATCGTGCTTCAGTGGCTTCAAAAATCACCTGATATATTGAAAATATTCGGGGCGGTTCAAGTCAAAGAAATTCAGGAAATTTCGGAAAGTATTCAATTGCGACACGTCCGGTCCGAGAACAATCCTGCTGAAGTCTTATCCTGGAGTCAACTTCCGCAGGAATTTTTGGAAAACAAGACCTGGTTTCAGGGTCCTTCATGGCTCTCTCAGCCCAAACCTGATTGGCCACAGTCAGTGGTGAAATTTGATGGTGAATTACCTGGGTTAAAGAAAACTGTTTGTTTTTTCGTGCAGGATGCACGAAACAAAACTTGTGAAAGATTTTTCTCGTATTCGCGAATGATTCGTTTTGTGGCTTACGCCACCAAATTTTTGCCATCGAGTAAGTATAAACATCAAGCTTTGTCGATCGCTGAGATCGATGAAGCAGAACGCAGAGTCATAAGGGTGATACAACAGTCATATTTTTGTGATGAAATTAATCGCATTACTGTCGGTAAAGATTCCAAGAGTTCAAAGCTAGGATCTCTTTCTCCTTTTCTTGACGAACATGGCCTACTCCAAGTAGGAGGCCGCTTGAGACATGCAAATACACCCGTCAATCAATGGCATCCTATTTTGTTACCCTCCCGTCATCACGTGACAGATTTGATTATTAGGGAAATCCACAATAAATTTTTTCATAAAGGCATTCAATCTACCTTGTACAATTTACGCCACAAATTCTGGGGGCTTGATGGTAAAAACTAAATTCGTCAGATTGTACGTCGATGCTCAATATGCATACGATTTCGAACTTCAACGATTAAATACAAAATAGCTGATTTTTCAGAATCTCGGGTTGACAACGTTGCCGCCTTCTGCCACACTGGTTTCGATTTTTATGGACCTATGTACGTGAAGGAGAAAAAACACCGCAATCGCAGTCGAGTGAAGATCTGGGGATGCGTCTTTGTCTGCATGTCCACGAAAACCGTGCATCTTGAAATGGTCAGCGACTTGACAGCTGACGCATTTTTGGCCACATTGAGACGATTTATTGGTCGTCGAGCCATTCCCAGCCACATTTACTCAGACAATGGAACTAATTTCGTTGGTGCTGATAATCAACTTAGGGAATTATATGTTTTTATGAAGAAAGATGAATTGCGCACTAAAGTAGAAAATTTCGCTTTAGAACACAAAATTCATTGGCATTGTAACCCTCCTCTTTCACCACACTTCGGTGGAATTTGGGAGAGTGCCGTTAAGTCTTGTAAACACCATTTTAAGCGTGTTGTTGGGGATCGTTTGTTCACCTTTGAGGAGTTGTACACATTCGGCGTGTAGATTGAGGCAATCCTTAATTCACGTCCTATATGTCCGATGTCGTCAGATCCTAACGATCCCGTAGCTTTAACGCCCGCACATATTTTAGTCGGTCGATCACTTACAATGTTGCCTGAACATGATCTTTTGTATGTTTCAGAAAATCGCCTGTCATCATGGCAGGCCATCATTCGAGCTCGGCAAGATTTCTAGCGGAGGCGAAAGCACGAATATTTGACAGAGTTGCAGAAGAGACAGAAATGGGTCAGTGGTGGAACCAATCTTAAGATCGACGATGTCGTGATTTTGATTGATAAAAACGTGCCATGCATGCAGTGGAGGCTAGGGCAACTAGTAGCTGAACATCCCGGACAGGACAACGTAGTTCAAGTTGTCTCAGTCAATACAGCGCAGGCAGTGGTTAAACGTAACGTGACGACGCTCTGTTTATTACCAGTTTCATCTTGAATGGACAGTTTGATTGGGAATGATCGATTTTTAGCGTAAAGTCCGGATTCTGGCTATCAATTGACTTTTATTTTGCTCGTTTCACTCCCAACGGAGGGAGAATGTACCGTGTGTTGCAGCTAGTTAATTTATTTTCTAGTTTATTTATACGTGTGGATTTTGAATTAATTTCACACCGCGTGTTTGAACTATTTTGTTTATTTTGTAAGTCATTTATTCATTTTAATTTTATGCCTTTGTATTTTTGTAGAGATATTCTCTGTATATGTAGGCTGTTAGATAATTAGTATTTTACAATTATAGATTTTTAAGATTGTGAGATTAACGTCCAGGATAGCTTACGAAGTTATTTCGAGCGACGATTTGTTGAGCATGCGCGCGTCGACCAGGGCCCGACGGCGTTCGTCGCTGCAGCGGCCCCTTCTCGTCGCGTCGCTCAGTACAGTTTTGTTTGTAGTTTTGATTAGTCGCGCGCGCGTTCGGAAAAAATTTAACTTCATTTGCCCAAGTGGAAGATTTAATTCGCTCAAGTGCGATCACAACAACTTGCCCAAGTTCAAGACTCATTTCGCCCAGGTGCGAATATAATCTCTTGCCTAAGTGCAAAATTTCGTCGCCCAAGTGCGATTTCATTAAAATTTGTGCCTGTTAGCATTGGTTATCAGTCAATCATTATTACAAATATTCGCGGGGCCCCGATTGGCATATCGTAATTTTATTATTATCATTATGATAAAATTTTGTACGTCAGTATGTATCAATGATTGTGCAAGTGAATTTGTGTAACATTACAATAAACTGGGTTTTTTCATGCCATCTGGCTTTTTTCCCATAGCTGCAGTGTTTTTTATTTTAATATATTTTTTTTGTGTCAACCTTTCCTATTACGAAAAACGGGGATCTTCCAAACCGAAAGATTTTCGATTAGACATAAATCAAAGTAAATCATTAAATACTATAAATCTAGTAGGCAGCCGAGACATTGCATCCTGGAGCAGTTGGTCAAGGCTCCTTTGCGCAGTTAAGCACTGGTCTTTCATCGCTGTTTTAACAAATTTTTTTTTATTTTAGTTTTCTTTCTTTAATTTAACTATTTTAATTATTCAAAAAATATGAAAATTACTAACCAGCTTTACTTCATCGCCTGCTTCTTTTAGAATATTTACGGCAGTAGCATGAGTTACTTGTGCTAGGGAAACATTGTTGACTTTTTTTATGGCATCATGTATTTGAAGTCTACCATCAACTGAAGCTGGTCCTCCAGGAGTTATTTTTGTAACATATACACTATGATCATTTTCCAATTGTGAATTATCAATACCACCAGAAATACTAAAACCTAATCCTGAATTACCTCGAACAATGACTATTTCTTCATAAATTTCTTTTTTTTTTGAATCCTGTTGAAAAATATGTTAAATTAAAATCAAATTGTTATCATTACGTAAACAATAAATATACAGTGTATAACCCATTTCAAAAGACGTACCCAAAAAACTTGCTTTGGAAATTTCAAATTAAAAAAATTGCAGGGATCTAAGTTTTTTTGTTAGTATCTATAGCTAGTATCTTTTTAATCCAAAGACTGAGGGACTGTTATGAAATAAGATTGTGCGGTTATTTATTAGAGGTAAAAACGAAGCTGTTATTTTTTCACAATTTTTTCGTTCTAACTAAATAATTTTTCATCACAGTTGCTGGGAAAATATTCTGATCAACGTGCATAGGAAAATTTAAAATTAGTTGCCTTTTGTTCGGTCTTGAAGTTTGAATCTGATCAGGTATAAAAATTTCTGCCTTTTTATCATCACACTTAATGTTTTAATTCTAATCAAATCAATAGTTGGAATTCTTTGCTCAGTTACTAAATCTAAAAAATAATTCTTCCAAAGAAATTAAAAAATCATCGGCAAACTTTTTTTTCAAAAATTTAAACACTATTCCCGGATCTCAGATACAATCATTTGGTTTTGGAGGACGCAGTTTTTGAAACTCTTTTTTAAAAATCGTTTAATCGTATTGTCAACCCCAAAACGTAAAAAAAAAATCAGTGATAGAGCTGAACGATGAGACTTAATATTAAATGCTCCTTTAGCATATTCATTGTGATGGCCAATATAGAAAAACTGAAATCCCTCAAGATTTTTCGTCCTTGATCTCGGTCAGAATTTTAAAATAAGCTGGAAACGCATAAAAGAAATAACCTAATCAGTTAACAGTAAACGCATTAATAGCAATCGCTACCAGATCTTTTTTCCATGAAATATTTTTTACATTTTGTGTTTATTTTACTAGCAAATAAATCGATTTCTGGATTTCTAAGATTCACTAAAATTCCTCGAAAATTTCTTCGAGATAACTCAACTTTAGTTTTTGACTCTCTTCGTATCCATTTAAAACCTGCAATTATTTAATTTCATTTTAAAAAGGTATTTACATTCGGCTTAAGAAAACTTTGGATTAATTTGGATAGTAAAAGGCTTAAATTTTTTTTTGGAAAAATTAAAACTCCTCATCAATTCTGTTTTTCTGAATTTAGTATTCTGGCAATTTTTTAAATTTTATGAATATTATGTTAGAACTATTATATTCTTAAAGATATTTTTTTTGCAGTTTTTATTTAACAATTAATTTTGATAATGTCTAAAAAGTTTGATGATCTAAAAAATTGAAAGTAAATGCATATCTTGTAATTTTTCTTTTCATTTTTTTTCTATTCATTACTTAAAATTTAACTTTTCATTGTTTAAGGCTACTTAAATTATGAGGAGAAATCTTTAAATTACTTAGTTGATACTTTTGAACAAAATTCATCTGAAGAAAACAAAAAAAATTTTTGTTCAATTTAGTACTCAAATGGCTGCTCCTTAGGTACCTACAAAAATGATGAAGATGAGCAGCCAGGAGCAGCTAAGGAGCAGCCAAAATCAAAACATAAGTAAATATAAAGTTTTTCGTCCATTTTAAGCTATTTTAAGGACGAAAAACCTTATTTATACTTTTGTTTTGATTTTGATTTTCCATTTTAAGCTATTTTAAGGACGAAAAACCTTATTTTTACACGGAAAAAAATATATTGGAAATACTACACGATTTGCGATGCGTTCGTTACATCTACCTTTTAATGGAGCAGTTACCTGGATTTCCTGCACTCAGTCCAGTAAATTCAGGCAACTGCTACATTCAAGCGCTAAGGCAACGAATCTTGTTTTTCATCATCATTCGCACCAGTTTTTTAGATAATCTAACCTCGACCAATGTCGAGCCCAAATTATATATGCAATAAGAACGAAGGTTAAATTATCGTGATTATAATGATTTTCTTTTGGTACACATTTGATATAGAAAAATGATAAGTAGTTAGGATAACAAATTATTTAAAAATGAAATTGAATAAACTAGTCTCAATTACTCTATGTAACTCAGCTTTGTTAATGTAATAATTTTATTGATTTTTAATTAAGGACTTGAAAAAGTTTTTATATATATTTAGATAAAAGAAAAAATAATACTAAAAAATATATTTTTAAATTTCTCGCCACTTCAGTAAATAAAAAACTGGAATAAGTTCAACTTATTACATTCAGTTCAAATTTTTGAACCGAACTTAATGACCTTTTTTATGTTTTTAAGTCTTAAGCTCCGAGAAATTCAGACTTAAGATGATAGTTAGCAGTTCATATACAACATGTTTAAAATATTATAAATAAAGATAATTTATATGATGAGTGTATATCGGAGTAAAGTAGTTTTTTTCGAAATTCCAAGAAATTAGCAAATTAAAATGAACTTCTTTGGTTCAAAATAAGATGATTTCATTTCATAATTTTTTGGAATAAATTTTGTTTAGTTTGATGATAATTTTAAAATGGAATAAAAAATTTCTAGTATTTTTATTAAAAATTTTTTTTTTCCTTTTTAATACATTATTTTGACTTTTAATAAAATGCAAAACATTTTAATAATAAATCACAATTGCACAAAAAGACAATAATTAATTAGGTTAGATTTCTCAATAGTATATTCAATTCCATTCTTTGATTTCGAAATTGGCGCGAATGCTGATGAGAAACAAGATTCGTTGCCTTAGCGCTTGAATGTAGCAGTTGCCTGAATTTACTGGACTGAGTGCAGGAAATCCAGGTAACTGCTCCATTAAAAGGTAGATGTAACCAACGCATCGCAAATCGTGTAGTATTTCCAATATATTTTTTTCCGTGCACTTATGGGTCATTCCAGGCTAAAGTGAACCTGAGGGTCAAATTTTTTTTTTTACTCATGAAAAATTTGGTTGAATTTTCGAGTCCAGTAATACGTCTACTTCAAGGAAATATATTGGTTGTAGTACTTTATAAAAGTTTTTCCCGTATTTTTAACGCTAAATTAACTCGAATTTCTAGTTTAAAAAGTATAAAGTTGGTAATAATGTTACGAGTTTCCCTCGAAAAAAGAGTAAGTTTAGGTGCATCAGAAAGCAAGAGTCCTGAACTACATTTGTGTCAAACGTAAATAATCAACAGTAAGTACTTTTGATTGTATTGTAATTTGAAGTTTTTGACTTTTGCTGTCCCATCGGTCACGCTGACGATGGTTTTCTTTGTTTTGTTTGATGAAAATTTATTATTATAGCTTGATTTTTTTTTCCAAAGCAAGTTTATTATGTATGAGGTCTACATTTTTTTTTTTTTTTTAATGCAATTTATTTTTATAATAATAGCGTGAACGGTGGGACATGTGTCATGTTTGGTGTTTTTAGTTCAATTTTTTACCTTAATTTTTAACTTAAATGATTATGATTAGATCTAAAATATTTTAAAACTATTTAAAAAAATGCAGAAGACTGCCACAAATATGCTGAAAAACAAGTTTCAGGAATCCAAACTTTTCTTGCTGAAAAACAAGAACTAGATGTTCTAGAAGAAAAACTAAAGGCAAGATGGATTAATGTAATTCCTTTTCCAAACGCAAAAAAGATGTACACTTTTAAAGTTTTTAAAGATTGCATACTCCAAGTGAAAATTTGTTCAAAATCTGAAAAAGGTCAAAACCATACTGTCCCAAAAGAAACTCGCAAGCGAAAATTGCGCGTCGAAGATGTCTTCATGGACTCAAAAAACGAGGAAAATCAAGTGAAGGAGTCCCAAAAATCTGCAGTTTCCAACACCCGTACACGTAGTCAAAAGAAAAAGAAATCAAAATAATAAGCTCTGTACCCATAATTAAAAAAAAACAGAGAATGAAATAAAGTGCTCAAATCACTGTAGTTTTAGTTTTGAAAGTTCAATTTATAAATTATTTTTTATTTAACATTAAGCATGAGTTCATTTTATTTAGTTTAAATAAAATATCTATTAATTGTTTACTAAATCAAATATCTATAGTTATTTATAAGTGTTTAGTTTACTGCGGTTGCATTGTTTGATATCGAGCCTAGTATCTATATGTTGGTTGTAAACCTTTCTAAGGTTTTTCAAAGTTGAAATTTGACTAAATAAATATTAAAAACCAATTTGTTTACTCTTTTATACAATTTTTTACCTTTTCTTAATTTGGTTACCTCTAAAAGATTAAAAAAACTTTATTTAGATGAAAGATTAGAGAGAGAGAGAGTGAAAATCATTTAAATTTATCATAAATTGCTAAAAATTTATATAGAAAAGAAAGAAATATTAAAAGATAGTTTAGTATAATCGATAACTACCATTAAAAGTGTGAAACTGATAACAGAAAGAGGCAAAATCATGATGACTATGGTACGTGTCCCACCGGTCACACCTTTTTGTCCCACTGGTCACGTTCTTATTTTTAAAAAGTTAAATTTTTTTTTTTATTTAAAACCAATAAATGATTTGTATTTTTTAAACTCTTGGTTTTAATAAATATTTTTTTAAAATTTGTATCTTTACAGAATTCGCTGACTTTTTACTGAGTTCAAAGCAAAAAAAAATCAGCTTCTATTTCGTGTCCCGCCGGTCACAGCATATATTTCAGTAAATATCTCCCTTCATACTTGAGATAATTTAACAAGTCAATAGTGAAAATTCATCCACGAGATAAAAGCTTTCTATCCGTCACGTAATTTTTTGAATTTGATTTTTTTTTATTTGAAAAAATTCAAGTCTAAGGTGTACAAATGTCCCACTGTTCACAGTGGAATGACCCTTATGTTTTGATTTTGGCTGCTCCTCATTTTTTGCTCAACTTTGCTCATCTCACTCCTATATAATATAGTAGGACGTATAAAGTGCATATATGTATATGCGCTCTGAACATACTCTCAACCTCGAAGCGCGCTCCTGCCCGCTTGGCGGCAGGTTTTTGCCTACATTTCTGATGATTAAAGATTCATTACTTTTCATCTAATTGAGCGCACAAAAATTTTCTTTCACCATCGTGTTGGTTAGAGAATAAGAAATAAAATTGGGAAAAAAATTTCAATTTTAATTAGGGAGAAGTTGGTTGATTTGACAATTGTTCACAATAAAATTGATTATTTGTTGATAGTTAATAATTTTTTTCGGTAAATATCATTTAATTCGATTCATCAACGATTTCTAAGTTTGCCATTAAATTTTTGTAAAGTTTCATCAATAATTGACTTAAATGTGGCTAATTAAAAAAAGGAGTGCTATAAACTTGAATTGTTTATAGCTTTTTAAAAAAAGGGATTTGAAAGAAAAATTTAGAGGGTTCATTTTGAGATATTAAGCTTTGAGAATCCGTAAGAATGTATATGATATTCGTTGGATATTTAGTGGCCTAGTTCAGATGATTTGACTCAGTATTATGTGAAATATCCTGTAAATCGCTGTTGTATTATGTGAAATATAAGAAATATATTGATGAGGCCTTTACTTGGTGGAAATCCAAATTAAATAATAAAAGTAAATAAAACAAAAGTTTTACGATTTCCACTAATATTTTATTGAGTACATGACAACTGTTTCGGCACAGTCAGCCAATAACATCTGAAGAAGGCACGAAGTGCCAAAACAGCTGTCATGTACTCAATAAAATACTAGTGGAAATCGTAAAACTTTTTGTTTTATTTACTTTAATTATGAAATATAAGTATTACAATATCTCACTACATTAAACAGTTGTTTTTCCTCTCCCACGCCTCCCACAGGCCCCTCAAAAAAGTGCTCAACCAACCGTAAAAGTGTACCAAAATCTGCTTATTTCTATGTGTTTTAATTTTTCCTGTAATTGTCTAATCACGCCCCCCCCCACGCGCCTTTTTTTTACCCACGCCCCCCATTTTTGATATATCACTTTTACCTATACCTCCTATTTTGGATAAATGTTATTACTTGTGTAATTATAGAAATTAAAAAAGTTACTATTGAAATACTAAAAAAAACTTATTTTTCATAAAATAAAAATAACAAAATAATAGCAGTAATACAAATATATAAAACAGTTTATAAAAAATATTTTTATAATTTTTTCAAGTCAGAAAAAATTCACTATTATTGCGCAATACTTGAAAAGTGCATTCAATACGTCACTGCTGCAGTAGGCACAATGATACGTACAAAGGTATGCACTAAATTAAGTACACGGATACGCACACGGGTTGATACAAGTTTAGGCAAGAGGGTAAGCACAGGAGTGGGCACGAGAGTAGGTACGGCATGGGATGTGGGTCGCATAGGAAAATAAATACTTTTGTACGGGAAAATAAATACATCTGCACGGGAAAATAAATACTTTTGCACGGTTTAATTAAAACGTGTTTACCTATCAAGCCTAGAAACAAAAGAACACGTACTCTTTCACTAAGCATCTCACCACCCATTTTATTATTGAGCTCAGTTCAACTCACAGTGTCGCCTCAGTCGACGAGTAAAGCAAAGAGCCAAAAGAAGACTCATCTGAAGAAGAAAATTCATCTGAAGTGACCCAGCATACTAAAAAAATATGCAGGCGACCAACACGAATGTGGCTTTTACGTCACAAATACCCATCAGCAACAGAGGCAGAAAGTGCTGTAAAGTTAAAAGAAGTCTAGAAAATATCTACAACGAAAATGGTGGCAGAAGGAAAACAAGTTAAATATCGGTGCACAAAGGAAATTTATAGAGTGTCTGAGTGTCCAGCGTGCTTGTACCTACTATATCATTCTTCGGATACTTGCTTGCCCTTGTACGAAACAGAAGAGGAGCACGAACGTAAATATATTGATTCTACACGAGGATTACCATAAAAAATTAAGGCTTTTGTAAAAGATAAATATGCAGATGGTATTACAAAGCCAAATGCACTTTTAAATTTCATTCGTGAAAATCAGATGGTAGAACCTGCAAAAGAAAAACTTGTTGCATTTCTTAGAACCATCCGAAGTGATAAAGGCACTCCTTCCGTATTGGCCACAGATCTTAGAGCTTGGTGCAATTAGTGGACTCAAGTTCTGGATGATGAAGATGTACCATACGTGGTTGATTTCTGTTGGAATATTAGTAAATATTATAATATTAGAATCGTATCACCATCTATTGTCTCAACGCCCGACGGTGAACACGAATGGAATGTTTGTGTGTGTGAGTGAGAGCGCTGCACGCAACGCGACGACGCGACGCGACGCGAGCAGACAAGTCACGCTTTCTCTGTATCTAGCTGCTGACCGATGCGGAGCACGATGCTCGCATGCGGACGATTTGTAACTTCACAATATTAAATTTGAAATAAATATCATTTATTAACGATAAAGTACATCACTTATTTGTTCCACGTCAACAAAAATTCTAACATGGTAGCAGTCCGTGGTTAAGTGAACAATAAGTGTAATTGAGTGAAACAGAAGTTTGATTAATAAAAACATGTGCTTCGGAAAAATAATTATATCATTCTTTTTGTGTACTTATTAAGTCACAAGAAAGTGAAATATTCTGAATAAAAATTAGTTTGAAGTCAAAATAAGTGAATTTCTAGAAAAACCTGTGGAAAAGATCCGTGCAAAAAGTTGATGCACAAGGGTTTAATTTTATGAAACCGCATGGCGTAAATTGAGGTTAAAAGTCCAAGAGAGAAAAATGAAAGTTAATCAAACGTCGTAATAATCAAGTAAAAGTGAAATAAATATGAATGAAAATTTGTTAAATGGATTTATTCAAAAGTTTTTTTAAACAAGAAAAGGTAGAAAGTCTAGTCGAACAAATCGAAAATGAGAATTTCGAGTTACGAAAGGATCATCGTGATTATTTAAGAAAAGTTTTTCTTAAAAATTTAAAAATTGTATTACGAATACATCGTAACATTTACACTAATATTCAATTGAAAGAAAAAGAAGACATGGCAAAAGTAAAAATCGACGATATAACAATTCCGATGTTCAACGGAATAAATTACTCAATTTGGAAGAAAAGAATTTTATTCACGCTCGAGTACAAAGAACGCAAAACACCTGCGACAAGAGAAAAATTGCAAAATGAAGATGAAGCTGCGTGGAAGAAAATCGATTTAAAATCAAGGACAATAGTGACAAGTGCATTATCCGATAAACAATTTGAATTTGTGAGTGAATGCAAAACTACAAGTTAAATTATAACTAAATTTGGTAACATGTACGAGAATAAATCAACGGCATTAAAGCTGATAACGCGTAACAGCCTGGAACAAGTGAAATTAAAAAATTTCAATACACCTGAAGAATTCTTCGTGGCTTTTGAAAAAGCATGTCACGAATTTCAATCAGCTGGTGGTACACTAGACGAAGATGAAAAGTTGAGAATAATGATAAATGCCCTACCACCAAGTCATAGCTATATAGCTGACTGTATAGACTTCGTACCTGCTGCAGAAAGAACAGTAGAGTACGTAAAACCAAAAATCAAATTAAAATGTTTAAAATCTGGTGAAAACGAAAGTAAACAAGGTGTGAGCACATTCAGTGTCAAAACGAAAGGAACCTGCTATAATTGCAATAAAACTAGTCACTATGCAAGGGACTGCCGAAATGGTCAAGGCAGTGGTCAAAATGGACAACAAAATCAACCTGGTCAACGCGGTAGAGGAGCCTACCCAAACAGAGGTAGAGGTGCCTACCAGCAACAGCAACAGCGAGGACATCAGTCACAACGTAGTTCGAATCGAGGTAACTGCAGGGGCAACTCTCAAAGAGGTAATGGTCGAGGAAGAAGCGACAACCAACAAAGAGACGATCAACCACAACAAGATGGTTCGTGTGCTTGGTCAATCGATCTTCGACATCTTGACGTCAACGCAATAACAGGTAGTGAGTACAGCGAAAATATTGAAAATAATTGTACACAAATAAATTGGTTACTCGATAGCGGTTGTACAGACCATATAATAAATAATGTCGAATATTTTTCTAAAAGTGTGGCTTTAAAAAATCCGATAGATGTAAATTTACCAAATGTTAGAAAGTTATATGCCACTAAGATAGGTCAAATAAGAACTTCTTTTAAAACCTTTTATGGCGAAAGAGAGATAGAAATAATTAATGTTTTCTATGTTGAGGGAATTAAGAAAAATATTTTAAGTTTCGGTAAAATTGCTAGAAAATGCACCATAATTTCAGGGGGGGAATATTCTAAAATTTATGATTTGAATAAAAAATTAATTGCTGTGGCAGAAAATAAAAATAATTTATATTTTTTGGAAAGTTTCCAGTATTTTGATAAGAAAGATATTCATACAAATGCTTTAAAGCTAACTAACAAAGAAAAATGGCATAGAGCCTTAGGACATGTGAATTTTCAGTATTTAAATAAATTAGTGAAAGATAAATTGTTAGATGGTCTACCGGAAAAGTTAGAAAATGATATCATGAAGTGTGCGAATTGCATACCAAGCAAAATGGCTAATGTTCCGTTTGAAAATGAGAGGACCATGTCCAACGGCACACTTGAATTGATACATACCGATTTAAACGGCTCTCATAATACTTTAGGCCCTAAAGGCGAAAAATATTTTTTAACCTTCATTGATGATTATAGCAAATGTGCTAAAATTTATTGCATTAAAAGTAAAGCCGACACGGCTGGATGTTATATTGATTATGTAAATTTAGTAGAAGATCAATTTAAAAAAAAAATTAAAGAATTTCATTGTGATAACGGAACTGAATATCTGAATCGCGAAATCTATGATTTTATAAGATATAAAGGAATTAAATTATCACCTTGTCCACCCTACGTCCACGAATTGAACGGTGTCGCGGAAAGGTATAATAGATCGGCTATGGATATAGGAAGATGCTTAATGCGGGAAGCAAAAGTTAATTTAAGGTATTGGCCAGAAATAATGGGAGCACTCGCTTATTTAAAAAACCGAACACTAGCCAATACGCAAGAAAATAAAACGCCGTACGAAATACTTTTTGGTGTAAGACCAAATGTTAAACATTTGAAAATCTACGGAAGTAGAGTATTTTTTAGAGTACCGGAAGCATTACGCAAAAATAAATGGGCCGATAAAGGTCAAGTTGGCGTATTAGTAGGCTATAATGAAAATAGCTACAGAGTCTTATCGAAAGATAGAATATATAGTGTTAGACACGTACAAATAATCGAAGATAAAACTAAATTAATTTGTCTTGAAAAGAGAGGCACAGATGTATATAGTGATGATGAATTTGCCAATATAAATTTAAATAGTAACAGCAATGAAAATAATGATGATGATAATTATAATGAAAACGTTGAGATAGAAAATATTGAGGATGAAGTTTTTGAAAATGATGATGAAATGAACGTCAATAATAATCGAAATAATTTACAGGGAAATGGTAATGCAGTGCCAGTAAGAAAATCGAGCCGAAAGAAAAGTACGATAGAACGATACGGAAATCCAGTTTCCCATTTTATTTATGTTAATTATGTTAATGCAAACGTACCGAATACGTTTGAGGAGGCGGTAAACTCCAAAGAATCCTTAAATTGGAAAAAAGCTATGAAAGCTGGGATAGATTGTTTAAATAAAAAGAACACATGGGTGGTAGTTGACAAACCTAAAGATAAGAAAGTACTCGATGTTAAATGGGTATATAGAAAGAAAAATAATAACACTTATAAAGCTAGATTGGTAGTAAGGGGTTTTCAACAGAAAGATTATATTGAAAATGTTTATTCGCCGGTAGGTAAAATGCAAACATTAAAAATACTTTTGAGTTATAGCTGCGCGAATAATCTTTATATCGATCAAATGGACGTAGAGACAGCCTTTTTGAACGGCAATATTAAGTCCGAAGTTTACGTGTATGAACCGTTTTGAAATAAATAAAAATAAAGTTTGTCTTTTGATAAAAGCACTCTATGGTCTTAGAGAAAGTTCAAGAACTTGGTACGATTGTTTCGATGAATACGTTAAGAAATTAAATTTTAAGCGGAGTAATTGTGATTACTGTTTGTATGTAAATAATTCAGATAAAGATCCTATATACATACTTGTATTTGTAGATGACTTGTTAATTTGCAGTAAAGATAGATCAAAAATGAATGAAATAAAGGCTGAGTTGATGAAACAATTTGTGATGAAAGATTTTGGAAAAGTGAAAAACTATATTGGGATTGATATTGAGTATAACGATAAGCGAAATGAGATGCATTTAAGTCAAACAAAGTATATAGAATCTTTATGTGAAAAATATAATTTAGATAATGCAAAGTTGTTTGATACTCCTATAAAGAGTAATTTAAAGTTAGAACAAGCCCTTGAAATCGACGAAAGAATTAAATATCTTAACTTGATTGGTGAGCTATTATACATTAGTACAGGCACCAGGCCAGACATTTCTTTCAGTGTTAATTATCTTAGTCAATTTCCGAGCTGTTACAATGAAACGCATTTTAAATACGCGATGCGAGTTTTAAAATATTTAGTAAGAACGAAAGATTTAAAGTTAACATATTCTGGTGATAATAAAATTGAAAAGCTAGACTGTATGGTCGACTCTGATTATGCTGGAGATAATGTCGATAGAAAATCGACAATGGGATTTGTAATTAGACTATTTAATAAAACTGTCTTCTGGAAATCGCATAAGCAGAAAAATGTCACGAAATGCTCGACGTTCGCAGAATACACTGCAATGTCTGAGGCAGTGAGTGAAATTGTATTTTTGAGAAAAATGTTGAACGAATCATTTGATTTAGAAATTAAAGCACCAATAAAAATGTACGGAAATAACTCAGGTGCAATAGCGATAGGTAAACACGGGAATTTTACAAAAAATTTGAAACATATTGAGGTGCAATACCATTACGTGAATGAAAATTATGAAAATAAAATCATTGATATTTTGAAGATTGATTCCGAAAACACTATAGCAGATATTTTGACGAAGAGTCTTAGTAAAAAAAAGTTTGTAAAAAATAGAGATGCGTTAAATTTAATAAATTGTAAATCTTCTAAAATCAATTAAGTTTGAATTATAATAGAATAATGAAATAAATGTGGAAAGAAAAAAAATATTATAAATTTAAGGAGGCGTGTTGGAATACTAGTAAATATTATAATATTAGAATCGTGTCACCATCTATTGTATCAACGCCCGACGATGAACACGAATGGAATGTTTGTGTGTGTGAGTGAGAGCTGCACGCAATGCGACGACGCGAAGAGACGCGAGCAAACTAGTCACGCTTTCTCTGTATCTAGCTGCTGACAGATGCGGAGCACGATGCTCGCATGCGGACGATTTGTAACTTGCAAGCATTTGCTGCTGACCAGTATTCTTGACCCTTTAACAACCAAGGAGGCCCTGACCACCACAAATCTAATTTCTGTAAAACTAAAGCTGTAATACCACGTGATGCAGGATCTGCAGGGTTGTCGGCTGACTTTACGTATCTCCACTTAGCTTCAAGTACCAACGAATGAATATCTAAGAACTTATTCATAACAAAAGTTGGCCAACGTGCCAACTTTGAGGGCCGTCAATCATACAGGTGAACTTCTTCTTCCCTATACAGGTGAACCTCTTACCCCCTATGGAGGCAGCAAAGCAAGTAAAGTGTCATCGTCTCCTCCTGTGCAATGCTCTTGTTCAGAATCTTCAATTACCTGATAGTACGCTCCAGCTGCGCCACACCAGTAGCCCGGCCCGTCCACCAACTGTGAACGTTAACCCCACCATGCCCCCAAGTTGAGCGAATTTTACGAGCGAATCTTGCTTACGCAAGAGCATCGTGATACTCTAACCCAACCCCAGTGAGGAAGATAAGCCTTCAATGTCTCTTCTACAAGAAGAAACGAACAGGGCGAATTTTACCCACCTAAGCACACGGTTTCTGAAGTCTCGACAAATTTTTATGCACGAAAAAACATCTGAAAAAAACTGCCGGTACCCGGGCTCGAACTCACGACCCCGATATTGGGAGTCGAAAGCTCCAACCACTGAGTTACCGTGGCTTTTGGGTTAGTCGATTTATTTTGGAATTATAAATTTCAATAGTGTTTAATTTTTTGTTTCCTCGCTAGGTAACGATTATTTTTACAATCTGTACAATAAATAATTTTAGTAAAGGGTACAAATGTAACCAAGTCTTTCACTGATTTATCCCCTGTTAGATAAGTTCTTTCAGTGTTATTGCACAGAGTGCTTACACATTTCTTTTGCAAACTTTATACGATTGAAAGAAGTTTTTGTTTAATTTGAAAAATATTTTTTGCAATATTTTCAGATTTTCAAAATGCCAAAACGTAGATTATCATCGTCCGATTCGGAAAGCGAAATTGATTCTTCGGACGATGAAGATGACAACATCATCCCCGATCCTATTAATTCTGGTTGTTTGGATGATGATTCTAGCTGTACCGAAAATGAATCAGACGATGATCCAGATTTCGAGAACTCACTTGAAAAAACAGTACACTCCAAAGTATCTAAAAATTATACAGATACACAAACAAAATTAGAAAATGATCACATCTATGACTGGGTCGAAGGAGAAACAGTATGCACTACTAATTTTGATAATGAGTTGATTTTGTCTGGTGCTTATTAAAATAAAATAAAAAATATGAATCTTGTTCAGTTTTTTGAATTTTTTTTCCGGTGACATAAAAAATTATATTATTGATAGTACTAAACTGAACGGATATACTGTAACAATTACAGAGTTTAATACTTTTATAGGTATTCTTATTTTTTCTGGATATAATAGTAGAAAGTCCCAGAGGCATTATTGGTCTACGCACCCTCATTTAGGCTGTAAATGACTGTAATTGCAAAATCTGCAATGTCACTTCAAAAGTTTGCGAGGGAGTGAATCCCTCGTAAATTATTTTATATTACCCGTACTCTAAAATGCGTATTTTACGCATTCAAAAGAGCTATTTTGAGTGTGTAAAATCGCACATTATGATTGTGCTCATGTTGATAGAGCTGCCATCTATTGATTTAAATCCAAAGCTGAGCAGCAGGCACATTTGGTTTTAGCTGTTTTTGCTTGTTGCAAGTGTCTTGCTGCGGCCTGCGGCTCATATCATTAATCGTCCGTGTATTTTACAAAATAATACTTTTTTATAAAAATCAAACGTCAAGTATAGGTTGTTATTAAAAGTTTTATTTTTTTCTTTTTATAAAAAGTCTACTTAGTTAAAAAGAAAACGTACATAACCTCGGCCATCAAGTTGTGTTGCGTGCAGCGGTGAGGCTACGTAGATTTTGCTAATCATATTTTACAAAATAATAATCAGCAGTTGAAATATATTTACTTAAACAAAAATCTGCTTATAGTTAAAAGTGTAATAATAATAGTATCAAATGTTATAAAAAGTGTTTAAACTGTAAGTTGAAGTTAACTTAGGAAGAACAGTGTGTTTGATTTCAAAAATATATTTTATTTTAAAACACATTAGACTATATTACGAAGGATCAAATGTTTTTAAACACGAGCAACTACCTCAGTTTTTTGCTTGAGCACCGGCGGAGACCGCGACTTCAAAAAATTAACGTCGGGAAAAATTAGGTGTAGGTACTTACAAGGGTACTTACATAAACAGTAAACACAACACCGAGACAGCGGCCGGCGGCGGCAGCGTGGAGAAAGCAGACGACACTGGCAGCAGTTGTGTTTTGATGACCGAGCTTATACTTATATTAATGATTATTTCGGGATCATTTTTGTGCATCAGTTTCAACGTTAGCATTCCTAAGTAAACAAATCAAGCGACGCTAAATCGTGAAATCTTTTCTCCTTACAAGTTTACAACGCGCTGTTGTGAGTTCGAGTTCGAGGCCGCGGTATGAAACGTACACTATAGGAAACCCATGTATATTATATAGTGTACAGCTAAAACCAAAGTACCCATGCTAGCAAGAACAACTATGGCGGTCTGCTAGCAGGATCTAACCTATCAATCTAAAAATTTAAAAGTTTAGCCAAATTCTATCAATAAATTCACACTTTTGACGCATTTTCGAGTACTCGTAATATAAAATAGTATACATAATGCGTGCGTAAACTGCATTGTTCACACACTTGTGCTATTGGCGTCGGCAAAGCCGACGCCAGCACGCGTGCGTGAATGATGCATTTTACGAACTTATTATATAATATACTATTCCTACCTAGCGGTGTCAAGTCACCTGGGAAACGACAAAATGATTAACTTGTTTGTTTACTTTTCCCAGGTGATAACCATGCCGCGTTAACGAGCAGCTGAGGCCGACTACGTGGCGACGGCCACCGTCGGCTGAATGCTGCCACAGCAGTGCGGGCCCACGACACGCACACACACATAACCACCATCCGGGAAGGCTATCCCGGCCTAGGGCGCGCGCGTACACATACACACACAGCACACAGGTCCCGGTTCTCCGTCCGAGAGTTTCCAACGACGGAGGAGGTGCGCGTGTCCGCAGACGACGCAACTGCGTTGGCAGGCGCGTGTGCGCACACTCAACAGTAGACGCGGGCGTGAGTGTAGCTTTATTTTTTTTTGTAGTTTGCGCGTGGCGTGGACAATGTGTGCGTGTAGGGAAGAACGAGAGAGAGAGTATGTGCGCGAGGGACAGAATTAGAGCTGTGAGTGTCTCGTGTGCGTTTTTTTTTTTTTTTTTCTTTTCTCTTTTGAATGTTCGCACGTAGTATAGGTGGCGTGGCGATCGCCACCGGAACTTTGTAGACGTGAGTGTGATTGGATATTATGGCGTGAATGTATTTGATTGGTGGACACATTACTGTTCCTCAAGTGTGAATGAAACTTGATAGAAGGGATGATGAGGAAGTAAGTTGAGTCAGAGAGACGCGGGGAAGCGTCACTCTGTTCTCAGTAGCCGAAGTGTCAGGTTGTGTTTTTGAGAGTGTGATTCCTTTCTAAGTTTCTCGTTCGTAGACTTTTTTTTTAAGTTTCTTTTTCCAGTCTCTTTTATTTTTTTTGAGTTTTTAGACATTTTTTTTTGTTTTGTTTCTTGTTACAGCTAGGATAGAAGAATATAAGAAAGCTTGGGTTAATTTCTTTTTTTTAAATTGAGAGTTGGAAAACAAAGAAAAAAAAAAAGGTGGCCATTTTGGATATAAAAAAAATTCTTTTGGTAAAACGTAAGATTCTATATTATTTAATGAAAAATTGTATAACGTAGTTTTCTTAGTTTTTGGTTGTAGTGTATGTAAATAAAATTTCTTCGCGTACAATTGAATTTGTCGCGGTATAGATTTGATTTTGTTTGCGCGGCGTCCCACCATATTGTAGACGATCTTATAGTCATATTTCCTTTGTTCTCAAATTGAAATTTATTTTTTTGTAATTGAAGACTTGATTTTCGTAGACAAGAATAAAATCAAATTCAACCAAGATTTTTGCAATAATTTATTTCTTCTTTCTCTAGCTCACCGACCAGTCCCGGAGGTTTTCTTTTCGCGGGAACCCTACCCCGGAGTTTAAGGAGTTTTTTCTCCGATTTTTCTTGCAAGAATTTTCCTTGTAATGGGAGGGCCCGGGAAACTCCGTTAATTATTTAAGGGAGGCCCTTTTCTCAAGAAATACCCCATTACAAGTTCAAGACTCTAAAATCGAAAATAAAATATTCACAACCAGCCGATGAGGACGTAAATGACAGACCATGGCGTGTTCGTAGGATAATGAATATCTTCAATGAAAACCTAAAGAAATTAAGTTATTATCAAACTGCATTATCTGTCGACAAAATGATGGCCAAATTTTTTGGTAGATCTATTTTGAAGCAATACATCCCAGGTAAACCGATAAGATTTGGTTTGAAATTTTGGGCACTTTGTACTGTTGATGGCTACCTGTTGAATTTTGATTTATACTGCGGCAAAAATTCGTCTGCAGGATCAAAACTAGCTAAATGTGCGCAAGGTACTCGTGTCGTACTGAATTTTCTAGAACATTTTTTTTGAATGTATCTACCAGACAGGTATCATCATATCATTTGTACATGGACAATCTTTTCACAAGTTTTGATTTATTTTTACATTTAAAAAAATTGGGCTTATGTTGCACTGGCACTATCGGAGAAAATAGAGTGAAAGATAAAAATGATATACCAAAAAAGCTCCTAGAGGAACAGTGGCTGTCAAGCACGACAGAAACAGTGGTATCAATTATATAACTTTAGTTGATTCGAAACAAATTTCCATGGCTTCAACTGTTGCACTCGTAACAAACCTCTACTTACACTGAAAAAAGGTGGTCGAAAGAAACAAAATCAAAAGCTGATCTGACTCTTCCTAAAGCATTTCATTTATATAATAAATTTATGGGTGGCGTAGATCTACATGACAGCCACTGCAATAATGCAGCTCCCAAAATTAGAGCTAAGAAGTGGACTTGGGTAGTTTTACTTCGATTGATTCAAGCAGCTATTGCTAACGCTACAGTAATAGCGAATCTTTTTCTTGATACGAATGTGAAAAAAAGAGGCACTTTAGATAGTATGATAGCTGTGGCTCACCATTATTTGTATAAAAGATCATCTACAGCAAAACATGAAAAAATTCATAATCCACAAAAAAAAGTTTGTTCCTTGGGTAGTTGTCCGATAAGAACGAACATTTTTTTCCTAACATGTGATAAATATTTTTGCAAAAACTGCTACAAAAAAAATCACTGAACGTTAAAAATTCTTTTTTTTTATTTTACAATTCAAAAGAAGAGGAAAAAAGTAAAAAAAAAAAAAAACACCGATAAATTGCTTACAATACTGCAACTAAAAAATGTTTCAAACTTGAACTGGCCACTATTTTGAAATTTTTTTTTTTTCAAATTAGCAGGGATATACAGTAGTGATCAAAATTATAAGGCACCCCCTAAAATTCGCCTGTTTCAAGTTAATATTTTGACTTTGTGCATGCCTGCACGTGTTTAAATATTTTAGTATTCATCTCTAAAATTTTTTTTGTTCAAAACAAGTTCAGTACTTGAAAAAAAAACGTTTACTTTATATTAATTCGTCTTTCCAATCAATTTTTATCCTCTTTTAAGCTTAAAATGACTTTTTTTTGAAAACAGCTAAATTGAGTTCTTTTATGATCTAGATAGTGTTTTGTAAAATTTCTATAAACACCTAAGTGAATAATATATTTTTTTTCGCGTTTCTCCGATGTTCAAGTTTATCGAAAAAAATTTTCAAGCTGATTAATAGAAAAATGTTCAAGCCACAAAGAAAAAATACATTTTTTTTAACTTGAAAAAACATTGATTTTTTGTACTTTTACATTGTTTTTCGCTTGAATTTTCTTTTTTTTATTAATTTGGGAGGTGAAAATTATATTCAACTGATATTTGATGAATTTTAAACTAATTCAATTTATTATGAATCAAAATCTTACAGAGAATTTTAAAAAAATACGTTAAAAAACAGTTTTTCTAATACAGTTAAATTTCACAAAAATAACTTCAATTTATATTTAATTGATTACAAGCAATATATTTATCGAATTGACTTTTTCATTAATTTTAATATTCAGTTAGAAGTTTCAGAGAGTTTATTCAACTTGAAGTAATTTTTCAAATTCGTAGAATTTGAATGCCAGTAGCGATAATTGTTCGATTGGTAAAGAATTTATCTACATTACCGACAGAGTCGTCATTATTGATAAATTAGTTTTTTAAATGTTTATAAGCTTGCATAACTTTCATCATGGGAAGAAAAGCAGTTTCTGATAAAATTAAGTGGCAGATTATAGGATTGTTGAAAGGAGGAAAAAATCAGAGTCAAATTTCAAAAATATTAAAAGTTAGTAGGTGTTGCGTTCAAAACACCATTAAGACGTATGAAAGTACGAAATCCGTAAAAGTGAAAAGTGGCGCTGGCAGGCCAAGAATAACAAGTAACCGGATTGATCGAATTATTATTAAAAAGGCAAAGAATAATCGTGCAGTTACAGCAAACAATATCAAAAATCAAATAAATGAAGAACTTAATGTAAAATTGTCTCGAGTAACAGTTAATAGACGTTTGCTTGAGAAGAACATGAAATCTGCTGTCGCAACTCGTAAGCCTCTTCTAACTACAAAAAACCGAAAAGCTGGGTATGAATGGTGCAAAGACAAGCTATCATGAACAGTTGAAAAATGGAATTTAGTTCTTTTTAGCGATGAATCTAGCTTCCAACTTTTTTCATACAGACCAAAGCGAATAAGACGTACCAGCAGTGAAAAATAATATCCTGATTGCCTTGCTCCAAGAGTGTAGAAAGGTGGTGGATCAATTATGGTTTGGAGTTGCCTGTCAGGAAAAGGAAAAGGAGAACTTCAATTTGTGCAAGGTACAGTGAACAGCGAAAAATACATCGAGACTATGGAAAATTTTATGCTTCCATCAAAAACAAAGGTTTATGGACATCAAAAAATTTGGTATTACCAACAAGACAACGCTCCGTGTCACAAATCAAAGAAAACGATGCAATGGTTTATTGATAATAAAATACCTATACTAGATTGGCCAGCACGTTCTCCAGATTTGAATATAATTGAGAATGCTTGGGATCAAATAGAGATAATGATCAAAGACAAACACCTGAGAAATTTGGAAGATTTAAAACGAGAGATTGCTGTAGCCTGGCAAAAATTGAGTCCGAGTTACTGTAAAAAACTTGCAGAATATATGGTCCGAAGAGTTCGCGCTTGCTTCGAGGCTAAAGGAGGATCAACTAAGTACTAAAGAAGGGTAAACTAATTACTAAATATATAAAAAACATATTATATTAAATAATAAAAATGAATTTAATAATTATTTCTAAAAATAAATTAATACTATTACTTGTAATCAATTAAATACAAATTGAAGTTATTTTTGTGAAATTTAACTGTATTAGAAAAACTGTTTTTTAACATATTTTTTTAAAATTCTCTGTAAGATTTTGATTCATAATAAATTGAATTAGTTTAAAATCCATCAAATATCAGTTTAATATAATTTTTACTTCCCAAATTAATAAAAAAAAAGCAAATTTAAGCGAAAAACAATGTAATAGTACAAAAAATCAATGTTTTTTCAAGTTAAAAAAAATGTATTTTTTCTTTGTGGCTTGAACATTTTTCTATTAATCAGCTTGAAAATTTTTTTCGATAAACTTGAACATCGGAGAAACGCGAAAAAAAATATATTATTCACTTAGGTGTTTATAGAAATTTTACAAAACACTATCTAGATCATAAAAGAACTCAATTTAGCTGTTTTTAAAAAAAAAGTCATTTTAAGCTTAAAAGAAGATAAAAATTGATTGGAAAGACGAATTAATATAAAGTAAACTTTTTTTTCAAGTACTGAACTTGTTTTGAACAAAAAAATTTTTAGAGATGATTACTAAAATATTTAAACACGTGCAGGCATGCACAAAGTCAAAATATTAACTTGAAACAGACGAATATTAGGGGGTGCCTTATAATTTTGATCACTACTGTAGTTGTCAAAGAACTTCAGGTATGAATTTGAAAAAAAAAAGTATTCTTTCCTATTTATAAAATCGTCAAAAGTGGAAAAAATTAATTTTTTTGGCATTTTTTTGTATAAATTGTTTATTAACAAATTCAAATAAACTTTTTTCAAATTCTGACTGCGCCATCGTGTAGAGCATACCTGAAAATAGTATGTAGTGATATTTTTCAAGTCATACTCTGGGATTTCCCCAAAAAAAATTCAGTTCAAACTATCATCGTAGACAAAAAAATAAAAAAGAATTGGAGACTACAAACATTTCCTCCACCCTTGGACATATTTTTAGAATACAAAAAAAATTTTTACCCCTTGAAAAGCTCGATCAAAAAAAAAAAATTACCTAAAAATGTGCAGTTTTTTTTTTAATGTTTATTAACAAATTTAAATCAACTTTTTTGACAATTCCGACAACGCCATCGTGTAGAACATACCCGAAAATAGTAGGTAAGGGTATTTTTAAAATTATTTGATGGACTTTTGCAAACAATATTTTAGCTTAAACTCAAACAAATTTTCGCGTCCACCTGGGCGTTAATAGGTTAACAATGCACTGCAGCACTGTAGGAGAATGATAAGTATTTTTTGCAACTTCAGACGTAGTATCTCCAAATTAGATCCATCCAACTACCGTTGCTGTCGCTATGGGCTGGTCCAGATCGCCCTTTTGAACTTCCCCATCAACAATCCGGGAATTTACAGTGGCTCCAAGAAGAATGTCTATTCTTCCTGTCCTCATAAACTCCGGATCAGCCAACATCAAACCTTCAACATGTCGCCATTTTGGTTGACAGTCATCACCAACCATTGGACGATAATCTGCAACTTTTGGCAGAACCAAAGCCTGTACCGGATACTCAAAATTCAAGATAATTCGTGGCTGTATGACGAAACTTGTAGAACCAAAACAAATCGTTTCTTTTGATTACCAAGGCTAAGGACTGAAGTTAAATTTTTTTTTCAAGTAAAATTCTTTGCACTAAACTTTCAGTAATAAATGACGCTTGCGAGCATTGATCGATTAACGCACGAGTTAAGACTTTCTCTCTTTCCGGAGATTTTACATATACCCAACCAGTTGCTGGCAGCACTGTATCAGGATTATGTCATTTGCAGTGTGAGATGAAACAATGCATTTAACTGAATGTTGGTGTTATTAAATTGACTAGAAATAATATCATTCATGTGTAACATAGTGTGATGTTTACCAAAACTTCACGGTATCTTTTATTGGATAAACAATTTCCTGAGGAATGTGGGCCTAAGCAATTAAAACAGAGGCGTTTATTTTTAATAAATTCTCACTTCTCAGACAAGTTTTTGGCTTTGAACATAGAGAAATTTACAATGAAATGATCTGTCTTATGACAACAAGAGCAGCTCTGACTGTTTGAGTTTGAATTGTTTCTTAAAAGGTTTAGATTCTACTGGCTTAGGAATCTCAACGTTACTCCTGTCTGATGAAAACTCATTCATATCAAAAATATTTGAATTACAACTACTTTCAACAACCTCCAATGTAAGAAATCTAGTTTTCAGAAACTTTTTAAGAGTGTCCCAATCAGGAGGATTTTTTGAGTCCCCCAGAGAAGTTTCCCATGATTTACGTGATTGGACATCAAGTTTACTGACAGTCATAAATATCAAAAGATCAACCCATTTATCTGTTGATCAATTCTAAGATCGATCTTTCAAAGATTCTAATGCAATCAAAGAATTAGTAGTACCATCCAAATTTCTTATCTTTTTTAATTGGATCTTTCTTTGTTTCTCTTATCTTCCATTCATAATGATTAAGAACCATTCTGATTCTGAGACTAGAATTTTGCATTGATGAGCGATGATGCGACGTTGCCCCGATGAAAAGTGAGACCAAAACTAAGAGACGATAACATTGAGCGCATGTTGAACGATGACCAGTCTTAATTCCGTCTTTGATAAGGATTTAAGAAAGAATGATTTTGTTCCTTTCAAAAATACTCCGATGTATTTTTGACCTCTCTGTTGTACACTTAAATTATTTAAAAAAATATCCTGACGATCCTCACAGGTTAAACAAATTATTTTTCGACTTTTAAGAAGAGACTGCAACTATCCTGGTCGCAGACCCGACGACGAGGGACCAAAATATTAAATAGTAGATGGTTTAAGTCAATAAAAGAAGAATTATTAATAAATCCCTTTAATAACCTCTCTAAAATTATAACAAAAATGAAGGTACGTGAGTTTAGTTCAAGTGTCAACGAGAGACTGACAGTTACAAATCGTTCTACAACTTCACTCTCTTCGTTGCGTAGTGACAGATTCAAATTCATAGTAATTCAAAGTAGTAATCTTCATTTTAAACATGAATCAATATCTTTAAAGTCTTGCTTTATTAATAGTAGAAGTGTTTTTAAAACTCAAACTATTCTTAAAATTTACTAAAAAATTTTATATTCTTGAAAAAATAGTTTTGCACAATTTTTTTCATTGAATTAAAATTATTATGCCATTAAAAAACATTATTTTTCGAAAAGTCGTTCATCTTATTACAAAAACAAATATTTTTTTGAAATAATTGTTTTTTCAAAAATTATTTAGTTAAACCGATTATGTTTAAAAAGAATCAGAAATCGAATAATCGATTAAAAAAATCGGCTTCCCAATTAATCGATCATAATCTCCCATCCCTATTCATCACACACATTTGACTGAGATCTACACGCCAACTTCGATTCAGCTGCCCGGCAACTTTCAGAGATCATTCGACGTAGTACAATAACGAATCAATGAAATCTTCGAAGCTGCTCCAATACCGTTAGTCAAAGAGTCGTCATCATCTACAAGAAAAAATCAATTGCGACAATAGTCCAAAACTAAAGTTAAAACTTTAGATAAGAAATAAATAAGTCAAAATTTACAACCTTCGAAGAAATTCTCTCTGAATAAAAAACCACCGTGAAGTGGATTGCGAATTTTATAGTGAATACTAGCAAAACTAAAAAGGGTAATATAACAGCTAGCTTTTTGGAAAAATGGTTAGATCTTCTTGTCGGTTATTGGGACAAGTTTCGGAGAAATCACCTCGCGCTCGCACACTATGCTGAATTCGAAGATTTTACTTACAACACTGAGGACATGCACAGTATCACTGAACTCATTTACTCTGAATATGTTGCTCAATTGAAGTCCGAAATTGAAAAGCTTCAACCCCGCACATCGACTTAAGTAAACCCTTCTCAATCTACTCTACTTGCCTCAGATTGAATTGTCGCTTTTCGACAGTAATCCGTTAGAATGGGAAAGTTTTCAAGATCTTTTCAACACTATGATTGTTCAAGTGCCGGGAATAACGAATGCCCAGAAATCAATTTACTTAAAGTCACGCCTCAGAGGCAAAGCCATGTCGTTAGTTTGTAACACACAAGTAACCTCAAATGCATTTGACGGAGCGTAGGAGGACTTGGATTCGCGCTACGGCAACCCACAAATCTTGTCGGCTTTTCACATGAAAAACTTGTTCAAAATTGAAAAAATCGCTAAATCACCTCCGGTTGAAATCAAATAGTTGCTCGACGCGTTTCTTCAGTCAATTTTCGCTTTTAGGTCGCTCAGAAAACCTGTTCATCACTGGGATGAGTTTTTCGTGTATATTTTACTTTAAAGGCTAGATAGGTCCATTCGATACTCATGAGAAACATCACTTTCCGACAGAAAGGAAGTTTTAACGGATTTCTTGGAGAACCTCGTTCACGCGTTAGGATTTATTTCAAATAATTCCGACAGTATTCTAAACGTGAAACCTCAGAAGACGATTAGTCAAAACTTGAAGGGTGCTTAAGTCACCAACTACACTCAACCGATAAAACCGAATAAATCGGCTTTGAATGCTACTAGGGTTCAGGAAACCAATTCACAGCCTGCAAACAATCTCACTAGCTCTAATAAATCAAAAACTAAAAACAAAACTCCATTTGCTCCAAGTCCATTATGTTGTGGTGAGCACATTTTAACCTCTTGTCCTAGATTTTTAAATATGCAGTCTGTGCATCTGCTTGAAAGAGTTCGCTGCTTGAATTTGTGTCCAAACTGCTAACGTTGTGGACACTCTCTTCAAGACTGCCGTTTTACACATCGATGTTGCACTTGTAATCGTGATCATCATACCATGTTGCACATCGAGTCTAATGGTTAACACGACTCATTCGAGAATTTGGATAGCGAGGGCATGCAGCAGACGAAAATTGTTTCGCGTTGCAGGCTTTAATAAGTTGCAAATCAGAATGTTTTATTAGCCACTGTACGGGTTCAAATTTATGACAAAAATGGTCACTGTTTAGTAGTTCGTGCTTTGTTAGATCCCGGAGCGGACTCTACTTTAATTCCCGAAACAGCCCGTACCCTTAATTCTCCACGTAAGATGGATCATGTAAATATTCAGGGCGTTAAAGCGTGCTCTTCTGGCTCCTTCACCCATGAAATTTTGTTGACATTAAACTCACTCAAGGATTCAAAGTTTTCGATAAATATAAACGCACTTGTGTTAACCAAACTGACTGGTTTAATTCCAAGCACCCTTTCCGCAAAATCATGGAGTCACATTACCGGATTACCGTTAGGAGACCCAGATTTTTCAATCCTTGCTAAGATTGTATCATCGGAGTCGATTTGTGTTGCCATCTGTTTTTGGGGAATAAGCGCACCAGCTCTTTGAACGAGCCCGTTGCGTGTCGCACACCTTTCGACTAGGTACTGATGGACCGAATTGGCCCTGAAAAACCCCACACAGTACGATCGCACCTGGTTACGATAAATCGACCTGTTAATAAACTTTCATTGGAAAATTTTTGGATTGACGACATTAATCTTGACACCCGTAAACCAATTCGAAAAATATAATACATTGCACAAGCCAAAATAATCCTCAACATGACAGCGATTGTATTTTGTTCGATTTACAATGCTTTTAGAAGATCAAAGAATTGGTTGCCAATAAACCCTTGTCCAAAGAGGATGAGGAGTACGAGGAATTGTTCGTACCCACCCTTGAAACAATAACAATAGCTCGATGATTAGGTACTAAGTCAAATTCAAATGCTGACATACACGCTTTTACTGACGCTTCTAAACGCACGTATTCAGTGACAATTTATTTGCGTACTACTGTGACAGATACCACAGGCACTGCAAAATTGCTGCTAGCTAAAACTAAAGTCACGCCGGTAAAAGCAATTAGCATCTTTTTGGCGCGCTTCTCAGTGCAAAGCTCATCGATCTTATACATGGAAAACTTGATTTTGAAAATGCCTCTACCTACGCATGGGTTGACTCTAAAGTAACTTTGTTGCGAATCGCGTTAGCAAAATCCAGTCAATTTTGCCATCCAATGCTTAGCATCTTTTGTGCACAAACGAAAACCCTGCTGACCTCGCGACTAAGGGTATTGCTTCAATTGAACTGAAGGCGAGTTCATTGTGATGGAATGGGCAAGATGGGCTCTTAGATCCTGACTTTATTTCTGGTAATTCAGAGACGGTGATCTTGGAGCTGTTCACATTTTATACGCTTCCTTAAACGTAAATATTCTTGATTGCTACTCTGATTCGAATAAATTCGTTACAGGCACCGCATGTGGTTTACGTTTCGTTGATAAATTTAGAAATCGTCATATGTTGAAAAATCGCTCTCTACATAACCCAATTGAACCCTTGACGACTGCTGAGCTTGAGTACGCATGTAGTCGTTTAAATTCGCTGTCCCAGTGCCAATTTTTTTCAACCAAGATTGGTGTCCTTTGCAGAAACTAAAAACTTCAAATTGGATCGTTGATTCAATCTTTGCGACCGTATTATAGATAACAATGGTTTGCTACGCGTCGGTGGTCGTCCTTAACGTGCTAACCTAAGTTTTGATAAGAAACACCCGATCATTTCAATCTCTTGACTTTCTGATCTGATCATGCGAGATTCACACATCAAAACTCTGCACGGCGGGCCTCAGTTGTCAGTGAGCCACGCCGTCAGGAGATTCTGGATTACGCTCGCATAAGTTTTTGCAAGACAAATTTTCAACGAGTGCGTTGGTTTGGCCAAGCATGGCATTGAGTGGACATTTATACCCTCCTCTACTCCTCAAATGGGCGGAATTTGTGAAAAAATGAACCGTCATGGCGGTAAATATACCTTTTGTTTAATCGCTGTTTAAATTCAAGTGATGTATTTACGAATGAAAAATATGCGCTGAGAAATGTAAGTCACTATAGCGGGTGGCAATCATTTTGAAATGGCATGAAATTTTTACATTACTTATTCACGAGTTTCTTCTTTTTTTTTTTTTTTCTCACCGCACAATCAGAATTTTTATTCGTGTGCGAATTTTGTTTTATATCTAATTTATTATTCGGTATATCATCCCCCAGATGACGTGGGTGGCATGTCCGTAAAATACCCGAACTATTATTAAATTCTGCAAGCATTTATATTTATTTTTTTTAAGTTTTCCACTCCATCCCTGTCTCCAGGACAAGCGAGAGAGACGGAGTGAACGCACTTAACACGGCTGTCACGAGTACGCAGGTTCCAAGACAGTCAAATGTGAGCCACCTTTATGTACTCATATCTTTGGCGTGGCAACTTCTCTTAGCCACCAAAGCATCAAGAAAATCTATCCGTACTTTGCAATTCTTATTGTAAATATTGTTGGTAAAAATAATTAAATTGAATCATTCACGCTCTAACAATCATTCTTCGCACACTCACTCAAAACATACAACATAGAAAGCCACGCTCGACCCATTGGTTCAACGAGACGGTCAACTTGCCAACAAGATCACAATTAAAATTTTTTTTTGCAAAATATTTAAATCAGAAAATAGTTGCGTTAACAACAAAAAAACTAATGTAAGATTTTTGTTTTTTATAACTTTAAAAAGCATGAACTTTTTCCACTGTAATACTAGGAAAAAATTTATATTTTAAAATCAAAAACTTTGACTGGATTATCAACTGACATTATATTATTTTCCCACTAATTCAAATCATTTTCAAAATAACTTTTAAGTTTAATTATATCTTCAAAATTATTATCGTTCTATTTTAATGTTAGTGATGCTTGTCTTATCTCCGTTTGTTAAATTCTCGCGGCTCTATAGTGGCGCCACAAAAATTGGTTCAAACAATTGTATTGGAATTGTAAAAGATGTAAAAAAGTAAAAAATCAACAATTTGTAGTTTCAGAAACTAACTAAACATCGTAAAATGGTTGAATTGTAACCAAACTAACGTTGCTTCTTAATATTTTTCCATAAAAAACTAATTACGCGTGTTTTCCCCTAAGTTAGGTTACGATCAGACCATTATACGATTTAAAAAAAGGATTTGACACAAATATCCTCACTTTTGTCTATAGTGCGTCACCCGAATCTCTCCTGTTTCTTTCTCCGAAATACGGGATTACCAGACTAGTTCTTTATATTTTGTTATATCGCGCGCGCACGCTTGCAACTCTGCGATTTGTACTAACGTTAATAAAGTTTCTATTTAATTTATGGTGTGTTTGTTAGTCTGGTATATATTCACCCACATATCATAACAAAGGTTATAGGCTCAGGAATTACGAGTGGATAAAAACGGAACAATAAAGTAAACTAACATCCCAGCATCCCATCAAATCCTAGTGAGCTTTACAATGGCGCAAAGCAAAGGTGGCTACATGGCTTGGATCAAACCTTTTTCTAGCGAGAATTACAACACCTGGAAAAAGCAGGTCGAAGCACTCCTTGTCAAAAACGATGCATGAGCATACGTGTCAGGCGAGAAAACGCAACCAATCATCCCCACAGATGCGGGCGCGACTGACACCGCCGCAGCACGGACCGAGCTTGAAAATTTTCTCAAGAAGTATCGCAAAGCCAAGTCCAACTTGATCTTATCCATGGGTGCGTCCCAACTGAAAAATGTCAGGAACTGCTCAACTCCCCACGAAATCTGGCTTAAGCTCGAATCGGTCTACGCTTCAAAAGGCCCGGTGCGCAAAGCTAACCTTTTGGAGAAACTTTTGTCTCGGAAAATGGCAGAGGACGAGGACATCCGCAAGCACCTATCGGCCAACATGGAAATTGTCGACAAACTCCAACAGATGAAGATCGACATTAACGATGATTTGCTGGTGATTATGCTACTATACAGCCTGCCAGGCAGCTTCGGGAATTTCTGCTGTGCTATCAAATCACGTGACACACTGCCTGGCATTGACAATTTAATAGAGAAGATCATCAAAGAAAGTTTCTCACGCGACCATAAAGCGGCGGACGAAATAGTTATAGGCACCATGTTCGCGATATCACAGAATCGACCCAAAACGCCCGTAGGTGAACCACTAAAAAACAAGCCAAAGGGCAGAAATGGTTAACAAAAGTACACGTACTGCAAAAAAATAACCACGCCTACGGAGTATGCTTCAAGAGATAGCGCGACAAGGGCAAAAACGCGAATGCAGTGGAGGAGCTATTCTTCGCAAGCAACGTGCCCGACGACGCCTGCATGGTAGCAAAACCCATGACTCAAAACAGGTGGTACCTGAACTCCGGTGACACTTCACACATGTGCAATGATAAGAGCTCTCTAAGCAACTTGGAACGAACCATGGGAGGAGTCAAGCTGGCATGTGAAGCCACCGTTAAGACAACTATCCGAGGCGACGTGTGCCTCACAATATCATGCGATGTACAGCGAAAGACCATACGGAACACACTCTATATTCCTGAGCTTCGCACCAACCTAATGTCAGTGGCCAAGATAGAGGACACGGACCATATCATGACTTTTACAAAGCAGCGGGCGTACGTAAAAAGCCTCGATGGTATTGTGAGATTCGTTGCTGATCGTAAGGGCGACTTATTCTTCGTGCGCGAAGCAGAGCAAGAAGCCCTCGTCACAACACCCAAGGACAGTTCCTCAATGGAATGGCACATACGCCTTGGCCATACAAATCGTGACGGGCATCCAGACTAGCCCTTTTGGAGTGGAGTTCTCTTGCAACGCTTGCATTGCTGGAAAGATCACCTCAAAAGCGTTTCCAAAGAAAGCCAAGCAAAGTTTAGCACCAATCGAGAGAGTACACACCGACCTCTACGGCCCAGCCAGGACAGCAATTCACGGCGGTGCAAAATACATGCTGACCTTCACGGACGACTACACGCGCTGGACCAAGATCTACCTCATCGAAGAAAAAAGCGACGTGGTTTTCAAGTTACACGAGTTCAAGAACTACGCCGAAAATCACACAAGTAAAAAAATAAAAACCATGCGATCCAACAATGGAGGTGAGTACTGCAACACAGGACTCAACGAGGCCTTTAAAGAAGCTGGTATTAAACGCGAGCTGATAGTACCTCAAACGCCACAACAGAATGGCGTATCTGGGCGTAAGAATAGAACCTTGATCGAAAATACACGCACCATGTTACACAAGTCCGGTCTGCCGAAGGCGTTCTGGGGAGAAGCCACGGCCACAGCATGTTACGTTCGCAACAGATGCGTAACAAAATCATTAGATAACACCACGCCTTATGAAATGTGACACGGCCAAAAACCGGACACCTACGACCCTTTAAAGTAAAATTGCACTTTCTCGACAAACGCCCAGGCAAAAATAAGTTGGACCCAAAAGGAATCTCGAGCATTTTCGTTGGCTATTTGTCCACCTCCAATGGATATTGAGTGTGGTCTCCAATCGAAAGAAAAGTTCATGTCACTCGAGTCGTCGTCTTCTCCCGCGAGTTTGGTACACCAGTACCCGAGCTCACATGGGAATCGCCAGTGACCGGACACAGCCCAACGTCGATTATCATGCAGCCGAAACCACCAGAACTCACGGATTCAAGCGACAGTGACACTAAAAAAACCTCTTGTATCTCAAAACGCTGAAAGTTAGAAGCGAGGCCGAGGAAGACCACCCAAGGTTTAAACTCAGCCACCCGCCTAAATACAGACCAGTTCGCAATCAGTCGGTGCTGAGTAAGGGGAAAATCTTGCTAACGCCTGGGTCAACCATTCTCAAGAATGGGATGGAGTAGTTGTGCAGGTCCGGGCAAACGACTTCCCTCGAACCTGCCACTTTCTCAGCCGGACACATCTAGAGAACCCACCATCAACCAGGAATTGGCCGAATCCGGAGCTACCTCTTAACCACCTAACGACACTCAAGAGCCACCTGAATTGCCACGTGAGATGCTAGCCAGAATGGTCACACCCAAGACGAACTCAACTCTTCGAAGTAAGGCAAGATCAATGCTCTCGGCAATCAACGACAACACGGAGAGACGGGAGCAGTGAGAATAACAGTGCCCTTTGCACGCTCAGCGACGGTGTGGCGTGCAGGCTGCGGGACTCTGCCTTGCAGGCTGATTTAGCCTGCAAAGCAGAGTCAACCGCACGGCACCGCTCCGCCTGCCGCACCGCGGCTTTGACGCCGGCACGCTGCTATCCACGACCAGCTTGAATAGAGCGAGAATTTTTTCATAATTAAACTAATAACCAATGCTAATTCTTAATATATAGTTTAAATAACTAACATTGAACAAATCATAATTATTACACAACTAATGTAAGAGTAAATATTACAATATACACTAAAAAAAAATTAAAATTAAAAAAATTATATATAACTATATCTTCTAAACTTGTATACAATTATCAAAAAAATCTAATTTTACATAATAAATGAATTAATATTTTTTGAAAATTCTCATATCGCAAACTGAAACTTTAGCAATAAATTCTTGAAAACACTTTTAAAAATTGCTTTTAATTTGAAGAAATTATTGACTAAAAACTTCAATTTCAAAATAAAAATTTTTTAATAAAATGTGATGAGCTAACCATAACTAAAAGATACAATATTTAAGCCTTAAAAAATATGAAAGTGAGAAATTTATTGGTGAGAGTTTGTTTATATTGATTCAAGTTCTACACTCAAAAAAATTAGATATTTAACTACGAAAAAATTACACATTCAGGATATTCGGATATCCGAATTTTACACTTGTTCGTGCACTTCGGACTAACAATAATTTATTGACATTAATGTATGATAATAAGATAATTTTTCATTCAAATGCCATCATATAAATTATCTTTTCTCATGGTTAGTTAATAAGAACTAATTTTCGCCATTTTTTAATTTTTTGGCTGTATCGATACAGTACTAATTGTAAAATTCAACTAATATTCGATAATTTTTTAATTATTTGTAAAATTGTACAGTAACTGACTTCAAATTTTGATTTATCTAAGTATATTTCGAGTTTGTAAGTATCTATTTTAGCTCTTTTTAATATAAATTTTCACGTAAATAATATACACGTCTACATTTCAACTGCCCGTGTAAAAAAAAACCTTATCCGGAAATCTGCTGATTTATAGTCACAAAGAAGATACTGAGAAAAAAAAATCAGATAAAAATCAAACTTAAAAATCTTGATGAGATGTTACCCAATAAATCAGATTAATATATTTTTCCCAAATTTTTAATTTATCCCTTTGCGTATCGACAGGTTAAGGTTTTTCTTCGCACGAACAATCTATTTATCCTTCGACTAGCAAAAGTTCAATATTTTAATATTATAACTGCATATTAAGAGTTAGAATTGATTACCTATTAGTTTAAATATAAAAAGATACTCGCTCTATTCAATTAGCTAATCATGATAGCGGGGCGAGCCACGGCGGGTGGAGCGGTGCAGTGCGGTGGACTTTGCTTTGCAGGCTAAATCAGCCTGCAAGGCAGAGTCCCGCAGCCTGCACGCCACACCATCCCCGAGTGTGCAAGGGGCACTGGTATTCTCACTGCCTTCGTCTTTCCGTGAAGAAGAAGAATATTGTTTTCCCGCTCCTGAAGGCCCTTTACGGTTTAAGACAGGCTGGTCGACAGTGGCACTCAACTAAACTTGAAGAAGGCAGGATTCAGCCCAATCAACGCTGACCCCATTTATAAGACTGATCGAAAACCTTCTTGGAATTCGATTTTTTTACCTGTTTTGGTTATGTGCAACCCTTATTTATCCTAGCCTCAAAAATTTTCTTTTTGCTTGATTTGTTTTTTCATAAACTAATTCTTAGAAGGTCAGGCCCATTTTATTTCGTCTCCAAAAAATTCGCCCCACCCTAATGTATATATACTTTTTCTTTACAATATTTTGAGTATCTATAAGTTTAATAATAAGGATAAACACAAGGGTTGGGTGAGAGTATCCACAAAGATTCGTATGGGGTGTATGAGGGGTAGCTACAAATTTGCTTTAAAGGTAGAAACAAGACTACGAACAAGAGTAGGCACAATGATACGTACAATGGTATGCACTAATGTAGGTACAGCACAGGTATAGATACAAGTTTAGGCAAGAGAGTAAGCACAGGGGTGTACACGAGAGTAGGTACGGATTTGGTTCAAGGGAGGAGAAGATAGTACTTACAAGAATAGGCACAGTAGTACAAATAAGGGTAGGTACAGGGATATACACAAGGGAGAGGAAGACTGTACGTACAAAGGTATGCGCAAAAGTAGACACAAAATTAAGCACCTAGGTAGGATAAGGGTTAGAATTTTAAGTAGAAAAAAAGTTAAGAACGGAATAAGCACAATAGTACAAAAAATATAAGAACAACAAAAACTGAATCAGTAGAAACCTAAGTAGAAAAAGGGGAAGTTATAAGGAAAGAAACCAGTTCATGTATAGAAGGTTTAACAGTATGAACAAGTATAATGTAGGCACAAGTATAGGAACAATAGTTAAAGTACTAGGATAAGCACACGAATACGAACCAAAAAAAGAACAAACGTAGGAATAACAGTAGGTACAGGTGTAGCTACAAAAGTAATACAAAGGTATAAATAAAGTTATTAACAAGGGTAAACACAAGGGCTGGCGTGAGTGTAGTCACTAAGGTTCGAACAAGGGTAGGCAGAGGAGTAGCTACAAAAGTAGAAATAAGGTTATTAACAATGGTAAGCACGATGATACGAACTAAGATATGTACTTAAATAGGTTGACGAGTACGCATAGTGGTAGACACTAGGTTAGGCAAGAGGATAGTCACAGGAGTGGACATCAGGGTAGGTACACAGTAGGTACAAGAGTAGACAAGATGGTAGGTACCTGAATGGATACAACAGTAGATATGAGAGTAGGTACATGGGTAAACATAAGGGTTTGCCAGAGGGTAGGTTCGGGGTCAGAAATTCAAATATAAAATGGTTAAGAACAGAGAAAGCACAAGAGTACAAACAGATACAAGAAAAAGAAAAAGTTAATTAGTCAAAACCTTATTAGAAAAATGGTTAAGTATAAGGAAAGAAAGCACTCACACAGAGTTAGGTTAAATAATAGGAATAAGTATATTGTAGGCACAAGTAAAGGAACTGAATCTCTGAAATGAACCATTCGAAGTTTTATAAAAATCGGTACATTAGTTTTAACGCCAACCTCTTGACAAAATTCGCAAAAATTGGTGAAAATTCGCCGAAAAGGGCTTCGTTCAACAAGGCTAAGCACAAGGATATGAGTAATTGCATGCACGTGAGTAGGTACAGTGATACTCATAGAATTACGAGGGTATATATACGAATTTAACAAACATAAAAAAAAAGATATGCACAAGAGTAAATACAAGGATAGCTACAAGAGCAGATACAATGGTAGCTACGAGGGTAGCCACAAATGCAGAGGCAGGGGTAAGCACAAGCATTAAATTCGGGGGGTGGGGACTGGCGAGCGGAGCAAGCATATATATATACAGGGTGGCGTAAATTAATCGTCCAGTGCGATTATCTCAAAATTGAAGCCTCGTACGAACAAAACTCAAGAGACAAAAGTTGTTTTGATTGGAGGGGGAAGCAAAATGGGCCAAAAAAATGAGCCCGGGGCCTTAGATTAGGCCCTACTGACCCAAAGTCCGTTTTTTCATAAGGGAACCCCTATTTTTGACGCCAGATTCGGAAAGAGCGAAAAATTTTACGATTTTAAGGTGTTTTTTGAAAAATTTTTGTGGCCCCATGAGGCCCTGCAGGCCTTCCAAGGCTTTCATAAGGCCTATTTCTCTTCAACACGAATTGACTCGGAAAAAACGCATTTTTTGTATTGCACATGCACAAGGAAAGTTTCTTGTCTTAAAGTTTTCAACGTAATGGACCAAAAAAAATGTTTAAAAGAAATGGGCCTTATGAAAGCCTTGTAAGCCCTACAGGGCCTCATGGGGCCCCAAAAAATTTATCAAGAAATACCTCAAAATTGTAAAATTTTTCGCTCTTTCCGAATCTGGGGTCAAAAATAGGGTATCCCATATGAAAAAACGGACTTTGGATCCGTAGGGCCCAATCTAAGGCCCCAGACTCATTTTTTTGGCCCATTGTACTTCCCCCTCCAATCAAAACAACTTTTGTCTCTTGAGTTTTGTTCGTACGAGGCTTCAATTTTGAGATGATCGCAGCAGACGATTAATGTACGCCACCCTGTATATATATATATACTAGGGGGTACCCCCCTGCTCGCTCCGCTTGCCAACTTCCCCCCCAAATTTTTTGCTTAAATCTACACTTGTACCTACTCTTATACCCATACCCTTGCGTGCCTTCTCTGATACATACCATTGTTTCTACTCTGACAGCTTGTGACTACACCTGCACCTTATTTTATGCCTACCTTTGTTCCTACCTTTCATCTTACTCCAAACCCTTATAACTGCCCTTGTTCTTACTATTGCACTTACTGCTTTTTATAACTCGTTGGTTTAAAGTAAGAAGCTCCTCTCTCAGCGGGCCAGAGTAAGAACCTGCTATCTCGGCGGGCCAGAGCAAGAACCTACTATCTCAGGGGCCGGAGCAAGAACCTGCTATCTCAGGGGCCGGAGTTAAAGGCTTCTATTTTACGGGCTCATTTAAACAATGGTATCAATTTTTTTTTTCTATTTTGAAACGTAGCAAAGTAATAATGTAAGTATATAAGCTATGCTTCAAAAAAGAAAAAAAAAATTTCGAAGCCTTTTTTAAATGGGCCCGTGAAATAGTAGCCTTTAACTCCGGCCCCTGAGATAGCAGGTTCTTGCTCCGGCCCCTGGGATAGTAGGTTCTTGCTCTGGCCCGCCGAGATAGCAAGTTCTTGCTCTGGCCTGTTGAGATAGGTTCTTACTCTAAACCGACGAGCTAGGCTCTTACCCAGAAATATGCTCATGCTTATATATCTGTTTCTATCATGGTAATACCTGTAGTTTGAATTTTTTTCATGCTTTTGTTTCTAACTGTAAGGGCCGGGACAGAGATAAATGCACAGAATCCTGTGTGCCTGTGCGCCTACACAGAGCTCTTGTGCAGCTGCACAGACAGCACCTGAGCAGAAGCAAAGGAGCAATGAAACAAATTAACTTGAATAAATAAATTAAAAATTAATTAATGAACCTTCAGTTTTTTGGTCAAGGTAACACCTGGTGCACTTGCTGATAGTTACGCCTTGGAGATGATTTCCCCAGGAAGTTTTGACTCCGGAGGGGTCAGGAAAGGCAACTAGTGCACTTGGTAATAATTACGCCTTGGAGATGCTTTCCTCAGGAAGTTTTGACTCCATAGGGGTCAAGGTAGGCACCTGGAGCATCCAATGATAATTACACCTTGAAGATGATTTCCTCAGGAAGTTTTGACTCCAGAGGGCTCAGGAAAGGCACCTCGTGCACTTGATGAGAGTTACGCTTTGAAGATGATTTCCTCAGGAAGTTTTGACTTCGTAGGGGTCAGGAAAGGCACCTAGTGCACTTGTTGATAATTACACCTTGGAATCAATTGGCGATGCAAAGACATAATGAAGCCGAAAAATGAAAACGTGCACTTAACAATTATAAAAATTGGCTGAAAAGCAACAGGAGGACCAATGATGTCGGATAAACAAACAGGTCGAATACATCAAACAGGTAAATAAAAATAACCACTCGACCATCATTCAAACAGAAAATACATCATCGCAAGCACAAAATTCGAGAACTCCCTTGACGACGTCATCGACTGCTTTAAGAAGTGAGGTTTCGGGTTCGGAGTCAGGAAATTCATCCATGTGCAGCCGGAGGACTAGAGTACATACAAACAGTCTGTCATCAATATATAACAATCAAACAGAAAGCCGATTAGATCAAACTCTCAAACAGCTAAAGAACACCTTGGATCGGCAGGGCGGTCACGTTAAAAATCAGGGCTGCAAACTAACAAAAAGTACAGAGTACCGATTATAATTCGACAAACGGATGATGGACCTGACTTCAAGTGGTCTGAGCTTCATTGATCTTACTCAAGGACTGGGTGAGGATTACACAATAGAACAGCAAATAAACAGAGAGAATCAGTTCAGAGGGGCCATCATTCACCGTTTGGATGATGAGCATCACAAGATGGTTTTGAAGATGACCGACCCAAGGAAAATTCTGGTTCATCTAGAGAATCAACGAAAAATAAGAACCAACCTGACGAGCAACACAGTAAGAACCAGACTGCAAAAATTGAAGATGAACAAAGGTGAACCAGTAGGTGATTATATACTGAGGTTCGAACAGGTCCTCCGGGAGTACGAGGCCATAGATGATTCTGACGAATTCTCCCCAAACGAATTTACCACGATGTTTTTAAACAACGTTATGCAGGCCGTACCATCAATTAAGCATTATTGGCGGGGTCACAAGACATATACAGGAAATTGTATGGATTATGAAAAATTTTAAATAACCTTGTCACAGAATGAGGCAGACGACAAGGCGGTGAAAGAAGGTCATGACCAGCCAAGAAACAACAAACAGGAACATACAAACGAGTAGATCCAGGTAGGCAAAAACAACAAAAGCAACGGGGAGTAGCTGCTTGGTTGGCAAACCCCCTGATTTCAATGAGAAGGTCGTATATCGAGACGAATATACTGCAAAGTCCGAAAACTTTGTGTCGAAGAAGAAAGAAAGAAAGAAAACTCGACCAAACAGATGAACTCCTTGTTGACTTCTCAGAGAAGAACCACCAACCAGAAATGAACAAGCCGGACAAACGGCCAGTTACACAGCCATCGATGGATGTTTTGGAACAACAGCCAGTAAAGAAAAAAAAATCCAATAAGCCATCGGAATCCAAGTCCATCGGAGGCCCGAAAGAAAACGTGCCATTCAAACGCATTCAGCCCGGCCGAACTGCAAACAGTCGTTTGGACTACAAGGAGCTAGCTTAGACGGGTGAGAAAAAAGCTTTGGTAAGAGACAACACTTTTGCCAAGTTTGTAGCCACTGGAACAGACGAACTGAAAGTGTTCTTTGAATTCGAGGAGCAGAAACAGCCAAATCAACACCCAGACGAATACCAACTTAAGTGTGCTTTCTTGGCTGAAATAAACAGAGTCTTGACAACCTACAGAAAAGCAATGGCCTCTGCAGATGCGGAACGGTGGCAAGAGGCCATAAAACAGGAATTGGAGTCGATGGAACGCAACAATGTCTGGGACATAGTGAATCGACCCGTCAAGGATCAAGACGCACCTAAAGTCATCGATTCAAGATGGATTTTTAAAAGAAAAATTTAAAACAGTGGTGAGCCTAATTACAAAGCTAGGCTAGTCGTGAGAGGCTTCAAAGATGACACTCAGTACGAGCTGTATGAGGTATATGCTCCGGTTTCCAGACTCCCTCTCATCAGGGCCTTTCTGTCGGTGGTTAACAAGTACGACTTGGAGCTTTGCCAGATGGACGTCAAGACAGCGTTCCTACATGGCGAGCTTGAAGAAGAAAAATTTGCGAGCCTCTGTCGCACATTCCAGATGAAAGACCTTGGAGAGCCTGGACACTTTCTAGGCTTAAGAATAAACAGAGACAGTAACAAGAAAACAATCAAGATAGATCAGACAGAATACACGGAGAAAGTCTTAGAACGTTTTGAAATGGAAAATTGTCACCCCAAGAGGACCCCGATAGAAACACGGCAGGTGCAAAAGCGGAAAAATTTACCAAACAATGAGGATGGAGATCTAAACAAACAGAAACAACCAGTGGAAGCCGGAGTTCTTTACAGGGAGGCTATTGGCTCCCTTTTGTATCTGGCGGGTGGTACTCGTCCAGATATAGCCTACTCAGTCAACGTATTGGCCAGAAGACAGGTTGCTTCAACAGTGAAAGATTGGGAGGACGTAAACAGAATCTTTGAATACCTGCGAGGAACAAGTCAGTATGGTTCGATATGCACAGGACAAACAGAAACCCTGGAAGCTGTGACTGACACAAGCCACAACGATTGGGAAGATTCGACATCAACCGCCAGGTTTATGATCAACTTGCAAGGCGATACAATTGCTTGGAAAAGTTACCAACAGAACTACGTCAGCAGATCGACTACGAAGGCCGAGTACGGTGCGATGAGCGAGGCGTGCCGTCATCTGATCACCCTGTACAAGGCAGTAAGAGACATAACTGGAAAGTGTTACTTTCCTTTTACTGTCTGGTGCAACAACTCGGCCACAGGAAAGAACTCTCAGAAGGAAGGATGTCAAAAGCTCTGTGATTTCGATGATCCAGTGTCCAACATTCATGCTAATCTTCGCTTCAGAGAAGAATATGGTGATCGTCCAGAGTTGTCTAATCTGCATGGGGACTACATCAAACAGAAGGTCAAGGAAGGAGTCGCTAAAGTGAGATGGCTATCGACCAAGGAGAGTCCTGCAGACATATTTACCAAACCACTCGATTTTAAAACCCATCAAAATCACACAGAGAAAATTTTTAAGCTAGGCTTATTTTAAAATAAAATTACAAACAGATAAATTAACCCATTACCGCCCATGGAAAAATCAAAAGTGATATAAAAAACTAACTGTTGGAAAACCTGTCTCATGAAAAAATAGGAGATACGTATTTTTTCTTTTTTCAATTTTCATTGTTTAAACATTATTTATTTAAACAAATTCGGAAAAAATTTTAAATTTTTATAAACTAATAACGGCATTCGATTCTTTGACCAAAAATAAGGCGAAAGTCATCCAAGTAATTTTTTGATCAGACGCTTAGATCTTTTGCTACGAGCGCTCAAACATGTAAAAATATGGTTTTATAGTGGTGAGCTCTGACTCGTAAAAGTGTATCTTCGGTGCGGCGCCTCGGAGCTCACCACTATAAAACCATATTTTTACATGTTTGAGCGCTCGTAGCAAAAGATCTAAGCGTCTGATCAAAAAATTACTTGGATGACTTTCGCCTTATTTTTGGTCAAAGAATCAAATGCCGTTATAAGTTTATAAAAATTTAAATTTTTTTACGAATTTGTTTAAATAAATAATGTTTAAACAATGAAAATTGAAAAAAGAAAAAACACGTATCTACTATTTTTTCATGAGACAGGTTTTCCAACAGTTAGTTTTTTTATATCACTTTTAATTTTTCCATGGGCGGTAATGGGTTAAACAAAATTAAACAGAATTTGCTACGTAAGAATCATTTAACAAATTGCTTTTTTTATATTATGCTTCAGGGAGCTGTATCGCGAGAAAATGGGTCTTCCAAACCAGAGGGAGGACCAAACAGGACGCACTCGGAACCTGAGGGAGTAAGTGACGAATACGAATAACTTATTCGCTTTGCGCAGGCCAAAACGCAGACCAGATTCTCCTGAACCTCCGGAGGAAGATACTGCGTGAGACCTAATAATTTTTGATTAGATGTAATTCTTGAGAGCTTTTATTTCGTGTTTTCATTTTTTTAAGTAGAGTCATTTGGGGCTACTCCCCACCATTTATCACTCGTTGTATTTAACATAAGATTTTGTGCAAACAGAAAACTGATCAAACATCCAAAAACTGTCAACCTAAATCACGCTATAATTAGAGCTTCGTGATCAGTGCAATATTAGGAAAACACTCGTGCAACTGCGCAATGCTTGTGCGCCAAACGCTGATTGGTAATACGCAAAAGGTGCTATAATGAGGACCCACGCAGAAGTTGATCTTTTGGCTGCACACCCACAACGCTGCCGCAAACTTGAAGCTGCACGATATTCCAAGCTCGTGCGTACACAGAAAACTGTGCTATAACCCACTCTATATTCCTACTAACTGCACCGAGCAGAGAAATATTGGTGAGACATCTAAGCTCTGTCGTATTCTGAAAAGCGGCCCGAGGCAGACTCTCAGTATGATGAAACTGAGCCCAGGAAAGATTGCTGAAAGCTGTGAAGATTACCTTAATGCACTGCTAGTTATTCACTTTCTTAACTTTAGAGATGGGGAAGGCAGCCAGAGGACACACGTAACTGGCAGACAGAACTGATAGGTAGCCAGGATTATTACGGCTCTAGAGAGAGTCAGATGGGCAGTCACCACCTTTGGTCCGGTCAAAGTGGCCGGACCCACGGTATCTTCCAAGCTTTCTTGTGGAAGGGATTGGAGGAACTATTGAACCTTTTGGTTATGCTCTTTAGGGCCTGTCTAGTCTTCGGATACACGATCCCTGTGACAAACTTTTAAAAACATAATTTTTCGCTGTTTCTAACCTAAAACTTTGAATTAAAAAAAGAAAGCAGAAAAATTAAGAATTGAAAACCTTCAGCATGGAAGTTGTTTATTTGCTTTCAAAGAATATTTTTCTGAATTTGCAAAACAATATTCTTAATAAGACAAAAATTGCAGCAATTTTGAGAGAGAGCGTCGGGCCTAAGCCAGCTCGTATTCCAAAGGCTGCTCGCACGGGATTTTCTTGTGCAAATCGCACCTTAAATACGAGTGCGAGCTGACTCTTGTTTTCTTGTGCGTGGCGCCCCCACGAAGTGGCCGTAAACCTTCTCTCCGTATAGTAGTTGCAAAATCTTAATAGAGCTGATAGGATGAAACTCAGGCTGGCTATAGGATAACTCACGAGTACTGGGAGAAAATATATCATCTCTATCAAACGACAGTTGGTGACACCGCGTTACACAGCAGGTGCGCAAAATTACTCGAGGTAACAGAAAATCTCCTTTGTGAGTGTCTCACCTGGGGCGCTCTTCATGCCAGAAAACTGAGAGCACCCGTCATTGACCCTTCGGGTCTGAGAGAAAGCAGTATGACTGAACTAGTAGTGGTCAAAAGTTTAAGGCACCCCCAAGTCTCATGTTTTTATCGTTTGATTTTTCAGCTTGTAAGTGAGCGCAAGCGTTCAAAACTTTAGTTAAGTTGTCTTTAACAATTTTTTTTATTTAAAATTCTCAATTCCTTCAGAGAGAATTATTTACAATACATTAATTTAGTTAATAAATTTATTTTTACCCACATTTTAGTATGAAATGTTATTTTTCATTCTAGCTCATTTTATGATTTTTGATCAATTTTTAAAAACTTTTAGTAACTCTCGGGCTTATAAATTTTTTCCCTCATTTTCCTTTTGTACTAAAGTTTGAAGAAAAAAATTTTTAAGTTGTATACAAAATTATTCAAACCACACTCAAATAACGTATTTTTTTAAACCTCAAATAATCACTTATTATTGATAATTTTGTGTAATTTTACTCATAAATGATTACTTTTTTTATGTTATGGATATATATAAATAAAAAAAGCACATATTTTATGTTAATTTAATTATTTTTTTGAGAAATACACAAAAAGTTTATAGAAAAAAGTGAATAATTATTTAATTTTTACTACATTTACAACTGTGTTAAAATTTTAAATAAAAGGATATTTTCACCATTATCTATTAAAATAAAACAGGGTACTACATTATTTCAGTGAGCGTGGTAAAAATTTTTCAATTTATTTCATACAATGCCTCTGCTACATTCACTTAAGTTTGAATTTAAAAAAATCTTCAAATTTTAGAAAATTATATGCTCCCTTCAAAGAAAAAGATCTTTGGAAGAAGAAAAGTTTGGCTATATTAACAAGATAACGCCCCATGCCATACGTCTAAAGTGACTATGAAATGGATGAGTGTGACTATTTTAAGTTGGCCAGCTTGTTCTCCTAATCTCAATATCATCGAAAATGCTTGGGATCAGGTAGAAAGAATCATCAAAGTCAAAAATGTTAGAAATCTTCAAGAATTAAAACAAGAAATTGCTGCTTCATGGCAAAGCCTGAGCCCTAAATATTGCGCAAACCTAGCAGAATCTATGGTAAGAAGAGTAAGGGCTTGCTATAAAGCAAAAGGAGGAGCAACGAAATATTAGTACTGAGCTCAAAATTATTTTAGATTAGTTCATCATATAGAAACAAGATGTTCATTATCAAAATAATGTAGTATCCCGTTTTATTTTAATAGATATTGGCGAAAATATGCTTTTATTTAAAATTTTAACACAGTTGTAAATGTAGTAAAATTTAAATAATTATTCACTTTGTTCTGTAAATTTTTTGTGTATTTCTCAAAAAAATAATTAAATCAACATAAAATATGTGGTTTTTTTATTTATATCTATCCATAACATAAAAAAAAGTAATCATTTATGAGTAAAATTACACAAAATTATCAATAATAAGTGATTTTTTGAGGTTTAAAAAAATACGTTATTTGAGTGCAGTTTGAATAATTTTGTATACAACAACTTAAAAATTTTTTTCTTCAAACTTTAGTATAAAAAGAAAATGGGGGAAAAAATTTATAAGCCGAGATATACTAAAAGTTTTTAAAAATTGATCAAAAATCATAAAATGAGCTAGAACGTCAGTTTTTAGAAAAATAACATTTCAAACTAAAATGTGGGTAAAAATAAATTTATTAACTTAATTAATTTATTGTAAATAATTCTCTCTGAAGAAATTGAGTATTTTAAATAAAAAAAATTGTTAAAGACAACTCAACTAAAGTTTTGAACGCTTACGCTCACTTACAAGCTGAAAAATCAAACGATAAAAACATGAGATTTGGGGGTGCCTTAAACTTTTGACCACTACGTCTCTTCCAAAATGATTAGTCCCACCTCAAAATTTAATTTCCCTTACCCCTAAACTGTTGCGGCGCAACTTTGAAAAAATGATTCATTGCATCGAGAGCACCGAGATTAGCTCTCAGGTGCTCGCTTTTTTGTATTATATATTATATATCAGTGATTGACTCCTTAAATAGAGCCATGAATAAGAAGGATTTATCGAGGTTATACGGATTGCACATGTGCAGGCACCGCAAATTCACGACCTGCCTCAAACCTTACCTAGCCCGGGTTACTTAAAAAATACCAAAACATAAAACTTTTTATTCCACTAAATTATTATACTTGATTCTGTACTGACCTTTTTGTATTCTTCGTTGTTTAATTGATCTGGACGAGTATTTAGTATTTTCATCACAGTAGATTCATTATGAAGCACACTTTCGTCAAAAACTAAAAATTTATTCTGCCTTTCAGTAATTGTTATTCTATAATATTCTTGAATATCTGAAAAAATTATAAAAAAGTTGATTAAAACCCTACCCCTAAAATCCAGCAGGCTATCTAGCTGGATTCCGGTTTCATTATGACGGCTGGATTTCCAGCTGGAACTATAATTGAGGTATAAAAATATATTTTTTTAAATAAAAATTTTGTATATGGTGGTATAATCTAATACATTCAGCTAAAAAAAGGTACCCTGGAAGAAAAAAAAATTCTCCGAGGTAGATTTGAACCCTTACACTCTATGTCACAACTTGTAAGACTTACTTCTTGATCCATTCGAATACCAGCATATTTTAATAAGTTAAATTTGATACGTTTTTTACATCTCACTAAACTAATATTATGAAGATTGGACATTTTATGGTAAAATTCAATCCTAACTTCAAATCAAGGATATTTGGTGCTTACGAAAAAATGCATCTGTTTTTTCAATTTGGATTGGATTGATTTATAATGAATATCTAAGTATATATAATATTATTGAATTTTTTTCCTTTTTTAATCGATTTATTTATTTATTTTTTTAATAAAAGTATTTTTTTAAATAATTTAACCCAGAGTCTTATGGAAACCAAGCAATTTTTCATCCTTGATCGTATGTCTTTCAAAAATGCAGAGATCGTTAAAAGAATTATGAGGATTTATAAGTTTTAGCTAAATGAAGATTTTAAGATTTTTGAAGTGAAACTTCTATTCTGTCGGTAGAGAGTTTTGAGCCGTCAGGAGTGAATCCAAAAAGCCTGATTTCCCTCCCCTCAACTTGTGGTCCCCCCGCTCTTAGTTAGAAGTTTCACTTCTGCCGGAGGTTCCAAGACCCACACGTTTTTTTGTATAATACTTTTCCGACCATTTTGAAAATATAATAAAGAAAAACCAGCTTGCAGCACTGAAATTACAGGCACGTCTGAACAAGAAATGTTCCAACTTTTTTTCTACTGTATTTTTTGATCTAAAAATTTGTACACAATATCTTGAGGTCTTAATTTTTAATGTAAGATGAAAAAAGTTAACGTTTTTAAACTTTTTTTGCAGAGTTTTGTCAATTGAAAAATAGGTTATGTTTTCATTATTTTTATAAATTTTTCATAATATGTTTTAAACACATAACTCATACTATTTGAAACTAGAGATTCAACTATACCATCTAAAATTTTCAAAATGATCGATTCATTATTTTTATACCTCATTTATAGTTCCAGCAGGATTTCCAGCCTGAAATCCAGCCGTCATATTAAAACAGAAATCCAGCCTGGATAGCCTGCTGGAATTTTAGCTGGATTTTAGGGGTAAGGAAAAATACTGCAGTAAATTTTCAATATTTTGAGAACCATAATGAAAACTAGTTTTGAAGACTGAAAAACATTTGTGGTACTTGCTTGTAGGATCCCCAGTGCATCAATTTATGGGACTTTTCACGTGTTAATCATTATAGAAATATTAGTTTCACTGATCGCCATCAAAACTATTCCATTTAATAATTCTGCGACATAGATACCGGCGAGTTCAATAGTCTGAAATGTCAGCACTTTTCGTTCTGCCTGTATTTTAGACGAGTTATCTCGTTCTCGGGTTTTTTAGACAGGTCTCGTTTGGTCAAGATAACTCGTCTGTGGGCGCAAGGGGGTTAAAGGCGAATATGGGACGAATAAAAGTGAGTGTCGCTACATTTTGTAAACTAAAAAATTGAAGACGTAAGTACTAAATAAATTATGGGAAAAATTATTCTTTATTAGTACTGATTTTGAAAGATAAAAAAAGCTATTTCCCGTGATCATAATTAACTTGTAATTATCATCTAAACAAATTTTTTCAAATCTAATTCTCTCAAAAATTGGATGTTAAAAATCATTTCTTGCTTGAAGACTGGTGATTTTATCTCACTATATTTTATTTTTATTCTAACTCATGCGCTACAGCTTTATACAGGCTCGATGCTCATATTATATGTAAAACAGAGAATTTTAAGCATCATAAATTTATGATTCTCTGGATTTCTTTTTTTGCAAGAATACCTGAAAATAAAGCCAAAATAACTTGTACAAAGTTATTTATTTAATGAAAATTACTAGTTTCTATACCTCGCTGCGCTAAAGCTTGCTCGGTTGAGAATTTAATTATTTTTATTTTATTTTTAAATTAAAACAAAAAGTTTTGTCACAGTGGCCGAATGAATTTAAAGAATCAGGATCACGTTCGACCTGAACGTGAAAGCCCTCAGCTTTTCGGTCAGCTATGAACAATGAAAGTACACTAGCCTCTGTACTTTCCAATTATCTTTGATATCTGAAAATAATAATCATGACATGCTTGGGAAGTATCGCCTCCACGAATGAAATATCCTCAATTCCCACGATCTGATAAACCCGTTTATGTCGGTAATGGGCGGGATTTTACCTATGGAAAAAGCGAACGAAGGAACACGGTACTTTAAATCAAAACAAAGTTGATTTTCAATATTTAATAAATAAAAACAACTTAAAACTAATACATGAACTAGCAACCACCGAGTTGCTAACGAAAAAATTACAAAAACTAGTTTAGATCCACCGCGCCGCCATACTTAATTTACACCAGCAACCGGGCTTACACATACACTCGCTCGTTGTCTCCTCACCCGTAGTCCGCGCACAGTTATTCGACTCTGTTCGCTCACACCGACCGCGCATAGTTTATTCACTACTCACTCGTGGCAAATCTTGTATCCATTCTGTGAGCGCGCACGCGCCTGCAGACGCAGCCCGCTTATTCTCAGCGTCGTCTTCAGACACGTGCTGGGCATCTCCTCCATCGCCGGAGACTCCTCGACGGTTTTCATGACGATTTTTCCTCCCCGGGTAGAAGAAGGCTTATTTAACTAATTTTGATGCGCTGATCACGAAAATCGATCTGAAAAAGTATAAAAATGAAGCGTTCAAAAGTTATCAACAATTGCTTTGCAGCTACGGAGCTGAGGCGGCCGTCAGATAATCAGCTGAGCATAGTACATGCGCAGTAATCACAGCTATGCATGGTCGCCTCGTGCCATCGCAACTGCAAAATTCAATTGTTGATAACTCTTGAACGCTTCATTTTTATACTTTTTCAGATCGATTTTCGTGATCAGCGCATCAAAATTAGTTAACAAAGCCTTCTTCTACCCGGGGAGGAAAAATCGTCACGAAAACCTTAGTAGCTGACTGACTAAAAGGCTTTGAACAAGAATTTTTGAAAAATTAGCTTGTTTAGACACTTTTAGATTTTTTGTGGTTTTAAGCTGTTTATTTGTTTTTGTTGCAAAACTTCAGAAAGGATATTCCTGCTTTATCAACCAAATAGCAGGCGTCTGCATCTCATCAGAATGCTCCTTCTGCAACGCAAAATCACTACGGATTTCAGTCAAATTCAGGTGCAAACCCTTGATCCGAGGAGTGCACCATTCAACGGATAATGCTCACAGGGTCAACAACAGCTTCAAAATGAGTTATAGAAATTATTACTAACCAGACTGGAGTCCTGCTAGGTACAGCTCGTATCATAGTCCTAGGCCCAAATAACCAAAAAATCAAGGCTCGAGCGCTCATTGATAGCTGCTTACAGTCCTCGCTTATATTCGACCGCCTACTCAGAAAGTTAGATTTGTTCAGCTTACGCACGTATCTTCAGTAGGTAATGTGCAATTAATAACTGAGAGGGAAGTAACCAATTTTACTATAAAACCACAATTCTTGCTTTTTATGCGAAGTGAAGGCTCTTGTAGTACCTCGGATCTGCACTCATACGCCATCTCACATTCAGATCATCACTCACTTCCATGACTTGTCTAACCTTAATTTGGCAGATCCAAGCTTTTTAGACGACTCTAAAATTGTTGTTTTACTAGGAGCAGATATTTACGGTTTAGTAATTCGATAAGGTATTGTGAAAGAAAGACTAAACGAACCGATCGCTACGGTTTCATTTCGATTCAATTGTATTCAAACGTAACAAGATCGTCACATTTCATTTTTTTCTCTGCACCGAGAATTAATCTTTGTCCAAGATTTTGCAAAACTTCTGGCATCAGGGAGAATTTCCGTATACCAAAATTTATTTTCAATAGCAATTTTTTAAAACATTGTACATGGAAATTTTTGGGGTTGCTGATTACGAATTTGACCTTCATTTTTAATATTGACCTACGTAAAGGGCTACTTACTAAAGATAAAAATTTCTTCGATAGAAGAGCTATAAATATTATTATATTTCTGACGAAAATTTTAAAATTGAATATATTTCCGTATAAACTATTTTTAGTATGTATTTTATTTTCATGTTTTATTTTAGTTGATTTAAATGACTATATTTTTAAACTGTAAGAGTGCTTGAAAGATAATTCAGGAAGTTATACGCGATTGTACCGATCGGGTGGTTGACACAATAGGCGCGAATCGTCGGAGAGACAATTATTCTTTTGAGGATTCGATTTGTAACCGCCAATATGGATTTTTTCTAGCTCTCGCGAATTATTGTTAATCGTTTATTTAACGCAATAAATTGTTAGCGGTGACCGTAGTTCAGTTCAATTACGCGTAACAATTAATTGGAGGTGTTTGGCGTGCGGTGTTAAAGCTAAGTTTTTGCAGGGTTCTTCGAGTAGACTTCAGCGTGTGCAACCAGCACCGACGCCATTGTTAAAGGCCAGTTAGCGGCGCAGAGTGAGAAATAAACCCGGACTGTTTGGATTTATTGTGTTGCGTGGTGATCATTGAAATTAGAGGTTCGTTAACTTGTTATATGCGGTGTGAGTGATCGAACCGATAGTGTGTGGCGAGTAAGGAAAGTCTTATTACTTGCAAACTGTCTTTTTCTCGCGCGCACATTTTCTGTAGTGAACAGACACTGTGCGCAGGTATTTAAATTAAAGCTGGTCAAAAACCGTTAGGATTTTGTAATTTTGTTTACCAGCCTAAGGGCTAAGTTAGTTGTTAAAGTTGTTACGATGTTTAACTAGCAACTAGGAACTGGAAACCAGGTTGAGTGTTTGAAGACCCAAATCTGAATAGACTGGACCAAGAAATCAAATGGTGAAGAAGCTGGACTACTAAATGGTGATGAAAGTCCTTGGATGCTCTTCCCTTGAGGTATTATGATTTGGTTCCAATCCGATGTAGGTGAGCGCCGCAGTAATGTATGTAAGCCTGTTAATTCAATTAGTATAAGTAATCTTGTAATGAAGCATCTGCGTGAATACAATATTGTAAATTCATTCAAAATCTTACTATTGAATGTAGAAAATAGTTACAAATTTTACTCTTATTAATTAAAAAATGTGTGAATTTTCAATCAATCAAATCAGAATTACTCTGATTTCTTAAACTTGTTGCATCTAATCAAATGAAAACAAAAAAGGGTTTTGGGGACTACAGCTCGCGTACGCTGTCCACTGCTTCTGGTATTCCTAAAGTCTGTCGTCTCGACGATTGAACCTCCCAAGAGCATGTATTTGTGCAGCACCAACAAGCCCTTCATGCCAGCTAGTTGTTGAGTGCTCGCTTTCTGCAAAAATGTTGTGTGTGTATGGTTCGACGTTGCTTGATGCTTTCAGCTACCACTTGACTCTTTTCAGCTGCCTGCAGTCTAAACGTCGTTGAGTGTGATGGTGTAGAATGCGCGCGCCAGTTGCTTGTGCTGCTCGAGCCTTAGCGTCACTGGGAGCTCAAGCTAAATGGTCCTCGTGACTATAAAGAGGGAGCTTAGAATGATCTCTCTTCGGCGTGCCGATGCTTCCTTTCTCGACGGAGGTCCAAATAGCTGCCACGCAAAGATAAGTGTAAAATAACTAACAACAGTGTAAAAAATACAAATAAAAAAAATAATAATAGTTTTTCTTACTCTGCAAATTTCAGTAAGTGAAAATTATTTCGGAACTTTGACTAGCGCTAATCTTTAACTAGTTAATCCCATAAGTGGCGAAACTTGGAACTACTGTAGTAGGATGAAGTTGAAAGAAGGTTGAAGTCAAAAAATTGCGTAGTGCAAGGAAAAAGTCGTACATGCTGCATCGAGAAATCAGTGCAATTTTACAGTTGCCGTAGCGTCTGCTGTGAGGTACAGAAAGGTTGACTCTTTAAAATGTCTTATCTTTTTGTTTTAACTCAATCATTTTCAAAATAATTTTTGGTCAAGTAAATAATACTAAGGAGATCTTTCAAAATCAAAATGAAAGTTGTTTAAATAAATACCTGTTGAATAATGTGAATATTCCGACATTACCTATACTAATATTTGAATACACGTGGTATGAGTGTCGTGTGCAAGACTGCTGTGCGCATACGCATGTTTTGAAGCTGCTGCCGAAGACCGACGGCGTAGCTAACTTCTCATTCTGGTAATCTCACGTACGGTCGCGCGATGTATGGCTTATTGAAGCCAAGTATATTTTTTTACCTTAATAAACGTAAATAATTGCTTTTAACCATACTGAACTCTTCTTTAACGATCTTCGATCCTTTATTTATAACATGGTAGCAGAGCGTGGTTAAGTTAACGATAAGTGTGGTTAAGAGTAAGAAAAGTTTGGCTAGTAAAAACATGTGCTCCGGGAAAAAAGTTTTTTTGTCACTCTTCTTGTGTACTTATTAAGTCACAAGGAAGTGAAAGATTCCTAATAAAAATAAGTTTGAAGTCTAATTAGGTGAATGGCATGAAAATCCTGAAGATTTAATTCGTGCAATAGTTGATGCACGAGGATTAAAATTAGTGGAACCGCATGGCGCGTCGCGAGGTTAAGCGAGCGCATGGCCAAAATTGAGGTTAAGTACATGTTGAGATTTTTTGAAAATCGAGTTTTGAATTAAATGATCAAAGCAAATGTTTAATTGGATAAAAGACAAAATAAACAGTGAAGAGTCGAAATCTACGGAAATTTCTACTAGTAGAGAGAATAGAAAATATTTAAGAAAGAGATTTCTAAGAGGTTTAATTAACGTTTTGAAAGTAAATATATAAATAAAAGAAATTATTGATAAAGAGAAATAGCATAGAACTCTCGGCCATCTAAATTTTTAATATTTAAATAAATTAGTAAAAAATAAACTTCTTGAAGGTCTGACAGATAAATTAGAAAATGATATTTTGAAATGTGCGAACTGTATACAGAGTAAAATGGCAAATGTACCATTTGATAAAGAGAGAACTGAATCGTCGGAGATTTTGAAATTGATCCATACCGATTTGAATGGTCCACATAAAACTACTGGTTATTGTGGAGATAGATATTTTTTGAGTTTTATAGATGATTACAGTAAATGTACGAGAACCTACTGCATTAAGAGTAAAAATGAAATAGCTGGTTGTTTCGTAGAATACGTGAATTTAGTCGAGAATCTTTTCGGTAAAAGAGTAAAGAAATTACGTTGTGGTAACGGGAAAGAATATTTAAATCGCGAAATTTATAATTTTATTAAATATAAAGGCATTGAGTTGTCACCATGCCCAAGCTACGTACACGAATTGAACGGTGTAGCAGAACGATACAACAGATCCGCAATGAATATCGTTCATTGTTTAGCCCGGGAAGCAGGAATTGATAACAGGTATTGGCCTGAATTTATAAAAACAGTCTCATATTTAAAAAATTGTACGATTGCTAATACTTGGGAGAATAAAACTACTTTTGAAATATTTTTTGGCAAGACACCTAATGTGATACATTTAAAGATTTATGGCAGTAAATTTTTTGTGAGAATCCCTGAAGTTTTAAGGAAAGGTAAATGGGATGATAAAGCTAAAGTAGGTATTTTAGTAGGTTATAATAATGATAGCTATACAGTCTTGTTAAATAATAAAGTAATTAATGCCAGACATATTACAGTGATCGAAAGTGAGAAAGAATTAATTTGCATGGAAAAAATGAATATGAATGAAAATGAAAATGTTGATGAAGAAAATTGTATAAATTTAAGGTTAGAGAATGAAGATGATTCTGAGAGAGATGATGATGATGAGTATGAATCGGATGAAAATATTTCAAGCGAGCGTGATAATGTTGAAAATATTGATGAGATGATTAATGAAAATATTGCGACAAATGAAAAAATTGCTGAGAATGAAAATTTGACTATCCCTAAAAGATCGAATAGGAAAAGAAGTCCTGTTCAAAGATACGGTAATCCTGTCACCCATTGTGTTTATGTCAATTATGTAAATGCGAATGTACCGAATACATTCGAGGAGGCGCTAAACTTCAGCGAATCAAAAAATTGGCAAAAGTCTATGAATTCTGAAATTGAAAGTTTAAATAAAAACAAAACATGGGTAATTGTTGACAAACCTAAAGGTAGGAAAATAATTGATGCTTAATGGGTTTATAGAAAGAAGAATGATAATACTTATAAAGCTAGGTTAGTAGTTAGGGGTTTTCAACAAAAAAATATTTGGAAAATGTTTATTCACCAGTCGGTAAAATGCAAACTTTAAAAATTTTATTAAGTTACAGTTGCGCGAATAATTTATTTGTAGAACAAATGGATGTTGAAACAGCATTTTTAAATGGCAACGTAAAATTCGAAGTTTACATTTATGAACCTAAAGGTTATGAAACTGGTAAGAATAAGGTTTGAAAATTATTAAAAGCTGTATACGGTTTGCGAGAAAGTTCTAGAGCTAGGTACTAATGTTTTCATGCTTTTATTGAAAAGTTAGAATTTGGAAGAAGTAATTATGACTATTGTTTGTATGTAAATAACAAAGGCAAAGATCCAGTATATATTTTAGTTTTTGTTGATGACTTGTTGATTGCTTGCAAGGATCGTGATAAGATCAGAGGGATTAAAGCTAGTTTGATGCAAAGATTTGTTATGAAAGATTTGGGTAAAATCAAGAGTTATATCGGTATGTATGTAGATTATAGTCAAAATATGAAATTGATGACTTTAACTAAAAAAAAATATATTGAATCTTTGGCTGAAAAATATAATCTTGAAAATTGCGAAATCATATGAAACTCCCATGGAGAGTAATTTAAAATTAGATCAAGTGGAGGAAACTGATTAAAGAATTAAATACAGAAATTTAATTGGCAAACTTTTGTATACCAGCACAGGTACTAGACCTGATATTGCTTACAGTGTCAATTGTTTAAGTAGATTTTAAAGATGTTAAGGTCAGACACATTTTAATCATGCTTTAAGAATTTTGAAATATTTATATAAAACTAAAGATTTGAAGTTGATTTATGATGATAAAAATGTAAACAAGACAAAGTTAGACTGCATGGTAGATTCAGATTATGTGGGAGATAATAAAGATAGGTTATGTTATAAGATATGGAAATGTAATTTACTGGAAAACGCGAAAACAAAATAAAGTCACTAAATGTTCAACTTTTGCTGAGATACTGCTATGTCGGAAGCAGTGACAGAAATTTTATTTTTGAAAAATTTTTTGAATGAATCATTTAATTTAAGAATTGAAAAACCAGTGAAAATTTATGAAGATAATTCTGGTGCGTTAGCAATTGCAAAGTATGGGAATTTCACGAAAAATTCAAAGCACATCAAAGTGCAGTATCATTACATTAACGAAAATTATAAAAACGGTGTGATTGATATTATTAAGATGGATTCATAATTTAATATTGCCGATATTTCGACTAAAAGTCTAGATAGAATAAAATTCATTAAAAATAAAAATGCGTTAAGAGTAATCTAAAATGTTTATTAAAAAAAAAAAAAAAAAAAAAAAAAAAAAACTATTTTGTAAACCTAGATAGTAAGAAAATGTATGTAAACATAAAAGAAAGAAAATTTAAGTTGTAAAAAAAAAAAATTTTTGATATCGTGAATTCAAGGAGGCGTGCTGGAATATGTGAATATTCGGACATAAAAATTTAATAATAAAGTAATATAATATGAATTGTGAGAACATTAATTATGATTTAAATATTCACGGTGTAAGCGACGTGTGAAAAGATTACTTGTGCGCATGAGCGAAATGATCACGCTAGCTGGCGATGCTACGCTTTTTCTTGTTCTCGTCGAGCCATCAGGTCGCTAGGTTTGTTCGATGTAAAACGTGTATACAGCTTAAGTAGCTGATAATTAATTTAACTATTAATAAACTATTTAAATTAATATTAACCACACTGTCACCGTCACTTAATCCATGCTCAAACCCTTTTATTATAACATAAATAAACCGACCTTACCAAAGCTACGTTTCCTTTCATTCACCTGATTAAATCGTTCTCTTTCCGTCACCCCTTTATAAAACTGTCCTTTCTTGTGCACTTTACACGAGAAGGTACTAAGTTAAAACAAAAGTTTGATTCCTTTAATTTCTTATTATTTAATCCAAAAAAATTTAGCCTCAAAAAGTAAAACTTCTTTATCGACATGTCAGTATCAAGCATTGAAGCAAAGAATCTTAGGCAAACTGATGCTATGCACGGAGAAAACAGTGCATGGCATTAAAAAAATTTTGTAATCAATTTTCTTATATGTATATTATATAATTAATCTTTGTTAACTAATAATCTTTCTTCAAAAATGGCATCAGAACTGTAGTATTTGATATCGAGAAAGTCGTTTAGAGGCATGCATTATCAGGTGCTATCTGGAAGCACAATTTTTTCACTTCAACCTTCTTTCGGTCCAGTCATGATGCTCGCCCATCAGCACGCGGCAGTGCAAATTGATATTCACTGCGTTCGGTGGGATTAATTTTTCCAGGCCAAAAGGCGGAGACACTGGACCCACGCCGTTCCGGCCGACTTCTGGCTGACTGGCGAGGCACGATGATTCACAGCCCCCATGATTCTTCCCGTTTTCCCACGGCTTTTCTCTTTCTTTCCTTACTCTCTCTCTCTCTCTCTCTCTCTCTTTTCGGCCAACATTCGAACTGGCTGCCTCTCTTAACTGGGGTACCCCAGGGTAGCCGTCTTGGGGCCCCTACTTTTTTCCATCTTCGTTCTTGACCTGCCGCGAGTGCTCACACACTCTCAGCACGCGATCTACGCCGACGATCTTCAGATCTACCGAAAGGCGCTCCCTACTGCTGAGGGACTCGCTGTGCTTATCAATGAACTCTCCAGCTATGCCTCTGCCATCTTGAAATGGTCACTTGAAAATAGCCTGAAACTGAATTCGAGCAAGACGGCGGCCTTACTGCTAGGTAGCATTCAGTACGTGTTGAATCCTTAACTAGCCACACCACCCCCGGTACGCATTGGTGACACCACCGTTAACTTTTCTCCCTCACTTAAGAGCCTAGGCGTCACTTTAAAATCATTACTTAACTTTGAAGAGCACATAAACGGCATATGCTTATGCGTATTTTCCTCGCTTCACAGCCTCCGTTATTATAAACATGCCCTTACACGCACGCTCCAAAAGCACCTGGTTGAGGCACTTATATTCCCTCATTTTGATTACGCCGGTGCTGTTTATGATGACCTGACTGTGAAGCAGAACCTTAGGCTACAACGCCTACAAAATGCATGTGTTCGCTTTGTTTACGGGAACACCCCATGGTTGGCCCACGTCACCCCCTACCGACTTGCTCTCGGATGACTCTCAGTTACCCAACGTTGCGAATTCTTCATCGGAACCCTAGCGTTTAAAATTTCAAAAATCGCTTCACCACCCTTCCTTTCCGAGAGGCTTATCCCTGCACACACTCGGCCTGAAATTCGTCGCTCCACACGCTCGTATAGCGGCTACTTCCTACTACCCCAAGCCAAAAGGAAGGCCCTTGAGAACTCCTTTACCCACCGTGCCATTCGACTCATCAATTCTATGGGCCACAATGACCTCAATGCAATATCTCCTGACGTTTTCCGCACACGTTTGTGGGAGCATTTGTCCCATCTCGATAGATGGGATTGGGTAGAGCGAGCTTCACGCGAAAACCTCACGGCCGTACCAGCCCAACTGAAGGACACCTTATCACTCTCCCAACTGCCTCGCGCCCACCTTTGATCTCAAAACCCCAGCTGGAGTATTGCACACTGGCTCAGTTACCCGATTTTCCGGCACAGACACCTGGTGCAATGATATTGACTTGGCTGTGATAACCGAGATCTGTTCGCACTTTAACAAGGCAGCAGCGAACTGACTCACCTACTTAATTAAGCTATTTGCGCTTTAACTATTGGCTGTTATATTTTTGATTATATTTTATACCACATTATATTGTATTATCATAGTATATTTTATTATATTATTTAATGTCATTATAAGCTAATGTATATTGATTCGCCTTGTTATCACTCTGCGTGAGTAAACTGAGATGTAAATCTTGCAACTAGTCTGTACGCTATTTATACTTGCACAATATTTAAGATATGTAATATGCCACTATGTACTTTCAAACGCGGTCACATAGGGTCATACCCTTGGTCGAAATAAAAATTGTATACAATCAATCAATTAATCTCTCTCTCTCTCTCTCACGACGGAATATTCCAAAAATTTTGCGCTCAACTCATCATCACTCAGAAACTCCCATTTCAATTCTAAGTATATTATCAAATCCACCCTGCAGCTGTAAATTCAAATCTTAAATTAAATGTGCACACAACTGTCTACATAAAAGAAAGGCCTCCAGAAGCATGCAATAAAAATTTCATCCAAATTTACCCTTTTCGAGGTAAAAATTATTCATGGCAACTTACTCTTACCATTTTTACCTCTCAACATCAAAAATAACCAATTGATTCTCGTTCATGAGTTATGTTCTGGAATTGTCCTTGGCGATTGCAATTTGTTTAAATTAGGCTGGACAATATAATGCCATGGGTGATGCGCTCTCTTCGAAATTTTCTCGTCACAAAGCATTTTTATTTAATTTCAATCAATGTTCAAAAATCGCGAAGTGGGATGCATGAAGAAGTCCATAAACTATTAGACGAGGGCTGCTTAGTGAAGAGATAGGTTAAATAATAATTAAACACAGGTTGTAGTTGAGGTAAACTCCTAAAGGCTAAATATAGCATCTAGCATTAGTCAAGTGTTAACTGAGCTAGTTCGTGCACACTCATTGGGTTAGTCGAGTGTCAGCTGCTCGTGGGAGCGGACCGAAGTTGAAGTGAAAGAGGTGATCATAAAATCCTACCAGCCGACAAGAGATAAGGGCATCATTGTACACGTCAGACGCGGCAAGGGAGAAGTCGGAAAATTTAGGGAGGCTCTATCGGTAGTGATCAGCAAAGACTCGGAGAAGGACCTCACAGCGACAACAAAGCTGAAGATCCTGAACTTTGGCTTGTGCATGACTCAGGAGGAGATTCGTGAGGCGATAGGCGAAAAGTACGGCGTGGAGCTGGGTGAAGTCCACGTTTTTCCCCCGAACGAGTAGCAGAAATGCATCATTGCCAAATTTTTATTACAAACATCTTGTAAAGAATGATTTTAAATAATTAAATTAAATGCTTTTTTCGATTTTTTAAGATGTCGACACATATTTTTCAAAAAAGATCAAATCAAATTTAGTGTAGTGAAGTAAAAAAACATGAAACAGTGTTTTATGGGCAAAAAAACTACGTAAAAACAAGCGGCTAGATGTCAAGCTACAAAAAACACCCTTGCATCACTATGTTCCGTGCAATAAAGTAAAGGCACGACCAACCAACACTCGCGCTTTACGCTCGACAATCTTTTTTTTTTTTTTTTTTTTTTTTTTATTCTTGGACAAGAACTTTAGGATACCAAAACGAACATTTTCCCGTTCACCCCGTTCAATCTTGTCTACTAGGTCGCGGGAAATACGGTGCACAATTTTGGGTTAAATTTTTTGTTCTGGCGAACTTATAAGGCCTCCCTGATATTTTCGGGGTCGGTCATGCCTAAAAATTTAAGTATAGTCATTTACATTAGTAAGCAGAAAAATTCAAGCGTCTGAGCTTCAACTTAAAACTAAGATTGATATATTTTTTTGAGGGTTCAAAATCTAGGTTTAAGTGAACTTAACTTTGAAGTTTACAAAATTCTAAATACCACGTGTTTTTCATAACTTTTTTTTTTTAACCTAAACTCATCTTCTTATTATTTGAGTAAATTTAGTTACGGTAAAATAATTATGATTGATTGCGAAAAATGGACTTATCTAGTTTTTTTGGAAATTTACAAAATTTTATTCTGGAAATTCTTGAAAAAAATGAAGATAATGCAAGGTTTAAAAACTTATAAAATGCAATAAATTTGTTGTTCTTACCAATTAATGCTTGAAAAAATCTGCTTTTCAAAACTCTTATAATTCTCTCTATTTCAATAGAAAGCAATTTCTCTGAGGTTTTTATTAATTCGGCATGATAATCACCTAACAATTCTAAAGCACGATGTATTTCTGAAACAGATAGAACATAATTGCTATTATACAAACATTGCATAAGATTTCATCATACTGTAATGTAAAATCAAAATTTATTAAAAACATGGAGGGAGCTATGGTAATAAAAAAAGACTTAGCTAGTAGTGTGTTACAACTCTCATCGACTGAAGCACGCTTTACTCACAAGTTGTGGGTGCAAGCCTCATCATACCCAAGAAATTTGTTCATTTTTGTGTTTTGATAGAAATCAATTACTGCGGCCACTGTCATCCAGTATAGATTTTTCTTCCAAGGATGTAGGTTTTTCTACACCCAGCTACGTATTTGCAGTAATTAGAAATTTTCAACCTACTTTTACCGATTAAATCAAATAAAAAGGAAACTGACCGATTTCATCTCAAATTTTCGAAAAATTTGCTATACAAATTTTTTTACATTATATTCTAAAAGATTCTGATTTTAGATTTTCTATGCTGTACTTCATTTGATTCTAAATTAAATTCAAAATAAAACAAAAATTGTACTTGGTATGGACTCTGTAATTAAAATTTGTTTATGCACATGAACAAAAAAACATTTTTCAAATATTAAAAATACCGTACTAGAACAGGCAGATTGTGTTACCTCATACAAAAATTTTTTTATTAAAAACATAAGTTGGGGGTTGATGAGTGGAGTGAGTAGGGGTGCCCCCTGGTATATATAAATATATATCTTACTATATTATATAGTTGTTTTTCTTCCCCCCCCCCCCCACGTCCTCCCCACGCCCCCGCAAAAAGTGCTTAACTAACCGTAAAAGTGTACTGAAATATGATCGTTTCTATGTGTTTTAATTTTTCCTATAATTTTCTAATCACGCCCTCACCATGTACTTTTTTTACCTACAACCCCATTTTTGATACATGTTATCAGCTATGTAACTATAAATATATTATCACGTCACTATCCGGACATTTCATGTACACGTTCGGTACTATCCGGACATCTCTACACTATCCGGACAGTCAGGATAGTGTTTGGTCCCATTTTTTCCGAGAATAAATAAAAATGAGTTCCAGGAATTGGGTAATGGGTTGTTTGGGATGGGTTATTTTGGTTGGACTGCGCAAACCTAGAAAAAGTTTTTATTGATGGGTTATTTTTGAAAAAATAAAATAAAAAAAAGATGGATTATTTTGGTTTTTTTAAATACATGGGTGGATTGCGCGTAATTTGCGATTAAAAAGGGTGTATTATTGCTTTAGGAATTTTTCATGTGGTTCATGGTTCTATATATTTACATAGAAATGTGAAAAGTTACTAGGAGTAGACCGGGTTAGTCGGCAGTACTTAAAAATAGGAATTAACTAGTGCGCCCCCTGCCCCTTTCGCTTCGCTCAAGAGGCCGGGCGGCTTGCCTGCTCCGCAGCCTTGCTGCGCAGAGTCCGATACTTTAAAAAATATTTGGGCAAAAATACTTCCGCCCTTGCAAGGTATGCATCGCCATGCTCCGTGCGATGCATGAAAGGCACGACCGGCCGACACTCGCGCTTCGCGCTCGACGGTATACTTTTAGTATTTATTAGTTTCATTTTTACACTCAAATTCATTTCGTGTTTGCTGATATTTAAAAATAATTAATAATAATTCTATACTTAGAAAGATTATTACACTCCAATATGATTTCATAACATAAATTTTATTAAATTTTTTTTATACATAGTCGTATCGAAACCTGTAAGTTTATTGCTGCGTAATTTATTTAAAAAAAATAAATATATTTAAGTAATCAATAAATTAGTGTAGAATAACTTTACTTTATCAATTATGTTGAAAAAACAATAAGAGTGAAAAAAAATTTAATTAAGAGTTCTATTTTGGCTGCGTAGAGGGCGTGCCAGTTGTAGACTCTCGACCTTCAAGTTCAACTGCGAGATATCGATCCTTAAATCGAACGATGTTGTTGCTGTTGTTGACATAGAATTATTTTAGTATTATTTGCAGTTTCTGTAGAGTTTTAAATTTCTACTTTATAGTGTGAAACATTTTGCAAAAGTTTTATTGCATTACTTCTACTTAACCATACAGCCGTTGCGAGTTATAATGACTCAAACAAAGCAAGTTAGTGATAATACTGCAGCTTGCAACCAAAAGAAAAATTCGTATATTGTGAAGTTATTGCGGGATGTTGATGTGAATGATTAGTTTAAAGATAAAAAATGAAGATTGAAGATTGAAGATTGAAGACAAAAATCAAGATTGAAGATGAAGAATCAAGAATTGAAGAGTCTACATGAAGAAACAAATTGGAAATCAGAAAATAAAAGTAAACAAAAAAGAGAACAGCTGATTTTGAAACATCAATCAAGGTATACCATTGAAGTGTTATGAAGTAAGGTATAGTTTTGAAGAGATCAATCAAGATATTAATTGAAGCGTGTATCTAGTTAAGATGCAAAGATTTTTGTGTTATCGGTTCAGTGTTCATCTATATGTGTTAAAAATGGAAAATATTTTAAGTTACAATAGACATATATATCCACACAACACAATTTACTTATTCACTTGTTTTGAACAAAAAAAAATTATTTTTATTTATTACTTGTTTTTCATGGACATAAAAATTGAAGAGCAAGTGTAAAAATCAAGAATGAAGACTGAAGATAAATAATCAAGAATGAAGACTGAAGAGTGAAGAACAAGAAATAAAGAAATAGCTGCATACGCCTTTTTCATCAGCTCCAGTAGGAAGTTAATAAATTATTATTGGAAAGTAACTTGAGATGAGTCTAAGAAGAATTAAAAATTATCGGTTCTTGGTTCACTGTTTATTTACAAGTGTTAAAAATAGTATATTATTCACCGAGGGACTAAAGTGTGCTGGGGAGGCCCGCTGCGGTTGCAGCCCGAGCCGAAGGGGAGGGCTGCAATTAGCGGGCCTCCCCGGCACATTATTAGTTCCGAGTGATATATACACTTTTTTAATCTCGTATCGCAAGATTTAACTTGATTTCCTCCGATCAAAGCCAAAAAAACGGCGAGGTTGCTCCCTGCGCATAGCGACCAGCGCGCATCTCACAGCAGATCAGTGTGTGTCTCCCCGAGCCGCAGGCGAGGGGAGACAGCTGATCTGCTATGCGCGCTGGTCGATTGCGCAGGGAGCCCCCGCCGTTCTTTTGGCTCTCATCGGAGGGACTCAAGTTATTACTTGCGATGCACGAGGTTAAAAAGAAAAAAATTTTAAAGTTATAATTGATATTTTTAAATACTTGTTTGTCATGACAAATATGAGCAATGAGAGCAAAATGTGTTCGGTGGTTTTAAAAAAAAGACGTTTCATTAATCATACTTTATCACTACCTTTCGGCTTTAAGAGTTAAGGAAATAACATTATTATATGGTATATATCAGTGTAATGTATAAATTTGTAAAATAAATGTATATGTGATCTATAAATTTGTAAAATAAATTCATGTAATGTATAAATTTTGTAAAATAAAATGTTCTGGTAATCTTACAAATGATGGCTACACAAAAATCAAATAACTTGTAAAAAATTGATTAAAAAATACTTGTAAAAATGATTTGAAATAAATTTAGTTTATTTTGTCAAAATATATGGAAAAAGATAAGAATTATTGAAGTATGCTTTTTACGTGTGGTTCACTTGTAGCCATGCAGAAGGGTACACTGGTACACATGGTACAACGTGATAGTTAATATGTCAAAGAAGTTTTTTAACAGTTGAGTTAGGTATAATAATTTAATTGATATTAGTACACTTTTCTTAGTATTTTCTATATTAAATAATTTTTGTGGATTTTTGAGAATGGTTGTGAATCTTTGTCAAAAAATTCAAAACTTCACGAACAATTCATAAAGATTCACAAAGATGCTTTCTCCAAGGGAATAAGTAATTGCTTATTTTTTAAAAGCGTAATTTAAACGGATTGCACTGTCAACTTTTTTTCTTTTTTTAAATAACCTGAAAAATGGCTTTTGAACTGTGTTACGTGACATATTTCAAACATTCATTTCTTTTTAATTCAGTTCAGCCAACGCCCAAGCTGACTTAAATCACTCGTATACACTGTAAGAAAACCTAAGCTAAAACTGCAAAAGTATCTTGAGCCGCTTCAGCAAAGTAAGACCTCTGCCAAAACAGCTTAGCTGCTTCTGCCGATTCGGCTGCTAGATATATCTGCAGATGCGCATGCAGCGTATAAAAGTTAACCTCAAATTACTGCTCGTTTTAAATGTTCTGTTTTGATTTTATTATAATATATATCTCCCTATATTATATTTCCGTTTTTGATTCTGATCCCCTAAATTGGATCCCCTAAATTGGATCTTCGAAAATCTAAAATTCTTAAAAACACGGTCAAAACACAGTTAAATATCGCACTTTTCTGATCCCCTAAATTGGATCCCCTAAATTGGATCTTCGTCGAAAGTATTGGATCCCCTCAGTTGGATCCCCTTTTTTTCAAAAATCCCCTTTTCAAAGACTCCCTATATTATATTTCCGTTTTTGATTCTGATCCCCTAAATTGGATCCCCTAAATTGGATCTTCGAAAATCTGAAATTCTTAAAAACACGGTCAAAACACAGTTAAATATCGCACTTTTCTGATCCCCTAAATTGGATCCCCTAAATTGGATCTTCGTCGAAAGTATTGGATCCCCTCAGTTGGATCCCCTTTTTTTCAAAAATCCCCTTTTCAAAGATCCCTTTTAATTCTTCGTTGAAAGTATAATATAATTTAAAATCCAATAATTATTTATATATATTTATATACAGATTTAAGATCAACGAACGATTGGATTTTAATTTATATTATATATATTAATTACTAATTTATATTATTTATATTAATTTATATAACCCATACCTAACTTAATACCAATGTTTACTTTTTGATAAAAATCATTTACTTAGGAATAAAAATTTGTGCGGTACTAGAAATTTTTACGGGTAATCAAGGGACACTTAAGTGGGCAGATTTACGCAATCCCAAGCCAGCTGGTTAGATAAGCGAGATACGTTAGTTTAGTGAGAGCTAATAATTTAAGTCGATTCAGGTTAGTAAGGTAGATAAGGTTGGTTAGGCGGAGGTTATGTGGGAGGAGGGTAGAAGGGGAGATGAGGTGAGGAAGGGTTTGTTATTTTACTTAAAAATATTAATAGAGCTTTTTCAAAATTTAAAGTACTTCAACAAAACTTTAAAGTTAGTGACTGAGTTGATGAATACGGTGAGTAGGATTCGTTGGTAGATTGGGTGTAATAAGTTTGGGAGATTCCTACCCCTTAAGGTGGTTTTCTACCAAATGCATGACAATAGGGAATCAGCTCAAATTTTCTGGAGGTGTTTATTAGATATTAATAAACATTTTTCCGAAGTCTGATCAAAATTGACCATATAGTTTAAAAGTTACAGCAAATTAAAGATTGAATTTTTTTCATTACGCGTACGGACGCTACGCTGAAAAAGTGTACTAAATTATTGATATTTGTCTTCTTACAATAGAGATCCTTTTGAAAAACCACATACATATAGTTTCACTATCGAAGAATTCATTCCTTGAAACTGCAAAAAATTGACCTTTTAAGAATTTTACAATAATTTTACGAAAATAATTTTCACGTGAATAACCTCCAAGACTGCGGTATTCAAAGGTGAGGTTAAAAGTTTTAAAAAATGTTTTGTTGTGATTGTCAATGTTTTTTTGGTAGAAAATAATTTCAGAAGCCATAAAAAGTTAAAAATTAAATTTTAACAAGCAATTTTTACTAATTTGGTGAAATAATTTTTTTTTAGTCTTGAACTTGACTAGCTCTGGTAGAAAACCACCTTAAATCCAGCTGGACTTCAAAAAAAAATTTTTTGGTTAATATCGCTTAAAATCAAGTTATTGTTCATTTTTCAATTTGTCCAGCTGGATTTCCAGCTGGACAGATCCAGCTGGAAAATTAAAAAAAAAAAAACTAAGATAAATTTTTTCAAAATCATTGAAAAATGAATAATAACTTGATTTCAAGCAATATTGATTTTCACCAAAAAATTTCTTTTTGGAAATCCAGCTGGAAATCCAGCCGTTATATTGAAACCGAAATCCAGCTGGATAGCCAGCTGGAAATCCTGCTGGAAATCCAGCTGGATTTAAGGGGTAGGGATAAAATACGGTATTTGAAGTAAATTAAATTAGTGAGGTCAGTAATGTGGCTAAGATTAAACTAGGTCATGTAGTTGAAGATAAAAAAATTCGAAGTCTTAAGGGGAGTTGCAGAATTTGCGAAAAAAATCATTTAAAATTAAACGAAAACGAAAATAAAAAAACTTCCTAAAGATTCAATAAATATAGATGTATAGCAAATGCTATTAAGATACAAAAATTTACAAAACTGTTTCCCATATTCTGACGTTAATTTTGATCCGATTTTGATGGGGTTGGGCTTAAAAGATATATTAAGATAGTAGCTCCAGCGGTACAGAGCCCTTTTTTCATTTTCATTTTTAATTTCACTGAATCTTCAATTTTTTGTTAAAATGACCCTTATGACTTCGCCTTAATACGGGTGAGAATAGTAAAGAGACTTAGATGGGGTGAGTGATGGTTGTGTGGTTGTGGGCTGGTATAGACACATTAAAATTATAACTTTGGCTCCAATGAAAATTTTTATATAAAATTATGTATGATAAAAAAGGTCTTGAGCTCAGCTTTCTAATTAAATCATTCAAATTTTTATTAATTAGTAGATAACTACAATCGGCTGCGCCTCGGCCGAAAATTATATGTGATCTGAGACATTTCTTATTTTCGTGGCCACGTGTGGTGTAGGTACTACTATTTTTCTGCTCGACGCATTTTCTGGCCTCTGAGCGCGCCAGTTTTTGCTACTTCCCGGCCGGAGTGCAGAAAATACTTTTTGTTGTCATGACTCTCATGAGAGGGTGTTGAACAAAGCCGTTTATCAATTAGTCGGTTCAAACGCAACTTAGCAAGCTCTTACTATAAATGAAATACGTTCATCTCATGAAGAATCTGTAAAATAATTTTGAAGAAAATCAAGGTTTGTTTGTACAAGTTTGCGAAATTTGAAAAAATCTTGATTTTTTTCATCATTCGGCAAATTACTAGAGTAGTTTTCAGGATGGGGAGTATAAGCTAGAGATCTAAGATGAGTCAGATCAAGAATGAATAAGGTGAGTAGGGTTTGTTGGTAGAGTGAGTGAGAGATGAGTTGGGAATTATTTACGGTATTTGAAGTAAGTAAAATTAGTAAGGTCAGTAATGCGGCTAAGATTAAAATAGGTCAGGTGGTTAAAGATGAAAGATTAAGTAAGGTTAGTAGGGTTCTCCAAATGGGTGAGATAGTGAAGTAGGTTAGATAGTTAATGTGATTAGGTGAGTGACACTTGTGGGCCGGCAAATATAATAAAGTTTATAATATCAATCTGAAATGAATCTATTTAATATGCCCGCCATAAGCAAAAGAAGCTCTAAAAAATATTTTTGTGTGTGTAAGATCGAATGAGATGGTTCAAAATACCAGTGGGCTTACTAAAATTTTCCTTATGAGTTATCAAAAACTTATGTATTTACCTTACATGAACACTCTAACTATTTTAAAATTGATTTATATTTTCATTTTTCTATTTTAGATCTATTTTAGCCCTGGATAGATTTTGACTAAAAATTATTAAAAAAAGAAATAAAATTCTATACCTCATGATTTTGCCTAAATAATTAAAAATTTTTCTCTGTAAGTCTGATTTTATGAATCAAGTTATTATGAGTAAGTAAAGTTCAAACTGAACTCTCGTGTCTAATTTTTATTGATTTTGAGCGCTTTAGTCTTTTGATTATTTTACCAAACATAGAGCTTACGTATTGTTTCGATTAATTTTTCTATTCATCAATTATAATTAGGGGGTTGGCGTGCGGAGCGAGCAGGGGGGGGTACCCCCCCTAGTATATATATATATATATATATACTAGGAGGTACCCCCCTGCTCGCTTCGCTCGCCACCCCCCCCCCTCCCAGAATTTTATGCTTGAATCTACTCTTGTACCTACGCTTATATACATACTCTTGTGTCTACCTCTGTACCTACTCTGATACATACCATTGCTTCTACTTTTATAGCTTGTGACTACACCTGCACCTTATTTCGTGCCTACCTTTGTTCTCACCTTTCATCTTACTCCAAACCCTTGTAACTACCCTTGTTCTTACCGTTGCACTTACTGCTTTTTATACCTAAGCTCTTACCCACGAATATGCTCATGTTTATATATATATTTTTATCATGGTGATAACTGTAGTTTGAATTCTTTTCATGCTTTTATTTCTAATTCTAAGACTACTTTGTTCTAATCTTTGATCATACTTTCATTTCAATCCTTTGTTAAACATCTGTTTCTATGCTTTTACCGACTTATTTTCGTCTTTTTATTTATTAACCTCCCCTGCTTTATAACCTTGCTTTTATCCACGTCTGTTGAGTATTTTTTTCTGACTCTTTACTACGTCTGTTGATTTTTTTTACTTCCTACATATGTTAATAATCTTGTGCTTACTTCCTATTTTTTACTCAAGCTTCTAACGCCGAACCTTCTACACATGCATTTGTTTCTACATCTGTTTCTACTCCCATGCTAACTCTAGTTCTTTATTTTTTTTTTTTTTTTTAATTTTCTACACTGAATCTAGCCTTGTACATAATCTTTTTTATCCTCTTGTACTTACTATTCTAAATAACCCTATAACAAACTTTGTTCATAACATTATTTCAAACTTGATAACTACTGTGGTAACTTCATTCTACCTACTGCTGTACCTGGACTTGTCATTACGTTTGTAACTTTGAACCTACGCTTATATGTACATTTTTGCTTAATATTGTTTCTATCTCTTTCACATGAATCTACTTGCTTAAATTTTGGTGTTTGCTGTTGTTTTTCCTTTTTTTCATGCTTCGGTCTCTAACTTTGAATCTTTGTTCTCATCTTTGTGAAAACTATCATTTCTATTGTTCTTCTCAAATTTTTTTGTAATTGCAATCGTGAAACTAATCATCTTCATACAATTTTGTTCACACAGCTCTTTAACTTTTTTGACAAATATTTCCTACATCCTTTTGCATTTGTTATCAACGCTTTTCCTACGTAGGTCTGTTCCAATCAATATATCTTGATTAATATCGAAGTTTATCTTACGACACCAGTTTCCAGCCATGTGTAGCCTCTTTCACTTTGTTATTATTTTCATACTTCAATTTGTAACTTTGAACGTATGTTGTACTTTTTTTTTTTTTTTTTTTTCTCAACATCTAACCCTGAAACTAACATCTTTTATACTATTGTTTTCGATCCTGTACAAACTTTTGTAGGTAAACACTTACCCACTTTTGAATCTACCGATGTACCTACCCTCTTGCCAAACCTTGAAGCTCTCTAAGCGAAGCGCACGCACAATTGTATTATATTATCTAAAACAAGTTTTGTCGACGCTTCATCTAAATTAATCGACAATAAGTTATATATACCCTTTACCTTTGCGCTACGTTCAGAGTTCATATTCATTTAAACTTTTGTGGGTATGAGGACCTGTAGAAATCAGCGGCACTAGAGGGCGCCACTGGCAATGGCCTCCTCTCCCAGCAGTTTGGCATGGAGCAGACGTTTGTTTGTGTGCACATCCGTGAGATACACACACACGCAAACATCTGCTCCATGCCAAACTGCTGGGAGAGGAGGCCGTTGCCAGTGGCGCCCCCTAGTGCCGCTGATTTCTACAGGTCCTCATAGATTCATTGGTTTTGTTTCAGTTTGTATACTAATAATTATTATTTTCATGATTATAATCGGATAATTTCGAACACTTGATTACATAATTATTTTTTCATCAAATCTATTCTTTAGATGTTTTAATTGAATGGTAATATAAAATGAAAAATAAAAATTCAAATTTTAAATTTTGTTCTTCAACCAATCACATCACGAATAAAATGCTGATATTCTTTTTGGGTTCTCTCTTTTATCTTTGGATATTGGTTAATTTTTTTAATGCTTCGTAGTTACTTTTTAAATTTCTTCTATAGATACATAGCTGATAACTTGTATCAAAAATTGGCGATGTGGGTAGAAACTGATAACATATATCAAAAATGGGGGGCGTAAGTAAAAAAAAGGGCACGGGGGGTGATTAGAAAAGGGTCTAATTTATTAGCACGGGAAAAAAAAGCAAACGCACGGGAAATTTTAGGTCAAATTCACGGGAAAAAAGACATTGGCACGGAAAATTAAGTGATTAAATGGGAAAGAAAATAAATGCACGGGAAAAAAATACTTGAGCGGAAGTTAAATGTGTTAAACGGAAAAAAAATATATTGAATGGGAGTAGAATTAACATAGCGCGGGAAAAAAATGTATTAAACGGCAATAGAATTGATCTCGCACGGGAAAACGTCATATATTTTCTAGTGAATGGATTATCCCACGATTCGATTTACTATTGTACCTGCCACACTTATCCAGTTAATAAATTTTGTTTCCTGCCCTATAAGTCACTTTGTTGTAAGTTAATTTATAGTACCCCTGGTCACTCTAACCACAAAATCAAATCTTTGATGAGTGTTTTCGGTGACTCGTACTATAAAATAGTATATAGTACGAGTGCACTACATCAACAGGGCTTATTAAGAACCTCGTGCTATGCTTCGCTATGTACTTGGGTCCTTAAAACCGCCCCGGTGACGATGCTGCACCTGTACTATAATATACTATTTTAAGTGCATTTATTATTCTACCTACGAGAACGTGCTATTATATATTATATCTTTGTTATTTACTTCGTTGTAATCTAATTTTAAGTGCATTTAATTATCTATTTATGCGAACGTGTTACCATATATTTGTATCACTCGATGTACTTGTCAAGTGACCAAATAGGGTTATACCCCAAGGCCGAAATAAAAACCTTATACAGTCAGTCAGGGTTGGATAAGTTTTTTTGGATCATCGATTGCATTGTTCAGATTTACACTTTTTGAGTTAAGATTTGAAAATATTTTTCTCTTAAAGATCATAAAGAGACAAAAACATGCGAGGATAAACATGTCTAGGAGTGCAATGGGCTTTGAACACAAATTGTTTGAAAATTATTTAAAAAACAAAAATAATTCAATCATTTTGTGTGGATAATCGAAAAAAAGGACCATTTAGAAAAATTATTGATGATTTTGCTCATCATTCAGTACCAGAAAGCGATTTCCAAAGTTTCTGCAATCGATGATCCAAAAAAACTTATCCAACCCTGAGAGGAGGACCCGCTAGGACTAGACATTTGGGTCACTTCTTTGGGTTTTTAGCTAATTTTCAAACAATTTGTATTTAAAACCTGAGCCAAAGGCGAGAGTGTCAAGGGTTTGCTAAGGGTTAACTCATACTTTTCCAGCGTCGAGTGTCATGTTTTTTTCAACTCAAAGCAAGGAGTTCAAACTTCCTGTTTGGGAAAAATCAGAAAGTTTGAACTTTCTGCACCGTGTGTGAAAAATAAATTTTATAGAGTTAGGAAGTTTTTTTAATCACAATTTTAATGTTTAGAAGGACAATAATTGATGCATTTATTGCAACGTAATCAAAGTTTTTGCGCGCACGTGGAGATCGGAAGTTTTTGCACGCACGCGGAACATCATTAGTTTTGCGCGCACGCAGAGATCGGAAGTTTTTGCGCGCACGCGGGCAAAAAGCTCTCAAAACTTTATCATAAAAAACCATTGGTTCACAGTTTTTTCGCAATATTTAACAGTTTTTTGCTAATAAAAAATTTTGATCACCAAATTGACTAAGTCTGTTGCTGTCATTCGATTTAACGTGCAAAAAACATCGATCTACGAAGTTCAGACTAAAAAAATTTAAGTTTTTCACTAATTTTTTAAGAAGAATCATTTTCATCTCTTTTTTACATGCCAAGCCCATGTAAAACTTTGGGTGCCGAGAGGCACGGGAAAAAAAATCCGATGTTTTTTAAAAATTGCACATCAATTTTAAGGTGTTTGAAACCAATTTTTGTCCGACAACCATGGAAAAGAAAATAAAAAAGTACTAAGCCCCAGGGTAACCTAACAGTACTACATTTTGATAAACTAATAGATCATATTGATAATAATAATATCGAATTTATGAACAGGTAAATTTAAACTTACCGATACGATTTTGAATCTTTCGAGGAATATTCTGCATTATTATATCCATCTAGTATTTAACGTATATGAACTCAGCTATGTAGAAGAAAAAGTCTGTAAAAGAAAATATCATCAACGTTTATAGAAGTTTTTTTATTTATTTTTAAAATTAACTTTACTCAAAATAGGATTAAATGTAATTTTTAATTTTTAAACTATCATTACTTTATTTTGCCCACTTGAGAATTTTATACATGAGAAAATTCGACATATTCTTTTTTTTTTTTCAAGCAAGTTAAATTTTTGTTTTTTTTGTTTAGCAAACCTTCTTTTTACACATTCTTTTTTTCTTCTCATCTCTTAACCTATTCATTTACATTTTTTAATCGGTTCGTTTTACACGGTTATTCCTCGATCCTGACAGGTAAATAATTTTTATTTAAAATCTTTGATTCTACTTTGTTATAGTGCTGATCAAGCAAAAGCGGGCTCTGGAATACAACCCACGACGATCCGTTGCTTATGCCCCGTCTACACCAGCGGTACAACTGCATCCCGGCTTAACTTTGTTTAAAGAATTTCGCAACATTGCCGTTGGGTTTAAAGATTAATTTGTAATCATTCCTAAAAATAAACTAATACAAAATCAGTAAGTAACGCAATGAAAGAGCGTTGTTGGGTCAGTGGTTAGCGTGCTAGTTTCAGACTCAACTTCGCTCAAGGTGTCGTGGGTTCGATTCCCAGCGAAATCACATCGGATTTTTTTCTGAGTTTTTTCATCGGTAAAAGTTTCCAGCATTAACTCTGACTGCTTTGGGGTGCGTTTTTCCTGGGATTTTCCTTCAGTGAATTTCCTTGGTTTTTCTTGGCCCCACAAGGTTCGACTATCGGGCCTTGGATGGATACGAAGCAGTTTAGGGCTGGAGGTTAAATAAAGTTAGGATTTACAAGCCAACCTGATGTGCTTTGGTACAGGGAATGCCGGCCTTACCAGCTAGAGTGGGAACTCCTTGGTGGATGCAAACCATCTAAGGCCTTCTCTAGGAAGTCTTGAAAAAGCTGAGCCGATGCACCACGTATTTTAGATCATTGCATTTAGAAGCTGCTCCTCCCCAGCTATCTGAATGCGAAGATCACAAATATGCGTGATGGAGGGAACGCCGGCCTTACTGGCGTGGAGTAGGTAGGCCATGGAAGTTGCGATCCATGATGAGGCCTTCTCCGGGGAAAGCTGCTCATGAAAGGAGGGTAATGGGCACATATCTCCTCACATAGGCGGTGAAGGTTGCCATCGCTACCAGGCCAAAAAAGTCGGCTGTAGCGGTATAAAAGAAAGATAAAAAAATAAGTAACGCGATGATAAAGATTAAATATACCCTCAAACGGCTGTGATCCAAAATCAATTCGCTTGTCTAGCCCGAGTGAAGCGCCCCCAAGCGGCGGCTAGACATAATTCAGAGTAGGTGAAAACAAAAGCTTATGCTGCTGCAGAAGCATTGACAGATATAAAATAAACAATTTGTAAATAAAATAAGTTAATTTTAAAAAAAAGAAGAAGTAATTTTTTGTTTGAAAAACTCATAACTTCATTCTAAAAATTAAAAAAAAAACAAGGCTCTCATAAAATTTAAATTCTTTATCATACTAGCACGTCCGTCCCCAAACAAAGCTCGTCAAAAAGCGTTTGTGCGTGATTAAGAAATGAAGTGTAAAAAAAGACGTGTCCTCCAATCTTTGCAAGTGCAAGGAAAAGTAATAAATGTAAAACAGTTGATGAAATTTGTTGGAGATGGAGAAAGAGCTTATGTAGAGGGTGAAACAGTACTGAATGCAAACCATATCATGATGTGTGGGTACACAAAAAGAAATAAAATTTCTTTGGAAATATTTGCTTTGTGTTTACAATCTTGTTCAATCAAAGGAAATCCCCATGAACTATCTTTTGGTATTCAGAAAATCTCTGGAGAGATTAGCAGTAATTGTAGTTGTAAATCTGGTGGAAAAGGAAAATGCAAGCATGGAGTTGCTATTTTAATGTATTGAAACAGGTTAGTGATTAAAAATTGCTAAAAGCGTCATTGTTTGAATACTAAACTGAAGTAATTGTTTATTTATAGAACAAATGAGTCTGATCTAGAAGACTTAAGCTCCACGTTTAAAAAAAATTTAATTTTTCACGACCATCAATGCTTCTGCACTCTGCAGCATATTAGGAATCAAAGCCAGCACACCGAAAGATGGTATCAGTCAAAAAATCATGCAATGCATTGAAAAACCCGTGAACGAGCAGTAAAAAATCAGTGCAACGCATCAGTTGCACAGTGCATGCTGGCTATCGGAAACGTGACGCCTGCTTTAAGCAGGCAGAGCTAATACCTCAAAAAGCTTAGTTTATAATTTAATGGTTAAAGTTTTTTAAAGACTTTTTTAAAGTAAAATAATTTCAGTATTATTAGTTTTTGAATAAACAATTTGTAAAAAATATAAATTCAAGTAGAAAATCGCAGGTTTGGAAGTATTTTATGAAATAAAAAATTAACCTCAATAAACAAAACTTCCATACCGACATGTCAGTAAAAATCATAGCAGCGCTCTGGATCTGAAAATTTTTGTGTCATGCACGGAAAAAATCGTGCAAGGCACCCAAAATCTCTTGTTCGAGGTGTGAACAGAAACAAAATAATACCAAGCAAACAAAAAAGTATGACTAAAAAGCAACATATAATAGTAAGAGAACTGTCTCAAAAAAATCTTGATAGAGATTATAGCAGAAGTTTGTTTACTACCTGAAGTAAACTCATAGAGCTGATGAGCATCGTAGATGTAGTGGTTGGTGGGAGTTTTCAAAAACTTAATTAAGAATCATTAGAACAAACTTACAATCAATTGAACAATTTACAAAGTTTGTTTAAATAAATAATTTATTAAATTTGAATTTTTTTTTGTTAATCTGTTTTTTTATTTGTTTTTTTAAAATGTTTCAAAAATATTCATGGAATTAAAAATACAAAATACGATACAACTAGAATAAATTATTAAAATGTATAATTAATTTTATAATCAATCACTATAAAAATCAAAATTTTATTTTTTTAAAATTTTTCGAGTATTTTTTTTTTTTACTTTCTTTTTGGAAAATAAAAGTAAAAATTATCGTTTATTTACTGTTATGATTGAAAATTTGATGGCGCAGATTAAAAAGTAACGGATTAGTATATTATTCACTGAGGGACCAAAGTGTGCCGGGGAGGCCCGCTGCGGTTGCAGCCCAAGCCGAAGGCGTAGGCAATTGGTGGGCACTATTACTTCCGAGTGATGTATACACTTTTTTAATCTCGTATCGCAAGATTTAACTTGATTTCCTCCGATCAAAGCCAAAAAAACGACGAGGTTGCTCCCTACGCATAGCGACCAGCGCGCATCTCACAGCAGATCTGTGTGTGTCTCCCCGAGCCGCAGGCGAGAGGAGACAGCCGATCTGTTATGCGCGCTGGTCGATTGCGCAGGGAGCCCCCGCCGTTCTTTTGGCTTTCATAGGAAGGACTCAAATTGTTACTTGCGATGCACGAGGTTAAAAAAGATTTTATATCAAAAAATATTTTATATCTAATCCAGAAACAAAATCATCTAGTGAATTATGTTATTTTGGAGAACTCTTTGTAAATATAACTAGTATTCAACATAGAAATCTAGCTAAATTTTCGAAACGATAAAATTAGAACTACATATAATTAAAAACAATAAGTTAAACTTCATACTTAAAAGCTCGTCGAAAGAAATGAGATCTTTAAAAAACACACATTGAAAAATGTAACTTTTAAACAGCAAGTTGGTTTTTGGTCGAACACTGCCTGAGATATAAGTTTCTATTATTTAAAAAAATATGAACTCTTTAACTTAAGCTCACTAACTAAAAAGTTACATTCTTAATTCCGCAAACAATTTTTTAAATATGAACAAAGTAATGAAATTTAAAAAAAAAAATCCGACGGTCGAGTTTTACGAGATTTAAGCATATTTATTTATTATTTGGGCGATATTTTTTCTCGAAAATAAAATTTACAATTTATTTAAGTCATTCGTCATTCAATATCGATATAACTATTCGTTCTCGACGAAGCCACGACTTTTTAAGAAAAAAATCTAATCAAATTGAAACTGAAATTCAAATTTAAAAAATTAATATTGGCTTATATTCTTTGACGTGGGATTATTACTTTTTTGGAATATCAAAAATTAGTAATTATTTAAATTGTAAACAAAGTGGCTTCGACGAGAACGAATAATTATATCGATATTGAATGACGAATAACTTAAATAAATTGTAAATTTTATTTTCGAGAAAAAAGATCGCTCTAATAATAGATATGATAGACTCTTATTTCCCTCTCCTTAGTTCGTCTTAATTCGGAGTTGCCTCACAGGAAATAAGAGGTCACCAGTTATTTCCCAGTCCCGTAAAAATAAGGAAAATTAGCGAGTATTGACAGTCTTTCGGTACGTGTCGTCCTTCCTATAGAGACAGGGGTGGGATTATATTTTCCCCTTTTCGTGACGGACGAAACTTTTTGTCGACGAAAAAAATTTTTGTAAGCCAAAAATTTTTTTCGTTGACATAATATTTTTGACGTAAAAAACGTCTACGTAATGTAAAATACCTTCACAAAATAATTTTTGAATTTTGATGACTTGAAAAGCAGATTGAGGATCAATAATAAGTTAAATTAAAATAAATTAATTTATAAATATTATTATTCCACTATTAAATTACTAAATTCCACTATTAAACAACTAAAATTTTTTTCGTTGACAAAAAGTTTCGTCCGTCATGAAAAGAGATATATAATCCCACCCCAGGTGAACTTACCGTTTCCTAGGCGGTACTGGTGTGTTGAACGTACAGATTTTTCTCCACTTTAACCTTTCTATACCCACGTATGTTAGGGGTTAGAATAAGAGAGCATAGGAAAATAAAAAAATAAATAGGAGAAAAAGAAACATGTACGTATTTTTAAAGTTAGAAAACAATGAACCAGGCTGTTAGAATCAATCAAACAATTTTTCTAGGAATTCAACTGAATGTTTAATAATAAAAAAAAAAAGGTACCCAAGTAAATACAATCAACTACGTACTGACATCGCATCTGCTTATTACAAAATTCTAATCAACCACGTTTACAGTTACCGTCGATTTCTATTTTAAAACGGCGAGGTTGCTCCCTGCGCATCTCACAGCAGATCAGTGTGTTTCTCCCCGAGCCGCAGGCGAGGGGAGACAGCCGATCTGTTATGCGCGCTGGTCGATTGCGCAGGGAGCCCCCGCCGATCTTTTGGCTCTCATCGGAGGGACTCAAGTTATTACTTGCGGTGCACGAGGTTAAAAAAGATTTTTATATCAAAAAATATTTTATATCTAATCCAGAAACAAAATCATCCTGTGAATTATGTTATTTTGGAGAGCTCTTTGTACTCTTTGTCTCATGTACCAATTTATCAAGGTACCATAAGAACAGTTTTCATTCTTCTCTTTTACAATTTAAATATAAGTATTGTTACTTGGAGTTCTTCCTCCTTGAGGAAAAACAAACAAAAAAGAGAACTAATTTTTTTTATGCAAGCAAACTTTAAATAAAAAAAAAATATATATATAATAAAAAAAAATAATTTAACCAAGAATACTCAACGTATTCACCAGTCACTCGCCGTCAAGCAGGACAGCAACGGAAGGCCCGTGGAGTGTACCGGTCGTCTTCGATCGGAGTCGTCGACCGTGTAGTGATTTTCTACGTTGGAAAATTTGTACGCGGGAACAAAAAAAAATTTTGATGGCGCCCGCACTGCTCGCCAATATGAACTTCGTTCGTATTAAAATTAATTAAGTTTCGACAATTCTGCGTAAGAAAGGCCAATAAATTATAGCTTTGATATGAGGATGTTAATACGCTAGGGGCGCTGCTACAAGAGACTCCTTTGGCCGTGCTACTCAACGAGTAAGACAGAGAAAGAGATTATGTTCATTTGTCCTTGTCTAACCTGTAGAGTAGCACGGCCGAAGAGGAAGTTCCTTGCAACAGCGCCTTCCATGGCATTCATTTCTTAACATCCTAATTGAAAAATGGATATACCATCGAGAAGGATACAGTGAATAATTAATAATGCTCGAGCCACTCAAGTCGCCGGTTTTTATACCCACGGGATCGAGGTGAACCCCAATGTCAATTTTGCACCATATTGGCTAAGCGTTCCCACCTTAGCTGACCTATCAGCTGGCGGGGATTTGAACCCAGGCATCGCGCAAATTTGATTTCCATTTTGCGCACGCGCCCGGTTTGTTGTCCTTGTTGTTGCTGTCTATGCGAAACGACGAGAGTTGGAGAAAAATCATGAGGCTTTTGCTCCCATGCAATATTTTAAAACTAAAAAAAAAAAAAAATGTTATATATTTACAAAAATTGACCCTAACAAATAAATATGCTTAAATCTCGTAAAATTCAACCGTTGGATTTTTTTTTTTTATTTCATTACTTTCAACTGTTCATATTTAAAAAATTGTTTGCAGAATTAAGAATGTAACTTTTTAGTTAGTGAGCTTGAATCAAAGAGTTAATCTTTTTTTAAATAATAGAAACTTATATTTCAGGTAGTCCCTGTTGAGTGCCCACACGTGTGGCCACACACGTAAATTTATTTTTACAAATTAAGTTAAAAGAATATAACAATGAAAATATAACGTCCTGAACGAATTTTTAATCATGTTCTGTCATTATCAATTGAATAACTGAATTTTATATAAAACTATTATATAAACAATGTAAATATAAAATCAGCTACAATGTATGTTATAAAATCTGATATGAATTAAATAAAATCTTGTACAGAAGGGTCTTGGAAGTCACGGACTAATAAAATAGAAATCATTTTTTATTTGACAGCTGTATAATGACAGTTGTCAATCACACGTATCTTTCGTGAGGTTATGACAATTTTTCTTTAGTTTTCTCCGTGGATTCGATAAAAATTTTGTTAGGTGAGATGATTATTTATCTTATAAGTACAAGAACTTTGTACTTAGCAGTTGTCATGACAACTGTCAACTCGAAGGGTTACAAGATTTATTCCGGATCTGATTTGAAAAAATGCCCTAGATGTACACGTTAATTAATTGTTATTTACAGTGGTCAATGCAACTGTCAAATTCTTACATTTCGTTAATAATTATTTTTTACATTGGAAGTTCGCATGCACAAAATATTTTTCACAAAATCGGATCCAGAATAAATCTTGTAACTCTTCCAGTTGACAGTTGTCATGGCAACCGCTAAGTAAAAAATTCTTGTACTTACAACTTAAAAGTATAAGAACTTATAAGTACAACTGTCAACTGGAAAGGTTACAAGATTTATTGTAGCTAATTTATTCCCGATCCGATTTGAAAAAATGCCCTAGATGTAGACGTTGATTAATTGTTATTTACAACGGTCAATGCAACTGTAAAATTCTTGCATTTCGTTAATAATTATTTTTTACATTAAAAGCCCGCATGCACAAAATATTTTTCAAAAAATTGGATCCGGAATAATGGTGGTATCACAGTGGCGTGACAGCTGGTAAAATTTTAAAAATTAGTACCAGGCCCACTGGAACGAATTGGATGCCATAACATTATTAAAAGTAGCAATAGAAAAGAAAATATTACAAGTGCTAAAATGTCAAAAAGTTGTATAATACAAAAGCAACTAGAAAAAAAAACTCGAAAAAAAAATAAATTTGATCAAAAAGAATGTATCGATTGTAAAAATTAAGCATGCACTAAACTTTTTTTCTGCGCATAGAGTTGAGAAACTTGTAGAGGATTACTCGCACCTATGTATTAGTTGAGTGCAGACTATAAGATCTCACAAAATTCGATGAAAAAATTATATATTACAGAATTGAAACTAATTGTTGCATTGTACAGACGCACGATGCAGATTTAACCCTAAAAGTCTCATACAAAAAATAATATGCTCCAAAAAGTGTGTCGGTAGCCTCGAGCAAAAATATCTAAAAAGAAAAAAAAAGTATGGTAAATTATAAAAAGTGAATATAATTTTGCTAGTATGTTTCCAAAATGTACAATTGCATATTATGCATCTCCACAGGAAACATCTTGATTTAAAACGCATCTTAATGCATGATTTATCGTGATAATCAATGCGTCATATGGAGTTAGATCGCATAAGATTACAGTCGATCGCATTTAACACCGTAAAATTACAGTAGGACCTCGCATTGCATTGTTTGAAAATATATCTAACTGGATCGCAGCGTATTGCATTTTAAAAATTACATTGCTTGGGATCATGATGCATCGAATTAGATTGCGTTGTATTAATTTGGACTGGCTTAGATCACCTGAATACTGTTGAATCGGATAGGACTTTAGTTCATCACTTTTTATTCATTGCACTGAATTTGATGTATTTGAATCGCATTGAGCTTGAGAGAATCACTTTTTAATTACACTTGACTGAATGTTGACTTTGGATTATAATGAATCGTATCCGATGACCCCGTACCATTTTGAATTGTATTGAATTCGATTGGATCGGATGGGATTGGATGGGATTCGATTGGATTGATTCGCATCGGATCGGATTGAATCGCACTGGATCGCATCGGATCGCATTGGATCGGATTGGATCGCATTGGACCGCATCGAATTGGATTGAATCGCATTGGATTGCATTAGGATCGGATCGTATCGGATTAGATTGCATTGCGATCGGATCAGATTGGATGTGTATTAAATTAATTAACTTTCAACTGGAAAATAATAAGGAGTCTGAAAGGGAACTTAATTTTTTCACCCAGTAGCAAAATAAATAAAAGACAAATTTGAGATCGTCACCGGCAGGATATTGAAATTTAAAATACCAAAAAAAATCTTTCAAGCATTCTAGCAGTGAGGTATTAAGATATTTTCAGGATCTTAAAAATGGCATACAAGATATTCGATTATGAGTACTTAATTTCATAAACGACCTTATGATTATTCACTAATATAAGACATTTTTTAAAGTTTATTTCAAATTTTAGAGATTGACATTGAAAAAGGAACAAAAATGAAGAATTGATAAAATGAAAAATTTTAATTCAGGCCCAAAAAAGTAGAAAATTTTTTTTTTTAAGTGACAAATTTATTTTTATTTCTAAATTCCTTATATCAGGATATTAAACAACTTATTATGGGATCTTTTATAAATCAAATGATTATTTCTGGGACGTACTTCCAAATTCTGGGACATCCCAGAAATTGTACTATACCAGATTACTATTTCTGAGACGTTTTTAAAAATGGGTTATTTTGGAATATTTTAGAGTTATGTGGGTACAAAAGGGATATTTTTACTTTAGACAGGGGTTAGAGGGAGGATTATTACTTTAGGTAAGCGGAATGTTCTATTGTTGTATGTGCTATAGAAAAAATGCATATTTTTCAAGTTTTTTAGCTCATCAACAACTTAATAGCCACCCTGTATGTACATGCAAATATATACATTTTTAAAAACCAAAAATAACCCTTTCTAATACCAAATAACCCTTATATAATCCTTCTCTAATTCAAAATAACCCTTCTAAAATTCAAAATAACTCATTTTTTATCCAAAATAACCCTTTTACGCCCCACTAAAGTAATAATCACCCCCTTTCGCTTTCCTAAAGTAATAATTATTCCCTTTCGCTTTTCTAAAGTAATAATCACCCCCTTTCGCTTTCCTAAAATTTTTTCTACTTTTTTGGGCCTGAATTTAAGTTTTTCATTTTATCAATTCTTCATTTTTGTTCCTTTTTCAATGTCAATCTCTAAAATTTGAATTAAACTTAAAAAAATGTCTTATATTAGTGAATAATCATAAGGTCGTTTATGAAATTAAGTACTCATAATCGAATATCTTGTATGCCATTTTTGAGATCCTGAAAATATCTTAATACCTCACTGCTAGAATGCTTGAAAGATTTTTTTCGGTATTTTAAATTTCAATATCCTGCAAGTGACCATCTCAAATTTGTCTTTTATTTATTTTGCTACTGGGTGAAAAATTAAGTTCCCTTTCAGACTCCTTATTATTTTTCATACCTCCGGGACGAAAACACCAAATTCCCTCCCCGGCTCGGAGCGGGACTTTGGATTTTCCTCCCGTCGTTATGAAAAAAACATTACACACGACACTGGAAAAGTATTAGCAAATCCCTAGCAAACCCTTAACAACCTCGCCTTCGGCTCGGGCGTCAATTTGTGTTTGCTAGGGCTTGCTAATACTTTCCGGTGCCCGGTGTGTAATATACTATTCCAGTTGAAAGTTAATTAATTTAATACACATTCGATCTGATCCAATCGCAATGCTATCTAATCCGATACGATCCGATCCTAATGCAATCCAATGCGATTCAATCCAATTCGATGCGGTCCGATGCGATCCAATGCGATTCAATCCGATCCGATGCGATCCAATGCGATTCAATCCGATCCGATGCGATCCAATCCAATCCAATGCGATCCGATGCGATCCAGTGCGATTCAATCCGATCCGATGCGATCCAATCCAACCCAATGCGATCCGATGCGATCCGATGTGATGCAATGCGATGCGATCCGATACGATGGAATCCGATCCGATCCGATGCGATCGAGTCCAATCCAATTCAATGCGATCTAATGTGATCCAATGCGATGCGATGCGATCCAGTGCAATTCAATCCGATCCGATGCGATCCGGTGCGATCCGATCCAGTCCGATGCGATTCAATCCAATCTAATCCCATCCAATCCAATCGAAATCAATACAATTCAAAATGGTACGGCGTCATTGGATGCGATTCATTATAATCCAAAGTCAACATTCAGTCAAGTGTAATTAAAAAGTGATTCTCTCAAGCTCAATGCGATTCAAATACATCAAATTCAGTGCAATGAATAAAAAGTGATGAACTAAAGCCCAATCCGATTCAACAGTATTCAGGTGATCCAAACCAATCCAAATTAATACAATGCAGTCTTATTCGATGCATCATGATCCAAAGCGATCCGGCACAATGTAATTTTTAAAATGCAATACGCTGCGATCCAGTTAGATATATTTTCAAACAATGCAATGCGAGGTCCTACTGTAATTTTACGGTGTTAAATGCGATCGACTGTAATCTTATGCGATCCAACTCTATATGACCAATTGATTATCACGATAAATCATGCATTAAGAATCGTTTTATATCAAGATATTTACTGTAGAGATGCATAATATGCAATTGTTCATTTTGGAATAGTACTAGCAAAATTATATTCACTTTTTATAATTCACCATACTTTTTTTTTCTTTTTAGATATTTTTGCTTGAGGCTACCGACACACTTTTTGGAGCATATTATTTTTTGTATGAGACTTTTAGGGTGAAATCTGCATCGTGCGTCTGTACAATGCAACAATTAGTTTCAATTCTGTAATATATAATTTTTTCATCGAATTTTGTGACACCTTATAGTCTGCACTCAACTAATATATTGGTGCGAGTAATCCTCTACAAGTTTCTCAACTCTATGCGCAGGAAAAAAAGTTTAGCGCATGCTTAATTTCTACAATCGATACATTCTTTTTGATCAATTTTTTTTTTTTTCGAATTTTTTTTGTAGTTGCTTTTGTATTATACAACTTTTTGACATTTTAGCACTTGTAATATTTTCTTTTCTATTGCTACTTTTAATAATGTTATGGCATCCAATTCGTTCCAGTGGGCCTGGTACTAATTTTTAAAATTTTACTAGCTGTCACGCCACTGCGATACCACTATAAATCTTGCATTCAGTTGACAGTTGTCATGACAACCGCCAAGTACAAAGTTCTTGTACTTATTCCGGATTCAATTTTGTGAAAAATATTTTGTGCATGCGAGCTTTCAATGTAAAAAATAATTATTAACGAAATGTAACATTTTTACAGTTGCATTGACCGCTGTAAATAACAATTAATCAACGTCTACATCTAGGGCATTTTTTAAAATCAGATCCGGAATAAATCAGCTACAATAAATTTTGTAACTTTTCCAGTTGACAGTTGTCATGACAACCGCTAAGTACAAAGCTCTTGTACTTATAAGATAAATAATCATCTCACCTAACAAAATTTTTATCGAATCCACGGAGAAAACTAAAGAAAAATTGTCATAACCTCACGAAAGATACGTAAGATTGACAACTGTCATTATACAGCTGTCAAATAAAAAATGATTTCTATTTTATTAGTCCGCGACTTCCAAGACCCTTCTGTACAAGATTTTATTTAGTTCAAATCAGATTTCATAACATACATTGTAGCTGATTTTATATTTACATTGTTTATATAATAGTTTTATATAAAATTCAGTTATTCAATTAATAATGACAGAACATGATTAAAAAATCGTTCAGGACGTTATATTTGAGCCTTTCTCTGCAATAACGACCTAAGGCGCCTTAGGTCGTTTTTCCGGAGATCTCAAAAATGGGTAGACAAACTATTCAAAAGTACTCCCACCAAATATCATAAAAAAATATTGAAAATTGAAGCTTTGGTGAATTTTTAAGTGGAGGCAAAACGCGCGCTACTAGAGCCCTGAGTGGAGACACCGCGGCCGCGACTACTCGCGGCAACTGCACATGAGTTTCCGCGCTATAGCTGATCGCTTCGAGCGCATTGTATTGTAAATTGTTTTTGGTTAAAAACGTAATAATAAATTGAAAACAATCATTTTTATATCAATTTTTTAATAATATTTATATAATTGAGTAGTTCGCCCGAAAAACGACCTAAGTGAAAAATTGTTGATAACGATTTTTTCTAATAAATTATTATTATTTTATTAATTTCATCATTAATATTCATTACGAGATAGTGTAACTTCCTTTTCAAAAAATTAGTTTTTTAATTCTCGACGAGTGCTTTAAAATAATAAAACTTCAAACCTTGTTTTCTCGAAACGATGTTTTGTCACTTAGGTCGTTATTGCAGAGAACGGCTCATTTCCGTTGTTATATTCTTTTAACCTTAATTTGTAAAAATAAGTTTACGTGTGACACACGTGTGGACACTCAACAGGGGTATTCAACCAAAAATTTTATATACGACACTTTAATGTTGCATTTAATAAATAAAAAAAAAAAATTTTAATAACTTTCACAACTTGCAACTGCAGCATTCACAAGAATCTTAGAAAAAATTAAAAATTATCAGCAAAGATTTTCTTTTGGAATAAGTAAAAATATTAATTCGTACAGATATACATCATTTTAAATGAATTTGTAGATAATTCTTTTGTTTTTTTGTTTCTTTGTTTTTGTTTTTGTTTTTTTGTTTTTTTTTTTTATTGCACATAAATTGAGAATAAAATTAATTTAAAATCTCAGAATTTTTTTTTAACATATAATAAGACTGCTTTTTAATAAGCAGACAGTGTCAATTTAGCGTGGGGTACACAAATAGATATTCTATGGTTTTATTTAATTATTTGAACTTTTCGATTTTATTTACTTGATATTTTGGATTTCTATGAATTATTCAATATTTCTAGATACTTTATTAAAGAAAAATTCATTTTGTTCCTTTTTAAAAGCACAAGTTAAAATCTTTGTTGTACCCCAGGCATTCTACCCCAAGCTAAAAATGTTATACCCATCATTTAATCTTTTAAACTTTTCAAATTTTTTTTGAACAAGTTTTTTTTTATCTGATGATTTTTAAGATTTAATCAACAAACAAATTTTAATCATTTACTCGATAATATCATCAAAAAAATTAATTTTTTATCATAAGCGAGAAAAGGGTTATGAAAAATCATCTGCTTAGTAAAAAGCCTTATTCTACTATACAGATGTTCGTCGTATAATTAGAGAAGTCAGAAATTCATATATTTTTTATTTAATTTTTAAATAATAGTTGATTTGTTGTATGAAAAATTGGAAAAATTAATAGATTTTCCTAAATGTGGTGACATCTCTCCTGTATGGTAATATTTTTTTTTTTTAGTTCAATCAAGTTTTAAAAATTTAATGTAGTAAAATGAAATTATTATACGAATATACTTTGATAATCATTAGAATTTTATTCATACCTCAATTTTGATTGATGGCAGGATAAATTTAAAAAGTAGTTTTTTAGACTTAATAAACAAAATGTTTATTCAATATGGTTTAGATGCAAGTCATTACAGAATAATCAACTTACAATATATATAAACTTTGTTTGCTTTATGTAGATCCTACGCGTAATTTGACATATGTGAGTACATGTAAATGCGAACTTTGCAGCTGTGTATGATGAATGCAATTCTACTTTCAGTGTAAACTTATCGCTAAGTATGTATAGAATTGCCCCGTTTCACATAACCTGAAACAAATTAAATTAGAATAAAACTTTTACCTATCGTTGTACTGACATTGATAAACTTTATCATATTTTAACTCAAAAATTCAACATCAGTAACTAATCAACGATTTGAAAAATTCGTTTGTATAATAAACATTTGCGTTTGAACTTATGACACTTAATTGTAAATTTTATTTCAAAGGTTTTTTTTTTCAAGATGAAAAAAGTAAATGCAAAAGTTTGAGACCTTTTTTATTACAAAATTTATTCTTTTTTATAGTATTGTTGTTCTACTTTTAAGAAGAAATTTTTAAAGTAACATATAACACTGTTTTGATCATTGATTAACTCCTTTAATTTATTTATATTTATAGTAGACATACATGATCTGATGAGTCGCTTCAAGATCATATTGATTCTTTTACAAGTGCGCATGTGCTCCAATGATCGCTTAACACACATATAAAATGATGTTTTTCTTTTCTTGAGACCATTTTTCGATTCAGTTACTTTGAAATAAAAAAAATTTATTCTGATCTGTTTTTTTTAAGCTTGAACTTCATAATTATTTAATACACTTTATTTATGTACATTCAGTAAATCTATTGAGATAAAAGACTATTAAGGTAAAGCACCGGCAAATTTTCAGCTGTCTGTAATTTAAACAATACAAGACCATGAATTTTTCACCTATAATTAATTGCTTATCTCTAATTTTGCTAATCAAAATAAGCAAATTAATAATTATTTACGTTCCTAAGCAGATTTTTTATTTATTTATTTACTATATATTTTTTTCTTACAAAATTAAAAAATTTTTGATGAAAGTAGTAAAAAAAATATTATATAAATAGGTTAAAATTGAGATAAAAGAATTTAGCCCTTGCCATTAGATAAATTTTTCAAAAAAATTTCTTTTCGGATAGAAAACAAAAAAAATTTTAAGATTTAAATATAAAATATTTCTGAAAAAAAAAATCAAACCAAACAAGAAAACTAAGCTAAATATTCAAATAAAATTGCTACAGTTTGATTTGTTCATTTGTAATGAACATTAGGGAAGAGAAGGGTTATTTGGGCACTTTGAGCAAGCACTATGTATTATATTCTATGAAAATAAAACTTGTTTATTTTTGAAATCAAAAATGATTTATTTTCATAATTAAATTACTAAAAAATAAGTACTTGAAAGTTGAGCCTCTTAAATGATAATAGAAAAGTAATAAAAAAGAAAATTTGAACTCAAACATTTTGAGTATAAAGAAACGGTTTATTTTATTTTATTATAATATACTTTTTGTATAAAAATCATAAAATTGTTTAATTTAGCAGAAGTTATGTGAAATTTGAATTTAGTTTATGATAAAGAAGGATTATTAAAAACTTTTTAATGTATCCCAGCTGAAAAAATCCGTACCGGAGCCCGCACGGAAATCACTACCGGAATCCGTACGGGATTCCAGTACTGAAAATTGGAACCAATTTCCGCACTGATTCCGGTACGGATTTCAGTGCGGATTTCTATTTTTTTTTTTTTTTACTGACATTTGTTCTAAATAATGAATAATTTTTATTAAATTTTTTTTTTTTTAATTATCTCTTATTTTTAATAAATATTTTATAAAAAATTTTCCTTAAAAGTTTTTTATAAAATTTCTTTGACTAGCGTCTCTCAACGCGCAATCGCGCACCATTTCGAGTACTTTATTAAACTATTTATTTGAAAAGTAAAAATAAACAATACTAATTTTTCATTTTTATATTTACTGAAGGAAATTTTCAAAAATTATTCAATCCATTTTATAAATTTATATATTATTCTACTTATTGAGGTGATCGCGGGGCTTTTTTTTTTAAAGAGGTCGATATTGTTAAAATTTAAGTAATACGAAGTTTTTAATACATTTTCTCATAAAAATTTGATCTAATAATTAAAGTCAATAATTAAATCAGTTTTTTATCTGAATAACTTTTTGAATAGAGTGAGTTTCTCTGGGAATGTATTAGACAAAACTTGTTGTGAATAATTTTTTCTAAATTAAGTACATATACTGTCAGAGAAAATCCCGGTGTTTATCATTTCATTCTTGAGAAAAGTAAAATAATTTTTTTTATTACTTTAATGAAATATTTGGAGTATCACACCGGCATTTCTATCTATTTTTCTTTTGAGGTAAAAATTAGCTGTCATAAATCAGTTTGTTTAATTATTATTATTATTTTTTTTTTATATATGTATAGGTACTTGGCGGGCGTATCCCGCTCTGTTTGCTAGTAGCTCATTACTTCAGCCTTATATATTTTAGTGTAAAAGAAATAAGTCGGTGCGTTAGTTTTCGATGGAAAAAATAAAAATTGTAAAGTTAGATGCTTTCAGTCTGTTAAGTTTTCAGTTAATAAGTGTACCAATGTAAATTTAATATCTTGAATCAATATCTATAAATATCTAAATAGTCTAAAATTTGTTCACCCTAACGCTTATTTTATAGTTAATACAGAGGTAAAAAATATTCTCAAGCTGGAGACACCTTTGATACGATTCTATTTAAGATGTACCTTATTTCCAAAATTTTTTGCTTCCGGTTAAAAAGTATCTTTTCAAAATAATTTCTTAGCAAATTGTATCAGAAATATCAAATGAAACAGTTATATAGGAATATTTTGAAAATAAAAACCATGCAAAAAAAAAAGTTAAAATGGTTTTTTTTATATTATTGTCAAAGATTTAATGAAGAAGATCCGAATCTTGGGGAAAAGATTTTTTTACGTCCTTCGAAGTAATAAATACTTATCATGTAAGAGTTCCGATCAAATAGTCCGGGGGCAGAGGCCGATTTTGTAGGATTTTGAGACCGGCTCACTTTTTCAAGTGATTCCCATGTATTTTGGCCCGCTAAATACGAATATCGAGGTTAGAAGTGTCAAAAGTTGTCAGATAATTTGTTATTAACAAATTTTTACAACAATTAGGAAAAAATCGTGTTTTTGCTAAATAAAAATTTTTTTCAGGTTTTTTGGATCAAAACAAAGAAAAAATGTTCTATAAAATTTTTCTCTTGGATGCGTAATTTTTGCGTTAAAAATCGCCAAAGTCTTAAAAAATGCGATTCTTACGATTTTTGACTTCCAAATACTATGTGAAAAAAATTATTTTTTCACACGATTATAGGGTTTACTCGTTGTCTGGGATCTATTCAACAATATGCGTAACAAGTTTTATGTCATTGTTGATTTTAAGTACTTTTTTTTTATTGACAAAAAGCATGGGCGCTAAGCGCTACGCAACTCACTCGAGGAGCGCCTGTTAATGTCCAATACTCTTGGCTCAGTTTTCATCAGACTTGAAGTTTTTGAAATCAACATTTATGCATTTTTTACATGTTCGAGAAGAGTATGAGAGATGGAAAGTATCAAAAACTGTGTGAAAATCTATAACTGATAAATTTAAATAATAAAAAAATCACCTAACCTAAAAAAAAATTTTTTCTTCTTCTAATCAAAAGTAATAAAAGTAATAATACGTTGACATGAATTTTTTTAAGTAATTTTCTAAAATAATTTGTTTTGATGCATTTTAGTTGACAACAAAATGATGGGAAGAACAAAATGATTGTTTGATACCAGCAAAAGTTAAAATTCTTATACCTCCATCAGATGAACTAGTTCCTAGCTGCTCGTGTCGAGTATGCACCACAAAACACTGCATTTGCAAATCTTCAGGAGTACCATGTTGCGAATTTTGCAAATGCCAAAAGGATAATACTTGCAAAAACAAATTTAATCTAATAGATAATTTAGAAAGTGAAGACGATTCAGACTGGTGAAAAAATTCAATGTGCTCGTTAAAAAAATGTGATATTACGATCAATTAAATTAAAATATATTATATAAAGTCAAAGATTATCAAAATTATTTTAAAGAAGTAAATAATTATATTACATTTTCCCAAATCGGTTTGTCGTGTACGTAAAAACTGTTTTAAAATTTTTATAATTCTATGCATTACTAAGAAGACTCCATTTTATGTATTTTTTTATTTAACAAACTGTATTTTAAAGACGTGCATGAATGCTAATTTAAATGCATAAAAATCTCGTTTTTATTTTATTTGACGATTATTTTTTATATATGTTATATAAAATTTAAGAAACGTAAATGACATTAGTTATTTCAAAACAAAAAATTACGTATTATTCGAATGCCCACATTTCTAACTAAGGAGCTTTAATTAAATTCGAAAATTTGACGGGTTCGAAAAAAATTCATGTCAACGTATTATTACTTTTATTACTTTTGATTAGAAGAAGAAAAATTTTTTTTCTAGTTTAAGTGATTTTTTTATTATTTAAATTTATCAGTTATAGATTTTCACACAGTTTTTGATACTTTCCATCTCTCATACTCTTCTCGAACATGTAAAAAATGCATAAATGTTGATTTCAAAAACTTCAAGTCTTATGAAAACTGAGCCAAGAGTATTGGACATTAACAGGCGCTCCTCGAGTGAGTTGCGTAGCGCTTAGCGCCCATGCTTTTTGTCAATAAAAAAAAAGTACTTAAAATCAACAATGACATAAAACTTGTTACGCATATTGTTGAATAGATCCCAGACAACGAGTAAACCCTATAATCGTGTGAAAAAATAATTTTTTTCACATAGTATTTGGAAGTCAAAAATCGTAAGAATCGCATTTTTTAAAACTTTGGCGATTTTTAACGCAAAAATTACGTATCCTAGAGAAAAATTTTATAGAATATTTTTTCTTTGTTTTGATCCAAAAAACCTGAAAAAAATTTTTATTTAGCAAAAACGCGATTTTTTCCTAATTATTGTTAAAATTTGTTAATAACAAATTATCTGACAACTTTTGACACTCCTAACCTCGATATTCGTATTTAGCGGGCCACAATACATGGGAATCATTTGAAAAAGTGAGCCGGTCTCAAAATCCTACAAAATCGGCCTCTGCCCCCGGACTAAAATTCTCTACTCTTACTTGCAGTATTACTTTACTTCATAATTATACTATTTTTAAACGGAATTTAAATACATTTTAAGGACTCCTGCACCGAAGTAAAAAAAGGGAACCAATTTTTTTTGTGGCAAAATTTATAACTTTTGATGGTGAAGAGCCAGGACTCAAGTTGTACGGAAAATATGGGACATCTTATATCACGAGCTTTATTTATTTATATATATTTGCAATAAGAAATTGATTACTTTTATTAGCTTTTTTTTCAATTCTAATTCAAATAAAACAAAAAACAATAAATATATAAATATATTTTAATCATGTCTAGTATCAAGTTTTTGACATTAAATTCTTATATAAAATCTTAAAAATTAAAATTCTAAATCTTGCATAGAACCAATCATAAATCGAATGAAGTGCTGGTTCTTTTGGACTCTCTTTTTAATTACATAATCATGGTTACATTCATCATTTATTGTCAAATTTAAAAAAGGTTAACTGCTCAAACATTCAAACTTCAGGCAACCGCAGTCTCTGTACACAAATTCATCTAGTATATAACAACCGCAAACATTTTGTTATTAATAAGAAAATATTTATCTTATTATTTTGGTCAAAAAACGTTACAAAAACTTATTCATGACTAAACTAATATTTTACTTAAAAATCTGCACTTATATTTATACTCGATATTTACAAAACTCAACTTTAAAAATTCGAGATTTGAATTTTATTGTCTCAGCCAATCACGTCACGAATAAAATGCTGACATTCTTTTTGGGTTTTCTCTTTTATAAGGGGATTATTTTCCCGAGCTGAATTTCAACCAATACATAGGAGCGCCGCATTTCACATTTGGCGGAGGGGTGTGGGTAAAATTATTTCGATAATTTTTCGATTATTTCCAATTCGAACGTTTCGAGTCGCATAGCAACTCGAATTGTTAGACTTACTCGATTGGGTTGGATCCGAGTCACTGCGGTGTATACCTACATATAAGTATTCATAGGTATATTCATAGTAAACTAATAGTAATAGAACCATAACCGCAAAAATGTAAAATACAGCATTTCTATGGGTTAAAATTCAGTTGGGAAAATAATCCAGCCGAATACTCCTCATGCTTCAAAATTTTAGATAATTTTCCTCCAGTTTTTTTGCACAGCAACTCGCGGGGCAAGTTTGACAAAAAATCACTCGCGCCTCGTGCTCGTGATTTTTAACCTGCCAAACTTGCCTCCCTCGTTGCTGTGCAACAAAACACAGTCGGAAAATTATGTACAATTTTGAAGCACTAGGGGTATTACGACTGAAAATTTAAAAATTTTGTTTTCTCTCTTAACTTTTTAATAAGAACAGAGCTCTGAACAGTTTGATTATTTTAAACAAGTAAATGAAAAGGTATATGCTTAAAAGTCAAAAAGTTGGCCACGTTTGTAAAGTCATGTCCTGTAATTCCGCACAAAAAAAGGTACTTAGAAATGAGATATCATTACAAAAATTTGATAGCTTTCTGATCCCATTGAAAAATAGATGCTGTCAAATTTTTGTAATGATATCTCATTTTTAAGTACCTTTTTTCCGTGCGGAATTACAGGACATGACTTTACAAACGTGGCCGACTTTTTGACTTTTGACCATATACATATGTTTTTCAAAAACAAATAAAGGTTTCAATCAGTTCTAAATAAAAATTTAATTGGTAACAAAAATAATAATACATTTTTGCTTTTTAAAATATGTGCATTCACATGTCCTTAGATGTGTTTAATTTTATATTTAAAAATTAGAGGAATAATGACAATTAATTATAACTTATGTAAATCAAATTCATAAAGTAAGTCTTTTTTCTTAATCAGCAACTTCGAAAACCTACGGCTACTGTTCCGGACTGACCGGTCGATTCAATTTATTTTTATTTGCCGAATAAATCTGGTAGGGGAGGGTTGTTAAATAAACTGGAGACAGACAAAGTTTAATAAAAACAGCGATAATTTATTTTTATTTTAACACAGTACTCAATTTTATAAACATCAAAAAATTTGAAATAATCATAAAATTATGAATAGTGAGTTCAAACAAGTTTAATAACAACTATTCCAAAGAGAAAAGTAATGAAAGGTGAAAATATCATATGTTATAAACTGGGAATTTTCCAAAATTAATTTCCGTGTAAAGGAAATCAATTAATTTGAGAATTAACACTCTAGTTAAAACTCCTTACAAATGAGCCAAAATGAGTAGTGAAGAAAGAGCAGCTGGCCCGGCGGGCGGCGGCGTCAGAGACAGCAGCAGCGCCAGCCCCCAAGCTGCGAAGACGGCGGCGCGAGAGCACCAGCAGTGACAGTACCGCATGTAGTTCTGCGTGCTCCAAGAGATGGTGCCACGCAGTCTACAAACTATTGATTTTTTGCTCGACGATGTGTACGGAGTGAGATTATTGTTCGCTCCAAAACAGCTACAGAACAAATTAACTTTTTCAAATTTGACATAAAACAAGTACAACGCACCCTTAGTATCTTGCTTACTTAAGGACGTTCAACTCGAAAAATTAATCATTATGAATAAATTATGAAAATTCAGAGATATTTTGATTAAATAATAAGAAGTCTTCTGGTAAAATCTGGAAAAAATTAGGAGTCTAATAACAAAGATATCAATAATTATTGTTTTGATCCATTAAGACAGTGTCATATGGGAGATCGAACTTTTTCGTGCTTCTTAACAAAGTCTCTCAATAATGGATAATGACACCAAGCACAATTTTTTTGAGGTGTTAAGAGAGCATTTGAGGATTATTTTAAGATGTTTAAGGAGACGATTAGGAGAATATTAATAATAGAAAAAAATAGTCAAAGAAAAAAAAAAAGTACTTTTGGGGTTAGGTTAGATTCGAGCAACCAATCAGCGTGTTTCTATATCGGAAAAATAGTCATACGAGAAGACTTGACATGAGTAGTCAAAGTTGAACGTCCTTAAGGTAAAATTGAAAAATGGATATTAAATTCATAATCAGCGACCTCGGAAACCATCCTACACTTAATTCAATAAAACAATTTTTGAAAATAATTTTTAACCTTAATTAAGTAAACTTTACATTGGTCAAATTCAAAAAGTAAGCTTGGATTTGTAATCAGCAACCTCAAAAACCTACGACTACAAAATTTCAAACAGAATTGATAAATCAAAATAACTTTTTCAAATTTTACCTGAAACAAGTACAATTAAGCCTTAGTATCGTGCTTACATAGAGTCAAATTAGAAAATGGCTGGTAAATTCGTAATCTATGGCATTGAAAACATACCAAATTTCAAACAAATCGAATACATGAAAGTCTCTTTTTTTAAATAAAGAAAGGCGGCTTTACGATGACAACGACGAAAAAAAAAGAGCCAAACTTATTAATATTATAGAGGATATTGTCAAAATAAAATTTTGTACTACTTTATATTTTTAATACGAAATTTTTTTGAAAGTCAAAATATACTTAAGGTAGTTACCGCAAAAATTGAGTTTCTTAAAAAATCTCTAAAACTTCGCACAGAGGTAGATTTTGGTGTCCTCTACCTGCTGATATTTTTCCTATACCCCCAAGCCACTCTTAATTTTGAGATATTGGGCTTAGAAGTTTCAATTTTTGACATGGGATTCCTATGCTGAGCGTAAAAATTCGTAAAAATTTGAAGGTTATTCTTGGATAGCAAACTTAATATTTTTAGAACTGGTTTTCTTGTAGGGCAAGATCTAAGAAATCGTGAGGTACAAAGATAAAAATAGTAAGTGACATTAACTTCTGAGATAATCATTCGAAAAGAATGAAAAGTGCGTGATTTCAGCATGATTTAGAGCAGCGCTGGCCACGGCAGTGCGAGGCATTGTAGTGGGTGCAACGAGCATCTATAACTATATTTTAGGTTAGCTATATACATAAGTTGTAACTACCTTAATGAGCAAAATATTGTAGCTTGAACCTACTTTTTCTACCTGAGTTAGAGTTGAGCAACAGGCTTTAATTTGAAAATTAGTAGCATGACTCGAATAATTGTTTATCATAGTATTCGTAAAGTTATTTTTTACGTATCACCGTCGACTCGCATTATCAGTTCACATGATCAGTTCACACATGCGCATTAGTGCTTTTTCACACGACACCAGCGTTGGTTTCGATATTAGAATCATGGGCACGGTTTGCCAAGTTCAGAGCGCACATTTCTCCAGAGATATAGAATGTCGACTGCTGTTCTAAAAAAAAATTTATTTTGATATTTTCAGAGTTTTTTGTTGTATTTTGGCGTGATATAGTCGTTTGTAAAGAAATAAAAAATTTTAAATTTATCGTTGCTCGGTTAAAAAAGATTAACCTCTAAATAAAAATTATATTAATGTCAATGATGAAAGTTTTTTTTTTTTTTCATCGCGAGTTTTTTTCAGAAATGAATAAATAAATAAATAAATAATCCCCCAAGCTGCTACAACCCCATAACACCGAGCTCGCGAGGCTTTTTTTTAAATAAATAAATAAATGATCCCCCAAGCTGCTACAACCCCATAACGCCGAGCTCGCGAGGCTTTTTTTTAAATAAATGAATAAATGATCCCCCGAGCTGCTACAACCCCATAACACCGAGCTCGCGAGTTTTTTTCAGAAATGAATAAATAAATAAATAATCCCCCAAGCTGCTACAACCCCATAACACCGAGCTCGCAAGGCTTTTTTTATAAATAAATAAATAAATGATCCCCCGAGCTTCTACAACCCCATAGAGCCGAGCTCGCGAGGCTTTTTTTTAAATAAATAAATAAATGATCCCCCAAGCTGCTACAACCCCATAGAGCCGAGCTCGCGAGTTTTTTTCAGAAATGAATAAATAAATAAATAATCCCCCAAGCTGCTACAACCCCATAACGCCGAGCTCGCGAGGCTTTTTTTAAAATAAATAAATAAATGATCTCCCAAGCTGCTACAACCCCATAACGCCGAGCTCGCAAGGCTTTTTTTATAAATAAATAAAGAAATGATCCCCCGAGCTTCTACAAGCCCATAGAGCCGAGCTCACGAGTTTTTTTCAGAAATGAATAAATAAATAAATAATCCCCCAAGCTGCTACAACCCCATAACGCCGAGCTCGCGAGGCTTTTTTTTAAATAAATAAATAAATGATCCCACAAGCTTCTACAACCCCATAACGCCGAGCTCGCGAGGCTTTTTTTAAAATAAATAAATAAATGATCTCCCAAGCTGCTACAACCCCATAACGCCGAGCTCACGAGTTTTTTTCATGAATAAATAAATGAATAAATAATCCCCCAAGCTGCTACAACCCCATAACGCCGAGCTCGCGAAGCTTTTTTTTAAATAAATGAATAAATGATCCCCCGAGCTTCTACAACCCCATAACGCCGAGCTCGCGAGTTTTTTTCAGAAATGAATAAATAAATACATGAATAATCCCCCAAGCTGCTACAACCCCATAACACCGAGCTCGCGAGGCTTTTTTTAAAATAAATAAATAAATGATCCCCCAAGCTGCTACAACCCCATAACGCCGAGCTCGCGAGTTTTTTTTATAAATAAATAAATAAATGATCCCCCAAGCTGCTGCAACCCCATAACGCCGAGCTCGCGAGGATTTTTTATAAATAAATAAATAAATAATCCCCCAAGCTGCTACAACCAAATAACGCCGAGCTCGCGAGTTTTTTTCAGAAATGAATAAATAAATAAATAATCCCCCAAGCTGCTACAACCCCATAACACCGAGCTCGCAAGGCTTTTTTTATAAATAAATAAATAAATGATCCCCCGAGCTTCTACAACCCCATAACGCCGAGCTCGCGAGTTTTTTTCAGAAATGAATAAATAAATAAATAATCCCCCAAGCTGCTACAACCCCATAACGCCGAGCTCGCGAGGCTTTTTTTAAAATAAATAAATAAATGATCTCCCAAGCTGCTACAACCCCATAACGCCGAGCTCACGAGTTTTTTTCATGAATAAATAAATGAATAAATAATCCCCCAAGCTGCTACAACCCCATAACGCCGAGCTCACGAAGCTTTTTTTTAAATAAATGAATAAATGATCCCCCGAGCTTCTACAACCCCATAACGCCGAGCTAGAGAGTTTTTTTCAGAAATGAATAAATAAATAAATAATCCCCCAAGCTGCTACAACCCCATAACGCCGAGCTCGCGAGGCTTTTTTTAAAATAAATAAATAAATGATCTCCCAAGCTGCTACAACCCCATAACGCCGAGCTCACGAGTTTTTTTCATGAATAAATAAATGAATAAATAATCCCCCAAGCTGCTACAACCCCATAACGCCGAGCTCACGAAGCTTTTTTTTAAATAAATGAATAAATGATCCCCCGAGCTTCTACAACCCCATAACGCCGAGCTAGAGAGTTTTTTTCAGAAATGAATAAATAAATAAATAATCCCCCAAGCTGCTACAACCCCATAACGCCGAGCTCGCGAGGCTTTTTTTAAAATAAATAAATAAATGATCTCCCAAGCTGCTACAACCCCGTAACACCGAGCTCACGAGTTTTTTTCATGAATAAATAAATGAATAAATAATCCCCCAAGCTGCTACAACCCAATAACGCCGAGCTCACGAGTTTTTTTTATAAATAAATAAATAAATAATCCCCCAAGCAGCTACGACCCCATAACGCCGAGCTCGCGAAGCTTTTTTTTAAATAAATGAATAAATGATCCCCCGAGCTTCTACAACCCCATAACGCCGAGCTCGCGAGTTTTTTTCAGAAATGAATAAATAAATAAATAATCCCCCAAGCTGCTACAACCCCATAACGCCGAGCTCGCGAGGCTTTTTTTAAAATAAATAAATAAATGATCTCCCAAGCTGCTACAACCCCATAACGCCGAGCTCACGAGTTTTTTTCATGAATAAATAAATGAATAAATAATCCCCCAAGCTGCTACAACCCCATAACGCCGAGCTCACGAAGCTTTTTTTTAAATAAATGAATAAATGATCCCCCGAGCTTCTACAACCCCATAACGCCGAGCTAGAGAGTTTTTTTCAGAAATGAATAAATAAATAAATGATCCCCCGAGCTTCTACAACCCCATAACGCCGAGCTCGCGAGTTTTTTTCAGAAATGAATAAATAAATAAATAATCCCCCAAGCTGCTACAACCCCATAACGCCGAGCTCGCGAGGCTTTTTTTAAAATAAATAAATAAATGATCTCCCAAGCTGCTACAACCCCATAACGCCGAGCTCACGAGTTTTTTTCATGAATAAATAAATGAATAAATAATCCCCCAAGCTGCTACAACCCCATAACGCCGAGCTCACGAAGCTTTTTTTTAAATAAATGAATAAATGATCCCCCGAGCTTCTACAACCCCATAACGCCGAGCTAGAGAGTTTTTTTCAGAAATGAATAAATAAATAAATAATCCCCCAAGCTGCTACAACCCCATAACGCCGAGCTCGCGAGGCTTTTTTTAAAATAAATAAATAAATGATCTCCCAAGCTGCTACAACCCCGTAACACCGAGCTCACGAGTTTTTTTCATGAATAAATAAATGAATAAATAATCCCCCAAGCTGCTACAACCCAATAACGCCGAGCTCACGAGTTTTTTTTATAAATAAATAAATAAATAATCCCCCAAGCAGCTACGACCCCATAACGCCGAGCTCGCGAAGCTTTTTTTTAAATAAATGAATAAATGATCCCCCGAGCTTCTACAACCCCATAACGCCGAGCTCGCGAGTTTTTTTCAGAAATGAATAAATAAATACATGAATAATCCCCCAAGCTGCTACAACCCCATAACACCGAGCTCGCGAGGCTTTTTTTAAAATAAATAAATAAATGATCCCCCAAGCTGCTACAACCCCATAACGCCGAGCTCGCGAGTTTTTTTTATAAATAAATAAATAAATGATCCCCCAAGCTGCTGCAACCCCATAACACCGAGCTCGCAAGGCTTTTTTTATAAATAAATAAATAAATGATCCCCCGAGCTTCTACAACCCCATAACGCCGAGCTCGCGAGTTTTTTTCAGAAATGAATAAATAAATAAATAATCCCCCAAGCTGCTACAACCCCATAACGCCGAGCTCGCGAGGCTTTTTTTAAAATAATTAAATAAATGATCCCCCGAGCTTCTACAACCCCATAACGCCGAGCTCGCGAGTTTTTTTCAGAAATGAATAAATAAATAAATAATCCCCCAAGCTGCTACAACCCCATAACGCCGAGCTCGCGAGGCTTTTTTTAAAATAATTAAATAAATGATCCCCCAAGCTGCTACAACCCCATAACGCCGAGCTCGCGAGGCTTTTTTTTAAATAAATAAATAAATGATCCCCCAAGCTGCTACAACCCCATAACACCGAGCTAGAGAGTTTTTTTCAGAAATGAATAAATAAATAAATAATCCCCCAAGCTGCTACAACCCCATAACGCCGAGCTCGCGAGGCTTTTTTTAAAATAAATAAATAAATGATCTCCCAAGCTGCTACAACCCCGTAACACCGAGCTCACGAGTTTTTTTCATGAATAAATAAATGAATAAATAATCCCCCAAGCTGCTACAACCCAATAACGCCGAGCTCACGAGTTTTTTTTATAAATAAATAAATAAATAATCCCCCAAGCAGCTACGACCCCATAACGCCAGGCTCGCCGGTCGCGAGTTTTTTTTATAAATAAATAAATAAATAAATATTATTAAAAAAAACTCGCGAGCTCGGCATTATAGGGTCGTAGCAGCTTGGGGGGTCCTTTATTTATTTATTTAAAAAAAAGCCTCGCGAGCTCGGCGTTATGGGGTTGTAGCAGCTTGGGGGATTATTTATTTATTTATTCATTTCTGAAAAAAACTCGCGAGCTCGGCGTTATGGGGTTGTAGAAGCTCGGGGGATCATTTATTTATTTATTTATAAAAAAAGCCTTGCTAGCTCGGTGTTATGGGGTTGTAGCAGCTTGGGGGATTATTTATTTATTTATTCATTTCTTAAAAAAACTCGCGAGCTCGGTGTTATGGGGTTGTAGCAGCTTGGGGGATCATTTATTTATTTATTTAAAAAAAAGCCTCGCGAGCTCGGTGTTATGGGGTTGTAGTAGCTTGGGGGATCATTTATTTATTTATTTTAAAAAAAGCCTTGCGAGCTCGGTGTAATGGGGTTGTAGCAGCTTGGGGGGTTATTCATTTATTTATTTATTCATTTCTGAAAAAAACTCGCGAGCTCGGCGTTATGGGGTTGTAGAAGCTCGGGGGATTATTTATTTATTTATTCATATCAAAAAAAAAAACTCGCGAGCTCGGCGTTATGGGGTTGTAGAAGCTCGAGGGATCATTTATTTATTTATTTATAAAAAAAGCCTCCTGAGCTCGGCGTTATGGGGTTGTAGCAGCTTGGGGGATTATTTATTTATTTATTCATTTCTGAAAAAAACTCGCGAGCTTGGCGTTATGGGGTTGTAGCACCTTGGGAGATCATTTATTCATTTATTTTAAAAAAAGGCTCGCGAGCTCGGCATTATGGGGTTGTAGAAGCTTGGGGGATCATTTATTTATTTATTTTAAAAAAAGGCTCGCGAGCTCGGCGTTATGGGGTTGTAGAAGCTTGGGGGATCATTTATTTATTTATTTTAAAAAAAGCCTCGCGAGCTCGGCGTTATGGGGTTGTAGAAGCTTGGGGGATCATTTATTGATTTATTTAAAAAAAAGCCTCCTGAGCTCGGCGTTATGGGGTTGTAGCAGCTTGGGAGATCATTTATTTATTTATTTTAAAAAAAGGCTCGCGAGCTCGGCGTTATGGGGTTGTAGAAGCTTGGGGGATCATTTATTTATTTATTTTAAAAAAAGCCTCGCTAGCTCGGCGTTATGGGGTTGTAGCAGCTTGGGGGATTATTTATTTATTTATTCATTTCTGAAAAAAACTCTCTAGCTCGGTGTTATGGGGTTGTAGCAGCTTGGGAGATCATTTATTTATTTATTTAAAAAAAAGCCTCGCGAGCTCGGTGTTATGGGGTTGTAGCAGCTTGGGGGATTATTCATTTATTTATTTATTCATTTCTGAAAAAAACTCGCGATGAAAAAAAAAAAAACTTTCATCATTGACATCAATATAATTTTTATTTAGAGGTTAATCTATTTTTTTTAACCGAGCAACGATAAATTTAAAATTTTTTATTTCTTTACAAACGACTATATCACGCCAAAATACAACAAAAAACTCTGAAAATATCAAAATAAATTTTTTTTTAGAACAGCAGTCGATATTCTATATCTCTGGAGAAATGTGCGCTCTGAACTTGGCAAACCGTGCCCATGATTCTAATATCGAAACCAACGCTGCACGACACTTTTACCGCGAATATTTAAATCTCATTTCTTATTTATATCTCAAATATATTTTTTATTCGAAAATATTATGTCGGAATATTCACATATTTCACATATTCAGCTTATGTGCCTTGGCCTCGTATGGTCAGCCCATACACAGTTGTATACGGGGGGAAACGTGGCCAGAGCTTGGGAGCCCGTCTGCACTGCGCAGTCCCGATCATTCGGATTTTAGGGTAATGTTATGATAACCTTATACAAAAATACTAATAAAGAAACACTAATAAATGCAAGTGATATGCATAAATACGTTAAGAAAATGTATTGGACACTATGAGTCAAGAAAAAAGTCCGTCTCTCTCGTGTAAAACGTCTAACCTAAGCTGCTACTTGGCACATGTCTTTGTTTACATTTTTTTCTGGGGAAAATTAACATTAAAAAAATGTACTTTCCAGTTTTGAAGAAACATATTTCAGCTATAACATGTTCTCCTCTTTTGGCTGAAACTTTTCCTCCCATTACTTACTATTCTTCAGTCGTAATCGAGCACTCGACCGAGTGGGACTTGTTTGTGAACATAGCCTTGTCTGCTTGTGCCTTTGAGTATACTCTCAGCACATGTCATTTGTAGGTGCGTGTGTGTGCATGTGAGATGGTAATTATTTTGTCGCATAAGCGCTAATAGTGCATCTGATTTAGCCGCAACAATGGAGTCCGTACTCCATAAAAATGCAGAAACCAGTGAAGTTACTTCGGACACCTTTCCCTCAATCGTTCAATCTACTGGTGTAGCTGATGCTTTAGCTCAGCCTCGTCAGCCTCCTCGTAACAACACGTTACTGTACTCCAAAGTCATGCAATTGGATAAGCATCCCTCGAGAGAACAAGCTGTAGTTTTAAACGCACTGGAAAAAACGTCTATTCGTGAATACGCTATTGCGATTGGAAGTATAATTGGAAAATCATAGGATAATTCAAAACTCATAGAAATAAGCATATTTTGGTACACTTTTACGGTTAGTTAAGCACTTTTTTGAGAGGCCTGTGGGGGGCGGGCGGGGGGCGTGAGAGAGGAAAAACAACTATATAATATAGTAAGATATCATGGAAATTATTAAATAATTGTCTTCATTCGATAGACTGAATAATAACTAATCCGTATTGTTTTACAAATATTTTGGAAGTTCAAAAATATTCATGGAAAATAATTGTACAAAAAGCCCCCCCCCCGCTCTCAACCAAAAAGTGTGATTGCGGACAACGAAGTTTATATTTCTTAATTTTTTATTACTTGAGTTTGTTAATTAATTTAGATCAATCTATGTTTTAAAAATAAATGTTAAGTTTTGAATTTATAAATTCAAGCACTTGAACTTTTCAGACTATCGAAGATTATTAGTAAGTTTTAATATTCAAGATACGAAATGAGAGCTTTTTAAGTACACTAAGCACTTTATTTAAAGCCACTTTATAAGGATGTACCAACCATATATATTAGTAGAGATGACAACGATTCTTGATTATAAAAAAAAATTAATTTCCGGTAATTTTGTTTATGTTTTAAAATTTTAATAATTTGAAAATTGTCTGAAAGTGTAATTATCAAAAATTAATTAGAAAAATCTGAAAATTTATTTAAAATTAAGAGCTTTGAAGGAAAAATGATTCAGCAAAGTCGTTATCTTCCATATTGTCTAAAACATGTGACTTGTGGATCGAAGAATCAGAAGAATATCATTACACTGGAATAACTATGGTGAAGCTTCACTTCAAAGTTACTACACATTAAAAGGGCGTAAGTATTCAGCTATAAAATGTAATGACTTTTTATGCTCGTGTAGAGAGTCAGATACACACATTTTCAATCTCATGTCTAAATAATTTTATTAAATTTTCTGAGATTATGTCTGGTCCACCTGCACCCTCTTTGACATAGATTTTCAGTGAATGGTCAGAATATTATTTTGGATCAGTCGTTTAATTTTCGAAAAACTTGATTAGAAGAGTTGAAAATTATTTTCAGGTGATCCCTTTACCATGGTTGCCCGGATCTATGAGTAATTTTCTAATTCATAATTTTGATCCCCAGGTCACAAGACTTCCACAATTATGTTCAATATTTAAAGTTTCAAACAATCATATTAATGTTAACCCGAGGGAGTCCAAAATTAATTATCCCTTAGCAAACCCAAGTTCAGTCCAAGCCGGGAGTTTGGTAAGAGTTAGTTCATTTTTGCAGTCTCTTACATGTGAAAAGCGAGAAGTTTTACTTTCCCTGCCAAGTACACAAAAATACATCACGCATATGGGGGTGTGCAAAAATGAGTTGACCCTTACCGAACCTTCTTTTCGGGCGTTATTTTGGTTTACTAGGTGCTAATTCATTTTGGACTCCCTCGGGTGTGTAAAATACTAATTATTATTATGATTATTATGCAGAAAGTAAAAATATTTTTTAAATATTAATGTATACAATAAAATACACCAGTGCACTTTAAGACAAAATTAAAATTAAATAAAAAACAATATTAAGTGTACAATGTTTATAATTTTTAAGTAACTTATCTGTGATGACTACAGTCATATATATGTCTGTTTATATCTATATTTATTTACCTGTGAGAATCTATTTTATATTCAACATTATTTGTAATTTTTTTAGATTGTTATTAATAATACATCTTTTTGTATGTTTGTAGCTTTGAGAAGGTTGTCCTGTTAATGACAACGAAACGTCAGTATATGTAATTTTTAAATAAATTTATACTTTGTTCGTTAAGACCAAACACTTGGATCATTTAATTAAGATTACCTACCATTCGCCCGAATCCAACTCCCCGAACGTCCAATCGCCCGAATGCCCAATCCTCTATATTCATGGTTATGGGAACAGTGCCGCAAAATAACGAAAAAGGAGAGGAAGAAATCGTGGCTCTGCCGTTTGTATATGCGCTGTTATCTTCGAAAGAAACGTACCAGTACGAAATTGTCCTCAGAGCAATAACCTCGGCGGCAGCGAGCTATAGAATCAGAGCCTGTGATCCAGAAATAAAGATGAGTGATTTTGAACTGGGTATTATAAATGCTTGTTTATCTGTGTTCCCTCATTCTGCTTTAACAGGTTGTTTTTTTCATCTTTGGCAGAGCCTCTACCGCCATGTTCAACGGGAAGGTCTCGCAGCTGCCTACAATGACCCGGTGGACAGAACTATCAAGAAATACGTTCACATGTTAGTGGCATTATCATTCGTACCGATACCTAACGTGGAGTGCTATTTTGCTGCGTTAAAAGCGGAGATGCCAGCAGCATTGAGTGATGTAGTCAGTTATTTTGAAGTGACTTATGTTAAAGGTAGGTAGATTTATTAATAAAAATTTTCATTCATCTTAATGAAAGTGTTGTTTTGTTGTCGCAGGAAAACTGAAGGTTGGAAAGCGCCGAGCCCTCGCCCCAAGGTATCTAATCCACTTTTGGGACCAATACGACGCTGCAAGAACTGGTGAAGCCAAAACGAACAACGTGTCAGAAGGGTGGCACAACCGCTTTCACTTGTTAATGGGAAAGAATCATCCAGACATATACGCCTTTATAAAAAAAATAAAAAAAGAACAAGGTGACACGGAGATTGCGGTTGTGGAACTGTCCTTGGGGAGAAAAATCAAGGCAGCACCCAAAAAGAAGTGGATCGAAACTCAAAAGAAACTGCAGCGAATTGTGTTAAATTACGAGTCATATGAAATGCTGAAGTACTTGGAGGTGATTGGCGATACGATGTCGATATAACAATAATAAACTTTTTAAATTTTTATAATTGCAGTGTTTTCTTTAGTATGATTCGGGAAATTTCGGGGGATGACATTCGGGCGATTGGGCATTCGGGCGATTGGACGTTCAGGCGTTTGGGCATTCAGGGGATTGGGCATTCGGGCGATTGGACGTTCGGGGAGTTGGATTCGGGCGAATGGTCGGTAACCACTCGAGGACGTAATAATTCCCAACTCCACGAACAGCACCACTATTAACAGTCACGATGCTGATCTTGATAAACAATTACAATCGCGAACAAATCAATCGGCAAATTAATCTCACGCACGCGTGTGTTTTCTCTCGTGGTCAAGACTCGAGCGGCGCAACTCGGTCGGTGGCGCTGTTGCCTCATTACCGACCATGCGTCTACGCGTTTCTAACAGTCGCGTGCAAATAAAATTTGAATTTAACCCATCTGCCCACGCGCCCGTTACAAAATAAATAATCCCCCCAAGCTCTCAACCCACAAAACCCTGGGCGTACGACTTGAATTTATAAATATATTATAATAAATAAGTAAAAATTCCCCAAGGTCTAAACCTACAACCCTGGGCGTCCAAGTTAAATTTTTAAATATTATTATTACAAATAAATAAATAATCTCTAAGCTGTAAACCCATGAATCCCTGGGCGTCTGAGTTGAAATTTTAAATAAATTACTATGAATAAATGAATAATCTCCCAAGCTTTAAAACTCCAAAACACTGGGCGTCCAAGTTAAATTTTTAAATATCATTATTACAAATAAATAAATAATCCCCCAAGCTGTCAACCCACAAAACCCTGGGCGTAAGTGATTGATTTTCTGATAAATAAATAAAAATAAATAAATGATCCCCTAAGCTCTAAGCCCATGAAATTCTGGGCGTCCGAGTTAAATTTTTAAATATATCTATCATAAATAAATAAATAATCCCCCAAGCTGTCAACCAACAAAACCCTGGGCATCCAAGTTGAGTTTAAAAATAAATTATAATGAATAAGTAAATAATCCCCCAAGTTCTAAACCTACAATACCCTGGGCGTCCAAGTTAAATTTTTAAATATTATGATTATACATAAATAAATAATCTCCCTGTCATGTATCGATCTCCATAAAAATCCCACATTCCCAAGTTGCAACAGACTTACTTATAATCCGCCTAAAAGGAGTTAGGGAAGGGGCCGCGCAAACTGCAATTAAGCACTTTGCTAGCTGACGCGTCCGCTCTGCTTGAACAGGTGGGGCGAAGTAGCTTCCTTCCGCTACTTAGCCGTGCTCCCAAACTACTCTCGCCCCTGACATTCGAGTGGTTTGATCGCGAGTAGCCAAGCGATTTAAGCCACGTGAAGCATACATGGACAAGTAGAGCCGGATCCGGCAAGGATCCGTTAGTGCAAGATCGCCATCGCAGTAGGTTAAGGTCCCGGAAGGCCCAGAGAACCTTCCGAGAACATCGAACAGCCCGGACAACTCCAGTAGTTTATAAGTTTTCTTATTGTAATCTTTAACTCAGTCGGAGGACATTAAACTCATCATTAAATTTTAAACTTTCACTCCTTCTAATAAACAATACTTCTAAATCTTTCTATTATCTTTTGCTCTACTTTATTTTATTCACCCATTAAGAGTCAGATAACAAGTAGACAGGGCAACTACGTAAGTAGTTGTTCTAAAAAGACGAGGATCTCACCCCTTTTAAAAATAACTACGTCAAGGATTATAAATCCATGACATAAATGGCATCCCTTGTGGGGATCTTAATCCTTGTTGCCTGACTATCTTAATTGGTTCTCTCTTAATAATTAAAATTAAAAACCTTGTTAAAATTGTTAATATATTTCTTAAAAACAAAAATTAATTACTAATTTTTCCTTTCGAAATTTATAATACTAAAACTCAATATAAAAAAAAAAGAAAGGAAAAATCTTTTATTATCTGATACTTGTCAATTTTGACGAATGGTTGAAAGAAAAATTCTCTTTCAAGACAAATTGTGACACTTTTTTTTGCCGACCTCGACATTTTTGTCTAATTTAACAACGCATTTACACACACAAACGCTTTCAGAATCTGACCCGCTCGTCGCGCTGAATTTGACCCGCTTAGAGTGCATACATTTCACGTTTTAATACCTGGAGTTTCGCGAATAATCGCCACGTTAGATTCGTTTTTTTTGTATAAAATTTATAAGCCTTCAATATGGCTAATCTAGCGAACCTTAGTTTGGACAAGATTGAAGCCCTTGCAGACAAAGACCAGAAGAAGGCGGCTGAATCACATCACGCCCGCCGGATGGCCGAAAATATGTCTACAATGGCAGCTACGTTACACGAGTCACGAACCGCGTTCGCGAATGTTCAAGCATCAGCACTGATGCAAAGCGCTCTTGCTGCAATCCCTTTTTACACTGGCTCCGCACCTCTGCGCCCATGGCTCCAGGACGTGGAAAGCTACGACCAACGAATTACAGACGCAACCCTGAAAGAACTTTTCCTTCAAGGAGTTATTTCTCGCTTGATCAGCAAGGCTAAAACAAGTCTTGACGGAAAAGTTTTTGACACTTTAGACCAGCTCCGGAAACATCTTCAGGACCGTTTTTCTCAAAAACGATCCCTATCTTATTACCTTAACCTTATTTCAGACTCTTATATGACACAGAACAAATCTGTTTTAAATTTTCACGATAGACTCTAAGCTATAGTCCACGCTGCCTTGAAACTAAAAAACGAGGGAGTAGATGACGAGGACATGAAGAGACATAATAAGGCCTTTTTCGAAGACCTTGCTACCGAATATTTCATTCGCGAATTACCTTCTGTTATCCGTAATCAGATATCTAACCATAACCCTGTTAATTTTTCCGAAGCCTTAAGCGCAGCTCTGAACGCAGAGGAATGGGTTAACATCGGAGCACCTAACCGTGCCGACGTAGAGTATTCCTCCAGCCAAAAACTGCCTCCACGATCGCGATCTCTTAGCTCTTACCTGGGACACCCGAAAGAGAATCATCTCACGACCGCCATAACGTTAAATTCTCTGATTTTAACGACCCCCGAAATTTCGATAGAAACGTCTCATATTCTTATGAACCTAACGATATAAAAATGCCTAGAACAATGGCCTACACAGCAGAAGGTAAACTGGATGCTCACCCTTCTCTGCGTTACGAAAAACCTTCGAGTATCTTGAAAAACCCAGAAAGACAGAGCCGATCCGATCAATCCGGACCATCAAATCGTTACTCCCGCGCTAGGTCTGAGAGCCCTAGAGGTCATTACCCTAATAGGTTGACAAAGCCCTTTTCCCATCCCTACCCTTATCCAAATTTTCACCCTTATATGCCCTATTATCCTCCTATGCCCTACTATTACCCCCCAGCGCCTATGCCCCCTTTTCACTCTCCCTATCCTAATTCCGCAACACCAGCTTACTTCCCTAACAATTATTACGAAAAGCAGCCTGGTAGACCCGGATCCCCAGGTCCTTACATCCCTACTCCACAAGCCCCGACTCCAACGAATATTCCCACAAATATCTCCCCTAGCGAAAATTTAAACTGGAGATAAGCTCGTCCGGACGGCACGCCTGCGAGCTTCCCCTGCTCCTCAGAGAAAGAAAGAAAATTTCGTACGGCTCACCTAAGATCAAAATTATTAATGACATATTTAAAGCTGGAAAGGGGCGCGTTTTCATTGACACCGGCGCAGACGTGAGTGTAAATAAAATTCAATCTCTAAATCCCACTTATAAAATCAATAAAAATCGTACTCTTCAACTGACTGGGATCGGAGCAGAACCTATCTACACACTTGGTACTGTTATTTTCAAAGAAAGGGATGGTAGGAAACACCATTTGCACGTCCTCCCTGAAAGTTCTTCGCTCAAAGAAGATGCCATTCTCAGCTCTCGTTATCTCCAAATTGAAAAGGGCCAAATCGACTTGGCCAATAATCAATTAATCACTAAAAATGGCACTCAAAACATTTGCTTCTTCAGCGCTACAGACAACAGCGATTCCGAATCTTCCGAGTCCCCTACAGAATCTCCTGACACTTCCCCTACACACAATCTCTGAACACCTCAAAGTCGAAACACCATTCCCGACATTCAACTTACGTCCAGAAAAATACCTTCGACTATTTTCCATTCTAAAGCTCATCGAAAACAAGGTAAAGCTCTGTCCACAAGATACACGTTGCTAGCACGTTGTAAAGTTTCGATAGAAATTCCTGTGTCGGAAAGCTCTCCAAGAGGGGAGGCGTATCTTCCCCGAATACAAACCCCTACCGGAATATTTATCGGTGAGTCAGCCGTTACCCATGAAAAAGGTTCATGTTACGTGTTAGTGATTAACACGAAAAACGAACCTCAAGAAGTCGAAATACCGGTGCAAGATCTGTATCCCTTTGAACTCGATAGTTCCGACGACTTCTTCGATTCTGAGGCCGAAGGAACGCCTTGTCCTCCTGAACAAAGAGTACTTCGAATATTGACCTTCTGAAAAGAAAACATCACGACGAAGCAGCCTTTGCTCAATTGAAGAGAGTGGTTGAACGCTTTCCATATCTCTTCATCTTACCTGGCGACGACCCTCCTCGCACACATCTAGTACAACATATCATTCTGTTAACCAGTGACAAACCGATATATACACGTCAATATCGTTATCCTCCAAAATTGCACGAAGAAATTAGAAGGCAAGTAGACGACTTGCTGAAGAAAGGAATCATCCAACCCTCCTCCAGCCCTTGGAACTCACCTTTATGGATAGTTCCAAAACGGCCTGGCCCTGACGGTAAAAATCAACATCGTCTTGTTATTGATTACAGAAAGCTTAACGAATTATAGATTCCGGATGCCTATCCACTCCCAAACGTTCAAGAAATACTGGAGTCCCTAGACAAGTCCAAATACTTTTCGGTTTTTGATCTTGTTAACGGATTCCACCAAATACCTATGCACCCGGATGACAGAGCTAAAACCGCCTTCTCAATGCCTTACGGGCATTTTGAATTCACAGCCATGCTTTTTGGACTTTGCTGTGCTCCCCCGACATTCCAAAGATTGATGGACCCCATCATGACCGGATTACAAGAAATTGAATTGTTCATTTACCTAGATGACTTAATCATTTTCTCCAACTCTCTTGAAGATCACGAGTGAAAGGTTAATGAAGCTTTTCAATGATTGTTTAATGCCGGATTGAGATTGAAAATCAAAAAATGCGAATTTCTAACCCCTGAAGTAAAATACCTGGGCCACCATATCGACCAATTTGGATTCAAAACTGACCGGGGAAAAATCAAAGATATTCAAGATTTTCCCGTCTTAAAGAGTACTTCGGACATCCGTTCTTTTCTCTGAAATTGCAAAACCTCTAAACGACCTTCTCAAGAAAAATTGTAAATTCCGCTGGGAAGAGAACCAAAAAGCCAGTTTTAAAAAACTAAAGACAGCTCTATGCACGGAACCAGTTCTAATTTGCCCAGACTTCTCTAAACCTTTCATCCTAACAACCGATGCTAGTGCACATGCAGTTGGGGCAGTTTTGAGTCAAGGCGAACCAAATCATGATCAACCTATTGCATATATGTCAAAAACGCTCAATAAACATCAAAAAAACTACTCTGCCGCTGAGCGAGAGTGTTTAGCTGTAGTCCTAGGCATCATGCACTTCAGACACTATCTTTACGGTCGCACTTTCTATGTACACGCCGACCATAAACCTTTACAATGGATTGATTCAATCAAAGATCCAATGGCAAAATTAAACCGCTGGAGAGCCCGACTGCGTGGCTACAGATATATATTCCATTACAAGCCTGGAAGGCTTAACACTAACGCCGATTGGCTTTCAAGAAATCCGATAGACCAGAAAGAGGTAGAAAACGAAAAGTCGGCAAAGATAGCCTCTCAATCTTTGAAGAAAATCAAAACAAAAACCATACTCCCTATTCAGAAACCAAAACCTACAAAAACATCCCTTGCTCGACAAGGCCACAACAAAAGCATAGAAGAAGACTTCTTAGACACCCCGCAAGCCGGCCCTTCGCGAAGAGGTAGACCAAAAGGGTCCAAAAATAAAACTCAAGTATCGCCGAACGCATCGGGTCAGGGAAATCTTCCAAGTAATACCATCGCCTCTCGTCTAAGACTCAGACGAGATCAACAGGTAAAGCTGAAAAATACTACACCCGCCAATCAAGCAAACGCCGAAAGCTCTACCTCAGAGATAGAAACTTCAGACGAAACCGAAAGCGCCTCCGACGCACCTGTACCCTTGCAAAACCGTTCTTTAATACCTAGTTTGGTAGAACCACTCAACACAACAACCACATCTCCTGCCTCCGATTCTGAAGTCAGCAACCAAGAACAAGATGAGATTTCTGGCATAAGCGAGTTTGATGAAACCATGGTACCATCAGATAGTTTTGAAGATGTAGTCACCCATTTCCCAAAACCCGCATCAAGAAAGGCATTCTTTGATTCTCCATCAAAAATAGTAAAACTTCCAGCAAATGATGATGACTCCTTATCTTCTGATGAAGAAGAACTCTACGAGACTACCCCTGAAAAATCAAACTTGGAACTCCAAGCTCAGCTCAAACCGTCCAACTTTAACTCTAAGGAGAAAGAAGAGTTTATCGAAGGATTTAATTCTTTGTGGTGGGACTCTGGAAAATGGGAAAAACTCCTCGAAAATTTCGACCTAGGAGCTAAGTATCACGAAGCGGATCACTCTGTAGTCCACAGTGATCCAGGCTATTTGGAAAATGATCTTATTGACGCAGACAATAGACAAAATTTGAATAATACACAATCTTTGTTAGACTTAGATAAATGGCAACTGACCGATGACTCAGAATTCAAAAATCCTCCCTTATCGTCCACTCTCATCACACCTTAAATACCCCCAACAACTTTTGATAACACTTTCAATCTCGAAAACACCAAAATCATGTCTAGCGATGATTCCGACTCTTCAACAAATTCCGCAAAGACTATCACACTAGATTATAAGCTAGCCCCATCGAAAAACTGTCTAAACCCTCAAGAGAAGGTTACTCGCCCTCGAGATATCGCTGAAACGACCCTTCAATCCTCGCAGCTAGAATTTCCTACAAAACAACCTAATTCAAATTTGATGCCTAAAAATTCGAAAACTACTACGGCTAATATTAATAATGATATTTTCACAAGCGTTAAAACCATTCCGCCAATTATACCCCCAATCCTAAATCCTTTTAACACCCCGATCAAACCCCCTACACGACTAACAGTGAGACTCACCCGAGACGCCTTCACGGGACATAAAGATAACATAATACATTTTATCCCTGCGAATTTGAACCTAAACACACCTAACAACCAACTTCTTGCCGAATTAGAGCTAATTTCAAAAAGCGAGCTCAAAGATCTGAACCCTACGGTTGGTAATGTTCTTGTCTCTAAAACCCGAGGCCAAACTATCTTCTCCTTGGTAGTTACAGAAACCGAAAGAAATCCCATTAAGCAAAGTTCTTTGAAAGAATGCTTATACAATCTTTATCATCTACTGCTCAAGAAATAAATATCATCGGTTCGTATGTCACGAAAAGGTGAACTCACAGACGCACTACCACGTGGAACTCTATATCGAGAAGTCCGTGACGCTCTCAAAGACATACCCATGACGCTAACGATCTGTCTAGGTGCCTGCATAACACCCCCACCTGAATCCCGCAACACCATCCTAAAAGAATGCCACGATAGCCAAAAATTAGCCCCGGTTGAGGTATAATATGTAAAATACCGACGTTTAGGAGACACAAAAAACTAGCTCTGTGCAAAATTAGAAAAATTTTGTAAGAAACGCGAAAACTATAGGGAGCCACCTTAAGACTACATTTTTGAATCTTTTCATACCTTAAAAAAAATAATTAATCAAATTTAAAAAAATCACAATTAATTATACTGTTTGGTTACATTAAATGACATATATAACTATCAATAACTATCAATAATCAAAATAAAATATGAAGATTGTAAAATATTAATTTTTAAAATATTAATAAAATCAAAATGAAAAGAATTGAATTAAGAAAAAAAAAAAAAAAATTTGGATAAAGAGAAAAATATATACAAATATTATTTTGAAAAAAAGCATAAAAATAATTATGCTAACCAAATTTTTTTAATTATTATTAAATAATAAAAAACATTTGGAAAAAAAAATTCATTGCTTTTGAAAATCCATATGGAAATCTGTTTCAATTTTCCATACAGAATTCTATATGGATTCCGTTATGGATTTCCGTATGGGGTCCTGCATGGATTTCCATATGGATTTCCATATGTTGCAACGCGATACAAACTTTCTTAAATTGTTTCAAAAATAAACATAATATTTTTATAAAATGTGGTTTTTATTTTACTCAAGTCAACCTGAACATTTCCCTACCCCTAAAATCCAGCTGTAAATCTAGCTGAAAATGCAGCCGTCATATTGGAACCAAAATCTAGCTGAAAACCCAGCTGAATTTCAAAAAAAAAAAAAATTTCGTTAATATTGCTTAAAATTAAGTTATTATTCATTTTTCATTGATTTTAAAAAAATTGAACTTAGTTTTTTTTCAAAATTTTCCAGCTGGATTTGTTCAGCTGAATTTCCAGCTGGAAAATTAAAAAAAAAAAAACTAAGTTCAATTTTTTCAAAATCAATGAAAATGAATAATAATTGATAATAATAACTTGATTTTAAGCAATATTAACCAAAAATTTTTTTTTTTTAAATCCAGGTGGTAATCCAGCTGGAAATCGAGCCGTCATATTGGAATCGAAATTCAGCTGGATAGCCAGCTGTAAGTCCAGCCGGATTTTAGGGGTCGGGTTAAGGTAGGACCGCACAAACTAGAAAGAGATGTGTTAAAAATCTAAAAATTTAGGAAGTCGAAGATAAATATTAAAAATGATGCCACTAAATTTTCAGAACCTGGGGGTTTTTCGTTTTTGAGTAATTGAATATTAACATCGCGTCGATTTAACCCGTAGTCTTATGGGAGAGCACATTTTTTATACAATTTTTACATAATTACATGTGATCAAGTTTTCAGAATATTTGTCAGTTTAACTAGAATGCACAAGAATCACATAGAATTAATTAAATCATCCATTCAGTTCCTCTAAGTATCAATAAAAAACAAAAATATGTGTTTTAGGTTAAAAAAGCTTCTGCTTCTAATGCACTTCTATATCTATATACGCGTGAAGCTAGTCAAATGTTTAACCGAAAATGCATCTTGACTAGAGCCGTAGGTGCGGTCCTACCTTAAATATTCATCATCTCGACGGTCACAGCGAAGAAAAAACTTAGCAGAAAATCTGGAGATTTTAAATGACCAATGAGAGACTGAAATGAATTAGAAAATTGAAAAAATTAAGAAATCTTATTTTTTAAGTAATGATTTATTGAGATTCCTGATTCAAAAAAAACCTTTAATTCATTTTAGCCTCTGATTGGTCATTTCAAATCTCCAGATTTTCTGCTAAGGTTTTTCTTCGCTGGGACCATTGATCCATCAATTTTAATAGATGTTGACTATAAAACATCCCTGTTGAATGTCCACACGTGTGGCACACGTAAAATTATTTTCAAGTAGATTATTATAAAAGGGAATAAAATATGGATATAGTGAATTATTCAATGATTTTATAGCCTCTTATGTCATAAATAATCAAAAAATTGGTTTTTTTTTTTTTTATTTTAAGTGCTTTTCTTTAACTCGCAATGTTTAGTCGTCGTCGTCGCACGTTCAAAACTGCCAAGCTCTAGAACTTGGAGCTTGTAAGACCTGGAGGTCTGAAATTTGGCAGAGAGTCTAGGTTCGGATGACAATACATGAATCCATAGTCACTTATCGACCTGGACCTCCAGGTCACCGATGACGGGGGTACCTGAGGGAGTCATCTCCGAGAGTTTGGGCTAAATTCTTCGGGGATGACTTTGAGGAAAATTCTAGAGTATTTATCGAGGCAATTTGAACCTAAGTACCAAGGTCACCGATGATGGGGGTACCCGGGGTACCTGGGGGTCATCTTCGAGAATTCGGGTCGAATTCTTGGGATATGACTTAGGATAGATTTCGGGGGTGTTTTAGAGGCATATGAGGAAGTTTGAACCTGGAGAGCCAGGTCGACGATGACGAGTGTACTTAGAGAACCTGGACGTCATCTTCGAGAGTTAGGGAAAATTTCTGCGGAAATGACTTTAAGAGGTGGTATAGAGTATTTATCGAGGCAACTTAAACCTAGGTACCCAGGTCGCCGATGACGGTTGTACCTGAGGAACCTGGAGGTCATCTTCGAAAGTTTGGGCCAAATTCTGCGGGGATGTATTAAAAGTTCAGCATTCTCGAAGATGACCCCCAGGTACCCCGGGTACCCCCATCATTGGTGACCTTGGTACTTAGGTTCAAATTGCCTCGGATAAATACTCTAGAACTTTCCTCAAAGTCATCCCCGAAGAATTTAGCCCAAACTCTCGGAGATGACTCCCTCAGGTACCCCCGTCATCGGCGACCTGGAGGTCCAGGTCGATAAGTGACTATGGATTCATGTGTTGTCATCCGAACCTAGACCCTCTGCCAAATTTCAGACCTCCAGGTCTTACAAGCTCCAAGTTCTAGAGCTTGGCAGTTTTGAACGTGCGACGACTACGACGAAACATTGCGGGTTAAAGAAAAGCACTTAAAATAAAAAGAAAAACCAATTTTTTGATTATTTATGACATAAGAGGCTATAAAATCATTGAATAATTCACTATATCCATATTTTATTCCCTTTTATAATAATCTACTTGAAAATAATTTTACGTGTGCCACACGTGTGGACATTCAACAGGGATATTAGCTTATTTCAACATTCATATTTGAATATTATAAATTCAATCTTATAAATAGTTAAAAAAAAAAAAAAAAAAAAAATTGCCTGTGTTTATAATGGGAAATTTCATGTATATTGCAAATAAAACTGTATTTATACTCTTTCTATCTTTTTAAAAGAAAAAAATTTGCTGTTATTGTAAAAAACTTTTTTTTTATAAATTTAAATGAATTTTAAATCTATAATGTTTGCATTCATAACATTGACAATTGAATAAGAAATTAAGAAAAAAAAAAAATCTCAAAGGTATTTCAAATTTTACTAAATTTTATTTAATAATCATGCAAAAATCATTTTATTTCTATTGAATTTTCAATTAAAACATCAGGGATAACTTTTTTCTCGCAACCGCAAGAAGCCCGAGTCATGTTGCGTCACACTAGTCAAATCCCATGATCACCACGGAATGATCCCGTGGCGTGATGGGATTCTACGCGGCGCTGGCATCGACCCATGCGCCATTTCATGGGACGAACTCGTCTCTGTTTTTTCCGTGTGGATATCCAGCTGGAAATCTAGTTGGATTTCCAGCTGAATTTTACGGGTAGGGTGGGTTATAATATACATAGACAAAATCTGTTACGGATTTGCCGTAATATTAATTTTTATTTTTATTTGCCGGATTAAAAGCTAGTAGGGGAGGGTTGTCAAATAAATTGAGTAAACCATTAGTTACCATTATATACAATTTTGATTATTTATTTACAGTATTTACAGACCTTCTGGGTTGAGTTAACCAATAGTATACACCTTCCTTGAATATTTACAATAATAAAGAGTTGCAATCAACTCATTTGAGTTGATGTATACCTTGATGAATGAGCTTGCAGTTATGATAAAACCTCTTTGTTGTTGAGCGGAGTCCTTGGGTGATTGTTAAAGATGAGTAGATCCTTTTGAGAGTAGACCAGTTGAGCGTTGAGAGGAGAATAATAATTAATTAAAGAGAGAAACTGAGATATGAGAATATGTTGAATTGAGAATTGCCAGCATTAATTTCCGTGTAAAGAAAATTAATTAATTTGAGAAACCGCCTAATCAAAACTCTTTATGGACTTGATTATATTAATTCAAGCCATAAATACGAGTTTTGCTTGAGTACAGTTGAGGTAAACAAAGCAACAGAGAATGGCCTTGAAAAGAGTAGAAAAGAAAATGGCTGCGTGTAAGACAGCACAAAGAAAAGAGAGAGAGAGGGCAAGAGAATGCACAGTAATTTTATTGATTTTCTGGCTGTGAAAAGGACAATGTAAAAGCACCGGTAAATTATTGTTACCGGTTCTGAGCGAAATACCTAAAGATGCCACGCCGTGAAAGCTCTCCTTGCTGAGCAAGTAACCCAAGAATTGAATTGAGCCAAGCCGTTTGAGTTAATTGAAGATCAAATGTCTTCCGAGTTGAGCCAACACCAAGTAGATGATTTGTCGAGTTGACTGTACTGATGAGATGACTACGTTGAGGATGATGAGAAAGAGTCACGAGAAAGAACCAAGAAACCCGAGAAGTTTCACAAAATGGCGAGTGAAACCGTCTATTCACGAGTGTTGTCTTGTAGAGAGAGAGAGAGAGAGGCCCGAGCGTAACAGTCAAGTCATAAGTAAATGTAAACACCGATATTGATTTGAACTTAAATTATGAGAGTTTTATTATTTACATTAAAAGGTGTGAGCGTTGGTCGAGTAGCAGCAGAGAGTGGCCTTGAAAATAGAGAGAGATAACCCGAGAGAGAGAGAGATAGAGAGAGAGAGAGAAAATGGCCGAAATGGCTACGTGCTTGTGCACATTGAGATAGACGAAATCAGCACAGAGTCGTAAATTCTGTGCTAGAGAAAATGAAAAATGAGAAGGGGCAAGGAAATGACTGTTCCTTGCACCTGAATACCTGGAGATGTTCGATGAGTGAGGATTGTCCTTGAACCAGACAAATTCTCCGTGGACCACCGGTGAAGAGTAGCTGGTACACGTGGTAATGGCCCGGCTCCGAGGTTGTTAATGATCACAGAATTACTGTCTGTGATCGTCCAGATGAGCTGGTGCACGGTGAAAAGGCAGGTTCCGAGACTACCTGGTGAAAAGGGCGATGAGAAGAGCCATTGAGAAGAACCGTGAAGAAGCCGGGAGAACTCTCTGCTGCACACACACACACTTGAGCACCAAAACCAGAAGACAGCACGCGAAGCCTGTGGCAGCAGCAACGGCGACAGCGGTACTGCACAGCACTACGGCGCGCGGGAGTAAGAACTGGGACTAAAGTCCCCGCCTAGACTCATAGATGGAGCCATGTAGTCTATCAATTTAACGTTGAGCGAATGAGCCGAAATATTTACGAGCGAATAGTGGTCCCCTCCGTAACATTCCGCCCGCCATCAACCGAAGTGTCCGAAGTGACCGAAGTGTTGATTAAAGTTGAGTTGAGTAGATCGAGAGGACCACTAATTCGTCCCTTAGAGTGCTGAGGTAACCAGGATGAGCATCACCACGAGGGAGAATCCAATGACTCCAGGATGACGTTTCAGCAGTCACGAGGAAATCACCAATTGTTCGCACCGTACACCACCCGAGTGTGGTGTAACGGGTGAGTTAAATTGCCAAGAAGCTTTGTCGTTTGCCAGTAACGACACCAGGGCTGAGCTGTTCTTTTGAGTTTATGACCAGAGCTTTTCGAGCGCCCGTGAGCTCGAAAGACCATGTTAAATTTTGTACCAATACCTGAGTATAAAAGAGTCCACGCCAAGTTGTAAGACGCCAGCGCGCTGAGCTGAGACCACCAGTTTAGTTGAGACTGACTGTTCCCAAGTGAACAGTCAATGAATGAATTGCCAAAACACACATCCTGACCTTTATGAGTTGTAAAGCTCGTCCTTTCCAGAAGTTGTTATGGCGTGGGCCACCACCATTGAGTTTTGAGCTTGTGAGAAAACCAAGGACGAGTGGGAGTTACCCTAGCTATAGGTAGTTATCCCGTGAGTAGGCGAGCCCGAGTACCCCGTTGTCAAGCCCTAACCACATCTGATCACAATGTGAGACTTGACAAGAGCTCGACCACCGAGAATCCAGATTCTTGCCTACTTTCAGCAAGATTGAGTTGAATGACACCGTGGAGGGTGTCCCGATGAGACCAACCAAAGTGAGATCCGTGAGTGGTGTGTTTGGCGTGAGAGTCACCAGCTGATTGATTGACATCCAAGCTGACCCAAAAAATCTACGCTGAAGTGATTACCTGAAATTTTACCATCAACTTGCGGTCTATGCAGGCAATTTAGAGAAATCCGAATGATTGATATGACCAATGACAAACCGCCCGCCGTGCACAAACCTTCCAGATGATTAGTTTTGAGAGTGCCTAGCTAATGGAGGCCCAAGTGTGATTTAAAAAGGTTAAAGTTTCTTCTGAACTTCAAACCTTATCGGATTTCTTGAAGAGAAAAGTCGTCGTGAGCTTCTGCCAGGTGAGTTTGTCTTGATTAGTGATTTGCAGGTGAGAAGATTTAGCCACTTTGACGCCGACGCAGTCAATAGCACTCCAGTGGTGTATAGACAAGTTGAGTGAAGCCGAGGAATCAGTTGCGTTTCTGCATTGTTATTGAATGCAGTCAAGCAGATGAGATGTGCTAAGACGACTTCGTGATTGTAAAGAGTAACCAACCAAGGTGAAAAGAGCCAATGATAGTAGCCTTTCTTTCTATCTGAGAATGTGTCGCCTGACAATTATGTGTTTAACCAAATTGAGCGTTTACCAACTTGAATCCGCAGCAAGTTGCATGTTGAGCGATGCAATGGATAAAGTAAAGTGTAACGACGACTTTCGTGAGCAGACTGTAATCCACCAGTACCAATACTGGATGACGATGAGTGAGTGAGAAACTGGAATGTTTCTCCGATGACAGATGAGAAAATGGCAGTTCCATGCTTTGAACGATGAGAATTTGTACCAAGTGAGATGCGGACATGGTGATGAGAAATGCCACAGCAGTAGCTAGAAGTGAGCTGAGCATTTTATGAAACGAACCAGCTGTTTGACCTTATCTTCCATTAAGAGTTTGAGTTGACATTGTTTTGAACAGGAGTCCCAGGATCGACTTCTGTCTCAAAGTGAATTATGGTGTAGTGAGCTTTCCTTACACAGTGTTTGGAACTGGCGATTCCTAGCTGAGTAATTTCCCAATGAACTGAAACAGAGCGCTTACCCCACAACAAGCGCCTGTGTGTTGCTGATGAGAAGTACCAAGTCCAAGGCAGAAGGCAATGTGTTATACGCCGTCACAAATGAGCGAGGGTAATGAGCTATTCTTGTAGGTTGAGTTTGTCTGGTCACGGCGGCAGAGTAGGTTCCAGTAGACCAACATGTGCCGTTGAAGCCTTGACCATGAATTGAGTTGAGCATTGAGGTTGTCCACCAGAGGTTGACCGTAGTCGTCGTGTATTACCACCGACGACGTTGAGTTTAGTTGGCCAGAGTTGTTCGCAGGGCCCGTTACCAAGAAACAAGGTACGGGTTGAGAGTCACTGCCTAAGCTTGTAGAGTTGTCCTGAGTGTACTCAAGTCCATTAACCTGGACTGTAGGCCCAGAGGAGTGAGTGTGTTCTGCAGCGCCAGTTGAATTGTCCGGGGTATCATCTCTCACAAGAGGGTTCACCAACCGCTTTTGAGTGAGATTTGACGTTGCGGTACGCCTGAAAGCCGGCATAGAGCCAGCGTCCTCCATCCTATCCTGCAGTGAGCGGTCCATGACAAATTCAGCCGTAGATGTTGAGAGTAACTGGAGATGTGACGAACTGACGAGCTGTACAATGATTAAGGCTGCAGAACTTGACCTGTGGAGTAGTGCCAGCATCACCTGGTTCCTTGCTGAGACTTGGTGAGTTGCTCCTGGAGGACTTCTTGGTGTCTGCACTCTGCTTCTCATCCATGTTGAACCACCAGCGAGCACCAAATTAGCAGGAAAGTTGAGAGTACCTGGAGATGCACCGAATAAATGAGCAAAGTGACTCTTTTCATCCAGAGCTGACCAAGAGAAAAAGCAGAGAAGAGCAGAGAAGACAAGAAAAACCCAGCCACCTACCAGCAATCCGGCTCGAAGGACCAAATGTTACGGATTTGCCGTAATATTAATTTTTATTTTTATTTGCCGGATTAAAAGCTAGTAGGGGAGGGTTGTCAAATAAATTGAGTAAACCATTAGTTACCATTATATACAATTTTGATTATTTATTTACAGTATTTACAGACCTTCTGGGTTGAGTTAACCAATAGTATACACCTTCCTTGAATATTTACAATAATAAAGAGTTGCAATCAACTCATTTGAGTTGATGTATACCTTGATGAATGAGCTTGCAGTTATGATAAAACCTCTTTGTTGTTGAGCGGAGTCCTTGGGTGATTGTTAAAGATGAGTAGATCCTTTTGAGAGTAGACCAGTTGAGCGTTGAGAGGAGAATAATAATTAATTAAAGAGAGAAACTGAGATATGAGAATATGTTGAATTGAGAATTGCCAGCATTAATTTCCGTGTAAAGAAAATTAATTAATTTGAGAAACCGCCTAATCAAAACTCTTTATGGACTTGATTATATTAATTCAAGCCATAAATACGAGTTTTGCTTGAGTACAGTTGAGGTAAACAAAGCAACAGAGAATGGCCTTGAAAAGAGTAGAAAAGAAAATGGCTGCGTGTAAGACAGCACAAAGAAAAGAGAGAGAGAGGGCAAGAGAATGCACAGTAATTTTATTGATTTTCTGGCTGTGAAAAGGACAATGTAAAAGCACCGGTAAATTATTGTTACCGGTTCTGAGCGAAATACCTAAAGATGCCACGCCGTGAAAGCTCTCCTTGCTGAGCAAGTAACCCAAGAATTGAATTGAGCCAAGCCGTTTGAGTTAATTGAAGATCAAATGTCTTCCGAGTTGAGCCAACACCAAGTAGATGATTTGTCGAGTTGACTGTACTGATGAGATGACTACGTTGAGGATGATGAGAAAGAGTCACGAGAAAGAACCAAGAAACCCGAGAAGTTTCACAAAATGGCGAGTGAAACCGTCTATTCACGAGTGTTGTCTTGTAGAGAGAGAGAGAGAGGCCCGAGCGTAACAGTCAAGTCATAAGTAAATGTAAACACCGATATTGATTTGAACTTAAATTATGAGAGTTTTATTATTTACATTAAAAGGTGTGAGCGTTGGTCGAGTAGCAGCAGAGAGTGGCCTTGAAAATAGAGAGAGATAACCCGAGAGAGAGAGAGATAGAGAGAGAGAGAGAAAATGGCCGAAATGGCTACGTGCTTGTGCACATTGAGATAGACGAAATCAGCACAGAGTCGTAAATTCTGTGCTAGAGAAAATGAAAAATGAGAAGGGGCAAGGAAATGACTGTTCCTTGCACCTGAATACCTGGAGATGTTCGATGAGTGAGGATTGTCCTTGAACCAGACAAATTCTCCGTGGACCACCGGTGAAGAGTAGCTGGTACACGTGGTAATGGCCCGGCTCCGAGGTTGTTAATGATCACAGAATTACTGTCTGTGATCGTCCAGATGAGCTGGTGCACGGTGAAAAGGCAGGTTCCGAGACTACCTGGTGAAAAGGGCGATGAGAAGAGCCATTGAGAAGAACCGTGAAGAAGCCGGGAGAACTCTCTGCTGCACACACACACACTTGAGCACCAAAACCAGAAGACAGCACGCGAAGCCTGTGGCAGCAGCAACGGCGACAGCGGTACTGCACAGCACTACGGCGCGCGGGAGTAAGAACTGGGACTAAAGTCCCCGCCTAGACTCATAGATGGAGCCATATAGTCCATCAATTTAACGTTGAGCGAATGAGCCGAAATATTTACGAGCGAATAGTGGTCCCCTCCGTAACAAAATCATTAAAAAAAATTAGTAAACATTTTTTTCCAAAAGCACTTGGAAAAACGAAAAATATGCGAGGTTCCAGATACTTCTAAATGCAATACGGTCCAAGTAGAAATTTTTCAAACATGAGGTCAAAATCGGCTTTTTATTGAGGCCAGTCTACTTTTTATCACGGGGGCTACATCGGATGCAGGTGAAAAAGGGCCCATTCTGGAAAAAGAACACTGAAGGGCTTTTTATGATGAATGGAAGCTGTGTGCAAGGTTTCATGAAAATCCAGGTCCCAAAGGACAAATTATCTCCTTGTTAGTAGAGAGTGTGATTAGCGCAAGTGAATAATTTAATTTTAAAGTTAAAATTTTTCTCTGTAAGATGTTTATAGAAATTTAAATTTTTTTTAAATAATCCATTGTATAATACGCTTGTTAAGTTCTCTGTTCCGTTACAAAATAATTCTAAATCATTTCATGCATTTTAAATACTCTAGAATCTTTTGTAAAAATGTAAAAAAAAAAAAGTTCTAAAATATTTTGAGTTATTAAGTTGTTTTAGCTAAAATTAAAAGATTTAAAATATACACCGCTGTTGATAACTCTAAATTTAAATTTAAATTCAACTTAATTTAAAATAAGATATTAATCTTTTTGATGATTAAAAGTTCTGTTTTGATAAGATAATTCACAAAAATAGTTTTTCACTAGAGTACGGAAGAACATAAAAAAACTTATCGAAGTATCAATAAATCTTAAACTTGAAGCATGTTTTTTTGGTTTAAAAACTTTTCACTGCAGTCTACTTACTAATTTTCAGTTTTAGTCTGTAAATTTTTTTTATTTTATTCTAGTGTATTATCTTATTTTTTAATATTAATTACGTTTAGACGGTATGATCATTCATAAAAAATTGTAGGTCTACTATTCCCTATAGTATAAAGGAGATATCGCCATCTTGAAAAAGTTTTTATTCGTGCCATGATTGGTGCAAAAGGTTTTTAGAGGTAAAATTGAAATTTATTATTCTAAATAGAAATTGACCGTCGATCATCTTGTTTTTTAAATAAGTTATTTTCATTCAGTAATTGCTTTCATAATGACTGAAAAATGTTTGGCTATCGTTAACTAAGATTTATTAATTATTATTTTAATGTTGATCCTGTATAAGTTTATTAGTTTCACCGGCATTTTATTTTTTTTTGTGAACAACAGCTAACATTTATAATGTTATTATTTAAAGAAATACTTAATGTGAGTGTTGTGAAATCATGATTTACAGGTTAATCTGTGCAGAGGAAACTCTCTGTTTTTTAGAATTTCATATAAGGCTTTTTCATAGCAGACGATTTAGATTTATCGTGATGAACCCAAAACGATATTTTGTAGTTTTATTTAATTTTCAATGAATTTTTTAACTTTTTGTAAAAGTTAGGCTTAATTAAACTCTGTTAATTATTCTATTATTCTGACAAGTTTATTATAGTGAAATTTAAGTTGTTTTTACTGCAGAGCTGATAAAAAAATTCTTGTTGTACACCCCGAGTCATACACCCCGCGTTAAAAGTTATTCACATTTTTTGAACTTTTAAACTTTTCGCATTCATTTTTACCAAGATTATTTAGGTTTTTAAGATATTTTAGATTGTATTGAAAAATTTTTTTTAACATTAACGCTGTAAAGCTGACAGAATTGGGAATTTTTTTTAATCGGCAAACAGTAGGTTATGGATTATCGTCTGCTATGAAAAAGTCTTATAGATTTTCTTTTTGTTAACATTTTTTTTATGATGGCAAAAAATTATTTAGCTGATTTTAAGGAAATGTGCAAAATGGTAATTATTATTTTAAACTGCCGTGAGTTTATTATCATTTACAGACAGCATTTTTGATGCGTTTCAAAACGAAATTATTTTAATAAAGCATAAATTATTAGTTTATATCTAGATTTTGGAATTCTATTTTTTTAATTTTTTCATACATTATAAACTTTTAGTGTTACTTTTGAAATTATATATCGTTGCTTCGTCCTCTAGATCACTAGGTAGTAGCGCCATCCTGCGCTGACAGGCACACTTTTTAAAGAATAATTTAAAAATAAATACATATATCTTGTCTGGAACGTCGTCGTAGTTGTACCTAACTTCATTGTGTTTTTTGTGCTGACGGGTAACACACGTATTTAAAAATGTCTAACCATAAAAAAGGGAAACTAAAGGGTAAAAAACATGAAAAATTACTTAAAAAGATGGAAAAATTAAAGAAGAAAATTGACGATTACTCATCTTCATCATCGTCGTCAGATTCGTCTTCGAGCGATTCATCAAGAGAAGCGTCTAGATCTCGATCTCGATCTCGATCTAAGTCTTTCGAACGCAAATCTCATCGAAACCAGAGTAAGGGTGAGTTTAATTTCATACGTTAGGTCAGGTATGTAAAAAAAAAAAAAAAAAAAAATTTATATTACTATAACTACAAATTAAATTAAAGTAAACTAAATAACCCTAAAAAAAAAAAAATGAATGGTTGTGATATGACAGATTCGAGGTATTCACGAGCAAGATCACCTGTAATGAGCAATCGACGTTCAAGAACGCCAAGACGTTCACATTCGAAGCAGCGTTCGTCTCACCGACATCGTTCCCGATCACGAGATCGTCAACGCCGTTGCCGATCACAAGATCGTCGTCACCGATCTCGATCTCAAAATCACCAAGAATATCAATCATCAGTTTTTCGGGAGAATAAGGAGCGAGTACGAAGTGACTCGACCGAAACTCTAAAAAGGTATAATTATGATGTACAAGAGCGAGCACCAAGTGACTCGACTACAAAACACCCTAATAAAGAACGAACACCAAGTGGTTCGGCAAATTACAAATCTCGATCACGTTCACCTGATGAAATTTTAGAAATTTCGACTAATGATCATGATAACGAACTTTTAAAAATTTTAGGATTGGATGAACATGATGAGCCTTTGGGTGATGAAATACTTTCGTCAATTGCAACCAAATGGACCCACATTGTTCAAAAAGGTTTGAAAACTGAAACAATAAATGAGTTGATGAAAAAGTACCCAGTTTCCAAAAACTGCCCATTGTTGAAAGCACCAAAAGTAAATTTAGACATTTATGAAAATATGTCTAGAAGTGCAAAAACGAGGGATTCTTTTCAAATGCTCGCTCAAAATCAATTAGGTGCTGGACTGTCAGCCATTGGTGATGCTTTAACAAATTTAATAAACAAAATTCGATATGAAGGATGATAAAGATCTATCGTTAATTTGTGAAAAAATAAGTGATGCGGGTAAAATTATTTTACAAACTCATTTCAGCATCACTAGAACCAGACAAAGTTTTATTGCTCCTGGTCAAAACAAAATTATTAAAATGGCCTGGGCTAATTGTCAATCTGATTCTTGGCTGTTTGGTTCTGATTTTGGCGAAAAAGTAAAACATGCAAAAGATATAGCAAAATCAAGTAATGAAATGAAATCAAAAAATTCTTATAACAAAGATAAAAAATCTCACTCCGGTTATAAACGTAAATATTATGATTATGATAATGATAAATATCCTTACAAAAAGTCAAACTTTCAGGGCCCGTCTCGGAGAACTTACCAGGAATCTCGTCAGAGCGGGCAGAAAAACAACAACTTCCCTCCAAAGAAAAGGAGTCACAAATAAACGTAAGCTACAAAGCTGGTAGATTAAAATTATTTTATAAAAAGTAGAGAGAGCTGACTAATGATTTCGTTATTTTGAATTGGATTAAAGGTTATAAAATTCCTATCCTTGGTAATCCAAAAAGAAATACTCATTTTAAAGTTGACCCAAATCAAAAAATATTATTCAAAAAAGAAATTGATAAATTAATTAAAATTAAAGCCATTTCAAAATGTTCTTATAGGCCTGATCAGTTTTTATCTCCTTTCTTTTTACGTAAAAAAGCAAACGGAGACATGCGCTTCATTTTTAACCTAAAAAAATTGAATAAATTTATAAATAATCAACACTTTAAAATGGAAGATATTCGAACAGTTACGCGATTAATAAGAAAAAATTATTTTATGGCTACAATCGACTTGAAAGATGCTTACTTTTCTATTTCTGTTCATAAAAAATCTAGAAAATATCTCAGATTTTATTTTGATGGCGAGTATTTTGAATTTAACTGTCTTCCTTTTGGTCTAAGCTCAGCTCCATATAATTTTACAAAAATATTAAAACCAATAGCTCAATATTTAAGAGAACGTGGTATTTTAGTTGTAATTTACCTTGATGATTTGATTATAATAGCAAAATCGGAACTACAATGTCAAAAGAATGTTTTCATAACCAAATCAATTTTAGAAACTCTAGGTTTTGTTTTAAATATTAAAAAATGCCAGCTAAAACCTAACACAAATTGTAGATTTTTGGGTTTCATTATTGATTCGAAAGAATTTTGTTTAAAACTACCTGAAGAAAAAAGAAAAAATTTAGAAAAATTTATAAAACTCTTTCTATTAAAACAAAAAAGCACCATTCGCGAATTAGCTCAATTCATTGGAAATCTTACAGCTGCTTGTCCAGCAATTAAATATGGTTGGCTTTACACAAAGGAATTCGAAAGAATAAAATTTTTAGCGTTGCAAAAATATAATGATGATTATGATAAAACAATTGATTTACCTGATATTATGAAGACTGACTTAGAATGGTGGTTGAAAAATATCAGAAATTCTTTTAATCCTATCAGAAATCTAAATTTCGACTTTACTATTTACACGGATGCTTCCTTAACGGGGTGGGGAGCTTATTGTGAAAATAATAAAACCCACGGCTGGTGGTCAAAATCTGAAAAAAATGAAAATATAAATTTTCTTGAATTAAAAGCTGTTCTTTATGCTCTTCAATCTCTTGGTCGAAGTTTAAAAAATTCGAATGTTCTTTTAAGGGTTGATAATACGACAGCTATTTCTTATATCAATCGTATGGGAGGTATTCAATTTCCTCATTTAAATAAAATTTCAAAAATGATATGGCAATGGTGTGAGTCGCGTAACGTTTGGATTTTTGCTTCATACATAAAATCGAAAGATAATACAGTCGCAGACGCGGAATCGAGATGCAAATCTGTTGAAACTGAGTGGGAATTAAATGAAAAAATATTTCATGAAATTGAATGTAAATTTGGACCATTTGATATTGACTTGTTTGCGACAAAAAATAATACTAAATGCGCAAGATATATTTCCTGGAAACCTGATCCTGGAGCGATTGCTACAGACGCATTTACAATGTGTTGGGAAAAAGAATATTTTTACGCTTTCCCACCATTTTCATTAATTTTGAAAACTCTTCAAAAAATAATAGAAGATAGAGCTGAGGGGGTTTTAATAATTCCTTACTGGAAAACACAGACTTGGTTTCCTTTAATGACATCAATAATCAGTTCTCCAATTTTATTTTTTGGTCCACAAAGTAATTTATTATCATCCCCTTTTCACAGAGAACATCCGATATCGTCGAAACTTACCCTGGCTGCCGTGAAACTATCAGCCAAGCACTTCGACTGAGATGTTCATCTAAAAATGCAACTGAAATTTTGATTTCGTCGATAACTGAAAACACTATTAAACAATACAAAAAACCTATAAAAGATTGGTGGTTTTTCAGGAAGGAAGAGGGAAAAGATATATTTAACGCTTGTACTGCAGAAGTGTTAGATTTTTTGACTAAAAAGTATGATGCAGGCAGTAATTACAGTACACTAAACACGACACGCTCAGCTTTATCACTTATTTTATCAACTGATTTGACAAATGATAAATTGATTAAAAAATTTTTTAAAGGTATTATTAATTTAAGACCTCCAAAACGTCGTTATCAAATAACGTGGGATCCTTTAAAAGTTTTCGAATTTTTAAAATCTTGGTCACCAAATCATCTACTATCTCTTGAAAAACTAACGAAAAAACTGATTACAGTTCTTGCACTTTTCACCGCACAACGGGCACAAACTTTATCCCTAATTAGATACACAAACATAGTTAAAAACCAAAATAATATAATCATAAAAATTCCTGACAGGATTAAAACCACTACAAAAAATAATTTTCAACCATGTTTAAACATTCCTTACATGCCAGAACATGAAGAGTTGTGTCCGGCGAAGATGTTAAATTGTTATTTGGATTTTACCAAAAATTTACGACCTGATAACTCCGATAAACTTTTTATTACTTTTAAAAAACCTCATCATCCAGCATCAATTCCCACTATCAGCAGATGGATTAAACAAACAATCGGTGAAGCAGGTGTAGATATAAACATTTTTTCCGCACATAGTACTAGACACGCAGCTATTTCGGCGGCGAGCAGGAATGGAATCAATCTTGGGAAGATTTTTGAAACAGCTTGTTGGTCAAAAAATTCAAAAATGTTTGAAAAATTTTACAATTTACCTACTGAAACTGACAGTTTTGTTTCAGGAGTAATTAAAAACTTACATTAATGATAATGTATTAAATTATTTATTTAAATAAAAAATTCTTATTGTTCTATAAAATCTTTGTTAGCGTTAAACATCTACCTAGTGATCTAGAGGACGAAGCAACGATATATAATTGTACGATCAAACCAACTTACCTAAGTGCAGTTTGATCGAAATTATATGAGTTGTTACTTCGTCCGAATAGATCACTCCCTCCCAAAAATTTTTTCCCGCCCCAAATACGCCAAAGATTTTAATTTGCTTTAAACTAAATGAAGTTAGGTACAACTACGACAACGTTCCAGACAAGATATATGTATTTATTTTTAAATTATTCTTTAAAAAGTGTGCCTGTCAGCGCAGGATAGCGCTACTACCTAGTGATCTATTCGGACGAAGTAACAACTCATATAATTTCGATCAAACTGCACTTAGGTAAGTTGGTTTGATCGTACAATTATTTTTACTGAGATCTTTAAGATTTTTCTGATTTTTTTGTTCACAAAAGAAATTTTTAACCATTTTTTGAATAAAACTGACAAAAATAACAGTTTCAATACAAGAAAATTAAAGGCTATCAAAAATCATCGTTATTAACAAGCATTACTATATATTTTTATTATTTATTACATTATTATGTATGTAGTACATTATTATGTTATTACATTATGCATTACATTATTAATAAGCATACTCTATAGAAGTCCTAGCTACGACTTTCTTGATTTGAATGTATTTTATTTCATGAAAAAAAAAATTAATTATAAAATTTTCACCCTTATAGACCTCTATGTAATAAAAAATATTATTATTGTTACCATTATCTTTTTTTTTTTTTTTACAAAATTAAGGCAATGAAAACTGTTTTTTTATATCACCTGCAAACGGATTCTGAATATATTAAGTGTTAGTTTACCAGTTTTGGCTTCAACTTCTGATGCAACTGACAATTTTTTTGAAAAATAATTTTCAAAGATCATGGCTTGCGCTATTTTGACGAAATTTTAGGAATCATTTTCTGGGTCCAAATAATGAACCTAACCATAAATATGTCTTGCTAATGAGCCTATTATTAAAAAAATAATCTACTCTGAATTGTTATTATTAAAAAAAAAAAGAAAGTTTTTAACTAATTTTTTTTTTTTTAATAATAGATTGCTTTAAAAGGCCCATTAGAAAAACATATGTATGGTCAGGTTAATTATTTGAACTCAGAAAATGATCCCTAAAATTTCGTTAGAATCGGTGTTCCACAAGCCATGAAAGCCAACCCGAGAAAAAGCCAGAGTCATAATTGTAATGATTTATTATTTTTAAAATTTTTTTATTTTGGATAAGCCGTAAAGATTCTAAAAACTGTAGCCTAAAAGAAAATTTAATTTTAAAATCGCTATTTTATTTTTATATGAATAATGGTAATGATAACAATAAAAAAAAATTAATTAGAATTTCAAAACACAATATATGTTTTTTACCAAAAAAAAAAAAAAAAAAAAAAAAACCATTGACATAATAAACTACGTAATTATTTTATCATTTAAATAACAATAATGATGTACATACAATCATCGAAATCTTTCTGAAAATAATGAGTGACTCCAGAATTAGTCCATTTGCCGCCCCTCGATTTTCGAAAAAAATTTTAGTGCAAATGGTTGTTTATGATCAGATATGAAGCCCTGCAAAGTCGAAAAAATTTTTATTATAATAATTTTGAAATTTACAAAACATCAAAAATTCAGTTTACAATTATTTCAAAAGTTCACAATGGTTTTCAAAATACCTGAATTCATATTATTCAAAATTCAAAATTTGCAGTTATGACCCTTTTCCTTATGGCGGCAGTATAGTAAAAAATAAAAAATCCAATTATTTTCATTTGAAAATTTAATGCTAATTAATTTATCTTTATGATGATAAATAAAAAACTCAATATACGGAGTTTAGTATATTTGAGAATCGATACCAAGATTATTTAGGTTTACAAGACTTTTTACATTTAATTGAAAAAAACTTTTTTAACATTAACACTGTAAAGCCGATAGAATTGGGAATTTTTTTTAATCGGCCAACGGTAGGTTACGGATAATCGTCTGCTATGAAAAAGCCTTATTTTTAACATTGGAACCTCTTAACAACATACAGCTTGGGGTGTGAGACGTGGTGAACTATAAAGATTTTTAAATCAACATAAAATATGAAAAAATTAATGTAATTAATGTTTGTGTAGTAAGGTCTTCAAAACTAGGGTAAAATCAATATTAATTGTAAAAAAACAAATGTAAAATAGATGAAATTAATAAAATTCATGAAATATGATTTTGAGTTAACCGCGATAAAAAAAATTTTCTGCACATGAAAAAGCCTGGTTTCCGCCGAGAATTTTTAATAACAATATTCTAATTGGTAATTACCTGTATATTTAAATAAAATAAAATTTAATGTTTTGATAGTTATCAAATATAGAGCGATTGCGTGTAAAAGAGAGAAAGAGAGGGGGAAGAGAGAGAGAGAGAGAATCAAAGAGAATGAAAAAACCAGAAAGAAACAGAAAATTTTCACTGTCTAGGTCACCAGCAGCGCGCTGCCGTACTGCATTGACGTTGAGTTGTCGAGTTTGAATAAAAGTCAGAAGCAGCGTGATAGTGAGTCAGACTAAAACCATAGAATAACTATATTTAAAAAAAATTTTTATGATGAAAGTCGTTGAAAAAACTTATTGGAATCAGACTTAAAAATTACTTAACCAAGACAGAATGAGTTAATTTATCTTTTTAAAATAGGTATTGTCATGAAATGATTATTCAAAAGAAGATCTATTAAAAAAAAAAAAATTTAACTATGAAAACCCAAAAACAATTGTCTACTTTGTTTTTTTTTAAATGCTTGATTATTATAGTAATAAATATCAGGAGCCTGAAAGGTTCAGCGGTATCATGGAATATTACTACTACCGGAGCTATGGTAAGCTTATTACACGTGATTTTAGAGTATATCATAAATTATTAACGTCGATAAATCTGATTTGTCAATTAGTTTTAATTAATTATTGTTGATTTTTTACGTGTAGTGAGAGTTGAAAAGTAGACAAAACTCCACAAGAAAAATTCAAAAATTATTTTTGGTACGTATATTTATGTAGCTAAATGCTTGAATAATTAGTACTTTTATATGGGCTCTATTGAACCGTTTGTGCAAACAAACGGTATAACAGATGTGTATGAATATTTTTTACTTTTTTAGCTGTTATGAAAAAAAGATGTAGATGATTACGCGAAACCGAAGAAAAGAATTTTTACCCATAATACGAATATTTTTATCATCGCAAAGCTAACCGATCTTTTTTCTGTAACTATTTTATTACGTGAGATAATCACTTAATTAATACTAAGCGAATAATAAATTTAATAAAATATTAGTTGAAGTCAGCCTGCTAAATGATCTCGAGCGACCTAATGAAAATTATTCACTTAAACTAAAACGTAAGGAAAAACTTATTTGTACTTTAATTAAATAATTTTTGACACGTACTAGCACTAGCTTATAATTCAGTTGCAAATACATAGTTCTTTTTATGTAGCAACTTTAATGCGTAAAATAATCGCTAAATAAATACCAAGCAATAAATTTTTAAATATTTTGAAGCTAATTGATACATTTATAGGCCTTGGAACTTCGAGCACTCCAGTAAGATTGAAAAATACTATTTTTTACAAATATAAGTATATTTTCTATTTTTCAAAACGACCAGTTTTGGTACTACAAAATTTAAGATTAATGCGAAAAAAATATCTTAGCAATTATTTCAAAAGATACCAATCAAATTTCTTTTTATTGAAAAAATCATTAAAAAAAAAAAAAAAATTTCATGTATTTCTCTACTAAAAATCACTAACAAGGAGAGGACCAGACATTTGGGTCATGGATTTGACTAAACCTTTGTATATGGGCTCCAAATATGCCAAAAAGAAACCTCCAAGTGTCAGTTTCTCTGAATGGGCCTTTCAAAGTCATGTTGCCTCTACACCCTATGTTAAAAAATCAGCATTTTATCAGCATTTTTCAATAAAAAGCTGTTTTTGACCTGATTTTCAAAAAAATATTGCTCAGACCCTATTACACTTACAGGATTCCGGAACCTCGCATTTTTTTCGTCTTTTCGAGATATTTAAAATGAAAAAATGACGAAAAACATCTTAATTTTACATGGTCTAATACATAAAAAAAAATTTCAAATAATTTTTTTCATAAAGTACTTGAAAAAACAAAAAAAATGCGAGGTTTCGGAATTCTGTAAGTGTAATAGGGTCTGAGCAATATTTTTTTGAAAATCAGGTCAAAAACAGCTTTTAAAGTCTTTCAATGCTTTTAGTTTTATATATTTCGTTGAACCACTAATAAATAGAGTTTAATTATTTTAAATAATTTTAAAATGATTTCTTAAATGATTTTAGCATATCCTGCTGTAAAATAAAAATCTTTTATAGCCCCCTGAATTGGCTCAAAATTCATAATTGTTACCTAAAAATTGACGTTAAAGCCATAAGGACTAATAAGTTAATTAACGGATTTTAGTCCAGCTTGCATCTAGTTGTTTATTTTATTTTATTCAAATATACAGGCATAAGGCCCATTACAAAAAAAAAAAAAAAAAAAAACAACAGAATTTTAGAATGGTTATGAAAAATTATATTTTATTTTAAAAGTTTAAATTTTAAATACTCAATGTTTGGATGGTTTTAAAATAAAAATAAAAAAATCTTTACAATACTTAATAAATGATTTTATTCTATAAAAAAAATTTTAATTGATTGCAGGGCATTTATAATAAACTGTATTTATTATAATTTATCCTTGGTCCAACACCTGTAAAAGAAAAAAAAAAAAAAAAAAAAACCATAACATAACCGATTAAAATAGTTATCTTGTGACGTTTGTCACGTCGTTATTATTTTATAAATTCAGTCATTTAAATATATGCGTCTTAACCGAACTTAAATTGTGGGGAGTTTCGAGCGGCTACAAATCCCCGTTTATGAGTCCTTGCTTCTTCAAACTATTAAAATAGACCTGGATCTATAAATGTTCTGATTTTCTTTTTTCTGTTTTTGTTAGTAAGTTTAAACTTGTCCACGTCCACCTAAGGGGTGGATGGTTTTTTTATCTTCTGCTTACACTCAAAAGTGTAACTTGTGATCACCTAGAGGTGGTTCCAGTGGATTTTCGTTCAAATCACCTAATGGTGATTTGTATTAAAAATGTTATCAATTTAAGTCACCTATCGGTGAATGATGTTGCAAAATTAAATTATTTTGTTAAATCACCTAGTGGTGATTTATGCGTATAATTGAAAAATGAAAAGGTATTTGTTCCTTTGTTTCCTTATTTATTCCTGTGTTTTAACTTTTGGTCACTTAGAGGTGACTGAGGTATTTCTGTTGGATTAAATTTTGCATTTAAGTTTAATTTTGATGGAAATTAATATTGATATTTTACATTAGAATTAATATATTTTTTCTTTTATATTTTTATTTATAAAATCTTTATATTTTATTTATTTATTTATTTATTTACTTATTTATTTATTTATTTATATATACGGGCATGAGCCCTTTAAATACATAATTAGGTACAAGAATATTGCTAGGTTTATCACATATTATTATTTAATCATAGTGACTTAGTATTTATTTGCCTGACTTTAAGCTAATTAGGAGTTATACAATATAAAATACAAAAACAAAAAATAAGATAACTTAAGAATTAATATAACAAAATAATGAAGTAGAGATCCATTTTGAATACCTGATGGTGATTTTTTGAAGAAAAGTAAATTTAGTTATTTGAAATTTTAGGAAAAGAGTTATATATGAAAAGCTGGTTGAATTTTATTTATAATTTTCTTTATTGTTATTAAAAAAAAAGATACAATTACAAAAGACAAATGATTACATATGCTTTTAAAAATAAAATTACTTACAAAATAAATGTTCCTAAGAACCGCTTGCTGAAAACCAGGAGGGATGTGACTTGTCCTAGGATGTCGCGTACCAAGTCCCGATTTAGATTTTAGTTTTGATTTGACACTGTCAACACTAAGTTCCAAAGGGGAAACCAATGGTAACTATGCTAAATAGTAGAGATTTACAATAATAATAAAAAAGAAAAAAAAAAGGTACAAAACTGGTTTACTCTAAGTGGGGTTTTGAGATAAAAAAAAATGATAAAACTGTTCACACTAAGTGAGAGACGACGACTTGTTGAGCCGAAGGGACAAAACACTGTGGCTACCTAGGTGCGTAAACGTTAGTCAGCGGTCTTCAAAAAGCGGTGCTTTTTTGTAGGGCCTTGTTGTTCTTCTCCCTCCACACGGAAAAGTCGGTTGGGCAGGGGCCCCCCTCCGGGTTTTCCTCCTTCCCATCAAGTGGTTCCCAAATTTCGGGTCGAGCTTCCTCATTAGCATGAGGAAAGCGACCAACACGCTCCAAGAAAAGTCGTAAAATTTTTACGATCCTTTTTCCGGTACGTGGGGCGCTTGCTTGACTTAGAATCAACGCTTGATGTGCAACCTTAATTTTAATTAACAAATACAAAGAAAAAAAAAAGAAAATGTCTTATCTCTATGTTAATTCTCTTTGCACAATACTGAAGACCCGGTACACGTTTGTCCCCGGAATCAATATTAGGCCCGGCAAACTGTTTGTTTACCGGGTCGATCGTAAAACCGAACAAAAGAAAAATAGAAGAAAACCGGGCTCTACCGTTTCGAGTCAAAAAAAAAAATTGTGTAACCGTTACAATCTTGAGAAAGTTTTTATTACACAATAGAAAGTAGTGTATCATATGTTTTTTACTTCACAGAATTCCATTTTAATTTTTGAAGTTAGTTTTACGATATAACCAATAGTTTCTGTGCTTAAGTTTGTGACAGACGTGACTTGAAATAAGGTGCGCTTTGATTTTTAGAAAATTTATACGACTTATCATAAAATTTTCAAAAATTTATAACTTGTGATAACTTTTGTCAACGAGTGAGTACGAATAAAAATAAAATTTTGTAGTTTTTCAGTAAAATAATTCAATATTTGTGTATGTGGCGGATGTAAAACCAAAATCGAGGATGCGTAATTAAATCATTGAATATTAAAATAATGAAAATTTTACGTTACTTGAAAATTTTTCTTCTTAGTTTCAGAATTAAAGAAGAGAATCATGCTTCACTACTTTATTGGGCGAAGCACCTTTCTGCGACTTTCACTGGAATTCACTGTTCAAGATCTTTTTGTTACAAAAGATAGGGAAGTAAGGACTCCACATTTTGTTCATGCTAAGGGTTACCTGCCCCTTGACCATATGATAGAAGACAGAAAATTGTCAAAGCACAGGGTACATGTTGAAAGATTGATTGGTCTTTGTAAGACATACAAAATACTATCTACTGAACTGAATCTCTATTACCGAACACTTGGTTTTGTTTGAATGTTGAAGAATAGTATCTTCTTCCAGTCTTTCTTGATAATCAGCGTCTATTTTATACAAACCTAAGTTGTTCATCCATGGTTATTGACAATTGCAAATGGATTGGCTGGCATAGTTAATTGCGTTTGACTCATTCTTCTATGAAAACTTGAACTCTTAATTAAGTTATCAAAATATTAACTTATTAATAAAAAACAAAACAAACGTTTAGTTTTTGTGAACTACACAAACTTTATTCATATGACAGCTGTTTCGACGTCTTAGCGTCTTCATCAGATTAAATACAAACTGTAACTTAAATGTAGGTTTACAAACGTTTATATAGTATAATTTTGTGGGTGTGGTAAGATCATTCTTCCAATAATACTTCTAACAATGTAAACATAAGAACTTGTAATCAAAACAGATTAAGCAAAGGTGAGTTATTTAGATCTAGCTGATTATTTAATAAACATCCTGAGTTTTTTAATCTATTAATTTCAAGAGACTCTAAAGCATTAAGTAAGCTTCCTTTCTGGCAAATATGCAATACTTCATATTCACCATCAAAAACATGGCTTTCCTCATTAAGGTGTTTCGCGTAATTCGAATTGTCTCCCCTAATATTAAATTCATACAAATGTTCTCTAATTCTCTTTTCAAATTTACGCCCCGTTTGTCCTACGTAAACTTTATTACAACTACCACAATTTAATTTATAAACACCAGATTTTGAATCAAATTTATTTATTCTATTAAGGTTTTTATTGTTTTTAACAAATGAACTCAGTTTTTTATCTGTTCTAAAAGACAAAAAGATATTCGGATTTAATTTTTTAATAATATCATAAATTACAGATGAGTATTGACCCATAAAAGTAAATGAAAAATAAAATCTTTTTTCTTGATCAGAATAAGGATAAATAATTTTAATCGCCATCCTTTCATTCTTATTTTTTAATAATCTATCAATTAATTCTAATGAGTAACCGTTATTGATTGCTAATTGTTTAATTATATTCAGTTCTTTCGTATAATTCTCACAGGGCATTGGGATTGACAATAATCTATGTATATAACAATTAAAAGATGCCATTTTTTGTGTATGAGGATGACAAGAATTATAATGTATAACTGTATCAGTCTGAGTAGGTTTATGAAATATTCCTAATATCAGGTCACTCTCAAAAGAATTAATTTTTCTTTTTGTTATACTAAGATCAAGAAAATTTAAAGAGTTTTCAATCTCTTTTTCTAATGTAAATTTTATGTTTTTATGGATCTTGTTAATATTATTAAAAAATACATCTAGTTGCCTTTTAGAACCTGTAAAACAAGCAAAAATGTCATCTACGTATCTAAACCAGAATTTAAATTTATCAAAAAATTCAATGTTACTTATTTTAGATTCTAGGTCATCCATAAATATTTCAGATAAAATAGGGCTTAAGGGGCTCCCCATTATCAAACCGTCTTTACTAACAAACAACTTTTGATCAAATTCAAAATAATTCTGACTTAAAACTGTATCTAGTAATTGCATGATATCTTTAATAATTAATGGGTTAATTCCTTTCCCAAATAATAATCTTTCTATCAATTCTTTAACTTCAAGAGGATCAATATTAGGAAACAAATTAACTACATCAAAAGAGAGTAAAATGGAGTTATTAGGGATTTTAATAGTTGATATCTTTTTTGATAATTCTATCGAGTTTTTAATACTAAATTTAGATTTGAAATTTAAATATTTATTCAAAATTAAGATAATCATTTTAGATAATTTATATGATGGTGAGTTTATAAAAGAAACTATTGGTCTTATTGGATTATTCTGTTTATGCAGCTTAATAAGTGAATAAAGTCTAGGAACTTGAGGGTTCATACAAACAAGTCTCAAACATTCTTCCTCCGAAAATATGTTATGATATTATTAAAAAATTAAATCCGAATATCTTTTTGTCTTTTAGAACAGATAAAAAACTGAGTTCATTTGTTAAAAACAATAAAAACCTTAATAGAATAAATAAATTTGATTCAAAATCTGGTGTTTATAAATTAAATTGTGGTAGTTGTAATAAAGTTTACGTAGGACAAACGGGGCGTAAATTTGAAAAGAGAATTAGAGAACATTTGTATGAATTTAATATTAGGGGAGACAATTCGAATTACGCGAAACACCTTAATGAGGAAAGCCATGTTTTTGATGGTGAATATGAAGTATTGCATATTTGCCAGAAAGGAAGCTTACTTAATGCTTTAGAGTCTCTTGAAATTAATAGATTAAAAAACTCAGGATGTTTATTAAATAATCAGCTAGATCTAAATAACTCACCTTTGCTTAATCTGTTTTGATTACAAGTTCTTATGTTTACATTGTTAGAAGTATTATTGGAAGAATGATCTTACCACACCCACAAAATTATACTATATAAACGTTTGTAAACCTACATTTAAGTTACAGTTTGTATTTAATCTGATGAAGACGCTAAGACGTCGAAACAGCTGTCATATGAATAAAGTTTGTGTAGTTCACAAAAACTAAACGTTTGTTTTGTTTTTTTATTAATAAGTTATTATTATGGATCTACATCAAGTATCACAAAACACATTGAAATATTTATCAAAATATGTTTGATATTCTATATCACCAGTTGGATTTTGAGCATCAACATCAGCTAGCTCTCAGATGGTTATCAGTTGCCCGACGTCGCGAATTTTTCATCGGAACACTCGCTTTTAAAATTTCAAAAACCGGGACCCCGCCCTTTCTCTCCGAGAGACTTGTCCCCGCACACACACGCCCAGAGATACCTCGCTCTACACGTTCATACAGTGGCTACTTCTTGCTACCACAAGCAAAAAGGGAGGCCCTCGAAAACTCTTTCACTGTCCACGCTATACGGCTCATAAATTCCATGGGCCACAATGACCTTAATGCCATTACTCCCGATATATTTCGCTCACGTCTATGGGAGCACTTATTCCAACTCGATAGGCGGGACTGGACAGAACGAGCCCTTCGTGAGAACCTCATGGCTGAACCAGCCCAACTGAAAGGCACCCTTGTGCTCCCCCAACTACATCGTGCCCACCTTTGATCTCATAACCCCAGTCCGGGTATCATTACAGGCCCGCGTACCTCTGACCCAGACACCTGGGACAACAACAACAATATTGGTTTGGCTGTGATTACTAGGATCTGCTCGCACCTGAACAAGCCAGCAGTGAACTTACTTATAGTTATATTTTGTATACTTCGCAATAAGCTCTTACTTTAAGCTTTAATTTTCTGATGATATTTTATACCTATTATTATGTTATTGCAAGCAAATGTGTATGAATTTATTATTACTTTACGCGCGCTCAGGCAAAATTAATTAATATGCCCGCAGAATATTTATAATATTTTAAACGCTAGTATGTACATTCAAACGCGGCCACATAGGGTTATACCCTTGGTCTGCAATAAAACTTTATAAGATCAATCAATCAATCAATCAGCATAGCTTATCTGTTGTGATGTACTTTTTTTTTACACATTTGATCTGCAGTTATAGGCTCACCACAAAACCGCTTTGCTGGTCGATGAAATGTTTGAAGCTGCTGAGTACTAGTTTGCCAAGTAATGATAGGTCTTCCTTGAGTAGCGTCCAATTAACCCAATAAAGTTGCTGTGACGTGTTTACAGTGAGCTTGAGTGCTTTTTCCTACTGTACATTCACATGAACATTCATTCACTTCACCTGCAAGTAACAAACTAAGATCTACAGTGCAAGTGAGTTCTTTGGTCATTTCCGATTTACATTGTGACTTGACAAAATAGAGATTATCTAAAAAATATTAATTTAAGTTAAAATATGAGAACAAAAAATAGCTGTAATATTTCACCTTCTAGACAGTATCTAACAACACATAGAAAACCAGCATTATACATTTCAGGAGCCTTCTCCACTTTCTGATTAAAACAATTTAAGTACCAAAAAATATGATTTATGGTTATTGAAGGAACTGGACTAGAGACATTTATGTCTTTGTATTTATCAGAAGGTGGAGTTTTTATCAATATTGGTGGATCTACATTAATTTCATGTTTTTTTCAAAAATTATTATTTCTTGAGAGAGCACATAATCTAAAAATAGTTCAAATAAGACACATAATTAAAATTAACTAAATTTTACTCAATTTTTCTGACAAAAACAATAATTAACATATTTTCATAATTTTTATATTGTTTTTAAGTTATTTGTTATTGTAAAATTAACCTCTCAAATAGATCTTTTTTCTCCCTGTCACTGCAGCACCCAATTTTTTCAACTTTTTTTAAATTGATTCAGCATAAGTTTTTCATACTCCCAATTCATTTTTGTAAAACCTTCAATTTATAAATAATTATTAAAATATTAAAAATTTTAATTTCAAATTTTAAGATTCTACCTTATCGGCTGTAGATAATGTACAATGAGCTTGCCCACTGGAGGTAAAACCTTGCAGCAGCGCCTTTACAGACATTTTTTTTCTTAACATCCCAATAGTTAGCATGCGTTAGAGAGAGAGAGAGAGAGAATTGAATTGAATTGAACTGAATGAGTTTATTAATTGTACATTATGTTGTACAAAAACAACAGCTTTTACATAGGTTGATAAATAACAAGTAGATCAAACTAATAAGTATGATATAAATAATATAAATGATAATAAAAACAATAAATAATGATAATAATAAACATAGTATTATTAACATAAAAAATAAAATAATAAAAAAAAAGTTAACAGTTTTTAGTTTTTAGTTTTTAATGGTACACTTAATCACCACTGTGAGATAACTTAACTATTACTATCAGTCACGAAGATGCATCGTATTAATTAACTACTTAAAGTCCGTGTATCACAGATAGTTTATAAATATCTTCCTCACTACAATGGCTATTATCTCACTGTCCAGGCAACTGATCCATACCCTCTGCGGAAAAAATGAGCTTTGATGAGTCGTTTAAATACAGGGAGTGATGGTGATTCCCGTATATGAGAAGGTAGACTATTCCATAGGTATGTAGTAGAGACATGAAAGGAATTTTCTAAGTAGTCTGTGCGGAAGCTGGGAACAAGCAAAACCTCCCTGTTCACCTCCCTACCATTCACGACCCTTACAGGCCGGGAGTTTTGCTTAGCAATAAAAAAGTTCGCCAAGTAAGGTGGCGTTCCTGACCGAAGAAGATTAAAGAGGGTACAGGTCGCAAAGTAGTCTCTACGACCCTTTGCCCGCAGCCAGCTCAGCTCACGCCTGTAGGGGGTGACGTGACTGTCCCTTCGAATCCCGTAGATATACCTGATGCCCCTATTGAGCAAACGCTCAATCTTAAGATTCAACTCGCCCGAGATATTACAGTAAACCAGGGAACAGTAGTCCACGATAGGGAAGAGAAGTGCCTGAACAAAGTGCTTGCAAAGGCTAAGCGTCGTGCTACGTCTGAAGTGATACAGTCTGTACATGAGCGAATTAAACCATGCACAGACATACTTCACATGCTCCTTCCAATTCAACTTTGAGTCCAGCACCACGTCCAGACTTCGAGCAGACGAAACAAACGGGACACAGGAGTGTCCAAAGTGAAGGCAGTCTATATCCATTTCGTTGAATCTGTTCACAAGAACCGGGGAGCCGAAGATCATGGCTTTAGTTTTACCCACATTCAACCCCAAATGATTTCCAGAAGCCCAGTCCGCAATTTTCCCCGCAGCTCTGCTCAATCTCTCCAGAGTAGCCCGTATATCCTCGATCCGACCACGCACATAGATCTGCAGGTCATCCACGTATATCACGTGACTTACGCCAGGACCAAGATCCCGCGCAATGTCATTCACAAATAGCAGAAAAAGCAGCGGTCCCAACACAGAGCCTTGCGGCACTCTCCTGTTTAGGGGACGAAAGGAGGAAGTTTGACCCCCCACTCTTACTGCCTGTGACCGACCTGACAGATATGATGCGATCCATCTGATGACACTGTTTGAGAAACCAAGTGACCGTAGCTTCCCAAGCAGGGTCACGTGGCAGACCGAATCGAAGGCCTTACTAAAGTCGAACAACAGCAGTGCTGTCATCTGCCTCTGTCAATGCCCTGTCTAATGCCGTCTGTCAGTTTAAGTAATGCTGTCTGAGTGCTATGTCCCTGCCTGAAACCAGCCTTGAACCGAAAAACCTGAAACCGTACGAATGCCGGGGGGGGGGGGGGTGGACATCCAATCCCACCGGCGAACGAGAGGTGAGGGCATCATCTTTCAGGTCAGACGAGGGAAAGGTGACGTTGGAAAATTCAGGGAGGCCGTGTCGGAAGTCATCGGTGAGGGCTCAATGAAGGAACTCTTAGCAGCAACGAAGCTGGAGATCCTGAACCTAGGCTTGGGTACGACATGGGAGGAGATTAGCGACGCGGTACATGGGGAGTACGGCGTGGAGCCAGATGACGCCCACGTCTTTCCTCCCAACGAGTGTCAGAAATGCCTTAAAGTTATCTCCGTGGAAGACACGATGGCGCGGGAGATCCCTCGGAGGGGAAGGCTCAGACTCCCCTGGTGCGAGGTGAGAGTGCGACTGCGGATTACGGTCCCAAGATGCTTCCGATACTTAGGCTTCGGACACTATCGACGGGACTGTAAGGGTAAAGACAGGCACGCGTGCTGCAATAAATGTGGCAAGGAAGGGCACAGGTGTAAGAAATGCATGGTGAAGGCCACCTGTTTTCTATGTGCAGAGGCCGGGATTGGGGACACTGCCCACGACCCCGGGTACGGATCGTGCATGGCGTTTCAGGACACGCTGAAGGGATGGCGGGACAGGGGTCGCAATGGATAGTGTGATCCAGACAAACCTGAACGGAGCCGAGCTCCCCCATCTTCTCCTGTCAGCAATGACGAAGGAGGCGTGGGCTGACTTGCTTCTGATCAGCGAGCCGTACAGACCCATTGTGACACCTACGTACGTGGTGAGCGGGTCGAGGATGGCTGCTCTTTGGGTACGGGGCTCGGAAACTCGGATTACTGGGAGGCGAGTTTGAGAGAAAGGTGGACGTCCTGGAAGACGCGGTTAGAGGGATGGCTGGAGACGTGATAGTCGCGGGTGACTTCAACGCGAGGGCGGTGGAATGGGCAATGCCCCACGGCGACCAGCAAGGACAGGTACTGTTGGAGATGGCTGCGAGGTAAAATCTGAGAGCCGCGTATATACACGTACCGTAGGCCGGGATTCGGATACTGCATCCCCGATGTCACATTTGCATCTGCAAGGCTCGTGCCAAAGATTATGGATTGGCGGGTGACTGAGCGCTACACAGGTAGCGATCACCAGTACATCCTCTTCAAAGATCAACACAGTGAGGCGCACCCAGTGGATTGAAACTCCATTTAGTTTTATCCTTAGCTAATGAGAAGGCAATTCGTTGGAACTGACTGGAAGTCTCTTTAAACATTTCTCTTAATTGTCTATCTGCACCAACGAAATTAGTACCGTTGTCGCTAAAAACTTCGGAACAATGACCCCGACGTGCAGTAAAACGATGAAAGGCTGCAATAAAAGCTGGGGTTGAATAATCTTCAACAGCCTCAATATGCACAGCTCGTGTGCTCATACAGACAAAAATGCAAATAGAACCCTTCATGGTTCCCTTTCCACGTGTTTTGGACAATCGAATTTGATAGGGGCCAGCATAATCAACACCGGATTTTACAAAATGCAAATGTTAGAGTCACTCTGGCTTGGGGTAGTTCACCCATAAGCTGGCTATTAAAACGCTTCGAATATCTTTCACAGGTAAAGCACTTGTGGATATTACTTCTAACCATGGATCTACCTCTCAAAATCTAAAGTCTCCAGTGAATAGTAGCTAGAGTTAGCTGGGTGCCACCATGAAGTGTAAATTCATGAGCATCTGATATGACAAAATAAGTTAGTCTTGCGTTCTCAGTCAATATCAAAGGATGCTGAGTATCATGATCTAACTTTGAGTGAGATAGTCTACCGCCAACTCTTAACAATCCCTTGATTAAAATGGGGTTTATATTCAACAATGGGTTATTGGATTTCAAATCCAGCTTTCTGTGGATTGTATGCATCTCCTTAGAATAATAATGATTCTGAGTTAAATATACCCATGATAGCTCAGAAAATCTCATCTCATCAACAGAGGGTTGCATTCTCACAGGATCAGTCACAATAAAAGGTTGAAAATCAAAAAATTCCAAAGGCTTGGGGATACGTGCCAAAGACTGCTCAGTACCTTCAACCAATAAGAATGATTTCCATGATTTCGTCCTATCGGGAATATTCACTCGAAATACATTACTGGCTGGCCAAGCAGTTAAGCTGTCACTTAGCCATTCAGGGCCATTCCACTATAATTTACAATCATCATACTGAGATGCATCAATACCACGCGAGATGATGTCTGCAGGGTTGTGTTTGGATTTAACTTAATGCCAACTAGCATAAGGCATCGATGTCAAAATGTAAGAACATTTATGTGCAATAAATGTTTGCTAACGAGCAGGTTGGTCTTTCAACCAATAGAGAACATCCATGGAGTCAGTCTAAAGATGAGTTAAACTAAACTCTATCTTCATAATTGCGGTAAAATGACAAACAAGTTTAGCTAGAAATTCTGCGGCGAGTAACTCAAGCCGAGGTATGCTAGTTATTTTCAATGGGGCAACTCTAGATTTAGCCAACTGTAAAGACATAGTCACCTGGCTGGGATTTACAATTCTGAGGTAAATAACTGCACCGTACGCAAATTTAGATGCGTCTGAAAAACCGTGGCATTCAATTGTGCTAGATTTCAAGGAAAAGTGGTTCCAACGAGGAATACTAAGCTTGCTCAAGTGAATCAATTGATTCTGCCAATCTACCCAAAGTTTAACAATCTCAGCCGGAAGAGGGCTGTCCCAGCTGACTTTCAACAACCACAAAGACTGCATCAAAATTTTTGCTTTCATGATAACAGGGCCTAGCCATCCCATTGGATCAAACAATTTAGCAATATTGGATAATATGCATCGCTTGGTAATTTCATTGGTGAGTTGGAGTTTTTGCACTTGAAAGTGAAAAGTGTCTTTGAAGGGATGCCAGATAATACCTAACACATTGATAGACAAACCTGCGTTGAAATTAAGTGGATTGGCTGCACACAGTCTTCGATCCAAGTCTTTCAAAATAAAAGGATGATTATGATTGGACATCCATTTACGAAGAGACAAGCCACCTACCTTGCATATTTCCTATGTTTGCTTTCGCTTGGAAATAGCCTGCCCTAGCGAATGAGCACCTGACGCGACTTCATCCATATAAATCTCGCTCTCAAGGGCTTCGGCGCCTAACGGAAAGTTGTCCTTATGGTCTTTCGCCAATTGCTTGGTCACACGACAAGCTTGGAAGCTATACGATCTGATTCCATAGGTGGCTGTGTTTAAACTATAAATGTGTACCGGTTGATCTGGATCAAAACGCCAGAGTATGGATTGAAAGGGTCGATCTTTTTCATCGACAAGGATTTGCCTGTACATTTTTTCAGCATCGGCAGCAAAGACAAATTCGTAATTTTGCCAATGACAGATCAAATTACTCAGATTTGGCAGAAGGTTTTCACCTGTATATAAAGTGTCGTTCAATGACACACCATGACTGGGTTTGAATGATCCATTAAAAACTGTACGAACTTTAATGGTCGTACTTGACTCTTTCCAAACTCCATGATGAGGGAGAAAAAAGCTATCACTCTCGTCAATACGAGTATCATTGGCCAAGCTCATGTGGCCTGTATCGAGATATTCTTTCATAAAATCATGGTAAGCGAATTTAAACTTCTCGCCAGACTTAAATTTGTGTTCCATCCGATGTAACATGCGAAGAGCTGGCGTGTAAGAATCACCGAAATGAACCCTATCAGGATTTTTAAAAGGTAGTCTCACGATATATCTACCCGAAGGATCCCGACGATGAGTTTTTAAGAAAGGTTCTACACACTCTCTCTCGTCTTGGGTTAAAATCTTATCCTTTGGGACCTCCTCCTGCCTCCAAAAGTTTTGGAGAATTTCATTGAGGTCTTTCTCATTAGAAATCATACAATGAAATGAAGCAGGAGTAAAAATTGAGCTACAATTCAACAGGCAATTACCTGAAAGTAACCAACCTAAAAGAGTGGACATGGCTAATGGTTCATTCATCTGACCTCTCTCTACGTTTCCTTCAATAATTAAAGCATTAACAGATGCTCCTAACAACAAATCAATCGGATCGTCCGATGAATAATAGGGATCGGCCCATAAAAGACCATTCGAATACCTAAGGTCACTCCCAACTCTCGATTTAAGTGGTTTATATGACAAAATTGTAGGTAAAACTGCAGCTTGGACACTACATGAAAAAGATGACTCAAATCTAGGACTAGCCTCAAAATGAACTGCTGCCCTCGAATTTGCAATAGTCTGGCTATTGCCAACACCAGATATGGGTATATAAAGACTTTGTTTAGTCAATTTCAGTTTCTGACAAAGTCCTTCGGATATAATAGAAACTTGAGAGCATTGATAAATCAAAGCTCTCGAAAGCACTTTCAGTCCATTGGTACCTGTAACATGCACCAACGCTGTTGAAAGTAAAATTCCACCGTTCATGGGCATGTTGGTTGACAATGATGTAGGAGCATTATTGTAATCTTGATGACTAATATTATCAGATTCATCAGATTGAGACGATTCAATCGCAACGAGTGTACTCATTTTATTGTTGGAATTATGGACACTGGAAGTATCACCATTATCATGATGTAATAATGTATTGTGAGGCTGTCTACATTTATTACAATTATGTTTGTAAGAACATGGTTTACTATGCTTATTCAAGCATTTGGTACAGTATTTGATTTGATTCACGAGAGCAAGCCTCTCTAGAGGAGCTTTGTTTTTGAATGCCTCACAAAGCCATAAAGGATGATTTTCAGTACAAACTGGGCATTTCCTAGCAGTCTTTGACTCATCGTTAACTTAAGTATTCAGCGAGGTACTAATAATACTTTTATTCACCTTGACTGAAGGTATTTGTACTTTAGAAATTGGCAAGGAACGATGAGTACTTCTATCAATAGACTCTAAAGTGGCTAACTAAGTCTCGCAAAAACTTTTCAATTGTATTTAAGTGGGTAGATCAACAGAATTACCTAAGGACCTCTCCCACTCTTTTAAAGTGTTAACTTCAAAAAGAGTTGTTATGTGATATACTAGTAAATCATCCCAGTATTTGACAGGACGATTCATGGATCTCAATGACTCAATCGGTGCGAATGAGCCAGCTGTAACTCTTTTGAGTTCAGCCGAAAACTCACTCTTCATAGGTTTCACTGAGTAAAATGCAGTCAAATGAAAGTATACCATGCGTCTTTCATTCTCATACTTGGTTTTCAAAGCTTCCCATGCCTTTTCGTAGTTTGACTTTACCCGTGAGTAATGTTTTATTTCACTGCTAGCGTTGCCAAGGACATGGAGTTTTAGGTATTGAAACTTTGCTATCTTAGGTATATCACCATTTTTGTGGACAAGAGAACGAAAAATATCTCGAAAATTCTCCCACTGATCATAATTGCCATTAAATTTTGGAAGATTCAGCTTAGACATTACAACTGATCGAGTGGGTTGCTGATTAGAATTATTCAGCATTTCGATGGTTTAATCACGTTGGAGAGCTAACTGAGCTTCACGTGCAGCTGCTCTCTCGTCGACCGAAAATTGCTCTATATGACCTGAAAATTTGGCCTTTACCTCCCAATAGTTATCCTCACATGTGAAAACGAATTGAAGGTAAAATATGGATGCTTTCTATCCGAATTCTTTAAATCCATAACAGCATTATGGGTTTCTTTACTGAGTTTCCACTCCTTTTCGAGTCTTTGCAAATAAATTTCAGCATGCCCTTTGTTGGGAGCATTTTTAACCTTACTTAAATAATGACAAAAAGGTTAGCAAGCTTTACTTGCTGAGCTTGTTGCTCTTCAAACAGCTCCTGCAAACTCATTTTGTCTAACTAGCAAATAAAATTCCAACAAATGCTAAGTAAATTAAAGTGAAAGTACGAAAACTTCACTTGAAAAATACAAATTAAAATTCAAAAATTCTATCCATAAAGACTAAAACTTGATAATAAAAATTTTTCTTTCATTCTTTCTTCTAAAGGTTGAATCAATTTAACTCACTACAAAGTAACAACTTAAAGTAGAATGAATTAAATAAATCAAGTGAAAGTATGAAAACTTCACTTGGATAAATAAAAATTTAAATTCAAAAAATTCTAGCTATAAAGAATGCAATTTGACAATAAAAATTTTTCTTTTTTTTTCTAAAGGTCAAATCAATCTAACTTATTCCAAAGAGTTTAAGTAGAATGATATAAATAAATCAAGTGAAAGTACAAACACTTCACTTGTATAAATAAATTTCAAATTTTTATAAATGGAATTTAATCTTAAAAGAAAATAATCAAATTACAAAATTCAATCCAGAATAAACTGTCGACATAAAACAAATATAAATCCTATCATTCTCTAGGAAAATGTAATTAAATTTAGTTTAATTGCCAAAACTCATTTCTTAGTGAAACGTAAACAGAGTTCCACTCGAAATGTAAGAAGAGGCGTAATCATTTCTGAACGAAATGTCAATACAAATTCAGCCTGAATTATACGTGAAAATAAAAATAATGCACCGTAAAATTCAAACAAATCTAACTTGAACCAATCTAAACTACAATCAAATTCATAGTCGGTAATATGAATAACATCTGAGATAAAATTTATTTTACTCAGTAAATTAAATGATGAAACAATAATATCCCTAGACTGTTAAAGAATGAGGTAAATATAGAGGAAAGGAAAATTTAAGGAAAACGACAACATCTACTTCAGCTCCAACGATGACGAACCCTCGCCGTTTACCAAATGGCTGCCGCGCCTCTTGGATGTGAAAAATGGCGCTAACTGTCTTGTTGGCTCCAATTTTATGCTCGTAGATATTATAAGTCTGTGTACTTGTAACACTTCCTTCTCTATCAATTGAGCGGCCTCTCAGTGCTTGATATGCTGTTTTATTCTTCAATTTTCTTGATAATTATTTTCTTCGAAGGACCATTAATGATTTTCTTCCTCAGGCGCTGCTTTTCTTTTATTTCGAAGGCTCGAAGTCAACCAAAATTTTTAGGATTGAGTGTAGAAAATTGAGAAAAACACAATAATAAAACTTCTTAGTTGAAATTTAGTTTTATAATTTTAACAAATAAAAGAACTTAAAACACTTTGATTATACACAGTTAACTCTGTGTCTGTTGTAACGTAATAATCAGGACACTAACGAAATAAATTATTAATTTGCGAGGGAGTGAATCCCTCGTAAATTATTTTTTTTTACCTGGCAGTGTCAGGTCACCTGGGAAACAAAGAAATAATTAATTTGTTTGTTTACCTTCCCAGGTGATAACCATGCCACTTTCTCGCGCAGCAGAAGCCGACCACGTGGCGACGATCGCCGTCGGTTGGACGCTGCTGTTGCAGCAGCACGAGCACCCGGCGCGCGCACGACACATACACACACACACATGTTCACCACCCGGGAAGGCTCTCCCGGCCCAGGGCGCGCACGTACACACACATACACCACACACGGGTTCCGATTCTCCGTCGGGGAGTTTTCGACGACGGAGGAGGTGCGCGGCGCGTGTCGGCAGACGACGCAACTGCGTCGCCAAGCGCGTGCGCGCACGCTCACCACAGTAGACGCGGGCGTGAGTGAGATATTATTTTTTTTTTGTATTGTGTACGTTGCGCGAACAATGTGTGCGTATGGGGGAGAGCGAGAGAGAGAGTATGTGCGCGAGGGATAGGTTAACGCAGTGAGTGCCTCGGGTACATTATTTTTATTCTTTATTTTGGATTTTCGCGCGTACTATAGGTGGCGTGGCGATCGCCACCGGAAGATTGTAGACGGGAGCGTGATTGGGTGTTGTGGCGTGAATGTGTCTGATTGGTGGACAAATGACTGTTCCTCGAGTATGAATGAGGCTTAGTTAGATTAATTTGTGTGGATTGGCGGAGAGTGTTTAGAGGGGATGGTGAAGAAGGAAGTCGAGTCAGAGAGACGCGGGGAGCGTCACTCTGTTCTCAGTAGCCACAGCGTGAGGTAGTGTTTGAGAGTGTGATTTTTTTTTAGTTTCTTTGAGTAGACTTTTTCCTAAGTTCCCTTTTCCTAATTTTCTTTAGTTGAGTTGTAGACAATTTTTTTTATTATTTACAGCTAGGTACAAGAAGAATTCGAAGACTTGGGTTATTTCCTTCTTGCAATATCGAGAGTTGAAACCCCAGAGAGTAGCCATTTTGGGGCAATCAGAGAATTTTGGTTGAAATTTTTGTAACGTAAGGTTTTTGTTTTATTTTATTGGAAACTTTATAAAGCATGGTTTTTCCGGAAATTTTGTACATTGCACGATAAATGAGAATTCTGTTCGGCTATTATTAAAAGTTTATTAAATTCGATAGAGTTTTTTTGTCTTGGCGCGGCGTCGTTACCCGCCATTTTGTAGACTATTTTACAGTTCGTTTAATTCCTTTGTTCTCAAATTAAACTTTAACTTTTTGTAAATGTAGACTTGATTTTTTTAGTAGACAAGAATAAAGTCAAATTTAACCTAAAATTTTGTAATAATTTATTATCTCTCTCTATAGCTCACCAACCGTTCCCGGAGGTTTTCTCTCCGTGGAAACCCTGACCCCAGATTAAGGAGTTTTCCCCAAGAGTTTTTGAGAGAGATTTTTCTTGTAACGGGAGGGCCCGGGAAACTCCATTAATTATTTAAGGGAGGCCCTTTTCTTAAGAAATACCCCGTTACAAATTATAAATACAAGCAACTGAGTAGGTCTTGATTGCGTCAACTCGTCATCACATTAGACGCCACTGATGTTGCTTTTCGTTTTGGCAGTGAAGCACAGTGCTGCAAGATTGGTTTGGTATTTGCGTTGTAGTTGGGGTGGCACAAAAGTTGGTGGGGTCTTGAACACATTATATTATAAGCGAGGTGAGTTGGGTGGGCAGGGTGGTAGCTAAAATGGATCGGTCAGAAAAAGGCGGGGGTGAACAAAGGAGAGAACAAGGTGGGAAGGAAATGGGTGAAATAGTATATTACACACCGGGCGCTGGAAAGTATTAGCAAGCCCTAGCAAACCCAAATTGACGCCCGAGCCGAAGGCGAGGGTGTTAAGGGTTTGCTAGGGATTTGCTAATACTTTTCCAGTGTCGTGTGTAATGTTTTTTTCATAACGACGGGAGGAAAACCCAAAGTCCCGCTCCGAGTCGGGGAGGGAATTTGGTGTTTTCGTCCCGGAGGTATGAAAAAAAAATTCAGGAAAATTGAGCTGTTTTACGGTTTAAAACTCAAGAATTAGGGGTGCGAACGAGGTGGGTAAGAAGTAGATGAAAAGTGAAAAAAGTAACTGTCTAATATATAATACAGTAAGATATATCATTCAAAAAGGCATAAAATAGTATATTACACACCGGGCGCTGAAAAAGTATTGGTCAGCTCTAGCAAATCAAAATTGACGACCGAGCCCAAGGCGAGGATGTTAAAAGTTTGTTAGGGATTAGCTCATTCTTTTCCTGCGTCGTATGTACTGTTTTTTTCATTACGGAGAAATGCCTACACAGAGAAAAATAAATAGGAGATTTCACTAATAGTTGATGAGATTCGACAAAAAAAAATGGAGATTCTCCAATTTCGAAAAATAAGAGTTTCTCCTATTTTTTTTTCTTGAATCTCCGTTTAGAAATTGTATTTTTCAATACATATATAGGTTAAAAATCTTAGGGATGATCCTCGTGAGATGTGCGAATCATATAGAGACTATTACATATTATACACTGCTGCAGACCCGGGTTAGATATAAGTTCGCAGATGAGGTAAGCCCGGATGACCAGGGTGTCGATGACGGGTATACCTGGAGATCATCTTCGAGGATTTTTTTAAATTTCCTCGATGGAGACATGAATTTTCGGACACTTTGGACGGCGTATCGTAACCAGACTAGCAAGGTGTCAATGACGGGAATACCTGGAGATCATCTTCGAGGTTTTTTTAAAATTAAATATAGACGAATATGTAAAGTATTACATAATTTAAATTATCTTATAGGTAATAAGAAATATCTCCTGACGCACCCGGTTGGCTTCACCTGGGAATTATTCTCGTAACCAGTGCTCGGGTCCAAGAATACCGGGTGCCCTGGATCGACTCCTGGTGCACCTAATTGACTTCTCCTGGAATTTTTCTTCGTAATCGGTACTCGGGATCTAGAACAAGGTACAGAGTACCCCAGGTCGACTCCTGGTGCACCCGGTCGACTTCTCCTGGAACTTTTCCTCGTAACCGGTGCTCGGAACCTAGAATAAGGTACCTGATATTCTAGGTCAAATCAAGGAAATATCCCAGGAAAAGCTGACCGGGTGCATCAGGAGTCGACCCGGTTGTCTTTCCTGAGACATTTCCAGGATCCAACCCGGCGCACCTGGTACCTTGTTCTAAATCTCGAGCACCGTTTACAAGGAAAAGTTCCAGGAGAAGTCGACCGGGTGCACCAGGAGTCGACCTGAAGCACCCGGTATTCTTGGTTCCAAGCACTAGCTACGAGAAAAAGTTCTAAGAGAAGTCGAGTGAGTGCACCAGGAGTTATTTCTAAGTAGCTATGAGAAAAGTATGGGTGAGTACATAAACTTTACTAAGAAGGTGACTGCCGGTGAAGAGTACTATAAAAAATAGGAGAAACTCCTATTTTGGTAGGAGATTCTACCATCGGATACGGCTCAGAGCGCCTCCTATTTTAAATTGGAGAAACTCCCATTTATTTTTCTCTGTGTAGAGTTCCGCTCCGACCAAGGGAGGGAACTGGTGTTTTCGTCTCGAAGGTACGAAAAAAAAAAAATTTTTGGCGCAAACCACAGCTTTTTATTTCCTCCGTAGGACCGTAGGGTCTAAAATAGTGATTTTTCAACTTTCATCTCACTTCAACTTTATATCTCACGACCGTTAAGGGCTAAAGACATGCGGTTTGCAGCAAAATTTTTAAAAAAGATAATGTTCATCCATATTTTTTAAAATATTTTTTAAATTGAAACAGTTTAGGCCATTTATCGAATTTTTTAACATTAAATTTGCGATTAAAAAAAATCTGAGACAAACATTTTACAAGAAAAAAAAATATGTGACTAATATTAACAAAAATAAGCTGCTCTAATTTTTTTCAGATTTTTAATAAGGGTGGAAGGCACTCTTCTGACCGATTTATAAAAAATTTTTACATAAAATGCCGCCTTGCGAGCGCATATTTAGTCAAAAGTTATAATTATGTATACTGTTAAATTACACTTTTTGTAAATAAAATTTTGCCGCAAATCCCGTTTCTCCAGTTATCTTAGGTTTTGAGACATTGATGAAAGTTAAAAAATTACTATTTTGCCTCGCGCATACTCTGTAGAGGGAAAAAAATTTTGCAGTTTGTGCCAAAATTTCCTTTTTTGAAGAGCGTTTGTATATTGTAGGAGTTTCTACAGAAAAGTTTTTTCATCACTTAGAACACTAAAAATTATAAAAAATTCAGCTAGACAAAGCAGTCAAAATTTTTTTAGCAGAAACCCCTGTAATATTATATTTTTCGGTCACCAACCAATTATCGGTGCTTTATTCGTGCTGTTTTCTGACCAAATAACAGGTGTATATATGGTCTGTTTTTCAGACCAAATCTTTCCCGTTATTTAGTCTGTTTTCCGATCTTTGGTTTGTTTTGCAGTCGCCACCTATCGGATCGTCAAGAAACTTACTCAAAGATGAAAACGACCAAGGTGCCAGGCTTTTAGGTTAGAACGCGACAACACAGTTTATGACTGAACTTGCTGTCATTTGTTCCGAAAACCACACTTATAAAGCACCTAAAATTGATTGGAGCCCGAAAAAGCATATATTTAAACATGTTCGATCGTGGGAGTCACATACGAGCGTGTATTCCTAGGCAATGCTGCATGTTGGGATGGCGTGCACTACGCGCTACGTGGCATTGCCTAGAAACACAAGCCCGTATATGACCCCCATAATCGAACATGTCCAAATAAATACTATAATCGAAAGGTCTTCAAAAAAGGAAATTTTTTGCAAACCACAAATTTTTTCCTTCTACAGCGTATGTGCAAGGCAAAATAGTAAATTTTCAACATTCATTAATATCTTAAAATCTCGTAAGGCTAGAGAAACGGGGTTTGCGGCTAAGTTTTTATTACAAAAAATTCAATTTAACAATATAATTTTAAATTTTCACTTAATACGTATCTGCTTGGCAGTGTTTTATGTAAAAATTTTTGATAAATCTGTCAGAACAGTGCCTTCCTCCTAAGTATTATGATCAAGCCTCTAAAAAATGACCTAAGTTTTTGGATTCAGATTCGAAGCTTTCGAGCCTAAAACTTGACACTCGAGAGTCTTTGTTATAAAGACAAAGAAATTAAAATTTTTATGTTCAAGATTAAAAAACCCTGTAACACTTGATTTTTATTTTAAAATTATTTTTCGTCCCTCTAACCTCAAAATCGGAACTTCGCCCCTTGTTTTCGGTTAGAAGGACGAAAAATAGTATATTTCCCTTAGGCTCGAGGGTTCGATTTAGCCTCCTCGTTTCAACCCTCGCCTTCGGCTCGGGTCGCAAACCTCTCGGAGGCCAAATCGAACCATCTCGCCTGCGGGAATAATATACTATTAAAAAGTCCAATTTTTCTCTAATTAGACTCGTTCATTGCCTTAAAATTATATTCAAAATAGTAAAACGACATTATAATTAATAAATCAAAACTTGCAAAATTCTAGGTGTAATTTAAATCGAGTGTGAGAAGACTAAATGCGATAATTCATCTCGCATCTGTTACAAGGTACACGTAAAATCTTTAGCTAGTATAACTTGGGATGAAACTATGTCAGTCTGCCAAGCTGATGGTTTGGAATTGGACATCATCAAAAATACGCCATACATGAAAAACCTGATGGAATTAGAGCAGCTCATTTTCATTAAAATACGTCACATATTTTTTTCTAGCGAGTTGTTTGTCCCGGTTTTTTTTTAATCGCAAATTTAAGATTAAGAAATTCGAAAAATGGTCCAAACCGTTCAAATTTGGTGTCAAAAATAATTTAAAAAAATATGGATAAACTAAATTAATTTTTTCAAAAATTTTGCCGCAAACCGCATGTCTTTAGCCCTTAGAGATTGTGATATATGATATATATTATAGGGACTTCACCTATCTTACCCGGATATACCCTTTTGAATTTATATTTTCATTTTCCACTTATTTGATAACTAAAATAACTACTCCTTAAGTACCTTCAAAATTGAACAGGGTGACCAGCCACAGTCGAAAAATAAAGAAAAATAACTAAAAATGGCCGGAATACCTTATTTTTCCTTTTTGGCTTCTCCTCAACTGCTCCTCATTTTTTGCTCAATTTTTTCTCACCCTACTCCTGTATAATATTGTAGTTTTTGTTATAAAAATAGTTAAGCTAACATTTTAAAAGTCTGGTGTGCTTGTAAAAAGTATAAAAATATTTCAAATTTCAGAGTTCGTAAAGAGTTTTTGAAAGAAATTTACCACAACTAGAATTTCTAAATTTATAGCACACCTGTTTCAACGTTACATTTCAATAAAAATAAAAGAAATAAGACTTTTAATACGCTTTCTTAAAAACATTTAATTGGAAGTATAATTAATGGTTCATTTAATTTGCATAGCTAGTGAAAGTTTCCTAGAAGAATCCTTTCATTTTTTTAAAATTTTTTTAAGTGTAACTTAATTTAATTATACTATAAGTTTTTTTATTTGTTTTTGAATAAACGAGAAATTAATTTATTATTATTTTTTTTTATTTTAGGGGTACTTGTCTCATTATGGTTACTTACCACCATCTAACCCAGAATCTGGTGGAATTGTGTCGGAGCCTACGGTTAAACAAGCAGTTGCAGAGTTTCAGTCGTTTGCGGGGCTCAATATCACAGGTAATAATCAATTCTACATCGTAAATAATAGTAACTGTTATGTCTTGGAGATAATTATGGGGAAAGCTATATGCCTAACAACGTAAATGAAAAATAGTTTAAAAAAATATAACAACATTTAAAAAAATAAATATATTGTTGATATATTTTCAAAATACAAATGAATAAAGATTTTAATTTTTGAGATATTCATATATTTAAGGTAGACTGATGAATCAAAACAATCTAGAATTGTTTATGTAGTGTAAATAACCACACAGGTATCCTTATTTTCAAGCAGAGTTTTTTTTTAATATTTTGCCGACGTTTCGGACTACTGAGCGTCCATCATCAGTGCTGTTAAATCAAATAACAAAAATTGTAATTAAATACATAGTTTCGCTCAATCACAGAAGGTTCATCTAATAATAGTAATAATATTGATACTATGTAAACATAATAAAGAACTTTCTACTTACAAAGTGAAAATACCAACGTTGGCCATAGTAAATAAGAAATTATTATTTGGCTTGTTTGTTGATGAAAGTTTTTTATTTAAATACCAGAAACAAACACCTTTTCATATAATTTATAAAATACAGCAGAGTTGTATTTTTTCAGCGCTATCATATATCTTGAACCTTGGCCAATATTTTGCTGTTTATTTTCTGAAACTAATTTTTGCACAAAATCAGCTTCCGGTGTTACTCGGTCAATCACTATTTACATTAATGAAAAAAGAGAAATAATCATTTGATAAATTTTCTTTTTCATTTTTAATATAAAAAACACTGTTCACTAGCACTGCAGTATTTCTGCAATTAATTTAGTTTGTTTGATGCGCATTAGAAAACTCTATCATTATGTTTACTCAATCTGCTGGTATTTTTTGATAATTTTGTGATATTTCTGCTTGATTAACATTGCATTTTCAAAGACTTTATCCATATCTTCTATCTTGAATTTAGTTAGGGACATCTTGTTTTGAGCTGAATTTAATGCAATCATTAACTTCACCCACTGCATTAAATTTAAGTTTTCACCTAATAAAATATAAATATTTACCAAAGAATCAATTCTTAAAGAAATTTTTTGATATTAATAAAAGATTGACTACTTGTAAGTGTAAATAAAAATATACTTATCTAATTCAGAAAAAAATCATAACCCAACTGACTTTTAGGTCTTCTTTCTGTTTTTAAATTTTAATTAATACATTAAAGTACAGTGTAAAATTAAATTTGTTTGAATAAAATTAAAATAATGCACCAAATAATAATCAAGGAACTACTTATTAAACAATAACTTTTTAAATGAACTCTTAGAACACTACCGGTCCACCAACACGTGGTATATTAGACTCACTAGCTAACCTAACCTATACTAGCGAGTGGGCCAGCCAGCGTCCAGCAGTTATAGAAGTAGATCGTCAGGTGGGCGGGTTCTTTAAAAATAAAATTTATCAATAGCACCATATTAAAAATAATGTAAACGAGATATATTTAAAACCATTATTCGTTCAATCAGAATGTAACAATTTATTAAAATAACATAACTCACCAACTTTAAAAAAAATTCGTGTAGAACAGTAGAAAATTAAAAAAAAATTTTCCGTACATGAATTAAAAATAAAACTTTTTATAAAAGATTCATGAGTTTATGTAAGCATATTAGATAGCACTGACATTTTAAGTATATAGAAATATCTTGAAAATTTTTTATTTTCAAAAGCTTGTGAGATAAAATAATTTTTAATAAAGACAAAATATTAAAAGGATTGATAGCTTAAATGTAGCTTTGATATCATACATACGTAATAATTAGACTAATAAACAGCATGTTAAAGTATAGTATTAATTTAAATTAAAAAGCTCGATTACAAGTTAAATTTTTGACAAAAAAGAAAATAAATTAAATAGATTGATTTTTGGTTAAGGTAATTCAAAATGAAAAATTAGTAGCGAATTCTGACAAAGTACTTGGTGTAAAATTTGAATATTACCTTGATTCTTTCAGAATTCTTTTCTTTCAGAAAAAAATCAAAATTGATAGTAAATCATCAAATACTTTGGAGTAACTTTAATATAATGTTTAAGTACCCATCCTTCAAATGTTGGAAGTTAAGTTGGAATATTAAGAGAGTACTCTCAAGAAGTAAGAGTAAAGACTCAATGGTGAGAGCTTACTTTGAAATTTTGAAAATTACCCTCATAAGATGAGAGTGAAAAAGAAAAGACTTAACGATCAGAATTTACTCTCACAGAATTTACAGTCACCCTCAAAAGTTGATAGTACAGTCTGAAATTTGAGGGTGTGCTCTGAAATTTTGAGAGTCACCCACAAAAGATGAGAGTACAGTCTGAAATTTGAGGGTGTGCTCTGAAATTTTGAGAGTCACCCTCAAAAGATGAGAGTACAGTCTCAAATTTGAGAGTGAACTCTCAAAAGTTGATAGTAAAGACTCAACTTTGAGAGTAAACTCTCGAAATTCTAGAGTTTACTCTCAAATTTGGTACTTTACTCTGAATATTGAGTCTTTACTCCCAAAATTGGGAGTTTACGCCCAAATTTTCAGGGTTTTTTTCGTACGGGATAAGGGCTATAAAAACAATATATTTCTTGTAAAAATTTTAAAATTTAATATATGTTGGAATGAACTATTTTTAATATGTATTTTATTTTCGTATTTTATTTTAGAGACTTGAAATAACAATTTTTTCAAACTTTTTGTTTTAATTTAAAAATAAAATAAAAGTAATTAAATTCTCACCGAGCAAGCGCTAGCGCAGCGAGGTATGGAAGCTAGTTTTATATAATTGTTGTTATATTCAAATATATTATATATTTTTATTTTTGTAAAGGGCTTTCAGCTCGTTGATGATGATTAGAAAAAAAAAAAAAAAAAAAAAAAAAAAAATTTTGTCGCACCAGCCATCCCCGGCCAGCAATAGATTCGACTTTGTCTCGTCCTTGCAAAAACCGGCGGATGGTGTTCCTGTTTACCATCAACAATTATTCTTTCCACCATGCGAATCACATCAGCTCTTTTCACATCGCCCCCTCAAACCAATATAAGGTGACCGCGTGGAGTGCTGTTGTTAGCGGCAGTAGAAGCAGTATGGCTGGTTGCTGAGTCGCAGGGGCTCATTTTGTGGTTCCATATTTTAGCAATTTTGGGCGTACAATCAGGACGAGAGGAGGAAAAATCGTATACTTCACACGGTGGGAAGACTGGATGCCCATCCCTGTTTGATTTATCTACAATCACACAGGTACGGAAATCCAACCTCCCTGCCCAGTGAAACAATATGCTATCTAATCCACATAATAGCTAAAAGTAATAATTACATTTTACAAGATGTCGATGTCTGAAAAAGAAAAATTTCTACTTTTATAGAAATTGATCATTATACCCCAAAAATTTTCTATTGCATTATTCGAAAAAAATACATTACTTAACAAGGCAGGGAGATTGGATTTCCGTGCCTGTGTGATTGTAGTATCTTACAATTACAGAGACAGGCATCCAGCCTTCCTACCGTGTGGAGTATACAATTTTTTCTCTTCTCGTCCCGAAAGTACGCCTAAATTTATCAAAAAATGCTAAAAATATGCAACTATGTACAGAATCCCAGTTATCCGACAACCCGCAATATTACTTTTACTGCCGCTCGAGTCAGCGCCTACTGCCGGTTGCGCTTGCATCATTGCTCCATACATACTAGATTACTGATTGTTTGGGAGGAGTGTCGTGTGTGGTAAAATTAAAAATTTCATTCTTCTTTTCAAGGCCTAGGACTTTATCAATAAGCTCCGGGTTCTAATGCGAAGCTGACTGATTAGGTGGTAGTTCTAGCCTTTGCTTGATCTCTGCCAATGCTCGCTTAGCTTCTTACAGTTCCACTACAGCATTATCGACTATTCTGACTATATCAGGAATTGCATTAAGTCAGATAATTATTGTCACTTAAATCTTTTTTTTTGATGTAATTTCATTTTACACTTTATGAACAGCTATGCTCTTAACATGCACTATCATTGGCACAAAAGACAGGAATGAGAAATGAAGTTTTGTACACCACGCGCGCAATGAGGCGTGGTGGCGTTGCTCTCTATCGATTATTTAATTTGGATGTGTGGTATTTCGCGTACAGAGGAGGGATACTACCTATTTGATCTTGAAGGAGAAAACGCGAAAGACACTCAAAAGATGTCAAATTTTTCCTTGAATATCCTTAGACTACATAATCAAGGCATTAAAGAAAATACTTCAGGTAAAGAAAAAAAGAATAATTTGTAAAATTTAAATTTTCAGGATTATTAGATGAAGATACGATTTCTTTAATGATGACACCACGATGTGGTGTAAAAGATAAAATTGGAGCTGGTATGGACAATCGATCAAAACGTTATGCGCTACAAGGTAATAACTGATGACTGCATTTGCCCTGTTTAAGTTTTATAATTTATACTAACACGAATCTATATATTTTTTCAATTTAAATATATCCTACCTTATTATATCCACCAAACTCTTATTTTTACTGTCCAAGGCCAAGAAAAAAGGATTAATATTTTTTGATTACATGATTGATTAAGGGGGTTACATATACCTAAAATTTTTCAAAAAATCAATTTTCAGGTTTTTGTGTTTTTTGATGTACTTTTACATCAGCTTTCAAATGCCGCAAACCACGTTTCTTAATTCGTTAAGAAAAAAAAGTTACAGTTAATTTAATAAAGACATTCAATTTATTAAATTAACGTTGAAATGGCTTTTTTTGAAATTCAAGAATTTCAAGTCAGTTCTAGTAGCAGAAATACTTTCTACGATACTATAGGTACAAATGCTTTTTCGATGTATTTTTTCCTTTTTTAATTTTCGCCTTGTAGGTATAATTTTTTTTTTTTTATCCACGAACAGAACTGTAAGTATTTATATCGTTTTCGTCTAATAAAAGCGATGAAAAAACAGATATTTTTTTTATCTGTGATTAGATTTTTTCCGTGACATAATATCTTAATAATAAAAATTAAGAATGACAGATTAACTTTCATTTCAAGTTTAATGCTAAAAACAATTTATTAAGTTAGAATCGATCGCATAAAAAAATTTATAACCTTTATGACATAGAATATGACATATATTACCTCTACGAGTCTAGTTTAGTATATTACATTAATGAGTATCGAATATCGATCCATCGATATCAAATTATTTCCGCAGCGTTGCAAGTTCATGACGACTTTTTTGTTCTTTGAGTCATCTTTCTAGTGAAATTTTACTTTACTTGCTTTTGTTTTTGTTATTATTTTAATCTCAAGTAAATAAGTTAGTATTATTCAAAAAAAAAAATTTAAGAATAAATGACCAATTCTTACCAGTTAAACTTATGAAGTTTTTTAGTTGTTAAAAAAAAGGTGTTTATGTACAAATGTGGAGTGAAAAAATAATTCTGTGATTTAAAGTTAAAGATAATTTTTAGATAATTGCATATGAAGACTCCGCTGACTCAAAGTCTTAACTTGGTCTTGGTGCCTAATAGTGTGTAATCTGTGTTTTTGATAAAAAAGCTAATTGGGTCACTTTAGGAGCAGGAGCAAAAAATAAAGTATCCGGCTATGTGCAAAGGAGTATTTACATCAAGCTAGAGTCCTGTGACAATATATTTTCAAGATATAAATGTTTATGTGTTGGTGTGTTACATTTTATTCATCAAAATCTGTTCAGAACTTTAAAAACCATTTTCTCAAATATGTGATTTTTGAGAAAATGAGGGCATTGCTCGTAAAGCCAAAATTTTTCCAGACAGCGGATGGACCCAGGACTTTGCACACTTGTTGTACATGTGAACCCTCATGAGCGCAACCTCAGACAACCAAATCTAAGCATTATTAAGCTGATGGCACACCATAAATTGACTAAAATGATAAAAACTATCAAAATTTTTACCACATTAAGCAATTTTAGAAATTTAGAAAGTTTCCAAAATTTATTTTTTTAGGTTTTATTAAAATACTTTTATAATATTGAAAATTTAAGAGTCTAAAAATGGGTGTAGTCATAGTTAAAAAAAAAAAAAAAAAATGATTGTGTCTTGTAAGGGTTAAAAGCCTGTAACCGAAACTCATTAGTTTCGTTTATTATTACGATAAAAAGGGTGAGGTTCTCAGAGGAACTGAAATTACAACAAGTAAGATGCTCTTTGCAACAACAATTCTTTATTAATAGAACAGAAACTCTCACGCTGAAGGAGTAAACGGGGCAGTTGGCCTAGCGAGAAGCAAAGACACTTACAATCATGGAGCTGCACTCAATGTACGACGATAATAAATAACAACGTAAAAATAACAATGTCAAAAGAGTTAGCGTGGTAAGTCGCTGTGGCAGCGCTGACCAACGTGAACGCGTAGACGAAGGTCTGAATGCAGCGGCTACCCAAGCGACACTATCGGGCCCACGCGAGCAGCAATCAGCTGTCTCGCGCATCAAGTCTCTTTGCTTCTTGCTCCGTCGAGGCGCGATTCTCTCGCTCTTGTGCCCCGGCGTCTGCTCCTTCAACTATAAATTGGCCTGATTTTTATCAGGTACATTAATTACTTATTACTTATGGAAAAAGCCTCTGGGGGAGCAGTAGCGGGCCAAATGACCGTTTCAGTCTTACCAAATAATTAAGTTTATCAATTGCGTAGGATTAAATAAACAATTTTTCAAATGAATTTTTTAATAATTACCAACAAACATTAATTTCACACGTAAGTAACAAAAATTAAACTATGACGTACTTAAAATTATGCAACGCTGAATCGTTACATTTTATCGTTTTTTTAAATATAATCATATTTTATATTATAGTATATTTATAAGTACTAGCATAAAACGCTCGCTCGCTTCGCTCGCTCGCGCGTAGAAAAATATATTCAATAATATCAAATATGATGATATTATGATATTACGTAAATGATAAAATTTTATTTAGAGTATAACTTTAATCAAAAATATTTTAAAACAAAAATCTATAACCATATTACTGATGAAAAAAACAAAAAAAGTCTTTCAAATGTCTGAGCTTATTCGAATATAGATACATACATACCCAAAATGAGCAACCCTAGACATCCCGGTACAAAAAACTTATTACGGTTCGATTTATGGAGCAAAAATTTCAAATTATTTTTATTTGAGTATAGACCTTGTTAGAGTCGTTAGATTCAAATTGAAGTTCAGATTCATAATCTGGACCCTTAAAAGCCAAAGAATAGAAATTTTCGAACAAATCCAATGAATTAGGTGCGAATTATAATTTCACCTTATTCAAGTGTACTTAAAGATTGAGGCAAATTAAAAATTTAAAGTTATACTTGTAATCAGCACCCTTGAAAACAGGTGTATACGAAATTTCTGATTGTTCTAATGTAGATTGAGAACAAAGGAAAATTTTACCTTATATAAGTAAATAATGTAGATTTTATAAAATAAATATAAATTTTGCATGTGTAATAATTTATTGCTTGATTCAATACAATTATATTAAGATTTGAAATATATAAAGAACTAATTCAAATTTAGTGTGGTTGCCGTATACAGCGCTACCTGTAAGCAACTTATGTACTTTGGAGTTTGAGATAATTTTTGTGCTTTATTCGAATCGTTGAATCATTTCGATTGTTTTTTACTCAGTTTTAATATATGTTTTAAGTTATTTTAGTATCGAAGCCTAATAATCAGTACTTGTTTGATATTATTGTAATGATTTTCTTTTATTTTCAAGTAATCATGTACAGCAGTAATACCGAGACTACACTAGGCTAAAATTAAAAAACCAAGGTGAAGTGTAACAAATTCAACCTTAACAAAGTTTAAAAAATCTGAATTAAAAAAAAAAAAAAAACATGGTTTTCTCTCAAAATTATACTTTTTTTCTGATCAATTCAATAACGATCTCTTTGCATAAGAAAATTTTATTTTCCGTAAAAATTTTTTGAAAATCAACAAACTGTAATACTTAATAGTATATTACTTCACTAGGCAGGGACGTTGGATTTCCGTGCCTGTGTGATTGTAAGGCCAAGGCGAAGCCAAGGCGAAGCCGAGGCATTACAATCACACAGGGACGGGCATCCAACCTCCCTGCCGTATGAAGTATACTATTTTTCCTCCTCTCGTCCCGAAATTACGTCCAAAATTAATAATAATCACGAAAATATGCAACTGCAAAAACCCCTGCCACGCTGCAACCCGCCGTACTACTTTTGCTGCCGCTAATACTAGCGCTCTACGCGGCCACTACACACATAAGGTTTGCCCGAGAGCCCGCGAGACTACGAGAGAGAGAGAGAGAGAGAGAGAGAGAGCGCTGGCCACTGGCTTTTGTTTTGACGAGACAAAGTCGAGTAAAAACTGGCCAGCAGTGGTCAGCGCAACAAAACATAATTAACAAATCATGGATGAAATTTTTAGTAAGATTAAGTGCTGATATGCATACTCAAAATAAGACACTTCTTTACACACACACATACACCACCGGCCAATAAGACCAACATAACAAATCACGGATGAACTTTTTAGTCAGCGGCAGGTGCTGATATGAATACTATAGTTAAGAAACACGCTTCACACCCACACCACAAAATCATTATTTTTCTACTTATGCTATTGAAGTAAACAAAAAGAATCTTTTTCTCAGCTTCAATTCCGAATTATCATCTTCACACTTTTTTGAGTGATGTACAAGTAGATATTAATCTTAAGATTTTAAACTGGCAACGATTGTCAAAATTTGCAAGTGCATCTCCCTCTCAAAGTAAAATTCCATCATCAAAAACTTTACCCATTTTTACTTTTGTTGTTTAAACATTAACCATATTGGAATAATTAAATCCAATAAACTTCGTTTTTACGATTAAGCTGACGTTTTTGAGGTTTGATCCAACACGCTGTCCGCTACTCACGGAGACAGCGGTAGCTCGAGCCTTGAGCGGCAGTGTAAAGTGGAGCAGCCAATCAGAGCGCAGTACAAGCCTACAACGCGTCAGCGGAGGACGTACTTTCGTGCCAGGAGGGGGAAAAATATTTTTTAGCTTTTTTACCAATTTCTGATTTTTCAATACTCACCTTTATAATTTTTTACTTGATTTTCTTGCCTTAACAAAATTGACGTTTTTATATCAGGACGTTATAGTTGTAAAGTTGCCCTTAATTCACGACCATACATCATTTTCGCTAGTGTTTCGCCCGTACTACTATGTTCGGTTGTTCGGTACGCAAATAAAAATCTTTGCAACGCCAGCGTTTGTACATTCACACCATCGCTTCATATAATTGCTTTCATTTCACGCTCAAACGTTTTTACAAAATTTTCTGCCACGCTATTGGTTGCTGGATGTTTAGCAGCTGTATATGTATGCCGAAATCTTAACATTTTGTTCAAGTTATAGCTGGGAGTAAGGTATAATAAATAAATACAAGAATAATTATATTGGAAATGGTGATTTGTTTATTTTAGTAATCTCAGTACACGCGTCTACTCGGTATGGTGGGCGCACGAGAACTGCGGCAGCAGCGGCGGCACTGCTCCTGATTCGCTAATTTACTTAGTGCGCATACTACTACGCTACCTGCTTAGCTCTAACTTAGCTTGGCTCTAACTTAACTCTAACTTAGCTTGGCACTTATGCCCAAATCTCTTTCATTCTGAAACTCCCGCCTGAGAGTATAAGTGCCTATTACTTCTATACATCAAATTCTCCAATGTCTAAACTTTAATGAATAGTAGAATTCTCTATCATAAAAGTTTCTCAAGTTTTCTATTTCAACTTCAATTTTCCGTCCTCAAAATTAGTTTGTCTCTAGTATAGTTTAACACAATGATTTCATTTCTGAAATACTCTATTCAATTCAATATTCATCTCCACTAATTTCATTCATTTCAAGAATTTCCCTTTTCCCTTCTTTCCTCTAAATTCAAATAGCAGGGTACTTAGAGTATAAGTTCAACCAGTAGTACATATTTCTGAAATAAAATATACTACAATAAAATTAAATATTCACGCTTTCAACACAATGCTGCAAGTATAAAGATACTTCAAATTATAATTAATTAAAGTGACATAAAATAACAGGATTTGTAAATTTAAATCTCAAGCCATTGTGGCCGGATGGTTGGAGTACCAATCCCGGGCTGATGGTTCAGTGAAGTCTAAAATCAAAGAAAACAACATTGATTATCCGTACATATAAAAATGTTCTCAACCTGATTTAAAATAGCTCTAGTTGTGTCAATCTCGAGTCATTAGTTTAAATTTCAAGTTATTAACTTGATAAGTTTCAATTCGTTTCTAAATTACAAGTTAGCTAAACTTAAGGTTTTCTCAAACATTTGTCGCTATACGATCCACCATTTCTTCTACCCTCTTTTCAAAGAAGTTCTACTAAGTTTTAAACCATTAAATAAGCTAAATTTGTCGAAGTAATCGCACATCACTGATGCAAATAATAATAAAATGGGTAAGATGTTTTAGTCATCAAACATCGATATTCCTCTCAATAAAATAATTTCAAAACTTGATTTAGTCATGTTAATATGCTACTGCTTCCAATTAATAATTTTTGGCTCAAACTTCAAGGCTCAATCCAATGACTTCTCAAAAACACTAGTATGAATATTTTCCCTGAGCTTTATCGAAACTCTTTTACGTATTAGCTTCTCTATCTTAGATGCAAATCAAATTCAGTCTCACGAGTTATATCAAATAATAAATTATTCATAAAATTTATACACTACTTATGCTCTACGTTCGATCTCTAATTTTATTTAATTCAGTGACATTTTATTAAGAAGGCTTTTATTCATCCACTTATTTATTTTTCCACTATTGTCATGACTAACGTTGTTTTCCGTACACTCATTGTTGGATTTTCTGCATTTTAGTCTGCACTTGAGAAATACTCTATCCAAATTTATCCATTCTCTCTATTTTTTGGTATACTCAAATCTTCCATTTTATTCAGCTTCTCAAGTTCAATCTGATTTTATCTCAATTCTTCCCATTATCTCAAGCTGTTACCAAATAACTCACACTCTATTTTAAATTTATATTTTAACTGTAATTTTTCAAACTCAAAATTGAGTCCTCTATCATTCACTTTACGGACTTGCTTTCTACTTTTCAAAATCTCAATTTATCACTCTAAACTTCTAGTTTCATTTCACCATTTTCGTCCAGTTTATATTCAATCGTTCATTCAAAATCTATCGCTTCTGATTGGTTCATGGATCCAAGATCATTATATATATATAAAATTCAACTTTCTCTTTAATTATAATATTTCCCTAGTCATATTTCTCTCTAGTAGCGATTGGCTTAAATTACTCAACTAATGATGGCACTTTTCCCTTCCAAAACATCCTCTGCGTACTTACTCAATAATTTGGATATATCACTTCAGCGTCATCTAAGACGGATACTTTCACGCTCAGATCAAAATTTTCTTTCCCGAGTTCCTTCCTCTATTTTCAATTCTTCTACTCATATCGAACCTCAAAAAGGTAAGCTCCGGTCCACTCTCCCCCCAATCTCAGGCTCAATTTTGAATTTCGGACTATTCTCCCCTCGAAATTAGCAACTCTACATTACTTCTCTGCCTGAGATTGATAGAGGAGCTTACGAATTAAGACGATTTCTCTCGATCAGTTTCATGGTTGTACAGTCCAAACACTAAAATATCCACTTCAAAATCTACGATTTTAAGAAAAGCCGCTACAAATCGCCTAAGCCCTAAGCAAATGTTACATCTGCTAGTAAAAAAAACTCCGACTCAATTTTTGTACTCTAATTTAACTTCCAAACAAAACCTCGATGCTCATTCGTTTTGTCATCATCGGTTTGTCCACAGTTTAGTCGAAAAAAAAATTGCCGCTAATTGATCTCTATCTTTTTGCCAATCTCAATTAGCATCTAGTAATAACCCTACTTGAATTTAATGTCACTATTTTCATCAACAACTAAACAAATCATCGATTCTTAAAATCAATACTTCCGAAATTAATGCTCTCCACCAATCATATTCATTACAAATCAATGAAATTCGATCTTGCCCCATCATAATAAAGAGGGATAATTTTAAATTTCACTACTCCAATTTGATCTACAATTTAAAATATTCGAAACATCTTTCACCATTCTCTATTGATCAATCTAAATTTACCGAATATTACAAACTAAAACAACAAAGCTGATAAAATTCAAAAAAATTAATAAAACATCATAGACTAGCAAGAGAAATAAAATTCTAAAAAAAATAAATTTGATATTTGAATTCGCATTGACTTAACTGCCTCTATTACTCAGCCAGCAATCTTCCTTCCCGGTAGGTCTTGTCAAACTCTAGATTTTCTAGATTCTCCACAAAACACCACATAAATTTTACTTAATAAATGGGTAATTTGGATGATTAAGTTTTCTCTATTCATCCACACAAATAAGAGCAGCACCGTAAAGCAAGCGGTGCTTCAGGAGTTTCAAACCTCCTCATTTTCCCACTCTTCATTCAGTCAAAATTTTACTCTATTTGTCATTTCCTCCCTGATAGTACATATTCACTCTATATTCACCTTGAACATATGATGAAAAATGCTTTCACAAGCTATAAGCTAGTAATTCACATACGAACAAATTTAAAAAAAATCTGCACTCCATATTGTCAAAAAAATCACTCAAATTCTCGTTTTGAAATAATTCTCTCTACATCTGAAAATAATCTTCCATTTTCATTTCACTCTCATTCAACTCAAGTCGATTCGCCAGATCTCAAAACTTATACCAAAAATTACTCGTACTGATCTATTCACTTGAAATAATTCAAATCCTAGTAATATCAAGTCTTAGATAATGAATTCTTAAATCTCTACCCTGACTCACTTGTTTCGCACTCATTTATCAAAATTCACCTAAATTTCATAATTCAACACAATTGGTAAGCTCAAAGTCAAACATCATCTCAAAAAAAAAAAAATTTAATTCAAAAGAGAAAAAAAATCGTCTCGACAGTCGTGATCATTCAAGAAAAAAAAATAAATTCTGAGATCTGGTGTCACGAATGCAAAATTTAAAAAAACGGCCTAGGGTCTACAATAAGCATGGAACTCCACTTTTAAAAAAATTCACCTCTCAAAAATTCAAAAGTATGGAAATTTTCCCATCTTATTCTCAATATTAGTAATGCAATAACTGATAGTCAATGCGTTATTTAAGTCTAGATGCGCTTGCGCATTAAGTAAGGTTAGACCAAAAAAAATTTACGCTCATCACGATCACTAGTTCCCTAAGTGAATCCAGAGAGATTCAAAGAAATGAAATAATATACGAACTGAAAACATCTAATTTAAAGAAAATTGAACTCCTGTGTCCTTCAAATTTCCACTTCTCAATAACAGCTGTTTTCTGCTTTACTCAATCATTCACCTTTTCTCATCTCCAAATTTGCTGTCCGTCATTTCTCAAAAGCTATTACAGAATGGTAAAAATAAAATTTCTACTTCTAAATTCAAAATTACGAGCTGAGGCGACGCTTGTGAAGGCACCACAGATAACCGTTCACAATTTATCAAACTTCTCTCAAGTCATCTGTACTATCTTTGATGCCTGGATTTTCTCGAATTTACTGTTCGCAGACCTGCTCTCCATACTTCTAAAACTACAGATTCATCAATTTATAATTTTTGTAAACTTCTGATTTTTAATAAGATTTGACAAAATCATTCAAAATTTCAATTCTATCTCATCCTCAAAATATGTGCATCTATATACGGGTTTAAGTTTTGTCAGATCTATAATTTAGATCACCATACTCCAGTTTGGCTCAATAACAAGATTAACGTAAAATTTAAAAATTAAAAAGACTTTATAACCAGGTTATTTTTGCATTTCGTGTCTTCATCACATTCGTTAATAATAATGACAATAGCCACCATCATTCCAAATTCATGTACCTCTGTATAAAATGTATCAGACAATGATAAATTAACTCTATCACTGATGAAACTTCAACCAGTATCTAAAAATTTATCAAAAAAAATTTTTTTTTTTTTTGTTCTTACAATCTCTAAAATTACCAAACATCTCGCTTTTTCATAAATAAGTTGATGCAGATTTTGAGCTTATTGACTGAGAGTAAAACTAGCAAGCTTAAAGTCGACAACCTCAGGGGACGTTCCGCTGCCTTATGCATTTTTTTATTATTTTTAGAAAGTACTTTATAACGTGTAAAAATAATCTATAAAATAAAAAGGAGTTTCATTAGAATTTATATATATATTTTTTCGATTTTTTTTCCTTACGTCGAAGTCATTTCAGAATTCGCGTTAATAATCAGTCAAAACTAAAACAAAAATAAAAAATAAAAATAAAGTTTTTAAAAAACATGCTTTTCTCTAAAAAGTTTTGAGAAATTATTTAAAAAACGTACTAAAAAGTAGAAAATAAAATTTTAATGCTGCTAAATTCTTTCAAAGTACTTCAAAAGATTTAATATAAATAGAACAAACAAAATTTCGTGATGACTTTAAACAAAAGCATGGGGCACTTGATGAAACACAGCCATACGCCTTAAGATTAAGTCATCTGCAGTGCCCCATGCTTTTGTTTAGATTCATCACGAAATTTTGTTTGTTCTATTTATATTAAATCTTTTGAAGTACTTTGAAAGAATTTAGCAGTATTAAAATTTTATTTTCTACTTTTTAGTACGTTTTTTAAATAATTTCTCAAAACTGTCTAGAGAAAAGCATGTTTTTTAAAAACCTTTTTTTTATTTATTTTTTATTTTCTACTTTTTAGTCTTAGCTTAATTAATGTAATTTATATAAATTGACAGAAAAATGGAAAGAATATTTTTACCGTAAAATTTTAAATCCAATTGTTTAAAATTTGGTTCATTTAATTGAATGCAATATTGATGAAAAACAAATTTGCAGACGCTTCGGATGCGCACAGCTATTTCTTTTAAATAAATTAAATTGCAAAGGATGCGGAAACGTCACTGACAACAGAAACATTTGTCCAGCACCCCGAAATAGATCAATAAAAAAAAATAAATAAAAAAAATAAGTAAATAAATAAACAAAACAAAAAAATAATAAATAGAGAAAAGCATAAAAAATAACCCTTTCTAATACCAAATAACTCTTATATAACCCTTCTCAAATTCAAAATAACCCTTTTAAACTACTAAAGTGATGATCATCCCCTTTCGCTTTTCTAAGTAATAATGCTCCCTCCAACCCCTGCCTATAGCCACCCTGTATATAATGTTTGGCACACACACACACACACACACACACACACACACAATGAATCAGTATTAATTACTGAGCTGATTTTTTTATGAGTGTAGGTGGGGGAGTGAGAAATAACAAACAACCTTTAATGTACAACTTAATTTTATTATTAATCGCTTTTTATCGCTTTTCTAAGTAATAATGCTCCCTCCAACCCCTGCCTATAGCCACCCTGTATATAATGTTTGACACACACACACACACACACACACGCGCGCGCACACGCACACGCACAATGAATCAGTATTAATTACTGAGCTGATTTTTTTATGAGCGTAGGTGGGGGAGTGAGAAATAACAAACAACCTTTAATGTACAACTTAATTTTATTATTAATCGCTTTTTATCGCTTTTCTAAGTAATAATGCTCCCTCCAACCCCTGCCTATAGCCACCCTGTATATAATGTTTGACACACACACACACACACACGCGCGCGCGCGCGCGCGCACGCGCACACGCACACGCACACGCACAATGAATCAGTATTAATTACTGAGCTGATTTTTTTATGAGTGTAGGTGGGGGAGTGAGAAATAACAAACAACCTTTAATGTACAACTTAATTTTATTATTAAACTCTAAGCTATTTACAGATTTACAAAGAAAAACAAAATTGAGGAAATTACATGAACTAACTTTTTTCTAAAAATAGTAATTGACTGAGTTGGTTGTTCTTGGAGAGTCTGTCAAACGTTGAGCTGACTAAGGAGGTGATGAGTTCCGGGTGATGAGTGAGTGTTCTACAAGTGGTGATGATCACCGGAGTCCAGGTAGACCACGGGGTGACGTCGAGGTTATTTTTGTTGAGGAGAGAATTCGAATACCCTCAGAATTCTCTTGGCCGAGGTGCGAATCTTGACTCCTAAGCACTTGGAATTTCTTCGGCACTCAATGACCACTTTCGCGGTTAATAACGAGGTTTTAGCGAGTAAAAGAATGATAGAAAATTTAGCGATCACGAGGTATGCTATACTAACCAAAAAACCAATTAGGCCGTGCGACTATCCTATCGTCGCGCAGAGAGACGCCGAGAGACAGCGCCGCCAGGAATTGGCAGCAGTGCGTGGCGCAAATATTTAAATTAAATACTTAACAATAAGAGTTATAAATATAGTTTCGTGGCTGGTAAGCTGAAAAGCATTCGTTCAGCTTGATTCCTAATGGCTACTTTATGAGGTTAGGTTATTTTGTACAATGCAGGTGTTGACAGTCGGGTGTAGAACTATCGAAAACAATTCTCAGCCGGGTCGTTGAAAGGCGATTGTTCAACTTGGTAAATGATTTTATGAAGTCTTGAAAATAATTTTAATTGAATTACAATTAAGATAAGGCAATTATTCTTTAAATAAAAGAATAGAAAAATATTCAAACTTATGAATATCACTGGTGGAAAATAATTTAAACTGAAATACAGTTTAAATAAAAACAACTATTCTTTAAATAATAAAAAATTGAAAAATATTCAAACCTATGAATATTATTGGTGGAAAATAATTTAAACTGAAATACAATTTAAATAACAAACAGCTAAGCCAGGCAGGTGACTGATTTTGGAAGAAAACCCTATCATAATTTCTAATGAAAGTTTAAAAACAAAGAAAGTGAAAAAATCAAAAAATAAAAGTAGATGAAAAAAGGTTAATAAATAAACAAATAAATAGAGAGAAAAAAAATGAAAATCCCTAAACAACACTAATTGGGTTGAGTGGGGGCAAGGGTTAGTAGGCAGTTGGATTGATCTTTTGAATAAAAAGATCAAAAGGTTTTCAAACAAGCTGAACACCGTTTAGGATGAAAACGAGCCAAATGGGTAATTTAGTTAGTACGTATTAAACTTGGGTAGGTAAGCAAAATGATTGTCTAGAGAAAATTGGTCTGGAAGCAAACCTAAAATGGATAAAAAAATTGAATTATAATTTTTTGAAAACATATAATTGGAAAAAAAGACAATCAATAACGGTTCAGCAATAGAAATAATTTGAGATTATACTATACTATAAAGATTGGCAACATTTTGCTCCAACGCTTACTCTAACAACCATACAAAACAGTACTTTTGAACCCAAGGATTTCGAAGAACTCTGGGAGTGCTGCTGCAGCTGTATGAGAACTTGAAGACCACCAGTTGGTGAAGAAAGTCCCTTTGCTCGCTCTTACAGGTGCCAATGGTTGCTTAGATGTTGGCGAACAATAAGCGTAGACTTCAGGTTACCAGGTAATTGCACCTGCAAATTCAATTGTGTAAGAGAAAGTGAAACAACAATAAATAAAATTAAATTTTCAGATGATATCAAGATTAATAAAAAAAAATTCCTAATTTTATTGATCACTTGACCTTAAATTAGACAATTATTTGCCAAAATAGTAGCAGCTGTACTCAATTATTGAGTAATTGGGTCAACTGACTATTTGGTTTGGAAAAGTAAAAATAAACAAACTTAAGAAAAAGTAAGAAAAATTGAAAAAAGTGTAGCTAATTTTACCCACACCGTTCAAAATCTAAACAAACAAGAAAGAAATAGTAATTATTAAATTGCGCAACAAAGGTTTGCGACTTGGAGCGGACCAACCGTATTAGCGAAGTCAGCTGGTCGAGGTAGCGAGTTCTCTCTCTCTCTCTCCCACTGCAGAGGGGCTGCAGTGTGGCAGGGACGTAGTAGGCCGATGGTTTTCAGATGACAGCTAGCAGGAGTATTGCTGTGTCTCTTTCTAATCCACCGTCGTCTTAGGTTTTTGGTCTTGTGATCCTAACAAGATGGTCGCTCTTGTTGGTCGATGAGTGCTCGCTGGAATGGCTGCCTTGGGCCAGCTGCGAGCGCGGCTTTTGGTGTGGAGAGGAGAGTCGCGGAGCGCAATCGTCCGTCTCCCTTACTCCCACGATGACTGTCGTTCCTAAAGTGAGGCTGTTTGGTGGTGATGCGCGCGCCACGAGTTAGGCGTCACTGGCATCTCTTCGTTTGAACTTCAAAGAAGAAAATGGCCGTGGCGTGGCACAAACTTTTCACTTTTTTGTTTCACTCGCGACGCGCCTTTTTTCAGGGAACTTTTCCCCACAAAGGATGCCAATGTTTGGGAATTCGTGAACAAGGATACGCTGTAGGATCAATGGGTATTTACCGCAATTGTGAGGGAGAGTGAAAGAAGAAGAAAGGGTGATTTTCAAGCACAACACTGGGAGTTTATGCTGAACTTAAATAACTATTTATTTAACTATGAATACAAATGAGGAGAGAGAGCTCGCCGTTTGGGCCGGAAGTCTCTCTAGCTTGGGTAATAGTCGCAGAAAAGCGGGCGTTCTGGGGACCGGCGATGAGTCCCGTGACGCGTAGTAGCGACATCACGGTTGAAGCACGAATGTCAAGCGGGCGGAAACTGGCTCTCCGGGTAGCTTCGGCATGGATCGCTCGCATGACCAGCACATGTAGGTAGCAAGGCGGAAAATTCAGAACACTTATAAAGTTTTTATGATACTTGACACTTAATTGCTTAATGATGAGGAGCGGGATCAAGTCCGCTGGATCGTCGAGAAGTATCACGACGTGTTCCTATTACCGGGGGACAAACTTTCGTGCACTAACAAAGTAGAGCATGAGATAGTTATGGAAGATAATATTCCAGTTCATGTGAAGCAATATCGTCATCCGCTGGTTCATCGAGAGTTAATGCGCGAGGATATTGAGAAAAAGTTGAAAGACGACATTATAGAGTCTTCTAATTCTCCGTACCAGTCTCCTGTATGGATTTTACCAAAGAAAAGAGACAGCCAATGGCGCCTAAGATGGTGGATGGTAGTAGACTTCAGAGAAGTAAATAAGAAGACAATTGGCGATTCCTATCCTCTCCCGAACATAGCAGACATTTCGGACCAACTAGGAGATGCCACATACTTCTCCACCTTCGACCTAGCCTCTGGCTTCCATCAGATACCTGTAAAAAAGGAAGACAGACATAAAACGGCATTTTCGACCTTAAACGAGCACTGGCAATTCAAGAAAATGCCTATGGGACTCTAAAATGCTCCTGCAATGTTTCAAAGAATGATGGATTTGATCCTTATGAGACTCCAAGATGTCGAAATGTTAGTCTACCTGGACGATATCATAATTTACGCCCGTAGTTTAATGGACCATTTACGTAAAGTACAACTACTCCTTGACCGACTCAGAGATGCCAAACTAGTGCTCCAACCAGACAAAGTACAGTTTTTAAAGAGGGAAGTACCATTCTTGGGACACATTGTATCGGAAAGAGGCTGCGAGCCAAATCCCGACAATATCGAAGCAATCAAGAAGTTCAGAAGATCACGTACCGTAACGCATATACGGTCATTTACAGCCCTCGTGGGCTACTATCGAAGATTCATCAAGGATTTCAGCAAAATAGCTAAGCCGCTATTTGGCTTGACCAAGAAAGATGTGAAATTCAAATGGGAGATGGGGATTCAACCTAATTTCCAGTTGAAAGTTAATTAATTTAATACGAATCCGATCCGATCCCAATCCAATCCAATGTGATCCGATCCCAATCCAGTGCGACTCAACGCGATCCGATGAGATCCAATGCGATTCAATCCGATCCAATCCGATACAATGCGAGCCAATCCTATGCGACCCGATCCGATCTGATGCTAAGCGATCCAATGCGACCCAATCCGATCCAATTTAATCCGATGCGATGCGATCCAATCCAATCCGATACAATGCAATCCGATCCGATGCCATCCAATCGAATCCAATCCAATGCGATCCAATGCGATTCAATCCGATCCGAAGCGAAGCAATCCAATCCGATCCGATCCAATCGAATTCAATACAATTCAAAATAGTACGATGTGGTTGAATACGATTCATTATAATCCAAAGCCAACATTCAGTCAGATACAATTAAAAAAAGGGATTCTCTCAAGCTCAATGCGATCCAAGTACATCGAATCCAATGCAATGAATAAAAAGTGATGAACTGAAGCCCAATCCGATTCAACAGTATTCAGGTAATCCAATTCAATCCAAAATAATAATACAGCGCAGTCTAATTCGATACATCATGATCCAAAGCAATCCGCTACAATCTAATTTTTAAAATGTAATACGCTGTGATTTAGTCAGATATATTTTCAAGCAATGCAATAAAAAAATAATTCTGCAGTGTTGCGATTGACTGTCATCTTATGCAACTTGATTTTTTTCATTCCAATTGATTTGTAATTTGGTAATAGAGCATAACAGAAAAGTACTATATAAATTTCATTTATTATTTATCAACGTTTCGACACTACATATGGTTATAAATTTTGATAAAAATATAAATTAAATTAGAGACTCACAAATTTTTTAACTGTCGTAGCAGTATGTCAACATAAAGTTATAAGTAAATAGATATAAGTACTAAACAAATATATACACGTAAGAAGAATAAGCATAGTGATAAATTATAAAAAATACTGTCATTAAGGTATATTCATATAACAATATATACAATTACATAGTGAATTATATTAATGGAAGTCACGGAAATATTGACATATAGTATTGTAATTAGCATTCAAAGATAGAATATCAGTCTTCTTATGAATACAATTTTTATTCGAATTAATATGTGACATTTCAGAAAATCTTCTTCTACATAGATTTTGTTCATTGTCTAAAATTTTTACCTTTCGAAAATCAAATTCATGATTATGCATATGCGTAGAAACCACAGTACTCATGTTTTTATTTTTATGAATTTTATGTTCGTTTATCCTAACACTTAATTGTCTACCAGTTTCACCAATATAAGTCACATCACAGTTTTTACAGTCTCAATTATAAACAATTCCAGTTTTATTTAATTTATCAGTCTTGTCTTTCAATAAGCTAATAATATTGTGAAATTCTTTATTAATACTAGGAACAGTTTTAATGTTATAAGTTCTAAATAATCATTTAAATTTATGGAAGATAACATCGTTGACATAGGGCATAGTGATAAATAATTTTTTATTTTTAGAATTATTGTTGTTAGTGTTATAAGTGTTGGAATTGTAAATATCAATATTGTTATGATTGTTATCTGAATTGTCACGAATTTGTCTGTCAGATAGTGTATGTAAACGTTTTTTAATATAAAAATTTGAAAAGGAAGTTGAATAGGAATGATTAGATAGTAATTTTTTTACCTTATAAATAATATTATAATGGAATTTTTTATCAGAAAGTAAAATTGCTCTGTCGACTAGATTATAAACCATATTAATTTTCAGACTCTTTGGCCGGTTGGAATTATAGTTGATAAAACGACCAGATGAAGTAGGTTTTGAATACCAATTGTAAATTATTTTATTATTAAAAATAGATATTTTTGTGTCCAAAAAACTGATACAACCATTTGTAGGGAGTTCATAAGTAAATTTTAAATGACTGTCAAACTGATTAAAAATGTTAATAACAATAGCTAAGTCTGATTCTTTTATACATAAGCATGTGTCGTCCACATAACGAAAATAGAAGGCAGGTATACGATTGTGATCAATTAATATTTCAAGACATGTAGTTTCAAAGTCAATCATAACAAGTTCAGCAAAGGTGGGAGAAATAGGAGAACCCATTGGAGTTCCAAATATTTGTTTATAAATACAATTATCAAATATAAAAAAGGTATTATGAAAAAAATACTCAACACATCTAATTATGTCCAGAGTTGGAATCTTGCATGACACATGTAACTTATCAAGTCTTTTTGAAAGGCTATCGAGCACTTATTATTTAGGTATAGAAGTAAAAAGAGAGACTATATCCAAAGAAATAAGAATGTGATCATCGGGTATGTGTATATGTTTTATTTTATCAACAAATTCTGAGCTATCACTAATATGTGATTGTGGTTTTGGTAGAGCTTCTTTAATTCCTCTGCAGATAATTTTTGAAAAAAAATAAGTGGGTGAATTAATGGTAGAAATAATAGGTCTCAACTATCTGTAATAATAATAATCTTTTTTATGAATTTTTGGTAAACCATAGCATTTAGGAAGAACAGTGTCAGTTTGTATGAAAGAAAAATCATGGTAAAGTCTATCTAAAAATCTATTGTTGTTCGAATATTTTAAAATATCTTTGGTCTCATCTCTCATTCTTTTGAGCGGATTCTGTCTAACAATTATATAAGCATTATTATCACTAAGTAAATCACACATTTTTCTGTTGTGAAGTACTTTAAAGATTAACTTTAGAGATACAGACAGTGGACTGATTTTTTTTAATTCGACTCCATATGACGCATTGACAATCACGATAAATCATGCATTCAGATGCGTTTTATATCGAGATATTTTCTGTGGAGATGCATAATATACAACTGTACATTTTAGAAACATACAAACAAAATTATATTCACTTTTTATAATTCACCATATTTTTTTTTTCTTCTTAGATATTTTTGCTCGAGGCTGCTCACAAACTTTTTTGGGCGTACTCTTCTTCTTTGTATTAGACTTTTAGGGTGAAATCGGCATCGTGCGTCTGTACGATGCAATTATGAGTTTTAATTCTGTAATATATAATTTTTTCATAGCATTTTTGACACCCTACAGTCTGTCTTAAACTCCACACCCTTCACAATGCCTGCACTCGGTTTGCTTTTGGCTCCGTCCCCCGCACCACGCATGTCACCCCCTACCGCCTCTCCATCAACTGGCTCTCTGCCACTTCCCGTCGCGAATACCTAAACACCTCCCTCGCCTACTCCATCACAGCCTCGCAGAAACCATCACGCCTTTACTCAAATTACAGGTTGGACCCTGGTGAGGAATTCCTCAGACGCTCAAATCGCCGCCCTCGACCACCCCTAATTTACCCCACCCCCCGTACATCCACAACTACTCCTTTACTATACAAACCTCACGCACCATAAACAAATACCGTTCAAATTTCTACAATAGTAACTCACTCCAAACCTATCAAATCTCCCTTAAATCCGCCCTCTTCACCATAGACTGAGCTGATTGTATCCAAAGGGCCAACGCTGAGAACCTCACCATCATCCCTCCACCCCTCTCTTCCCTCTTAAGACCCTTGTTACAACCTCCTCTAGCTCGACTCTAACCTCCTCCCCCCCTACTCCCCACCTTCATACATTACGGCACTGTTGAACAGCTCTCCACCACGTACCAACAAGCAACAAAACAGTGCTAACAATACGTATACTCATTCGATGTAATCAACTCAAACTAGCATTATTATTTTAATATTTTATTATTCTTTGTACCTCTTTAAATCAGCTGTATTTACTGTAAAACCTTAACGAGCAGGACAGGGTGCAACCCTCTGATTGAAATAAAATACTTGAATCAAATCAAATCTGTGCTCAACTAATACATATGTGCGAGTAGACCTCTAGAAGTTCCTCAACACAATGCGCAGAAAAAAATTTAGTGCATGCTTAATTTTCAAAACCAATACATTCTTTTTTATCAAATTTAATTTTTTTTTCGAGTTTTTTTTTTCTAGTTGTTTTTGTATTATGCAACTTTTTGACATTTTAAAATTTGTCTTATTTTCTTATCGATTGCTACTTTTAATAATGTTATGGCATCCAATTCATTACAGTGGGCCTGGCACTAATTTTTAAAACTTTACTAGCTATTATGCCACTGTGACACCACTAATTAATAGCTTCGCGCATCACCGCTCAGCGTCTCGAGCACTGCAGCAGTGCAAGTTGCAGTGCGGTGAATGCGCTGCTATATTCTTAGCATCCTCGTGGCATCTGTGCGTTGCTGCTCTCGTGTTTGGTTTGATATTTATTTTTTCTCTCAAAATTCTTACCCACGTGTTGTCGAATTGTCACCAGCATCAAAAAAGAAGAAGCAATCGCGTGGATTTTAATTTTAATAGCTTCACGCATTACCGCAAAGCGTCTCGAGCTCTACAGGAGTGCGAGTTGCAGCGTGGTGGGTGCGCTGCTATATTCTTAGCACCCACATGGCTTCTGTGCGTTGCTGCTCTTGCCTCTTGTGTTTGGTTTAATATTTATTTTTGCTCTAAAAATTTTTATTAGAGTTTCATAATTTTTATAAAATTTAATTTGGTTCATAAATTTTCAACTGGTTTTGAATAAAACACAACTTTTCATTTACAAAAATTTTTTATGTTTTATTCAAAAGACTTTTAAAATTAAAACACTGTAAATATTAATTTACATTCAAAACACTGTTAACATTTTATGATTTCATGAAACAAATGAATAATTTTAAATACGTGCACACTGCTATTAAATAATTTTATTAATTTAAAGTAATTTTTCTTTTGCTTGATGAAAATTCTATATCAGTGCAATATTGCCAATCACAGATTTTATAAGATGCTGTCGCTGTTCCCGTTATTACAGCTGGTGCTACTGCTTCACCTCCCGCTTCTCCAGCTCTTCCTAATTTATCGTTGTCGTCGCTGGAGCTGTAAAGTTAATTAATTTATTATTATTAACAACTTAAGGATGTTTGGTACTTTCGTGAGGGGAAAAGAGGGGAGGGAACGATCACCGCAGCGCCCGACTAGATGATTTTATTTTCGACTCATCAGTACTTTGACCCTAATGAATGAATCATTTTTAAAATTTTACACACCATACTTGAAACTCTCTACTATCATGTAGTATTAATTTTATATTTAATAAATATTTTTAAAAATAAGGAAAAATTACGAAAACATAACCTAATTTTCAATTTACAAAACTCTGTGACAAAAGTTTAAGAACGTTAACTTTTTTAATCTCACATTAAAAATTAAAACCTAAAGACATTGTGTACAAATTTTCATATCAAATTATGCAGTAGAAAAAAAGTTAGAGCATTTCTTGTTCAGACGCGCATTGAATTTAACCCCTGCGCGCATGTTTTTCTTTGTTATCTTTTTTAAATAGTCGGAAAGGTATTATACAAAAAATTTTAAAATCTTCTTTGAGCTGAAATCTACAAAACCAAATAATTCTTTTAACGATCTCTGTAATTTTGGGAGAGTAACATATGATCAAAGAAAAAATTGCTTGATTTCCATAAGAGTCTGGGTCAAAGTAAAAAAGGGCAAAGAATTCAATGATTATTTTGATATTAATCATAAATCCATCCGATCAAAATTGACAAAACGGCTACATTTTTTTGTAAGTACCAAACATCCTCAATTAAAAAGTTTTCAAAATTATTATACTCACTCGACGTTTACAACTTCATTCTCCTCTGCACTAAAAAAAATTTTATTTATGTTTCAAGCAATTATCATAGAAAAATTACCTCTCGAGGTAATTATTTAAATAAAAATAATTACCAGTTAAAGTCTGTAGAGTGAAAAAGGAGAGGCGTTTGTTACAATATAAACATTGAACAGAGTCCACGTGGCGAGGGTGGCAGGATTTCCCATTTGAAGAATTGAAGATTATTAGTAAAAAAATTTATAAAAGTTATCAATGAAACCTACCCAGCTTATCGTATTAATCGTACGAGCCATAATCTTGTAAATATAATTCACTACGCACAAAACGAGAACTTGCTCGAACAAGAACTACTGTATAGTTTTTCAGCATACAAGTATACTGCGGAAATCAAAATTTTTCCATGGGAGCTGTGCTAAGAAAAAAGTTGTTTTTGGTTGAGGGCTGCAAGTCTTTGAAAATAAGATTTTCTCAAAAGAATAAGGAGTCTTGTTTTGTTTTTTTTTTCACAGGTGGTGGGGATAAGAACCTTTTTAGGTAACAACTCAGATTTAAAATAATTTTTTCCAGGGAGTCTAATTTGTTGGAAAACTAAAAAACTATTATGAGTTACTCATTCTTACAACAGCTTTTGAAAGGAACGGATTGAGTACGTTTTATTTTGAAAACTACAGTGTTTTATTTATTTATGAAAAAACGTGATTGTTTGAAGCCTTATCTAAGGATTTGTTTGTTGAATACCTTCTGCTAAGTAAGAAAATTTTATTTTTTTATGGTTCGAATTGGAGAGTAGTGGGCTGCAAAGAAAGGATATTTAACCGCAATCGCGAGGGAGTGAAATGGAAAAGAGTAACGGTTTAAAAGGACAACTAACACTGTGTAGTTTATGCTGCACTTAAACTGATATTTATTTACACTATATACAAACGAGGAGAGAGAGCTCGCCGTTTTTGCCGGGAGTCTCTCTACCTCGATAACACGTCGCGGATAAGTAGGCGATCTCATGACGGTGGGTTCGAGTCCCGTGCCGCGTGGTTGCAGCAAGACTGGTGCGGGCGGATGTCGGCAGCTGGGACGACTCGTGCCTCTGTCGCTCAACTGACCAACGTCGTGGTGAAAAAGAAGGCGGTTAATTTTGAACATTTTATAATTAAAGTTTTTTTAAATGTACAATTTTGAAAATTTATTTTCCATTGTACAATAAAAAAAAAAATTGTGAATCTTGAAGTGGAAAGTTAATTTTTTCAAAAGTAAATTTTTTTTTTTTTTTTTAGAAATGGATTTTATTGCTTTAAACACAGCTTCATTGCTCAAATTTAAGCCGAAAAAACCTATTGGTCAGCTAGAAAAGGGATCGTACAGGATGACGAAATTAAAAAAGGTTTAAACACGCTTTGGTGAAAAAGTTTTTGTAAAATCAAATCAGGATTTTGATGTTTTTCTCCACAAAAAACAAGTAAGATACTTGCTTTAAAATCAAAAGGTTTATTTGAAAATGAGAGGAATGGAAAATGTAAGCTCTATACTTTAATTATCATGAAAATAGAGTTATTGAATTCTCACAATATTCCAAGAAATGAAAAAAAAATATATATTAACAGTGTTTTGAATAAAAACTAGCGCACACTCTGGCCCTTTCACTGCGTTCAAGCGGCACGATAACTTGCCTGGCTACGGTGTTTTCAAAAACATCTCCACCCTTTCATCACTACCGCTCCGCGCGATGTAAGGTATGCATTGCCATGCTCCACGCAAAGCATAAAAGGTACGACCGACCGACACTTGCGCTTCACGCTTGACAATCTTGTTTTTTTATTTATTTTCAGATTAGAACTATAGAATACCAATACAAACATTTTCCCGTTTACTTCTTTCAATTTTGTCCATTAGGTCACAAGAAATCCTGTGCACAATTTTGTAATAGCGCTAAGATCAAGTAAAAGATGACGGTTAAAAGTATTGGTACGCGCCATTGGTACCCATGTGGTTCGATCATACTCAAATTGAAACTGGAACTATGGGACACCCAAACAAACATTTTCTCGTCCACCCCGTTTAATTTTGTCCATTAGGTCATGAGAAATCGTGTGCACAATTTTTGGTTGCATTTTTTGTTCTAGCGAAGTTATAAGGCCTTTCCAACCGTAACGTTAACAGTATACAAATTGAGTTTTTATCGGCGAGTCAAAAGATTAAGCAGCATTTAACTTGACCTCGGATTATACAACCCCTTACTGGGACTGTAAAAAGGCATAATTTATATATCGGGCTCGTAAACTCGCTAGTAGCTGTCCTAACTAAAACCACGTGGACGTTACCGTCAGGACCTGTGTTTATTAATTTTATGCGAGCAAGAGGCCATTAAGCTGGCAGGATGTTTCCATCTTTGACAACTAACGAGCCGAGTTTGATGTTTTCGTGAAGATCGCACCATCGGGTACTGACCAGCAGAGTTGATAAGTACTCGGCTTTCCAGTAACGCTAAAAATCATCATGCATTCGGGTAAGTAGATCGTAACGTTTCGAGGGGGTGAGATTGAAATCGACCGTCCCTGATTCTCAAACTACTATTAAAGTAAGGCTGATGTGAAAGTGACCAGTGGTCAAAGGAACAAGATCTTCTGGGTGGTTGCTGATATCTGTCAAAGGGCGAGAATTCAGGCTTGATTTGGCACAGAAGTGTCGTCATCTCTTCGAACGTAAAAGTCAAGTTGCCGAAAACACGTTTCAAGTGGTGTTTGGTAGATTTCACCACGGCTTCTCAAATTCCACCTATGTAAGGGGCAGAAGGGGGTATGAAGGTTCATTTCGTACCATCTTTAGACAAAGAGATACAAGCATCCCTACAAAAATCGGAAGTTTCGTTAAACACTTTACGAAGCTCCTAATCGGTGCCTAGAAAATTTTTGCAATAATCGCTGGCTAATGTCTGTACATGGACGCGTCTAGATACGATACGGCGAAAAGTAGCAAGGAATCGTAAAGTCTGAAATGGCTTCCAGATGCACGGCTTTAGTTGCCAAGTATACACAGAGAAAAAGAAATAGGTTGTAACTTGAATGTGGAGAGCACAAGTAATCAAATTGTTTCTTTATAAGTACCTTTAATTGTCTTTCAATATGAAATTATCATCTTATAACGAAAGATGAATTTAAAAACAATAATTGAGAATAAAAAAATTCGACTCAAGGACCAGGATTTGAACCTGGGATCTCCCGATTGCCGGTCGGATGCTTTACCAACTAAGCTATCCGTGGAGCCGCAGGTCAAATACTAGTTTGGAAGCGAAACTTTTTCTCTCTCAAATTTTGTTTTTCCATGATCCGTTGCTTAGCTGTTCGGCTTCTACAATCTTTTACTGCAGTTGGATTCACGCCGACAATCTTCCTGAAACATGGAAAAAGTCTGTCCATGGTAATAAATCCCTGCACGATTTATCTCACCTTAGAGGGCGCGACTGCTCAATAATAGTGGGCGCGAGCTAGAAGATCGAGCGCAGGAACACCGGTCGATAAATAAAAATGTATCCGATTTTTTTATCAAAACAATTTAATAAAGAAACTGAATCTCAAAACTAATACAAATTTATAATACGACTCGGTGTCAAAAATAACATGAACAAAAGTAAAATAAATCAATCTAACTTGGTTCTCAACAAGCCGTACGGCTCAAGCGTCAAGTATTGATCCTTTCGATCTAGGGGTTGCGCACGCACAAACATTCAAACCACTTGCCGTAGTAATCGCACGCGCGAGAAAAACAAAGATCGTAGTAATAATAGGGTACTAAATATACTTATACACATCCGTACTTACTCGTACATAAACAATTAACTTACGGAATCGCTAAGGTGCACCCTCATACCGAGCCGTCACGCTAAACAAAATGCCAGGCTACGATGCCTATCAGCCGCAACAGCTACCACACTCGAGTCGTTGTATACCCGTCATCAAGCGGTCCCGGCGTTGACGTGAAATGACATCTTCACAAAAAAACACCACACTCTTCCACTACAATTCTACAAAAATGATTGATATAAGTATATTTCTACAGTATGTATTGAAATGTGAGTAAGGTTATGCATCTTATAAATATGCTAAATTACTTACATTCATTTAAAGTAATAAAATTTTGTAAGTGAATAATAAAACATAAAAAAATCAGATGAAGGCTTAAGGTGTAAATATTTTCCTGAAAAAAATTCTTGCTAGCTATCGTGACGTTCATAGTTTTTATTCAAAAATGTTTTATTCAGAAAAGAGAAAATTAAAGTTAAAAAGAATTAATGAAAGTGAAAAAAAATGTGATAGTAGCTCTTCCGATGAACAGGAACCTAAAACCGAGTCAACTCCACCAACTGAAAATGTGTTAATTTGTGAACAATTCGAATCTGCAGAACAAGGTGAAAAAGTCTTTTTTACTCATAAAACCGACTCAGACTGTGACTCTGACTACAATAAAAATATTGACAGTACAGATTTTTCATCAAGTAGCGAGGAAGATTTGACAAGTTCAGATGATGCTGAATTTGTTACCAATCCTAAGCGCATGAAACATGATAAAAATAATCACATGTGTTTTCAAATAAGAGAAAAATTAAGAGTTTGGGCCATACGCTATACAGTTTTCCACGTGATTATTACTGCATTATTGTGTTTACTGAAAGACATTTTCCCTTTTCTTCCTTCCCATGCACATAATTTGTTGAAAACAGAAAATAAATTTATAGTTGAAAAATTATTTCCTGAAAATGTAGCAGATAAATCCGAATTCGTATACGATCGGTATTCAAAAAAAAATCGGAAAAGCCGAAAAAATGAAAAAAAAAACCAGTTATTATTCAAAAAGTCGTAACTTTTTTGTTTTTTCATAAAAAGATCTAAAATTTTAGATGAGGTATCTCCAAGTAGTGGACTTTAAAGGAAAAATAATAGTTTATATAAGTCATTGAAAAAAATTATTTATTCTCAGAAACTAGCATAAGAGGTTTACGAAAAAAAAACCATAAGGCATTTTTAGAAAAGTCATTGTTATTCAATTTTTTTATTTCATTCTCACAAAATTCTCAACCATTTTAATAAATTTATTATATTTAGAAGTAAAAAGCTGTAAAAAAATATTTTTTTGAAGCGTCAGCGCAGTTTTGGCAAATCACTGTTCTCAGCTGCAAGTAACTGCTTTTGCAAGAGTCGTGGCCGCAAATTGTACGTCATGATGTGAATATACATAAAACGTCGTAAGACTCATGGCATCGAGAAAAAAAAATTTTTGTCTCTGTTTCAATAATAACTTAGCTTTCAAACGTGTTTAAACCTATAAATATAGGAGAAAACAAATTTGCTCCAATTTTACTTGGATCCACGTTGATGAAACCCTGGGGTTCTGTAGTACCCCAAACCGCTTTCGACAACTGCCACGTGCAGACTAAGGGTCACTGAGCACTAATCATGATGGAAAAAGGAAACCTCATTCTTTGACTATAAGTAGATCGGTGACTTCATGTTTGTCTATTGCAAGGCAAGCATCTTCGCAAAAACTTAGCAAAAAGTTTGAGCTGAGTGTTTTCTATCGTATGCGTACAGGAAAAGGGTAAATGAAGTTATGAAGAGGAGTGAAGTTGGTGAGATGATATAAAATTCTTTCATGAAGTTACGGAAATTCGAGGAGGATGTGTGTCTGAATGTGGCAGAGGGTGATTCTGGGTGAGGTATTAAGCTAAAAAGATAATGAAAGACTTTTTCCATTCAGAGAGAAAAAAGCTAAAGTAGAGCGATGTATTTATAATATCAGTAATGTAAGCTAAGTATAGAGGCTCCACTTTAAAAAAAAAAAATGATAGTTTATAAATTATGATATCTCACAACAACAGATAAAATTACAATCTCACAGGAAATTTTCTCTCGATTAGGCCTTCTCGCGTCTTTTTAGTCACCATTCGGGGGGACACTTCTGAAAATTCTTTTTTGGGTGGTGCCAACTTAGTGGACATGACTTTTGTGTTAGTTTATAGTAAATTAAATAGTTTTATGATGAAAAATTAATGAAAAAAATGATTGAACACTATTCCTGACTTATTTTTTCATCATCCTGTAAAAAAATTATAGATTTTCATGCAGTTTTAGTGTAATAATCTAGCATAAACCAAAAATCCCCCTTTGAAAAGTGTCCAATAATCCCGGACATTTACCTTAATTAGTTGTATTTTAACATGATAAAAGATTGATTCTGAAAAATATTTTCTACTACAAAATAAAAATCGTCAAAAAAACGCTCGAGTTGACCAGACTACCCCCTTAAATAGATTTTTCTCGAGACGACAAAATCGGGGTTAAGTTGTTTTCAGATCCGACACCTCATATTTAATAAAGTTGTACGCCTAGTCCATGGAATCTAATGGTGGGGAGGGGGGGGGGCTCGAGTGCAGACTGGGTAATTTGCAGACGTCTCATTATTAGACTAATTGTCCCAGAAAAGTAAATACCACAATGAAGTATTTTTTTTACCGAATTTTACACGTATAGGATTAAAAGTTTCAGAAAATTATTAAAAGAAAATGAAAAAAACTAAAGTACAATTTCTAAAATTTCATCTGTTCTCATTAGTTTTCTTCAGTTCTACTTGTGGTTATATCAACTTCTTATAACTATTTTATAAAACATTTTATTTTATTTTTGAAAATTCGATAACAATATTACTACAGTCTAGTATTTGCTTTTCTGTTATAAATATTCTGATAATGGGTCGTCTGCACATTACCCAGTCGGCACTTGAGGTCCCCCCCAACCGTCCCTCAGAATGGCACCCCTAAATGTCGCAATTTACGCATATTTTTCGCATTAAGGAGGCTCATGCGCGCTGCCCCGTATCAAGCAGGGGCCCTGCAGGTGCTTTAAATTTTTTTAAAATAAAATTTAATTAAAAAGCTGTTAAAATCGTAGCAAATGACTAAGTTTTATGCTTCTTAAGTTTAAAATTTAAAATAAGCTATTTGAAGCTGCAAAAAGTCAAGTTTAGGCCGTGAAATTGAGGTTAAATCACCTGATTTTGCAGTTTTTGATTTTTTACGTAAAAAGTTGCCTGGCTCCCCACTACTATTATAATTTTCAAATGATCTTTGATGAATGTTACATTTTTGTGATTTTTTTTTACCAAAACAAGTGGTTCAAAAAATTGTTATTTGTTTTTTTCGCTTTTTCCCCATAAGACCCTGTGTTAAAAAAAAATTTTTCAGTGAATTTTTTCTCGAAAATTGGCCTGGCTTCCTAATAAACATTGGATACAAAAGTTGTTGCTTTTTGTTCAAAGAATTTCCTGGAATTTTTTCAAGCGAATCGAGTAGTTGGATCAAAATCGCATGAGCCTCCTTAAGGTGAAGACGTAATTAGCACTGGAAGTAAAAAGTGGCTATAAAAAAAATTAAAGGGAAAAAAACGCTCTGTAGCACGCAAGATAATATTTTAACTATTTTTTAAGCCCAATTACAGATGTGTCTATCAAGTATTGGCCTCAGGAAAATTGGAAAATCGTTTTCCTCCCGTTAACCATGTGTAGTAGACCCTTGCATCGTCTGCTACCGCACGCGGAGTAAATGCAGAATCGCACATGACCCATAACCTTCAAAATTTATTTCATGCAGAAGCACATGCAAAGAAAAAAAATTTTATAAATTAGAAATTCTATAAGCAGCAAGCAATAAAGTAATAAATAATTCTTCTTTCTTCTTTATAGATAAATTATTTCCCAAAATGCTTAATTAATAACCTACAAATCATGCACAAAAATTAACTAAGTGTCATATTCATAAATATTCTTCAAGTTTTTGGGTATTTTATTAGATGCTGTTCTTCTTTTTCTTCTTCTTTTTCTTTTTCTTATCATCTTCGTTTTACTAACACTAAGAGCTACTCTCTTGCCATCACCCAGTAAGATAATTGACTACCAATAAAATAAAAATTACATGCTTAGACTAATCAATAAATTTTAAAAAATAGTAATTTTCATTCATTGTAGTCAAGTATTAATCAAAAAATCAGAAGAACACATCAAAACTAATTGAACCAAAATAATCAGAGATCTTACACTTTACACCCGTCTGCACCCGACTACTGAGGACGGCAGCCGAGCGACCCACTAGCAGACGACATACACTACTACAGTTTTGCTGAATAAGAAGAAAACCGGTTTTCCAAGTTTCTTGAAGTTATTTGTTAACCAATTTCTATCAAATAAGGCTTAAAAAATAGCTTAAAATATTAATTAGAATATAACGCGCTACAGAACGTTTTTTTTCAATTTTCTCTTTTATTTTTTTTTAAATTGCAATCGAAAAATTTTATGAAAACGCGGTTACATCTTCACGTTAAACTCGCTAACCTTAATTAAAAATTGTTCAAAATCACTTGTTTACCGCTGTGGATGGCTAAAATCACTTGATTTTAATTTAATATCACTAAAAACTACACTCAACATCAGCTCCTCAGCAAAATTTGTGGCACCCACTGAGGGGACAAATAGTCTCAAATGTTCAAACTTCATTATAGCTGGCACCTCGACTCAAGTCAACTTACAGCTGTTATATTCAATTTCTAGCTCAAAATCACAGTGACCTGACTTGAGATTCCGAAAAAATAAGTCCTCCCACTCATAATAACAACAAAACATTAAAGGTTTTCATAATAGTTACTAGTTTCCCGATTAAAAAATCAATCGACTATAAAATGGTCGCATGGCGCTTTAAAAGGGTTAAGCGCCATGCGACTTTGGCGTGTTTTTGTACAATTTTCTTAAAGTTTTACTCCAATTCTTGAGGAGAGCGCTACTCAGTTCAGCTTTAAAAGGCTTAGGATTCGATCTTGCCTGTCTCATAATATTTACATACTCATCAGGAGTTTCAATTTTTTGTTTACGTTTCAGAATTTTTCCATTAAGTCAAAAGTTCCGATCACATTGGCAATAAAAATGGTCACAAACTGGAAATATACTAATTTCAAGATTAAACTTTTTTGCTGATAAAGTAAAAAATTTTAAAACATTAGTATTTTTGTTTTGTCCTCTGACGGAATCAGAAAAAAAAATTAATTTTTTTAAATTTGGGTTTTCAGTTGATTTTTTTTTTACAAAATTGTCTAAAAAACTACAAACCGAATTTGAGTCTTTTTTACCATCAGATTCTAAGAAATTATACATTGTGCTATCACTATCATTGAAGCAATGAATATTGAAAACATATAAATTCAAAATTCTCTTATAGTAATTTGAATTAATATTCAGTTTTGGCAACACTAAATTTTGCGCATAGTTGAACTCTAAAACGAATGTAACTAATGTACAATTTTTTTTGGCTTCTAAATTTATGTCGCACAGTGAACGGATCCGAAAATCGTTGGAAAGAATCTATTTAAATGAAGGAAAATAAAGCTAGAGAGATGTGGTCAGCGACAATCAAAAGCTAATTTAATAACAATCATAGGAAAAATATAAAAATTATAGGTTTTCCATTCCTAACCTGAAAAAAATGCAGAAAAAAAAAAATCACGAATGTGTAATTTTCGTCCAAAATCTGAAAAGAACGAATAAGATTGTAAAATCAATTTTTTTTTAGTTTATGGCAAAAATAAATGATTTTATAAACATTTCTTCTACTGTTTTTAATTAAACATGTTTAAATCGTAATCACCGATAAAACAAACTATTTTTTAAACATAAAATTCATGTAACATCATAAAATATACTATGTAATTAAAATATATTACGTGAAAAATGTAAAAAATCATACAACCCCATAACTGAATTCGTCAGACTTCTACATCCCAATAATCGAAATTATCAGGCTCTTACAACCCTATAACTGAATTCGTCAGACTTCTACAACCCAATAACCGAATTCATCAGGCTCTTACAACCCTATAACTGAATTCGTCAGACTTCTACAACCCAATAACCGAATTCATCAGGCTCTTCCAACTCCATAACGAAATTCGTCAATTTCCTACAACCCTATAACTTAATTCATCAACCTTCAATCCTTCAAACATACAACTCCATAACCAAATTGATCAGATTCTTACAACCCCATAACCAAATTGATCAGACTCCTACAACCCATAACTGAATTCGTCAAATACCCACAATCCTATAACCATGTTCGTCAAACTCCTACACAACCCCATAATAGAATTTGTCATACTTCTACAACCCTAACTTCGAAATCATCAGACTTCTATAACCTATAAAAGAATTCATTAGACTTCTACAACCCCATAACCGAATTAATAAAGCTTCTGAAACCAATAAGCAAACTTGTTAGACTTCTACACACTCATAACTAAATTCTTTAGACTTCTATTTATTCTTCAAGCCTACAACTCCTTAACAGAATTCGTCAGACTTTTACAACCCATAATTAAATTCATGAGACTTCTGCATATTCCTTAAGCCTAAAACCCCATAACCAGGACTTCTAAAACTCCATATCTTTATTCGTTAGATTTCTCAGTATTTCTCAAGTCTACAACCCCGTTAACTGAAATAGTTTTAATTTTACAACCATATTCATCAAGCCCCTACAATCTTGCAACCAAATTTATCAGACTTCTACAAACCCATACTTGAACTTGTCGTATTTGTAGAACCTAACGGATTTCCCTTTACTTCTACAACCCCATAACCGAACTCATCTGACAAAAAAAATTGATTAAAATCAACAAAATTCGTAAAGAATTATCAATGATCCAAATCATTGGTTTTTGGACTTATGGTAAAAAAAAAAAAAAAAAAAAAAAAAAATGATAAAAATGAGCCTTATGATCATTTTATGAATCTTTGGGATCTTTAAAAATGATTATAAGGATCATTTTGTGATACTCACAAATTCATCGGATCATTCCAAAAATTTCACAATCTTTTAAAATAATTCGTACAATTATCAACTAGGATCAAAACTTTGTTTTCCATGTATTATCTTTCTAAAATAATTGTTCATTGCTATTATCTTTTAAATACATTTTTACTGCGTAAACTTTATAATTAGAATCGGCAATAAATGGAAGTTTTCTATCATTGGAATTTTTTTTGTCTACTGAAAGAAAATTTATTTTCTCTCTATGTAAAATATATTCGGCAATTGAAATTTCGATTGTTGGAAGTTTTCAATACTTGGAAACATTTCAAAAATTCTTAAGGACAATTTTTAACCACTTTAATTCGAAGTGATTTAGCTTGTCCTGACCATCTTTTGTTACGAAAAGTATGGCATACTCGGAAATTATTGAACTTGTGGACGCGTTAAATCTGATAAAGAAGATGATTGTAAAAATATAATCGAAATAAATTGTAGAAATAAAACGAATTAGGTTATAGAGTTTTTAGCTTGAGGAATAGAAGGTTGGTGAATTCAGGCAAGTAATTGGAGTTTGCTGAGTCGAGTTATAAAGTTGTTGAAGTCTGATCAATCCGGTTAGGGGCCATCCATTAATGATGTCACGTTTTTATGATATAGTCTGCTAATACTGTAGCGCTACGAGACTATACCAAATTAGTGTGACATCATTAATGGATGACTCCTTACAGAGTTGCAGGAGTATAAAAAATTCAATTATGAGGTTGTAGGCTTGAAGAATAGATTGTTGTTGGATTTGCGATCACTTATAGGGTTGTAGAATATTGACGGACTCAGTTATGGGGTTGTAGAATTCTGACGAATTTGGTTATAGGTTTAAAGACTTTAGGAATAGAGGTCTAAATAGGACTTCTAAAACCCCATAGCTTAATTCGTTAGACTTCTATGTATTCCTCAATCCTACAACCCTGTTGAATGGATTTGTCATAATTTTACAACCCTATAGAAATTTTTTATATACTCCTACAACCCCGCAATCAAATTCATCAGACTTTGATAACCCTATACTTGATTTTGTAATACTTCTACAACCAAGCAGAATTAGTTGAACTTCTGCAACCCCATGACCGAATTCTTTGAACTCTAATTCTACTCTAACAACCCTATAGCCGAATTCATCAGACTCTTACAACCCGTCTAGCTCCTGCAATCTCATAATTAGCTTTATATGCCGTTGCAACCCCATAACTAGATTCGTTAGACCTTTACAACTACATATCCAAATTCATCAAGCTCCGATAACTCCATAACTGAAATCTTCAAACACCCACAACCCTAAAATCATATTCATCAGATTCCTACACAACCCCATCATAGAATTTGTCTGACTTCTTCAACCCTATACTCAAACTTATCTAACTTCTACAACCTATAAAAGAATTCGTCAGACTTCTACAACCCCATAACTGAATTAGCCGAATTCCTTTAACTCCATAACCGAATTCATCAGCCTTTTATTCCTCAAACTTGCAATCCCATTACCATTTTGATAAGGCTCTTACAACCTCATAACTTAATTGATCAGATTCCTACAACTACATAACTGAATTTGTTAAACGCTCAAAATCTTATAACCAAATACGTCCTTTATATGTAATTCTCAAGCCTATAAACCCATAAATGAATTCGTCAGAACTATATAACCCTAGAAGTATATTTGTCACATTTTCATTAAGTCTAAAAATCTATGATTTGGTGGATCATTGATAATTCTTGTTACACAGCAAATAATTATAAAAAAAAAGTTGAATGAATTCCACGATAAAGTGCAAAAAGAATGCAATAGTAATAAAAAGTGCACAACAATCAAAATGACATGAGACATCGTTGTTTTACGAATTTTGTTGATTTCAATCAATTTTTTTTTTTGTCAGATGAGTTCGGTTATGGGGTTGTAGAAATAAAGGGAATTCTGTTAGGTTCTACAAGTACGATAAGTACAAGTATAGGGTTGTAAAAGTCTGATAAATTTGGTTGCAGGGTTGTAGGAGCTTGATGAATATGGTTGTAGAATTTAAATGATTTCAGTCAACGGGGTTGTCGACTTGAGGAATACTTAGAAATCTAACGAATTAAGATATGGAGTTTTAGAAGTCCTGGTTATAGGGTTTTAGGCTTAAGGAATATGCAGAAGTCTCATGAATTTAATTATGGGTTGTAAAAGTCTGACGAATTCGGTTAAGGAGTTGTAGGCTTGAAGAATAAATAGAAGTCTAAAGAATTTAGTTATGAGTGTGTAGAAGTCTAACAAGTTTGATTATTGGTTTCAGAAGCTTTATTTATTCGGTTATGGGGTTGTAGAAGTCTAATGAATTCTTTTATAGGTTATAAAAGTCTGATGATTTCAAAGTTAGGGTTGTAGAAGTATGACAAATTCTATTATGGAGTAGTGTAGGAGTTTGACGAATATGGTTATAGGATTGTAAGTATTTGACGAATTCAGTTATGGATTGTAGGAGTCTGATCAATTCGGTTATGGGGTTGTAAGAATCTGATCAATTTGGTTATGGAGTTGTATGTTTGAAGGATTGAAGGTTGATGAATTAAGTTATAGGGTTGTAGGAAATTGACGAATTTGGTTATGGAGTTGGAAGAGCCTGATGAATTCGGTTATTGGGTTGTAGAAGTCTGACGAATTCAGTTATAGGGTTGTAAGAGCCTGATGATTTCGGTTATTGGGTTGTAGAGGTCTGACGAATTCAGTTATGGGATTGTAAGAGCCTGATGATTTCGGTTATTGGGTTGTAGAGGTCTGACGAATTCAGTTATGGGGTTGTATGATTTTTTATCATTTTTTACGTAATATATTTTAATTACATAGTATATTTTATGAAGTTACATGAATTTTATGTTTAAAAAATATTTTGTTTTATCGATAATTACGATTTAAACATGTTTAATTAAAATCAGTAGAGGAAATGTTTATAAAATCATTTATTTTTGCCATAAACTAAAAAAAAAATTGATTTTACAATCGTATTCGTTCTTTTCAGATTTTGGACGAAAATTACACATTAGTGATTTTTTTTTCTGCATTTTTTTCAGGTTAGGAATGGAAAACCTATAACTTTTATATTTTTCCTATGATTGTTATTAAATTAGCTTTTGATTGTCGTTGACCGCTTCTCTCTAGCTTTATTTTCCTTCATTTAAATAGATTCTTTCCAACGATTTTCGGATCCGTTCACTGTGATGTCGTCTTTATCAAAAATACACTTCTTTCTAAGTTTGTTATACTCGCGCACTTTTGTAAGCAGCTTTACAACAGTCGTTAGGGTTCACTGCAAGCTTTTACACACAAAATCACAAATGTAGGCTTTTGGAAACCAAAATGAATATTCACTATGCTTTCTGAAATATTTTTGATAAGTACCATATTTCATAGACAACTCCTGTTTAGTTTTTTTTCTCGTAAATGTCTTTGAAAAGATTTACAATATTCTAATGTCTAAATCTGGGTTGTCGTAATATTTTCTATTTGTTTTTTGGTAAAAATAATGTGAGGATTTTGATGGAAGGCTAGACCAATGCTCCTTCATTATTTTCGAAATTTCAGCTAAAATTGTCCAAGGTCTATTTTGATGATACCCTTGTTTTTCTGATGCACTTAAGAGTCCTTGTTTACAAAAACGGAGAACAGTTTTATTTGCTCTTCGGTAACTTGAAATAGTTTTTGCAAAAAATCGTGCTTCCAGATAGCTCCTGAAAATGTATGCTTTAGAATGACTTTCTTGATACCAAACACTAAAGTTTTGATGCCATGCACTGTTTTTTCCGTGCATAGCATCAGATTCACCAAGATTCTTCAGTGCTTAATACCGACATGTTTATTAAGAAGTTTTACTTTATGAGGTTAAATTTTTTTTTTTATTAAATAATAATGAATTAGAGGAATCAAACATTCATTTTGTTTTTTAAAGACCTCCTTATTATTATTTACTTGAAGAAAAATTATGTTGACAATGATTAAGTTCAAACAAAAACCAATACGACATTTCAACGAGTTAACCTTTCCATAGCTTACAAGAGACGCTATGGCAACTGTAAAATTGCACTGATTTTTTGATGTAGCATGCACGACTTTTTCCATGCATTGCACGATTCTTTGACTACAACCTTCTTTCAGTGCAGAGCTCAGAGAGGTCTAAAAAATTCCAAAAAATACTTAAAAATCGTTACTTTTCCTGCTTATTCCGAATCCATGGTCAAAAATAGGAGTTCTCATGTGAAAAAAAAAAAAAAAAAAAGTTAGGGTCTTTTTGGGAATCATAATAAAAATTCGTTATTAGGGGGCGCCACTGGCAATGTCCTCCTCTCCCAGCAGTTTGGCACGGAGCAGATGTTTTACTGTGTTTGTTTGTGAGATACTCTCACGTACGCGCACATAAACAAATAGCTGCTCCAAGCCAAACTGCTGGGAGAGGAGAACATTGACAGTGGCGCCCCCCAATATCAAACTTTTCTTACGATCTCCATAGGGCCCAAAATAAAGGATAAGGCTCAATTTGGAAGCCTATCTGATTGATCGTTGAGAGCAAATTAACTCTGCCTATGCTTGTGCAATACAAGAAAAAGCTTATTATTCAAGTTTTTGTATGATTTTGATAAATAAGCCCTTTTAGAGACTCCCTAAAAAAATTCCAAAAAATACCTAAAAATCGTTAATTTTCCTGCTTATTCCGAATCCATGGTAAAAAATAGTGCACCATTTAAATTGAACCAATAAATTAATATTCAAAATTATTTGGGTATTTTTGCTACCCAAATTAACCTGATCATGAGGATGAGCTGAAGCTAAAACATTTTACTGATTCTAGCTTACTTGGATAAAAAAATCTGAGAGACACGAATTTTAAATGTAAGGAAAGGTGCTTATAAAAATGGCAGCTGTTTTGTCAATTTTAATTGAATCGATTTATGATTAATAAGTAAGTAATCAATGAATTTTTCGCCTTTTTTTGTTCGATTTAGTTTTTTAGAAAACTTAACCCAGTCTTATGAAAATCAAGCAATTTTTACTTTGATCGTATACTACTCTTTCGAAAGTGCAGAGATCGTTAAAAAAATTATAAGGAATTATCGGTAATAGCTGAAGAAGATTTTAATACCGTTTTTTTTATAATACCTTTCTGACCATTTTGAATAGATCACTAAGAAAAAGAAGCGTGCAGCTGTGAAATTCCTTCATATTTCTATGAGCATCTGAACAAGAAATGCTCCAATTTTTTTTACTGCACGTTTTGAACTAAAAATTTGTACAAAATATCTTGAGGCTTTAATTTTTTTAATGTAAGATTAAAAACGTTTTTCAATTTTTGTTGCTAAGTTTTGTCATTTGAAAAATAGGTTGTATTTTCGTGATTTTTCCTAATTTTTCAAAATATTTTTTAAACATGAAACTAGTATAAAATAAAACAAGAGACTTAACTTTTTTTTATTTTTTTTTTATTTATCATACTTTCAAGTATACTATGTAAAATTTTCAAAATGATTTATTCATTAGGGCTGAGTACTGATGGATTAAAAATAAAATCATCAAGTCGGGTGCTGCGGTACCCGTCCTCTCCTCTCTTTTCCTTTCACGAAAGTACCAAAAATCTCTAACTTACTTTCAAACAATTTTAGTAAAACTTCAATAGCCTAGGGCAAACTAAAAATTTGGTTTCTGACTGGACTTTGAAATTTTTTTCTAAATCTGCACGTAGAAAAACAACTTATGAATACCTCGGGTGGATCAAAATTCCAAAATTTAGTGGCTTTGGCCCACCTTATTGGTCATCCATTGACTGATGCCAAATAGGTTCAAAGCGACCGACTTCAGCGTGCAACAATTGTGGTGCAAACAAGACAACAGAACCTCGTCAATGTCCACTCTAGAATGCTTTTTTTCCACTTAATATTATTTTAAATTAATTTTTAACCCACCATTATCAGAGGTACAAAAACTTTCAGTTAAAAGTGCAGTTTTCTCTCCCTGACCTTGTTAAAAAGCTATGAAATACGCCTAGTTTATCGCAGCATCAAACTCATTGTGTTGTATTTCAACCTCCTACCAAATTCCATTTCATTTCTCTCATGATAGGAGTAACCGAGGGGGTAATTTACCTTATTTCAACTAATTTCATACAGTCGATTTATTTTGAATAAAAGTTATTTCATTTCCAGAGATCAGTTTTTGTAAAGGTTGTAGTTGATAATGATATAAGAGTAGACAGGACGGATATGTTTTTTGACAAATAAAATTTTTGTAAAATTAAATATAGTGTTTAAGTGATTCGTTTGATCTGAATTAAAGCTTTTCCATTCTATTTCTATCAACTGGTAAAAACACAAACTTTTCATTAAGGTGGTTACAATTTTGCGGAAGCTTTCATCTAGTATCTTCAAGCAAGAAGTACTGGGATAAAAACTAACTGGCTATTATGATTACTCCTATTTTTGCGAGACTCAGGCGTTACCTTTGATGACTAAGTCAACGACGGCTTTTAGATTTAAGTTGAAATCTTTTTAGAAAATACAGTTCACAGCATTTTACTCAAGCCTTTTTGATAGAGAACCAATACATTAGATAATTTGAGTCTGGATTAATAAAATTTATAAACCTATGAAACTAACAATAAAAACTTTATTTTTAGGATCTAGGTGGCGAGTCAAAAAACTAACATACAAAATAAGTAAATATCCTAGAAATTTAGAAAAAGTTTCTGTTGACAAAGAAGTAGCTAAAGCTTTCTCTATTTGGTCAGATTATACAGATTTAACTTTTACGTCTAAAAAATCAGGACAAGTAAGTTAAACAATTTTAAAATAAAAATTAAAGCTCCCATTTGAAAGTTGCTTTTAAATTCAAATTAAAAAAATTTTCTTATCCCACATAACCGGATAATAAATTAATTTTTATATGATTATATGGTCAAAAAGTCGGCCACTTTTTCATTGCGTCTAATCATGTAATTCCGCGGAAAAAAGGTATTCAAAAATGAGATATGATTCTAAAAATTCAACAACTTCTAGGATTTGGTTAACACTAGAAGCTGTTGAATTTTAAGAATGGTGTGACACAAAAGTGGCCGGCTTTTTGACTTTTGCCCATGTACAAATAATTTACTGATAAGCTTGAATAAAATATTTATGTTAATTAAATGGACAACCGACATGATTTAAACTCCGATAGCGGTAAGTATAGAGAAATAAAAAAATTGATTTTTATCGAAGAATTAATAACTGAAATAATTTTTTCATCTCTTTTAAGCGTTACTGGGGCTTAAAGCTTGTCGGTAAGTTATTTGTTTATAAACAATCTTTAATTCATCATTTTGTCCATCGTTATACCCTACCCCTAAAATCCAGCTGGATTTCCAGCTGTCTATTCAGCTGAATTTCGGTTCCAATATAACGGCTGGTTTCCAGCTGGATTTTAGTGGTAGGGTAAGGCTTCGCTGCCCTATCATTCAATTATTTCTTTATTAAAAATTATCTATTTTTTAATAATAATTAGTTTTATGTTAAAAAATAATAATAATCTTTATCCAGCCTTAATGGGGATTAAGGTTGTCAGAAAATTATTTTTTCATTAAAAATTAAATCCAGCGTTATTGAGGTATCATGCTTATCAGTTGATTATTTATTTTAATAGTCACCAACCAATTATCGGTGCGTTATTCATGCTGTTTTCTGACCAAATAATAGGTGCGTGCGTGCGTGTGTGTGTATGTGTGCGTGCGCGCGCGCGCGCGCGTGTGTGTGTGTGTGTGATCTGTTTTGCAGTCACCATCTATCGGATCGTCAAAAAACTTACACAAAGATGAAAACGATAAAAGTGCCTAGCTTTGAGGTTAGAACGTGGCAACACAGTTAATGACTGAACTTGCTGTCATTTGTACAGAAAACAACACTCATAAAGCACCTAAAATTCATTGGAGCCCAAAAACGCATATATTTGACCATGTTCGGTCGTGGGAGTCACATATGCAAGCGTGTATTCCTGGACGATGCCTTCGGCTGGATTGACGCGCGCCAATTCTAGCCTGCGGCACCGTCCAGAAACTCACGCCCGTATATAACCCCCAAATTCGAACATGTTTAAATAAATACTACATTAAAAATTATTTATCGATCCTTTTACCCAGCATCAATTGGAGTTTTTGTCTCGGTCAGTTATTGGTTCAAAAAATAAAATTATGAATACTGTCTCTGTGCCGAGCGATAATTGGGTACAAAGCTTGTTGATTATTTGATTAAAAAATTAATTAATTTATCGCTGCGCCAAGTGTTATTGAGGTTCAAAGCTGGTCGATTGATTATTTGTTTACAAAATTAATTTATTTACCTCTTTAAGGATGTTTGGTACTTTCGTGAGCGGGAAAGAGGGGATGGGACGGTCACCACGGCGCCCGACTAAACGATTTTATTTTCTACTCATCAGTACTCTGACCCTAATGAATGAATCATTTTGAAAGTTTTACACAGCAAAGTTCTGCAAATTTTAGCACAACTTTGCTGTGTAAACTTTGCCGCAACACACAGCAAATTTTATGTTTAATAAATATTTTTAAAAATTAGGCAAAATCACGAAAACATAACCTAATTTTCAATTTACAAAATTCTGAGACAAAAGTTTAAAAACGTTAAATTTTTAATCTCAGATTAAAAATTAAGACCTCAAGATATTGTGTACAAAGTTTTAGATCAAAACATGCAGTAGAAAAAAAGTTAGAGCATTTCTTGTTCAGACGCGCATTGAATTTAACCCCTGCGCGCATGTTTTTCTTTGTTATCTTTTTTAAATAGTCGGAAAGGTATTATACAAAAAATTTTAAAATCTTCTTCAAGCTGAAATCTACAAATCCCAATAATTTTTTTAACGATCTCTGTATTTTTAGATGAGTGACATAGGATCAAAGAAAAAAATTGCTTGATTTCCATAAAAGTCTGAGTTAAATTATTTAAAAGCTTTAAGAAGTTTAAAGGTTATATTACTTGTTTACGATTAACGATTAATTATCGATTTATCCGATTGTTAACATTTTCAATGACAATATCTTCAAAGAAACAATTATTTATATCAAATCAGGACAACTTAAGAGAAATAAACCGGACAAATAAAATTATTGACTTATAGGTTCTTCACTTACAAGGAGATAATTTGTCCTTTGGGACCTAGTTTTTCATAAAACTTTGCTCACAGCTATCATTCATTATAAAAAAAAGCCCTTCAGTATTTTTTTTTCCAGAATAGGCTCTTTTTCCCATACTTCCCATATAGAAGCTGTGTTAAAAAGTACACTGATTTCAATAAAAAGTCGTTTTTGACCTCATTTTCAAAAAATTCTTTCTTGGACCGTGTTGCACTTAGAAATATCTGGAATTTCACATTTTTTTCGTTTTTTCAAGTACTTTTGAAAAAATATTATTACAAATTTTTTTTTAATGATTTTGTTCATGTAAAATTAAAATTTCCAAAGGTAATTTTTAGTCTATTTGGGTTGCAATAAGCATGGACAAAATCATTAAAAAAAAAAATGTAATAATTTTTTAAAACGTCCAGAGTACCCGCTCATTCAATCAAATTAAAAGTCAGTGCATCGATTATTCTTCTTAATAATTTTTTCACATCAAAAATTTGTAATGGTGCTAGGGAGTGTTGAAGGGATAGGAGAGCGTCAGCTCGGGAGCTCAAGGTGGCTGTCTCGGTTGTACGGCTGTGGTTAGATGCGAAGTACTCTTAAAAGAATTAATGATTTTTCAACTTTTATTTATATCTTAAAACCTATAACAGCTCGATAAATGCTTACTTTAGTTTTGGTGCTCCCTTACACAAGTGTGATAACTGCACTGGCTTCTTCCATTATGCGTGTGCTAAGCTAGCTTCATTAATACTTAATGGCAGGATAGGCAAAGCCTGTCCCTCATGCATGACTAATGCCACCCCTTCTCCTCAATTAAAAAGCCGGTTTTCGTCAGTACCATCAGGGGCATCAAACAATGCATCAGCTATCAAGACACCAATTACTGACTCTCAACTCTCAAGTTATATCAGCTGCCACGCTTCAAGCCTTGTTGAAAGGAATTCAAGCGATACAAACAACGATCGATGATCGGTTTAGTGATGTGGACAATAAACTCCAGGAACTTGACATAATCCCACAACTAGTCTCCACGGTTGATCAAAATGAGATGGAATTAGCTGAAGTTCATAAGGAGCTAGTTGACTTGAAAAAGCTAGTAGTATCTGAAAAAGCCACCTCTGCCGATCTAGCTTCAAACCTTGAGTAAGCAGATAAAATTATCGATCTTGAAAAAAGAAATTCCGAGTTAAACCCGTGCATAGCTCGAGTTTCCTCCATGAAAAAATCAATCTCGATAAATCTATTAAGGCAAATCACAATAGAAGGTTTGACTGTACCAAAAGATGCAAATCTAAAAATGCTTGTCACAGCAGTTCTAAACTCAGTGCATCCTGGAATCGATGATCGAGATATAGTCACTACTCGCTTATTAAAAAATCGAGCAGATGCCAATGCAAATACAAGTATCGTGGACCCACAATCAAATTTTGGTGATGCAGAAAATCTTCAAAACACTGCACCTGCAAAAGACTAAGCTGAGAACATGGCCTCGCCACCTAGAACCTCTTTGACCAACAAAAGTAGATATCCTCCATCAATACTAGTGACAGTTCACTCAAGAGCTCTTCTTGAGGCCATCATGCACGATAAAATAAAGAAAGAAAAACTTCATACATCCGCGCTAACTGCTTTTTTGCCACCAGAGATACCTCCTAAATCACTGAGTCCTGGCTTGATGAATGTGAATGAGTTCTTACCTAAAGAGACCTTCAGACTAGAACGTCATATCTACAAATTGTCAAAACAGCCAAACTCTGGTTTCACAATGTATGTACGAGGTGGTCAAGTCTACGTGAGAAGAAAGAACGGCGATGCAGGAACACTGATCACTACGAGGGAAGACTTTGAACGTTTTTTAGAGATCTAGGTACGACTGTTTTTCTGCTCTCCTACTGTAACTTCCATTACTCATCGTCCATATTATTCGCTCTTCACTTTGTCCATTCTCATCCTCATCATCATCAAAATCACCATCATGTTTACCAATAAAAAATCCACACTCCAATCACACTCATTCCTCTATTCGCCCTGAATCAAATCAAACTCCTGTGTTTAATACTGGGAATGAGCAGCGTGTCTGTTTGATCAATGCCAACTCTCTGAGGAGTCATTTGGAACTGATCAAATATCACCTTTACTCTCATTCCTTGGTTCATAAACTCGTAATAACAGAAATATGGTTGCGTCTATTGTAACGTTGAAGACTCATTGGTAAAATTGGGGGACTACACCATTCTTAGGAAAAATCGTGATACACAGGGAGGAGGAGTTGCTCTTTATGTACACAAGTTGCTCAAAGTAACACATCTTTGCTAATCCTCCAATATGTGGACGGGAAAACCTGGTCATCCAGAGTATCTTTTCGCTGATGTCACGCCGATAGGTAAAGGCCCCATATTTGCTGGAGTGGTGTACAGGCCTCTTAAGGCTCCATTGATCTTAGGCACTGACTTTATTCCCAACCTGCGAAATCTTATACTTGGAGATTTCAATGCGGATCAGCTCGATTTATTGGATCCTGATTCAAAATTTATACGTACCTTTGCTGATGAAAATTTACTATTTTTTGTCCAATATGGAGCCACCCATCATACATCTCATTCGGATACTTTCCTTGATCCTTGTCCCGTAGATGCCCTAGATACAGTGATAGACTACACCAAGACTGATACTCCATTCATAGCAGAACATGACTTATATACCACCACACTCGACTTACACATTCCACAACTAATACCCAAAGACTTTACTTTCAGAGACCTCAAATCCATTAATGTGACGACACTTAATGACTTTCTGAGAGACTGTGATTGGTTGGTAACTACGAGTGGTGTAGATTTGGCTGTTAATGCTGGACTGAACTTTTTTTAAGATAATTTGAATTCGGCGCTTGAGACCTTGGCCCCGATCAAGACATTCAGTTCTGGAAAGAATCGCCGCCCCTGATCACACCATATCATAGATATCATAGATATGGTGTGACCATAACTGAAAGAGACCGACTTTACAGATGCTACGAACGCTCGAAGCTAGACATAGAACCTTACGAGTACAGACTGGCACGGGACTATGCACATGAACAGATTGAAATAGCTAGACTTAATTTTTACTGGATCAGACTTCGTAACATAACCGACCCTCACCAAATCTGGAAAGAACTTCGACATCTGGACATCTCTCCTGTTACCGAAACTGATTTTTCTCCTGACGGCCTGAATGAATACTTTGCATCGGTTGCATTTAATGCGACAGCACCTGCTCTCGTTGACTTACGGGATAGCCTTGATAGTACTGAGAGTGAGGAATGTTTCGACTTTCAACCAGTGACTCTGGATGAAGTCGCTCAGGCTATGAATACCTCTACGTCACAAGCTGCGGGAGTCGATGGCCTGTCTCAAAGCTTCATCAAAGCGGCGTTCCCGACCATAGGCTGCTTCATTCGTAAAGTCTTCAATAAGTATCTTGCAACTGCCAACTTTCCTGATGCTTGGAAACAGTCTCTGGTGATTGCTCTCAATAAAGTGCCATCCCCAGGTAGTCCGAGTGATTTTTGTCCCACTCCCTACTGTGCTTTTTGTCGAAAGTTCTTGAAAGACTGGTTTTTGACCAGATTCTGGAATTTGTTGAGTCAGAGGAACTAATAGATGAGAATCAAGTGGGCTATAGGGCAGGGCATAGTACTCAGACTGCTTTACTCAAACTTACAGACGACATACGTCGAGGCAAGAATCGTGAAATGCTTACGTCAATGATCATGTTTGACATGAGCAAAGCCCTCGATATAGCCTGCCATGTAACTTTGACTGAAGCTCAAAAAGCTTCAGTCACTGGGCTTCTCAAATCGAGTGTCAAAATGGTAAGGCTCATATCTTGGAAACCGTTCGCAGTCAGTAAAAATAGGAAACTTCCAGTCATCCTTTTGATCCTTGAATAAAGGGATATCACAAGGCTCGATACTCGGCCCACTACATTTCTTACTTTTTGTTCTTGATATAGCTAACGATTTAGACAGGAGTGTCTACTATTTAATATTTGCTGATTATCTGCAAATATATTTCCAAGGCCGAATTGAGGACATATGAGCAATGCTGGAGAAACTCAGCAGGAATGGGGAGTTTATAGCAGACTGGGCAGATGCTAATGGATTACGCCTGAATGTTGTTAAAACTAAGGTTATAGTGTTTGGTAGCTCCTATTTTGTCAAAAAGTTCAATGAATTGAACATAAACTCTTTGCAACTACGTGAGTCTCTCATCTCCTTTGTTTCGTCAGCTTGCAGTCTAGGAGTTATACTGGACGCTGAACTGAATTTGAGGGAGCATATGAACTACATTCGCAGAAGGGCTAATTCCCTCATGTACAAGCTTTATCATTTCAAGGGCAGCACTACACTTGAGTTGAGGAAACAACTAGTGCAAACACTTTTATTTCCTAATATCAATTACTGCTCTCTTGTCTATTGCCCAAATATTAATCCTGATATTAAGAATTTAGTGAAAGACTGTAAAATTTAATCAATTGAAAAAAAAAAACCCAGCTCAAACACCGTTAACTACGTGGCCTTAGCCAGACAGAACATGGATACCCATAAATTGAGATTTCGCAGCACCAATTTCTGCTAAAATGTGGTCAATAATTGTAGATGCTTGTTCAAAACGCTCTGAAATTAAAGATTTTAACGATTATGTGAAAGCGTATAGTTTAGTAGGTGAATTTAAAAAATTATTAGTTAGGTACGGGTTACTTGTATAAGTGTTGGAGGACCAGAATCTCGAAGCGGAAAATTTAATTACTTTTAAACTAGAAATGGTGTATTAAATACTCTTTTTGTAGCTTATCACCCAACTAAGAACAGCGCACGAAAAACGCAAAAAAATTTTGGTCTGTAAACGGCGTTTGAAAATACAGACCAAAAGGTAGAAAAGATGTCAGCGTGGTGCGCACTGATTGACGAATAAAGTATTAGTTTTAACTTTGATTAATAATAAAATCTCTTTTTATCATTACCGAGTTTTCACCGGTCATTGCCGTCCCGGTCATCGTCCTCCGTTCATCCGTGAACTCGTTATCCGTGAGATTTTGACTGCTAGCCCAGCAGTCTCGCGTCGTATTTTTTTTTTTTTTTTTGCTTAATTGACTTCATTATGTTGGCTTGCATTATGCGAGCATGAATTTTGGCTCCCAAGAGAACCTCGGTGTTATCCAAAAACTAAGGATCTGTGTTCAGATGGGACAAATACAACAAATCTGAAACCGTGTGTTTTTGAGGGGAAGCATGGGGCACTACTAAAGCTTTAATGTTGCATGAAAAACGAGAGTTATAATGGGGCTTGATTTTAAACTCTACAAGTGTTCAGCTAGTCACAACCTGGGCCCCACCAACGACTGATACGCTGATATTAGTCGGAACACAAGTTAGCTCTAGTCATTCTCTCAACTTCTGAGAGATAAATGAAGGCTGAGAGCAGTAGTCGATTAACGCTCTAACCTCAATTTTAGCACCGTTAGCACTCTCTACTACGATTTGAGCGGTACCTAATAAAACGGTGGAGCGGAGATTGCTATGGGTGGTGCCATTGAAGAAATGAGTAGCATCCGCGTTAAAACTGACGGCAACGGGGTAATATTCCTAGCAACTGATGAAACAGCGGGTACTGAAGACATCTGAACACTAGCGGAACCGTTCTTACTAGGGTTGTGAAGTAAGGTATGATGACGCTCTGGGCATAAAAAACACTCAAATTTGGATACACAATCTTTTATGTGATGAGGACCGAAGCAATTCGAGCAAAGCCTTTTCTGAAGGACAATAGCTTTGCGTTCAACAGGAGACTTTTCCTTGAACTTAAAACACCTGCTGAGAGTGTGTTCCTTGAGGCAGAGACTACATTCGGCTACTGCCTTACCTTTCTCTTTGGGCAGCTCTTGGATTATCCATTGCGGTTAAAGTAGTGGTTTTTCCACTAGTTTTCTTGTGATTAGTTGATGGGTTGGACAGGTGCGCACGCTCCACTGACTCAAACACTAAGGTTTCAGCCTCCAGAATAGATTTGACACGTTCAAGAGAGGGGCTTTTTAGGTGTTTACTTAAACTTTTCTCCCAATCTTGACGGGTATTAGGAGCCATGTTACGAAGCAGCATGAAAGCTATTATGTCGGACCAATGATCTGTGGGACGTCCAAGTGGGGCTTTGAGAGCATTAACTGGAGTAAAGATTTGCTTAAGCAGCGCTCAACCTTGAAATAAGTGTCAGTGGCCATAGGCTTGACCGTGAACAATTCAGATAGGTAACTACGACGCTCGTTCTCGTAAAAAAGCTTCAATGTGGACCAAGCTGAGCCATAATTCTGATTGGAAATTGGAATGTTCTTTTTAACGTCCAAGGCTTCACTCATAAGACAAGAGCGCAAGTACGTTAATTTGATGACATCAGACACTGATTGATTGTGAACCAGGGATAAAGACATATCACGGAAGTGTGGTCAATCAGCTGATTTGTCAGAAAATTTAGACAACTGAATTTGCAGCAGGTTTTTGGTTAAGATTCTAGAATCAACGTCGTGTGTGAGATTTGGAGTTATTTCCGGGGCAGATGGCTCCACGGAGTTGGTATTGATGTATACCTGGTACTTACAATGAGCATCATCATAATCTTTTTACGTTAAGTAAAGCAAGTCCTCCTTAAAATAGGCATGATCAGAGTTAGCTTCTGCACTTTCATGGATCTTAACATCGTTCTCGTAAACTCATGCCAAATTTGATCAAGGCAGGCAATACTGGTTCAAGCTAACTCGGCGGATATATTATTTGAACCCTTATACAAAAAATTGACATAGTGATTGGCAATGTTATTATGTATGGTGGCTTGTTTCTCGATTAATCCTTTTATGATGAGGCGCAAGCCGATGGTGCTTAAAGTGAAATAAAACGGTGTTAAAGACTAGCGAGACCAAATAGGTCGACAAGGTTTGGAATGAGGTGAAGATCCCTCAGCGAAAGCTACGCCACGTTAGTGGCAAGTTTTATATAAAAACCCTAACAACATCAAAGAAAGATAGTGAAATTTTATGTATAATAAAAATGCGACACGATTCCAAAATGGAGCTAGGTAGTAGGCAATGAGCTATATTAGCTCTGGAAAACAGTATTTTAATTAAAAAGATTGGACTTATTTCATCTAATTGAATACGGTTTAACGATTACGCCAAACCAAGTAAATCGATAGACAAATGATGAGTGTTGGATAAGGAGTTGGGTATTAAATTAACAGTCTTGACCTAAATGCCTAAAACAGAAATGAACTCAATAAGAACGAAAAAAAAAAAAAAAAAAAAAAAAAAAAGAATAAACTCAAGCCATGTGACAAGTGAACACAGAAAGAAAAAAACTAATAAGCGCAACAATGAAATAGATTTATACTGTCACAGGGCTCGAATTAAGGAATTTAAGTCCTCGGAGGATCGTGATTAATCACGAGAACCCGCGGCAATCGTCGTCCGCACTCCTCCGACCTGCTGACAAAATGCACTTTCTGTGCACACGACAATCCGTCGATTTTTCTTCAATCCTGAAAATTGGGGGGGAAGACGCGTACGTGAACTAATGTTATTATTACGCGGCGCAGCTGCTCTCCTTTGTCGGTAGTGGCGTGAGTTAACGTGGACCGATCGCAGGAACACGGGTTAGTTAAATGAATAATCAGACGTAAATTTAAATAATTTTAATCAACAATAAAAATAGAAAAAGTTACAAGACAGTCCAAATTAATTTCACCCGAATGTTTACTAACAAGTAAACGTAAATGACTCGCAGTCTTAAATTGTCGAAAGAAAAATTGCTTTCACAAAAACAAAGTTCGGCGTCAGTGTCGCGGTAGACTCGAACACATCGACGCACACACACACACGCTCTCGCAGTCGGCTGCTAGCTGCAGCGCGCCAAAATCACAAAGGTGAAGATTCAATCAAGTACTTGAGTACTTCCGTGAAACATACATTCACACTCTGACTCTAATCATTCACGAGTAAATATACAATGATCAACCGCTACGCGGACTTACTTTCTAGCAGGTGCACCTTCGCTTGATTTAACAATAATAATGATGATTACTACCAGCCCGAATGGCTTCACACAAGACGGCAATGCCTTCCAAGGCCGCACGCTGACTTTCCGTGAGATGTTCGCCTTCCCCGCTCAGATCCAATGACATCTGGATCACAGGAAAATCTACACAACTTCTCACTGATAACTTTATCTAACACAACCTCGATAAAGTTATTCAACAACACAAAAAAAGTAAATAAGTATATTCGCTCTCTGACACACGTGTGATCACGCCAAGCGTCAAAATTAGAGTAATGCTGATCGGTAGATCTCGTCATCACCTGACTCACCGATCTGCATCTGCGTTCCATAACAGTTAGCGCCAAATTCGAATTTAATTACCGAGCTAGCTGTTACAATACTATAGTAAGAATATTGGACAGATTTAGACCCAGTGTTGACTCTGGCAACTGAATAAAAGCTTAGCAAAGACAGTACGCGTGAACCCAAGAATAACTGCAGCTACTGTACTAAAGCTCAAAGACTACCAGCTGGTGAAGAAAGTCCTTTTGCATGGTCCCACAGGTGTCAATAATTATGATTGAGAATCCAGACTTCAAGTGTAGACCATGGATTGCCCCAAGTAATGGTTAAACCTATAAAATTCATAATGTGTAAATGACAATTCAACAAGGAAGGGAAATATTATAATAATTTTTTACTACTATCAAAGTTTTTTAGCAATAATTCTTAGCTAAAAATTCCAAAATATCAATAGTTGATTTAATGGCAAAAATCATTTGATTTAGTAGGCTGTTAATTTTTAAAACAAAAAGATCAAAATTGGGAATGATTCTTATTATTGAAATATATTTAAAAAAATAACATGAAGGTAAACATTTATCAATTATTGTTGTTGCTATAAACAAAAAACAAATTAAATGAATATTTATAAAATGCGCATGAGAAATTTTTGGCCTGGAGCGGACCCACCGTTTAGTGTAGGACGATGCCAGGAGGTCTGCTTGATCGAGCGCCGTCAATTGAAGGAGATGACGATGCCCCTCAGAGACGAAGTATTTCGATGCTTCAAGGTTGGCTTCGCTTTACGTAGCTGCGTGCAATGGAGCTCGAAGACCATCAAACTTCTTTCAGGTGGACTGCGCAGATGACGCGAAGATTGTAGCAGATGCTTAAACGCGCTCTTGGTCCCACAGCGAGGCTCCACTCACTTCCAATATGGCTGCTTTGCTGCTGGTTCTATGGCAGGAAAACTGCAGGGATTCCAAATCTCCAGCTCCTTCAGGCACTTTTTCGCCCACGTTAATTCGGGAATCTTAGGTCCCCACAAGGGATGCCAATGTTTTAGCTCGCGTTGGTTTTCCGGGCAAGCGCCGGTTGTTTCTTCTTTACGCGGGTGCAAAAAAGGGGCAGGGTTAAGGAAAGGAAAATCAGGTCACACCACTTGTATTCAATCACTTTAATGCGTTTAACACGCGGTTTTACAAGCGATGCGAATGCTCACGCCGTTGTTGCCGGGTGAAACTCTGCCTCGCAAATAATGGCTTTCCTGGAATCAACTGATTGTACTTTTTAAGCATTTTTAATGCACTGTAGCGACCCCAAGATATAAAAATATATGAAATTTGACGTTTTTAGATAGATTTTGGCCTTTTCTGATTTTGACGAGGCCAACCGAGTCAGAATCGGTTTATTTGTTTCTAAATGACAGCAAAAGCAGTGAAAAAAAGTTGTCAATTTTCATTAAAACATTTGAATACAAAAATGTTTCGCCCTTAAAAGACACAAAAGCATTTTTTAGGACCTGGAAATTGGAGATACTTCATGTTTTAGTACCTAGAATCGATGCCCAAATTTCAGCAGATTTTTAAAAAGTCGTAAATTTTTATGCTTTTTTAACGTGGATGGCCCCAGTATTTTGATAAATTTGCAATATTTTTTGTTTTAATTATTACAAATCATCGAGAAGATATACAAAAAATACGGACTGTGATCATTGGGACGTGAAATGGAATTGATTTTGAAACTGCTTTCAAACATTTAAAATTTTCTTAACTTTGAGAGATAAAAATTTAGAAAAATATACAGGTTTAAACGACACCTTATAGTTTGATAGTTTGTATCAGTATTGTTTTTTTTTTTTTTTTTTTTTTTTTTTATTTAAATTAAATAATAATTTAATTAATAATTTTGACAGTAAGAGTTGTGACGGACAATTTTCTTTACTTGTCCTCGTGGTCAGCTTCGAGCTTTACAACGCTGTGTTGCGCTGGCTACGTCTGTATGTAATCCTCCCTCTCACGGGGCCCTGACGAATACTCAGTCCACAGCCTTGTAAGCCTGTCTGCCAACGGTTGGTTTCCTACGCCAAGCCGAGGACAAGATAATTATTCCACAAGTAAAAAAATATAACGACTCTATTTTCTAAATATCATTCACTTCGACCCGACCCGATTCGCAATTTGAGGTACAAACCTTTTTTTTTTTTCTTTACTCCAACCTGCTTTTCCTGTCTGCGCCTCCAAGTGTGTCAGTACAGAGGTAATCAGAAGAAAACAAAGACTCAAAAATTTATTTTTAATTAACTTTATAACCCCGGGTAGCAGTGTACAATTTCAAAGCCCTAAAGAAAAAAAATAATTGTTCATAAAACAAACAAAGAATCAGTTAAAGTAAATTCCGTTTTATTCAGCTCCACGGGTGATTAAGTAATCCAAAATAAATTTAATAAATAAAATAATAATTATTGATTTCAAGTTAAATAAATTAATGAATATAATTAACTAAATAAGCACATTCATGGCTTTAACTGCTGACCCGGGATCAACTCAAAAGAATGAAATACTTAAATAAACAAGTAAATGTGAACATGTGAAAAATGTGAAAGAATGAATTAAAATTTAACTCCTACTCAATTTCTCAAACTTGCGGTTGACTTTGGCCATCGATGATTTTCCCGACAAGCGCGCTCCTGTAATCAGATAAGGCCAAATCCCATATAAATCAAAAGAATTTTTGATTTCACCCCGTACTAGGCTATCTTCCTTTATTTTAATTATCTAAGGTAATCATGCGAGTAACGTGAATAAATATAAAATTATAACAAATCCTCCTAACCTTTACTCGTCATGTTGAACGCTGTTGACGTGATTCCCACGATATCCAAGTTCGCACGGCAGAGAACTCGTGAGGTGCGTGTTGGGTGTGCGTGTGTGGTAGTTTTGTTGAGACCTGGAATGAACCACAGCTACGTGCCGACACCCTGGATCCAGAATGCCCAGTCACGGAGAAATCGCCAATCACTGGTGTACAGCACTCCTCCTGCCCCACGTGCGATACCTCTCGTCGTCGGAGACCGCACTCGTTGTCACTTTCGTAACCTTGATACTAAAATTTATATACACATAAAAAAATAATGTGCCTCCCACGGATGGTCAGTCAGTATGTATGCACGTTAGAAACTGAAAAAAAAAATTATGGCTGTCGCGACGAGATATTTATCAGTCGTAGTAAATAACAAATAAGTTATCTCACGATGCTTCACCGATTCTATTATAATTGTCACAATTCTTTTATATAAAAAAAAACTACAAACAATTAACTGACAAATGACCGCAAACTTCTTCTCTTTTTTTTTTTTTTTTTTTTTTTTTTTCGTGCCCGAAAACTCCCTCGCCACGTGTTGCTCAAACGCGTGTCGCGTAATTGTTTTCCCGTCCGGTATAGTACAAAAGCAATTTTTACTACCAAGTAAAAATAATTCCACTACAAGATCGACCCGAAAAAATACTTCACACTGTATTTAAACAACGAGTTGTTTGCTTCAAAAACCCGGCTCACACATACCTTTCTCTAAGTCCTTTGAGGTTACCTCGAAGTTTGGAAGAAAAAAAAACACGTGTGCTTCGTTTGATGGGTAGTTGTAGAGAGAGCGAGTACGGTCAGCACGATCGCTCGCGAGCGTGGCCGATTCCCGGCGGTGTCCGCTACACCGCATGCGCCTCGCTGCCTTCCCCCTCCCGCGACCCGCAGTCCGCAGACCTCGCGAGGTCTCGCGTTCTCGCGTCGTGTTCGACTCGGGGCTCCGGCCACGAATTTAAAGTCTTTCTTTCAAACTTTAATATTTACATTTAATAGAAAACTAACTTATTTCTAAAATAAAACAGTAATACAAAAATTGTTATTTACCGTTACAGAGTCGAAGAAAAATAAAAAAGTAGCGCAACTGGTGGGATATAAAATTTTGACCAAAGAGACACGTATGAAAAGACAAAAGGGTATAGCCAGTTAAGGGGGGGTAATCGGCCCCTAGAGCAAACCCCTACAATATATATATATATATATATATATATATATATATATATATATATTCGAAAGGTCATGGAAAAAGAAAATTTTTGGCGCCAACCAGAATTTTTTAAACCCACTACTGCACATGCGCGGTCCAAAATGATGATTTTTCAACTTTAATGAATATCTCAGAACCTATTAGGGCTAGAGATATGAGGTTTGCAGCAAAATTTTCTAAAAAAAATTTAGCTCACTTATGTTTTTGAATATTATTTTTGGCGCCAAATTTAAACCGTTTGAGCCATTTTTCAAATTTTTTTACCATAAATTTACGATAAAAAAAAAAAAAAAAAGGTGTGGGTAAAAAATATACAGGGTGAGTCATTTTAATCTATAGGCTCCAAAATCTCAAAACTGAAGCCCCGGACCAAAAAATTTTTCGTATAAAAGTTTTATGATTTGGAGGGGGAAAGAAAATGGTTACCTTGGATTTGGGCCCGGGGCCTTATTTTGGGCCCTAGGGACCCAAAGTCCGTTTTTTTAAATGGGAACCCCTATTTTTGACCCCCGATTCAGAAAGAGCAGAAAATTTTACGATTTTGAAGTATTTTTTGAAAATTTTTTTGGGCCCCCTGAGGCCCTGCAGGGGCTTGTAAAGCTTTTATAAGGTCCATTTCTTTTTAACTCAAATCAACTCTGAAATAACGCATTTTTTGTATAGCACATGCATTGGAAAAGTTTTTTGGTTTGAAATTTCTAACAAAATGGGCCAAAAAAAATTGGGCCTGGGGCCTTATGTTGGGCCCTACGGACCCAAAGTCCGTTTTTTAAAATGGGAACCCCTATTTTTCACCCCGGATTCGGAAAGAGCAGAAAATTTTATGATTTTTAAGTATTTTTCGACAAATGTTTTATTTTGGTTATTTGTAAAAAGATATTTAGCATTAACTTTTTTTGGTGATACAGAGTATTTAGGACTTTGTAAATTTGGCAGCCTCAATTTTTTTTTTTTAACTATCCATTCAGATTTGGCTCGAAGTGTCCTCCATTAGCTGTGATACATAAATTTATTCTTTTTTGAAAGTTAACTATAGTTTTTAGTTGTACTTCACGTGGAATACCATCACACGCTCTTTGGATACGGTTAATCATATCTTGCCGAGTCGTTGGAACTGTTGCGTCGACAATATTTTTCAAAAAACTCCACAGATAAAAGTCTGGCGAAGTCAAATCTGGTGAGCGTGGTGGCCATGCAACAGGTCCACCACGTCCAATCCATTTGGTTGGATACTGATCATTCAAAAAAGCTCGTACTTCCGCTTCATAGTGTGGAGGTGCTCCATCTTGTTGGAACCACATTCTTTGCCTGGTTTCTAAATCAACGTTTTCAAATAAATTTGGAAGATGATCTCTGAGAAACTCTAGATACTTGTTACCATTTACAGTCCCATCGAAACAGTAAGGACCTATTAAATAACCATTAATGATGCCGCACCAAACAGTAACACTCCATCGGTTTTGATTATCCACAGCTCTGGTCCAATGAGGATTTGTTGTAGACCAGTAATGGCAATTGTGACGATTTAACTGTCCATTGTTTTATAAAGGTGGCCTCATCAGAAAACATCACGTGATGAAAAAAATTGGGATTTTGTTGAATTTTTTGAAGAGCCCAATTGCAAAAATTTATTCGACTTATAAAATCAGCAGGCGTTAACGCCTGAGTCAAATTTATATGGTATGGGTGATTTTTAAGTTTTAAATATCCGTATTACTGTCTTCTGGGGTATACCATGTTCTCTTTCGATTTGTCTGCTGCTCGTGTGAGGATTTAAATGCCTTACCGCTAAAATTAATACAGCTCGAACATCGTCAGCGCCATATTCTCGATGTCGTCGTTGCCGACATAAATGCCCAGCCCGAGCTCTTGCAGTAATATCCCTAATCGTAACTTGTGATGGATGTCTTATACCTGGAAATCGCTGTGCATATAGCTCAGCAGCTTGAGCAAAATTTTCTCTGCATTCCCCAAGCACCATGATCATATTAACTATTTCGTCGGGCGTATAATCTGTCATTTCAAGGTTTTTAATAAAACGAAATAATTCGTTGAAATGAATTTTAACGTAAAAAATATTTTCACTACTTCTTCTTTATGGATGAGTTTTAGTAAGATGAACTACGTATAAACATTGCCAAAACCGAATCATACGTGAAACTAAAACTAACCAGTTTTTTAACTAAAACTTTATCAAACTTATTTTTAGAGTGATTGGCCAATACATTGATAAAATCATAAAAAATCTGCGAATAAGAATATGTATGTATCAAATGTCTTATTTGACAATAAAAATTTCAAGAAAAAACAATACAACGCAATCAGGTTACCTTTATAAAAAACAATAAGATGTTGGATAGCAATTTATTATTTGTAGTTATTCAATTATTTTGGACACTTTTAATGTTAAGATCAGATTTATTTCTAAATTCAATTGATTATTATAGTTAACAACAGCTCATTTAAAAAAAATAGTAAACTCCTTCTTAACTCTGATAACACTTACGATAAAGAAAGTAAACACGAACACGTGGTAATGGTTCTCGCGCTTTAAGGCTATATCACGCAAAGACCATGAACACACGCAGGAAGTATCCAACGAAAAGCTAGAAACGCATAGCGTACTGTGTATCTTAGGTATGCGTGCGAGGTGTATACAACACGTAGTGATAGTTCTAACGCTAAAGCTATGTAGGGAAAAATTTGACGACCCAATACACTGTACATTCAAGTAATTTTATGAATAAATAAATAAATAAATAAATAAATAAATAAATAAATAAAGAAGACCTTAAACTTTTCCAATGCATGTGCTATACAAAAAATGCGTTGTTTCAGAGTTAATTCGAGTTAAAAAGAAATGGGCCTTATAAAAGCTTTACAAGCCCCTGCAGGGCCTCAGGGGGCCCAAAAAATTTTTCGAAAAATACTTATAAATCGTAAAATTTTGCTGCGGGAGGTGGTGCTCGGGGTCGCTGAGGCGGCTGCGCTCGGACGTTGCGACTGCTGCTGACTCTGCAGGAGCTGCTGCTACTGCGGCATCTGTATCTTGTTCTATTCTTCAAGAGATTATTTAATTCTGGATCGGTCATTTTTAAATTAATAAAATAGTTTAAGAAATCAAAAAAAATTAGAAATTAATAATAATAATTTTTAAACCATTGAAAAAAATACTTTGAATATACTTTGATACTAATTAATTTTACTTTTTAATAATTTTTATTCCTTTGAAAAATACTTTGATTTTACTTTAATACTAATCAATCTTACTTTTATAATAACTTTTAATCCTGATAAAAATGATTCAAGTCCGGAGAAGGATATTTAAAAACAAGTGAAGTATATATTTTTTAACTATTTTTTTCCATTTATTGAATGTTTACATTATTTCATTACATTTACATTTCATTACAAAACTTTAATTTTTCACACTTAGTCATTGAAAGTAAAATCGAACTGAAAATTGCCCATGTAGGTGGCATAAAATTTTTCCTTTTCTACATTATCTTGCACTTTTTCCCAAAAGAAATTGTGCTTGGTCAGAGCATCCGAAATTTTTTGAGGCAGATAAATAGCAAATTCGTTATCAAAGGTAGCCAAAACTTTGCGTCCATATTTTGTTGTCGTCTTGTTTACAGATGTCACTTTGTATTTGTGATTTATGTCCAGCTGCTTTAAGTTTTTACGGGGTAAATCAGGTGCTTGAGATATACTGTTAAGCCAGTCGATGCCTACTTCTTCTGCAGCCATATTTTTAAGCCTGGAACAAATTTTTTTTGATTAATTTAAGAAAATTAATAAATAAAGTGTAAAAATAATAGAGGTCGCCAAATCTACTTACAAGTATTTTCAGGAAGATGACTTTCAAAAATCCGAGAGCTTGTTTATTGGCTTTTGTTCGGCTGGTAAAGAGTAGGTGGTCAGTTAAGTCGAGGGCTGTACACTTTGTGACTGATGGAAAGACTGACTTTCGTCGTGCAATTTATAGGTATAAATTATTTAAAATAAATATTGCAAGCCCCGCAAATGCAGCATTGGCGTTTTACAAAGTCCTGACAACGTGATTTTACAATAAAGACATTTTCGCACTACTACTTTGTAAACAATGTATGACACAGCCGCCGTTACCCGTAAATTGAAAAATTTATGGCAAAATTTTCTAAAAAAAAATGTAGTTCGACCGTATATATAATTTTTAATTTTGACTTAATATGCGCCCACTAGGTAGCGTTTTATGTAAAAAGTCTTGATAAATCGGTCAGGAAAGTTCCCCCCCCCCCCCGCTTTTAAAAATCTGAAAAAATCAGAGCGGTTAATTTTTGTTAAAATACGTCACATATATTTTTTATAGACCCACACCTTTTTTTTTTTATAGCAAATTTAAGGTAAAGAAATTTGAAAAATGGCTCAAACGGTTTAAATTTGGCGCCAAAAATAATATAAAAATATGTAGGTGAACTACATTTTTTTTTAGAAAATTTTGCCGCAAACCACATGTCTCTAGCCCTAATAGGTTCTGAGATATGAATTAAAGTTGAAAAATCACTATTTTGGACCGCGCATGCGCAATTCTGGTTGGCGCCAAAAATTTTCTTTTTCCATGCCCTTTCGAATGATATATATATATATATTGTAGGGGTTTGCTCTGGGGGCCGATTACCCCCCCCCCCACCCCCAACCGGCTATACCCTTTAAGGGCTCATAAATTCAATTTAATGACTTTTATTATTGTATTTATTAAGCGTAATACATTGCACAACTACAGAATTTTATCAGGCTTATCTAATCAATGATTTAAACAGAAAATTTTTTTTATTTTTTAAGAATTTATTTTTTTATAGGTTCACATTGAAATAAGATTTGAACGCGGAGAACATGGTGATGGGGACCCTTTTGATGGTCCAGGAGGAACCTTGGCACATGCTTACTTTCCCGTGTATGGAGGAGATGCTCATTTTGATGAATCAGAATTTTGGACTGTAAATAGTTTTAGAGGTACAAATCTTTTTCAAGTTGCTGCACATGAATTTGGCCACTCTCTTGGATTAAGTCATAGTGATGTTAAGTCCGCTCTTATGGCACCATTTTATAGAGGATATGATTCTGACTTTATGCTAGATAATGACGACATACAAGGAATCCAGGTATAAACATTCTTTTTTGTAAACAAATTAAAATGTTAAAATAAAACTCTTTTCATGTAGTAGTCAAATTTTTACGCAACTAAAGTCACTGTATTATAGTATTTAGGATGGGTTATTTTGGTTAGATCTCGCAAACCTAGGAAAAGTAGTGATAAAAGTATTGATGGGTTATTTTGGAAAAAATAAAAATAAAAAAAAGATGAGTTATTTTGGTTTTTTTGAATATTTGGGAGGATTGCTCCTCGTTTGCTCATGTCGAGGAGCACAATAGTTTTATTTTTTTATCAATAAGTAATATATACAGTGAAAATAAAGAATACGACGTATAATGAAGGGTATCTGTAGGTCAGATATAGTGCAGGGAAAAAATACTTTTTCAGGTAAAGCTTTTGAAATGACGGCTTCTTCGGGAAGAGTACCTCAAAACAGTTTTTTTTTTGAGTTGGTCAATGCACTGACGCACCTTCGGGAGTCAATGACAACAGGTGTGTGGGACTCCGACATTGATACTTACTAAACACCCATCTCCTTTACTCCCGCCCAGTCCAGAACTGCTACTTTAACATTACTTCTTGGCTTATCGGCGTTTTCAGCCCCTTCTCGAGGGCATCCGTGTCTGTTCACATTCTCCCCATGCGATACTCATTCATACAAGATTATCGTTGATATCATCGTCAGTGATTATTCAACATTTATTCCTACCGCAGTAAAGTCCAAACTACTATCCTCATGCAAAATCTCACTGAACTTTCTATTCTAGCCGTCTAACCGCTTCGTTGTCAGGATCTTCCGCATGTAGGTGGAAATACTGTTCCACCAGTCTTTCCCACGGAGCATCAAGCTGATTATACTTTTTACGTCGACGCTTCCTGTCTTGGCCTCTATCGCTTCCCGCCTCACCCGCCATTTCTCGCAAGCAAAGAAAGTGTGATTCGCGTCATCACGCTCACCTTGGCCATATCCACACCAAGGGTCTGCGACCTTCCCTTGTCTATGGAGATACCTCCGGAACCTCAAAACAGTTAAATAACTTATATTTTGCTTCTTCGGGAGAAGTGCCCTATAATTATGTTGAATATAAGTTTTTTAACGGTTTTGAGGTGCTCCTCCCAGAGGAGACATAATTTTTAAAAGGTCCTCCCAGAGGAGCCGTAATTTCAAAAGCTTCACCTGAAATAATATATTACTACACTGGTGCAGTATAAAATGCAGATCAATAAAAAAAATTTCTATGTTTGCACGGTTAACCAAAATAACCCATCCCAAATAACCCATCACCCAATTCCTGGGACTCATTTTTATTTATTCTCGGAAAAAATGGGACCGAACACTATCCTGACTGTCCGGATAGTGTCGAAATGTCCGGATAGTGCCGATCGTGTATATAAACTGTCCGGATAGTGACGTAATAATATATTTATACACACAAACACAGTAGTGCTCAAAAGTTTAGCCCACCCCCAAATTGCATACTTTTATCAATTAATTTTTGAGCTTTTAAGTGACCGCAAGTATTCAAAACTTTGATTGAGTTGTCAAGAAATATTTTTTTTCGTTAAGGGGAGGGTTTACCCTTGAGGGCCAAAAAAAAGCAAATTTTTGTGAATTTTTATTTTGAAAACGGCAAAATTTATTAAAGTCAATTATTGCCTACATAATAAAGTCACATTTCAAGTATCTTCTCAAATTTTTTTATGTAAAAATACGTAGAAACAAGCCGATGCCAGCCATTTTTTTGCGACGCCTCCGTTTTACGTTTTTTTGCGGTGAGGAATGCCATTTTGTTCCAGATCATCTAAAATCAATTTTGAAGGAAGGTTCTGTTAGAAGACAAGTTTATCTTGGTAATAACACGGGGATTTTTTTTTTCAATTTTTGACGATTTTGCAGTGATTTGAAACAAAAAGTCGTTTTTTCGGCAAAAAATCCGCCATTTTGTCGGTGTCACGACCGTAAAAATTGAAATTTTCAAAAATCCTCGTGTTGATACCTGGAAAAGTATCTAATAAAGACGTGGTTAAAATTTTAGAACGATCAATGCAGAGGTTGCGAAGATATTTTCTTCATCGACTTTGAAAATACTAGTTTTGAGAAAAACGCGTTTAAAGTTTCGAACAACGCTCGGAGCAGGCTAAAAGACGTCGCACGAGAAAGGCTGTAACTTAATGAGATCAACTCAGAATGACTCAAAATTTTAACACAACATTCTTGAGATGTTGTACTATCAGAAAAAAAAAATCGATTTTTTGAAACTGTCTAGGGTAGACCCCCCCCCCCCCTTAAAGTACTTAAATACTCCAGAGAAAACCGTTTACTATATTCAAAGTAATTTTATAAATTCATTTTCGCCCAAATTTTAGTTTAAAAAGTTAATGCTCGAAAAACAGCTATTTTAGGTCATTTTTTAATTTCCAATGGATTTTTAAAAAATTTAACTTTTCTGTAGCAATATAATTTTATTTTTTTCGCGTTTCAGCTTTACTTAAGTTTTGAGAAAAAAATTTTTATGTTGCTTAATAAAAAATTGTTACAACCGCAGTCATAGAAAGCAATTTTTTTTTAATCAAGAAAACATCGATTCTTCGTAATTTTACATCATTTTTAACTTTCCAACGTTTTTTTTGGATTTTACTGGTTTGGAGTTATAAAAATAACACACAATCAATAAAATTTTAATTTTTTTACTATTTAAATATACAAAAACATTACTATTTAAATCAAAACTTATATTTTTATATGATTAACTCAGACTCTTGACTTAAGAAGAATAACCTTTTTTTTCAATAAATTATGTTAATAAAATAAAATAATTCATTTTTTGAGCAGATTTAGATAGGTAAAATATTTTTTTAATCATTAAGGTGGTTTTCTACCAAATGCATGACAATAGAGAATCAGCTCAAACTTTCTGGAGATGTTTATTAGATATTAATAAACATTTCTACGAAGTCTGATCAAAATTGACCATATAGTTTAAAAGTTACAGCAAGTTAAAGATTGAATTTTTTTCATTACGCGTATGGCCGCTACGCTGAAAAAGTGTACTAAATTATTGATATTTGTCTTCTCACAATAGAGATCCTTTAGAAAAACTACATACATATAGTTTCACTATCGAAGAATTCATTTCTTGAAACTGCAAAAAATTTACCTTCTAGGAATTTTGCAATAATTTTACAAAAATAATTTTCACGTGAATAACCTCCAAAACTGCGGTATTCAAAGGTGAGGTTAAAAATTTTAAAAAATGTCTTGTTGTGATTGTCAATGTTTTTTTGGTAGAAAATAATTTCAGAAGCCATAAAAAGTTAAAAAATAAATTTTAATAGCCAATTGTTAGTAATTTGGAGTAATAATTTTTTTTTAGTCTTGAACTTGACTAGCTCTGGTAGAAAACCACCTTAAGTTTATTAAATCTTCAAACTTTTCAATATTTTGTTTCTCCTTAGCTATCTATTAAAAAAATTGGCAACACTTGCGCTAACTAGTGGAGAAATATAGCGTAAATTTTATTTAAATTAAATAAAAAATGCAGTCGTCTAAAATAAAGCTAACCATGGGAAGAAAAGCAGTGCCTGAATCTACAAAATGGCAAATTATCGGCCAATTCAAAGCCGGAAAAAACAAATCTTAAATATCGAGACTTTAAGGTATGAGTACAAAATGTGTTAGAAATACCATCGCCACTTATGAAGAATCGTAAACTGTTAAACATAAGAGTCGTTCAGGTAGACGGCGTGTCACAAGTTCTCGCGTAGACAGACTTATTGTAAATAAAGTAAAAAAAAAATCGTAATATTTCTGCAAATAGATTAAAAAATGAACTTCAAGAAGAAGCTGGTGTTAATGTTTCAAGACAGACGGTTAATAGATGGTTGCTTGATAAAAACTTAAAGAGCTGCGTCGCGGTTCGTAAGCCTCTTTTAACCACCCAAAACCGTAAAGCTCGGTACCAATGGTGCAATAACAAATTGTCATGGACTGCCGAGAAGTGGAAATTAGTTTTATTTAGTGACGAATCAACTCTTCTCAAACCGACCGAAACGTGTAAGACGTACAAGTAGTGAGAAGTACGATGCTGCTTGTCTTGCTCCAAAAGTGCAAAAAGGCAGTGACTTCGTAATGGTTTGGGGCTGTTTGTCCGGAAAAGGAGTGGGGGAACTACAGTTTGTTGAAGGCACCATAAATAATGATAAATATATTAATACATTAAAAAACTATATGCTACCGTCAAAAAAAAAAGTTTTTGGAAAGCGGAAAATTTGGTTCTTCCAACAAGACAACGCTCTATGCCATACGTCGAAAAAATCTATGAAGTGGATGCATAGTAAGAAAATCCCTCTTATAGATTGGCCAGCTTGATCTCCAGATCTCAACATAATTGAAAATGCTTGGGATCAAATTGAAAGAAAAGTTAAGAACGTGAACTGTAAAAATCTTCAGGATTTAAAACGTGAAATCGCTAATGCATGGCTAAGTCTCTCTGTGAATTATTGTAATATACTTGCGGAATCAATGGTTCGAAGAATTGATGCTTGCTACAAAGCTAAAGGAGGAGCAACAAAATACTGAAAAGTTTAAAGATTTAATAAATTTAATGATTAAAAAAATATTTATTTATCTAAATCTGCTCAAAAAATGAATTATTTTATTTTATTAACAGTAATGCATCAGAACAAAAACTGCACTTTGGATCTCCTCTTCTGCTCTAGTATTGAACACCACAAGATTATACCATCACCTGACTTTCTGGTAAAAATTGAAGAGCGAAATCACTTTCCTATTTTTATTGAACTCCCATCCCCTTTAACTGATCATATCAAACTTAAACCTTGTTATTTAAATTTTAGGAAAGCTAATTATAGTAACATTGTAAAATTTTTAGATAATATAAATAGGGAAGAATGTTTATCAAACTTGAATATTGAAGATGCAACTGACAAATTTTATGAGATACTTAATGATTCATGTAGGAATAATATTCCTGAGTCGAGATCGACTGATAGTACATACCCTGATTGGTTTTCGGATAAGCTTATTAGCCTTATCATTAATAAAAATAAATCTCATAAAATTTGGATGCAAACATGTTTTAATGAAGACAAAATTCTATTTAATAAATTAAGAGCCCAATGCATTTGTCAAAAACGTATTGACCATGATAAATACCTTGAAAATATAGAGGAAAGGTCTGCTAAAAATGTCAAAAATTGTTGCATTAAGAGTTGCATAAATAAACTGAACAAATCTAATAAAATACCTAGAGACATGTTTCTTTATAATAAAACAGCCACTGAACCAGATAAAGAGATCTGTTATTAGTTTTTTGGAATCATTGAAGGTATTTGAAGAATTTCAAAAAGATTGACTGTCATTAGTATTCGCTGCTCGAGCAGATTAGCAGCTTATAAAAATCAAGATTGGAGAGAGAAAAATCTTTGACTTCCAAATTAGTGTTTGATCTGTGGACTCGAAGGATAGCTCAGTTGGTAGAGCATCCGACCGGCAATCGGACGGTCTCAGGTTCAAATCCTGGTTCTCGAGTCGAATTTTTTTCTTTCTCAAATTTTGATTTTTTACGATCTTTCATAGTAAGATGATTGTATTTTTATAAATAAATCTCTTTTCTGCATTCTCTCGAATGCAAAAAAATTTTTAACATTTTTTCATAGTCTACCGGGAAAAATTTAAATACATCTATTTTAAATGATGCGAGTTTATTAAGGATCATTATAAAAGAAAGAAATGAAGTTAGGTACAAGTGGACTCTTAACTTTTAGTTCTAAATATAATAGAGAATGAAGTAAGGTACGAGTGGATTCTACAAATTTTGCTATAAATATGAAAACGAAAGAAAAAGTGTTCAGTCTTAATTTAGACATCGAAGAGCCAATATGGATGATTTTATCTGGCAGAAAAAAATCCTTGAAGAGCTAGATTAAGCTCAAAAAGCAACAAAACGCAAGCATAATGTTATGTGTTCTCGAAGAGATGATACTGAGCGAATTTTACATCAAACATTTAAGCCCATTGTCGATCCTATTCAAAAGTTAGTTGATCTAAGCGCTTACAAACGAAGAAAATTTAATAGTATAGATGAGCAATATAGTAATCAAAGTTTTAATGAAGAAAATAGTCATTTGAAAAAACAATTAAAAACAAAAGGAGTGCGCCCACTTAAAACTGTTAACGATCTTGAAGTATCATTTTCTGAAACGTTGATAGACAATAATGAAAGACTATTAATGACTGTAAAAGAATCATCGAAGAGCTAGCAGAAGGTGGTTACATATATTAGACATCATCAAAACTTAGAATATACTTTTCGAACTTTAACTTAGAAGTCTTAAAGTAAAAATTTTCACATTGAGAGTTTAAAACTTGATTCGTTTATTTTATCAAATGCAAGTTTGTAATTTGCTCGACAGATTTCAAATTATCGTAAAGGTCTTAACTTGGATTTGGAGAGCACAAGCAATCATCATTGATTGTCTATATATGCATAGGTACTTTTGACTGCCTTTCAAATTGAAAGGATGCAGAAAAAAGATTTTTTATTCAAATTTCATCTGGGACCTTGAGGTCCCAGGTTCAAATCCTGGTTCTGGAGTCGAATTTTTTTCTTTCTCAATTTTTGTTTTTAAACTCATCTTTCGTTATAAGATGATGAAATTTGAATAAAAAATCTTTTTCTGCATCCTTTCAATTTGAAAGGCAGTCAAAAGTACCTATGCATACATAGACAATCAATGATGATTGCTTGTGCTCTCCAAATCCAAGTTACGACCTTTACGATAATTTCTAATTCGTTTATCTTCAATTATCTTTTGAAGTACTCTACACTTACATCAGCACCATCATTCAGCAACTTTTACTATTTATAAAATTTAATCTATGATCATAATTATTGTATATTATATTCAACAATATAAAAATCAAACAATAAAATAAAAATCTGATTTAATAATAAAACTAATTGGAAGTAAAAATAAATATTTAAGTAAATTTCAAAATTGATCACAGTCGGTAAATTAGCGAGAATCTAATGAGGGTTAGATGGTCTAACCGACAGATTCTGACAGGAGACCACCCCAAGAGCTGTTGACCACTACCACTTACTGTGATTAAAAAATAAAATAAAAATAATGACAAATTAAATTCAATAATAATTACTTATAGGAAGTCTTTGAATAGTGGTATTTTTTTTTCTGATAGATGGAAATTATCATTTGTGACACCTGTATTCAAGAAAGGGGTAGGAGGTATGTTTCAAATTATAGACCTATTTCTACTATGGGTTCTGTTGCTAAATTGTTTGATGCTGCGGTTTCAAATAAATTATCATCTTTACTTTCTCAAAAAATAATTAAGGAACAGCATGGATTTATGAAGGATGAATCTACTTTGAAAAATTTACTAATATATATAATCACGGTATTATCTGAAAGAGTTCAGTTTGATTCTTTATATTTAGATTATTCCAAGGTTTTGATAGAGTAAATATTAAATTGTTATTACATGAATTAATGTCTCCTGATATTGGAGGTAAACTAATTAAATGGTTTGTCTCCTACTTGACAAATAGAAGTCAAAGAAACAAAGTTAAAGGTCGTTTGTCTGATTGTTGTAATGTTTCATCTGAGGTTCCTTAGGGGTTCCATTTAGACCTTTTTTTTATTTTGTTTATAAATGACTTGACCACTGAGCTAGATTATGTTAAGGTACTGACATTTGTTGATCATATAAAACTACTTTTCAAGATTTTCAATGTAACAGATTGTACAAGATTGCAGAGAGAGATTTAGATACATTTATTAGTTGGAGTGTGAAAAATAAACTTGAAATGAATTTTTCTAACTGTAAGATTATTTCATTCTAGAGTTTGAGATCAAGAATTGAATTTGATTATAAAATTAATGAGTGTGACATGTGGACGGAAAAAATATATGTAAAACTGAAAGTGGGTTATTAAAATTTGAACTTTTGAAGTAAAAATATAAAGATCTTACTGAAAGTTTTGACATTTCAACTAAAAGTATAGATTTTTATATTGAAAGTTTAAACTTTTGTAGTAAAAGTATTGGGTTTCACATTAAAGTTTAAACTTTTAAACGTAAAATTCAAACTTATAGGTTTAAACTTTGAACTTTTGAAGTAAAAGAATAAATTTTATACTGAAAGTTCAACATTTGAACTTTAAGTTTTAACTTTTAAAGTTAGAGTATAAAGTTTCAAAGTCAAAGTTTAAACTTCTAGGTCTTAAATTAAACCTTTAAAGTAAAAGTATAGTTAAAACTTTGAAACGTAAAGTTCAAACTTATAGGTCTAAAGGTTGAATTTTTGAAGTAAAAGTATAAAGTATCATACTGAAAGTTTCAACATTCAAGCTAAAAGTATAAAGTATTATATTAAAATTTTAAACTTTTGTAGTAAAAGTATAAGGTTTCACATTGAAAGTTTAAACTTTTAAACGTAAAGTTCAAACTTATAGGTATAAAGTTTGAACGTTTGAAGTAAAAGTATAAAGTATTATACAGGGTAGTCGAGTGTTAGTAGCTACTGGGTCTCCTGGGGACCCTTTTTGAACCTCATTCAAAATGATGTTAGCGTGCACTTCGGCACCTAACAAAAGGTCAATAGTTTGGAGGTTATAAAATTCTGGGTCAGCTAAAGACAGTGCCGAAAGGTCGGGGAGTGTAACCACTTCGGAAGAGATCAGAGGTTGATAATTAGTAATTTTTTCTAGGATCATTGCATCAACATCAAAAACAAAGACCGTATCCACAAGGGATCTAACTTTCAAAGTGACACGACCTCGAGTCTTTTCCGGAAACAATGATGACACTTCCTCTACGGAAGTATCAGAGCGGTGCCTAGGGAGGCCAAGTCGTTGAGCGCAATTTTCAGTGATCAAGGATACCTGAGAGGCCTGATCGACGAGGGCTCTGAACATGTGGGTTTTACCATTATATTCAGCTTTTACCCAAGCCGTAGGTAGCAAAACAAACGAATTCCGAGCGACAGTATTCATCGACTGATGAAAAGCTTGAGGTGTCTGCTGTGAAACGGGTGAAACGCGTTGGCACTAGTGTTCAGGCCAGGAAGTTGAGGATGAGGCCCAGAAGTTGAAGCATGAGTTGTAGGATCATCAGCCTTAACCAGTCGATTGGCAGCTATACCATCATGCAGTAAGGTATGGTTAAAATGCAAGTTGGGTAAAATGGAAGGTAAAACTATTACAGGGGGTTGAGATGTTGGAGGAGGTGTTATGGGGATGAAGGGGAGGAGTATGTTTATAATCAGGAGGGTTGGTGGTGGTGAGCTGGTGGTGATTCCTCCTCCTCTCATCTTTAGCTCTTCATGAGTCTTCATCCCTGCAAAGAAAAATTTTATTAGATATTGCTTGAAAAATAGAATAAATAATGTATACTTACTCGAAGAGACGTGTTTTGATGACGTCGAGATAGTCGAGTCGGCGCCGTCTCGCTGGTGGTTGGTCTGGCGTACTTCGTCGCCGAGAGATATAAATAGGCGGAGACGGTGCCTGGTGAGAGAAGGCAACGTTTGCGTAAACTGTAAATAAAAAAATAAAATCAGAAAAATAAATAAGTTTTAAGTTGAAATTGTGCGCGCGCGCGTGTGTGTGTGTGTGTGTGTGTGCGCGCGTGGGTGTCTGTGTGTTTGTGTGTGTGCTTACCGACGTTGACGTCTAGGTACTCCTCCTCCCACTCTACGTGGTCATAGATTGCAGGGGATGCCTGTGGGGGGTAGAACCTGACGTCCTCGTCCTCGTCGTCCTGGTCCTCGTCTTCGTTCCCGACCAATGAACCAGGACTCCAGTTCAGGACCTCGTCTGTGGCAACGCTGTTCGGTGACGTGGGTACTCCTGGCACGGGGACCCACTAACAAGAGTCGTCGTCGTTGTCATCGTCCTCGTCCTAGTCCGTCTCGTCGTCGGAGATGAGGTCAACACACACGGGCGACGGGCGAGGTGGTGAGACCAGGTTGACTTCCTCTGGTGTGTTTTTTTTTCGGTTTTTCAAAATCTTTTTTATACGCGCAAAAAACTTTTCAAAAGTAATCTTACTAATCATGCAGCAGGTAGTCATCAAAGCCACAGTTCGCTCATCAGATGGTGTTTCTTCGTCAAGCATGCGTGAAAATGCTTTTATAGCCAATATACGATCAGCTTGTTGTCGATTTTTAGTTTTATCTGCGTAACTAATATCATGCTCGCGACACGCCTCGTCAAGAGGATTGAATCCAACTTCACCACGGCTCAGACGTTCTGCTATTTTTGTACCAGGACCGCAAAATCTATAACCAGGAACGTGTAATTCAAAAGGTAGCAGATCGATCAAGTCATTTACGGCACAACTTTCTTTTTTTTTTGTTTCCTCTTTTGTGTCTTTAACTTTATGACTATTTTTTACGTTTGAAAAAAATTTCTCAGTCGTAGCCATCCTTGTGTCGTAGGTTGCTGATGATGAGAGTTCGGTGACGACAAAGCTGACGACGTCAACGCCGGTGGTGTTGGTAACGGTGGATCTGACGTTTCCCCTAAAACACCTACCGTCGATAGGCTCTCAATTTTTTTAATTTTTTTTTTTTTCTTCTTTGTCACTACTGCTAAAACTACTACTACTGTAAATTGTCCTAGACACGTCGCTATCGTTAGAGTTGTAGCGCGTTCTTTTTTTTTGTTTCCCTCTATTAAACGGCGATAGCTGATGACCACGAACTTCGTCAATGACCTGGGGCGACGACGACGCACTAAAAGATAGTGCACGAGCCGCTGTTTGAGTGGCCGATGTAGCAGATGCTAAAACGTTTCCCCAAACACGGGAATTACCAATGAATTCTTTGGGTATGTGTGCTCGTAGAAGTGCTGCCGCAAACTGAAGGTGTCCTTGCGGCGCTTCTCTTTTTCTTTCTCTTAGAGTATCGTTGATGAGATCAACTATAGTTGCACCCGGTAAAGTTGTCCCCCCTATAGTCAGCTCGTTTGTATCCCAATTGACATTACCTTTTTTCTCAATAACTGCATGATTTTACGCGCTTTGGTCCGAAATCTCAGTGGTACGGTGTCAATGGCACTTTTCTTGTGACTCAGCATTGACATTACCTAAGTTTATGTTAGAGTCAATGACACCTGTGACATTTGCTCCTTGTGCTTTGTCATCTGTTTCTCGTAAATTTAGATATCGTTGTAGTAGTTCAGAGTATCGTGTCCATTTTTCGCGTTCGCTGAGGGTACTGTCCCTTACGAAAAAGTTGTTTACAATTTTGTGCACGAATTTGTGCATATAATTGTACAAAACTCTATGCATAAGTTGGTGCATAATTTTGTGCAAAAATTTGTGCAGAAAGTTCAGTCGGGTTCTGCACAAGTATGTGCACAATACTGTGAACAGTATTCAATGAACATTGTGCACAAAATTCGGACGTTTGTGAAAAAGTTTGAGCTAATAGTTTTCAGATTATTTGTACATGTTTTTGCGCACAAAAATTTGCAAATTATTTTTTTATTACTTGTGCACGTTTTTGTGCACAAATTATTTGGTGGTTAGAATTCCGACAGATTAGTGCTCGAATTTTTAACTTTTACAATTTACGTGACTCATAGACATGGTGCCCCCCACTTTATTTAGGAAGATTGACCGTCACAGTTACCACGCAAGTTTGAAAGCTGAATAACAGAAATCATTGTGGATAGTTAATCCATAAATAAATGAATAAATAAACCGACAAGCTCTAAGCCCCAATAACGCTGGGGAGAGCGATAAATAAATTATTTTTTACAAACAATTGATGAAACCGCCAAGCTCTAAACCCCCATAACGCTGGGGAGAGCAATGAATAAATTATTTTTTATCAACAATTAAAAAAACCACCAAGCTCTAAACCCCCATAACGCTAGGGAGAGTGATAAATAAATAATTTTTCATAAACAATTAAATAAACCGACAAGCTCTAAACACCCATTACGCTGGAAAGAGCGATTAATAAATTATTTTTTATAAACAATTAAATAACTCAGGTACCCAGGGTTTTGGGGGCTTAAAGCTTGGGGAGTAGCCAATCAGCTTTTTTGTTGAATTCGGGGTCCCAGGGTTTTGGTGGCTTAGAGCTTAGCGGGTAGCCAATCAGCTTTTTTCTTGAACTCAGGTACCCAGGGTTTTGGGGGCTTAAAGCTTGGTGGTTTATTCAATTGTTTACAAAAAATAATTTATTTATCGCTCTCCCCAGCGTTATGCGGGATTATAGCTTGGTGGTTTATTTAATTGTTTATAAAAAATAATTTATTTATTTCTCTCCCCAGCGTTATGGGGGCTTAGAGCTTGGCGGTATCATCAATTGCTCATAAAAAATAATTTATTTATCGCTCTCCTCAGCGTATTGGGGCTTAGAGCTTGTCGGTTCATTTATTTATTTATTTTTTGATTAATTATTCGCAACGGTTTCTTATATTCAGCTTTCAAACTTGCGTGGTAACTGTGACGGTCAATCTTCTTAAAAAAGCGGGGGGCACCATGTCTATGAGCCACGTAAATTGTAAAAGTTAAAAATTTGAGCACAAATCTGTCGGAATTCCAACAATCTAATTCCAACTATCAATCGAATCTAAAAAAAAAAAAAAAAAAAAAAAAGAAAATGTTGGAGATGGGTTTTGAATAATAGAAAAACAGAGTTCTAATTAATAGGAAGTTTTATTTCAATTTATCTAAGCCCGGAGCTTGGTTTTTACAAAAAAAACGTCAGCGTTCGCACACTGCCAAATCTCAAGTGAAGTGCGCGCAGCAGCGCCGCCGCTGCGGTGAGGAGAGGGGAGAGGAGTGGGAACGCGTAAGGCTGCCTATAATCTAACACTCCCTCCCAGCCTTTCGTGTTACATATTATCACTCCTCGCGGTACATTTTTCGTTCAGTTTATCTCCATAATTCTAACTTCAAATACATATCGATTTATTTATTCAGTATCTGACGATTATTCGAGCGCGCAGGCATAATCTTGCTTTTCAACCGCCAAAATCCCGAACCGAGATTTTCTGTACCTTCCGTACACCGTCCTACCGTTCCTCTCACCCTGGACTGATCGCATACCTTCTCCTCGCACGTAATCTCTTCACCCAAGTTTATCGTACCCTTTCAGCCCGGCTTTCTTCCTAGTTTATCCCGGATGATCACTCACACAAAACCGACAAAGTCTTCCCGCACTGACTTCATAAAATCTCACACCGTTTTCCTTCCTCACGCATGCATTCATCCACCCGAAGAAAGCACGAACTCCTAGCCACGATAAAATTATGGTCTCCATACCTCTGTCAGACGGACCTTTGCTGCTTGTACTCGGTTGACCTGTCGGGGAAGCGTCATCTCCTGGGTATTTTTCCTGCTGCTCTGCCATTCTGCTCTCTCACGTTCCTTATCTTTACGTTCAGGAACACAACACAAATTCACTGTAGCCGTTCAGTAAAAATTTATCACTCCCGAACAAAAGAGTAACGGTCGGTTTAAACTCAAAAAAAACTTACTTCCCCAGGTTTTTCCTTCCGCGCAGTGGAAACGTACTGGGCCCATAACCTGTTGGACAAGGGTTTTGAATAATAGAAAAACAGATTTCTAATTAATAAGAAGTTTTATTTCAATCTATCTAAGCCCGGAGCTTGGTTTTTACAAAATAAATGTCAGCGCTCGCACACTGCCAAATCTCAAGTGAAGTGCGCGCAGCAGCGCCGCCGCTGCGGTGAGGAGAGGGGAGAGGAGTGGGAACGCGTAAGGCTGCCTATAATCCAACAGAAAACAGAAAACTTTAAAAAGAACACAATAAATAATGTATAAATGTATAAACATAAATACTTACCACGAGACAGTTCCACGGCCCGTAGAACAATAGCGTCCCCTAAATCATCCTCGTTCATTTCTCTCATCGCTACAAAATTTTAATGTATTTTTATTATATTTTTTTTTTGTTTGAATACTTAGTAACACACAAAAAGTATGTAAAAAAACTTACGATGAGACAGTTCCACGGCCCGTACAACAATAGCGTCCCCTAAATCATCCTCGTTCATTTCTCTCAGAACTAAAAAATTTGAATTAATTTTTTTACTTTAACTTCTTTTTATTTTTAGCACACACGAACAACTATGCACAATAAAACTATTTACTTACATTGATTCCGTAAATCACTCATTTTTTAAATTTATTTTTTTTTTTTACACTGACGCGCAACAGGTTCGCGTAAAGCTCAATCAAAACTACGGAAATATCCATCAAATTCCAAAACCATGCAAAATTTGCTTTAATGGCTGACGCTAAGCAGCACCTTTCCCCCTCACACACACCCCGCTCACCTCTCCTATCTCACGTGTACAAAAATTGCAAATGTAGTACTTTTTAATGCAGCTCTAGATTGCTGCGCTAATTCGTTCTCACACTAGAAACTAAGCAAATTCCATTTCCCCCACCTCTGCCTCCCACTCTTACGACTCAAAAAATTTCAAACGTTACACATTTTTTTAATACAGCTCTAAATTGCTGCGCTTGTGGCTGTCTGTAGTTTTACGTTTGACCACGTGTGAATAGGTAATAAAAATGCCTGGCAGCATTCAAAAATTAATTGATAGATGTAACTTAAATTCATCCAGCCGCGAAAGAAAAGTGGCTCTGCGGGAAGCAATCATATTTTCAATTTTTTATTTAAAATACCAAAATAACGCTCGCATAAAACATAGGTTTAACCCTTACACCTTTAATCAAATGGGTTACGAGTCAGAGCTACATTTTTCTCTTCGATTTATTGCAGTGGATTTTAGACAAAAGCAAAGTGTGCGACATTATTCAAATGTATAAAAAACACTACAAATATAGTGCTGACGTGATGATGTGCGTCGGGCAATTTATAATTGGCGGTAAATATCGCCGTAATAAAAAATTTAAAACACTCAAGACGCATTTCCTGGAGATTTGCGGTAAGTTCTAGTTGTAAAAATTTAAAAACTTTTATTGATTTAAGTAATTAAAAATTGTTTTCAATTGTCTATCATCAGCCAAAATAAATCTTCGGAACGAACTCATGGTGGAAGAGTACGAAGAATCATTAGAATCATCAGCTGACCAGGTGGTGTGAAATAAAAAAAAGAGTAATATAAAAATTGGAGAAATAAAAAAAAATAATGGTTTCAAAAAATTAATTTTTTTTTATTTCAAACACCTCACCTACAAAAAAAATAATTAAAGTTTTTACTTCTTAATATAAAAAAATAATTGAAGCCAAACTTATAACTTGTATTTAGGTTTTTTACTTCTTAACTTACTTTTTTACTTTAAAAATATATTTGCTAGAAAACAATGGTTCATCATTTAATAATTTGAAATTAATTAAAGCATTGATATCAATCTTTAAAAAAACTTTAAAATAAATTTATAATCATAACTTATAAAAATTTTGATACGAAATAAAAAAAAACCATCAACGAAGCAGTGGCAGTGGCAAATTGAATGCTTGTAGAAAAAACATCAACTCAGCAGTGGTAAAAAACATTAAAAATTTTTTTTTTAATTTAATTAAGTAACGATAAAAAAAAAAAAACAAAAAATTAGTTAAATTTTTTTTATTCGTTTCTTTATTCATTTAATTTTTAATTTGATATAAGGATTTAATTTCTAATATTTACTTCATAACTATTTTCCAATATTTCTTCTATTTTGTGACATGAAAAAAAAAATTACATCTCGCGTTATAATGCCCAAGTCTTTATGCTCTTTATTGTATATTCTTAAAAATTGTAAAAAAGCCATTATTTCGTAGTATTCTCGGTCTTGTGAAAGAACCCGAAGAAGCAGGTTCAGATTTTCGCGTGCATCGTCTGTTCTGACGAAATCCGGGTGGTACTCATTCATTTCCTGTATAAATTGGCTTATAAAGGCACGTAAGCTCTCTCCTTTCGCTGATGTTGCGTCCAAATTACAAAATTCCATATGAAGAAGTAAATTTAACAAAATACTCTTCAAAATGTCGAACGTGTGTACCCCGTATGACCAGCACAACGAACCATAATATTTATCTCGCTGCCATTGCGAAATATCTTGTTGACCATCTTTTTTAAAGAAAAAAAAAAACAAAAAATTTTTAATTTATTAACTTTTGAAAATTTTCTATTAATTTCTTAGCCCTTTTCTTAATTCATCCAAAAAGATTCGCTGATAGATGTCCTCGTACCTATAAGTAGAAAAAACTTCCATCAATTCTTGCTTCGATACTCTATCTAAATGAACAGATTCTTCGGCATCTTGTCCAATACTATTCAATTGTTCATCTGGCACTAAGTTTAAAACTTTTTTTGGTTCAAGCTTTTCCAAAAATTCAAATAAATCTTTCTTCGATTGCGCATGCACCCACGTTGCGTTCTTACCGTCAAAAATGCGATTTTTTCTTCTGTATTCATCTGATTAATTTTTTTTTAGTCGTTTGTACAAGTCACCTTATCACTTTTCACAATTACTCCGATTACAGTTTGATTATTTTTCGATTACTTTAGATACTTTTGAATATAGACCACGCCCGAAAACTTCCTCTCGCACTGTCACACTTTTACCGAATACTTCCTTTAACGCGTGTCTTTTAATTCGATTACAACGATTACTTTTACGTTTACGTTTACTTTTTTTCTTTTTAATTTAGTTTATCCTCGTCGCCACTGTAATATATGTGGGGCAGGAGAGGATCGGGATAAGTAACAACTACCGTGGTTCCATTACGACTAATTCTTTATTCGTTATAATACACCTTCGATGCAGTATTCTGTACACTCAGCGCCATGCGCTCACACACGTACACTACAATAATCATTTCATTGATAAACAGATTAAAGTCAGACTTAAAAAAATCAAATGTAACGATCATCATTACAATGCAGATAACAATAACTATAATCTTATGATAAAAAAACTCTATGTTTCCATACCTTACAATTACCTACCTACAAATGTTGAATTCCAAAAAATCTTCGGAAAATACAAAATATCCACTTTACCTAGAATTAAAAAATCTTTGACTGTAATGACTTTTACAAAAATAAAATCTCTGAAATGTTTTTTTTTTTTTTTTTTATATAAAGCATTTATTTATCCTTTCAGAATATTATGCTTTTCTCTGAAATGTTATTTATTAATTCGAGTGTGAATAATTTGAATAACAAGGAGGTTTTAACCTCCTTCAACTCCAACAAACTTTTAATCTAAAAACTTTTTTGTACAATGTACAACTTTTTGAAGCGAAACTTTTTATACGTGAATCAGTAAAAAACGACACAAAAAATCGACCCAAAAAAGTGACACCATGATATAAAGATATGTATGTGTATAAATATATTATTCGGACAGTCAGTTGAGACAGTATAATACACTATCCGGACAGTCAGGATAGTGTTCGGTCCCATTTTTTCCGAGAATAAATAAAAATGAGTTCCAGGAATTGGGTGATGGGTTATTGGGATGGGTTATTTTGGCTAACCGCGCAAACCTAGAAAAATTTTTTATTGATGGGTTATTTTGGAAAAAAAAAAAAAAAAAACAAAAAAAAAAAAGATGGGTTATTTTGGTTTTTTTGAATACGTGGGTGGATTGTGAGTGATTTGTGCTTAAAGAGGGTGTATTATTGCTTTAGTAATTTTTCATGTGGTATGTACCTTTCATGTGGTATGTAATTTTTCATGTGGTATATATGTATAGTATCTAATATCTCCTAGAATAAAGCAACTCTAGGAGAAGTATGTTTGATTTATTTAAAAGGAATAAAAATGAAAACTATAGCTATAGTAGCAGTATATATATATATATATATATTTATATATATATATCTTCTGGAAAAAGTATAGATAAAAACAAATTCTGAAAGATGTAGAGAGAAAAGAGAAAACTAAAATTAAATACTCCTCTTTATAAATACTATAATATTAAAATTAATAAAAATTAAAGAAAAACAAATGTACTAATCTTAACTGCAACAAAAATGAAAAAATAATGAAATTATAGAGGTTCCAAATTTTACAGATACTAGTCTCTCTCAGCGCGCAAGCGCGCGCAATTGTATTATATTCATCATTTCATTATCTAAAACAAAGTTTGTTGAAGCTTCATCTAAATTAACCTACAATAAGTTGTATATACCCTTTACCTTTGCCGCTACGTTCAGAGTTCATTTAAACTTTCGTGGTTATAAATTCATTGATTTTGTTTATATACTAACTAGCATAAAACGCTTGCTGGCTTCGCTCGCTCGTGCATAGACAAATATATTCAACAATATCATATATTATGATATTATGATTTTACGTTAATGATTAAATTTTACTAAGAGTATAACTTTAATCAAAAATATTTCAAAACAAAAATCTACAACCATATTACTAATGAAAAAACAAAAAAAGTCTTCCAAATGTCTGGGCTTATTCGAATATAGATATATACATACCTAAAATGAGCAACCTTTGACATCCCAGTACAAAAAACTTATTACGGTTCGATTTATGGGGCAAAAATTTCAAATTAACTTTATTTGAGTATAGACCTTATAAGAGTCATTAGATTCAAATTGAAGTTCAGATTCATAATCTGGACTCTCAAAAGCCAAAGACTAGAAATTTTCGAACAAATGCAATGTATTAGGCACGAATTACAATTTCACCTTATTTAAGTATACTTAAATATTGAGGCAAATTAAAAGTTCAAAGTGATACTTGTAATCAGCACCCTTGAAAACAGGTGTATACGAAATTTCTGATTGTTCTAATATAGATTGAGAACAAAGGAAAATTTTACCTTATATAAGTAAACTTCATCCAGGGTAAAATAAAAATCTACGGTCATATTCAAAATGAGGAGCATTAGAGATCCCAATACATAAAACTTATTACGAGTCAGATGTATGGGGCAAAAATTTTAAATTAACTTTATTTGAGAATAGACCTTATAAGAGTCATCAAATTTAAAATTGAAAATCAGATTCGTAATCTTGACCCTCAAAAACATCGAAAACAAATTTTCTTACGAATCCAATATATTAGGAGAGAATTATGATCTCACCTTATTTAAGTGCACTTTATTTAAGACAATTTAAAAATTCAAAGTGATATTTGTAATCAGCATCCTTGAAAACATACGTATACTTAATTTTTTTTTTTTTAATAAAACTGATGACAAAAATCGATAAAACAGAAATGCTTGTCATTTAAAAAAGAAAAAAGAAACAAAAAAACGGAAGTAAGATTCATATTATACATCTTCAAAAATATCCGTTCATATGCGTTGTAATCAAATTTTTAAAGATGATCCCGGACGGACGGATGGATGGACAAAAAATACGGATGCTGCGTATAATAATGTAGATAATTATTATTTTCATAATTTTCATCGGATAATTTCAAACACTTAATTAAATAATTATTTTTTATCAAATCTATTCTCTAAATGTTTTAATTGAATTGCAATATAAAAATTAAAAATGAAAATTCAAATTTTGAATTTTGTTCTTCAACCAATTACATCACAAATAAAATGCTGACATTCTTTTTGGGTTCTCTCTTTTATCTCAGGATTGCTAAATTTCAAAGAAATAACCACAGAGGTGGTGGAGTAGCTACCCTGCTGTATAGCCACACGTGAAATGAACTTGAATAATTTTTTTCTCTTTTGATAAATATTTTGACACCTATAGGGTCAGAAAGAACACCTGGTGCCCTTGGGGATAGGTACGCCTCGGAGATAATTTCCCCAGGAAGTTTTGACTCCAAAAGGGTCAGAACAGACACCAGGTGCACTTTATGATAGTAACGCCGTCGAGATGATTTCTCCAGGAGGTTTGGATTCCGGTGAGGTTAGAGTAAGTACTTTGTGTGCCTGGTAATGATTACACCTTGGAGATGATTTCTCCAGGAAGTTTTGACTCCAAAAGGGTCGGAGCCGGCATCTGGTGCACTTGGTGAAAGGTACGCCTCGGAGATGATTTCCCCCGGAAGTTTTGACTCCAGAGGAGTCAGAGCAGGCATCTGGTGCACTTGGTGATAGGTACGCCTCGGAGATGATTTTCCCAGGGGTTTTGACTCCAGAGGGGTCAGGGCAGACACCCGGTGCACTTCATGATAGTAACGCCTTGGAGATGATTTCTCAAGGAAGTTTTGACTCTAAAAGGGTCAGAGCAGGCATCTGGTGCACTTGGTGAAAGGTACGCCTTGGAGACGATTATTTTAGGAAGTTTTGATTCCGGTGAGGTTAGAGTAAGTACTTTGTGTGTCTGGTAATGATTACACCTTGGAGATGATCTCTTCGTTGTAAGCATGAGGGATTTGACCCTTCTGGAGTCAAAACTTTCCGAGGAAATCATTTCCAAGGCGTAACTATCATCAAGTACACCAGGTGTCCACCCCAACCCCATAGATTTTAAAATATTTAGCAAAAGAAAAAAAACTATTCCAGCCCATTTTACGTGTGGCTATACAGCAGGGTAATTCACAGTAATAATATATAAATTTAATTATAACCTAATTCTTATATTGTTTAAATTTCTAATTTTCAAATTAAAATTTTCGATTAAAAAATAATTATGATTCGCTTATAACAGTAAAAAATTCCAAAACCAAAGAAAAAAGTATATCTTTTTCGGGAACAGCTTATGTGTGTTTTGTATTGTTTATCTTTTATATTGGTTTCAAGGCTTGCAAACAAAAAAACCAGGAAATTTTTAAAAAGATATTTTATTTTTCTTTAGAAAGCAACAAGCTTCGTTAAAATAGGCCCATTCATTTCAAAAAGGCAGCAAGAATAGTTAAAAGAACGATCAATTTTTTTTCGATATGATGGCTTACATAAGAAACATTTTTATTCATAGAAGACGCAAAAAAACTTTTAGGGCCTTAAAATTTTTAAATCTTTCTTTTTTGAGTCTCAAATCGATGTACGGCCCCTTAGTTAAACTAACAAAATTAAACTAATGGGTTTTATTGAATATTACAACCCTGCACAATGGTATAAGTTGAAAGATAATGATTAGTTCTTAAGCATCTTTTCATTTGTTAAATAGTTTTTTGTTTTTATTAAGTAAGTAATTTTTTTATTCTTCTAACAAAATTTAATTTTCAGACTTTATATGGTTCAAAAAAGGATGATTCTGGAACTGGAACGAACATATATCATCAAACATCAGAGAATCCTCTTACTGGAGAAGAAGATTTAAAGCTATGTTCAGATTCAAAAATTGATACAGTATTTAACTCTGCAGAGGGCCACACTTATGTATTTAAAGGTGAAAATGAACTTGTTATGACTAAATAGTAACGAAAGAGAAGCTAAATCCTATTTAGCTACTTTTTTCGCGTGAATACATTTAAACTTACAGAGGTTAACCCAATTTATTTGGATTACGAAAGTTTGCTATTCTTCACCTCACCACATCGCAACAGAATGCTTGAACTGATTTTTGCAACATAGGCCTCTTTTTTCGTTCGTTTTTCTTCCTCCATCTCTTTTATTCTATTTTTTCCCTTTTTTCTTGTTATTTTTTGTAAAACTCAAAGTAAAGTAATATCTTACTATATTATATAGTTGTAATTTGCTCTTCGCTCCCATTCCGCTCCCACCCTTAATTCTTCATTTTATACCGTAAAATAGGTCAAAAATTGCCCTTTTATTCCGCTCCCACTCTCGCCTTTTCTCGCTCTTTTTTTTTCTCACCTCACAACACTCCAACTCAGCTCCCACCCTTTTCCACTCCGCTCCCGTCCTTAAATTTTCATTTTATACCGTAAAGTAGGTTAAAAACTGCACTTTCATTCCGCTCCCACCCCACTCTCACTCCCGCTCTTTTTGGACCCTCGTCATTTGTAAAAATTTACACTACATGAGTAAAAGTTAAAAAGTAACTATATCAAACTGTCTTTCAACATATATATCGCTTAACAAGTCTACATTTTCTTAAAATTTTTTCATTTATCTCAATAGAGTTTAAAATTTCAAAATAAAAATTTAAAAATAAATTTAAGGGTCCTGCCTACCTTGCTTAATAATTTTAACCAGTTAATACATTAATATTCAACAAACAATATTCGTATAAACAATTTAGCATGGTTAGCGGTTTGTTCTTGACGAAATACGGAAAAAAATCTTAAAATATTCTTTGTATCTTTTGACACTTTCCTTACTATCTTAATTTTTTAACAATTCTTATCTCCTTATATTATATTTCCGTTTTTGATTCTGATCCCCTAAATTGGATCTTCGAAAATCTGAAATTCTTAAAAACACGGTCAAAACACAGTTAAATATCGCACTTTTCTGATCCCCTAAATTGGATCTTCGTCGAAAGTATTGGATCCCCTCAGCAAATGGAATTTTGATGCTCAATCCGTTTTTAATAAAAAATTAATGAAGAATTCAATAGATGATGATATGCTTAATCAGTAGGATCAAAAATAAATACCATAACTGGAAATTCTTTATTATTGCACATATATATCGTGAGTTCGTCGTGTACTATGAAGTAAGTACAAAACGTCTGAGACAGTAATTGAAATACAAAAAAATTAAATTATTTACTAAAAATTATTCCAGAATTCGAATAACTCATTAAATTTTTATCGTTAAACATTTAAGTTTTTTTTTTAAAGTAATTTGTTCAAAATTCATTTTTTTATTTAGAAAATTACGTCTGAACCGAAATAATGAAAAAACCCTTGTAAAAAATACATGAACTTTTAAGTTAAGAACTAAAAGTATATATTCGGCCAAAGGAGCGGTAAAAATGATTATTTTAGAAAAAACTGGTAACAGACAAAAAAATGAATATATTTGAAATTTTTTGAAACCAATCAATAGTAAGCCAATTATGACAAAAATAATAATAATTTTTTAACATGCTTTTATTTAAAAAGTACTATATTTTGACGTACTTATTAAAAATTCACATCCAAAGAATTAGACCCGATTGCTCGGAGAAGACCCCCAGGTACCCCCGGCATCGGTAACCTGGATGTCCAAGACTGCACATTAACGTATCGACATTCAAACTTATACCGTCTGTAAAATTTTAGACCTCTAAGTCTCGTAGGCTCAAAACTATAGCGCTATTGGCAGATTTGAACATACGACGTTGATGACGTGATCGAAACTTTGTGAGTTAAAGGAAATCATAAGAATAAATATAATTAATAATAAAAAGTTCAAATCAATTTATCAAAAAAGAAATAAGGTGGTATAATTGTTTTAATTTCTGACAAAAAAAAAATAAAAAAATGAATTTTTATGAAAAACACCCGAATTTTGGGTGTTAACACTGAAATTTTTATTTTAATAATTGTTAATATAGTTTTTATAAACATGTTAAAAGTAATGTTTTTTAATCGTATATAAACTAAATAATCAAAAAAAGTTTGTTTCAATGTTTATATATTATTTTAAACATAGTATTTGCAACAAAGAGCGTGGCTAAGTGGATAAAGTGGTCGGTAAATTCTTGTCAACTTGAAGATCGATGGTTCGAATCCCCATGAGGCCAATTTTTTTTTTTTCGGTTTAGTGTAACACTCCTTTGGGTGTAACACTCCATTGGGTGTAACACTCCATTTGGGTGTAACACCGCATTGGGTGTGCGAAATCACACCCAATGCGGTGTAGAAGTTCGGTGTTATTTTTAGTGTTATTTTTCGGTGTTTACACCGATTTTTTCCATAAGGGTAGAGACTTCTTAAAAATAAAACCTTTTCTCCTTACAAAAACAAAAAAAAATTTCAAACTATAGGTAGAATGAATGTCATATCACACAAAGATTCAGAGAGGTTTCATTTAAAATTAATTTTAGACAAAGTTACTGGAGCTACTTCTCATGATGAGTTAAAAACTATAAATAATATAGTTTATAAATCATATCGAGAAGCAGCCGTAGCAATGGGATTGGTAGAACATGATAAAAATATTTTTGAAATTTTTGATGAAGCTATAAATTATTCAAAACCTAAAAAATGAAGAGAATTTTTTTGTTTGTTTTTAATATCCGAAAAAATTCCTGGTAATTTAATTTGGAATAAGTATAAAAAATTTTTTATAGAAGATTTTAAGGAGAATCAGGAAAATAGAGGTTTGAATGAAATAAATGAATTTTTAAGAAATGAAGATTCTTTATTAAATTGTAAATTTTTCGGTTTACCAGAACCATGTTTAGATAATGTAAATAATAATTTTCAAAATTATGATAGTGAAAATAACATTCATAAAAAATATACTGAATTATTTTAAAAATTGAATGATGATCAAAAATCAATTTTTAATCTAATTACGAAATCTGCCAATGGTATGTATTTTATAGATGGTCCAGGAGGTACAGGAAAAACTTTTCTTTACAAAACTTTAATTTATTATTTTATGTCAAAAAATAAAAATGTTTTATCTATGGCATGGACTGGTATAGCTTCAATTTTATTACCAAAAGGTATGACAAGTCATAAAACTTTTAAATTACCGTTAATTTTAGATAATGTTGAAACCTCATTTTTAAAAAATGAATCAGACAAAAAAAAATTACGCGAATGTGATATCATAGTTTGGGATGAAGCCTCTATGATTCCAAAAAAAGCATTGGAAATCGTAGATAGGACTTTACAAGACGTTTGTAGAAACAAATTACCATTCGGAGGTAAATTAATAATTTTGAGAGGTGATTTTAGACAAATTCTTCCAGTAGTAAAACGAGGTAATGAAAAAATTATTGTAGAAGATACTATTAAATTTAGCAGTTTATGGAATAGTTTCAAAAAATTAAAATTAACTAAAAATATTCGATGTTAAGATGAAGAATTTTCTAAATTATTATTAAAAATTGGCGAAGGTTCAATAGAAAATTTTCAAATTCCCAAAAAATTGAAAACGAAAGATGTATGTCATTCAATTTTTGGAGATATAAATGAAAATTATGAATTAAGTAAAGTTATTTTAGCTCCAAAAAATGAAAACGTACAAATGTTGAATAATAGAGTTTTAAATATATTAAATGGTCAATCCAAAAAATATTATAGTGTAGATAAAGCTATACATAAAGGAGTTGATCAAACTGACAGTAACATCTATTTAGATTATCCTATTGAATTTTTAAATTCTATTAATGATGGTCTACCTCCACATGAATTGAAGCTAAAAAAAATGCAATAGTAATGTTAATAAGAAATTTAAGTATTAATGATGGGTTATGTAATGGTACAAGATTAAAAATTACGAATTTATATAAACATAATATAGAAGCAAAAATTATTACAGGTGATAAAAGTGGAAAAATTGTATTCATCTCGAAAATAACTTTAAGCACAAACGAAAATTCAAGTTATCCTTTTATTTTACATAGAAAACAATTTCCGTTAGTTTTAGCCTTTGCAATGACAGGAAATAAGTCACAAGGGCAAAGTTTTGATGAAGTCGGTATATACATAAAAACTGAACTTTTTTCACACGGACAATCATATGTATCGTTATCTAGGTCTAAAAATTCAGATAAAATTTTTATTCAAAATGACTCACAAGACAAAGATAAATTAAAAAATGTAGTTTGGAAAAATGTATTTAGATGAAAAGCATAAAAAATTTTGAATAATTTTATTGAAGTAAATTTATTAAATATTAAATTTATTAAAATATTTATAATATATTTTTTTTAATTATAAATCTTCTTTCAAAATTATTTTTTTTTAAATTAATTTAAATTATTTCCTATTAATTAACCAATTCTAGAATTGATGTGATTCATTTTTTTTTAATTTCAAAATTTTTGTTTAAATTAAATCATGTGGTTATAAGGCTTTTTCATAGCAGACTACATCTAGCAGAACATGGAATAACCAAAACGTTATTAGCCAGTTTTATTTGATTTCATGACCTTTATAATTTTTTGTATTTGTTATTTTCCAATCTTATCATGATTTTCTATGATTTTGACAACTTCATTGAAAAAAGATCTATGCTCTTTTCACTTTACAGTTAATTGAAGGTCTTCGCCGACCCCGAGCATTTGACCAAAAATGCTCGGGGTCGGCGAAGACTTTCAATCGACGAAAAAGTAAAAACAGCATAGATCTTTTTTCAATGAAGTAGTCAAAATCATAGAAAATCATGATAAGATTAGAAAATAACAAATACGAAAAATTAAAAAGTTCATGAAATTAAATAAAACTGACTTATATCGTTTTGGTTATTCTATGTTCTGCTAGATGTAGTCTGCTATGAAAAAGCCTTATACGGCTATTGGCAATGGTTCCACATTCCAAAATTTTTAGTTTTTTTTTTTTAATATTTTGAATAAATTGATAATCAAAAATTTTTTATGTAAAAAATTTTGGAAAAAAAACCAACGCACTGGAACAGTACCTATGTGGTAGTGTGGAAACCTGTTCAAGTCTTCATGAAATGTTGGAAAATAACAAGCTAATTATAAAAAATTTCTTAATGGTTAGCTCCAATGCTTCATATATTAGGGGGTTGGCGAGCGGAGCGAGCAGGGGGGTACCCCCCCTAGTAGTTTAATATAGTTCTTATTTTTTTATTGTTGTAATGGTTATTTAGATATTTAATAATAACCTAATAACCTCTCTATAAATCAATAAAAATTATTCAACATATAGTTTCTTTTTGTTATTACATTGAATTAAAATAAAAAAAATTTAGAAATTGTTAAAAAAAACCAACACGCCGTGCAAGTACCTCCTGGGTGGTGTGAAAATCTGCATTATAAAAGTAACAAACATAATTATTTAAAATCTTAATAACTATTTTATATTATAATTTTATTTCATATTATATTTTAATTCACTTGAGTTATAAATATTTAATAAATAATTCATTTGTACCTCAAGTATATACTTACAAGGAGAGGCTGCACCCTCCGGAGAATTAAACTCTACCAAACTTTGGGAATTGTTTTCTTGTACCATAAGATGTAGGAAAATATTAATAGTTCCATCCAATGGGCCTTTTTAGTCTGTTCGTTGGCTATGTGTACTTTTAAAAAAACACCACTTTTAGCGTAATATCTAAAAATACACATATTTAGTATTTAGCTCACTCGAAGCCCATTCGATGGATTATCACCAAATTTTGGCTAATGATTTCTTTTACTTAAACACTCTTGAAAAAACTATTACGAAAGCCTAATTAATATTTTTAATTGTTTTCTCCACTATGAGCACTTTATAAAAATAACACTTTTTATACCTTTTTGATGTTATTTTTTTTTACATATTTAAATCAACTTGTTGAGACATTTTTATACTTATCTAATTTCTTTTAATAAAATAAACTGCAAATAAAACTGCCTTGGGCACATTCCTATTAAAAGCTTGATCACATCACAATAAAACTTTTCCAAACAGCTCTATCAATGTACTACACACTTATATCCATAACTGTACAAGCAGATAAAAATGATTGTACACCTCAACACTTTGACACACACAAATCAAAATTCAAACTTCCTTGAATGAAGACCGGGTTATATTTTCAACTTTCTTGACCCACAGACTCACTAAAGATTATTAGCTTTTGTACATAACTTTTAATATTTATGATACATGTTTGTAGACTGGCTTGTCGGATTCTTGATTAATAAAAATTATTTAAAGTTTTGAAATGAAATAACTAAAAACACTTATTTTAAACAGAAAACACTTGATCATTTAGCACATTTTTTCACACTTTACATATTTACCCAACTACCACACTATTTTTGTTGATCTGATTCTAGTTGATATGGTTCTTAAATCACATTGACATCGGTATCTTCACATAAAAACTTCCATGATGACACTCTTACTCTAGCCAGTTAATAAGAGAAATTTTTGAAGCCGTCGTTGGCTCAGTCGGCTAAAGCTTGCGTCTTAGTTGGCTGAAACTTCGGCGCGCCGAGGGACGCCGGTTCGAATCTCCGCTGGGTCGATTTTTCGAGCTAGCGGCGAGACGAGCCGCAAGTCCCGCATGAGACGCGACATGAATTCTTGGGGAATATTGGTACATTCAGAGGACTAAAGGAGATGGCCACCGATGATTGGATTAATGCTCACTAAAGAATTATAAACGAATCACACCAGATAAGGCTCAAGACCCTTCGACCCTTCACTTGCTACCCATCAATAGCTGATGGAATATCGGACGGCATCTTCACCTTACCTGATGAAGCATTCAGGACAGAAGGACCCGACGAATGTAATTGTAACCTTACTGTAAGCCCCTACCGTTAAAAACTCAAATGTAACACCCAATTAACCATAAATGGTATAAAGTGGTATAATAAAAAAAAAAAAAGAGAAATTTTAATTTTGTCCAATCCTTGCTGCAGACACTTTTTTATTCTTGACACCACAAACTCTAAATGAACTGAAAAAAAATTTTTTTTTTTTTTAAAGCAACAAAACTTAGAAGTTTTGTTGAAGAAGAACGTAGAAAGTTTAGCGTTAGAAGCTTAAGTAAAAAATAGGTAGTAAGCACAAGATTATGAACATATATGGGGAAGAAGAAAAATTCAACAGACGTAGTAAAGAGAGTTGGAAAAAAAGACTCAAGAGATGTGGATAGTAGCAAGATTATGAAGCAGGGAAGGTTATTAAAAAAAAAAGGTGGAACTCGGGGTCCGCGGAAAGAACGAAGTTCCCGATGCTTTACCCCTTTAGTCACACGAGTGGATTTTAGGTGAAGTATAGTCTTCTGTGAAGTGCATTCTTTAATCTCACCTGAAATTCTCTTGCAACATAAATAAATCATGAATATTGTTGAAATATGTCTTAATAAATGATTTCACGATCTTAACAAATTCTAAATAATTTAACAATACCTAAGATATATTCAATTATTCTGATGTAAAACCACGACATAAACCAGAACCTATAAAAGTCCTAGGTAAATCAATTTTATATGTAAAAAAAAAAAATCAATTAAGTATTTACCTATTTTTTAAATGTACATTGCATAACTTTATTTTAATGTAAATTTAAATTGAAATGTAGCAAATACTTATTTGTAACCTTAAAATGATTTAAAAAAAGATAAAAATTTTCAATGATTGGTTCATGTTAAGTTAGATATATCTAGTTCTTCTGTTTAAAATTTCTTTCATATAATATTATCATTAGCCAGAACACATAAAACTCATAGACATAATTTACTGTTATGAACTTTTATTGAATTCGTTTTGCATACATAATAGATGGACAAACTAAATCCACTTTAAAAATAATGGAGCAAATGCTCATCCGTACTTTAAAAATCCATGACAAATAGAATTCATAATTTTTGGTCCACTGGATACCTAGACCCAAAACTATCTATTTCTTTTTTACTTTTTTATTATATAATAGTTGACGTTGGCCTTTTTGGCTTACTATAAATTCCAGACCCATTATCTTTAATGTCAATATTATGAACTGAACGGTACAAACATTAAATACATACTAACCATATTTTAATCAAAAGAAACTTTATAATAACTATTTCCCCCCAAACTAAATTTTAAATATGAAAAGGAGTGGGAGTATTTTGGAAATAGTAGAGAGAAAAAGGAGCGGGAATTTTCGAAAATTTTAAATAGGTAAATAAGTAGATATTTTTTTATTTTTTGCTGCAGTTTTTTTGTCATTAGGATATTTTGTCGTGAGTATTTTGTCATTCGGATAAAATGTCACGGTTATTTTGTCGTTTGAAAGATTTGTCGTTGGAAATTTTATCACCTGGATATTTTGTCGCCATGATATTTTGTCCCGCACCCAAGAGAAAGATCACGATCGTCGATGTAGCCGTGCAGTTCGAGAACCGGATGGAGGGGTTCTGTGAAGCGAGTGCGGGGAAACTTACTAAGTACAGCCCACTCTCTGAGAATTTGCAACGGCAGGGATACACGGTTGTAGTGGAAGCGTTCGTCGTCGGCGCCCTTGGCGGCTAGGACCCAGGTAACGAGCGGGTCATGGGACTCCTCAACATCAGCCCGTTCTATGCGCGGACGATGAGGAGGCTCATGATCAGCGACACGATTAAATGGTCCCGGAACATTTACGTGGAGCACCTGTCGGGAGTCAGACAGTATTAGTCCGCTTCCTTTTCACTTTTTTGTATTTTATCTTGTGTACGTCCGTTAGTTGTGATTTTTACTTATTTATTTATTTTATTTTATTTTATTTTTTATTATTATTCTTTTTTTTTGTGTAAGATGACTTAGCACTTAGCGAAAACTGACTGATCAGTAATGAATTGTAAATGACTGAAATATGTTTATGACTATGTATCCTAGCAACTATTAAGATAATAATGTTCTACATTGACGTAATCACGCGATAGACTAATATTTATGACTGAAGTGAATCAACGACGAAGCTAAATTGTGATAAAGAATTAAACATATGACGTGATAAAGTGATATAAATTAAGTGATCTATTGAACAGAAGCTAGTGTTGTATAATTTTAACTAGACTATATATTGTCACACCCATGTACCCCCCTTTGGGGGGAAGTTATTTTTTAGTAAAAAATATTTAAATTATTTTGACCGCCTAGCTAATGAGTTCAGTAAAATGAAGTACGTATCCTAGGCTGACTATATTTTGTAAGTACGTACGTTAGAATGAAAATATTTTTTTTATTTATTCCAAACTTAATTTTACCAAGTAATAAATTTTTCTATTTGTGAATTTTTACTCATATTAAATATAACTGAATTTATTCAGTGTAAAGTTAACAACTTTAATCGACAACTAGAAAGAAAGACTAACACAAAACGTTAGTTAGAATCTCGCTCGTTAAGATAAACCAACGATTAAATTTTAATATATATTTTATATTACCCGTACTCTAAAATGCGTATTTTACGCATTCAAAAGAGCTATTTTGAGTGTGTAAAATCGCACATTATGATTGTGCTCATGTTGATAGAGCTGCCATCTATTGATTTAAATTCAAAGCTGAGCAGCTGGCACATTTGGCTTTAGCTGCTTTTGCTTGTTGCAAGTGTCTTGCTGCGGCCAGCGGCTCATATCATTAATCGTCCGTGTATTTTACAAAATAATACTTTTTTATAAAAATTAAACGAAGTGTCTAGAGGCACAACGTCGCGTGCGCGAAAACGTTTTCGCGTACGCGAAATTTGTTGTAAAAATCACCATAATTAGGATACTTTACGCGTACGTGAAAAAATCCCTAGATTTTTTGCGCACGCGAAAGATATTGATTTTGCGTACGCGAGAATTAAAATATAGTTCGCGTAACAAAAATGATGGTGTCGTGTTAAGTTTAAAAAATGATTTACAAAAATTACACTCAAGTTCATCATTAATGTACTATTAATTATAATGGTGGATGTCTAGGTTTAAAAAAAATTACTAAATTAAAATAACTGAATAAAGAGTTGTTTCTGTAAACACTCTTGCACATATAACCTCCTTTTCTCATGTACTTGCGTGCGAATCTTTATTTGTTTACATTTATCTTTCTCTCTTTATATACATATATGAATGTGAAACCTAGATGAGTTATAGGTTTGGTGGTTCAACCTAGTATCTAGGCGAACCTAGGAGGGTTATTTGGGATGGGGTATTAGTTTGGAGGATAAACCTAGTATCCAGATGCACCTAGGAGAGTTATTTGGGATGAGTTATTGGTTTAGATGTTAAACCTAGTATCCAGGTGAACCTAGATGGGTTATTTGGGATGGGTTATTGGTTTGAAGGTTAAACCTAGTATCTAGGCGAACCTAGGAGGGTTATTTAGGATGGGTTATTGGTTTTAAGGTTAAAACTAGTATGCAGATAAATCTGGGAGGGTTATTTAGGATGAGTTATTGGTTTTAAGGTTAAGACTAGTTTTCAGATAAATCTGTGAGGGTTATTTTGGATGGAAAAAGTGTTATATGGTTTCAAAATAGGGTTATGTGGTTTTTTGAAAAAATATATATGGTTAACTATATTTTAATTTTCCTGTAAGCGAAATCAATATCTTTCGCGTGCGCAAAAAATCTAGGGATTTTTTCGCGTACGCGAAAAGTATCCTAATTATGGTGATCTTTACAACAAATTTCGCGTACGCGATGTTGTGCCCCTAGACACATCGAAAATTAAACGTCAAGTATAGGTAGTTATCAAAAGTTTTATTTTTTTCTTTTTATAAAAAGTCTACTTAGTTCAAAAGAAAACGTATATAACCTCGGTCATCAAGTTTTTGTTGCGCGCAGCGGTGAGGCTACGTAGATTTTGCTAATCATATTTTACAAAATAATAATCAGCAGTTGAAACATATTTACTTAAATAAAAATCTGCTTATAGTTTAAAGTGTAATAATAATAGTATCAAATGTTATAAAAAGTGTTTAAACTGTAAGTTGAAGTTAACTTAGGAAGAACAATGTGTTTGATTTCAAAAATATATTTTATCAAAATTATATTTTAAAACACATTAGACTATATTACGAAGGATCAAATGTTTTTAAACACGAGCAACTACCTCAGTTTTTGGCTTGAGCACCGGTGGAGACCGCGACTTCAAAAAATTAACGTCGGGAAAAATTAGGTGTAGGTACTTATATAAACAGTAAACACAACACCGAGACAGCGGCCGGCGGCGGCAGCGTAGAGAAAGCAGACGACACTGGCAGCAGCTGCGTTTTGATGACCAAGCTTATACTTATATGAATGATTATTTCGGGATCATTTTGGTGCATCAGTTTCAACGTTAGCATTCCTAAGTAAACAAATCAAGCGACGCTAAATCGTGAAATCTTTTCTCCTTACAAGTTTACAACGTGCTGTTGTGAGTTCGAGTTCGAGGCCACGGTGTGAAACGTACACTATAGAAAACCCATGTATATTATATAGTGTACAGCTAAAACCAAAGTACCCATGCTAGCAAGAACAACTATGGTGGTCTGCTAGCAGGATCTAACCTATCAATCTAAAAATTTAAAAGTTAAGCCAAATTCTGTCAATAAATTCACACTTTTGACGCATTTTCGAGTACTTGCAATATAAAATAGTATACATAATGCGTGCGTAAACTGCATTGTTCACACACTTGTGCTATTGGCGTCGGCAAAGCCGACCCCAGCACGCGTGCGTGAATGATGCATTTTACGTACTTATTATATAATATACTATTAATTATCACGAGCAACCAACACAATTTATTATTACTAGGCACAGATCTGAAAAAGTGCCCGCAAATTCAAAATTTTATATTTCAATTTCATTGCAATGCTTTCCTTGAGTTTAGTTTAGTTTTATTTCGACCGCGAGAACTAGAAAGAAAGGCTAACACAAAACGTTAGTTAAAATCTCGCTCGTTAAGATCAACCAACGATTGAATTTTAATTTATATATTTTATATATTTTTTCTGCATTGTTGAAAATCTAAATATACAGTACTAACAAGGAGAGGTCACACCCTCCGGGTCACCGATCTTGACGAAACTTTGGGGATCGTTTTCTTATACCAAAAGATGAAGAAATCTACCAATCATCCCGTCTAATGGGCCTTTTATACCTAGTTCCTACATAGCTTATATCGTATTTTTAGCTCTTTTTGGGTTTTTTTGCGAATTTTCAAAAAATTCCTGTTCGTAGCCTATTGCACTTACAAAATTCTGCAACCCCGCATTTTTTTTGTTTTTTCATCTTCTTTTGAGAAAAAATATTTTTAAATCTAATTTTGAAGAAATAGTCCATGTAAAATTAAGGTAATCAAAAGCATTTTTTTACTGTTTTTTTGGTTTTATAAACTTAAACTGTACGTCGTCAGCCTTATCAAAATTATGTCTCAAAATATTTTTTCTAAAAAATTCATAAAAAAACAAAGAAAATGCGGGGTTGCAGAATTCTGTAAGTGCAATAGGCTTTGAGCAGGAATTTTTTGAAAATCAGCTTGTTTTGACACTTTTAACACTTTAGTGCGACTTTTGTGGTTATTTGTGCCAATTTTCAAAAAATTCCTGCTCAAAGCCTATTGCACTTACAGAATTCTGCAACCCCGCATTTTCTTTATTTTTTTATGAATTTTTTAGAAAAAATATTTTTAGACATAATTTTGATAAGGCTGACGACTTACAGTTTAAGTTCATAAAACCAAAAAAACAGTAAAAAAATGCTTTTGATTACCTTAATTTTACATGGACCATTTCTTCAAAATTAGATTTAAAAATATTTTTTCTCAAAAGAAGATGAAAAAACAAAAAAAATGCGGGGTTGCAGAATTTTGTAAGTGCAATAGGCTACGAACAGGAATTTTTTGAAAATTCGCAAAAAAACCCAAAAAGAGCTAAAAATACGATATAAGCTATGTAGGAACTAGGTATAAAAGGCTCATTAGACGGGATGATTGGTAGATTTCTTCATCTTTTGGTATAAGAAAACGATCCCCAAAGTTTCGTCAAGATCGGTGACCCGGAGGGTGTGACCTCTCCTTGTAAGTGCCTTTGGCTCATAAATAAATAGAAAAAAAAAATAAATAAAAAGGTTCAACTGTAGTTATATAGACATGGTCATTCAGATGAATTTTAACGTATCTGAACTTTTTCACCTTATTCTAATAACTATGGTGTGCTCTTTCTCAGCAGCTCTTACAGACCCACAGCTTAATCAACCTACTCGGTAAGTTAACAGGAGAAGGCGGATATAAAAAAGGTTAGGTTTACCTGCATTGAGAGAATCTCATACTTTGGTGTTATATTATGAAAGTTTTTTTTGTCACTTGTTTATAACAACTTGACAATGAGATAGAGTTGCGTATTGTCCACCATAGAGTGAAAATGTACTGAGAAGAAAAGAATGAGAAGAAAGAAGAGAATTAAAAAAAGGCGCGAAGGACAGAGGCAAAGGTAAAAAAGTTAAAAAGAAATAATTTTCTTCAATGAAAACTCCTCGAAAGTTTTGTGTATAAAGAATTGTAAAAATGTATACTTAAAATTCAATTATAAGCTGGTATGGTAAATTTTTATAATAAAAATTTTTTTTTTTTTTATTTATTTATTTAATTTCACCTTATCAGAAATAGCACTCAACGTGATTTTTCGAAAATTTTTTGAAATACTCTAAGTCCAAGTACGCCTTGAGAAAGCCCCCTTAATTTCAGTATCGTTTATTTATACATCAAAAACATATATCATACGGAAAATATGTTGAGAAAGTTTCTTAATTTAAAATTGTCCCAAAAGAACTGGGTCTGAGGCCTTATGTTGTGTCTATGAACCAAAGTACGTTTTTTTAAACGAGAACTGACAGATTATTTCCAGTTTCATGCGCACTCGCTGGTACGAAGTCATTCAAATTGACTGCAACTGAGATATGTTTTTGTACTTAAAAAAAATATTCGACGCGTGTTTTCTTTTCTTGATTGCATTTAATCTGTCCTTTTTATACCTCAACAAAAAAATGTAGCATCGTTATTTCATCAAAATTAAAAATTTTTAAAGTGAATTTCAGCTGTGAAATAGTGCATTTTTAATTGAAATGGTAGAATTTTTGACCATTTTTTACTTGGATACTGTATCGAATGATAAAAAAAAAAAAAAAAATCGTAAGGTGTGAAAACTAAAAAAGTTATCGTTAAAAAAAAATGAAAATGAAAATTCATTTTTCTCGGAGATAACACCTTTTTTTTCTTTGAAATTTTTATAACGTATACAGGACCTTACTACATAACTTTTGATCATTGCAAGAATTTCAAATTCTTTGTTAAAGCTGTAACAGCTAGCGCGGAAATGTAATTCGAATTTCGCGCTAACTGTTATGGAACGCAGATGCGGTTCGGTAAGTCAGGTGATGACAAAATCTACCGATCAGCATTACTCTAAGTTTGGCGCTTGGTGCGATCACACGTGTGTCTGAGAGCAAATATAAAATTTACTTTTTTGTGTTGTTAGATAACTTTATTGAAGTGTGTTAGATAAAGTTATCAATGAGAAGTTGTGTAGATTTTCCTGTGATCCAGTTGTCATTGGATCGGAGCAGGGAAGACGAACATCTCACGGAAAGTCAGCGTGCGGCCTTGGAAGGCATTGTCGTCTTGTGTAAAGCCATTCGGGCTAGTCGTAATTATTATAAATATTGTTACATCAAGCGAAGGTGCACCTGCTAGAAAAGTAAGTCCGCGTAGCGGTTAATGATTGTATGTTTGTTCGTGTGATGGTTAGAGTCAGAGTGTGTGTGAAGTACAGTAAATACTTAGATTTTTGTCTCTGAGTCTTTGTCAAGGTTTTCGCGCGCTTCAGCTAGTAGCTGAGTGTACGAGTGTATGCATGTTGGTGTGCGCGCCGATTGGTGAATTATCGCGCAAGGAGAGAATCGCCATAATTCGATTTGTTTTGATATGTGATATCGGGCTTATCGCCGTTCTAATATTATTTGTTTGTAAACAATACGGGTTGTAATTTGATTGTATTATTTAGTACTTTTATTTTTGTTATTAAAATTAATTAAACTAATTGAATTTATTTGATTTATCAAACCCGTGTTCCTGCGTTCGATCCAAAATTAAATTCACGCCACTACCAACAAGAGAGCAGCCGCGCCGCGTCACAAGTGAGTTAGTTCGCGTACGCGTCTTTCCCCCCGATTTCAGGTATTGAAGAAACCGACAAGTTGTCGTGTGCACTGTATGTGCATATTGTCTACAGGCTGAGGACTGCTGACGTCGAGTCGTCAAGGGTATTCGTGAGCAGTCACGATTGTTTATAAATTAGCCCTCGGGAAAACGAGCCCTGTGACAAAGCCCAGGAAAAATAAAAAAACACTCGAAAAAACATTAAAGTTCCGAAAATGTCTAACTTTGATTGAGAGTTCTACTAAATACATTACTGGATAATATTTTTTTTATGGGTTATTACAAAACTTTATTTATTTAAGCTTTACATTTTTTTTTTTTTTTTTTTTTTTTTTTCTAGTAAATCACTTTTTTTTAAAACTATAATCAGCTATTCATGCAATGTAAGTTTCAAATAAAATAAATTTGATGCTTTATTCGGTTTTCCTGGATACTTTTAAGTTCAAGCTCATTTTTTTACTATTTTATTTCAGCTGTATGAGGGTTTTTTTTTTACTTCTACTTCAAAATGCCTTTACAATGTGCATTGGCTGAGAAAAGACATTTAGTATTACTTCTTTTGCTTTTTAATTAAGTGAAATCGGTTTTTTAGTTAGTGCATATTCTAAAGGCATAATTGATAAGCTCTAGCAGATTAGTTAAATATGAAGCCATAACTTATAAACTAAAAAAAAAGGATTGGGTTCGATTCAAAATGCTCCAAAATTAGCAGTAGACGTAAAAAAAAAAAAAAAAAAAAAAAAAAAAAAAACATGACATTAAACTAACTTAAAAGAGTGAAAAAATGAGCTTGAACATAAAGGTATCCAGGAAAACCGTTTTGTAATATTCCATGGAAAAGTTAGACATTTTTGGAACTTTAAGGTTTTTTTTTTTTTTTTTTTTCCTGGGCTTTAAACAAAGAACTGAAAATTCTTGCGTTGATCAAAATTTAGTTAGTATGGTCAATTATATGTCATAGAAATTTCAAACAAAAAAAAGGTGTTATTTCTGAGAAAAATGAATTTTTATTTTCGTTTTTTTCAACGATAACTGTTTTAGTTATCACACCTTGCTATTTTTTTTTTGTTTTTTGTATCATTCGATAAAGTATCCAAGGTTTTACAAAATGGTCAAAAATTCTACCATTTCGATTAAGAATGCACTATTTCACTGTTGAAATTAACTTTAAAAAATTTTTAATTTTGATAAAATACCTTAATTTTTAAATGAGCATAAAAAAGACAGTTTTAATGCATTCGAGAAAAAAAAACACGTGTCAAATATTTTTTAAAGTACAAAAACAAGTCTCAGTTGCAGTCCAATTGGATGATTGAGTATCGGGCATGAAACTGGAAATAATCGATCTTGAATACTTTTATGTAATACTCGATTAAAACCATACAGTGATAAAAGACGTAGTAAAGTCCTTTTTAATAATTTAAAATACTGTATCAAATATATATTTTGCAGGAGATTATTATTGGAAATTGACTTCTGATGGCATAGAAAGCGGTTATCCAAAGTTAATTGGGGGAACCTGGAAAGATTTGCCGGGTAACATTAACGCAGCATTTACTTACAAAAATGGAAAAAGTTACTTTTTCAAAGTATGTATTTTTTGAAAAATTTTCTTTTATGTTTAAATACTATGCTGAAATAGAAATCTACTCAATAAACGTAACAGTAACTGATATGTTCATGTCCGAATGTAACTAAAACTGCTCGTATTTGTATTATTTACAGGTTATATATTTTTAAAAGACAGCGGATTTTTTGTAAAAATATTATAGTACACAGCTGATAATTTTTTTTTTTCTTTTTCGAGGTCATATATGATTTCTATAAATAAAAATGAGTTAATTATCATTATTATTTTTTCTTGCCTTTTTTCAAGATTTTCAAGTTTACACAGTGGAAATTCCTTTTCTTTTTTTTTTAGTGATTCGTTATAGATAACACGATTGTTGATATACAGGTTAGAGACACGATGTGAAAGTGACTAAGATCATGAATTATGAAGAATATATTAAGAGAATGAGAAATTATTAAACAATAACGCAAGAAAAAGACTGAACGAAATCAAAAAAAAAAAATTCAAAAGAATTTATTTTATGACTGTATTGACAAGATACCATTTGAAGGTGAAAGATTTTTGCGAGCAGAATTATGTTCAATCTAGAAGAAGTTAGACAATACTAGTCATAGTTTGGAACAACAACTTAAACGAGAATACCCACTGTATACTCACCAACACAAGCCTCGGAAACCAGGACATGCTTAACGGATGTCTAAACCAGAAGAGAAAGGAGATGAGATCAACAAAAACGAAGTACCTTGGAGAATGAAACCTAGGAAAAAAGTGTAGAATAAAGCGAACCATTCATGAAACAATACTTCCAAGAGTAAAGCCAACTGTTAATCAGTTGCTGCAGAATAAGTCAGCTTCAATTCCAAAAGTAAATGATGCAGTTGAGAAAACAATAATTCAACCCACTTTAGACATAAGAAATTTATTCACATCTTCATCGAATGGAGTTCATGCAGAACGGCAGGACCAAAATAATAGACATACACATGAATCGAAACAACACACACTGAAATGGACGCGAAAAGTGTGATGAATAGAAAAGATGCTAGTCAAGCAAATGAGTTAGACTTGCGAAGTGATTATTAGTCGGATACAAGTGTCATAAACAGAGAGACTAAAAGCAAACTGGAACTAAGAAAAAAATGTCAAAGTAAGAAAAATTGCAATAGCAAGATAGTAAGGAGTGAGAGTGATAAAAAAATAAATAAAATAGTAAGAATGAGCCAAAACGCAGTACCAGCAACAGTTAAGATAGTAAATCTGAGAAATCTGAAAAACCACGTTGAATAAATATCATAATTTACGTCGTGAAGGTAACACGAAACTGGTGGACCGTACATTTTCCATATCAAGAAAACCTCAGTCAGCACTGAGATAAGACTGTAAAAACCAAGTCTTGCTATAGTCAACAATCAATGACGAAAGATTTAATTACCTCATGCAAGGGCAGAGCAGATTCCCGTTGCGTCCCGAGTCGTCACAACTACGCCTTAATAACGTCATCAAAGATCACAGTCGTACTGATACACCGTTCATAGTAAAAAAAAGACAGGATTCCACGTCCCGAAGGCTTTGTTGTAACAAACATAGTATATAACATGAAAATCGTCCCAAATATTAAGGGTGAAATAGATACAACTCCACGTCGAGAGTCAGATCTCCACTTAACAAGCTTTATTACTCTCTGCTAAAAAATAACAGATATAAGAAAGTGATCAATTATTCGACACGAAAGCATCGTTATAGATCTCAAACTCAAAGAAAACATAACTTGGCGACAAGAGAATGGCGTAACGTATCTCCATCACGTATAAGGCCACGAAAAATCACGTCACGAAAAAAGCCATAAGAAGAAAAATACTACGCGACGAAAACACCATAGATCGCAATCTATGTCACAAGAAAATCGTCACGGATATTCGTCAAAAAAAAGTTATTATGATAACATATCACGAGGTCAGTATCACTCTCTGTTTGTTATCATATGGCAGGAGGCGAATCGTCTTATACGGTCCATTTTGATAAATTCTTCGTTTGTCATCCAAAACAAAAAACAGGTGTATATATATAAATATATTCAAAATCAGCTCCTCCGGGAGGAGCCCTTTAAAACATGTTAAATATAAGGTTTTTTGACGTTTTGAGGTGCTCTTCCGGGAGGAGCCCCTTAAAACATGTTAAATATAAGGTTTTTTGACGTTTTGAGGTGCTCCTCAAAACGTCAAAACCCCTACGCCCTTTTTTTACCCACGCCTCCCATTTATACAGAAATGTATAAAGTAACTAGGAGTAAACAGGGTTAGTCGGCCGTACTTAAAAACAAAAATTAAAAGGTGAAGTAACGGCAGAGGTCAATGGCATATGAGAAATATTATAATAGAAACTAGAGTAGGTGCATGAGTGCATGAGAGGTGGAGGCTAGTTAACGAAAAAGATTTTTATATTGCTAAGAACTAAGACGTGAACAATGATAGGCACGATTATTGTTCCAGGGATGGGTTCAAAGTTACAAGTTTATCACAGTATTGGAAACAAATAGGAGCCTATGAGTATTCAGGAGACACCATAAAAGGGTATCCACGAGAGTATGTTAAAGGGAATTAATAATTTCATGAACAAGAGAAAGTATTCAAAAATGCACAATAGAAGGCAGAAGGGTAGGCACAGTTGTAGGTAGAGGATTGCGTATCTATTGTAAGAACAAAGGGTAGAAATGATGTAAGTTCCAAGGCTTTAAAAAGGTCTAGGAAGATAAAAAAGAAAAAACTGAACTAATGGTAGAAACGAAAGTGGGCACAAGAATAAAAACAACATAAGTTCAAAGTTACAAATTGAAGTCTAAAAATAATAACAAAGTTAAAGAGGCTGCACATGGCTGGAAACTGGTGTCGTAAAGTAAACTTCGATATCAATCAGGGTAGGTTGATTGGGAGAAACCTAGGTAGAAAAAATGTTGATAACCAATGTAAATGGATGTAGAAAATATTTGTCAAAAAAGTTAAAGAACTGTGTGGGCAAAAGTGTATGAAGAAGACTAGTTTCACGATTGAAATTGCAAAAAGATTTAACCCTTACAGTACACACCCAAATCCAGAATTGCCACACTGACAGTTATGTGGAGTATTTTACAACCCGTGTGTACTTTAAGGGTTAAGAAGAACTATGACGGAGAAGAACTTAAGAAGAAACGACAAAATTTACAAAGATGAGAACAAAGGTTCAGAGTTAGAAACCAAAGCATAAAAAAAAGAAAAAACGACAGTAAACACCAAAATTAAAGCAATTAGGTAGGCACAATTGTAAGTAAAGGGTTGCGCATCTATTATGTCAGAACAAAGGATAGAAACGATGATAGTTCCAAGTCTTTAAACAGGTTTAAGAAGATAAAAAAGAAAAAAACTGAACTAATGGTAGAAACGAAAGTAGGCACAAGAATAAGAACAACCTACGTTCAAAGTTAAAAATTGAAGTATAAAAATAATAACAATGTAAAAGAGGCTGCACATGGCTGAAAACTGGTGTCGTATGGTAAACTTCGATATCAATCAGGGTAGGTTAATTGGGAGAAACCCAGGCAGAAAAAATGTTAATAACAAATGTAAACGGATGTAGGAAATATTTGTCAAAAAAGTTAAAGAACTGTGTGGGCAAAAGTGTATGGAAGACTAGTTTCACGATTGTCATTACAAAAAGATTTAAGAAGAACAATAGAAATGATAGTATTCACAAAGATGAGAACAAAGGTTCAGAGTTAGAAATCAAAGCATGAAAAAAAGAAAAAACAACAGTAAACACCAAAATTGAAGCAAGTAGATTCATGTGAAGAAGACTAGGTAAAAAATTGTTGTTTACAATTGTCACAATTAGCATAGGAACATTATTAAGTAAAAGTATACATATAAGCGTAGGTTCAAAACTACAAACGTAATGACAACTGTAGGTACAGAAGTAGGTGCAATGTTGTAACAAGAGTAGTTATCAAGTTTGAAACAATGTTATGAACAAGGTTTGTTGTACGGGTATTTACAGTAGTAAGCACAAGATGATAAAAAAAGATTATGCACAAGGCTAGATTCAGTGTTAAAAATTCAAATAAAGAAAATAAATAACTAGAGTTAGCCTAGGAGTTGAAACAGATGTAGAAACAAATGAATGTGTAGAAGGTTCAGCGTTAGAAGCTTAAGTAAAAAATAGTTAGTAAGCACAAAGAAGTCTTAGAGTTAGAAATAAAAGTGTGAAAACAATTTAAACTACAGTTATCACCATGATAGATACAGATATATAAACATGAGCATATTCCTGGGTAAGAGCCTAGTTATAAAAAGCAGTTTGAGCAACGGTAAGAACAAGGGTAGTTACAAGGGTTTCTAGTAAGATGAAAGGTATAGGCATAAAATAATGTGCAGGTGTAGTCACAAGCTATAAGAGTAGAAACGATGGTATGTATCACAGTAGGCACAGAGGTAGACACAAGGGTATGTGTATAAGTGTAGGTACAAGTGTAGATTCAAGCATAAAATTCTGGGGGGTTGGCAAGCGAAGCGAGCAGGAGAGTACCCCTCTAGTGTATATATATAACCCAACGCTCGAGGGGGATTTTATTGGGTATTTTGGTTGCAAGAGCATTTGATTTTTTTTTAGACTTCGAGAGGTGTGGTGTGCTTAATTTAAAATCAAGGTGGGCAACGAGTACGGTACGAGAGGTTAGAATAAAAACTTTGGCACCGAGAGGGTCCAATAGTTTTGTCTTGACACCTAGTTACACACACAACAGCACACAGGTACGCGTCTCACACACTCAGAGAAAGTTTGGACACAGTTAAACACAACATAGATTATAAAGTATTTCATCGCACACAGACATTTTTATTTATTTCTCATCATTAAATATTTTAGGTATCTTTCATTTATTTTATTTTTTTATTTATTTTATTTTTCTCTCTCTTGTATTCTTTAAAAATTCTTTACGAGATACACAACCACGACTGGTACGGGATCCTGAAATTTTTTCATAAATATCAAATTAAATCTCATTTGGGTTATCAAGATAATTAATTGAGGTTTCTTTATTTTGTTGTTTAGATTCTTTTTCTAACTTGTTTTACGGTTTGGAATCTGAGGAAATTGCTGGTCAGTTTAAGACACGTGAGCCGAAAACTACAGAGGCTTAGTAAGAAGCTGTTTAATTAGATTAACTATAATCTCAGATTTATTTTATTGTATTGATTGGGCCGTTGAGATGCCCAGGAGGCAGCATGCTCCGTAAAGTTCTCCGCTTTTTTGCTGCAAAGAAAATATTTTTTGGTTGTTTTATCTATGTTGAGTGTTATTTTTGTGCGGCCTTGACTCCTGACATTCGTTTAATGTGTCATAGAGATAGTTTTGTGTTGTGAAAAACTGTTCAGTTCTATGATAAACTTTATGTTGTCTATTTTGAGGTCAGTCAAAACATAGCCTCCTTGGGTACCTCGCCCAGGTCCAAGATTATAATTCTTACCATTAGATGGCAGCTCACCACGGGAGCAGCCCTGTTTTACCGACAAGGTTGCTTGGCAAAGTTCTACACCCTACCACTGGGTGGAAGCACGACGTTGAGCCACGAAATTTTGAACTCTGCATCAGGAATCAGGCACCATGAGCCACAATACTGGCCTGCGAATATCCACCGATGAGGACAAACGGTGTGCGCTTGAACTTCACCTGCAGGGCCTCAAAAACTCCAAAATTAGCTGTAGGCTGGGAGCAACTTCTCCGAACATCAAGGCCTGGATTAAAGCCCTTCAGGCCAGCGGAGCGGGCCACACCGCATCACCACCTGCTAACGAAGGCCAGGCCCCGCTAAGGAGGGCCGCGACCACGACAACAACCAGGACCAGACCCGTCGGCCGCAGGGGGCCCGCTGTCAGTGAGAGCAGTCGCAGTGGCAGTGAGTCCAGCTTCGCTGCCCGGTCTCCATCTTCTGCAAGACACACACCAACACCACCGGTTAGGCTGACGAGGACCGAGCACCTCAGGCTGGAGGCTGCAAAATCTAAGGCCTCATCAGAACAGAAAGAGGCCACGCCACCACCCAGAGGCCTACAGAGGACGCGGAGGACGATGCTCCGGGACATGGGGACACGCGTCACCAGGAAGCAGCAACCACCACCACCACCGCCGCAAGAGTCGTCGCCGTCAGCTCCAGCAACCACCTGCTCAGCCCGGCTTCATCGAAACCGATCTCAAAAACCCCCGAGCCAGCCAAACGACGAGCCCGGCACGCGAGCACCTGGTCGACATATTCTCGCGTTCACGCTTCACGGGTAGCTACCTGAGTGTAGCTTTGTACATAATTTTTACAGCAATAAACGACGTAAACCAACTTCGCTGTTCATTTACTCGCCTTTTACCCTACAACGCAATAATACCTGGCAACCCTCACTTAAACTGACGTCCTTTTCGCGTGACCTTACACGCGAAGGATTTAAGTTATAACACTGGTCCTTCAAGCCGGATCTTTATTTGTTGTGCCTTTTTATCAACCGCGAGTGCTGTGAAAACCTGTGAAGTGAAGTGCGCGTGGAAAATAAAAGCTTAAATCCATGAAAATTTCTCAGCCAGTTGGGGATATAAAAATCGCCGCCATTTTGTTGGTGTAGCCGGCCATCCCGCCTGCTCTTCTCGCCACCTTGTTGCCGGTGTACATGGAGCAGCTCCCGCTTGCAGCCAACGGCCATATTGCTGGAGTTCACCGCCTGACTGCGCACCTCACCGCCTTGTTGCAGAGCGCACGCAGCATGATTAAAGTAAGTACTCACTTGATTAAAGTAAGTACGTTCCAATTTGTCCATTGGCTTTATACTCTTACTCAACCTTTTCTTCGATAACATTTATTCAAAATGTCGCTCACACTCAACCAACTGATTGATGAGCAAATTTAAACGGCCGGTTACATCGATCGCACCGTAATTAACCTAAAAAGAATGAGTTCGAAGCGATCCGTTTCGGCGCTCCTCCAAAGGATAAAACTCATTAACAAATACTAGGATACTTTCCAGGACAAACACCGCCAGATCATGAGAATGTCGGTTGCCTCTACTTCCACCTACTTGACTGGCGATCAATATGCAATCATGGAGTTCCAGTACACCAAGCGCCTCGCCAAGGTAAACGAGCTTGTCGCCCTCGAGACGGGGTCCCGGTTGCGGCGTCCTTACAACCAAACGTCACCGTCACTCAGCCAGTGGCAACCAAACGCGCCTTAAAGTTACCGGACATTGACTTGCCCAAATTCGACGGCAACCCGCTTCAATGGGAGTCTTTCCGGGACATCTTCAAATCAATGGTGCACAATTCAACTGACTTCGATAAGGTACAGAAGTTTTTTATTTGAAATCTTGTTTAATCGGCGAAGCAGCCGGCCTAATTTAAAATTCTAACCCTACCGAAGCAGGTTATGACACCGCCTGGAAGGATTTAGAGGATCGTCACGGTAATCCTCGAATTATTTCCTTTCATCACATTCGAACTCTATTTTCAGCAAAAGGTGTTAAGAAAAACACCCCTGCCGACCTTAAACAATTGGTCGACGTCTTTAAGCAGGCTATTCACGCCTTTAAAACCCTTAACAAGCCCGTTGAGCAGTGGGACGAGCTCTTGACATCCTCGTACAAAAGCTCGATCGTTTCACCCGACTGGCTTGGGAAACTTCTCTCGCGGACAGCAAGGAGATTCTCACATTCAAACAATTGTGCGAATTTATTGAAAATCGCATTCATGCACTTGAAGCGGCTGACAGCCTTGACCCTTTGCTAGGGGCTCACTCCGATTCAAAAAAATCAGAACAGAGCAGCAACCCTAAATTCAAAGCTTCAGCACTCTCGTCCTCGGCCGAAACCAAGAAGAATCGCAAGCCTGGACGCCCATGTTTGATCTGTTCCGATGAACACTCCTTATGCCGCAAATTCAAAGATCTCTCTGCCGCGAGAAAACGCGAGCAGATAGATAAACTAAGATTGCGTCCAAACTGCCTATGGCAGGGGCACCCCCCTCGTGACTGCACCCTTAAATGCAGGTGTGTAGTTTGCAACTAAGCGCATCACACGCTCCTTCATGATGCCCTTGACCAAGCTGCAGCTTTTCATAAGTCTTTTGACATGACTGCACCCTCAAGCCCTATTATGAAGCCACTCCATAACATTCCAGCAGGCCCAACAGCTGATCGCGCTCAGAGTATGAATGCCATAACCGCCTGTCAGTCCAATCTCCTCGCGACTGCTCAAATAAGAGTAAAGGCCCCGAATGGCAACTCTTTTGTGATTCGGTCCTTGCTGGATTGGAAAGCTACAACCAGCTTCATAACCTCAAAAACTGTCAGGTTATTGAATCTTGACCCGACCCCAGTAAATGTCACCATGTCCGGGATCCAGGGCTTGAACACTGGATCCGCCCTGGGCATGGTTGACTTTGTTATTCAAGCTACCAAGGAAGGCGACGGGCTATTCAGCATGAATATCTCCGCCCTTGTCTTGGACAAACTAACCTCGCTTTTACCTCAGAACCCTATCAAAATTAAAGCATGGCCTCACATTGCCGGGCTTCCTCTCGCTGACCCGAGCTACGCGGTACCAGGAGAGATCGACCTGATTTTAGGCATTGATGCCTGTGCAACCTTGTTTTTGGAAAAAACCAAACGAGGTGGAGCTAACGAGCCTATCGCTCGAGAAACACCCCTCGGCTAGGTAATCGTTGGTCCCACGGAGGATCCCTCTAAAACCCAACACGCCAGCCTATCCATGGTGCATGTCCATCATGCTCAAATTTCAACCGCGCTGGACAATATGTGCATCAACCCTCGTGATTCTGATCATCGCATCGAGCTCTCAAATTTCTGTACGCCCACGGACCCAGCGCAGTCCTTCGAACCTTGCGTCTCGTGCGACTTACAGAAGTTTTAGGAGCTTGAGGAACTGTCAAATAAACCTTTTCTCTCCGAAGCCGATAAGTATCGTAAGAAGTTTTTTCAAGAAACTCACTCTCGCGACCCCCATGGCCGATTCATAGTGCGGCACGATTTTTGGAACGTACGAAACGGAGAATTTTCAATTTCCATTTTTAACTTTTCAACTTTTTGCAGGGCTTAATATTAACTATATTCAACATGGCACGATAAACTTTACTTATAAGTTAAAAAAGTGAATAAAATTTCCTGCGGACGGAATTCTAAAAATTTTAAAAAATACTATTAAAAAATATTAGTGATTAAAAATTAATTTATTATTACGAAAAAAATAAAATAAAATAAAAATTACTTCTAATTGATGTGAAAAAATGAGCTTTTTGACAGTAACTAAAGAGTCTTGCTCGTAAAGAATGATTAGCCTCCATCCTGCCTATTACAACACTTAAATTTTTTAAATAATGATGTTCCTACTTTTGGACCAAAATTATCACGTACCTTGTGTTATAAAATTACAATTTGCAAGCTTCTATAAGCAAAAAATTTGATTGAAAAGTGAATTATGGCTGCTATGAAATTTTACTTGTAACTTGAACAAAAGTTATGACACCAAAGTTTGAACTATGGTGATATAAAAGGCCACCAGGTATTTACCCCGACCATTTTGGAGTGGAAACTTCCTGGAGAAATCATCTACATGGCGTAGTTGCTGCTAAGACCGTCAGGTGTCTACTCTGACCGTCCTGAAGTAGAAACTTTCCTGGAGAAATCACTTCCGAGGCCTAATTGCCTGCAGGGCCAGGCATCCACCCTAAACGTCCTGGAGTTTAAAGTTCCTGGAGAAACTTACTGCAGATAAAAATTGTCTCCAGAACCACCAGGTATCCACCCTGACCATCTGGGAGTAGAAACTTCCTGGAGAAATCATCTCCAAGCCTTCATCGCCTCCAGGACCACCAGGTATCTACCCTGACCATCTTGGAGTAGAAACTTCCAGGAGAAATCATCTCCGAGTCTTAATTGCCTGCAGGGCCACCAGGTATCTACCCTGAACGTCCTGGAGTTTATACTTCCTGGAGAAATTATCTACAGGAAGAAATTGTCTCCAGGGCCACCAGGTATCCACCCTGACCATTTTGGAGTAAAAACTTCCTGGAGAAATCATCTACATGGCGTAGTTACTGCTAAGACCGCCAGCTGTCCACTCCGACCGTCCTGGAGTTGAAACTTCCTGGAGAAATGATCTCTGAGGCTTAATCGCCTCCAGGGCCACTAGGTGGCCACCCTGACCATCTTGAAGTAAAAACTTCCTGGAGAAATCATCTACAGAGAGTAGTCGCCGCTAAGACCACCAGGTATCCACCCCGAACGCCCTAGAGTTGAAACTTCATGGAGAAATCATTTACAAGAAGAAATTGTCTCCAGGACCACCAGGTATCCACCCTGACCATCTGGGAGTAGAAACTTCCTGTAGAAATCATCTCCGAGTCCTAATTGCCTGCAGGGCCACCAGGTATCCATCCTGAACGTCCTAGAGCTTAAACTTCCTGGAAAAACCATCTACAGAAAAAAATTGTCTCCAGGACCACCAGGTATCTACCCTGACCATCTAGGAGTAGAAACTTCCTGGAGAAATCATCTCCGAGGCTTCATCGCCTCCAGAGCTAACAGTTATCCACTTCGACCATCCTGGAGTAGAAACTATCCGGAGAAATCATCTCCGAGGCTTCATCGCCTCCGGGGCTATCAGTTATCCACTTTGACCATCTTGAAGTAGAAACTTCCTGGAGAAATCATCTCCAAGCCTTCATCGCCTCCAGGGCCACCAGGTATCTACCCTGAACGTCCTGGAGTTTAAACTTCCTGGAGAAATTATCTACAGGAAGAAATTGTCTCCAGGACCACCAGGTATCCACCCTGACCATCTGGGAGTAGAAACTTCCTGGAGAAATCATCTCCGAGTCCTAATTGCCTGCAGGGCCACCAGGTATCCATCCTGAATGTCCTGGAGTTTAAATTTTCCTGAAGAAACCATCTACAGATAAAAATTTTCTCCAGGACCACCAGGTATTTACCCTGACCGCAGGGGTCAACCTGACTCTTCCGGGCTTGAAATTTAAAATGAAAATTTAATTGTTAAGTTTATTCAAAAAAATTAAAAAAAAAAAAAAAATAGAGTTACAGGTCATTGATTGCGATCAGAAAAACCGCTAGCAAAAAATATATAGATTTGTTTCAAGGTGTACTACACGTACACCTGTATACTATATAGTATACAGAGCTAACGCGGCGTTGCCATCTTGTGAGATAGCTATAGAAATTATTGGGAGTTTTGATCGTTGGGAGTTTTGATATCGTCTCGTTTGAGTTGTGTGCAATTTGCATGTGTTTTCCCATGTATGTGTTATAATTGAAAAATTGTTAACTTTACGTATATTGAAGGTGATTCAACATAATATGATCATCTTTTAGAAGAGAAATTATTTTTAAATAATAAGTAATTCGGCCCCAAGTCGTCCGTAATAAATTTTTTGATTTCACTTCTTTTATTAATTCATTTTCAAAAAAAGATTATTATATTTAGCGTATAACTTTTTATTTAGACTCCTTTTAAAAAAACCAATCGCCGTAAATATTACTTTTTTAAAAGTATTTTTTAAAGATCATACTTAGCGTATAATTTTTTATTTAGATTTTTTTTTTACAACCAATCGCCGTAAATATTACTTTTTTAAAAGTATTTATTAAAGATTTTATTGCGTAAATTCGGTAAATATTTAAATGTATTTCCTTTTTGTCCACAAGTTCAAAAAACCAAACTCCATAAATAAATCATTAATATTGTTGAAATATATCTAAATAAATTATTTCACGAACTTAACAAATTCTAAATAATTGAACAATAACTAAGATATATTCAATTATTCTGATGTAAAACCACGACATAAACGAGAACCTATAATAGTCCAATGGAAATCTATTTTATATGTAAAAAAAAAAAATTCAATTTAGTATTTACCTATTTTTTTAATGTACATTGCATAATTTTATTTTAATGTAAATTTACATTGAAATGTAGCAAATACTCATTTGTAACCTTAAAATGATTAAAAAAAAGATAAAAATTTTCAATGATTGGTTCATGTTAACTTAGATATATCTAGTTCTTCTGTTTAAAATTACTTTTATATAATTTTATCATTATCCAGAACCCATAGAATTAGGTTAACTTTAACAATGCTCGCGATCTTTGCGCTATTTTATTCTATTTCATACTGTCGCACCTCGTAGCCACGCTCTCAGCTGAAGGCCCCACAGCAGCAGCCCCACCACCATCCCGTTTTCCAGGATAGTGCTGAGTCTGCACTCCGGGCCTACGTCGAGGGCACGTGCTGTGGTCCAACGGCGTCAAATAAATGCGCCCGCATTTATTCATCGCCAAGTTATGTGACTTATTTTTGTTACATAAAATATGTCACATAACAAACACATTCATTTTCGTGAAAAAAATGACAAAGGTATAGGGTAAGTCGGGGCGCTAGTGCGAATTTGAGCTGTACCTATGACTTTGACAGCTATTAAATAAGAAACTATATTAAAAATTTCATCTTTTTTTTTTTTTAATAAGTATTTGAACTATTTAGAAGTAACCCTGAAATTTCCTGGAACAATAAAGATATTTTTGAATAAACTAATAAAGTTAAAAAAAAAAAGTCAGGGTGATTGTGCGAATGCAAGGCCGTTAGTGCAAGACTGCTTGTGCGATGCAGGCTGTTTGTGCGAGGGCGATCGTGCGAGCTATAAAATCGAATGTGGAGGTTAGTTTGACGTTTATTTATTAACAGTATTTTAAAAAATTCAATGAGTTAGCTTGTAGTAATATACATTTGAATTTAAAAGTTGTAAAAAAAAAATCGAAGAAGCACCAAGCAGGTTGCATTGAGCAATACTAAATTGCAGGTTAGGTAGTTCGCACAAGCTCCCGGAATGACGACACATTTTAATTGTATTTACTATACTCAAATTAATTAATGTATTTCTTACTCATTTGTAAAAAAAAGGACTTGTTCCGTTGATGATAAATGAAATAAAACTAAAATAAAAATTTACTTATTTATTTATTGCCAAGTTCGGACGGTAATGCGAGTTTTGAACATGATTATGATTTTTAGTTTAATTGTTTTAATTTTAAATAAAAAACTGAGATGACAAATTTACATATGAAATAATCAACTATTTAAAATTTTTATTTTTAAATATGCAACATTTTATTTGACTTTAAATTCATTCTTATCATTTCTACTCGCACACACGCCCCCCCCCCCCCTCCCTCGCACAAGCGCCCCTATTTACCCTATTGAACCTGCAGAAAAAACTTTAAGAGATTAGTAAGGCCTTCGTTAAGTACATAGTACCGAATAAATTTTTTTTTTTTCTTATTCCATTACCCTCTATAAGCCTACATTGGGAATAGTAGTGAGGGCACCCCCACTACCTCTGTTAGGGAGCTTATGCAAGTTCAATAACCTCACTACTACCTCCTCATCATCCTATACTTTTTCCTCACTTTTCCTCAACTTTTCATCTCTATATTCTCGCATCCACCCAGGGTACTGTCTGTGGGTTCGGAAAACTCCTCTGGGAAGAATTCTCAGAGGTAAAATGTCACCTGAGAGTGGCCGGTGTATTTTGATCGATTCTGATTAGATATTAATATCACGTTTCGAAGGCATTAGTACCAAAACTGAATCGTTCACACCTACCGTTCGTCATGTGCAATCGGAAAAAACCACCTAATCGATCTCCGAAGCCGCAGCAACTGTGCGCCTTCAGTCACCAGTGCAAGTACTGAACTCACGCAGAGGTGCTTAGCTTCGTTGATCGACCAAGGCGTGGATTCTCCGCTACTCCATGACGTCGGTCGAAAAATAAAGAGTATAGCCGGTTAACTTAGTCGAATCGGCCCCCACAGCAAACCCTAACAATATATATATATCATTCGAAAGGGCAGAAGAAAAGAAAATTTTTGGCGCAAACCGCAGCTCCTTATTCCCTCCCTAGGGACCGTAGGGTCTAAAATAGTGATTTTTCAACTTTAATTCATATCTCAGAACCTATAATGGCTAGAGACATACGGTTTGCGGCAAAATTTTCAACAAAAAAAATGCAGTTCACTTTTATTTTTTAATATTATTTTTGGCGCCAAATTTAGTCACAGTTTGGGCCATTTTTCGAATTTGTTTACCTTAAATTTGCAATTAAAAAAAATTGAAAAAAACACCTCGCTAGAAAAAAATATGTGATGTATTTTAACAAAAATTACCCACTCTGATTTTTTCAGATCTTTAAAAGGGGTGGAAAACACTTTTCTGACGGATTTATCAAAATTTTTCACATAAAACGTCGCCTAGACCGTCGTTTTGGACCAAACCGCAAATTTTTTTTCCCTCAACTGCGCATGCGCGGAGCCAAATAGTGATTTTTTAACTTTCATTAATATAAAAAATTATATTTTTATATTTATTAAAGTTTTCGTTTAATTTATTAATTTTTTTTTTATTTCTTCACTCATTGATAAGTGATGAAATAATGGTTTTTTTTTAAAGAAAATTTTTAAATATCAGTTGTGATTAAATCAACAAATTCGACAGAGACGTTAGAACCGAACAAATTTTGAATTTTTGAACGAACATTTAAAAACTAACTGTTTTTACTGAATTTTTAATGCTTTTAGCAAATTGAAAACACTGTAAGTAAGTTAATTATTTACGAAAAAACCAAATCGTTACCTTGGAATAGAAAGGTACTCTCTCAGAAATTTTTATAGAAAGATACTATCTCCAAATATAAAAGCACCTATTGATCAATCAGGAATGAAATTATGATGTAAAATTATAAGTAGAAAACTTAGCAAGGACCCTGTATAAATGGTGTTAAAGAACCAAACGTTAGCCTCAACAGTGTACACACATTTTTGATGTTGATGAATCTTGATTAATAAAAACTTTTCTGAATAATGTAGGAGTAAGGACCCTTAGTGTAGTGTAGTGGTAGGCTAAAGAGTAAGGTATGACTGTACGTATATATGTGAGAGAGAACCACGCTTACGCAGCGCGTATATAAATTGGCGTAGAAAGCGGCAAAGCAAAGAGAGAGGAAGAGCCTATGGCTCATCTAAAGGGACTTAGGCGTCTTTAGTCTTCTGGGAGGTTACGGAGTGGTGACTCAGGTCAAGCCGAGAGTATAAGATTATTGTAACCCTAGAAGATGAAGGTTTTAATAAAGTTCAATTAACTAATAAAGTGACTGTACAGTTAACAATCCTAAGACCTACTTATCGAACATAGGGGTATCAACCAGGGATTGAATTTTCAACTATATTTTCTGTCGGTCCGTTTGATGCTTTCTAAGAGGTGTGCAGTTGCTAAATAGCTTTTTGGAATCGGAAAAACTGGTTTTTTTTTTTTTTTTGCAAGTTAATACGCTTTTTTAATAGACTTTCTGAAAATTGCGGGAATTAAGTTTCGTGGATAAACTTTGTAAAAATGCTTCATGAGATACAAGCTTTGTGGCAAAAACAACGTTTTGTGGAAAAAAGAACGCTTCGTAAAATACAGCTTTGTGAAAATCGCTTAATTGGATTGAACTGATGAGTGCATTGCTAAAGTAATTTTGATGTTCAAGAGTAAGAATAAATGTACGCCTAGCCAGGAATTTTCCAGTGAAGAATCCAACGATTACTCAGGAATTTTAGAAAACAAGGAAGTAACCGAAAAATAACTCTGCTATGGTCAACACATACGCTCAAGGTGAAGCGCCTAGTTAAGAGAAAAGCCCAAGTTCGCACAATCCTTCAGTGTACGTGTGGGCAAGGTCGCGCTGCAAACGACAATATCGTAATAAGACCAATAGATTTTTTTTCATATTTTTTTTACTCAATCAGGGCGTTGCTTGTTTCTTGGGAGTTTATTTTTCAGGTCTTGCTGACCTTTTTTTTTTTTTTTTTTTTTATTGAAAAATTTTTGTTTATCTGTCAGGCTTTGAAGAAATCGAGGTTATTCGTCATGTATAGCAAGGCTGCAAAGTCAAGTATTCGTATTTTTTACTTAACGAGTGTCTTGTTTGACCTTTACTAATTTTTTTCGGGGGTTATTCTGAGCTTTTCCCTTTTTTTCTGATCAAACCTATTAGTACAGTACAGATAATATTTTAGGTGGGAAAAAAAGTCATCAGTAAACCAACTATAGGAAATGGTGGTAAAAATAATATTGATTACTGGAAAATTTTTTTATTTTGAAATGTATGTGAAATTAAAACATGGGGGTGGGTTTTAGGGGTGAATAACGGTTTTTCGCGTTTTCCGAAAAACTACGCATCCTATCAAAAAAGTCTTAAGGTGAAAGTTGTAGGTAATAAAAAAATCTACAATTTTTATCCGATCGGTTTTTCACATAACCTGAAAATCATCGCTAAAAATGCAAAAAACCACTTTTTTCGTTTTTTATTTTTCATGCCCACAAAAATTGTTTAAACTTTACAATATTTGGCAAAATTTTAGTTTTTTATATTCATAATTTGTGTTTTTTTTTTTTTTGGGCAAAAATATTCAATGGTTTCTTAGATATTCAAAAAATATCGAAAATTTTTTTTTTTCTTAACCTCAAGTTAAACCTTAAGGACGTTCAACTTTGACTACTCAAGTCAAGTCTTCTCGTATGACTATTATTCTGATATAGAAACACGCTGATTGGTTGCTCGAGTCTAACCTAACCTAAAAAGTACAATTTTTTTTCTTTGCCTATTCTTTTCTATTATTAATATTCTCCTAATCGTCTCTGAAAACTTTTTTAAGTAATCATCAAATGCTCGTTTAACGCCTCAAAAAACCTGCGCTTGGTGTCATCATCCATTATTGAGAGACATTGTTAAGAAGCGCGAAAAAGTTCGATTTCCCATAAGACACTGTGTTAATGGATCAAAACAATAATTATTGATATCTTTGTTATTAGGCTCCTAATTGCTTCCAGATTTTAACAGAGGACTTCTTATTATTCAATTAAAACATCTCTAAATTTTCATAATTTATCCATCATGATCAATTTTTCGAGTTGAACGTCCTTACTACATTTGTTTAGAAAATTTCGGTGGAGCTCATTTTTTTCCTTTGATTTCAAACTTTTTAAGTATGGAAAAAAAAATTATTATTTGCATGGAAAAAATTCGAAAAAAAGCAAAAAACTGAAAATTCGATGTTTTAAAACTGCGTTCTTGATGAAATTGATAATATTTGTTTTAAATTTTTTATTTTTTATCAATATTTTTGGTAAAGGTTGATTTTCAATTTTAAATAAGTTATTGGTTAACCATGAAGTTTATAAAGTGAGGAAAAGTGAGTAAAATAACTGAAAATCATGCCAAGTCGAAAAATCGAGATTTGTAAAAATTTAGATTTAGGTTTTGAACGTTTGTACCAAATGAAAATTTTTTTTTTTATAACAGTATAGACTTTATTTATTTATAAAAATTTATAAAAAACATTATCTCCCTATATTATAATCAGGTTTTTTTTTTATTATCCTCAAAGTTGAGTCCTCAAAATTGAAAATTCATAAAAAACATGGTCAAAAGACAAGTAAAAACGATACTTATGAGTCCTCAAAGTTGAGTCTACGACGGAAAAGTTGAGTCCTCAAAGTTGAGTCCTCCTTTTCTCAAAACGATGTTTTTTAGATTCTCATGTAATATTTTCTATAGAAGCAGCTTGGTGTATAGAAAGATTTGAATTGTGTAAATGTAGTCATTTAGTACAACGCTTAGAAATTCATACAGAAAATCAACAAAACATAATATAGTTAAAAAATGAAATAGTTAAAAAATTGGAAAACAACTTTAGCAACTTGGTTTGAATTAAATAAAATTGATCTGTTAGAAATATTAAAAATGCCAATATACCAAATTACTATAGATTTCTAGATGATAAAACTTTTGTTAGATAGAAAAATTAAAAAAAATTTCAAACTATAGGTAGAATAAACGTTGTTTCTTCTAAAAATTCAGAGTTTTCACTTAAAATTAATATCAGATAAAGTAAAAGTTGGTACTTCTCACGAATACTTGAGAACTCATAATAAAATTATTTATAAACATATAGAGAAGGAGCTATTTAAATGGGTCTAATAGTAAATGATAAAAATGTATATGCCATTTTTGAAGAATCTATAAACTATTTAGAACCGAAAAAATTACAAGAATTTTTCGGATTATTTTTATTGTCTGAAAAAATTCCTGGTAATTTAATTTGGAATAAATATAAATTACATTTTATAAAAGATTTCAAAGATAATGCAGAAGATAGAGGTTTGAATGAAATAATCAAATTTCTATCTAGCGAAGATTCTAATTTAAGTTATAAATGTTTTGGTTTACCAGAACCATGCTTAGAAAATATTTCTAATATTTCTGAAAATTATGACTGCAAAATAAACTGAAAAGAAGAGTATGAAAAAATATTTGAAAAATTTAATAATGATCAAAAAAATATATTTAATACAATAACAAAAAACAAAAATAATATGTACTTAAAAGATGGACCAGGTGGTACAGGTAAAACATTTTTTCCTTTTGGAGGAAAATTAATAATTTTAGGTGACGATTTTAGACAAATCCTTCCTGTAGTCAAAAGAGGCAATGAAAAAATTATTGTAGAAGATACGATTAAATACAGTAAATTGTGGAAAAATTTCAAAATTCTTAAACTCACTGAAAATATGAGATGTAAAGATAAAAATTTTTCTAAATTATTACTAAAAATAGGAGAAATTGAAAATTTTAAAATACCTATGAAATGGAAAAATAAAGATGTTTGTTATTCAATTTTTGGAGATATAAATGAAAATAATAATTTAAACAAAGTTATTTTAGCTTCAAAAAATGAAAATGTTGCAATGTTAAACAGAAAAGTATTAAACATATTAAATGGACCAAGTAAAACATATTACAGTATAGACAAAGCCATTCATAAGGGAGTAGATCAAACTGATTCAAATATATGTTTAGATTATCCAATTGAATACTTAAATTCAGTAAATGACGGGCTTTCTACCCATGAACTAAAATTAAAAAAAAAATGCAGTGGTAATGTTAATTAGAAATCTAAGTAAAAAAGATGGTGTATGCAATGGAACTAGATTGAAAAGAACAAATTTATATAAACATAATATTGAAGCTACATGTGAAAAAACAGGAAAAATAGTACAGGTTGGTAAGGTAGATGAGGTTGGTTAGGCGGAGGTTATGAGGAGGAGCGTGGAAGGGAAGGTGAGGTGGGAAGGGTTTGTTATTGCACTTAAAAATGTTAATAGAGCTTTTTCAATATTTAAAGTACTTCAACAAAACTTTAAAGTTAGTGACTGAGTTGATGAATAAAGTGAATAAGATTTGTTCGTAGATTAGGTGAGATAAGTTTGGGGGATAAAATACGGTATTTGAAGTAAATCAAATTAGTGAGGCCAGTAATGTAGCTAAGATTGAATTAGGTCAGGTAGTTGAAGATAAAAAAGTAAGTATAGTTAGTAGGGTTCTTAATATAAGTGAGAATAGTAAATCGGGTTAGATAAGGCGAGTCTGTGCGGAGGGTAGAGTGTAGGTAAGGTGGTTGTGGGCTGGTAGATCAGATATTAAAATTATAACTTTGGCTTTAATTAGAATTTTCATATAAAATCATATATCATTAAAAAGGTCTTGAGCTCAGCAGCTTTCTAATTATGTCATTTTATGTCATTGAAATTTTTATTAAATCCTTTTTGTTGTCATGAGAGGGTGCTGAACAAAGCCGTTTATCGTTTTAAATCCAACCCTTCCCCCACAAAATCATAAATCGGCTTAAACGCAATTTTGCGAGCTGGTACTATGCAGGAAGTAAGAAGTGTGTTTCTCAGACTGTGTTTTGCGGGGCAAGTTTGACAAAAAATCACTCGCGCCTCGCGCTCGTGATTTTTAACCTGTCAAACTTGCCCCCCTCGTTGCTGTGCAAAAAAATTGGAGGAAAATTATCTAAAATTCTGAAGCACGAAGGGTTATTTGGCTGTATCATACAAAATTTTTTTACAGATTCTTCTTGAGATGAACTTACTTCCTGCATAGTACCAGCTCGCAAAATTGCGTTTAAGCCGATTTATGATTTTGTGGGGGAAGGGTTGGATTTAAAACGATAAACGGCTTTGTTCAGCACCCTCTCATGACAACAAAAAGGATTTAATAAAAATTTCAATGACATAAAATGACATAATTAGAAAGCTGCTGAGCTCAAGACCTTTTTAATGATATATGATTTTATATGAAAATTCTAATTAAAGCCAAAGTTATAATTTTAATATCTGATCTACCAGCCCACAACCACCTTACCTACACTCTACCCTCCGCACAGACTCGCCTTATCTAACCCGATTTACTATTCTCACTTATATTAAGAACCCTACTAACTATACTTACTTTTTTATCTTCAACTACCTGACCTAATTCAATCTTAGCTACATTACTGGCCTCACTAATTTGATTTACTTCAAATACCGTATTTTATCCCCCAAACTTATCTCACCTAATCTACGAACAAATCTTATTCACTTTATTCATCAACTCAGTCACTAACTTTAAAGTTTTGTTGAAGTACTTTAAATATTGAAAAAGCTCTATTAACATTTTTAAGTGCAATAACAAACCCTTCCCACCTCACCTTCCCTTCCACGCTCCTCCTCATAACCTCCGCCTAACCAACCTCATCTACCTTACCAACCTGTACTATTTTTCCTGTTTTTTCACATGTAGCTTCAATATTATGTTTATATAAATTTGTTCTTTTCAATCTAGTTCCATTGCATACACCATCTTTTTTACTTAGATTTCTAATTAACATTACCACTGCATTTTTTTTTTAATTTTAGTTCATGGGTAGAAAGCCCGTCATTTACTGAATTTAAGTATTCAATTGGATAATCTAAACATATATTTGAATCAGTTTGATCTACTCCCTTATGAATGGCTTTGTCTATACTGTAATATGTTTTACTTGGTCCATTTAATATGTTTAATACTTTTCTGTTTAACATTGCAACATTTTCATTTTTTGAAGCTAAAATAACTTTGTTTAAATTATTATTTTCATTTATATCTCCAAAAATTGAATAACAAACATCTTTATTTTTCCATTTCATAGGTATTTTAAAATTTTCAATTTCTCCTATTTTTAGTAATAATTTAGAAAAATTTTTATCTTTACATCTCATATTTTCAGTGAGTTTAAGAATTTTGAAATTTTTCCACAATTTACTGTATTTAATCGTATCTTCTACAATAATTTTTTCATTGCCTCTTTTGACTACAGGAAGGATTTGTCTAAAATCGTCACCTAAAATTATTAATTTTCCTCCAAAAGGAAAAAATGTTTTACCTGTACCACCTGGTCCATCTTTTAAGTACATATTATTTTTGTTTTTTGTTATTGTATTAAATATATTTTTTTGATCATTATTAAATTTTTCAAATATTTTTTCATACTCTTCTTTTCAGTTTATTTTGCAGTCATAATTTTCAGAAATATTAGAAATATTTTCTAAGCATGGTTCTGGTAAACCAAAACATTTATAACTTAAATTAGAATCTTCGCTAGATAGAAATTTGATTATTTCATTCAAACCTCTATCTTCTGCATTATCTTTGAAATCTTTTATAAAATGTAATTTATATTTATTCCAAATTAAATTACCAGGAATTTTTTCAGACAATAAAAATAATCCGAAAAATTCTTGTAATTTTTTCGGTTCTAAATAGTTTATAGATTCTTCAAAAATGGCATATACATTTTTATCATTTACTATTAGACCCATTTAAATAGCTCCTTCTCTATATGTTTATAAATAATTTTATTATGAGTTCTCAAGTATTCGTGAGAAGTACCACCTTTTACTTTATCTGATATTAATTTTAAGTGAAAACTCTGAATTTTTAGAAGAAACAACGTTTATTCTACCTATAGTTTGAAATTTTTTTTAATTTTTCTATCTAACAAAAGTTTTATCATCTAGAAATCTATAGTAATTTGGTATATTGGCATTTTTAATATTTCTAACAGATCAATTTTATTTAATTCAAACCAAGTTGCTAAAGTTGTTTTCCAATTTTTTAACTATTTCATTTTTTAACTATATTATGTTTTGTTGATTTTCTGTATGAATTTCTAAGCGTTGTACTAAATGACTACATTTACACAATTCAAATCTTTCTATACACCAAGCTGCTTCTATAGAAAATATTACATGAGAATCTAAAAACCATCGTTTTGAGAAAAGGAGGACTCAACTTTTCCGTCGTAGACTCAACTTTGAGGACTCATAAGTATCGTTTTTACTTGTCTTTTGACCATGTTTTTATGAATTTTCAATTTTGAGGACTCAATTTTGAGGACTCAACTTTGAGGATAATAAAAAAAAAACCAGATTATAATATAGGGAGACGAGGGGGGCAAGTTTGACAGGTTAAAAATCACGAGCACGAAGCGCGAGTGATTTTTTGTCAAACTTGCCCCACAAAACACAGTCGGAAAATTATCGACAATTTTGTAGCACTAGGGGTATTACGACTGAAAATCGAGGCTTGCTTATACGAGATTGCAAAATTTGAAAATAATCATGATTTTTTTATTATTTCGCTAATTACTAGAGTAGTTTTCAGGGTGGGCAGTTTAAGCTAGAGATCTAAGATGAGTCAGGTCCAAAATGAATAAGGTGAGTAGGGTTTGCTGGTAGAGTGAGTGAGAGATGAGTTGGGGATTAAGTGCGGTATTTGAAGTAAGTGAAATTAGTAAGGTCTGTAATGTGGCTAAGATTAAAATATGTTAGGTGGTTAAAGATGAAAAATCAAGTAGGGTTGGTAAGGTTATGAATCTTTTGGTAACATAATTTGGTAAAATTATGATGAGTAAGTAAAGTTCAAACTGAACTCTCGTGTCTAATTTTTATTGGTTTTAAGCACTTAAGTCTTTTTATTATTTTACCAAACATAGAGCTTACGTATTGTTTAGATTAATTTTTATAGTTATCAATTATAATGAGGGGGTTGGCGAGCGGAGCGAGCAGGGGGGTACCCCCCCTAGTTAAAATTATATTTTAGTCCAAAACTCCTCTCGCATAACAGTATGTTTGGTTACGGTAAAAAAAAGGTCTATAAATTATTACTATTACTATTAGCCCTATATTATTATAATTATTATTATCATTATTACAATTATTATTCTTATTAACTAAATATTTTATTCGATAGTTCATGAAGAAAAAGTTTTTGAAACACTATTTTTTTCCTTCTCTTTGGTGCAGACGGGGCTGCGACTTCTTCTTCAAGTTCATCTCCTTCATCTTTCCTTTCTTGATCTTCTCTATCTTCATCGTCATCATCTTCTTCTGACCTTGTGGTTCTTTTGTGTCAATTGGTTCAAGAAGATTCAAGTATTTTGTCGTAAAGTAATTCAAGTATTGAGTCGTAAAAAATATCTGCCAATCTTGAAATGTTTGGATTAGAAATTAGTTACTTTATGGCCGTTTTCTCACCTTTACCAGAAAATGCTGAAGTGGTATCGCAACCAATTGACACAAAAGAACCAAAAGGTCAGAAGTTTAGTAAAGTTGGTAGTAAATCAGTTAAAGAATCCTTTTATACACCTGATAGTTTCATACATGATAGTAAATTAGTAGCATTCTTGCATTTGTGTACAGGATGCGATACCACTTCAGGATTTTCTGGTAAAGGTAAGAAAACGGCCATAAAGTCACTAATCTCTAATCCAAACCTTTCAAGATTGGCAGATATTTTTTACGACTCAATACTTGAATTACTTTACGACAAAATACTTGAATCTTCTTGAACCAATTGACACAAAAGAACCACAAGGTCAGAAGAAGATGATGAAGATAGAGAAGATCAAGAAAGGAAAGATGAAGGAGATGAACTTGAAGAAGAAGTCGCAGCCCCACCTGCACCAAAGAGAAGGAAAAAAAATAGTGTTTCAAAAACTTTTTCTTCATGAACTATCGAATAAAATATTTAGTTAATAAAAATAATAATTGAAATAATAATAATAATAATAATAAAAATAATAGTAATTATAATAATATAGGACTAATAGGCCTATGTCTTTGTCGAGTTGGACAAAGCATTGCCACTGCTGGTCTGATCTCTGTAATCGCACTTCCGTGAGAAGAGTTGTAAGGTCTTCTGCATCCATGGCTATAAAATTGTAAAAGTGATTGTAAATTTTGTTCAAGCTAGAGTACGTCGTGGAAATAGCAGCTTTCATGTTTGAAACTTGCAAAATTACTCGGTGAAGTACAAGTAAAACTAAATGGATTTGAGTTAAGTAAGGCTTAGCTCAATGCATGGCAGTGCACAATGTTGGGTCTTAATTGCGAATTAAGAAAGGTGAATTTGATGTGAAATTCTAAAGAGGTGCAGTTGAGTAATTATCAACACTATCTAAAGAGTGTGCTGACTGAGCGTCAACCAAGCCAAAACTGAGTATTTTTATTTGAACGAATGCCAACTAAATCGAAAGATGTATTTTTAGCTGATCGAGGGTCAACTAAACCTAAAGCGTGTTTTTGAGCTGACTAGGTATCAACTTGGCCCATAAGAGTATTTTTAGTTGAACGAGGGTCAACTAAACTAAAGGATGAATTTTAGCTGAACGAGGGTCAACTAAACCTAAAACGTGTATGTGGATTTGCATCGAAAAGCCGCAACCTCGACTACGCAAATGTTAATAGTTAAGTGAGCATGGGTGTAAAGGGTAGCTGAAGTATGAGTTGGTTATTTCAAAAAATGATAAGGGAGTGAAAGGCCCAAATCAATCGAGTGTTTAAAAATGCCCTAAATGAAACACTATGTAGTTAAACGAAGGCTAACTTAACTGAATCTAATTTGGAATGAATTTTAGTTACGCAGGTAATAACTAAAACTTTGCTATGGAGTTTATTCTAAGCCAGAACGAAAGTCTGACGTAAGTATGATGTGACAACGCACATAAATTCTAAAAAGTATAAATCAAGTTGTTAAGGGACAGTTAGGCTGGGGCTTAACTGACCCTTAACCCTCTTTTTATTTTAACAGCCTGGGAAAAATGGGTAAATAACCAGGGAGCCCGGTGATCTCAGGTACGCGCTTGTCAGGAGCTGGCCTTTTTCAGCTCCCGTTACTCGTCCTTTTGATATATTTCTTACATTAATAATAATTCTGAAATCTTACTTGGAGGTTTACTCGGGGTCATATGTTAAAGAATATTTCTTCTTATTTTTGTAAAGGTGATTTTATTCAATATTCGCATTCACAAAATATACATGAAAACCGACTCGAGGACTACTAACGCATGTCTCCGGCCACTCGAAACTTTAACATTTCCTTGGCTCTACACAAAGGTCGTAGACCGAGACGCACTTTTAACTACATCGTACAAACTATTTGAAATTAATGAAACTGGTCGAAAAAAATGGAACGACTCTCACTGGTCCCAGCTCGTTAATAATTTACTATTAAACTACATTGCAAAAGGGAACGGGGACGACTGTCACTCGTCCCCGCCCGAGCGGAACTGAACTTGAAAAACTGCACTCTAGTTGTTGCAACTCGAGCGTGGTCGCTCCCACCACGATTAATTAGTTTGAAGAGAGATGACACGTCGCATCCACACAATCAAGCGAGAGTGAAGTCGCGCTTGGAATGTGCGTGGTTGCCACGTTTTATTCTCCTCATCTTAATTATCGCGGTGGAGGCAATCGAGCCCCCTTAAACTATGGTTACGCTTTTTGTTTTTAAAAGCGTAACGTAACACAAGTATTGGACTTGAACTTTAAAATTGATCAGGGGTTGTAAATCTCTGATCAAGAGCAGTGTTTTAATTGCGACTTCCATTTCTATGACAAACACTTTCGAAGTAAGAAACTAAATTTTTTGATTTATCAGTAGACGCTAATAAACGAGGTACGACTTCGATTGAAATCATATTCATGCAAGGGTTAAATATAAGAATGCGTTGCAAAGCACATGAAAAATTAAAAAACTTTTGTCAATTCAAGTGATTGACGAGCATTTTAATCTCTACTTCTATCCATCTGTATTTAGTGTATTGTGTTGAAAGGGTGTAAAAGGCCCTACTCGAAAATCTATTCCATGTTGGTGGACAAACTTCTATAGAAAACCCTCAACGATAACTAATTTTTACTACAAAGTGAAAAAATAAGAACGATGACACTAGACATCAGCTAAAGGGGTAACAAGTGTTGTGTTTATCTTGTGTTTGTCTGTAAATTTTAGGTTAGTAGTAATTTAAATCTTTAAAGTTTTGTGCAGAGCACAGTATATCAGCAAAAAAAACAATAAGGTTTGTTTACTAACAAGCCCACAGAATTTGATTTCATTAAAATGAAATCCGAAAAACTTACAACCCAGTTAGTAAAATTGCAATAGATGTGTTTGGGCTTTTGTACTTTCTTTTTTTTTTTCAAACTCTTTATAAACCTAAAACAGACAAAACGATATTTCAGAGAAAATGGAAAGAATACTAAATACATATAGATGAAAAACTTATTCTAGTTTTATAAATTTTGAAAATAAACTAAAGGGTAGTATACGATACAGCAATCAAGTAATGTAGTTCCATCGAAGACTTGGGAGTCCTTTGAGTAACTAAAAACTACCAGATAGCGTGCTCGTATTGACACCAAGAATATAAACGAAGCATTATTGGTAGCTCGCTGAACAGTTTGAAGATTGGCTGGACCATCAGGAAGCTGGACTACCAATTTCTGGTGAAGAAAGTCCACTACGCTGCTAAGTTGAGGAATCCTGGAATCCAACACCAGTCTACTATGCCGTATAATGTATAATAATTATGTAGGGTGAAACATATGAATTTGAGAGGTATCAGTTTTATGTAATACTAGTAAATTTATTTAGCAAGTTGTAAAGTATTTGAAATTAAATAAAAAATACTTTTAGTTTCATCAAAACTTTCTAAATCATGAGGAGGTTTATATTTTTCTATCTTGCAGAAATATTAATACTCTTGGTTGAGTAAAACTTTTGAAAAATAAAACAGTGTTGCACTCTTAACTAAATGCATGAGTTAAGCTCTCTGTAAAATGAATTAAATTTAAAAAAATGTAAACACAGCTTGGATGAAGCAGTGTGCAAAATTTAAACAAACAATAGAGGTTAGTAAATCTAGTAAAGAAAAAAACCATCTGAATATAACCTTGGTAGTTATGAACAATTGTAAACTACATTAGATTTGGAATCCAATAAATAATAAAAATCAGAGTGAACACACCAAAAAAAAATAAATACGATCCAATGACGCCAACCAGTGCTGCAGATGAGCTTTGTTGTTGTTGTCGTTGCATGCTGATACGCTGACAGCCAGCACGCGACCTGTCGCATGCGCTATGTTCAAGTACAGCGCTGTTGCTGTTGTCTCTCTCTGTTTCTCTCGCTCCTACAGCCAGCTGTGTGGTCTGCACGACGCGTAGAGAGACCAGCGTCGGCTCTTCGTCTTGAATCGGTGAATGTGTGGGAGTGTCATATCACGCTGCCTGAGCGCGGCGACTACTGTGCCTGGCGCGGCCGAAGACCCAACCATGGGGGGTCAGATGGTCTGACGTCACAACTTCGCTGCTCGGAGCTGTGAATGACGTCACTGCTTCTTGCCAGCGTTGCTGCCTCGTGGCTAGCTCCTCTCAAAATGGCCGCTCAACTCTTCAATCTTGACGTTGGCGACGTCCTTGCCCTTTATGCTCCGGAATGGCGGTTTCTCGTGCTCTGAACTTCTCACCTCTACGGCCGCTGGTTCACTCACTTGCACTCACACTACACTTTTTTCTTCTTGGTTCATCTGGCTCGATCCGGACCAAATGTTTGGGATTGAGGCTTATTTTAGCGAAGGACGAGATGGATTTTATCGAGTCCATCAACTCGAGGATGAGGAGTGTGATTTTAGGGGGTTAGATAAATAACTTGAAGCACTTTTTATAACAAACACTACAACTAAACTATATTCTATGTTAACTATGTACATGAGAGTCGAGGGCCTTGCCGTTTTGACCGGGAGGAATCGAACTCTCAGAGCGCCGAACTAGGGTTACTAAACTTATACTAATTAGAATGCCGAACAAGGGCGTAGAAACGAGTCGCCCTCGCAAGACCCACGATGCGATGAGGCTGCGATCACGGGCAGAGCGAGACTGATGCGGGTGGATGTCAGCAGCCGGGAATTCGTGGCGTCTGTCGCTCAGCTGACCGGTGTAGTTGTCAAAAAGAGGCGCGAAATCTCAAACAAGAACGCAGTTTTAAAACATCGAATTTTCAGTTTTTCGCTTTTTTCTCGAATTTTTTTCATGTAAATAATAATTTTTTTTCTATATTCAAAAAGTTTGAAATCAAAAGAAAAAAAATGACCCCACCAGAATTTTCTAAACAAATTTATTGGGGTTTAATTTGAGGTTAAAAAAAAAAAAATTTCCGTATTTTTCGAATATCTCAAAAACCATTGAATATTTTTGCCCAAAAAAAAAACCCAAATTATGCATATAAAAAAATAAAATTTTGCCAAATGTTGTTTGCCACTAAGTTTGAATAATTTTTGTGGGCATGAAAAATAAAAAACAAAAAAAGTCGTTTTTAGCATTTTTTGTGGTGACTTTTTAGGTTATGTGAAAAACCAGATAAATCAGATAAAAATTGTAGATATTTTTATTACCTACGACTTTTATATTTGAGCTTTTTTGATAGGATGCGTAGTTTTTTCGAAAAACACGAAAAACCGTTTTTCACCCTTAAAACCCACCCCCAATTTTTAATTTCACATTCATTTCAAAATAAAAATTTTTACCAGTAATCAGTATCATTTGTACTACCAAATCCCACAGTTGGTTTACTGATTACTTTTTTTCCAATTTTTTAATTTTTTGGCGCTTAATTGTACTGGACTATTCGACGAGTTTTCCATTTTGGTCGTTATTAGAGAGTATTCAAATACTCTTAACTCCATAGAGCCCAGAACATATCTCGCAGGCTATTTACTAGATTTCAATGTGTCAACTGATGCAGATTTCCAGGGGGAAATCGTACCTCAACAACAGCATTAAGGCCCTACAATTAGAAAATGGCCCGGGGTAAGAACTTCAAGGTTATCGGGACCCCCCGTCGAAGGTGTGAGTGGTCAGCAATTTAAAACAAGCTCAATGCTGGCTGGAACTGTAATGAATTCTTCAAAGATCAAATTTCGTGGACCCGTAATGCGTTGAAGATGTTTTTTCACAGACTTCACGCCAGCTTTCCAAAGTCCTTCAAAATTATTTATAGAAATGATTCAGTGGTCAGATCTCCCATAAGCTCCAAATGTCTCTACCTTTTGCAGACAACACATTGAAAGGTCCCGCATACTAGGGTACACCTTTCAACAAACAAAGATTCACGTTCTCAGCAAGTCTTCTAAAATGGTGGTGAATCTCCGCAGGTTACCAAGACTAACAATGTTGCGCCACTGATGTTCTGTAGTCAATGGCAGTTGAATAATAACGCTCTCTTGGATTGGCATTAATAAACTACAACACGTGACACAAGCAAGGCTGAATGATGAAAATTTGCTATTTTTGAATTTTGCAGCCGAATAAAGTTGAGCATTCTCATGACAAAAAAAAACAGTTATTAAGTTGAGTCAAGTGTATTACTCATCAATTTTCTATAACCCGAGGTAACGATTAAAGTTGATCAATATATGTGGGAGTTTTGGTTCATTCAAGAACCAAACAAACCCCAAACTCCCAACAAACGAAAACGTCCGAGAGAGTTATCGAAAAGAATCTTTCTTTTAATGACAGAGTTTAGTATCGATACTGCAGCAAAAATCAAAATTGTTTCTCAAAAATCAAACTGCAAAATTTCTAAACAGCAAATTTTTGGTTATTCAGCTTAAGTTCCGTCATTTTACTTGAATAAAAGGATCCAAAAAAGCCGTCAATCATCTCTAAGCACATGACACGCATTTCAATAAATAATAATAATTTAAACAAATGTGAAAAAAATGATGCCAGTTAAAAGCAAATACGTGGAAAATTTTTTTTAAGGTATACGAATAGATACATATATTTTAACAATCTGAAGTGTCGTTTTTATTTTTTTTCCTGGAGTAGTGAAACTTGCTTTTGAGACGCCCCTTGTAGGCCACTTTTGACAAATTTTTGATCAAATGAAACAGATTTTTTAATCTCTATCAATTAGCGAAATAGTAAATAACACGATTTTTTTCAAACTGCGCCAACTCACATAAACCACTCGGTCGAAAAAGTTCATATGGAGAATCCATATGAATACTCCATGAAATCAGATGGATACTCCATATGGACGACTTGCCCAGAAAGTTTTACCTCGTAAGGACTAAGGATCGATAATAGCTAGAAAAAGATACCTGGTGCACCAGGTCGTAAATCACATGTCCCGGGCGACTTCCATAGGAAGTTTTAACCCCTTAAGACAAATAAAAGATAGAAAAAGATACCTGGTGCACCAGGTCGTAATCCACTCGTCCGAAGCGACTTCCCAAGGAAGTTTCACCTCCTAATGATCCATAATAAGGGTACCTGGTGTACCAGGTATCTTTTTCTAGTTATTATAGATCGTTATAAGTCGCTTTAGACGAGTGATTTACGACCTGGTGCACCAGGTACCTTTTTCTAGCTATTATAGATCCTTAGGAGATAAAACTTCCTGGAGAAGTCGCTCTAGACACGTAGTCGCTGACCTGGTGCACCAGGATTGTTCTTCGAACTCGTGCGCATCATCTACAAGAAGAATTTTCTAAGGACGCCGGACGGAACCAAGAATGATCTGGTTAAATGATGAAAGGTTTCATTTTTCTTTAAGTGAAGTACCGAAAAATCCATATAGATTTTAATCCATATGGAGAATCCATTCGATTTGAGGGATTATCCAAATGGATTCTCCTTACAGATTTTTTTAGCCAAGCAGCCTTAATTTTCTTCTAAATTTTTTTACTGCTTCTTCGTAAGATGAATTAACTTTCCGTAGATGCAAAATTGTGTTTAAATCAATTCATAATTTTTTTAGTGGTAGAACTTTACTAAAGTGATAAACGACTTCGTTCAGCTCCCTCTGATCATGAGAGTCTCGTAGCTACAAAAAGTTTTAAACCAAAATTTGAATGACATAATTAGAAAGCTGAATTTTTTCAATGATATGATATCTTTGATGCAACAATGATTTAACTAGACAGGGATCCCATGGTTGTTGCCTCCAACGCCTCATATATAAATTTATAAATAATCGAAACAAGATTTATGGACTCAAAACTTAGGTTAAAAGGTCCAAATTTTTTTTTTCAAGTGTCCATAACTTTTGTTTTAACTCGAATATCTACATAAAATCATATATTATCAAAAAGGTCTTAAGTTTACCTTTTTAGACACGACCGGCCCCGACGGGTCCGGGAGGGCCTTATATTTTCAGGAGAGCAAAAAGTGTTATCTGCTTAAAATTGAACCTAGATTACGAAAAAATGGTTTATAATGTGTTTTGAAGCTGTTTTTGGTGATATTTCGCATGTCCCACTTTCACTATTTTAAGCTTTTACTGAAAACTACGAAATTGTACAAAGGTTTTCTCGAAATTGGCCTAACCGATTTTTACGAGGTGGACGGGAAAATGTTTGTTTTCGCGTCCCATAATGATGGTTTCATTTCCAGTATAATCGGATCACACTGGAACGAATGACGCATACAAAAACGATTTACAATGTTCATTTAACGCTAATTTTAACGCAACTACAAAACTGTACAAAGGTTTTCTCGAAATTGGCCAAACCGATTTTCACCGGGTCAACGGGAAAATGTTTGTTTCCGCGTCCCATATTGATGGTTCCAATTTCAGGATGATCGGATCGCACTGGAATGAATAACGCATACAAAAACGATTTACAATGTTCATTTAACGCTAATTTAAATGCAACTATAAAATTGTACAAAGGTTTTCTCGAAATTGGCCGAACCAATTTTTACCGTGTGGATGGAAAAAGGTTTGTTTTCGCGTCTCATAAAGATGGTTTTAATTGCAGCATGATCGAATCACACTGGAACGAATAACGCATACAAAAATGATTTACAATGTTCATTTAACGCTAATTTAAATGCAACTACAAAATTGTACAAAGGTTATCTAGAAATTGGCTGAACCAATTTTCACCGGGTGGACGGAAAAAGGTTCTTTTTTGCGTCCCATAATGATGATTCCAATTCCAGCATGATCGGATCACACTGGAACGAATAACGCATACAAAAATGATTTACAATGTACTCTAAACGCTATTTTTATTACAAATTAATTTTTCGTTCATATACGAAATACTGCGGTCAAAAACAAGATCATTAATTGTTAAAAATCGTAAAAAAGTCACTTTTCAAAAATATTGATTCAAAATGGAGTTTTACAGTATAATAATAACTTACAGAAAAGTGCATCGGAACTAAATTAAACTTATATTAAAACATCAGTATTACTTAAACGCATGCCTTTACCGAATTGCAGTCAAAAAAAGATTTTTTGAAAGGAATAAATATTTTATAAAAGTACAACATAAACAATACATAAAAATTATCCACGACCATTTTCATCCAAAATAAGATTTTATTTTAATTTTAAATCAACTTCATTAATATTTTTTTCAAAAAACTAATAGTGTTGGCAGTGGATTTATTATCCAACACCGTCAACAGCTCTTATGCTGCAGCAGCAGCAGGAGACTCAGAGCGCCTGCGCGGCAGGCGCTCGATAAGTCCCCAGCCCGCCAAGGCTAACGCGTGTGTAGGGATCGCTATCCCGAGTTGAGTATTTACCAATAAATATGAGTTTACCGAGACTACCGTAGCTTTATTGTGTTTCACCCTTACCTGTGCCTAAATTAATCTGCTGTCAACAGGTCATGGGCTTCCAGCATCGTTTTTTGTGTACTTTTGGGCACGCGACGGGAGGTTAGGAAAAAGCCGGGTAACTCGCGCACGCGGTCTCGCTGCATACGCCGTTGCAGCTCGAGATTTTTTGTTTTTTTCCTGTGTTTTGTGATTACGAAATTCGAGGACACGAAAACATGGAGCACGAGGAATTCATCGTTTTTTTTCGTTCGAGGACACGAGTTACGAGTTTGGAGGACCGCCACGGACGAGGACCTCAAAATAACGACAATCGAGGGGTAGCTTACAACAAGAGTGAGTTTTACTTAAACAAAAATTAGTACATGAGAGGGTATTGCGAGTCGGGAGGGAGCTTGAGAGAGAGAAAGAGAGAGAGAGTATGCTGGGCGAGAGTGTGCAGCTACGTGCTACACACTGCGGTGAGTAGGGGAGGTAATTCCCGGAACCGGACGAGTCTAGACACGTTCGAGTTTTGTTTTTGGCTTTACGCAGAATCGGGATTTCGGATTTTTCTAGGTGCGTGTTCAACACGCTCGGCTCGATTTTTGACACATTAATTCAGCTGTGTTGTTAACGCTGATTTTGATCTCTTAATTTCTCTCGTTTTTTTCTTTTTCGTGATGAACAGCTGTGCTGGTCACGATGGAAATTTTATCTCTCGCTCGTTAGTTACTTAGGCATGATTATATTTACTTGTGTGTTTTTTAGTTTGGGGCGCTGACTTTTTACAGATGTAAGATTTTTCACGCTCGAGATTATTCGTTTCTCTTCACATGCTGTGCTGGTTGAGAAATTGGATTTTCTTTGAAGATTGGCTGACCACCGATTCTTTTTCAGATTTGAGGAGTAAATTTTTAGTGAATTCTTTTTATAGGAAATCTCCGTTATTTTCTGGGAATTTTTTCTGAGTGAGTTTTTTATTACACCAGACGAGGCATTATGAGCTGGTGCTGCTGAGATGTGGTGCGCCACAGGACAACTCTCAAGCAGGTTGAGCCAGTCCTTGAGTTGAGTAAAGAGGACATGCTAGCCAATAGCATAATCAGGACAAATATCAAAAGGGTAAATCATCAGGTGTAGCACCACCTGGTGTTGATTCGATGGCCTGGGATCAAGGATGTATAATATTAATTATATTTTACAACCACATGCAAAAGAATTTTTCCTTGTAATTAAAATTGAGTTTGAGTGAGGTAGTGGTACCACACATTGAAATCGAGAGTGAGGCTTAAACATTCAAGTGAGGTAACCTTTAATTACAGAGTAAAAAGGAAAGAATTCAGAGGACACAGAGAGAAATGGAGGAAGTTAATCTGAGCTGAGATACTTGGAGGCAATAGAGGCTGAGTAAAGGCTCATCTCAGCTGCTAATGCAGGATTAACGGTCACTGGTCAGTCCGACCCAGCCACCTCGACACCGAAAATCGATTGAGGTGGTTAATCCAAGGTGAGTTAATTTGCCAAAACCAAACCATCTCCATGTCAACAACAACAACAATGTCATTAATTGTTATGACGTCAGCTATGCCCGCTGAGCTATCCATAAATACCCCGTCGAGCTCGACGCTAACAGAGCTCAGCTTCTATGAACGAGGAGAATGAATTTGTGTGCACATCGGCTCCGGCACCAAGAACGTGACGAGTACATCGCCCCCGGCACCTAGTCTAAACGGTGAGTCTATTCCAGGCTCTCCTAGTTTTAGGATAGAGTTGGACGAACAGACTTGGAGGTTATTTTCAGAACTTGAGGCTACTGAAGGCAAACTTCGAGTACACATCGAGGGTCAAGTCTGATTTTGTCACGATTTTGGATGATGCCACGAAGTTGCAATACGATTTTTTCTATCTTTCGCCTCTTTAACCCGAAACCTTAACCGTAACTCGCTTAACGATGATTGAAATTTGAAGCATGAGTGAGATTAATGTAAATAATCTATGACTGCCTATCACGACCGTTACAAGGGGAATAAAAGTATCTCGTTTTTCGTGATTATCAGCTGTGCTGGTCACTTAATAACCGTATGATACTTTAATTGAGAACCGAGTTGAGAGTAAAACAATTATTTTGAGCAATTGTCTTGTAAATCGAGGCAAATGTAAAAATCCTGAGATTTTGTCTGAGTCAGTTTAAAGCAGAGTTGAAAGCTTGATTTGCTAGACAAGTTAGAGCTGAACGATGACCCACATTTATGATTCCATGTAACTTCATTGGGAAATTTTTTTGTTTGAGGATGAAGCCAAAAGATAGAGTTCTTTATTTTATAGACAGGCTGGAAGATATTATTAACGAGTATAAAAACTGTCCAGAGACAGGTAAGTTTTCTGAGTTGAATAACAAGCTGTGCTTTTCTCTGAATTTTCAGAGAGTTCACTCAAGCGAACAATACTGTTTCTGGCAAGGACAAAGAGGGATTTGCGGAATTTTTTTCGGTTCAAAATTGAGGCATCGAGGAATGAGGTTCAAACTGCTACAGTTAAGTTAACACTAAGGCCAGAGGAAGTTTTGAGTAAAACTCAAGAGCCGTTGCTGTTAGAAGTTTGTACCCGAGACAAGTGCAGTTTAAACCTACTAAATCAGTGGTACTGCCGAGTCTGTAACAAAATTATGGATCACAAGAGGGCGTCTGTTTATTTGAGAGAGGTGAAGAAAATAATAATCATGCTTCTAGAGATAGTCGTGGCGAAGATGAAAGAGATGAGTAGTGTAGGTTATCTGCCCATCACAACAATGGTTGGGCAAATTAAAGTATCTCGAATTTCTTGTGATTATCAGCCGTGCTGGTCACTTGATAACTATAGGATACTTTAGCTGAAAACCGAGGTGAAGGTAGATTCATAGTTTAGGGAATTATGAGTAAAAATGGTTAAAAATGGTCGGGATGGAGGGTACGAAGGACTTAATGGTTTAAACAAAATAAGGGCGGTCAAACCAAGGTAATGAAACAGAACGACATAAGCAAGAGCAATGTTTCTAGAGGAGGAAGAGTGAGGACAGAGTATTATTGAGGCACTTAATTTTAGTGAAAATGCGAACAGTCAAATGAGTTTTTGTTCGATGCTGATACATGTGCTACCAAGCACATTGTAAACGTAAACATTACATTGTAAAACTTTGAGAAGTTCAGAGGCGAGTTTTTGCGAACAAAAACGAGGCAGCAATTTAAACTTGAATGCGGAAACAAGTTAATTGTTTGAGATTTTATATGCAAGGCATTTTGAAAAACATTTTGTGATTATCAACTGTGCTGGTCACTAAATGATTTTCTATAGAAAAGCTTTTTGAAAGTTTTGAGGTTTTAGATATTTTTGAGGATTTTGCTAAGGCAGAAACCTGTTTTTTTAATGACATTTTTAGATGTCTACGATGGAGAAACGAGTATGCGAGGAAGGTAAATTTTTGCCACACTTGGTAATTTTCTCGATCAGTAACAGAATGGAGTTGAGGATCTTGATGCAAATTTCAGGAGGGAGCTTCACAGCTCATTTGCAAGTCGTAGAATTCTGAGACTGGGAGGGAGAATGGAGATAAATCTTCACAAGGTGGAAAAAATTGAAAAATGCTTGGATTGAGAGTTGGGTAATTCGTTTCTTGGCATCTTGCTTTGAACACGAATAACTTTCATGACATGAGTAAACTGCAAGAGTTAATTTGAAATTGAGTAAGTACATAATCCAAGCGAAGCCAGAAAACTAGATGTAATAATCTTAAGGCTTGCGAGGTTATGTCACTCGTTGTGGAGAGTGAAAATATTTAAATTGAGGTACTAGAGTATTTGAGGAGATTTGAAATTGAGGACACTATCAGTGACTGTGAAACTTGCACGTTAACAAAGATAGATTGTTGTTAGGCGAGGTTAGAGTGAGAGACTGAAGGCATCAAAATTGATTTGCACGAACACTATGGGTTAGACAAAACCTGCTTTGTACCCTAGTGACACCTGTGCAGTCATGAGGTTTTAATGATTATTCTAAGTTTACTAAGACTTATTCTGTAAAGTATAAGAGCAATTCCGGAATTGGTCTTGAGAGATTTTGAGAATTACGAGTAACCCAGTAGGTGAAAGCAGGAGTGCTTGTTTCATAAGACCTGACAGAGAGACTGAATTTGAAGGTAAATTCAGACAGTTGATGATGAGTGAGCAGATAGCGACTTTACACGTGAACACTAAACGCAAAGAACGGCATAGCCAAGAGTTTTATTCAGACTTTGCAGGACGAAAAGTGCTTTAAGGTTAGACTCTGGTGATCTATGAGTATGTGGTTTCAGGCAGCTGAGGTAGCCGTTGATATAACAGAAGATCACGAGACAGGTTTGAGTTTGAGTATCCACCAAGAGCAATTAAAGTTGTTTTTGTCTGCTGCAGGACTAATTGCTATGTTTAATGGCACCTATCCACACAACAATTCATTATCTCCAGAAATGTGAGATTTAATGAAATATTAACATTTGGAGGTTTTAGAGGAAGAGTTGGATCTTAAACAGGATGAGTTAAAGTTAGTATTGTTAGCCAGTACAAACAAAGATCTAACGTTTTACTATCAGAGAGAAACTGAGTTCGATGAGCGAAAACAATGTGTGAGATTTGGTTGACAAATCTGAGATTGAGAGCGAGTTTCTGAGAGAGTACGAGTTGAGTGAAACATACGCTCCTGTCTCAATACTTGTCGTGGTCCGGGCTGCGCTGTTTGAATATAACAAACTGAATTACACGCTTGTCAGATGGATGTCAAGGCAGCCTTCTGAATGATGGATGCTTGTGTGAAGACGTCCTGAGAGCTAACGTGGTGTGTGGACTGAGGAAATCTCTTTATGAGTTAAAAACAAGTCCTAGGAGGTAGAGTGAGAAAATTAACGCCGAGATATTGAAACTTAGTTTCAGTCACGACATTAATAAATCTTGTCTGTTTACTTGGGTTTATAAAACTATACTTGCTCTCATCGTACTTTATGTCGATGAAATGCTCATTGAGAGCAACATTGAGCAAAAACTAAGTGAGGTTGAGGTGAATTTGAGTGCTATGTTTAGGATGAAGGACTCTGGAGAGCCAGATGTCTTTCTGAAAAACTAAAATCACTTGAGTTTGTGAAAAGAGATTCATGAGTATAACCCTAATAAACTGAATAGGCAAGAACCTTGAGAAGTTCAATCTGAGTGTTTGTACTTCTCATGACACACCAACAATAACGAGGAAATTGAGTAATCATGAGTTGAGGTCTCTTGAGTTAATACAATTTGACGAGTCTAGTAACTCTCAAGTTAAAATAATTCCATTCAGAGGAGCAATAAGCTGATCCAGCCTGAAGCTACTGATGCTGTAAGGCCTGACAACGCCGATACGGTCAATGTGCTTGCAAGATAGCAATTGAACCTTACGGAGAATGGCTGGAATTACGTAGAAAGGATTTTCCTTTATTAATCTGCGAGGTATCGAGATCAACCGAGGATTATCTGATTGAGTACTTTTGGAGACATCATCGCAGAGAGAAGCAAACCCTGGTAACAATATCTTTGAGAGACGCCGAATATAACGCTGCATCGAAAGGTTCATGCAGCTGAATCATCAGTTTGGACAAGGTACTTCAAGACACGATGATTTGGACATTCTACCCAGTAAAGATCAACAGTGATAATGTGTGCACGGTTGACAGCTCGCAAATAGAGTGATGTTAAACATCATGATAAGAGTATTGAGGTATTGAGGAAAAATCCGAGGTACTGGAAGTTGAAGGGCAACTGAAAAACTTCTGTTTGAGGCTCATGGGAACTTTGTAAAGCAATGCGTTGCTGAGGGTTGATTGATGTTAGTGAGTGAATTAAAAGTTTGACATGGCCAATAACCTTATCAAGCTACTTCACCGAGGCGATTTTAAAAGACTTAAATTAAGATTTTTGAATTGAGTGTGTATGAATGAGGATGTACATGAGATGTATACAATGAGTACATGAGGACATTTTGATTTATTATGTTACAGGTTCACCTAAGCAGTTAGTTGAGGCGAGACATTTACACCCACATTACAGATGGAAGATCAGCGAGAAAGAATATGAGTGAAATGAGAAAGAAAAACTCTGTTTTGTGATTTTATGGACTAATGTGATTTGTAATGTTTATTTCATTTACAATTTGAATTTCTAGCTTAAACATTGCATTGTATAATTTACAGCTATTTTGATTTTCCATTGAGAATTTTTGTTTATAATAATTGAGATTGTTTTATTTTGATTTAAGGTAATATAATTGAGGTTGACGGATTTATTATTGTTGAATAATAAATGGAGGGAGTGTTGGCAGTGGATTTATTATCCAACACCGTCAACAGCTCTTATGCTGCAGCAGCAGCAGGAGACTCAGAGCGCCTGCGCGGCAGGCACTCGATAAGTCCCCAGCCCGCATAGGGCAGTTCGAGTATGGCCGCCAAGGCTAACGCGTGAGTAGGGATCGCTATCCCGAGTTGAGTATTTACCAATAAATATGAGTTTACCGAGACTACCGTAGCTTTATTGTGTTTCACCCTTACCTCTCCGTGCCTGAATTAATCTGCTGTCAACAAATAGTGATAAAATTTGAAGAAAATTATGCTAAGATAACAAATAAAAAAAAATTATTTTTGTGATTTTACGTATAAATAAAGTTTTTACTGATTTTTAAACTACTTAAAAAAATATACATAAGTCAAATAAATAAAAATTACTGATAATCATTCCAAATGACAATTATACAGTTCAATCGTAATGATTTGAAAGCTTTCAATGAATTTATATCAGTATGAAAATGAAGCTATTTATTTTAAACAATGAAAAACATTCTTGATTTACTTAAATAGGCAATTATTTAATTTCAATTTTTTATCTTTAATTTAAAATCTAATAAATTAATTTTTAATTTTAAATTGTAAAACTTTAAGATTAAAAAATATTTTTTAAAATTATTTCCAGCTTACAGTAATTAAAAACCTTACTTAAAAATATAAAATAAAAAAATCTTGCAATTTTGCATGATCCCTCTGTATACTGGATGATTAACTTGGGAACATTTTTTCTAATCAGCTAAAATGGATATTTTAAAAACTTAGAACCGCAAGAACTATCTTGAACCAAAATTGTCCAACTCTTACTCCGTACAAACTCTGTAGAAATATTGTTGCAATTAGTTTTTGTGGATTAATTGTGAAGCTATAATCATTATAATAATTAATTTTTAAAATTTAATTGCATAGCTTTGAAATTAAAAAAAAAAAATTTCAAATGATTTTCAGCTTACAGTAATTAAAATTTTAGTAAAAATTATAAAATAAAAAAATCTTGCAAATTTTCATGATGCCTCCGTATACTGGATGAATAACCTTATACCATTTTCTTCTAAGTTCTTCTCAATCAGCTCAAGTTGATGTTTTCAAAGCTTATGATTTCAAGAATTGACATGAACCAAAATAATATTACTGGCCAGCTCTTCTTTCTTAAGGTAGTTCCCAAAAAAATTGAGTTTCTTAAAAAATCTCTAGAATTTTGCACAGAGGTAGATTTTTGAGTCCTGTACACGCTGGTATTTTTCTTAAACCCCAAGCCACACTTAATTTTGAGATATTGGGCTCAGAAGTTTCAATTTTTCACATGGGATTCCTATGCTGAGCGCGTGAATTCATATTTATTTTGAAGGTTATTCTCTCATTGCAAACTCAATTTTCTTAAAATATTTTTTTAAAACAGGTCTTCTTGTAGGGCAAGATCTTAGAAATCGTATCGTACAAAGATAAACATAGCAAGCGATATTAACTTATGAGATATACAATCAAAAAGAATGAAAAATGCATGATTTTAGCATGATTTCGAGCAGCGGTGGCGACGGCGGCGCGTGGCGTCAGAGTGGGGGCAACGAGCGTCTATAACTATATTTTAGGTTAGCTATATATACGCTTCGGAACTACCTTAAGCCGGTAAGAACCCTACAAAAGTAGCATAATATTGAATTTAGTATTAATTTAATGATACAACTTGCTATATGTTTAACAAATAAAGATAGACTTACGCAATAACATCAAGGATGAAAAAGGCAAATGCAGCTGAATTTTCTTTCCACTGAACCGGATGAAAAAGGCGAATGCAGCTGAATCTTGATCTTCACTCTTCACTCTTGATTTTATATTTTGACTCTTGATTCTAAGATTTTTATTTTTACTCTACATTCTTGATATTCGCTTTTCAAATTTCATCTCCATGATGAATAAGTTTTTTGCTAAAAACACTTCTTTCTTCTATTCAAAACAGTTGAATTAAATCTTGTGGGTGCACATGACTGTAACTTCAAATTTTTTTCCTTCTCCAATGTACCAGTGGAGTTAGTGAAGTTAACCGGTACCAAGGAAATCTTTGGATGAACAAATTCACCACCACCAATTGATTACTTGACAAAAATCTATCTTCACTACTTAATATGCGATGTGCATACACGAATATCCTTCACACTAATTTTAAGCAGTAATTTTAATGTATTTTAATTTTTTCTTCTGGTTGTAAGCAGTATACTCATGCACTGCTGGAATCTATATGACTAACAACAGCTCCAGAAGTGAGTAAAAAAAATTTGCATCAAACTTTAGAATTAAATTGCATAATGCAATTATGTGTAATATTTACATGTGGAGTTGCATAAACTGATTAGAAAAAATACAATCAGTTTACTGAAAAAATTAGAACTTTTTATAATAATCACTTCAATTGAGTTGAGAGTATATCTAATCACGTACACTTCCATCGCATGAAACGAAAAGTAACAATGATACACTCATACACTTCCATAGCACTCACCATATTTCTTCCATAGCACAAAACAAAAATTAATGACTACACAATTAGTATTACTGAAATCCTGTTAAACAATACTACATAAAACACATCTGTCAACAATAACAACCACTGTCCGATCTGAGGGTCAATATCTCGAAGTCAAACTCGCAAGTCGAAACACTCTAGAACGCCCTCTACGCAGCAAAAAGCAGATTCAAATTTTTTCTCTTTATTATGATTATTATTATTGTTGTTGTTGTTTTTTTTTTTTTTTTTTAGTATAATCAATAAAGTGTAATTATTGACCAATTTATCTTGAATAATGTTATTACGAAAATCTAAGTTTACTTTTACTTTAAAAAAATATATTAGAGTTGGTTAAAATTTACGACTTCAATACAACTAATACATAAAAAAAAAAAAAATATATTTATGTTATAAAATCATGTTAAAATAACCTTTGAAGAAAAGCTTTGCTGCGCAGTCCGATACTTGAAAAAATATTTGGGTAAGGTATGTATGTAAAATAGTTCAAAAAATTGTTATAAAGTTGATTGGCGGTGGTCATCGACTAGGTACCTTCGAATTGACTTATGGATTCAGACAGTTGCAAAATCAAATATCTATTAGATTTCAAGTTGACACGGTTTCTAATCATTACTTTGATTAGAAATCGTAACAATCAAACTACGCTAAAATTAGCGTGAACCTAACGATCTTTTTTCTTGATTTTTCACTTTAAATAACTCTAGGTTTATGATTTTTTTTCCTCATTTTTACTAAAACAAATGCATCTTTATTAGATAAATCTATAACTTAACTAATTTTTGACTATTTTTTTCATGAGAGTAAAATAAACAACGCATACTTTGGAATTCAATTAAATTCAAATAAGATGCAACTTTTAGTAATAGTTTTTCCAATTTAATTGGCTATTTCAATAAATAGCAAGAAGTGCGTTGCGGTAAATAAACGCTAAACTCGCTCTCTAATTGAATAATTTGGGTACAAAATTTTAAATAAAATTCTCGATTAGACGAACAGAAAAATTATTTATGTGTAACTTTAATAGGGTTCAAAGTCGTTTATCACTTCAAATTTAACTCTTTCACTAAAAAAATTATAATAGTTCAGTGTGACTTTGTATTGACAATCCAGGCATATTTCGCGTAAACATTCCCAGTTTAGAAGCACAGCCCCACAAACTTAAGAAAATTTCTAAATTGATAATTTTATAAAAAATGAATTTAAATAGATACCCACCCCCCAATAATTAAATTGAGAAAGATAAAAAAATTTTGGTTAACCCAGCCAGGAATCGAACCTGGAACCCGCGAACTACTTTCGCGGTCGCTGTGATAACCATTACGCTACCGGGCCCACCGACTCGCCTCTGACTATGGGACCGCCATTTTGTGTGTTGTCACTTTGTAAGAAATTAGTTTATCTTACGAAGCACCTGTTAAAAAATTTGAAGAAAATCGATGCTGGTTTGTATGAGTTTGCACAATTTCATAAAAATCGTGTTTTTTACTATTTAGCTAATTATTCAAGCTCATTACTAAAGCTATTTACGTTATTACTTGTAGGATATAAACTAGAGAAAAATGCGCGTATTAAAAATAAAAAAAAAATAAAAAAAATTTCATTTGGTCAAAAATTCAACAATCGCAATCTATTTTAAGCGCAAGCTGTTTTTTTAAGTTTAAAAATTAGTAAAAAACTTGAAAAGTTAAAATATTCAGAACTCGACGAAAAATTTTTTTTTTGCGTAACTAAGTATTGATATACTGCAGGAAATCCAGCCGTCATATTGGAACCGAATTCCAGCTGGAAATCCAGCTGGATTTTAGGGGTAAGGTATGTATGTAAAATAGTACAAAAAATTGTTATAAAGTTGATTGGCGGTGGTCATCGACTAGGTACCTTCGAATTGACTTATGGATTCAGACAGTTGCAAAATCAAATATCTATTAGATTTCAAGTTGACACGATTTCTAATCATTACTTTGATTAGAAATCGTAACAATCAAACTACGCTAAAATTAGCGTGAACCTAACGATCTTTTTTCTTGATTTTTCACTTTAAATAACTCTAGGTTTATGATTTTTTTTCCTCATTTTTACTAAAACAAATGCATCTTTATTAGATAAATCTATAACTTAACTAATTTTTGACTATTTTTTTCATGAGAGTAAAATAAACAACGCATACTTTGGAATTCAATTAAATTCAAATAAGATGCAACTTTTAGTAATAGTTTTTCCAATTTAATTGGCTATTTCAATAAATAGCAAGAAGTGCGTTGCGGTAAATAAACGCTAAACTCGCTCTCTAATTGAGTAATTTGGGTACAAAATTTTAAATAAAATTCTCGATTAGACGAACAGAAAATTTATTTATGTGTAACTTTAATAGGGTTCAAAGTACTGGAGATACTTGGGTAAGAGACTGGATGGTGATTATCCAAAAGACATTAGCGAAGGATTTACTGGTATACCTGATAATATCGACGCTGCAACAGTTTGGACTGGAAATGGTAAAATTTATTTTTACAAAGGTACAAAATTCTGGAGATTTGATCCACTACAAAAACCTCCAGTGAAGAAAACTTACCCGAAACTTATATCAAACTGGGAAGGATTGCCAGATAATTTAGACGCTTCACTAACATATCATGGTTACACTTACTTTTTCAAAGACAATGTTTATTATCGCTTCAATGACAGGACTTTTTCCGTAAGTACAATAAAATTATTATAAATTATAAGAAAGAGTAGTTAAATTTTTTCCTTTTGTCATTAATGAATGAATCTATGAATCTTCATTTTGGGATAATTTCTTGATAATGAAGGGCCAATAATCAAACAATGACCTAAACTGTCCCATAAACTGAACTTGAAGATTGGTTTAAATAATATTTAAGTCTTCTCTTGGAAATTTTTTTTTTTTTTTTTTTTTTTTTTTATTTAAATGCCATAAAAAAGCGAGTCTACTTTTAAAAAAGTCTACTTACCGATAGAAAATGTCTGATCTACAAATCAAATGCTACTGTTAAATTTGACTTTGCTACTGAAAAACTTGGCTGGAATTTTTTAATTTCCAAAGTCAATGAAAGCCGTATCGTCAACTTATGGAAGCATATTTTCTTCTGGTAATTGGTGTAACGGTTGTCGAACGGATAGTAAAAAATAGCGCGCGAATCAATTGTGTACCGACCGAACGGTCGATACAACAGGCGCGAATCGTCGAGCAAACGAGGAGGCATTTGATTCGTAATTGCTAAACATGGATTTTTAGAGCTCTCGCCTCTTCGTTTATTTATCAGTTTTTAAGTGCGATAGTTTTTTCACGTGACCGGAATTCATATTCGATATGTGCTACGGTGAATGGAAGTGTTCGGTGCACAGTGTCATTGCTGGGTTATATCAGTATACGGATAGGAAACTGCAGCATGTGTAACCAGCATCCAGGCCATTGTCTAAGCACCCCGGTGCTTTGAATTTGTTGTATGTTGCGAGATGATCACCGGTGTGAAGAATCGGATCAAACACATTGGGTGTGTGGCGAGTGAGAAGAGTCATTTCACTCGCAAACTGTGTTCCTTCGTTCGTTTTTCCCATCGATAAAAACCCCACCCACACCTGACATAAATCGGGTTAGTCAGATCGCGGTCAATTGAGGGTATGCAGACCATTGTGGGCCATCCATATATTACGTAAGACTTTTGAAGGGGGTTTGATTATTTTCTTACGTTTTCTCACGATGAGGGAAAGTTGTGTCAAATGAATCTTACATAAAATTTTGAGTCCTCAAGAAACTAAAAAAAAATTGAAAATAAGACATATTACCACGAGCTTTATAACTAAAAATAGTAACCGTAAGTTCCAGAAGGAAAACGTGAGTAGTACAGTCAGAATAAGGATATATCAAAATTAAACACTAATAAGAATTCAATTCGAATCTTCCATTATATGTTTGCATTATATAATATTATTTTTTAAGTAAACGTGTTGTATTATTTAATTTACAATATAATTAAAATAAAGTTTAAAAATAATAACAACTTTAATAAAAATTTTGAATTTAATAATATATTTTTTCAAGAAATTAGTTTTTATCAATTGAGAAACTAAACTTTTTTACTGTAAGTATTTAAATATAAAAAAGGCGGAAAACTTTACGCGCGTATTTATTCGAATTTTCGGCATCAGAAGTGCTGCACGATAGTACTGCGAAAAGAGATATGCTGCAGTAGACATGCATGAACTTTTGTCATAAAGTCCCGTAAATTTTCACCACATTTTGTTTCTTACTCTTTTCAAGCAAACGTGCATTTGTGCATTTTTATAGGCTAACCGTTGTTTAAATCAGTTTTTGCTATTATAAAAAGAAAAAAAGTTTTTTTTTTTTAAAGACGTGCTTTCACGTTATTATGAGCTCAAATGTGTAAAATTAAACTGCTCATTTTGATTGTCTCATCCAATTTTCTCGGCCTGTTATCTCACCTAGTGCAAGCAAAATAATCACGGATTCAATAATAATCCGAATAAGATCCCAAGGTAAAGTGGTTTATGAGTGCCAATAAGTATTATGTGATTACTACTTGCTTGAAAATGATGCAAGGTAGAAAATCCCCTCATTCCTCATTGTTTACTCGACTGCAATCATAACTTCGCCTTCACCACATGGCGATCTTGGTGTTTCGGTTTGGCTCTCTTATCAAGGTTCTGCTCATCAAGCTCATCTCATCTCTTAAGATGGTCGGCTCATCAAATAAATCTACCCATCAGCAACAATCATCCAGGGACCCAGCTCTAAAACAAGGAGGTTTTTATCATATCAAACTTTGGATAAAAGGCTCATGCAACAAGGAATTTCTCAAGGCAGCTGTATTGTTTTCATCAACAAGGATAGTTATAACTTGTTACTAGCATCTCTACCTCGCTGCGCTAACGCTTGCTCGGTTGAATTTAATATTCATTTGAATCAAATTCAAGTTTGAATGTTTTCCTCTTAAATTAGTTATTTAAAATACATTTCTCTCAAAATGTCATTTCATATTTTTAATTAGTAAGGTGATGTTACATATGTTAGTTTTTTTAATTTTTTTTACTAAGATATTGATAATGTAGGGTAAGTAGGGGCGCTTGTGCGAGAGGCGGCGTGTGTGCGAATAGAAATGATAAAAAATAAATTTAAAGTCAAATAAAATGTTGCATATTTAAAAAAAAAAATTTTAAATAGCTGATTATAAAATATGTGAATTTGTCATCTCAGTTTTTGATTTAAAATTAAAACAATTAAAGTAAAAATCATTAACATGTTCAAAACTCGCATTACCGTCCGAACTTGGCGTCTGTGTCGTCATTCCGGGTGCTTGTGCGAACTAGCTAACCTGCAATTTAGTACTGCTCAATGCAACCGGTGCTTCTTCGATTTTTTTTTTAACAACTTTTAATTTAAAATGTATATTACTATAAGCAAACTCATTTAGTTTTTTAAAATAGTTCAGTGTGACTTTGTATTGATAATCCAGGCATATTCGCGAAAAAAGCAGAAGCATAGCTCCCTAAACATGTTTAATTTTTAATTAAAAATGAATTTAAATAGATACCCACCTCCAATAATTAAATTGAGCAAGATAAAAAAATTTTGGTTTACCCAGCCAGGAATCGAACCTGGATCACCTACTTTCGCGGTCGGTGCGTTAACCATTACGCTATCGAGCGCACCGACTCGCCTCTGACTAGAGAACCACCATTTATTTATCTTTCTCAATGCGACCAATCTCTCTCAGTCAGGGTCGAAAAATAATTCTCGAAGTCGAAGTATCTATTTAAATTCATTTTTAATTAAAAATTAACCACATTTAGGGAGCTATGCTTCTAAAGTGGGAATGTTTTTCACGAATATGCCTGGATCGTCAATACAAAGTCACTCTGAACTATTATTGTTATACGCTAGGCAATACAAAGTTGTTTAATAATCTTATTCTTCGAGCCTGACTGAGAGAGATTGGCCGCATTAAGAAAGATAAATAAATGGTGGTTCTATAGTCAGAGGCGAGTTGGTAAGCCCGGTAGCGTAATGGTTAACGCACCGACCGCGAAAGTTGGTGATCCAGGTTCGATTCCTGGCTGGGTAAACCAAACTTTTTTAATCTTTCTCAATTTAATTATTGGTAGGTGGGTATCTATTTAATTTCATTTTTAATTAAAAATTAACCACGTTTAGCTATGCTTCCAAAGTGGGAATGTTTTTCGCGAATATGCCTGGATCGTCAATACAAAGTCAAAATGAACTATTATTGTTATACGCTAGGCAATACAAAGTTGTTTAATAATCTTGGTTTTTCAAAATACTGTTAATAAATAAACATCAACCTAACCTCTACATTCAATTTTATAGCTCGTACGATTGCCCTCGCACAAACAGCCTGCATCGCACAAGCAGCCTCGCACTAACGGCCTTGCGTTCGCACAATAACCCTAACTTTTTTTTTTTTTTAACTTTATTATTTTATTAAAAAATGTTTTTATTGTACCAGTAAATTTCAGGGTTACTTTTAAATAGTTCAAATATTGATTTAAAAAAAAAAAAAAAAGATGAAATTTTTAATATAGTTTTTTTATTCAATAGCTGTCAAAGTCATAGGTACAACTCAAATCCTTACAAGCGCCCCTAGTTACCGTAATTTAAAATATTTTATATTACCCGTACTCTAAAATGCGTATTTTACGCATTTAAAAGAGCTAGTGTGTAAAATCGCAAATTATGATTGTGCTCATGTTGATAGAGCTACCATCTATTGATTTAAATTCAAAGCTGAGCAGCAGGCACATTTGGTTTTAGCTGCTTTTGCTTGTTGCAAGTGTCTTGCTGCGGCCTGCGGCTCATATCATTAATCGTCCGTGTATTTTACAAAATAATACTTTTTTATAAAAATTAAACGTCAAGTATAGGTAGTTATTAAAAGTTTTATTTTTTTCTTTTTATAAAAAGTCTACTTAGTTAAAAAGAAAACGTACAGAACCTCGGCCATCAAGTTGTGTTGCGTGCAGCGGTGAGGCTACGTAGATTTTTCTAATCATATTTTACAAAATAATAATCAGCAGTTGAAATATATTTACTTAAACAAAAATCTGCTTATAGTTAAAAGTGTAATAATAATAGTACCAAATGTTATAAAAAGTGTTTAAACTGTAAGTTGAAGTTATCTTAGGAATAACAGTGTATTTGATTTCAAAAATATATTTTATTTTAAAACACATTAGACTATATTACGAAGGATCAAATGTTTTTAAACACGAGCAATTACCTCAGTTTTTGACTTGAGCACCAGCAGAGACCGCGACTTCAAAAAATTAACGTCGGGAAAAATTAGGTGTAAGTACTTAAATAAACTAGGTACTTATAAATATAAAAACCTATAAATAAATTAGGTACTTATATAAACAGTAAACACAACACCGAGACAGCGGCCGGCGGCGGCAGCGTGAAGAAAGCAGACGACACTGGCAGCAGCTGTGTTTTGATGACCGAGTTTATACTTATATGAATGATTATTTCGGGATCATTTTTGTGCATCAGTTTCAACGTTAGCATTCCTAAGTAAACAAATCAAGCGACGCTAAATCGTAAAATCTTTTCTCCTTACAAGTTTACAACGCGCTGTTGTGAGTTCGAGTTCGAGTTGTTTATAGAATTTAGGTGATCACATTTTATTTTCAAGCTTTTGACTATGTTTCTTTGGGTAGAAGTAAGATCATGTTTTATGATGATATTTTTGAATTCAGAGGATGACTTTAACTTTGATAAATTTTTAAAGATTGATTTGATGGTTTGGGTGTCATTGAAAGAAAGTAAGAAAGGTCGGGATTTATCTGAATGGTACTTGGCTAGTCTTTTTGAGTAGATTGGATTATTCTCAGCAATGTCCAGGGTATCCAGAAGGTTTTTTATCATTTTTTTGTTGAATTCAGTGAGAGTGTTGAAGAAAACTTTTTTGTCGCTGTCCAGTTTTGGTGTTTCTTGATTTAATTCTGGAAGATTGTAGACTATGATGTTACGCTGACGTTTAGATCTGTCTTCTTGTTCAGTTAAAATAGTAGATATCATGGCACTGGGTTGAGAAAGCGTTGAGTCCTTGATTTGTTGTTGTATCTGATACAGAGAATTTTTCAAATTTATAATTTCATTGGAGTTTTCAGTAATTCTTTTATCAAAGCTAATAAGGTTTTTGGATATTCTGTCAATTTTTTTGCCAAGGATGTCATTCAGTTGGTTATTAGATAGCTCCTTTTGGTCATCAAGGAAGGTATTATTTAAGGAAGAGGAAGCAGATTAGGAGGAAGGGTAATTTAGGGTGAGATTTTGATATTGATATTGGGTGGTATCATCACCACAACATTCCTGGACAGAACCATCCTCGTTCACATGACATCTTTTTATACAGCCAGGGTGGTAAGCTGCACTACAGTTAGTGCAGTAGGTGGCAGATGAGATAGATTTTTGGCTCATAGGTGCTCGATCTTTGGGGCAATAATTACAGTAAATAACGCTCTGCTCATCAATATTTTCTTCAAAAGGAATCATTTGTTGCGTTTTAAGCGATTTTTTTGTGTTGTGATCCTTGGAGAGAGAATTGTTGCAGGCACCTCGACCTCTACCACGCTGCATTTTTGAGGTTAGTTTCAATTTGCACGGTTAACTAACACTAGTAGGAGTGATAAGCACTAATTTTCGCAATTTATTTGAAATAGTTGAGTTTGATTCAGGTGTGATATAGATTTAATGTAGATTATACAAAGTGTGTTGTTTGTTTAATGAAATACTAGAGAACGATAACTAGACACTGTGTACTAGGCGAGCGCGCGTCGCCACTTTCTAATAATAATAATAATAATAATAATAATAATAATATTAATAATAATGATAATAAATAATAATATAAAGGATTACTCAACTAGGATCAATCATAATTGTTGTACTCACTCGAAAAGGTCAGTAAATATTGTAAATAAATACCCTAGTGTAAATAATTGTAAAAAAAGTTGTATTTAATTTCTCACTCCCTCTACTTTTAATAAAATTATAATGAACTGCAAAATTAAGCTCAATGTTTAACACAAATGAATTCCAAAATTATTCCGTATGATCTTTACTGCTCAACAGTACAGTTTGTGATTAACTGCAGAGTAGAGTGTGAGAAAACTTTACTTTGATACTAAAAAAGCTGTAAATATATATAGACGTTGAAACACAGTATGAAATCAAAACTATATGGCAAAATAAAACATACTAGGATGGAAGCCCAGCGAGATGAGGAGCTGCTATGTGTTTTTTTTGTAATGAAACAAAAGAATCAATACATGTTGAATGGGTTATGGAAAAAGATCTTGAAGTCAGTGATGTAACTGGTTATTCAGATAATAGACGTAAATTTTCAGACAGTCAAGAATCACTTCCAATACTAAATTCATTGGAAGATTGTGATGGGCCAACTCTTGATTCCCTCTTCTTCGCAAAATTCCGCAAATTCGGTCGATCGATGAAAAGCGGATCCGCAGTCTGAGATTACCTGCTTGGGAGACCCGAAGTGCTGAACTAGGAGTCTCATCCGGTCGATTACTCTTCGGACCCCTGTTCACTTGATAGGGAAGATCAAGGTATACTTTGAGAAGGTGTCAATGACAACCAGGACATGGTTGTACCGCTTTTTAGTCTCTGTATAGGGTTCAACGTGGTCCAGGTGGAGAGCGTAAAGTAGTACTTCTCCCTTCGGGATGGGGTGCAGAAGTTCCTCCTGCATTTCACTCTTCCGTGTCCTCAGGATACACCGCAGACAGTTACGAACAACTTGGTTGACATGTCCAGCCTCCCTCATCCAGTAATCTCTTGCTAGTATCTCCAGAGTCCTTCGCACGAAAAAATGTCCCGTCTCGTGAGCCTGCCTGATCAGCTCGCGCCTGAGGCTCTGTTGAACGACTAATCAATCCTTGTCCACGCCGACCTTGTAGATGAGCCCGATCTTCAACCTAAAGTCCTCATACGATTCTCCTTTCCGCAGCCAGGCATGGAATGCTTTCAGTTCTAGGTCTTTCTTCTGAGCATGGCGGATGCGATCCACCATGGACTTTCTGATCACCCGTAAAGAGGTTATTCAGCTGAGTGCAACCACGTGCGCACCTGTTGGTCGTTGGGGTGCTTCTGCATTAGTAAAGCCCTCGTCTTTTGACACGCTGGTATGCAGCTGCAGGACTGATCCCACCATGAGAGCCTGCATTGAGGCCGTGACTGCTTTTTTCTGCTCAACGCTGAAGTAGGAGAAGCTCTTCTTCCTTAATGTGTCGCTGACGGGTCTGGCCGTTGTCGTGAAATGTCCGACGAACTTCCTGAATGTTTCCGCTAGTCCCAAAAATTGCTGGAATTGTTTCTCTGTGCAAAGCTCAGGATACTGCATCATTGATTCTACTCCACCTGCTAGAGTGATGGTTCCTCAGCGCACCAGGTACCCCAGAAACTCGATCTGTAGCGTAAGCAGTTGGCACTTCTTCCAGTTTATCTTGAGCCAATGTATGGTGGACACGACTGAGGCGAACTCCAATGTACTCTCCACGAAGATTCCGTCACGCAGCCATTCTGATATTTATGCCTCGACTTTGGTCTTCTCTTGTGATAAGAGTTTTGCTGGTGGGCGTGCGAGTGGGGTCGCGTCCATGACGTTAATTTTTATCCGCACCGGTGGTGGCTCTATCGCCTGCGGCTGATATCCGATAACAAGAAATCGTATTTCCACCAGGTACTCTTCCGGGACTTCCTTCAGCGCGATGTTGATTTCCTCCTGCTCTCATGCTGCCTTTTTTGCATAATCAGCTTGACGTAGTCGCATCTAACCAGCTGGTCATAGGGTGCGATGCTGATGTCGGTGTTCCTCAGGACAATCACGGCGTGGTCGCAGATCGGGTCCCCGATGATGGCTCGATCTCCCGAGGCATTGGTCGTAGCCACGACTAACTCCAGCTGGTACTCTGCTCCTTGGATCTCTGTGTTGAGGGAGGTTCTTCCTGGTCGATAGACTGGTAGGCTGTTGAAGCCCCGCAAAACTCCAACGCGAGTATACAGCTTGCATTCTGGATTTTTCTGTCAGATTTGGTGCCTCAAGTTTTCCCTAAGAACGTTGAATGTTCTGTCAGCTCATTCATCAACTCCTCCGATTCCGACAGACTTGTGGCTCCTGTCCTATTCCTCGGCGTCGCCCACCGTTGCGATGCTCCTGACCTTAGTAGCTGCCTGATCTCCGTAGCTTCTCTCTTCCCCGTTGAGTTGACGACCTTTCGGGCAGTTGCGAGCCATGTGTTTTGGCTGATGACATGCATGACAAATAAGCTTGCCTCGGTCGGGAGAGTCTTGGCTAATTTGGCTTGCATTGGGACAATAGTAACAGGTCTTCACGCCCTCAGAGTTTCTATGGCCATGTCTGTCCAGGGTCTTTGGCCTGCCGCTGGTCGTTTGGCTGCACTGCGAATGTTGCTCCGAGTGCTATTCCGGGCGCTGCTGGCTAGTGCTTTATGCAGAAGCGTTTCATACGTTGGCAGACAGTCCCGAAGTCCGTCCCAGGTCTTGCAGTGGAACAATGCTGCTTCCACCGCCTCATCTCCTGGCAATTCCTAGGCGATTAACCCAATCTTCCATTCTTCTGAAATTTCCTCCCGGAGCGCATGTTGCAGCATGCAATCTCCATGGAAGTTTGATCAAGTGGAACTTCTCTCCGATCATTCTCACTGAGGCTGAGGGTCTTATGGATAGTCTGCAGACTGGCTTTAGGTCAGGTCAGCAGCACCTAGACTGCACTTCTTAAGCTAACAGATGACATTCGTACGAGCATGGATGGAAGACAAGTGACAGCACTAGTATTGTTTGATCTTAGCAAAGCATTTGACTCGGTCACCCATACAACCCTATCCGTGAAACACCAAACTCAAGGTTTTTCTCACAATGTTCTTAGGTAAGTTGCTTCTTATCTGTCTGGCCGCTCACAAGCTGTAAAAAAAAAGGCAGCAGGTGAGACCTCTTTTTGTCCTCTGAGTAGGGGCGTACCTCAGGGCTCGGTGCTAGGTCCCTTGCTTTTCTTACTGTTCATGGTGGACATTGCCAATGGCATTGGCTCTTGTGTCCGCCACATAATCTATGCTGATGACCTCCAAATCTACGCCCAAGGTTGACTTGAGGATCTGAGCGAGACCTTGTCGAAGCCGTACAGTTGTAAGTAGATTAGGCAAACAGAAATAGCTTGAATCTGAATGCTAGCAAAACGAAAGCGATGATATTTGGCACTCCTTTCCATATTAATGAATTATTGGAGCTTGGCATTGACTGCCTTCATTTCGAACAGTCATGAGTTCAATTTGTCTCATCAGCACGTAGTCTGGGTGTGGTTTTTGATAGCAATCTGGACTGAAAAGAGCATTTAAAGTATATTTGCAAGAGAGCTCACTCCCTCATGTATAGACTCTACCATTTCAGACGCAGCACCACCCTCAATCTACGCATACATCCAGTCACTACTTTTTCCTTTTGTAGACTACTGTTCTCTTGTTTACTGTCATATCTCGGAGGAACAGAATCTTCATCTTCAGCGCATCATGATCAGGGGTATCAGAAACATCTATGGAATTAGAAAGAGTTATCATCTTACTCCTTACGACGCTGTCTTTGGAAGTACTCATGCTGCTCCTGAAAATTCACATTTCTCAGTTCCAGGGTGCATTAACACCCTCGTTCTTGATGTGGCTGTACCGTATTCGCCCCCTTTTGTGACCTGACGAACACTTCGCTCCATGACCATCTGCTTTTTCTGCGACGTTCTGGGCTTTTTCGGACCACCCCTGTCTCAGTTACCACCCGATCGCTTATCCGCGGCTGACATTACCGACTCTTGCTCCATTACTATCAACCATTGTTGACCAAAACGCTTTCCCATCCAGCAAGTTTTTCTGGCATATGCCTGCACGTCTCGCAGCGCTTAGGCAGGAGAAAGACTCCAAGCGAGAAGAAGAAGTGAAAACCGACGCTGCGTTCATTTCAACATTTTTGTCACGTCTGTCTCCAGATTTCATCTCTGATTATGCAAATTCCCGGTTTTTACTTCGCACCACCCATATCCTAATTCTGCGTTTTGTTCCCTAAATCTGTGGCCCCAATTCTGCAAGCGCATGGCCGTGGTTTTTAGATTAGATTTCCGCAGAGTTAGGATCACGCGCATTGGTTTTGCCTACTCCCCAATTCTGCGAGTATAAACATTTATAAAAAGAAATTATTATTAGTTTTGATGGTTTTTACCTAACATAGTGTTCTTAAGAAATAAAAAACATATATTAAAAATATTACAGAGCACAACGACACTTTTAACACTCTTTAATCATCACCTTTAAAAACGGCACAATTAGAGCACCCGCAGAATTAGGTGCCCTTACCCTATGTAAAAATTAAATTAAGTAAATGAAATTTTAAAAGTTTTTTAATTTTTATTAACTTTAGCTGTATGTAATCGGCTTCATCCGAATGATATTAAAAATATTTTCCCCGAAAAATTCATAAAAACACAAGTAAAATGCGAAGTTGCAGAATTTTTTAAGTGCATTAGACTTCGAGCAGGAATTTTATGAAAATGAGCTAAGAAAACTACAGTAGTTATAAAAGTATCAAAACAAGCTAATTTTCAGAAAATTCCTGCTCAAAGTCTAACTACTTACAAAATTCTACAACTTCGCATTTTCTTTGTTTTTTCATGGATTTATAGGAAAAAAGATTTGTACATATCATTCCGATAATGCTGACAACTCACAGTTGAAGTTTATTAAACTCAAAAAACCTTAAAAATTGATCTTAATTATCTTAATTTTAAGAGGTCTATTTTGATAAAATTTGATTAAAAAATATTTACTCAACTTAAAAATAAATAAAAAAAACAAAGAGAGTGCGAGCTTCCAGAATTCTGTAAGTGGAATAGGCTTTGAGCAGAAATTTTGAAAAAACTATCTAAATAACCAAAAAAGTGCTAAGAAATTTCTTTTAAGCTATCTGGCAAATCGATGTAAAAGGCCCATTAAACGAGATTATTGGTAAATATTAATCTTTTGGTATAAGAAAATGATTTTCAAAGCGTGAAGATTGGTGACCTGAAGGTCGTAGCCTCTATTTGTTAGTTAGAGTGACAGTATTAGAAAAATATTTTTAATGTTTATTAAAGTTCTTCATATTTTCGTAGCGCTATGAAAATTCTTTAAAATCAAAATTTTGTTCTTAAAATAATATCAACTATAAGTTAGCAAAAGTTAGTGACACAAGAAATATGCGCTGGCTATAATTAACTATCTATAATGAAATATATTAAATATCTAAATAATTTTTCCTTTCAGGTTGACGTTGCAAGTCCTTCTTTTCCACGTTCTACAGCATACTGGTGGTTTGGATGCAGATCTGCGAATAAAGGAGCTTTAGAAAATATTCATTGGATCACAACACATCATAAAAAGAATGATTCCGTCATTGAATCAAAGGATAATCAAGAAAATAACTTTTTATACTTTAGAAATTAGAGTTATGTTAAAATAAATAAATTTTCCCAAAAATACTCCACAAAATTCAGATTCAAAGTCACAATTAATAGTTTTAAAAATAATCTGATAGTTCACCTGAAAGAACACTTTCATGAATAGAAGATTTTTACTATTTTTATTATTGCTTAGAATGCTTCTTATACTACAAACTTACATATTTGACTTCGTTTTAAACGTCAATGTTTATTAGATTAATTTCAAACCTAGATAGCTCATTAACGCTTATTTTATTTTTCCAACGAAAAGTTTTCTCAAAGGGTCAGGCTATTCAACTTACTTCTCCAACGAAAAAATTTTTTCGTTTACAAAAATACAGTGATATTTCACACAAAACACCAGAAAACTTTCATTAACGATACATTCTGGTAGGGAAACCTGCAGTGGATTCAGGAATGAAATTCAGCTACGAAAGATCTGAAAATCCGGTTTTAGGAACCGTTTAATTTTGTTGTTTCAAACAAGTTACTCGTGATTTTGTTTTTGGATCCAAGTCCAACCAGGAAACCACCTGAAAGTTTGCTATTGTCAATTTTGACGTAGTACCCCGTCAGTCTCCAACATAATAATTTGAGGAAATGTGAGGAAAAGAAAGAGGGAGGAGAAGAAAAAGTTTTTTTTCACAGTACGATCACATATAAATGAAATTGCTTAGCGAGACTTATTCTCTGCAGGCAGGACGATTCCATCTTTGACATCGTGGTGTGAGAATTTAGGGAAGAGAGCCTGCGCTGCATACGTTATTGCAGAAGCAGCAGTGCAAGTTTTGCAAAATTTGAAAATCTGAAAGGGAACTAAGGGGGATTTGTTTGTTTAGTTATCACGGTAAGAACGTTCTTTTACGATTGATTCTTCGAATTTGCGGCCTTTTTCTTTGATTTTTTTTTTATTTTCCGTGTTTCTTCTTTACATACTCTTCGTAAACACAACTTAGATAGCTAACTCGTTTAGAAGTGTAGAGGAGGGGGCTAGTATTTGTCTGACGCATTTCATAAACATTCTGGTGATCTGCCTATATTAAAGATTGCAATTTTCTGTCATCAAAAGTAAATTTGAAGAAGGATCGTAAATTGATTCAAGAGTTTCATTAAATATTTTTTCGAACATTTTTTGTAAGAGATTAGTATGGATACTAGACGTAGGACCGTGTCAGGTAGGAAGAAGTACCCAAGGGAGTCGGTGAGCCTCTGCTTTGACGTCCAATCTTCCACTCAGCTGGGCCATCTTGGTTCGATGTCTCGCTTCTGACTCCTCTCGACATCTTCTTCTCTCGACTATTCTATAATCGGCTGGGCCTCCTTGGCTCGCTGTATTAACTGTCGTCTACCCTGCTCACTCCTTCACAACGACAACAAAATTTCTTCCTTCAACCTCAATTTTCAACTTCATAAGCATCTCCGGTGACTTTACTGCATTAAACTTTTGACGGCGGCTCTGGAGACAATCTCGGACGGTGACCTCGTCGAAAAGACCGACTTATTACACCGGCAGATGGATTTATTTTCACGTCGACTCCAGTGACTTTATCGTGACGAATTTTGACCAGAGATTCTGTCGTTTTATTATGACGGCAACCACGTTCATCCTTCAAACAGTTCCAGCAACTTTATCGCGAAGAACACTGTTCACGAACTCTGTTGACATGCTACACTGGCAGTCACGTTTTCTTCTCTCTTGTTTCATCTTCTTTTATTTGTACTCTTGTTTGCTCGCTAAATGGCTCTACTCGTCACTTTTACCTTCACTTTTTTCACTCCTGCCTCTCTCTTCAATCCTTCTCGTCATCCTACCATTACCAAACTAATCACAAAAACCTGTCTGTCGTCCGGTCACGTCGCAGGGTGGGTGGGTGGGACATTATTCGCTCTACTCATGTTCTGTACCATGGTCGTCACCAGATTCTGTCTCACTCTCACTCACCTTAGTTCTTCCCTTTGACACTTTCTTCCTCACTCTCGTACTCAACTCTATCTTCTTACTCGTCATTACACTGTCGTCCCCCGTAAAGTTAAGTCGCCAAACCCTTAACATTTTCACAGGTTGCACTTTCTTCTCCACTGGTCGTCGCTTTCTCGTCTTTCTTCTTGTCAGCCTCTTCCGCGTTAACTGCACTTCGCCATCTGTATTCTCGATCTCGCTTTCCTCGTTGTTCACTACCAATCTTCTTCCCAAATTTTTGTCAACCTCTCTTACTACCTTCCTTTCATCTCTGGTAATCGTCCGAGCTGGCCACTCGAGCCCTTGATCGGCATCTTGATGACAGCTGCGGACGGGGAGAAAAAATTTTTCGCCCGCTGTTAACTGCATTCCATTGTCTGTCATCCAAAAAATCACTTGTACTATGCCTATCTGGATCTCTGTCGTCAAGCTCGTCCGCTCCATCATCATCATGACTCTGCGACTCAGTCAACTCCGACTTACCTTGCAATGCCAACCTAACCTCACCTGAGTCCACCAAGTACCATGGGGTTTTCCTGACAGGTGCTGTAGGTAACTGGTGCGGTGTTTGTTTCTGTGTCACAGGTTCACGTCGTCCTTGAACTTTACAGCGTTCCGTCGTCCCACTTTTCCGAGCACCACCAGCGATCTCCGTCCCGATCAAACGCGTGCACTGGTATTCGACTTGCTGCATCCCCGATAAATAAGGGATTGACGCTGCCCCGACTGACATTCACGTTCCCGTTGCGGTCGTTGTCTCGTCAGTGCAAAACTATCTCGCAGCGCTTGGCTAGCCACCGTCGTGACGACCGACGTCGTAGTCATGCTGTAGCCCGGGCCAAAATAAGTCCCCACTGCAATCGGGTCTTGCAGCGCATTGATCATGCGGCGCGCACTCGGTGGAGGTTGAAGATACTTGGGTAGAAAGTTCAGACTAATCGGCTCTGTCTCTGTCTGAGCTTGCACCATCACTCTCTCGTCGTCCATCCTACGCGCTCCGCTATTTGTCATCATCCCGAAAAAAAAGTCTCCACCTCAAACTTTACAACAAAATCTCTCGAAATTGTCATGAAAAATTAATTATTCCACACGTTAAAATTTCACTATCCTCGATTAACAATCCACAGAAAAAAATTCAACTACGCCGCTAGCTACAGTTGCAGCGCGCGCGGCACACGAAAGTCACTCCCCCCCCCCTTCTTTACGTAGAAGCGGGCCCAGTCGGCTGTAATCCGAGCGGTGAGGAGAGAACTCTCGGTACTCACGGCGTCTCGCCCGTTACTACAGCATGCGTGTTTGAACTTGTCGACAAAAAACTATCGTCGACCACCGAAAGATGCAAATACAAATTTTCTCTTCCTTCACGCACAAAATTTCTACTTGTCGACAACGCGTACTTCACTACTTTTTTCCTTTGTCTCTCTCTCCAATTTTCTTCGCCTCCACCCTCCGTCTCCCTCTCTTCTTTGTTTCTCACTTCAAAATTAAACAATCTCTTTTCTCCCAGCAACAAGCCCCACGTTGGGCGCCATTTGTGACGGGGCAAAATAAATAAAGAAACATAAAAATTAAGTTTAATATAACTTATTCACCAGTCCAAAACTACAAAATACAACATACAAAATTTCGGATTTGATTTTGATTTGATTTGATTCGGAGGGAATTCCGCCGAGAGAAAAGAGATTATTTATTAGTCGTCCACACTCTAATTACACACACTCTTTGTCGTCCTTCTTGTCTTCCTGATGAATATCCTTACCAACAAGATGTCCACGCGTCGAGTCGGAAATGGCTACGCTGGCACGTTGGTTCCGGTCTCTTCTTATGGCTTGCACGAGGTCGACCCAAGTCGTCATCCTGGGCTGCCAAGGTGTGAGTTGCCGGGCTGATGTCGACGTAGAACGTCCTTCCGAAACCTCTTGATGGTCCTGCTGTCTTGGTCCTACCAGGATGCAGGAAGATACGTCTTCACTCTTCAAAATCCACACTTCTTCTTCTCAGCTACTCATCTTCTTCTACCAGCAACAACTACTCGTCGTCAACTAGTCACTACTACTCGTCATCATCTCCCAACTGCAACTGCGCCGCGCGGGCCGAGGTCCAGCGTTCGCTGATAGCAACAACGGCTGCGGCGGTGGTTGAGCCAATCACAACGCTCCGTTGGCTTCGAACCTGCTGCCGCCGTTGCTGCTGTCTTCTTTCTTCTTCTGTCGTCCTCGCTCTCTCGTACTTGTTGCTGTTGTCTTATTCTTTCTTCTTCTGGCGCTTTTCTCTCGGTTTCGTCGTCCATATTATTTACAATATAAAAATAACTGTTAAGATAGTAATTATAGGATTGTTTAATAAAGGAACAAATTGTTCAATCTAAGGAATTTATTAATTAAGAGCTCGCACACGCATGCACTCCGCTTGACGGTCGTGGACGCACAAGCACACCGGCAGAGTGATGACGATCAAGTACACGAATCGTATAAAGGGGGCGGCACTGCGCTCTCTGCTTCACAACTCTAAATTACAATATAAAATGCCTTAACACTCCCTCCTTTATATCTGTAATTTAAACGCAAGCATATAAAAGTATAAAAGATCATAACGCTTACAAAACTCATACAAAAGTCTCTTACACAAACTAGAGTCATGAATGCCTTTACTGGCCTATCTAGAGTCAAGGAGAACGGCCTGGGTTCAATAAATTAACTGACCAGCTATCACTCAAGCTGTAAACTCCTAAGTACACTGGGCGCCTGAGTTCAACAAAAAAACTTATCGGCTATCTCCCAAGCTGTAAATCTCCAAATACCCTCGGCGCCCGAGCTCAACAAAAAAACTGATCAGCTGTCCCCCAAGCTCTAAACCCCCATAACGCTGGGCACCCGAGTTCAATAAAAAAACTAATCGGCTATGCCCCAAGCTTTACACCCCCAAAACCCGGAGCACCCAAGTTCAACAAGAAAGCTGATTGGCTACCCCACAAGCTCTAAGCCCCCCAGGGTTGAATACGATATTCCTTCGTGGGGACGGTGAGCTGTGTTCAGGGCGTACAATCGTACCAAGAAACAAACGGTCTATATATATTGAGCGGTTTATAGGCTATGAGTTTCGAACGTTATCGACATTGCAGATTCGTAAAGTTATTAAAAAAAAAAAAAAATTATTTATTCATTTTTATAAACTAAATAAGTCTTTAAGATTGGAAAAAAAATTAAAAAATAACCTCCGAGAAATAATAATTGATGATTAAGGGAATTATCCACCAAACATTTAAAATAAATTACCCTGAACATCGAACTAAAAAAAAAAAAAAAAAAATTAGTAATCGTTTATCCCCAAGCCTTTAAACCCGAATACCCTGGGCGTCGAGTTGAATAAAAAAAAACGAATTGTTTTTTTCAGAGGCTTTATACTAAAAAACCCAGGGCATAAGTAAAATTAAAAAAGTAATTCTTTATTTTTAAACAAAAAAGTTATATGCGTAAGTTGATTAAAAAAAGTAATTGTTTATCCCCCAAGCCTTAAAACTCAAATACCCTGGGCGTCGATTTGAAAAAAGAAAGTAATTGTTTAACCCCGAAGCCTTTGAACCTGAATACCCTGTGAGTAGACTTGAATAAAAAAGCGAATTGTTCATCTCAGAAGTTTTATACTAAAAAACCTGGGCATGAGTTGAATAAAAAAATTTATTGTTTACACCCCAAGTATTTAAACCTAAATGCCTTGGGCGTAGAGTTGAATAAAAAAACGAAGTGTTCATCTCAGAGGCTGTATACTAAAATACCCAGGGCATGAGAAAAATTAAAAAAGTAATTGTTGTTTTTTTAAAGCTTTATACTAAAAAAACCTGTGCGTAAGTTGATTAAAAAAAGTAATTGTTTATCTCCCAAGCTTTTGAACTTAAATACCCTGGGCGTAGATTTGAAAAAAGTAAGTAATTGTTTATACCCCAAAGCTTTAAACCTATCCTGGGCGTAGAGTTGAATGAAAAACAAATTGTTTATCTCAGAGGCTTTATACTAAAATACCCAGGGCATGAGAAAAATGAAAAAACTAATAGTTTATTTTAAAAACTTTAAACTAGAAAATTCTGTGCATAAGTTGAATAAATGAACTAATTGATTATCCCCCAAGCCCATAAAGCTATAACCATGGGGGTTAAGATGAAAAAAAAAAAGATTATTTATCCCCAAAACATTCGACTAAAAAACCCTCGGCGACGGTTTGAATTAAAAATTAATTGTTTATCCTTCACGCCTTCAAAACAAAACACCTTAGGTGTCGTAAAAAAAAAAAAAGAAAGATTGTTTTTCCTCAAAGATTTCCATTAAAAACCATGGGCGTCGAGTTGATTGAAATAATCAACTGTTTATCTCCAATATTGATATTTGTGGGATAGCCGATAAGTTTTTTTGTTGAACTCAGGCGCCCAGTGTACTTAGGAGTTTACAGCTTGAGTGATAGCTGGTCAGTTTATTTATTAAACCCGGGCACCCAGGGTTTTGGGGGTTTGGAGCTTGGGGGATAGCTGATCAGTTTTTTTGTTGAACTCGGGCACTCAAGGTTTTGGGTGTTTAGAGCTTGGGGGATAGCTGATCAGTTTATTTATTGAACCTGGGCGCCCAGGGTATTTGGGGGTTTGGAGCTTGGGGGATAGCTGATCAGTTTTTTTGTTGAACTCGGGCATGATGAGATTTCAAAAATTCGATATTTTTCTTGATTTTTCAGCTGTACATACAAGCTTGAAAAAAAAATAATTTTTTGACTTCATAAAATGCTATTATTTCATGAATATACTCCGCAATTTTCAACCTCATACGAATATTTAATCCTTCGATTGAATTTCACCGTGGGTATCTTAAATTTACGGAGATCTTGATTAAAAAAAAAAAAAAATACAATTATATATCGACAAATTTTCGTCGGTTTAGTTTTAGAAGGTTACAACTCGGCACGTTCGATTGAAAAGGTGGCAACTCAAAGTTTCAAATTGAAAAGGTGGCAACTCAAAGTTTCAAATAAAAAAGGTTGCAACTCAACATTTCATTTTTAAAAGGTGACAACTCAAAGCTAAAATAAAAATGAAGAGGTTAGTGAAGACACGCAGTATAGCAGGCATCGCCTCCGACTTAGACATGACTAAAAAGTACTATCCCCCAAGCTTCAAGCCCACAATACCCTGGGCGCCCAAGTTCAATTTTTAAATAAACGAACAATCCCCCAAGCTTCAAGCCCACCATACCCTGGACGTCCGAGTTAAATCTTTAAATGAATAAATGATCCCCCAAGCTTCAAGCCCACAATACCCTGGGCGCCCAACTTCAATTTTTAAATAAACGAACAATCCTCACAGCTTCAAACCCACAATACCCTGGGCACCCGAGTTCAAATTTTAAATAAATGAACAATCCTCCAAGCTTCAAATCCACAGTACCCTGGGCGTCCGAGTTAAATTTTTAAATAAATAAATGATCCCCCAAGCTTCAAACCCACAATACCCTGGGCACCCGAGTTCATTTTTTAAATAAACGAACAATCCCCCAAGCTTCAAACCCACAATACCCTGTGCACCCAAGTTCAATTTTTAAATAAACGAACAATCCCCTGAGCTTCAAACCCACAATACCCTGGGCGTCCGAGTTAAATCTGTAAATGAATAAATGATCCCCCAAGCTTCAAACCCACAATACCCTGGGCGTCCAAGTTCAATCATTAAATAAATGAATGATCCCCCAAGCTTCAAACCCACAATACCCTGGGGGCCCAACTTCAATTTTTAAATAAACGAACAATCCCCTGAGCTTCAAACCCACAATACCCTGGGCGTCCGAGTTAAATCTGTAAATGAATAAATGATCCCCCAAGCTTCAAACCCACAATACCCTGGGCGTCCAAGTTCAATCATTAAATAAATGAATGATCCCCCAAGCTTCAAACCCACAGTACCCTGGGCGTCCGAGTTCAATTTTTAAAGAAATAAATGATCCCCCAAGCTTCAAACCCACAGTACCCTGGGCACCCGAGTTCAATTTTTAAATAAATAAATGATCCCCCAAGCTTCAAACCCACAGTACCCTGGGCACCCGAGTTCAATTTTTAAATAAATAAATGATCCCCCAAGCTTCAAACCCACAGTACCCTGGGCGTCCGAGTTCAATTTTTAAAGAAATAAATGATCCCCCAAGCTTCAAACCCACAATACCCTGGGCACCCGAGTTCAATTTTTAAATAAATAAATGATCCCCCAAGCTTCAAACCCACAGTACCCTGGGCGTCCGAGTTCAATTTTTAAAGAAATAAATGATCCCCCAAGCTTCAAACCCACAATACCCTGGGCACCCGAGTTCAATTTTTAAATAAATAAATGATCCCCCATGTTAAATATTGAGTTGAGCTTACTGGCATAAAACAAATTTTATGGATGTAGTAGGGGAGTGAATAATTAAACACAACACTTGAGCTCAGATCTTAGGTATAACTTAATTTATTTACACTATTTACAACGTTTAACTTAAACTGATTTTGATTTAATAATAAGACTGAGTAATCTTTGTTGTTTTGCCAATAGGGAGCAATAGCGTAAAACTCTTTTTTACTCCTTGGCATTGATTAAATACCTTGTACTGGACAATTTTACCACCTTGTAGCCGGGGTTGAGTTTTCCTGAAGATGAGCTTTTCCTTGGGTGAGTGAGGGCTGGTTGAGCGTTGTTGAGAAGTCCTGAGACGAGCTTGTTGAAGAGACGAGCCAAATTCCTTGTCTCGAAACCCGGACCCACGCGGTGGGTGAGAGGTTAAATCTGCGGCGTCGAGGAACTCGGTGATCAGTCGTGTCCTTCCCGTCGCGATGATTTCCAGAGTGTGGAGCACTGAATATTCTTATTCTTCGGGCCCACGATGATTTTCACTTGCACTTGTCGAAGTTGAGCTTAATTTTTTGTCGCTAGAAAACGGCGCGAGGCGTTGTCGAGCTAACCAAAACCGAACAGTGACGACCACGAGGCCGCCTCCGAGCAGGTGCTCGGCCGGTGCAGCGGCCGGTAACTTACCGGCGCGTGATAATTATGGCGGTTGAATTTAAATATTGTATTAATACTCAACACCCCAAGCTTCAAACCCACAGTACCCTGGGCGTCCGAGTTCAATTTTTAAAGAAATAAATGATCCCCCAAGCTTCAAACCCACAATACCCTGGGCACCCGAGTTCAATTTTTAAATAAATAAATGATCCCCCAAGCTTCAAACCCACAGTACCCTGGGCGTCCGAGTTCAATTTTTAAAGAAATAAATGATCCCCCAAGCTTCAAACCCACAATACCCTGGGCACCCGAGTTCAATTTTTAAATAAATAAATGATCCCCAAAGTTTCAAACCCATAGTACCCTGGGCGTCAAAGTTCAGTTTTTAAAGAAATAAATGATCCCCCAAGCTTCGAACCCACAGTACCCTGGGCGTTCGCGTTCAATTTTTTCAATTTTTTTTTTTTTTTCAATTTTTCGTATTGTGGGTTTCAAGCTTGGGGGAACATTTATTTATTTAAAAATTGAACTCGGACGTTCAGGGTACTCTGGGTTTGAAGTTTGGGGGATAATTTATTTATTTAAAAATTGATTTCAGACGCCCAGGGTATTGTTGGTTTGAAGCTTGGGGGATCATTTATTTATTTGAAAATTAAACTCGGACGTTCAGGGTACTGTGGGTTTGAAGTTTAGAGGATCATTTATTTATTTAAAAATTGATTTCAGACGCCCAAGGTATTGTGGGTTTGAAACTTGGGGGATCATTTATTTATTTGAAAATTGAATTCGGGTGCCCAGGGTATTGTGGATTTGAAACTTGGGGGAACATTTATTTATTTAAAAATTGAACTCGGATGCTCAGGGTATTGTGGGTTTGAAGCTTGGGGGATCATTTATTTATTTAAAAATTGAACTCGGACGTTCAGGGTACTCTGGGTTTGAAGTTTGGGGGATAATTTATTTATTTAAAAATTGATTTCAGTCGCCCAAGGTATTGTTGGTTTGAAGCTTGGGGGATCATTTATTTATTTCAAAATTAAACTCGGACGTTCAGGGTACTGTGGGTTTGAAGTTTAGAGGATCATTTATTTATTTAAAAATTGATTTCAGACGCCCAAGGTATTGTGGGTTTGAAACTTGGGGGATCATTTATTTATTTGAAAATTGAATTCGGGTGCCCAGGGTATTGTGGATTTGAAACTTGGGTGAACATTTATTTATTTAAAAATTGAACTCGGATGCCCAGGGTATTGTGGGTTTGAAGCTTGGGGGATCATTTATTTATTTAAAAATTGAACTCGGAAGCCCAGGGTACAAACCCTGGGCGCCCGAGTTCAACAAAAAAACTGATCAGCTATCCCCCAAGCTCCAAACCCCCAAATACCCTGGGCGCCCAGGTTCAATAAATAAACTGACCAGCTATCACTCAAGCTGTAAACTCCTAAGTACACTGGGCGCCTGAGTTCAACAAAAAAACTTATCGGCTATCCCCCAAGCTCCGAACCCCTAAATACCCTGGGCGCCTAGGTTCAATAAATAAACTGATCAGCTATCCCCCAAGCTCTAAACCCCCAAAACCTTGAGTGCCCGAGTTCAACAAAAAAACTGATCAGCTATCCCCCAAGCTCCAAACCCCCAAAACCCTGGGCGCCTGGGTTCAATAAATTAACTGACCAGCTATCACTCAAGCTGTAAACTCCTAAGTACACTGGGCGCCTGAGTTCAACAAAAAAACTTATCGGCTATCTCCCAAGCTGTAAATCTCCAAATACCCTCGGCGCCCGAGCTCAACAAAAAAACTGATCAGCTGTCCCCCAAGCTCTAAACCCCCAAAAACCTTGTGAGCCCGAGTTGAATTATTCCAAAAATATGAGTACATTTTAGTTAACCTAAGCATGGTACCTAATCATGCTGCACTGGTGCAATAGAGCTTGAGGGATAGCTGATCAGTTTATTTAAAGAACTCGAAGCCCAGGGTTTTGGTGGCTTAGAGCTTGAGGGATAGCTGATCAGTTTATTTATTGAACTCGGGCTCCTAAGGTTTATGGGGATTTGGAGCTTGGGGGATAGCCAATAAGTTTTTTTGTTGAACTCGGGCGCCAAGAGTTTTGGGGTCTAGAGCTTGAGGGATAGCTGATCAGTTTATTTATTTAACTCGACGCCCAGGGTATTTGGGGGTTTACAGCTTGGGGGATAGCCGTTAAGTTTTTCTGTTGAACTCGGGTGCCCAGGGTTTTGGGGGTTTGGAGCTTGGGGGATAGCTGATCAGTTTTTTTGTTGAACTCGGGTGCCAAGAGTTTTGGGGTCTAGAGCTTGAGGGATAGCTGATCAGTTTATTTATTTAACTCAACGCCCAGGGTATTTGGAAGTTTACAGCTTGGGGGATAGCTAATCAGTTTTTTTGTTGAACTCGGGCGCCCAGGGTTTTGGGGGTTTAAAGCTTGGGGATTAGTTAATCAGTTTTTTTTGTTGAACTCGGGCGCTCAGGGTTTTGGAGGTATAGAGCATAACATTCAAAAATATGTATATATCCATCCCGCTGTCGTACTTAAATATTTATATATATCAACTACCCAATTCGACTTTTAGAAGTACCCATATTTCATTAAAAACTATCCTTTTGGTTAGAGGTACCCGTTAAAATATACACTACTATACGCCAAGGGTATTTGGGTTCAAAGGCTTCGGGGTTAAACAATTACTTTCTTTTTTCAAATCGACGCCCAGGGTATTTAAGTTTTAAAGCTTGGGGGATAAACAGTTACTTTTTTTAATCAATTTACGCACATAATTTTTTTGTTTAAAAATAAAGAATTACTTTTTTAATTTTACTTATGCCCTGGGTTTTTTAGTATAAAGCCTCTGAAAAAAACAATTCGTTTTTTTTTATTCAACTCGACGCCCAGGGTATTCGGGTTTAAAGGCTTGGGGATAAACGATTACTAATTTTTTTTTTTTTTTTTAGTTCGATGTTCAGGGTAATTTATTTTAAATGTTTGGTGGATAATTCTCTTAATCATCAATTATTATTTCTCGGAGGTTATTTTTTAATTTTTTTTCCAATCTTAAAGACTTATTTAGTTTATAAAAATGAATAAATAATTTTTTTTTTTTTTTTTAATCACTTTACGAATCTGCAATGTCGATAACGTTCGAAACTCATAGCCTATAAACCGCTCAATATATATAGACCGTTTGCTTCTTGGTACGATTGTACGCCCTGAACACAGCTCACCGTCCCCACGAAGGAATATCGTATTCAACCCTGAAGCCCCCAAAACCCTGGGCGCGCGCGCGAGCTCACCAAAAAAGCTGATTGGCTACCCCCCAAGCTCTGGGCCCCCAACTGATCAATTTGTTTTATTGAACTCAGGCACCCAGGGTCTTGGGGGCTTAGAGCTTGAGGGGTAGCCAATCAGCTTTTTCGTTGAACTTAGGTGCTCCGGGTTTTAGGGGCTTAGAGCTTGGGGGGTAGCCAATCAGCTTTTTTGTTGAACTCGGGTGCTCCGGGTTTTGGGGGCTTAAAGCTTGGGGCACAGCCGATTAGTTTTTATGTTGAAGTCGGTTACCCAGCGTTATGGGGGTTTAGAGCTTGTCCGTTTAATTAATTGCTTATAAAAAATTATTTATTTATCGCTCTCCCCAGCGTTATGGGGGTTTAGAGCTTGTCGGTTTATTTAATTGTTTATAAAAAATTATTTATTTACCACGTCTGGGGGGCACCATGTCTATATGACTCCAAAAATATAAATATGGCTCAACTTAACTTCAGTGAAGTTCACTGTTGTTGACTGAACTTCAGGCTGAACTGCAGTGCCCAACGCTAGTTGAACCCTTAGTTTTTTTTTTTCGTGTAGTCATAAGGTTGCTCCGGAGAGCTGTTGCTGCGAGAAAATGCGGCGAGCGAATGTCGCCTAATTTCTTTCAACTCGATACCTCGGTAGTCGGTACCGTCATGAGCGATTGAGTGACGTCGTCATCCGCTTGTATTTTATAAGTAATAAACATAACTGCACTATAATATTTGAGTTCTGAATTGTTTGGAGTAGAAATCCCATTGAAATTCATTAGTTTTCAGCATTCAAAATGATTGTTGATAAAAAATATGTTTGGGCTTTAAAAACCAATATATTTCAAAAGATTTTAATTGATGTCCATTAAAATTTGTTGAATTAAAGAAAAAATGATTCGTTGAATTACAATAATTCATTCAATTAATAAATTTCAAAAAGTCTTCAGAGTTCAATCGAAATCAATCGTCAAATTGCCAATTAAAAGAGTACCGTTCAAGATTCCCATCGGAAATCATTCGAATTTTCAATTGAAATGAATGGATATGTTGCAGCAGGGTAACACATTAAATACTTATAAAAACACTATCTTATTTTGAGGTTAGGTTTTAATCTACACTTTTTTGCTATTTTTTACGACAGAAGGGTTTTGTATGGTCCCCCAAAATTATAATCTTCCGAAAAAAATTTTTCAGCTAAGACTGCCCCAGACCAAAAAAAGCAGCTCCCTAGGCAGCTTCCTAGGCAGCAGCTAAATTGGAACGCCTAGGGAGCTGCTTTGGCAGCTGCCCAGGGAGCTGCTCCTAAAAATCATTATTCTGGAAATAAAGCTTTTAAAAATTTAAAAAATTTTTTTTTTCTTTTAAAAATATTTCCAGGAAGTTTCGGAATCATTCGATTCATATGAGTCCAGGATGGCTACCCGGGGCTCAGGGTCGTTACGTCCCGGGAATGACTTTCCCAGGAAGTTTCAAAATCATTCCATACATGTAAGGGAACGTTCACAAACCACGTGGCCCAAACAGGGGGGGGGGGGGTGATTAAAAGGCTACGAAAGGTTACGTGGGGGGTGGGGCTGTTGATTCAGAAAGGCACGTGGTTTTTAAAAATGATGATTCGATTCATAATATTTTACTGTTGAACGTTAAAACCGAATCCGTGCCTGTCATCTGATTTGCGCCTGCGTGACCGTGTGCAAGTAAAAACTCGTCAAAGTTTTGTTTTGAGTGGCCCGTACGTGCTTCATTATCACCGCGTGTAGGTAGCTTCTGTAGTTCATGGTTCTCTGCAGTCTGCAGCTGTTTTGTGATCAGCTACCTCCCAAGCCTTGAACCCCCAAAACCCTGGGCGCCCGAGGTCAACAAAAAAAACTGATCGGCTATCCCCCAAGCTCAGTGCATTTTAATTAACGAAATAAATAATCTGATCAGTTTTTTTGTTGAATTCGGGTGCCCAGGGTTTTGGGGATTTAGAGCTTGGGGGATAGCTAATCGGTTTATTTATTGAATATGACGCCCAGGGTTTTGGGGATTTAGAGCTTGGGGGATAGCTGATCAGATAATTCATTGAACTCTACGTCCAGGGTTTTGAGGGTTTAGAGCTTGGGGGATAATTAACCAGTCTATTTATTGAACTCAACGTTTTTTTTTTTTTTTTTTTTTAGACGTCAATTTTATTGGGGGCGGGGGGGGGGCGCCTCAGGAAACCCCCTAGCTGATAGGAGTTGTTGCGCCCCTGGTATTAAATCATTAAATTATAACTGAAAAAATAATGTTTTTAAAAAACTAATAGTATACATATTTACATTTTGAAATCGTAAAAAACCACGTGACTTTAGGGGGGGGGGGAGTCGAAAATTTGATACAATTACTACGCTGATCTTCATGGGAGGGAGGGCCCTTCAAAATCATCGAAAAAATGACTACGTGGTTTATGAACGTTCCCTAAGGCCAGGACCATATTTTTTTTCGAAAAACTACGTACCTTCAACAAATTTATAACAAAAAATTTGTATGGTAATAGTATTTGATGTACGTGAGAAATTGGTAGAGTAAAACTCATTCCTCCTTATATGTAAATCAAGCGCAGTCCTCCCACGTATTTGAAAAACCAAAAAAACCCAATTGTAAAAAAAAAATTTTCAAAATAGCGCATATATACTATTTTTTAAGGTTTGCGCAGCAGCTGAATTTTAATTTTTAACAAATAACCCATTCAAAATAACGTAGCACCCAATTCCTACAACTCAATTTTACTTTGTTTCCAAAATTTTGGAATTTTAAAATCTGAATACTATCCTGATTCCTGACATGTCCGGATAGTGCAAAAATGTTCTGGTAGTGCCGGGTGTATATATAAAATGTTTGGTTAGTGACCGATATTTCATGCAACATAGGTATCAATTCTTTTTTAATTTTTACAATATGTTTACGATTGATAATAAGTTTTTATTTGAGTTACACTTTCTGATACATTATTTGAAAAATTAAATGTTAATTATATTAAGATAATAATAAAATTTCTTTATTAATTGCATTTCTTTTAAATTGTTTACGATGTTCAGCGTAAGGTTAAACATAAATAAAAATAATTGGAACAAATTATATACGATATTCTAATTTCGTACCCCAAACCCCATCTAGAGATACTAGACGATAAACATATCATGGCTACGCGCATATTAGACCACAGGAACTGCGTCTGCATTGGTTCGGGCATCAAGTTCTTGAAAATATTTGTCAACATACTCGGCTCGGGCCTTGTACGATATTTTAGTGAAGATTTTTGTAGCGTTATTCATTCTTGCTTGCCATTCCCAGTCTGGAACTTCTAGGTCTTGTAACAATCTTTTGTATATAACTACAAATAATATAAAACGTTACAATTCAATAATTTTTATTACATCATGGTTTTATATTATACATACAACTATTAGTAATAAATCGGTGTTTAATATTTATTCAATTAGTTCCCGCAAAAATAGAGTTCCTCACCAAATATATAACACTTTCCTCTGAGGAACATTGTTAGGTCCTCTACACGCTAGTATTTTAGTTATAAGCCCAAGCCCAAATTTTTCACATCGAATTTATATACGGAGTTCGTAAATTGGTACAAATTTAAAGGTTACTTTCCGAGTGTTAACTTAATTTTATTAAATAGTTGTTTAAAATAAATACAGTAAGTAATTTTAAATTAAGAGAAAATTAATTGAAAAAATGAAAAACGCGAGATTTGAGCCACAAAACAAAAATTTTAACAAAAATGTAAATAGTATACTATTATAAACGTAAAAAAGTGCGTAAAAATGATGAGGCCTTGAAAATCACTTTTACACACTTGTACAATACTATATTCTATCGTACTAAATGCGTGGAGCTCAATTTTAGTTGAGGTTAGCGTGCATAAAATCGAGCCTTACTGCAATAAAAATTTTTTTGACGCGACTCTTATTATTACGATTAATCAAAATGTTTTAAAATAAAAATTTGTATCTTACGGAAATATGCGTTCAGTTTCGCCGGTGTTGCTGGTACGATTTCTGTCACACCAGGAATCACATTTTTTATTTTTCTGTATAACAAAGATCGACTTCTAATGGTCTCCTTTGACCAGAATATATTAACGACGTCCGCCAAAAATTTTAATTCATCTCGGTTTGCAGTCATTTCCCACGCCTTTTTACCATTATATGTATATGTTACAACCTAAGTAGTACTGAAATAATAAAAGATGCATTTATAAATATTATTTAAAACATTATATTATTGTATTTATTATTTTATAAATACTATTAGACTTGAAGCCCGCGTACGCGCGCGTTTTGGTGGCAGTGAAAACAAGTTTTGGTCTACCAATAGGAACACTTATACAACTTCGAACCCACACGATAACTCGATTATGCGAAGGTCGATACTGTCTTTCTCCTTTTTTTATTTTTGAATAGGGATACTATATTACTTTAAATTTTATTAGTACTAGCTTTTTTCGGGCGCTCAAAATTGATATTGACAGTGATAAATTTTTTAAATTTAAGTGAATACTATATTGTAAATATTAAGTGAATACTATAATATATAGTGCATAAATATATTTTTTAATTATTACATTTTATTCAACCTACAAACAATACCTCGATGTTTTATTTGTAACTTTGTGAACAATTAAATGCTCAGTTCTAAAAAATCACTACAGTTTTATTGAGACTACAATGCTTGATTTTCAGTTTTGCTTTGTTTAAATTAGTAAAAAAAAATTATAATTAAGTTTTATTTTGCGATTTTTTATTGGCAACAACAACAAAATTGTGGTTCAATTATTAAATTTTTCAATTCTCCAAATTCAATATTTGTATACAGCGTTCCCTAACAATCACATCAATCATAAATCTAGGACATTCGATAATGATTAGAAATAATTAATGATTAAACGAACTTACCTGTACGTGAAGTTTAATCATAGTTATATGAATACTTGTTCGGAGATATTTACTATGTAGTACACGCAGCTTGGCTGCCGACAACGCCATCTTCAGAGCTAAAAGTAATTAAAAAATTCCCTAACTGGAGTGCCCCCACTCCTCCTACCTCTGCTCACCCGCCGCTATTCTACCTCATATAGTTTAGAGAAGCAAAATTCCTAGGGGTGGGTTTGAATGTTTTAATGTATAGATAAGCAAAGCAAGGCAAAACCATTCAATATTTGGGTGGGACTACATCAATATCTCCGAACAATTATTCATATAACTATGATTAAACTTCACGTACAGGTAAGTTCGTTTAATCATTAATTATATTTCATTCCCTTGTTCGGAGATATTTACTATGTAGACGTTTAGAGCAGAGTAAATTCCTTACAAACAGAAAACAAATCACATAAAATTCCACCGGATCTAAAGATCATCAAAATAAACCTAGCCTTTCGATTTCGATAAAACAACAGTTTTTCCATGAGGTTACAAATCCGTACAAACCCAGCCAAAAGACTGAATCAACATCCACAATTCATGATTTCGGACCATATATTCCTACATCTATAGTCTATATTCCTCAATAAAAGATATCTGCATAAAAGGTAAACAACAAAGTTTTACAAGACAAAGTTTTGTCCCGCGAACCATAGCATGCAAAAAGAATGGATAGAAAAAATCCCCAAGTATTAAGTTGATGAGACATGAAAACTCAAACAATCAACAAATGAACAAAAATCTCAGGTAACACATCTGAGCTTGAGAATTAATATTCAACAAAATAATATTTGCTCAGCCATATTCCATACGCTGATAGCCAGACCCAAGTATGTATATCCAGCTTGCAAAAAAAAAACACAACACAGTGATATAAATTAAAGGTCAATCGACAAGCCTTCCATCCCAATTTGACATTACAAACGACTATACATACATCCAAATGAGATAAAAGTTATCGCTCACCAAATGAGGAAAAAACAAACTATCCAGCCCGCAAAATATAAAAAGTAATTCGAACCCTACAAATCAGATATAAGTGTATCTCGCAGACTTTCCTTCAGTCAAAATTAATCAATCATTCCGCGACCGCGGTTTATGAGAACAAAAACATGATCATCCCACGAATATGAACTTCACACCAAAAATAAATTCTATAACCAATAAGCATCACAAAATCATTCGCAAAGAGATTTTCCGCTCTATCCAAACAAAAGCACAAACTATTCTCTCGCACTTTCTCCATTCAGCCATGGAACTCGCGAAATTCCTCAGGCATCGCTCAAGATCACATCAAAGTAAATCGCCCGAGAAATTCGTACTTCCCCATTCCTCCATGGGATTCAAGCGCAATCATTCAGAAAAATTTCCACGAAATTTTCTTTCACAATCGCTCGGTCCTTCAGTGCTCCCCAGCAATCAATTCTCAAGTTCTGCGGCCACAGTTAAATAATGTTCAACGAAAACAGGATCATTCAACACCCTCTGAGACTGTTACTAACTCAAAGCTATCCGTAGATGAAGAAAAAAGGGGGCCAATCCCTCGCTTTTGGAATGTTAAATTCAGTAAGTGTATATTAGATAACATAACTGAACCGAAATAATCAAAGAATAATCTCTCCATGAGTCTGTAACGAATAATTTCGATCAAAATCTGCGTAAAAACATGTGACTTCACTGTCCTACAGATTTCGGACTTCGCCAAAAACTCCCAGCTGTGCTCAATAGTCCCTTCTGACGAATACCGCGCCACGATCTAAAAGAAAAGTTTTCCAAAAAGACCCTAACATTATATCATACACCAGGGTTTATTTTATAACATCCAGCCCTACAGTATACTCATCGAGTCCTTCGCGAAAAATTTCCATGGCCGATACACACGAAGATCTTCAGTATCTTCCACCACCATATAGCTAAGTAAATGTTTCTACAAGACCAACCTTACGAACGAAGAGACTATGAATACCGATTTCAAGCCATTATATCCAGCACTAATAAAGAATCTTACACTCAATCGTGTAATGACTCCATAGTCAGCAAAGATTCTCTCTGCCAATAATTTCCAATAAAAAAGTGACATTCATACTTATTAGCAAAACTTCATTTGACAATAACGCTCCCTTCTGCACAAAATCATTCCAAAATAAACCCGTCTCGCGTGAACATAAAGAAATGTGCACGATACGTCAACCGAGACGTCAACGTCATCACTATTCGAACCTGAATTCAACACCTGCCTCACCTACATTGTACGAAAAAGTAAAACTCCTCGACTTCCTCCTGTCTCTCACTTGCCTTCAAAATAAATAAGATCAACATGCCTTTCATAATTCATACATTACACTTAACTGATATCAACCAATGCCTAGCAATCAGTCATAATGCGTCAAAAGATTCCACACAATATATTCCACCTAACCATTAGGTGCAGCTACCTCGCTTGAGATATAGATGAATTTTCAAGACTGCGGAGTCTCTGAATAATGAGTTTTTAATGGGGTTAAACAACCCCAAAAACAAAAAAAAAATGGGTTCAAACAACCATCATTCCGAAAAAGTCCTGAGAAAATATTTCATCACTCAATACTGACCTTAAAATTTTTCAAACTACCCAAGTTGAAATAATTGCTACCTGGCTAATCCTTCAGTCTAAGTTAAACTCCATGAAAATTCCTCAATTTAGGAATCCAACAGATTAATACAGTCTCAATCAGTACATATTGTATATAATATCATTTCTCGCTCAATCCGATGCATTAGGCAAGATTCGTCAATGCAGCCTATCTACAAATACAAATACAAATTCAATTATCATCTCCCATGTCCGAAAGCTTCGTCAAAGCTCAAAATAATTTCAATCTCACTTCAACAACTGCCTTTGAGATATTTTACTAACTTCAAATCACCTTCGATGATTAAATACTCCCATAAGAGAGAAATTTAGTATCATTACAGACAGTGTCATTCATCAATAAGGTCTCAATGCATACCAAAACCGCAGCCACAATATTAAGATTGCTACTCAATCCCCTTACCTTCGTCGCAAAACTCTCCAAAAAAAGGAACCTCAATACATTTGAAGAAAAACCACCTTCGTAAAAAAAAAAAAAAAAAAAAAAAAAAGATTGAATCTCAGTCGGAACTGTGTAAGAGAAAAAGGCCTCACTTATAAGTCCGAACCGTAAATGTGCCCTAGACCTTGAATTGCCTGCAGCTGAAGAATACGAGAATTTGCTTATCTCCAAGATGTAATATGTTGCTTTTGTTTAACATAATCGTTATCGTAAATTAGTTTATCGACCAACACAATTATATTATTATTTATGGTGGTTATTGAATTCGGGATTCGAACTTAATACATTCGAACTACCAGCCCGATGCGATGCTGTGTCTGCTGAGCCGCTTTGTCCGCGTAAAAGAGAATCGGAGATGAGGATTGTCGAGATTCATGCAACAAATCGTAAATATGCCTACACCTCTGGCATCCACAACCTAAATGCAAATAAATACTTCCGTAGGTAAATAATTCCTTTCGTACGGTCCCTTGGAAATACCCATTTGAGGGTGAACTTCCTCCGAGCATCCATAAAGAATATCCATCTAAGGGTGAAGTCTCTGTACACTTGGAAATACCCATTTGAGGGTGAACTTCCTTCGAGCATTCATAAAGAATATCCATCTAAGAGTGAACTCTCTCTGTACTTTAATTAGGAAAAATTTTTCAGAATTTTTTTTTTTTTTTTTTTTTTTTTTTTTCAACAATTAACCTTACTAATATAAAAATAAGGCTTTAATCAAGCCAAATGGTATTATGCCTGGCAACCTAATAACAATAGGTTTTTCATTCATTCCGAACGACAATTTCTCTCGGAAACCTTATTAAGATAAGGCTTCCATCCAATCCGAGCGATATCCTCGCTCGGTAACCTTTAATGCTTTCACATTCGATCCGAAAGGGTAACCTTATGAAGATAAGGCTTGTTTTCGATTTAAACAATATCTTTGTTCAGGAACCTTATTAAAATAATATAAGGCTTTCAATCCATTCGAATGCTTGATGCTTCCATATTCGATTCGAAAGGGCAACCTTATTAAGAAAAGGCTTGTTTTCGATTTCAGCGATATTTTCGCTCAGCAACCTTACAAGGCTATATATACAATACGGCTTTTATTCGATCCCAAAAAATAGTCATGCAGCTTCATAAAACACGAAATTCCAACTAAAGTAAGTCTCGAATTTCATTCAGTACTAAGCGGTCCAAGATGGCCTCGCGGGCCTTCGTAGGCACTTCGTACCTCCTTCATAAACCACGAGTGTTGAAAATCATTTCTTAGACTCTAACTCTATCTTCCTCTCGGGCCTAAATCTAAACAGAAAGAAACTCAAAGAAAATAAAACTACAAAAATAATCATTTTACCCTCAAAGAACTTCGTTTGGCTTCGTTGATAAACGAGAAGCCCGTAGCTCTGATGATCCGTCATCGGCGGCGCCAAAAAACATTATGAGGTAGAATAGCGGCGGGTGAGCAGAGGTAGGAGGAGTGGGGGCACTCCAGTTAGGGAATTTTTTAATTACTTTTAGCTCTGAAGATGGCGTTGTCGGCAGCCAAGCTGCGTGTACTACATAGTAAATATCTCCGAACAAGGGAATGAAATATAATATTAAATAGGGATACATAAAATCAGTCATACCTGTCCCTCTACTTCATCAAACAATTTTCGGCGGCAACCTAAAAATTCATTAATACTTATTTTAAAACTATTTACAAGGTAAACTTAAATTGCAAAGCTTCGGGACTCAATCCACGGACTTGTCGCCATTTTTTCATATCGCGGAGGATCTCTGCCTTAAACTTTTTTATGTAATTGCAATACTTTTCGTCCACTTCTCCTATAGTTTCCTCTCCATGACCATAATCTTTCTTAACTTCGTGCGTCACATTCGTTGGTCTAAACCTCCGATCCCTTGATCGAGCAACCCTTCCGACTATATCATTCCTATCTACTTCTTCATTATTTTCTGGTGTGCTATCCCTGTGGAACCAATGAGGCCTTGAGCGCCTTCTTGGCCTACGATTTGGTTTTTCATCGGTGTCATCTGCATTATCTTGAGATTCCAAAACACCACTTACGGATGAAGTCAAGGAACCTATAATTACATTTTTCTATAGATTAATTTAAAAAAAAAAAAAATTTTTTTTTTTTTTTTAATTGTATGACATTAATAAAAATACTTTTTAGATTATTCAAAGATTACAATACTGGAAAAATTATTTAAAACTGCTTTTTAAGATAATTTTATTGTATTATAATATAACTATTCTAAACCAGTAATGAAGCACTAAATACTATTGTCCAGATTCTGCATAGCACTAACTAAAGCTGTAATATTAACTGCTGCCGCAAAAAAGTTTTTAGACTATTTATTTCTAGAATTATAATTAAATAAATTTTTATTTACAGAATTAAAAAAATGGTTTTGTTTTTCTTAGTATAATTATTAATGAATAAAATGTATTATTCATGTGAATGAGTTATCATGTGAAAAAATATTAAACTATATTAAATTACGGCGATTGGTTTTTTAAAAAGGAATCTAAATAAAAAATTATACGCTAAGTATGATCTTTAAAAAATACTTTTAAAAAAGTAATATTTACGGCGATTCGTTTTTTTAAAAGGAGTCTAAATAAAAAGTTTTACGCTAAATATAATAATCTTTTTTTGAAAATGAATTAATGAAAGAAGTGATATCAAAAAATTTATTACGGACGACTTGAGGCCGAATTACTTATTATTTAAAAATAATTTTCTCTTCTAAAAGATGATTATATTATGTTGAATCACCTTCAATATACGTAAAGTTAACATTTTTCAATTATAGCACATACATGGGAAAACACATGCAAATTGCACACAACTCAAACACTTTTTAAAATTAAAACATGTTGTAATTGAGTTAGAAATCAACTAAATCACAATGTATGGCTATACTTGACCTTTAAAAATTTAATATTCTTTGAACTAAATTATCTCGAAAAAAAGCATTGATACCTGTGTTTTTTAAAATATATTTTGAATGCTCAGTGTGCTTCTTAACAACATATTTTAATTTTTAATTTTAAAAAGTGTTTGAGTTGTGTGCAATTTGCATGTGTTTTCCCATGTATGTGCTATAATTGAAAAATGTTAACTTTACGTATATTAAAGGTGATTCAACATAATATAATCATCTTTTAGAAGAGAAAATTATTTTTAAATAATAAGTAATTCGGCCTCAAGTCGTCCGTAATAAATTTTTTGATTTCACTTCTTTCATTAATTCATTTTCAAAAAAAGATTATTATATTTAGCGTAAAACTTTTTATTTAGACTCCTTTTAAAAAAACGAATCGCCGTAAATATTACTTTTTTAAAAGTATTTTTTAAAGATCATACTTAGCGTATAATTTTTTATTTAGATTCCTTTTTAAAAAACCAATCGCCGTAAATATTACTTTTTTAAAAGTATTTTTTAAAGATTTTATTGCGTAAATTCGGTAAATATTTAAATGTATTTCCTTTTTGTCCACAAGTTCAAAAAAACCAAACTCCATAAATACATCATTAATATTGTTGAAATATGTCTTAATAAATGATTTCACGATCTTAACAAATTCTAAATAATTTAACAATAACTAAGATATATTCAATTATTCTGATGTAAAACCACGACATAAACCAGAACCCATAAAAGTCCTAGGTAAATCAATTTCATATGTAAAAAAAAAAAATTCAATTTAGTATTTACCTATTTTTTAAATGTACATTGCATAACTTTATTTTAATGTAAATTTACATTGTAATGTAGCAAATACTCATTTGCAACCATAAAATGATTAAAAAAAAGATTAAAATTTTCAATGATTGGTTCATGTTAACTTAGATAAATCTAGTTCTTCTGTTTAAAATTTCTTTCATATAATTTTATCATTAGTCAGAACACATAAAAATCATAGACATAATTTACTGTTATGAAGTACTTTTGAATTCATTTTGCATACATAATTGATGGACAAACTAAATCCACTCTAAAAATAATGGAGCAAATGCTCATCCGTACTTTAAAAATCCATGCCAATAGTATATTATTCCCAGAGGGACTAAAGTTTGCAGTGGAGGCCCGCTGTCATTGCAGCCCGAGACGAAGTCGAGGGCTGCAAATACGTGGGCCTCCTCAGCAAACTTTAGTCTTGAGGGATATATGCACTTTTTTAAAGTCCGTTGATCACAAAAAATAACTTGATTTCCTCCGATTAAAGCCAAAAGAACGAAATGTACTCCCGAAGCGCCAGCGGCCGACACGCAGCCGGCCGCCATGTTGCGGCCCGAGCGCTAGCGAGGGCATGCAGTAGGCCGGGTGCGCGTTGGTCGATGGCGCAGGGAGTACATTTCGTTCTTTTGGCTTGCGTCGGAGGGAGACAAGTTATTACTTGTGATCAACGAGGTTAAAAATAAAATTCATAATTTCTGGTCCACTGGATACCTAGACCCAAAACTATCTATTTCTATTGTACTTTTTAATTCTTGTAAAAAAAAGTAACCAATTTTAAAATTTAAAATCACTTTGGCCGCATAACTTAAGCTTGCTTACAGAAAACAAAAAAGATAAAAATTTTTAATAATTGATTCATGTTAACTTTGATACATCTAGTTCTTTAGGTTTAAATTTCTTTTATATAAATTTTATCATTAGTCAGAACACATAAAAATCATAGACATAATTTACTGTTATGAAGTACTTTTGAATTCATTTTGCATACATAATTGATGGACAAACTAAATCCACTCTAAAAATAATGGAGCAAATGCTCATCCGTACTTTAAAAATCCATGCCAAATAAAATTCATAATTTCTGGTCCACTGGATACCTAGACCCTAAACTATCTATTTCTATTGTACTTTTTAATTCTTGTAAAAAAAAGTAACCAATTTTAAAATTTAAAATCACTTTGGCCGCATAACTTAAGCTTGCTTACAGAAAACAAAAAAGATAAAAATTTTTAATAATTGATTCATGTTAACTTTGATACATCTAGTTCTTTAGGTTTAAATTTCTTTTATATAAATTTTATCATTAGTCAGAACACATAAAAATCATAGACATAATTTACTGTTATGAAGTACTTTTGAATTCATTTTGCATACATAATTGATGGACAAACTAAATCCACTTTGAAAATAATGAAGCAAATGCTCATCCGTACTTTAAAAATCCATGCCAAATAGAATTCATAATTTCTGGTCCACTGGATACCTAGACCCAAAACTATCTATTTCTTTTGTACTTCTTAATTAACCAATTTTAAAATGTAAAATCACTTTGGCCGCATAACTTAAGCTTGCATACAGACAACAAAAAAGATAAAAAATTTTAATATTTGATTCATGTTGACTTAAATATATTTATCATTAACACCCTGAGTGAATGTAACAGTTACAATCAAAATTAAAATTCATTGTCAGACATCAAGTTTATTTTAGAAAAAAAGTGGGATTACAAAACTTTCAGACATCAAGTTTATTTTTGAAAAAGGGTAGGATTACAAAACTTTAACAGTTCAAGTGTATTGGCTCAGAGCATATACATTTCTATGATGATTCTATGAAATTAAGCGATAATGCGAATGACAATGACATTATGTGCTGCAATTGCACCTTTTGCAATTTGCAAGTTGGGTGGATTATAAAAAAGTAATTTGCAAGTTCAACCTGACACACACACACACACACACTCATTCAGAAAAAACTTTATTTTTAATATTGCCAATATGCACCTCCAGCCATCAGGTTCCCAACACAACCACAGCACAATTATTATCAACTCACAGGGCACACCACAATAATTGAAAAATCTTTGATGATGATGATCATAGAAAGACTGTAGAGATTATTTATTTCATACTCTTTTATTGAAATTAAACAAATTAATAATTGTAAATTCTACCACTTTTTTAATATATAATGAAAATAAGGGTCTTCAGTACTGTTTTTTCTATGACAATCAATTATTTATAAAAAAGTTATTGCTCATAACACATTACAAGCTGCTCGGCTCAGCGGCTCCGCAGTCAGCTGTAGTCAGCTCACGAGTCAGCTGTAGGGAGCTGCTAATTGATACAGCGCCACCAGTCGCCTCATGGCTACAGGCTCGGGCCTACATGCCCCCGTCTGCCGCTGTAGGTAAGCAGTAAGAGTGAGACAGCAAAAATAGACACGCCCACCGCATACGTCACGTCCGGTTAAGTCTACAGAGAGCGCAGGCAGAGAGACCGGATGCTCGAAACTGAAATCGAATTCCCCTGACCAAAGGGAATCAGCGTTTCGAAAAATGAAACGTTCATAACTTTTCAATGCGGGCTTTGTTCGGGTTAATTTTTTTTTTTAATTACTCAGGGGATCATCAGCTACGCGCGGGATGTATAATATAAATGAAATAATCATCCTAAAATAGTTTTTCTTTGAAGTGTCCTAACCTAAAACCAAAAATCAAAGTATATAAAGCCCTGCAGGCTTTCACGGCAGTCGGTTTAAAAAAAACCAAATCGCCGTTAAAGTCCGATTGGGCTTTAGGATTTAAAATTTAATTATTCATCAATGATGCTGAGTTTTAAAATTTGAATTTTTTATATTTATTTTTTCATTTATATGATTTTTTTATATATCTTTATCAATGCACTAACAAAAAGAAATAGATTACAATCTGATATGATACCAATCAGAAACTGACAGCTAAAATTTATAAATACTTCTTAACTTTCATCGATAGGAAAATTAATTTCTTAATACTGTAATCAAATTTTTGATTATGGTTTAATATATTTCAATCATGCAGATCATATGCTGCTTGAATCATGCATAGCTTACAGATTGAAAAATATTTTGAAATTTTTCAAAAAATTTTTTCAATACACTAAAACAAACAATTAATTTAAAAGTCAATGCGATGTTTTGTTTTGCTGTTTTACTAGTGACAGACTGACAGCTACAATTTATGATAGCTTTATAACACTTTCTGATAACAAAAATTTAGACGATAAAGAAAAACTTTTTATAATTACAAAATTAATAAATTAACTTGTTAACATGGTTTTTGGTGGGACATGCAAAAGCATGCAGCATAAACTGAAAACAAAGCCTTCTGCTTTTCAATAAATTTTAAAAATTATATTTCACTAAAAACACATCAAAATTATAAATTAAAACTTGACGTAACCTACTCTGGTGGTTACATTAAGTATGCAGTCTGAAGCAACTACAATGTATGTTCAATATTTTATTTATTCCAGAGTCAAAAAATTAGTTCAAACTACTGCAAGAATTTGAAATTAAATTTTGAAAACATGCATGAAGATTACATAGATAACTACTTCTTTTAAAAAAACTACAATGACAAAAGTTTTAAAATAAATATCACCATTTGACAACTCATTGGAACTCCAAGGTTCATCGATAGAGTTCCTGGTGACTCTGGGACTATGGACATCTCTTCTTTGAGGAGCGAATATTCTGGGTTGATACGGTGGTACCTCTTCAGAGATACTGCACGACCTTGCTTGAGAATTTACAGATGACGCTCTATCATTTCTTTGGGTGTTGACATTATCCACTGCTATATTCTCCTCTATAGGTGTGGCTACAGTTAGCAGTGGATTTTCTTCATAGTCATCCAGTTCTTCATAACTGGTATTTACATGATCAAAAGCTTGGGTCAACTTTCTGGAGCATGTTGGCGCTGGCTCATGTAAATATATAGATGTACTTGCTAAATCATCTTGCTTGCTCCTATCTGATCTTTGCACTTGATTGTTAACAATGGCTCTTACCTCCACTACATGCATGCCATGGTCGTGCATGTGATTTATGAGATCTTTTTTTAATTTACATGAAAAGCTACAATCGTTACACTGGAGTAAACTGTTAATCTTTTCTTTTGAATTCTGACTGGGTACACAATTGTTTATCACACCCAATTTTTTGCGCTGGGCGACAAACTGATTAACTTGAAATTTCCTAAGTATTACTTGTGACTTAGGATCAGTTATGCCCTTTGCCATTGCTGCTTTACTTTTCTAAAAAAAACATGTAAATATGAGAAAAATGTAATTTGTAAAACAATATCACTATTGAAAAAAACTGTTGGACCTACTTTTTTAATAACTTTTGGTTGTTCACTAAAATCAGATGAGCTAGTTTCGAGATTTTTTTTGCTCGAAATCTTTTACGTTTAGGGGCATTTTTCGATTTTGTTTGCACAGCAGAACGTGACTCTGAAAATATTAATAATAATGTCAAAAATTTCAATTCAGAATCAAGTTATGAATTAAATATATACAACTAACCTCCTAGAAAAAATATGTTTGCTTTATATATTTGAAACTTATGTTTGTGTTTTTGGTCACAATTCACACCGTTTATTCCGCAAATGAACCATTTAACATAATATTTATGCTCAGGATCACGGAAAGAAAGGTGCACTGTAAAAAGTCTTCCGTGCACCAAAAAATCGGTGCAAGGCACCGGTTTCTCTTGTCCTGAGAAACAGTAGTATGCGTCTGCTAACAACATAACGATTGTTTTCGAAATTTTATTTTTTTCTGCTTTGAAAAAATTATTTGTAACATTTTTTCCGAATAAAAGATTTATCAAGAACATTTAAAAAATAGGGAATCAATTAATCAGTGTCCAGTTTAGTTTATTATTGCAGAGAAAAATTTATAACCTCAACAAGGGTTACTTCTTTACCGACAGTGTTCAACTTTAGAAATTTCGGTGCGCACCAAAAAATCGGTGCAAGGCACAGAAATTTTCGTGCGTGTCATGCGAAAATTAGTGACGGTTACTCTTTTTTTCAAAGCTCCTAAAACCACCACTTTTGCAGTGCGCCCTTCTTTCCGTGATCAAAATCTCCATCGTCTTTGGGTTGTATTGAACGTTTATCATGCCGGTTAAAACGTATATATGACACTGGTACTATTTTCTGTACTTTATCATCTGCAAATACTATTTCTGCGAACTTTACGACACCCATATTTACAACAAACTGAAAAAATTTGATCCGAATATAACAAACTGTTCAGATATTAACTCCTCTCTTTTGAATCCTCAATTCCAAGAATAAGAATCGAAAACTTCTACGCGGGAATTGAAAAATCTTTGAAAAAAATTTTTTTGGCCCGTTTATTATGGGATTTGGAAAGAGAATTGTAAATATGTTACAAAAGAAAGAAATATTAAATGATAACAAATTTATAAAATTAGAAAAATTTATCGAGGATATTTATTAAAATTGAATACTACCTATGAATACCTTACTAACCTATACAAGCGGTAACAAGATAGCTTCATGCTATTTTCCACATATGCACTTATAAAAAGACAATGCCATGTATCGAATGAGAAATATCGAAATATCAAAACTCTGTTATGCGATATACTTGTACTCTTTTATACGCTCGTAAAAAACGCTTCACTGTATAAATGCAATTTACTAGTTACAATATACTACTGCAAATTACAATTTAATTTACAAGTGCAGGCCAGCACACCGACCCTGTGCACATCGGAACATCTTAATTGTGAATTACTTCACAAGTCGACTGCAGTCGACTGTGCGTAATGGTGCGTAACAGTAGGGATTTTATCATAACAGATATCATCTGAACATATCGAATTGATTGTTGTAGTCTTTATAAAGTTTAGCGCAAAAAAAAAATTTCAGACTGATATTATTTTTTATTATCAAAACAATCGATAAAACTTGAATTATATTTGGAAAAATATACTTTGCGACTTTGCCACAAGAAACTTTGAGTGAGTATTGCATGTTATACACCTAACCTACTATGTCGACTTTTGTTCTCATCTAATAAATACCTTTGTATTTTATCTATTCAGAACTAGACGAAGATGTTATTATAAAGAATATTTTGTGACTCTACTAGTACTTCAGGTTTTCTCTGTCTATTCTAAAAAGATGAATCAAGTCGGGTCCTACAAACGATATAGACAACTGGGTGAAAAGTATCAGAGCAGGACCACTGTTTGGCGGATTAATAAGAAACACAGACTTCAAGAAGAGCACGAGGTTCGGTGGAAGTTAATTTGAGTACATTAAAAATTGATATTTATCAACAATTTCCAAAATTTTTTCACCTTGTAGCGGCCCTCAGAAGCTCCAAAATTAAATGATGGGTGCAGCCTCCAAAACGATCCTTCCACAAGCCCAGAGTTGAGGACACAAAACAATAGCACATATTTATATGAGTGTGTAAGTATTTTTTAAGTCAGAAATATTAATTAAGATTAACTGATACAGTTACATAGTCTGTTTCTCAAATCTCTTAATTCATAACAAGAATCTTATTGTTGTTCAGATCATGAATACAGTACTTGGTATAATAGATGAAGGGGTTTGTTGTACGCAAATTAAATTTTATTTCAAAATTTGTCAAAAATAAACTGAAAAATTTTGTCTTTTGTTTAAAATAATGTTTTTAGATATTACTTTGGGCAACAGGGCAATAATATAATTTATTCTCAAAATTGTTTCAAAATTTTTTAAGCATACTTTTTCAAAGTATTAGTTCAAATTTTTTTCTTTTTAAATGTAATCATGCTTTGTCTTCAAGCAATTTCTGTATTAAAATAAAACTTACAAGACATTTTTATTCGGTCAGATTATAAAAACTGAATGAAAATAGAAAAAACGAACATTGAAGTTGTTAAAAAAAAGTCTGTCATACAAAAATGTTTTGTTTACATGCTTCAAAAAGTTGTCATGTTTTAGTCATCTTAGTTATCAAATAAAATTACCTTAATTATCAAATAAAAATCATGATAACCTAGCATAGGAAGTCTTTATATTTGGTGTCACAGTTTACAGCGTTCTCATGCAATTGATACATTTGTTTTGGCCTGTTGACTAATAGCCAACAATTATTTATTTCGTATACGTTAAACAACATTGAGTGACCAATAAATTTTTTTTACTTTGTAAAGTAGTAGTTTTTGGTACTTGAACGATTAAATGTATGTAAGTTATTAAACATTAACACAGATAGTTTAAATCTCAAAAGTTTGAAAAACTGATTATTTTTACTGTAATTAATAAAGTTAAAAGATTTTGTGGTAACCATTCAATCGGTACAAAAGTTGTTAAGAGCCCCAAATTCAGTTTTTATCAATATTGTTTTCTTAATTCCAATCTTATATCTTACTCGGATAAGTTTGGTTTTGAAGAAATTTCAGTATCAAATAATTTAGTTATTCTATTAAAATGTAATTAAATCTTGAATCATGAAGTGATTGGTTATTATATATGCATCTTTTTTAATTTTCAATGTCAACTATTCTGATTGTTATTTTTCAAATTTGAATCGAAACGAAATTAGAATACCGATTAGAAATTGGAAACATACAGCTTTGAAGAAGCTACCTAATAGAGTCCATCGATGGGAAAGTTGAGGTTCAAAATCAATTAAACTTAAAGTTACTTAAAAAATTCTTTGAAATTGTTACTGAAGTACGTACATTAAACTTCTTTTTGTTTATTTTTCTTATTAAAAATTCCAGTTTTGATGGAAACATAAATTTTTGACTTATAACTTTTGTAAATCTTGACCGATCACTATAAAAATTATTTTGCATAGACTGTATAAAAACACCATAAGATATTTTAATTAAAGATAAATTTTATGATCTTAATCACACAATGGCTTGATATTGATAAATTTTTTTAATCAGATTGTACCAAAAAAATTTACAACTTTAAAATAAAATTTTTTCTTTTTAACTTTATGAGTTTGTCATATGTTAGGTTTTTACTTGGTGTTCGAGAATAGAAATTAACGCGAGCGAAAAGGGACGAGGAGAAGGCAGGAAATCACTGGGCTTCAAATAACTGACACTGGCATTTAAATGAACTCTAACTTTTGTGATAAATTTATTTTTCGGTTTCTAAGGTTTACAATAGAGGAGAGTGGTCACGCCGTTTTGACCGGGTGGCACTCTACCTCTGGGCAATTAGGTGGAATCTTCGTAGATAAGCGGTCGATCTACGACGACGGCGCTGAGTCCCGTGATGCGTGGTCGCGGCATCACGGTCGCAGCAAGACTGGTGAGGGCGGAGACTGGTCACTCTGGGCAGCTCTGGCGTGGGTCGCTCGCATGACCAATCACGTGGCAATAAAAGGCGGTAAATCTCAAACACTTGGGTATGTTGAAAATCCTTAAATGAAATTCTCGCTGACAATAAATCTCGCCGGCAAAAATCTCGCTGACAAAATTTTTTTTGGCTGAAAAAGAAATTCTCTGACGGTAAGACAGTTTTTAAATAAAATTTCTGTCAGATGGCAAAAAAACTGATTGGCTACCTCCCAAGCTCTAATCCCACAAAACCCTGGGCGCCCAGGTTCAACAAAATACTGATTGGCTACCGCCCAAGCTTTAAGCCCCAAATACCCAGGGCGCCCAGGTTCAACAAAAAAATTGATCGGCTATCCCCCAAGCTCTAAACAACCAAAAACCCTGGGCGCCCGGGTTCAACAAAATACTGATTGGACTCGGGCACCCAGGGTTTTGGGGGTTGGAGCTTGGGGGGTAGCCGATCAATTTCTTTGTTAAACTCAGGCACCCAGGGTTTTGGGGGTTAGAGCTTGGGGGGTAGCCCATCAGTATTTTGTTGTATTCGGGTGCTCAGGGTTTTGGTGGCTTGGAGCTGGGGAATAGCCGATCAATTTTTTTGTTGAACCCGGGTACCCAGGGTATTTGGGGGTTAGAGCTTGGGGGGTAGCCAATCAGGTTTTTTGTTGAACCTGGGCGCCCAGGGTATTTGGGGGTTAGAGCTTGGGGGGTAGCCAATCAATATTTTGTTTAACTCGGGCGCGCAGGGTTTTGTGGGCTTAAAGCTTGGGGGGGTAGCCAATCAGGTTTTTTGTTGAACCCGGGCGCCCAGGGTATTTGGGGGTTAGAGCTTGGGGGGTAGCCGATCAATTTGTTGTTGAACTCGGGCGCCCAGGGTTTTGGGGGTTAGAGCTTGGAGGGTAGCCAATCAGTATTTTGTTGTATTCGGGTGCTCAGGGTTTTGGTAGCTTGGAGCTGAGGGGCAGCCAATCAGGTTTTTTGTTGAACTCGGGTGCCCAGGGTTTTGGGGGTTAGAGCTTGGGGGGTAGCCAATCAATATTTTGTTTAACTCGGGCGAGCAGGTTTTTGTGGGCTTAAAGCTTGGGGGGTAGCCAATCAGTATTTTGTTGAACCAGGGTGCCCAGGGTATTTGGGTCTTAAAGCTTGGGGGGTAGCCAATCAGTATTTTGTTGAACCCGGGCACCTAGGGTTTTTTGGGGGTTAAGAGCTTGGGGGATAGCTGATCAATTTTTTTGTTGAACCCGGGCGCCCAGGGTATTTGTGGCTTAATGCTTGGGGAGTAGCCAATCAGTATTTTGTTGAACTCGGGCTCCCAGGGTTTTGTGAGCTTAGAGCTTGGGGGGTAGTCAATCAGTTTTTTTGCCATCTGACCGAAATTTTATTTAAAAACTGTCTTACCGTCAGAGAATTTCTTTTTCAGCCAATTCAAATTTTGTCGGCGAGATTAATTGTCAGTGAGAATTTCATTTAAGGATTTGCAACATACCCGTCGGCGTCGGCGAGAATTTCATTTAAGGATTGGATACACGTTTGCTTCTATACTCATGTCAATTCATCATTTATTCATTTTAAAAGACCGAATAGTTTTCAAATTAATAAATAGAGTTAAAATAATTCGTAAATCAATAGTAATTTTCAGTTTCTGCCACCTTATTAATGTTGTTTTACATGGTTTCCCTGCTGTATAGCCACACGTGTGCCACGTGGATTTCCCCAGAAAGTTTTGATCTCAAGGAGGGGGGGGGCAGGACGGTCACCTGGTGCACCTGGTGATAATAACGCCTCGGAGATGGTTTTTACCGGAAGTTTTGATCCCTGGGGGGTCATGATGGACACCTGCTGCACCTGATATTAATAACTTGGAAATGACTTTGACTTGAAAACTTCCTTGGGAAATCATCTACAAGGCGTCATCATCACCAGGTGTCCACCCTGATAACATCATGTTATAATATTTAGCAAAAGATAAAAAAATTTGCTCAAGTTCATTTTACGTGTTACACACGTATGCCACACGTGTGTAATATACTTGTGGCTATACAGCAGGGCTATGAGTTGTAAATAATTCTGGTTTCCATTTTCGGTAGTTTATTTTAATTGTTTGTATCAAGAAAAGGGTGATGATTGCCAATATAATCAATCAAATTGTTAAATCATAATAATTACCGTTGTGACACAAAAGATCTATATGTTCAAATATGTAACATTCAAACATCTTATAATGTTTTCATAATAGTAATTTTTTTTTTTTTAGGGTACAGCTCCTGACAAACCTTCAACAGATCCGATAAACTTTGATTTGCTAGAAGTACACGAACAGAGGAAAGAAACATCACGAACATCCAATAATAAAACTAGTAATCTGCTTGATTTGATCAATACTGATGGATTTTTTGATCCAATAAACTCTAAAGTGTGCAGATCAAAAGCAGAAATCTTATTTATGCTCATTGAATACTGTAAACACAATAACTGCTCTAAAGCAGCTACTTCCAACCTATTTAAATTGATAAACAGACTCATCCGTGTAGTTGTTTTACCAGAAACAGAGTATATGCTGGATAAGCTTCTGAATGATGCAAGTGCAGTCGAATTTCATGCAATTTGTCATGAATGTACCGCTTACGTAGGCCGCTTTGAAGAAATCAAAAAAGAAAAACAAATTTGTTACAATTGTAAATCAGTTTTAGATATTTTTAATCCTTCCAAGCAAAGCTTTGTGTTAATCAACCCGTCGGTTACAAATCACTAATTTGCTGAGGATGCATAAAGACTATTACGAGTCTATTTTAGCAAATAATCGTATTAAAGACGGTTTCATACGTGATATTTATGATGGGCAGATGTACGTCTCATTTCTTAATTCGTTAAGTCCAGAAGAAAGAAAAGCTTATGCGACAGTTTGTTTTAACTCAGATGGCGCAGAAAAATTTTCACACAGTTCTGTATGGCCAGTCTATTTACAACTCAACGAACTACAACCTCAAGACAGAATAAATAAACTTGTTACTTGTTGCTTGTGGTTTAGCAAGAAAAAGCCAAACATGTCAGTTTTATTAGATCCATTTGTGGATATGATGAAAACGGTTTCAGTTGATATCGAAATACAAAACGAAACCAAGAAAATCGATGTTTGTTGCGGAGCGAACAATAATTTTACTCCGTTCACATCGTCGAGCTAGAAAATCGATATTTTGTAGACTGCGTGGCGCCATCTCTTAGTCCACGCAGAACTACATGGTGCTGGTGCTCTCGCGCAGCCGTCTGCGCAGCTTGGGGGCAGCTGTTGCTGCTGTCGCTGCTGGGCCTGCGGCGTCTCTCCAGTTCTCTTCTCGGCAACGCTCGTGAATAGACGTTTCATTCGCCATTTTGTGTAATCTCTTGGGTTTTTTTCACTTGGATTTTCTCTCGACTCTTTCTCATCATCAACGCAGTGGTCTCATCTGCACAGTCATCTCAACAAATAATTCACCTGGTGGTAGTCAACTCTGGAGGCATCTCATCTTGAATTCAATCGGCTTGATTCTCTTCAATTCTTGGGTTAGCGGCTCAGCAAGGAGATCACCTTAGGCATTCTCAGGTATTTTTGCACAGCACCGGTAACAATAATTTACCGGTGCTTCTCATTGTCATTTCGCAGCCAGAAAATCAATAAAATTTACTGTGCATTCTCTTGCCCTCTCTCTCTCCTTTCTTTGTGCTGTCTTACAAGCAGCCATTTTCTTTTCTATTCTGTTCAAGGTCATTCTCTGCTGCTGCTTTAATTTCTCTTGGGCATCTCTCTCTCTCTCTCTCTCTTTTCAAGGCCATTTCTGTTGCCTTGTTTATCTCAACTATACTCAAATAAAACTTGTGTTTATGGCTTGAATTAATATAATCAAGTCCATAAAGAGTTTTGGCTAGGTGTTTCTCAAGTTAATTAATTAATTTTCTTTACATGAAAATTAAGAGTGTAAATTTTCCACTCAAACTATAATATTTTTACCTCTCAGTTTTTTTTGCATTAAAATAATTTTTATTAAACCATATAAACTCACTTATTGTAATTATAGAATTATTTGAATATTGTTGTAAATAGAGTACTGTGTTAAAATAAATAAATTAACACTGTTTTTTATAAAATTAAGTCTGTCTCAACATTTATTTGACAACCCTCCCCTACCAGCTTTTAATCCGGCAAACAAATAAAATTAATAAAGCAGTAAATCTGCAACATTTGGTCCTTCGAGCCGGATAGCTGGTAGGTGGCTGGGTTTTTCTTGTCTTCTCTGCTCTTCTTTGCTCTTCTCTGTTTTTTCTCTTGGTCAGCTCTGGATGAAAAGAGTCATTTTACTCATTTATTTGGAACAATCTCGGGTACGCTCAACTTTCCTGCCAATTTGGTGCTCACTGGTGGTCAACATGGATGAGAAGCAGAGTGCAGACACCAAAAAGTCCTCCAGGAGCAGCTCACCAAGTCTCAGCAAGGAACCAGGTGATGCTGGCACCATTCCACAGGTCAAGGTTCATAACCTTGCTGATAAGACTCAACTCTGGAGTGACTCAACTGATACCACCTCTGGAGTCCAGGCCAACTCAAAGGAATCTCTTCAAATCACTGATGGCTGTCAACGGCGCACAAGGTCAAACTCAGGATCGGTGTCAGCTGACTTTCTGGTGAGAAAGCTCTCACAGACTGAGCGGTTGCAAGCTCTTACCAGAATCTTAGAAAGGATCACCTCACATGAAGGCGTCATTGGTGCCATGGTATTGGATTCTTGGGAAAATTCAGCAACGACCATTATGACTAATTTTCGACAGGACCACTCACAACTGGTTACTTTCTGTCCTTCTGTGATGGTAGATGACGACTATTTTACTCAAGGAACACTCTCTCAAATGGAAAATGTTATGTTTGACATTCTCACCGCTCTGGCTGATCTCAAGGACAAGCTCCCTCCAGTTGTTCCTCCGGCCAACTCGACAGAATCTCGAGACACTTCTCACGGTGCCAAGCTCCCAGAGATCAAGCTCCCATCTTTTTCTGGATCATATGCAGAGTGGCCAGAATTCAAGGCCTCTTTTTCTGATTTGGTTTTAACCAGCTCCCGACTTGGAGCATCACAGAAGGTCCACTATTTGCGGAGCTCGTTATCTGGTGAGTTTTTAGCACTTATCAACTCCTTTCCCATAACTGCTGAAGGTTTGGATCTCGCCTGGAACACTCTGCTGACCCGTTATGAAAATGAAAGGTACCTCATAACGGAGCATATTGGCAAGCTCAATAGACTATCTCATGTTCAACCAAAAAGCTCGGCCTCTCTCAACTCAATGATCTCATCGTTGTCAGGCATCAGAAAGTCGCTGATGACTCACGTCTCACGCGAGGAGTTGGGAGATTGCTTGCTCACTGCAAAGGGCATCAGCCTCCTGGATCGTCTCTCCGTGGAACAGTGGGAAACTTCTCTGGCCAACTCATCAGAATTTCCTAGCTTTGAGAATCTCGAGCAATTCCTTATGGGCAGAGTTCGAGCCTTGGAGCAGGTGGAAGGTGCTTCTCACGGCAGCGTCAATCAGTCTGGTGGAAAATCTCAAGGCACATCTCAATCTACCAAAGCGATGAAGGCTCACTTTGAAGCATCTGGACCCTCTCACTCTGCTGCTGATCCCAGGAAAACTCAACCTGCAAAGCAGTACCCTTACTCCTTCTGTGACGGCTCACATTTCATCGTGTTTTGCCCTGGTTTTAAGGAACTCTCATTGACAGCTCGCAGGCACTTTGTGGTTGAAAAGGTGCTCTGCTACAATTGTCTGGGAAAACACGCAGCCAGGAATTGCAACTCAAAAGTACGGTGCAAGACATGTGGACAATCTCACCACACAATGATACACCCTGAGTCAGGAGCCAATCCTGGGGCTTCTACTCAAACCAAGGCTAACTCATCTACTCAATAGGAAGCAGGCGCAGTCACATTTGGTATTTCTCAATCTCTGGAACACTCACTCCTGGCTACGGCAGTAGCCTTGCTCATAACAGCTTCAGTTTCTCATTCAGTGAGATTTCTCATCGATCCAGGCTCAGAATTGTCATTTATATCATCTGACATTGTGACAATGCTCAAAATTCCTCGGACTCACTCATCAGTTCCCATCATTGGCATTGGTGGATCAAAGTCAGCTCACACTCAGGGAAAGGTAGTCGTGACTCTCAAGTCCATTCATCGCAACGTTCAGCTCAAACTCCACGCTCATATATTGAAACAACTCACTTCCACGTTGCCGTCTCAGCCGTGCGATGAATCAACTTGGCCTCATCTCAGCAAACTCAACTTGGCAGACACTCAATTTGGTCAACCACGCAACATAGACATCATAATTGGTGCAGATGATTATGGTTTAATCATCTTGCCAAACCTCATCAAGGCAGCCCCTCATGATCCTATTGCTCAGCTGTCTATATTTGGGTGGTTGGTTCATGGACCTTCCTCACAGTCAAATTATTCACCACGACAAACCTTTCATGGGGCAACAGTTCATGACGACACCTCACTGCTGGAGATCCTGACAAGGTTTTGGGACTTGGAAGAAGCTCCACACTCTTCAAAGTCAATCCTCACACCAGAACAAGAGGAGTGTGAACAACATTTTCTCAAGACACACTCAAGGGACCCGCAAGGACGCTACATCGTCAGATTGCCACTGAAGATGGATCCTTCTTGTTTGGGTGATTCTCTCGCTCGCTCAAGGGCATGTTTAAGAGGAATCATGAACAAGCTTCAACGCGACGATGATTACAAGCAGCTGTACGTTGCTTTTATGGAGGAATATGCTCAACTGGGTCACATGGTTCCTGTGCCAGCAGAGGAGCTCAAATCATCTCCAGCTTACTATCTACCTCATCATGGAGTGCTCAAATTGGATAGTTTAACAACAAAGTTGAGAGTTGTATTTAATGGGCCTGCTGTCACATCATCTGGTTACTCTCTCAACGACATCATGCATGCTGGACCCAATTTATTGCTCAACATCGTCGACGTACTCACATGGCTCAGAACTCATCAGTTTGTCTTTGCCACAGACATCACAAAAATGTACAGGCAGATCTTGGTTCATCCCGATGATCAAGATTTGCAAAGGATAATTTGGATCGACAGCGAACTCAGGGAAGTACTCATCAAGCTCATTACGGTGACGTATGGCACTCGGGCAGCTCCTTATTTAGCCATTCGGGTACTGCTGCAACTCATCCTGGATGAAGGTCATCGGTATCCACTTGCCATTGACTCAGTGGAAGTTGGCAGATACGTAGACGATATCTACGGGGGAGCTGACACTCTGGCGCTTCTCAACGAGAAAGCTCATCAACTTGAAGGTTTGTGCAGGGCAGGTGGATTTCCCTTGGCAAAATGGAACTCCAACCACCCTGAATTTTCAAAGACCTCTCACACGGACTTTCAAGGTGACAGCACCATCTCATTTAGTGACTGCACTGCCAAAATTCTCGGACTTATTTGGACCCCTCAGCAGGACTCAATCTCATTTACTCTGGCCTTACCTCCAGTCAAGGAGACACTCACCAAAAGGACAATTCTCTCAGAAGTGGCTCAAATCTTCGACCCCATCGGCATCATCTCACCTGTGGTCATAAAAGCAAAAATCCTCCTGCAAGAGTTATGGCTACTCAAGCTGGCCTGGGACGAACCAGTGTCAGAGTCAATCAAGGCCAAGTGGCTCAAAATCAGGGATGATTTTCAGAACTTGGATAAAGTCTCACTTCCTCGGTGGCTTGGAACCCTGTCACACTCCGCCATCGAAATTCATGGTTTCTCGGATGCTTCTCAAGATGCCATGGCTGCTGTTTTATATGTGCGCACTCACGGACCCACAGGTATTTCAATCTCATTTCTTTGTTCCAAAACAAAGGTGGCCCCACTCAAGCCTGTCTCAATCCCTCGACTGGAGTTAATTGCTGCTCACTTGCTCAGCAAATTGGTTAATCACTTTGCTGGCTCACTCAAATTAGAGGTACGCTCTGTGACACTTTGGACAGACTCAATGGTAGCACTCACTTGGATTAACTCTCACCCATCTCGCTGGAAGGAGTTTGTGCGTAACAGGGTACATTCCATTCAGGAACTCACATCATCTGCTCAGTGGAGGCATGTACCGGGAAAATGTAATCCAGCTGATTGTGCTTCTCGAGGATTGCTAACATCACAACTCATCGATCACAATCTCTGGTGGAATGGCCCTGAGTGGCTAAAACAATCAGAAGAACTCTGGCCTGCCAAACGAGAACTTCTTGATGAGCACACACTTCCAGAACTCAAGAAAATTGTTCCAACAACAGCTGTTGCCACTGTTAGGGAGCATTGGGATCTTCTCTACAGGTATTCATCGCTCAACAAGTTATTCAAAATTACTTCTTTGTGCATGGTGGCTTGCCAACGGTTCAAAGGAGTCTTCATTTCTCACTCACCAGTCATCTCTGCGGAAATGCTCAACAAAGCCAAGTCATTTTGGGTTAGACAATCTCAAGAAGTGGATCTCAAGGAAGAGATTCGCATGGTTTCCAGCTCAACACTTCCAACTTCTCATGCACTCAACCGCCTAACTCCATTTGTGGATGCCGAGGGAATTCTCAGAGTAGGAGGTCGCCTTTACAAGACGAATCTGAGTTATTCAATCAAGCATCCTGCAATTCTCAACCGAAACACACCTCTCACTAAACTCATCATAGGTCAGGCCCATCTGGACACACTCCATGGTGGAACTCAGGTCACTCTTGCCAAGATACGGCAAGAATACTGGATCATTGGTGGACGAGCTACTGTCAAGTCTCACATAGTGCACTGTGTGATTTGTGCTAGACAGCGGGGGACTCGAGCTCGCCAACTCATGGGACAACTACCCGTGGCCAGGGTAACTCCCACTCGTCCTTTTTCTCATACTGGGGTTGATTACGCTGGTCCACTCAATATCAAATCTTGGAAAGGACGAGGTTCAAAAACCTACAAAGGTTGGATATGTGTGTTTGTCTGTTTTGTTTCATCAGCTACTTATTTGGAAGCAGTCAGTGATTATTCTGCAGAGGGTTTCATTGCAGCGTATAGACGCTTCACATCTCGTCGTGGACTCCCTTCTCACTTATACTCAGATTGTGGAACTAATTTTCAAGGAGCGGACAAGACTCTGAAAAAACTTTGGCATCAAGCTCAACAGGGAAACTCAGCTCTTGGAATGTTGTTGGCTAACGACAAAACTCAGTGGGAGTTCAATCCACCAGCTGCCCCACACATGGGTGGTAAGTGGGAGTCAGTGGTAAAACTAGTGAAGTTTCATCTCAATAGGACAATTGGTGATACTCTTTTGACGTTCGAGGAGCTTGCTACTCTTCTAGCTCAGATTGAGGGCATTCTCAACTCACGCCCATTGGAACCTCTCAGCGACGATCCTGATGACTTGGAGGTACTCACACCTGGACACTTTCTCATTGGCACAGCTCTCAATGCAGTTCCAGAACCCAGTCTTTTAAACTTGGCAACATCTCGACTGGACCGCTGGCAATTGCTTCAGCAAATGATGCAGAGCTTTTGGAAGCAATGGTCAACTCATTATTTGCATCACTTGCAGACGGTTACAAAATGGCAACATCCTTCTCACAACATCAAGGTCAACTCATTGGTTTTGCTCACAAATGAAAACATGCCACCAAGCAAATGACCTCTGGCAAGAGTAGTCCAACTCCATCCAGGGCCAGATGGTTTGGTTCGTGTGGTAACACTCAGGACAGCTACAACAACATTCAAGAGACCAGTGGTAAAGTTGGTGGTTTTACCGGTCTGCTCAGCTCAAACTTAATCAACCAGTCGGTTGATGGCGGGTGGCAATGTTGCGGAGCGAACAATAATTTTACTCCGTTCACATCGTCGAGCTAGAAAATCGATATTTTGTAGACTGCGTGGCGCCATCTCTTAGTCCACGCAGAACTACATGGTGCTGGTGCTCTCGCGCAGCCGTCTGCGCAGCTTGGGGGCAGCTGTTGCTGCTGTCGCTGCTGGGCCTGCGGCGTCTCTCCAGTTCTCTTCTCGGCAACGCTCGTGAATAGACGTTTCATTCGCCATTTTGTGTAATCTCTTGGGTTTTTTTCACTTGGATTTTCTCTCGACTCTTTCTCATCATCAACGCAGTGGTCTCATCTGCACAGTCATCTCAACAAATAATTCACCTGGTGGTAGTCAACTCTGGAGGCATCTCATCTTGAATTCAATCGGCTTGATTCTCTTCAATTCTTGGGTTAGCGGCTCAGCAAGGAGATCACCTTAGGCATTCTCAGGTATTTTTGCACAGCACCGGTAACAATAATTTACCGGTGCTTCTCATTGTCATTTCGCAGCCAGAAAATCAATAAAATTTACTGTGCATTCTCTTGCCCTCTCTCTCTCCTTTCTTTGTACTGTCTTACAAGCAGCCATTTTCTTTTCTATTCTGTTCAAGGTCATTCTCTGCTGCTGCTTTAATTTCTCTTGGGCATCTCTCTCTCTCTCTCTCTTTTCAAGGCCATTTCTGTTGCCTTGTTTATCTCAACTATACTCAAATAAAACTTGTGTTTATGGCTTGAATTAATATAATCAAGTCCATAAAGAGTTTTGGCTAGGTGTTTCTCAAGTTAATTAATTAATTTTCTTTACATGAAAATTAAGAGTGTAAATTTTCCACTCAAACTATAATATTTTCACCTCTCAGTTTTTTTTGCATTAAAATAATTTTTATTAAACCATATAAACTCACTTATTGTAATTATAGAATTATTTGAATATTGTTGTAAATAGAGTACTGTGTTAAAATAAATAAATTAACACTGTTTTTTATAAAATTAAGTCTGTCTCAACATTTATTTGACAACCCTCCCCTACCAGCTTTTAATCCGGCAAACAAATAAAATTAATAAAGCAGTAAATCTGCAACAATGTTCATGTTTTATCGTGCTGTGTGGATAGTGCTGCTCGCCCAGGAATGCAAGGCCTCAAGCAATATAATGGCTTTGCAGGGTGCAATTGGTGCTTGCACCCTGGCGAGCACTTTGCAGGGTCAGTGAGATACCCGATCGTACTGGGCGTTCCAGCTTGAACTCGTGAGCAAATTATAAAAACCATGACAGAAATGGATCTCACAGTTCCTGTTAATGGTGTAAAGCAACCATCACCTCTGATAAACTTTGAATATTTTAACATGGTTCTTAGTTTCTTAGTTGACTATTTCCATGCAGCGCTGGAAGGAGCTGTTGAACAAATCTACAATTACTTATTCAACATGATGGATTCAAGTGACATTGCAGATTTAGATGAAATAGTTATGAAAATTTCTTTGCTAAAACAAGTTGCGAAAATGATCAAAGAAATTTCTAAACGCAAAGATTGGAGCGCACGAGATAAGGAAAATTTTGTACTCTACTACAGTCTCCCATTATTTAGATTAAAATTATCTGATACTATTTGTAACTATTGGGAGCTGCTTGTCGATGACCTATATATCTTACCAAAAGATAAGATCTCATTAGTTCAACTTAACGAGGCAGACGAAAAATTGCATTCTTTTGTTGCACTAACTCAACATTATTTTGGCAAAGAATCAATGACATTCAATATACATCAGATGCTTCATCTAAGTGCAAACGTTCTCAATTGGGGACCTCTTTGGTCCCACTCGTGTTTTGGATTTGAGGCTGCAAACAAGCGCATTTTACAGGCTATCAACAGTGCTCGAGGTGTTCCTCATCAGATTGTTCGCTTCGTTAATTTTAATCATTCCGAGCTGGTCATAAAAGAGAACGTTTTGCAAAGTGTTTCTGAAATCGTTCGAGCTTACTGTGAAAACATTCTTGATAATAGGCTTTCACGAAGTTATAATATAAATGGAAACACTTATTTCGGTAAAAAAGACGAAATAGATGATAAAACGAGATGTCACTTTCAATTGTCTTCACAGTCATTCAAATTCTACAAAGTAATCAAAAGTAATTGCTTGTATGCCCAAATGAAAAAAGATAACCTAAGATCAAACAACTATTTCTCTAGGTTAGAAGACGGAAATTTCTTTAAAATTGATTATTTTATAGTTGATCTAGAGAAAAAAAAAGAGTTAACCTCAGGCTACTTCGTACAAGTCCAAAATATTTCTACTATGAGTGAAGAATTTAAGTTTGTTAAGTCAATCAATAAAAGTCGAGACTACGTATGCACCTCTATGCTAAACAGGGTTTGCGTTTTTGTGAACATTGATAAGAAACGTAAATATATAATACCTGTTCCGAATTTACTACATTATAATTAGTAAAATCATTTTCTTTCAAGCCTATATTCGACCGAAGAACGCTATGAATGCAAGCAAACTACAAACTATATGTCATAGAATTTGTGATTTAAACATTCCATTATCTTTATCACTGTAAATAATATCAATAAATTTTCTATGTTTCCATAATATATGTAATTTATACAAACCTAAGCAATCACCACCATGACGATTCGTTATCGCCGACCCTGAGCTGCGGGTAGCCGTCCTGGCCCTATATGTATCAAATCATCCCGAAACTTCCTGGGGAAGTCTTCCCCCGGACGTAATCGCCGACCCTGAGCCGCGGGTAGCCATCCTGGCCCTGTACGTATCAAATCATCCCGAAACTTCCTGGAGATATTTTTAAAAGAAAAAAATAATTTTTTTAATTGTTAAAGCTGTATTATTTCCAGAATAATTTATTGCTCTTTAGGAGCAGCTCCCTGGGCAGCTGCCAAAGCAGCTCTCTGGGCGTTCCAATTCGGCAGCTGCCTAGGCAGCTGCTTTCTTTGGCCCGGGGCGGCTACTTTTGGATATTTTTTTTCAATTTTGAGGTTAGTTTGTTTATACCAATATTCATCATTTTGAATCATTTATCACTACCATAATAATCTCCCGCTAAAAATATTTCTATAGAAACATATATTTCATACTCGAGTGCAGAGAAAACCATTGTTGCCACCTCCCCTTTTCTTTTAATTTTATTTATAATTTTAATTTGTTTATTTATAGTTAATACTGTTAATTAGGACTTCTAGTAATCGTTTATAAAAACCCCCAGATTATTTAAAACTTTTTTTCGGGGTGCTTAATTATACTCTGAAATGGACACTGAATTCAGAATGGGCACTGACAAGGAGAGGCTACACCCTTCGGGTCACCGATGCTAACGAAACTTTGGAGATCGTTTTCGAATCTAATATCAAAAAATAAAGAAATCCATGAATGATTCCGTCCAATGGGGCCTTAATATCGATTCGCCATATATCTGATATGGCATTTTAAGCACTTTTTTAGTTTTTTAGCTAATTTTTCAAAAATTCCTCTTCAAAGCCTATACAGAATTCTGCAAACTCGCATTCTCTTTATTTTTTCATTTACTTTCAAGAAAAAATATTTTCAAGTTCACTTTTGATGAGTTTGACCCTGTGCTAAAAGGATTTCTAAACGCATTTTTTAGGGTTTTATGGCTTTTTTAAACTTTGATGGTAAGTAGACACCTTTGTGATCAAAACGATGTCTCAAAATATTTTTTCTCAAAAATTCATAAAAAAATAAAAAAGAATGAGAGGTTGCAAAATTCTGTACGTGCAATAGGCTTTGAACAGGTATTTTTAGATAATTAGCTTGTTTAGACACTTTGAGAGTTTTTTGTGGTTTTCAGCTAATTTTCTAAAAATTTCTGTTCAAATCCTATAGCACGTACAGAATTCTGCAACCTCGTGTTATCTTTGTTTTTTCATGAATTTTTGAGAAAAAATATTTTGAGACATCGTTTTTATAAAGTTGTTCTCGTAAAATGAAAGTTTAAAAAAGCCAAAAAACCCTAAAAAATGCTTTTAGAAATCCTCTTAGCACAGGGTCAAACACATCAAAAGTGAACTTGAGAATATTTTTCCTTGAAAATAAATGAAAAAATAAAAAGAATGCGAGTTTGCAGAATTCTGTGAGTACAATAGGCTTTGAAGAGGAATTTTTGAAAAATTAGCTAAAAAACTAAAAAAGTGCTTAAAATGCCGTATTAGCTATATGGCGAATCGATATTAAGGCCCCATTGGACGGAATTATTCATGGATTTCTTTATTTTTTGATATTAGATTAGAAAACGATCTCCAATGTTTCGTTTGCATCGGTGACCCGAAGGGTGTAGCCTCTCCTTGTGAGTTCGGCACTGAAATTTGCAATAGGGGGTATTGATAAATTAAAGGATATTGTTTAAATATGTTTTAGCAATATCTTTATATCAATTTTATCCAATAAATTTAATATTTTATTATGTTTAATGCAAAAAAAATTATTGTTTCGCACGTGTGGAGTAACAACAGGGTGGCTATAGGCTATGTTAACATCCCATCATGTATCATGTATCATGTTCTTGTGTCTTTTTCATGTGCTTGTTCTTATAATTACTTCAGACAATTTCTGTTTACTAAGATTTATTTCATACGTTTTTATAAACTGCAGCTACAATTTGAAGAGTTTATTTAAAAAAAAAAAACCATGACAAAGTGCATTAAATGAATTTGTATTATCTATAAGTGCAATAATTAGGCATGCAATTTTTTTTTTTTTTTTTTAATTTTTTTAATTTTTTTTTTAAATTATTAATTTGAGATATGGAGAATCAAAATCGTTATCAGACACCATCCAATTGTCAGCCTTTCTGGAAAAAAAATTCTCAAGCAGTTCCTGGAAGGTCAATAAATTTAAAATATTTTCCATTAAAATTTTCTTCTTAATTGTAATAACTACAATAATTCAGTAATATTTTTAAAATTATGTGTGTAAAATTTAATTGAATTTTACTGAAAAAACGAAACTTCAGTGGTAATTAATTGATTTCTTGTTAATTTATAAATAAAATAACTATTTTTCTTTTAGACCTAGCTTAAATCAAGAGTCCAAACAAGAAAAAAGTAATGTTATAATTAATCTTCCTGGATTGTCACATAATAATGTTTCTGGAAGTACTGGATCCACATCTTTTCAGGATTTTCAGGAGAGTATAGATGATGCATGGGAATTAGGTGACGATGAGTTTTGCTTGGTCCCAGAAGTTAAGATATCGAAAAAAGTTAGTCATAAAGCAGCTTTAAGTGTTATTAATCACCACCGAACTAACAGTGCAATCATCAAAGAAACAGATATTAAATTTGAAAAAAATAGCAATAAAAAAATTTCCTACGAAGAAAAAACAAAAGAGGCTTCTGCGAGAGTGTCTGCTAAGTCTGATTGTTTTACTGAATCATATTCAGATACAGAAGCTTCGAGGAACAATTTTTATCAATTCAAAAAGCATGTTGAAAATAAAACTGGAGTTTGTTCTCAACTTACACAATTTCCTGGAAGACCTCAACCTTGGAGACAACCAATTTCAAGTACTAAATTTTTTTTACCCCTAAAGGAAAAAGGTGATTTTTTATTTAAGTAAATTATATAATCCTGGATAAAATAGTAGTTCCAAAAACCTCCTGAACAAGTTAATTAATAAAAAATAAATTAGTGCTCAATCTTAATTGAGAAAAATAATTTTGATTTAGGTTTTTTTTTACTGTCACAAGTAAAAGAGATAAGAATAATATTAATAATAATAAACGATAAAAATTAAAATAATAGTAATAATAATTATTATAATTATAATAATAATAATAATTATTATTATTATTCCTCCAAAAAGGCTCCAAAAGGTATGTTCTCAAAACCCCTAAATTCATCTGGGAGTTTTATTTAAGTATTACTCTATGAATTTCCTCAATTGAACCAAGGTTTAAAAAAATCCTTAAATTTTGTTATTAGTATTTTAAATAAAAAGATAGTTAGTTGACTTTCTATATGAATTAAAAAAAAATAGAAACAGGTAATTACATCCACAAGGTCTATTACGTTAACATAAGATTTTTTTAAAAATAATGCTACTTTAAAAAAAAGTTCTTAGAACTATTCTTCTCAAGGTTCATTCCAGGCTAAGGGGTCATTCACAAAGTACGTCACCAATTTTTTAGACACTTCTGACGCCCCCCTCCCCCCCTGTAACAGATAGTCACATCTTCGCAAACCCCTCCCCCTAAAAGTACGTCACCATTTTACCATTAACCCCCCCTTTTTCTGGGAAATGAACTATTATAACTTTTCATAAGTGTTTAATAGTATAATACAGTCCCGAGGGAGTCAAAAATGAGTTAGGCTTTGGCAAACCCAAATTGATGTCCGAGCCAAAGGCGAGGTCATCAAAGGTTTGCTAAAGGTTAGCTCATTTTTGCACTCCCAAGGGCTGTATACTATTTTTCACGCTAGGAGTCAGAACGTACAATATTCGTTTCCGGTACGAGCCCGAAAATTGTACTTTCGGGCTACTAGCGTGAAAAAAATTAACAGTAATAATAAATGAAAACAAAAACTTTTAGATGGTATGCTTAGTTTTATTCATAGTTATAATGTTACTTATTTTATTATTACTTTCATTTTTATTTTAATACTTGGTGCATTAGAGTTAAATCAATAGTTAATTAAGGATGTTTGGTACTTACAAAAAAATGCAACCGTTTTGTCAATTTTAATCGAATCTTCTAATAATTTATATCAAAATAATCGTTGGAGTTTTTCCATATTTTTGTCCATCTTAGTTTTTAGAAAAATCGAATTATTTGTTTAAACAATTGAAGAAGTGGTCTAAAAAAATCAAGCATTTTTTTTTTCTTAATCACTTGTAACTCTCAAAAATGCAGAGATCGCTGAAAAAACTATGAGGTAGTTTCGGTGACACTTCAAAGAAAATTTTAATATTTTTAAAATATTAAATTAAAAATTTTTTTTATTTAATAAAATATTTCATAAGATTACGTGTTCAATTATTTAAACAACTATTTTAATTTTTGAAAAACCAAAACGGAGAAAAATCCAACGTTTATTTTAATATAAATTATTAGAAGATTCAATTAAAATTGACAAAATGGCTGCATTTTTTTGTAAGTACCAAACATCCTTAAAGTAAATTAAAACTATAATACTTTTTAGCAGGGGCGCAACAACTCCTTCCAGCTAGGGGGTGTCGTGAGGTCCAACCCCCCCCCCCAATGAAACTGACGTCTAAAAAAAAAAAAAAAAAAAAAATGTGAGTTTAATAAATAGACTGGTTAATCATCCCCCAATCTCTAAACCCCTAAAACCCTGGGCGTCGAGTTCAATAAATAATCTGATCAGCTATCCCCCAAGCTCTAAACCCTCCAAATACCCCAGGCGCGCGAGTTCAACAAAAAAACTGGTCAGCTATCCCTCAAGCTCTAAACCAGCAAGACCCTGGGCGCGCGAGTTCAACAAAAAAACTGGTCAGCTATCCCCCAAGCTCTAAACCACCAAGACCCTGGGCGCCCGAGTTCAACAAAAAAACTGGTCGGCTATCCCCCAAGCTCTAAACCCCCAAAAGCCCTGGGCGCCCGAGGTCTACGAAAAAACTGGTCAGCTATCCCCCAAGCTCTAAACCACCAAGACCCTGGGCGCCCGAGTTCAACAAAAAAAACTGGTCAACTATCCCCCAAGGGGGAACTCGGGCGCCCATGGTATTTGGGGGTTTAGAGCTTGGAGGATAGCCCACCAGTCTTTTTGTTGAACTCGGGCGCCCAGAGTATTTTGGGGTTTAAAGCTTGGGGGATAGCCGACCAGTTTTTTCGTTGACCTCGGGCGTCCAGAATCTTGGGAGGTTCAAAGCTTGGGGATAGGCGACCAGTTTTTTTGTTGAACTCAGACGCCCAGAGTATTTGGGGATTTAAAGCTTGGGGGATAGCTGATCAGTTTTTTCATTGACCTCGGGAGCCCAGGGTAGTTGGGGGTTTAGAGCTTGGGGAATAGCCGACCAGTTTTTTCGTTGACCTCGGGCGCCCAGAGTCTTGGACACCCCTAAGTAATTGTAAAGGGTGTCCTCTACTAGCTTAGGGGGTGTCAGGACACCTCCGCCCCCCCCCCCCCCCCGTTGTTGCGCGCCTGCTTTTTAGTAATACTGAAAAATTTTGACGGTAACATACAAAACCAATTTTCATATCTCCGGGCCGAAAACACCAAATCCCCGTAGCGAGACTTTGGGTTTTCCTCCCGTCGTTATGAAAAAAACATTACACACGACACTGGAAAAGTATTAGCAAATCCCTAGCAAACCCTTAACACCCTCGCCTTCGGCTCGGGCGTCAATTTGGGTTTGCTAGGGCTTGCTAATACTTTCCAGCGCCCGGTGTGTAATATACTATTTTATCTTTCTTTTACATCTTGCCAAGGATTTTCCATGCAATTTTCAATAGATTCTATTACAGGAATATTATTTGATGGATCAGTTTTATCTATATTTGAAGAATCATACTCAACATCAGATTCTTCGATCCATTCAGTATCTTCTGCTCCTGTTTCTTGATCTTTTATTATAATCATTAATTCGCGTGCTCGTTGAGCTGCAATTCTAACGGGTCGAATTTTGGTAGTACGAGCCGATGTTTTTTTTGTACGTTTCTTTAATATGTTTTTTAGAAGACGTGCAATTCATTTTGGTGCGATTAAATCTTGAGAAAGAAAAAGAAAAGAAAAAAATTGTATGCATGTGCAATTTTACTTAGTTTTAAATTTTCATCAACGAGATTCATTTAAGTATGATTTTTTTATTTAACTTTTTAGAAAAAAATATTTATTTTTTTCAACATAAATCATTTCTAAAAAAAACTTTTGTTTGTTAAAAAAAAATTTTTTTTTTGTGACGTAACAATCATAGTAACCCCTCCCCCTCCCCAAGTCACCAATAGTAACATCTCAAAAACCCCTCCCCCCTCCGCTGTGGTGATGTACTTTGTGAATTACCCCTAAGGTGAGCCTCAGTAGAAAACAGTTTTTTAACAATTTCATAATTATATTTAATATTTTATACTCTTTGTCTAGTATACATCAAAGACCAAAGTAAAATAGATCACTTGACTTCTAAAATTATTTTAAAATTTTCATTAGACTCCAATATTTTAGAAATTTTGAGGTTTTCGAGCAAAGTTTGGAGGATTAAGGGCCTTGTCATAAAGGTGATGAAAGTATAAATTATACTTTTTAATTATAATTTTCCATAATGAAACTTATTCTAGAATAGGGTAAGTAGAGGCGCTTGTGTAAGGGGGCATGTGTGCGAATAGAAATTATGAAAATGAATTTGAAGTCATATGAAATGTGGCGTACTTAAAAAAAATATTTTTAAATAGCTGATTATTAAATATGTAAATTTGTCATCTCAGTTTTTGATTTAAAATCAAAACAATTAAACTAAAAATCATTAACATTTTCAAAATTGGCACTACCGTCCGAACTTGGCGTCTGTGTCGTCATTCCGGGTGGTTGTGCGAACTACCTAACCTGCAATTTAGTATTGCTCAATGCAACCCTTCTTCGATTTTTTTTTTTACAACTTTTAACTTAAAATATGAGTGTTTTGCACTTTAACAAAACACTTGTTATATGCGAGCCGATACACAGCATCCTTTGAGAGAAGCTGTTGTGTACTTGCCTTTATATACTCGTTCTTTTTTCTTTTTAACCTGAATTTGTTGTTCTTTTATTCGAATTTTCTAGGAAATCGTCTTCATGATAGATGACGTCTAACTTCATAGTCTTCTCATACAGTAAGAAACTTACCAGGATGCCGTGTATCGGCTCGCATATAACAAGTGTTTTGTTTAAGTGCATAACACTCATATTATATGCTATCGGCCGATACACGGCATCCTTTGAGAGACGTGTTTTTTTTTTTTTTTTTTTTTTTTTTTTAAACTCCTTTTTCACGGGTTATCCTCCTGTGGGAGACGTACCCGTACCTTTTCACCCCAGCAAACTGGAGGACCGATAAGAGCCAGTTGTGTGAAGTGCCTTAGATAAAGTGAGATACGTCGCTTACAAACAGTCGATACAATTACTGAATGGTGTGATCTGTCAAATTACAAAATTGTTGGTTATTAAATAATCACATAAGACCTTACCAGTGAGTATGCTGTGAGAGTTGATGAAGGAAGAATGATCAGTGCCCTCAGGGGCCCCGGCCCTAGCCAACGTTCGAACGGCCGCTTCTCTGCCTGCAGTGCCTAGGGGGCAATCCCACAGCAAATGCTCCAGTGTCTGAGAGTTCTCGCCGCAGTCACAAAGGTCACTGTCGATAATGTTCTTGCGATGAAGGTGGGCTTTGGTACGGGTATGGTCACACTTAATCCTATTGAGCATACCTAACAGCGCCCTATCGAAATCGTAACCATGGAACCAAGGCCGATTGGGGAAATCTACCTGATGTGCAAAGTATCTGACCCCCTTTTTGCTCCTAGAATAAACGATGCAATAATCGAACGCCTCCGTGCGACTCTCAGCCCCTAGCAATACAGAAAAACCCTTGTGCCAAACGCCATAAAAACAGATATCAATAAGGAACTGAGAAAACTTGGCAGCCTCATCCGCCTTGCAACAACCGGCGACACCTATCGCAGATGAGATCCAGGCTATCCTGACTTCGAGTCCCTGACTAACAACCCTACCAAGCATAGACCTGACCTGTAGAACAAAAGGGTTGACGTCGTTAGAGAGACCGTCAGTCTGAAGTGAATTTACAAGTTCCAGCGAGTCGGAGAACACCAGGAACTTGTCGCCCGATGCATGGCCTGTGATAACAGAGTAGAGAGCCTGAACCACCGCGAAAGCCTCACAAGCAAGGACAGAGGATTCGTCATGAAGACGGAAAGCTCGCGTACTGTCTGAAGACTGCCAGAAGACACCAGAACCAGTGTATCCTGAACCTTTAGCACCGTCGGCATAAATGTGGGAAAAACCCTGAAAATCAGACAGCATAAGAGAATCGAAAGCCGCAGCCCTGTCCTGTTGGGTGTTAAGGTGCTTCATGATATCAGTGTCAATGAGTCCAGAGATGAAAAAATCGCGTAATGGGATAGAAAAGCAAGGAGTAACTTGGGTTGTGATAGTCATTGAACGAATCTGTGATAGGTCCAACCAAACCGAATACAAAAGACCAAACCTGCGAGGGTGATTGCTATTAACGGGGTTAGTGTCAAAAAGTTCCCTGACCAGTTAGAATTTGGGGAGTAAGCCATTTGAGGTGACAAATGTGAGTCTTAAAATGAACCTTCTAGCAAGGACAGCTCCGCGAATTTTAAGCGGAACCACAGCAGACATATGGTGAAGGATATTGATCGGTGTTGTGGACATACAGCAAAGAACCTTTCTGAGGGCGCTATTCTGGAGAATGTCTAACTTAGCTAGGAGACGAGATGGTGTAGTATGGTATAAGAAAGATCCCCAATCGAGTTTAGGTCTGACCAGTGCCAAATGTATGGATCTAACTGTACCGGGATGAACCCCCCATTTGAACCCGACGACAGAGCTAATCATGGCGATGCCAGCCCTGACTTTGGGCAATATACTCCCAAAATGCCCAGACCAATCCCTACCCTGATCAAAATAGACTCCGAGGTATTTGAAACCAGACGAGTTGAACAATCGCTGTCCATCAAAACAAACAAAGTATTCGCCGGCGGACAGAGATCTGGACCCAAATATAACGAAGCTGCATTTCTGGAAAGAGATAAGCAAATTCAAAGAGGATAGGAGGCGACTGATTTTGGCGATTGATTCCTCGATACGGCGAATGCCTTCCAGAATGGAGCAGCACCTCAAGTAAATGATGACGTCGTCCGCAAAGCTAATCATCCTAACCTCTCCTACTAGGCAACCCAACAAGCCGATGATGTACAAATTAAACAAGAGGGGGCTAAGACAAGATCCCTGAGGAAGACCTTTGTTAGTTTTACCTGAGGCGAACGAATTACGATCATAGATCCCAGTAACCTTCCTGTCTCCCATGACGTTGACTATAAATCTGACAAGCTGACCGGGAATTTTGAGAGAAACAAGAATACGAACGAGAAGTTCTAAATTGACGTTATCGTAAGCACTGGCAATGTCTAAGGAGAAAACAAGGAGATGCTCGTTCGACAGTTCAGCCATTCTGATCTCCGCATCCAGCTTGGCCAGGCAATCCTGGCACGATTTGCCTCGTCGAAAGCCGTGAAAATTGGCCGGGATGACATGTCTGGCCTCCGCGCACCACTGTAGCCTGTCGTTAATGACCCTCTCAACAATCTTCAGTAGAGTACAGGCTAGGGCTATCGGGCGGAACTTTTCCGAACCAGACTTAGGGATACAACCTTAAAATCCCTCCAATAGAGTTTCGCTCTGGATACGGCAGCGGAGGCCTCAGTAGAGGACAAATCAGAGGAGAGAAGATCATCATGAATATCAAAGTCGACGCCGGAAAGTAGGTGGTCCGAGTTCACATAAGATTTCGAAATATTATCAAAGGCATTCTGTAAATTAGGAAGATTACGAGGATCGTTAGAAGCCTAAGAGTTTGCAGGTGGAGTATAGAATCGGTGTTTACACCTCTTAAAGAATCTGAAGTTCTCACGTATGGGCTTAGAAGGATTTAAAGTTGACGCTTTGTCTCTGAACGAAGACCTGGCGGCTTTGGATAAGATCCTGAAACTGGCCTTCTTGGCAGCCAAATAACAGTCCTCATTCGTGGAGGATGGGTCACTCTTGTAAGCCTTAAAAGCCTGAGCCCTATCTAAAAAGAGATGTGTTTGTTAGCCACTGGATGAATAAACTCAATGCTATGTGAATTAAATCAAATTAATGAAATTAATTTATACTTTTTATAATTATTATTATTATTATTATTTTTGATTATTTTATTATTATTTTGAACAAGAAAAACTAAATTAAAAATCATACAGTCATGTGAATGGAAAATAATTTAAAATAAATTTACCTTTTTTTTTTTTTTTTTTTTTTTAAATTTATTTAAAGTTTTTTGATAGTAAACTTGAACTTTTTGAAGATTCACAACTAATTTCTCTGCAATAATGATTTCTGAATGTTTCGACGCATTTCCAATTTCCGTGATCTAAAATATCTTGAGTAGGTAGATTATCCAACCAAGCACGGGAGGCAACCGCAGAACGTACACTACCAGGAGAAGCATCGATGTTCGCGTGCTTGAATACCGAACGTATCCAATTTGTTATTATTGTTTTTGAAGCTGGTTTTGGAATCTGGTTAGAGATAGTTAGAAAAAAAGAATCGTCCTTCAACTGATTTCTTTTTTCCTTTGATTTTTTAATGTACAGTCTTATCATAGAAACAGGACCCAACTATTTGTTTGAATGTTTTGACAATTTCCAGCTCGATTGTCTGAAGGAGGTTCGATCAGTTTTTGAGCCAAAAGCGGGTCAAAAAATGATCTCGTTTTTTGAATCAATAAAATAATTCTTTGATATTTTTAACAGAGTTAAATCATGGATTCTTTGTCCAGAAACCAAAAGAAGAGCGGCTGCGGTTCTTCATGAAATCTCGAACAACGATTGATTGGATGGTGGAATTTGCTTGATCTTTTTTAGTTATTAATTTTAATTTATTAATATGGCGACGATTAGGACTTTCATCTCGTGGTATACCAAGCTTGTTTTGATGGTGTCATGGATTTATAAATCCTTGACGTAATTATTTTTAAGGAATGAGATCTTCGTCTTTTTGGAACAACTACTTACGTAAGTGTCCCGTCTCCTTGTTATCTGACTCTTAATGGGTGAATAAAATAAAGTAGAGTAAAAGATAATTGAATGATTTAAGAAGTATTATTTATTAGGAATTTAAGAAGTGAAAGTTTACAATTTAATGATGAGTTTAAAGTCTTCCGACAGAGTTTAAGATTACAATAAAAATACCTTACAAATTACCGGAATGACTGGGCGGTTCGAGTTTGCAGAAGGTTCTCTAGGCCTTCCGAGTCCTTATCCTACGGTGGCGGCGAAGGCGATATTACACTAACGGATCCTTGCCTGCTCCGGCTCTACTGGTCCAGGTGTGCTGTACGTGGCCTTAGATCACTTAACTAGCTCGCGATCAAACCACTCGAGTGTTGGGGACGAAAGTGAGTTTGGGAGCGTGGCTAAGCAGCGGAAGGAAGCTACTTCGCTCCACCTGTTCCAGCAGAGCGGAGGTATCAGCTAATAAATTGCTTAATTGCAATTTGCGCGGCCCCTTCCCTAACTCTTTTTAGGCGGATTCTTAGTAAGTTTTTTGCAACTTGGGAATGTGGGATTGTTATGGAGATCGATACATGACAATGGAACGAATTGTTTGAAGCAGTTGGGTGACTGGAATTCTTTAAATAACCATGGTCATCTTTGTTAACTGATTTTCGACTCATAAAAGAAGGAGTATTCAGCCAAACTTGAGGACCTCCTAATGATTGCACCAAAGGTGACGATTCCTGCTTTTCAAATAAAAATTCTACTGAAGGAGGAATTTGGCGTAACGCAGATTGAACATTTTTAACAGGAATTTCCGACAGTAAACGATCTCTTCTTGTTTCAATGCACTCGACTCTTTTTCCACAAACAATCTGTAAAATAGACTCAAAATTCTTTAATATTTGAAAGTCTTTACCGAACATTGAATTCAAACGATCGAATAAGGATTGAGAATTTCAATCCTTCGAATTTTGAAATGCCCAATCAACAACGCTTTTTAGGTTATCTTTCAAAAGATCTCTCTGTTCTACAACAGCGTTAGATAGACCGGCCAAAAAACGTTCTGTTGGAGCAACTGAATCTTTCCGATTATCTAAATGACAAAATTCACCGTTCACTCTCAAATCAATGAAGCCCGGAGAAGCAACATAATTTTTTAAATGAGAAGCGTATCGAACTTCTTTCCAATCTCTAGAGGCAAAATTATTAAGCGAATTTAAGCGATCTTTACATGCCGGACGAATAGTACGTTTTTCATCAATAGAAGTTTTTAGCTCTCCAAAATTGAAGTCTTTCGATGATGCAGGTTTCAATAAAAAATTTTGTGTATTACCAGGAGTCTGAACACATGAATTTGAAACAGAAGTTGAAGTTGAGCTGGAAGCTACATCTTTTGAAAGTACCGCATTGGTCAAAAACTGAATTTATAAATATCCCCGTCATATCAAGCTCTCTTTGTAGCGTGATGATCGTAGGTTCCAGGTTGATGAGAATTGTGCGATGAAACCGAACCATAACCATCATAAGGTTCATCCTTCGAACGAAAATCACTTCGATCATTTTCAATATCAGAATCCTATAAGCTCGCAATTCGATCTAAACTTATTTTGTCATTGTTTAAACAATTTAATATTGACAAAACTCTTGAAAATAAAAATTTATTTAACTAGATTATAAAATTTGACGTGTTTACAACGGCAAATACTCAACGCTATGGAGTTAGACGTCATCTATCATGAAGACGGTCTCCTGGAAAATTTGAATAAAAGAACAACAAATTTAGGTTAAAAAGAAAAAAGGACGAGTATAAAAAGGCAAGAACACAACAGCTTCTCTCAAAGGATGCCGTGTATCGGCCGATAGCATATAATGTATATTACTATAAGCAAACTCATTTAGTTTTTTAAAATACTGTTAATAAATAAACGTAACCTAACCTCTACATTCAATTTTATAGCTCGCACGATCGCCCTCGCACAAACAGCCTGCATCGCACAAACAGCCTCGCACTAACGGCCTTGCGTTTGCACAATCACCCTGACTTTTTTTTTTTTTTTTAACTTAATTATTTTATTAAAAAATGTTTTTATTGTACCAGGAAACTTCAGGGTTATTTCTACATAGTTCAAATATTTATTAAAATAAAAAAAAAGATAAAATTTTTAATATAGTTTTTTATTTAGTAGCTGTCAAAGTCATAGGTACAACTCAAATTCGCACAAGTGCCCCTACTTATAACTATACTCTAATGCAAGACATGAAATATAGTTTTGAAAAATTTTGAAGTCTTTTAAAAATTATCAGACTTAGAAAATCGCCTTTTCGTACACGGAGGTCGGAGAGCAGACTTTGGTTACAGCAGCAAGAGTCTGTAGTAACCACAGCGAATTGATTCTAGTAGACTATTTTTAGTAATGACCACTAGAAAATTATAGTTGCCGCAACCATAATTTTTTTAGCTGCCGTAGGCCGTAGCAGTCGGCAGTGTCGATAATGTGCGCGTGCATCAATGACGTCTGCTTTTTGAGGGTTAGTTTAGTCTTGACTTTTCGACACTTTTCCCTTTATAAAAGAGAGCTATCGCCATCTTGCGATTAACGATTTAAGCTGACACATGATGTTTTTTATAAATTTTTAGCTTTAAAGTATTAGATTTTTTAGATTGTAAAGAGTACAGTAATGGTATTTTCTTGACCAAGCATGGAAACAGTGGTGTTTCTACGAGAGTTGGAAGTTTTCTGTACGAGACGATCATTTTTTCAAATGTGCTGCGCGCGAAACTTAAATAAAATTCAGTTTCCTGAAATAAAATTTAAGATTTAGTGAGCCATATGAATAAGGGCCCGGGCCATATGTGCTATACGGAAATTGCGTATTTTTGGAGATAATAGGGGCTAAAGAGCAAAGGGCATTAAAAGGGCCCGGCAGGGCTAATAAGGACCAAAATTTTTTTTTTTAAATACCTAAAAATCGTTAAATTTTCGGTTCTTTACGAATCCAAGGTCAAAAATAAGGGTTCCTATTTGAAAAAACGAAGTTTGGGTCTGTAGGGTCCAAAATAAGGGTCTGGGCCCTTTTTCATAGGGTCTACTTAATCGTAAATTTTACTTCCGGAAACTTTTACATCACATGTGCTTTACAAAAAATGCATTGTTTTCGAGTAAATCACGGGCTCCGCTACTTTTTCTACACCCTGTGTAGATATATACCAAACGTTACCGTGAGCTGAAGCTTGTAATCTTTGTTGATTTTAACATTACAAAGTTTACTAAATATTAACTACTAACAATACTTATTAGGCAAAACAGTTGAATAGATCCCTTTCAATAGTCTTGACAAAAATATTAGTGTTCTGTGTAACTCTAAATTTATCATTCAGGTTGTTTCATATGGAGCGAACACTAAACGTTGTTAAGTATTGACATCGTTTGATTTGTGATTAAATTCATTCAATATTAAGTGGTTTCGGAATGGATGGATTTGCATTTGTGAGTAAAGATCTTATCTTTCTCTCCATCGTTTAAGTAGTTTTAGTGTACTTATTTTTGTATCATTAGAGTGTTATTACTTCGTGTATTGCTTTGCTAGAAATTAAGCCATGTTTGGGAACCAAATTTGTATAGTCTTATGGCATGTAACTCATTGGATTTACTGATTTAAATACTAAGTATCTAATGAATTTATGTTTCACACTTTCAAGACGCGTTATGTTATTTTGATAATGTGAAGACCATGTTACAGAAGCAAAAAGAATTATACGGTTGACAAGTGTATAGTATAAATGTAGATAAGTATTCGTTTACTTGAAAGATCTTGCAGATATCTTCAGTACTCCAATTTTCCTCGATGCAGCAGTAATGACAGCGTCAATGGGATCTTAAAAATGGTTTTTCTAGTTGCAAACTCTGTAGTTTATATGATTTATATGATTTATACTGGAGTATCTAAAATATAATGACATGGTTTTACATTTTTTCAGGTTAAATGGCTGTTTGTTTTTGATAGACTTAATATTTGGAGCCATAAGATCCCTTTGAAGTATTGTACGATCGCTTGAACCTTTGAAAATTTTAATGTTGTCTGCAAATATCAGTATCTCAGAATGTTGAATGACCAGGATAATGTCATTCAACATGATAAAAAGGAGTGGTCCGAGATAACTGCCTTGAGGTACTCCTGAAGTCGCTGTGGACGGTTTTGAAAATTTGAATTTCCATAGAACTTTATATTGTCTTTCTGACAGATATGAGTTAATCCAGCGGATTAACTTCTTATCAAGCTTAATCAATTTATTTATCAGTAGGCTATGGCAAACGCGATCTAATGCCTTAGAAAAATCCATCTATGCTGAGTCCACTTGGACATTAGCATTTAGTGATTTAGATACTTAGATACTTAAAATTGTAAAAGTTTTGTGATGACCGATTTGTTTGGGAGGCAACTCTGTTGTTTTATTGTTTTTTTGAAGATAATATCTCTTTATTGACATTATATTGTCAAAAATTTTAGACAGAGGTGCAATCTGTGCGACTGTGCAACTGGTCTGTAATTTTTTACATTTGATTTTGTTACTTTCTTGTGGATAGGGACAATAATGGATCTTTTTCACTTATCAGAAAACACGCCAATTCTAAGTGATTTGTTGAATAACTGTGTCATATCCAGAATTAATATTGGGCAACTTTTTATTAAAACCGAGGGAATACCATCGATTCTATCCTCGTAACTGAGTTTTAGGTGAGCAACACTTGATGTTACCACATTTATATCGATAGTGATAGAGCTTTAGCCTACAGAAGTCAAATTAATGGTCGGACTTGCAGTTTTAGGTTGGTTTACGGATGAGAAAAATTCACTAAAAAGATTGGCGATACCTTTTGAATTATCTGAAGAGGTGTTATTAAAAGATATAGTTGGTGGTGATTTATACGATTTCTTTGATGCGTTGAAAAAATTTCAAGACTCTAGTGTTTTCGATGACGTGAGATTCTACATTATCATATTATTTTTTGCACTTTCTTTATAGTCTAAGGCATATTGCACGTAATCTTTTGAATTCGATGTATAAATTTGTATCATGATGGATCCTCCATTTTTGTGCGTGGTTTTCTTTTAAACTATTAGGTGTTTTAGTTCATTGGAAAACGAACTTGGAAAGTTGCTGAAGGCAAATGGGGATCTTTGGGAACATCTTGGCTATTATTTGAATCATCTTACTGTAAATGATGTCACAGTGTTCATCAGAATTTTAGGGATATAAAGTTATGGTAGAGATTACTGAAGTTAACTTATGGTTTAATGGCATTTAATCAGTTTCCTTAAATTAGTAACAGTAGTGGGTGGTCTGTTGTGATCTTTGAGACGCTTAAGTGGAATTTTGTTTGTAAAATATTAATTTATCTCTTGAGGTTCTTGGGTTTTGGTGAAGAGGTTCTCACGTTTTTCGAGCTCTAAGTCAATCGGGGGTTTGTCTTACTGTGTTGTCTAGATTGAGTGAGTTTTTAGATCTTTTATTTAGGATCTCCGCCATTCAGTGAGGTATTGTTTTATCATAACTTTACTATTATTCATAGTTGCTTTGCAGTTACTAGAGTTCTTAAAAATAAGCTTGATATCCTCACTATCCTTGAAAAAACAAAATTATTGGATGATTCTTGTCGCTCTTGTGATTACCCAATCTTTTGATGTACATTTAGGTTTTTATAGCAAGGTCTATATCTTTCAGTAAACCAGTTATTATGTCATTGTTGAAATCAGTTAAATTCTTGAAAAACTCAGTTTTGGCTTCATGACGAGCAAAGACGAGAACGGCCTTCGTGGAGACCGTCCTGTATGCCGAAGCTATCCTAAGTGCCCCTCTGTGCTGTACATTAGGGTCCATCACTCAAAATTTTTTTATCGAATGTCTATAACGTTAAAGTGAAAATAATTTTATATTCTCAAGAAAATTAGCCTAAAATTTGTTTCAGATTTTTTGAAGATGTTTTAAAGGTTGCTAAAGTCAGTTCAAGGTCTTATAAATGAATTTTCAATCAAAATAATTTTTGAGGCACTTGATGGATGATTTTTACTAATCTAATTGGTAAAAAATTTTATTCGAGGTTCCAATTAGTTAAAAAGATTGTTGTACCACTAAAGTTTTCTTATAAGAGTATTAAGACCTGAAAAAGAGTAAAAATAGGATTGTTTTCACTAATTTGGCTTGTAACTTGACTCAAAAGTGAATTACCTGATATACATGAAACGAAAAATTTCAATTCATAATTTCAAAAGGTCATTTGAAGGTCGTTCAGAGATCACGCAACTGATCAAAAGAAAAAAATACCCGGTTTTTAGTGAAAAAAAAAAAAATTATTTAGACGAGCACTTGGCAAGAATATGATTTAAATGACTGAAAACTTATGTTTGTTACTTCAACAGACTGAAAAAAAAATTTTAAACAATGAAATATTTCATTTTAGACGATATTTCTGGCCTTGAAAGTAGTATAAATAAAATAAAAACAAGGATTTTTGTATTCTTAAAAATTTTCTGAAATGAAAAATTTTATTAGTTAATATTTTTTTTCAGTCTGTTAAGGTAAAAAACATAAGTTTGCAGTCATTCAAATTGATATTTTTGTCGACTGGCCGTACATATAATTTTTTTAACGAAAAATCGGATTTTTTTCGCTTTTGATCAGTTCCCGACCTCTAATTGACCTTTAAATGACCTTTTGAAATTATCGAATGACATTTTTCTCTATATCAAAGTTCAACTTAGGAAACCAAATAAGTCATTTTTGTATCAAATTAAAAGCCAAATCAGTAAAAAAAATCTACCTGTTTAACCTATTTTTATCCTTTTAAAGGCCTTAAATATAATATACGATACTCTCAAAAGAAAATTTTCGTGGTTAAAAAATTTTTTCCACTAGTTGGAGCCTAGAATAGAATTTTCTTCCAATTAGATTAGAAGATTCACTCTTCAAGGGCCTTAAAAAATCATTTTATTAAAAATTAATTAATTTGACATTAATAGTAGTTTCAGGAAAGAAATTGCTCTTTGTAGTTCTTCCTCCGTTAAGTCCGGCACATCGGACAAAATATCCTCGTCACAAGTGTCTGGCCTCATCTTATGCGTTAGGAATAGCCTATCGACTCGGCGTCTCGAATGTTCGCAGACTCACCAGGAGTTCGATTGTTTTACCAGCGAGCTGGTTCGCTCCGTTTCCACCTGCCTCATCTGGAGTTGATTCGAAGGGACCAACTCCATTAACTTCCGTACGAATGTTTCCCTGTCCAGTTTTTCCAATTCTAGCATGAGGTTGCCCCGCCATTCTGTTAAACCCGAAAACTCGCCGACAGAGGAGAGGATGGGCTGGTGATCGGTACACTCATAGTGCTCAGTCACCTGTTAATCTCTAATGTTTGGCATGTGCCTTCCTGAGGCAAAAGTAACGTTGGAAATAGAGTATCCGAATCCAGGGGTGCGATTCTACACTAACGCTATTTATCAATAATAACTGACCAAAAAATACTATGTGTGGGCATGCAATCAATCTCAAATTTTTTTCATGTGAGTTAGCGTTAACCTTAGTATAGAATCGCATCCCAGGTCTATGGCATGTGTCAGAGCGTCTCTCGTTCGTGACTATCAGATTTAGCCTTGTGGCCATCTTCAACAGTAACTGTCCGAACTGGTCGCCCTGGGGCATTCCCCATTCTACAGCTCTCGCTTTAAAGTCGCTCGCAATGATCACGTCACTGGTCATCCCTCTAATCGTGTCTTTTCAAACCGTCACTTTCCCTACGTATGTCGTCCCAGCTGTGTGGGCTCACGCGAAGTTGGTCCCAGCTCTCTTATCAGAGATTTGGGTTCCTGTCCCTCGCACCCACACAGCTGCCATTTTCGATCCACTCACTGTGTATGTAAGGCTCGCTAATCATAAGCAGGCCGGCACCACCTCCTCTGCCATTTTTGTTTTCTTTTTTTTTCTGCTTTTTTTTTATTGCTTAAACTGGGTCAGTCTGCTCCTGTTTATCACATTACCATGACTGATCTCAATTTTGGGTCCAAAACATTTCCCTGCGCTACTATTCTCCATTTCTGTTTTGAAATAGCATTTAAGGAGTAAGCATTTACGCACTGTCAGGTATCGAGAACACCTGGTGTGTGGGGCTCAATAGTTACTCCGGGAAGTATTGCTTTTAGTAAGCACTGAACACTTATCTCCTTTAACGCATCAACCTGAGATTGCTCCCAGGTTGTGCGTTGTTTCCGGCTTCGAGGACGTTCGTTTTTATCCATTATCGCTTACCAGTCAGCGGATGTTTGGCGCTCTTTGCGGCTTTGAGCTCACGCCGAAACACGGTGCAGGTTCTGCTCCTTGCTATATGGTCTACTTCTTTGAAGTAGGCGACAGCCATAGCTGAAATAAATAATTTTTTTACTTAGAATTGAAATATAAAAAACTAGGGGTATCCTAGTTTTTTATTCTACTCGCTCGCTCGTCAACCCCCATTTTACGGTTTCTAAAAAAAAATTTTTGTATGAGGTAACCCAATCTGCCTGTTCTAGTATAGTGTTTTCAATATTTAAAAAATATTTTTTTGTTTATGTGCATAAACAAATTTTGATTAAAGAGTCCACACCAAGTACAATTTTGTTTTATTTTTAATTTAATTTAGAATCTAATGGAATACAAAATAGAAAATCTAAAATCAGAATCTTTTAGAATATAATGTAACAAATTTTGTATTCATACATATTGTAACAAAAACAAACAAATGGTAGAAAATATAAAAAAAAGAAATTGTAAAAAACGTTATTTTAGAACTCGTAGACTAAATCTTGTCTTAAAAATTTCGGATTTACAAAGATCCAATTAAGGGGTAGCTTAAGATTAAATTTCTTTATATTCATATAACCTTTAAAATAAAGAAACTATAGTCACCACAGTCTATTCGAGTGGATTGATTAATTTGTCCCGCGCTGTACATGTAGGTAATGAATTAGTTAGTTGGTTGTTTTAAATAGGTTAGAGTTTTCATTACTTGAAATAGTATTTTATTATACAAGTGCGTAAAATTGGTTTCCTCCTCGTGTGGCCGTTTTTGCACGAGCGAAGCGAGTGAAAATTTGGTCACATGAGGAGGAAATCACTTTTACACACATGTACAATACAATATTTTATCGTACTAAGTGCGTAGAGCTCGATTTTACGTACGCCACTTTCGGTTAGCGTGCGTAAAATCGAGCCTCTACGCACTAGTGCGATAAATAATTTTAAGTATTTAAAAATTGTATAAACCTCAATATTTAATAAGTTTTTTTATAAATACGGAGAGGATAATTTTAAAAATAAATGCTTGTTTGGAATTAGTGGGCTGTAAAAATAGATAAAAATAATATTCTAACCGCGAGCACGAGGGATAAGTAAAAGGGAAAAGATATAGGGTGACAAATCGCAACACAGTAGGTTTATGATGCAATAAAACTATTTATTAATACTATAAAACACTATTAACAATGTAGAGGAGAGAGAGAGCTCGCCGTTTTGACCGGGAGTCTCTCTACCTCCGGGTAAATCGTCGCTTATGGCGAAGAGGACGAACGACTTGTATAGTAGCCGTGTCGCGTGATAACGGCGATCACGGCTGCAGCACTACTGGTACGGGCGGAAATTGGTCGCTCCGGGCAACTGGTGTAGGTCACTCATTTGACTAATTCCGTGGTGAAAAAGAGGCGGTCAATTTTGAACACTCCGCCCCCTTTAATCGACTGTGGTCGATTAATAGAGTATAAATCTGTGAACATATAAAAACAGAAAAAATAATATCAAGTAAATGGTTAATATAAAAAAGTAATTGAGATTTGAGTTTGTGGCAGATTGTAAGCGTACGATGAGATGTAGAGGCTTACTGAACAAAAGTGTTTAGAGCTTGCGCTCTGGGTAGTGAAAATTCCTGGGTCGAAGACTCAAAGTTGGAATGACGGTGAATAAATTAAATTTTTCAAAAACTGAGTTTTTGATATCTCAGCCATTGCCTGGAACTGGAATAGCTCAGGTGGCTGGGTGCTTGGAACCTGGACTCGAGTCGTCACAGGTGGGTAAATTTTAAAAATGTTGCCAGCATCTGGACCTTATGTGGTGCAGGTGGCTTATTTTTTATCAGAATAGTCGCCGCCTGATCTTGGAGTCTTTCAGGTGGCTGAGGTTCAAGACAAGTAGCCGGAGCCTGGACTGAAGCTGTCGTAGGTGGCTGAGCTTGCATAATTTTAGCCGGTGCCTGGACTAAGGGTGTCGCAGGTGGCCGAGTTTTAAAATTATCAGCCGAAGCCTGGACTTGGATCGTCGCATGTGGCTGAGTCATAAAAGTGGTCGCCAGTGACGGAATTTTGGTTAATTCAGGTGGCTGAAATTTAGAGAAAGCAACCACAGCTTGAACTTGAGGTCGTTCAAGTGGCTGACTTCTCGAACGAGTAGCTGATGCCTGGACTGAGAGCGTCGCAGGTAGCCGCAGGTTTCTGAGAAAGTTCGCCGTTTCCTGGACCTTGAGCGGTTCAGTTGGCTGAATTTTGAGAGAGCTAGCTGATGTCTGAGCTTGACATGGTTCAGCTGTTTGATTCTCGAAGGGTGATGCCGAAACCGGAACTAGAGGTGTCGCGGGTGGCTTAGTTTTAAGAAATTGGATGTACGAGTCGTGCACGTCATCAAAGGTGTCCTGCGTGTCATAAAACAGGTCTTTGACAAAGTAGTCGTGGCTACGATCGACATCGCTACAATTTCTTAAGGTGTTGTCATTGGCCAGGAATTCTTGCCAAAGTTGCTTGAGACGCAGGATGCGAGTTTCTGCTAACTCGCGAGTCATCCTGGCTCCTTTTTGTTCGAACGTTTCGAAATGAGTGACGATTCGATTTCGGATCATAGCTTGGACGCTAAGGGTTTGCGCAAATAAATTTGGTTTATTGATTTTGCACGATTCAGGGTTGAATTTTGAAAAATAAAAATCAAAAGGTAAAAGTTAAACAAGACTTTTGATTTGGGCAGCTGAAAAGCAATCGTTCAGCCTGGTTATTGTCTTGGCTAATTAGTTAAAAAGCGATCGTTTAACTAGATTAATCCAATGTTGAAATAAGTTGAAAGACAAATGTTCAACTAGGTTGGTGTAGATGAAATTAATAAGTTTTGGAGTCAAGTTGAAAATAGGGCGTTCAACTTAGAAACTGATTAAATTTGATATGGTTGAAAATATTTCTAGAACAGATTAATTAAAAAGCGATCGTTCAATTAATTGATTCTTATAGAATAATTCCAGTAGTACAACGATTTGAGATTTGAAAATATTTCCAGGTCAAAATAGTTAAAGTGGGCGTTTAACTGAATGAACTTGTGGAGAATAAATCCAAGGTATTAGGGTGAGATGATGTACACAACTCAGTTTGGAGGCTGAAAATTGGTGGGTAGGTAGGTGGTTGAAAGGCGAGCGTTGAACCTGGTATATTTTTTGAAAATGAATTTGATGAGGTAGAATTATATAATGGATTATTCAGTGGATGGCGAAAATGAGCTTGTAAACCTGGATATTTCCGCCCTTTTACTCGACTGGGGTCGATTAATAATGAATAAGAATTACAAAGAGGATAATTCTGGGTTGATAGTAAAATTCAATTTGAGTAGCTAAAAAGCGAGTATTCAGCTAGGTAAAGTTAGATTTCGGAAGGTTAGACAGAGGAAAACCGAGTGTTCACCGTCAATATGGTCTTGGGTTTAACTGAGTTGGTGTAAATAACTCAATTTTAGGTTTAAAAATTGGTGGGTAGGTAAAACACACTCATTGTTTACCTTGGGTTTAGAACTATATAGATGATAATTTGAATATTCCGCCCCTTTTAATCGACTGCGGTCGGTTAATAATAAACAATAATTATATGGCGGATAATTCTATTAAAGTAATTGATCTGTAGTTGAAAAAAAAAAAACAAAAACAAAAAAAACAAATTTAGGGCTGTAAAATTACGTAGAGGATAATTTTACGATGATTAGTTGAAAAGCGAGCGTTCAACTGAATTAAAGTAAAGAACTTTGATTTTAGGTTATTGGTTTTGAATTTGTTTGGCTTGTTTGAGTTGACTTGCACAACTCGGCTTTAGGTCGTTGAAAATAAGGCATAGGAAACCTATTTACAAGTGGCTATGCCAGGTGGTGGCTTGGTTGGATGACACTAACAAGCTTCTAAGTTGTGCACTTGATAGTGCTCATAATAATTTTGATGATTCTAACATGGGTAATTCAAAGATTATCATGAGGTTGGTATTATCATTGGGGTTAAAAATAAGAAAATAACACTATAATAATGAAAAAAATATTGTATTGTAGATCAACTTTGTATTGCCTAGGAGTGAATAAATAGGAAAGGAGACTTTGTATTGATGATCCAGGCACAAATAATAACAAGATGTAATTTGTTATTGGTTTTTATTATTGCACAACGTTTCAAGGGCAATGCCCTCCTCTTCAGGTGTCTAAATAAAAAATTATAATATTTATATAAAATTAATAAAATATAATTGAATAAAATGTATTTAAGGTACAAAATAAATTATTAAAGTGCAGTATAAAGATAATTAAGACGTACCAAACAATTAGATAAACATCACAATGACTAAGATATAAAATCGATGTAAATATATATACAAAGGTGTAGATACAAAATATTGACTAGCGGTTAAAAGTCGAACGATAATAGCATAACAATTAAGGTACAAATAGACTAAAGTTAGATCTGAAGTTAGTTACAAAAGAGATCATTCATACGCAAGAAATTAAAGATATAACTATACGAATCACTCAACTCATATGCATTAGTTTTTATATTAATACTATCCTTATCACAGTTTATGAAAAAGGATTCTGAAATCAAACGTTTAAAATGTACAATCTCTCTATCAAAAACTTTAGGATTATCAAAATCAAAAGTATGTTTTAAATCGCGCATATGTATACTGACTTCAGACTGTTTCTTGTAACATCTTGTTCATTCATGCGCACAGAAAGGCAACGACTAGTTTCACCTATGTAATTGGCTTTACAATCTTTACATTTTATAAGGTATACACAGCCCTTAGTATCTAGAATATCAGTATTATCTTTACCTAAAGTTATAAATTTATTGAGAGTATGACTAAGTTTAGGAACAACTTTCAAATTATATTTAAAACACATCTTCTTGAATTCACAATAGATTTTATCGTTAACAAAAGGAAGAGCTATAATATTTCTCACATGGTCATTCGTGCAATCAGTAGTATTATTTGTGTCATTATATTTAAGAAATTTAAGTCTGTGTTGTACGTATTTGTCGATAAATTTAGCAGGGTAGTTATTAGCAATAAGTAATTGTGAAACAGTATGGAGATTTTGGGAATGAAATTCAGGTGACGACAGTTTGAAAGCTCTATCGGTAAGGTTATAAATCATATTAATTTTTAAATTCTTAGGATGTGCCGAATTATAATTAAGAAACCGACCTGAAGAAGTAGGCTTGGTATACCAGTTATAAGTCAGTCTGTCATTAGTAATTTTAAATAAAACATCAAGAAAGCACAAACCCAAATCAGACTCAATTTCGTAAGTAAATTTGAGATTGTCATTGTAGTTGTTAAAGGTGTTAAGTAGAACTTCGATATCTTCTTTGTGGACACAAAGAAACGTATCGTCTACATAGCGAATGAAAAATAAAATACGGCAATTTGATTTTTTAAGTAAATCCAAGCAATAGTTTTCCAAGTCGGTCATTACTAATTCAGCGAAACAGGGGGATGCAGGTGAACCCATAGGGGTACCAAAAATTTGTCTATAAATCTTATTATTGAATTGGAAATAGGTGTTGTTAAATAATATTTTAATACCTTCAATAATGTCAACGTAGGGTATCTTACAATTCTGATTAATACTATTAAATCTTCTATCTAAAGATTGAATGACCAATGATTGAGGAATACAAGTAAATAAGGAAGAAACATCTAAAGAAACAAGTTTATAGTCCTTAGGTATCTGAAGGTTTTTAATTTTATTGATAAGATCAAAACTATTGAGTACTGAAAAATTGGATTTAAAATGACATTTTTTTAATTCATACAAAATAATGTTAGCCAGAAAGTGGATGGAAGAGTTAATAGTAGAAATGATAGGTCTAAAGGGGATGCCTTCTTTATGTAATTTGGGTAAACAATACATTTTAGTTAAATCAGAATCAGTAAAGGTGAATGGATTGGAATTAGGTTTAGTTTTGTTCTTAAATTTTTTGTATAATAAATCTTGCTCGTTAAGTCTGTGTAAAAAAGTAGATACAGTATCATTCATAATATTGATGGGGAATTTTCTTCTATTTGGGAAGAGATCACTATTTTGATAAGTATTAGCATCTGTAAGTAATAACTCAGATTTCTTGATATACTCCGCCTTATCAATACAAACAGTCTTATTACTTTTGTCGGAATTAATAAAAAGCAACTGAGGGTGATTGGCTATGAATTTTTTTGTTTCAGAAATTTTTTGATCCAGAAGTTTATGATGAATACTAACTCTCTGTTTACATTTCAAGTTATTGCTAATAATACTATTAAATGAGAAGCGAATATTGTTTTTAGTTTCAACAGGAACATCAATATGTTGAAGAGTAGATTCAAGACTCTTAACAGTCAATAGTATATCATTCCTCTTAATCACAGGACTATGCACATTAAATTTGGGTCCTAAAGATAAAACATCAATAACGGGTGTAGGAATGTTATGCTCTGTAAGATTAATGAATTTACTCTTAGTGTTATTGCTGTTAGTGTCGTCAATGTCAATATTATGGTCAAAGAGGTTGGTATTATTATTATTATAATTATCACTGTCTATTTGAGGAGATGTCCTTTGGTCATAGCCATGTATATATGATAACTTGTGTGTAAGATTATAAAGTTTCTTCTTAAACTTTTCCCTAAAATTATAATTCTTAGTTTTAAATAGACTTAGCAAAAAGTCATTTAATTGTAATTTTTCATCATCACTCAAATAAACATCAAGTCGCTTAGCAACAAAATCTATGTTTTTATTCAATATTCTAATGTAACCGTAAATATCTCTAATTTCTAACTTCAACAGTTTGTTCATAAAACCAAAAATAATATTATAAAAGTATTTATTTACATCGATTTTATATCTTAGTCATTGTGATGTTTATCTAATTGTTTGGTACGTCTTAATTATCTTTATACTGCACTTTAATAATTTATTTTGTACCTTAAATACATTTTATTCAATTATATTTTATTAATTTTATATAAATATTATAATTTTTTATTTAGACACCTGAAGAGGAGGGCATTGCCCTTGAAACGTTGTGCAATAATAAAAACCAATAACAAATTACATCTTGTTATTATTTGTGCCTGGATCATCAATACAAAGTCACCTTTCCTATAATGAAAAAAAGGTAAAAAGATTTATCAGAAAAATCTATAAGGCTGTAGGTGCTTGCTAAACTTGGTTGTCGGCTAATTTAGGAAGTTTTGCAATTTAAAGTAAAAACTAATTTTGTAGAAAATGGTAAAGGTGGTGATAACAAGTTGGGTTAATTTCTAGTTTGGATTTTTCTTCTATGAAAACTTAAAAAATTAAAAAACCAGAATCAGCTTATTTGGAAAAATGATAACTTTCAGTGAGTGATTTGGCTGAAATACAATATTTCAGGTATAAAAAGAACTAAAATGGTTATACGATACAAGTATATGGGCAGATTTGACTCCAGCGAAGCCTGAGTGTTAGTATGCTTTACTCAGATTGGTGCTCGTAGAGACAACCAATGTAGAATATGAAGCTGTGGTGATTACTCGATGGTCGATAACAAGGTTGGGTTGACCACCAGGGTGATCGATGAGCTGACTGAAGGTTGCACGAACCACTAGGGTGCAGGACTGCCAGTAGCTAGTGAAGAAAGTCCAGTGTGGTTATACGATGAAGGTACCTGTAGTCCAACCAAGCCAAAATAGTAATAGATGAACTTGACAGGATATAAATCTGAAAAACTCAAAGTGGATCAATATTCATTTACAAAAAAAGTGAATTTTAATTTCTAATAAATTTTATAAAATGAGTTTGAAATTCATGGCTCTTTAAAACTTGATAAATTATGGAAGAGTTTATAAGTTATAATAGGTTAATGTGTAAGAGTATTTCACTCCTTATTGGCAAAAAATAATATTAATCTTAAATAAAGGGTATCAATTATGAAAAGTTAACTTAGATTGAAAGAAAGTCAATTAAAATGTAAACAAACTCAGAGGTTATTCATGTGGAATTAGTGGAACCTATCAAAATGTAAACAAACATTTCGAGGTTAGAAAATTGTAAATAAAGGTTATTTTATTTTGCGTAGTAGATAAACAGAAATAAGAGGCAATATGATTAGTTTTGTGGTAAAAAACTAAGAAAAAACAAATTGGAATGAACACACCAGAATAGTTATCCATCGACCCCAGGGTGCTGCTGGCGGTGAACTCCTTTTGTGATCTCGTGGCGGGAACGTGTACTGGTTGCCGTGCTGTAGCTTGGACGCGAACAGCTGATTTGGTTGGTCACATGAGGAGGAAATCACTTTTACACACATGTACAATACAATATTTTATCGTACTAAGTGCGTAGAGCTCGATTTTACGTACGCCACTTTCGGTTAGCGTGCGTAAAATCGAGCCTCTACGCACTAGTGCGATAAATAATTTTAAGTATTTAAAAATTGTATAAACCTCAATATTTAATAAGTTTTTTTATAAATACGGAGAGGATAATTTTAAAAATAAATGCTTGTTTGGAATTAGTGGTCTGTAAAAATAGATAAAAATAACATTCTATCCGCGAGCGCGAGGGATAAGTAAAAGAGAAAAGATATAGGGTGACAAATCGCAACACAGTAGGTTTATGATGCGATAAAACTATTTATTAATACTATGAAACACTATTAACAATGTAGAGGAGAGAGAGAGAGCTCGCCGTTTTGACCGGGAGTCTCTCTACCTCCGGGTAAATCGTCGCTTATGGCGAAGAGGACGAACGACTTGTAAAGTAGCCGTGTCGCGTGGTAACGGCGGAAACTGGTCGCTCTGGGCAGCTCTGGCGTGAGTCACTCGGATGACCAATTCCGTAGTAAAAAAGAGGAGGTCAATTTTGAACAATACTTGATAAAAAATGAGAAGGTAGTAGCAAAATAATATAATTTAGGTACGTACTTTCAATATCCATAAATAGATGTAATGAAAAATTAATATTTTCAAAGTTAATCTATTTGTTTATTAGATCAAAAATGAGTGATTTTTTCAAAAAATTCTAAATGTTGTGAAAAATCAAAAATTAATAAAAAAAACTTTTGTCCCTCAAAGTTTATCTGTTAAACTTTGTGAGAAAAATATTGGCACCTACCAGAAGCGCATATTTTTACTAAAAAATTGTTGCAAACATGATGGTGTATAGCCATAAACTCATTATTAACAAATTGATTGTTGCAAAACTGTCTGACCGAATTTAATAAAATTTGGTGTGGGTACTTATGATAGGTTTAAGTACCCAAATCAGCAAATACTTTTGATCCAAGTCGATTTTTGTATTTTTAACAATTTTTTTTTTTGTTTATTCGCATGTAATTTAATAACAAATCAAAATTTTCATATTCAGAAATCGGGTATCTGTTAGGAAATTTTGTGCACAACAATTTAACCCTTAAAGGCCACACCGGGTCCAAAAGACCCCACATAACTGTCAGTGTGGCAGTTCTGGATTTGGGTGTGGCCTTTAAGGGTTAATAATCTATAAAATTCTCTGAGAATCGCTTGGTTTTCGAGTTATCTTAGATTTAATGGTGAAAAATAAGGAATTTATCGCGTTTTTTTCTCTATATTGTTTAAAACGACTAGTTCCACAACTTTTCCGGTTGTCTAGATTACGGCATCGTTTTTAGGGGATCAAATAGAAGAGGTTCCTGCAATAATCTCATCGTACGCTTTTACATCCACATTTTTAATCTTTTCGAGCTAATTCGACCCCACTAAATTTTGAGTGTACTAATATGAGAAGCACATGAAAAAAATATTTTTAACGTGAGAAGCAGCACAAAATAACGTAAATATAAGATAAAATCTAATAATTTGTCTACTCCTCAAAAAGGAGCAATACTGATGAAAAGGATAGATAAAAAAATACCAACTAAGAAGCACTTGAGGAGGATTCAGTAACTCGGCAACTAAAGAGAATTTTGTTATAATTCGTCTTCAAAAATCAAGTGAGGAGCAGTTTGAGTTGCGAAAAACGCAGTTTTTTTTTCAAAAATTGACTTGTCCTCATTATATAACTTAATAATATAGGGAGGATTGCACATTCTTTCTATGATTATCAAATGACGGCATGTTATTATCATTCATGATTGTATTTGCATAAATCAATTAACGGTTTTTATTTATCTTTCTATTTTTTCCTTTTCTTGTTTTTTCTTGTTTCAATCAGTTTGGTTTTTCCCAATTTTGAAAATCACTGCTTAAGCACCCTCTCTCTCTCTCATCTGACTAAAATTACTTGATACTACTTGTCTGTCTGACATTGAAATGGGAGACAAATCAACTTGTGGCAAATGCTCCGGCCCGTAGCGCACTAGTGTACCTTTCCACAAGTGCGATATTTGCGAGAAATTCTACCATAATTCTTGCGTAAAACTTGCAGCCGTGACAGTACGCGGTAAACCTGGCAAAGCATGCACAGAGTGCATTACAAATGCTACACCGCCAGTATAGTCAACTCGCACTTGACGTGGATCTACCCGATCCATGTCAGTTCCCTCTCCAGCTTCTGCCACTGAAACTATTGCCACTCCAACTATTGCCAAAGCCACTCCAACATCTGCTGACTCCGAGACTCTGCAACCTGCTACACTGCAAGCACTGAAGAAAGGAATTTCAAGTATCCAGGCTACAATTGACACGCAGTTTAAGGAAGTGAACGAGAAACTCGGTATTTTTCCTCAATTCGTCGTTAGAATGGACGAGAATGATCTAGGATTAGCAGAAGTTCGTAATGAGCTAGAAAAAATGAAAGATATGATTGAGTCTAGAAGTGAGTACACAGTTCCTGACTACAACCTAATAGAGAAAATCATCAACTTGGAAAGGAAGAACGCTGAACTGAACTCTCGCGTAGCAGAGGTGACTAGTCCTTGATGCTAGGGATGTGGTCTCTGCTCGTATCCTGAAAAATCGAGCAAATGACAATGCAGATGCCACTGCCATCACTAAAAAAACTGATTCTGCATCCTCAAAAGCCTCTGACAGCACAGCTACCTTAGCTATTACCGCAACCTCTAATCAAAGGAAGTCCCCCATCCATAGTTGTAGCGCTTCACTCACGTGCTCTGTTGGAAGAAATCTTGCGTGGAAAAATCAAGTTTGGTAAGCTTCACACAGCCCAGCTGAAAACGTCATTGCCGTCTGAGATGGATCCTGCTTGATTGCTTCTTGGCTTGATCAGCATTAATGAGTACTTGCCGATTGATCTCTTTAGGCTAAAACGCCACGTATATGAAAAGTCAAGAGAACCAAACTCTGGCTTTTCTATATATGTACGAAGCAGTAGGATATACGTCAGAAGAAAGAAAGGTGATGCTGGTACTCTCATTGCAACGAAAGAAGATCTTGATTGTTTTTTAAAGACTTAGGTATGATTGTTTATCTGCTCTCCTATTATCGCTCTCCTATTATAGCTCAGCTTGCGACGAGTAAGAGTGGCTAATTCGGATGTGCTATGAGCCCCCAACTTTCGCTCGAACTCTCTGAGGAACTCATTTTATTGTTTGCTCTTTAGACGGTTGTGCGTCCCATTTGTCCAACTACATATATCTGGAATTCCCTACACCCTCATATGCGTTTATCAACCTCCCTTTCCACCTCCAAACAACTTCTCAAAGATCACATTTTTGCCGTCGAGTGAGAGAGCTCATATGGCATTTTTTGCACTTTTTTGGTTTTTTAGCTAATTTTTCAAAAATTCCTGTTCAAAGCTTATTGCACTTACAAAATTCTGCAACCTCGCATTCTTTTTATTTTTTCATGAATTTTTGAGAAAAAATTCTTAGACGCCGTTTTGATAAAGTCGTCCACGTACAATTAAAGTTTTAAAAAGCCAAACAAAATCCCAAAAAATGGTTTTAGAAATCCTCTTAGCACAGGGTCAAATTCATCAAAAATGATCTTTAAAATATTTTCCCTTGAAAGAAAATAAAAAAATAAAGAAGTTTCGTTAGGATTGGTGACCCGCAGGGTTTAGCCTCTCCTTGTTAGTACACAGGGTGGACAATTTTAATCTTCTCAAGCTCAATTTTAATCTTTCTGCAGCTATCTCAAAATAGACAGCCTGAATCAAAAAATTGTTCCGACAAAAGTTTATTTATTTTTGGGGCTGATCAGATGGTTCTGTCAAAATTAGGCCCAGGGCCTGAGTTTGGGCCCTCTGGACTTAGACTTTGTTTTTTTGAATAGGAACCCTATTTTTGACCTTGGATTTGGAAAAAGTGGAAAATTTTAAGAAATTCAGGTATATTAATAAAAAAATTTCGAGCCTTCATGAGGCCCAGTAAGCTCCGATAAGGCCCATTTATCTCTGGGAGCATTATTTCCAAGAAAAAAGCATTTTTTGTATAGCACTCGTACAGGGAAAGTTTCTTGGATTGAAATTTCGACCAAAATTGGCCCCAAAAATTTGGACCCGGGGCCTCATATTGGGCTCTACGACTTCAAAGTCCTTTTTTTAACAAACCAACACAGGTCTTATAAACGGTTTCTAAGAATACAAAGTTTTTTAAGACAGTAGCTTGAGGGGTATAAGATTGAGTAATTAATTTTTATACGTAAGGTTACCTGGGTTCCTTCGGAGAAACTTTTTTCACGGAATTGATCTGTTTAGGGTCCTTGACAAGGCCGTCGACGAGCTAAGATAAGTAAGCTTTATCGGGGCTTACTGGCCTTATGGGGGCCCAAAAAAGTTTTAAAAAAATACCTAAAAATCGTAAAATTTTCCGCTGTTTCTAAATCTGGGGTCAAAAATGGAGGTTCCAATTTGAAAAAACGAACTTTAGGTGCGTAGTATAATACTTGTTATTATTATCTTATTTTATTAATTTTATTTATTACATTAGCTATATTTATTATCATTTGCTGATTCTACAACAAATAAAAAGTATTCATAATAAAAACGCCGATTCTTGTTATGATTACTTTTATTATTACATTTGCCTCAGCTTTCATGAATAAGTAACAATTGGAAGCAAGTAGATAGTCAAAAAGTTTTTTTTATTCTACTAAAATATTTTAAAAATTAAATAAAAAAAGAGTTTTACAAAGCTTATTTTTCAAGTTAACCCTTTTACAGGCCGAAGATTTTGGGAAGCCAGGAGAAGAAACGGTTTGCATTTTTGGTGTTTCCGATACTTTCTGAACACGGAACTACTATTAGTTTAAAAAAATTCATGTTGACAGCCGAGATATGACAGCTGTCAACACTCGAATGTCAAAATTTCGGACAAAAAAATATACTACCATAATCTACGTTCAATTTCATGATGAAAAAGTAGAAATGGTTTTTTTGCTAAAACACTCCCTTTTTGAGTAAAACATCAACAAAGATTGAAACTTCGGACTCTTCTCAAGTAAAGATTCGTACTCCAGGCCGATGAAAATGGATGACTTTTTTATAATTAAAACGGGGTTTTTTGAAGTTGTTTTGCTCCCTGATCATGAATCTGTCATTAGTTTTGAAAAAATCGTATTGATAGTTGAGATACGACAGCTGTCAATAGCTTAATGTCAAAGATTCTGGAAATAATTAGTTCCTTTTTTACATTAAAAATTTTTTTTCACTAAAAAAAAATATTGAACTTAGATGATGGTAGTTATTTTTTTGTCCGAAATTTTGACATTCAAGTGTTGACAGCTGTCATATCTCGGCTGTCAATAAGTATTTTTCAAAACTAATGACAGATTCATGATCAGCGAGCAAAACAACTTCAAAAAACCTCATTACAATTGTAAAAAAGTCATCCATCTTCATCGGTCTGGAGTACGAATCTTTACTTGAGTAGAATCCAAAGTTTCAATCTTTGTTGATGTTTTACTCAAAAAGGGAGTAGTTTAGCAAAAAATAACATTTCTATACTTTCATCATGAAATTGAACGTAGATTATGGTAGTATATTTTTTTGTCCGAAATTTTGACATTCGAGTGTTGACAGCTGTCATATCTCGGCTGTCAACATGAATTTTTTTAAACTAATAGTAGTTCCGTGTTCAGAAAGTATCGGAAACACCAAAAATGCAAACCGTTTCTTCTCCTGACTTCCCAAAGCCATCGGCATATAAAAGGGTTCATATCGTGTTTTATGATATTATGATATATTTTGGTTTTTTTTTTTTTTTTTTTTAGATGGTGAAAGTAAGATTGAAAAATTAAAAGTTCTTTTAGACAACCCTGTATTAAATTTAGACGAATTACGACAAATATCATGGTCTGGTATACCAATAAAGTTTCGATCAATTACATGGAGACTACTTTCTGTAAGTTCAAAGATGGTTATTTATTTTACCAAACATTTTTCTTATTTATTCAGTGTAATTTATTGATATATCAAAACAGGAATATCTACCAGCAAATTTAGAAAGGAGGCAAAATGTTTTAGAGCGAAAACGTTTAGATTATATAAATTTGGTAAAACAATACTATGACGCAGAAAGAGATGAAGGATTTCAAGACACATACCGACAAATTCATATAGATATTCCACGAATGTCACCTTTAATATCACTTTTTCAGCAATCAACTGTTCAAGTAATTTTTGAAAGAATATTATATATTTGGGCCATTCGACACCCAGCTTCCGGATATGTGCAGGTACATTTAGTTTCAATCTACAATGCATCTCATGAAAGAGCTTTTAATCGTTAATTCTTTTAAACGTTTCAACTGTAAATGCGGGATTTTTTTTTTTTTTTTTTACTAAAAATTATGATGATATAGAAATATATATTTTGCAAGTAAACTATAAAGAATGGTATTCATTTATTTTTATTGAATTTCTTTTTGTTTTGTTGATCCTTAAGTGGCCTTGAAAAATACGGTCTAAGAGCGCCCGGAAAAACTTGGTGAAAGACCGGACTGAACTGAATAGTTTAGCTATAAATTTATCCGGTAGTGACGCTGGGATATGACAAACTGGTCTTGGTCGGTCTTTTGCCCGGCTTTTTTCATGTTTCTCGGAGCGACTTCAAGACTGTAAAATCTGGTTATTTTTCCTTCCGTGTAGAACTATGATAAGTTGCATCTCTAATAATGTCAAATAGACATGTTACAGTACAAAAGAATTACAGAGCTATTATAAATTAGCACACACAGTGTCGGCTTCGTTAGAGCTATGTTTCATGAGTTTTTATTATGTTCAGTATTTTTTTTCGTGTTTGATTTGATTTAATTTTTCAATTTGTCTTGGTTATAATACAATTTATTTAACTTCTGGAAAGAAAAATAAAGCCTGAAAAATTACTATCATCGTAAGTTTGCATTCTGTAGGGAGTCTGTTTTTTTAAATTTATTTTTTAAATTATATAGTTTTTTTTATTTTGTTGTTCATCATTACAAAACACTTTTGATTGTTTACATGAGTGCTGCACGTAAAATTTCTACTAATTCTAAAAATAATTTTTCTAAGTACACGTAGTGCTCATACGTGTGGACACTCAATAGATACAGTTTATGAAGTTTTAGTGTAAACTACACTCAACTTTTGCTATGAGGGTAAAAACTGGAAGAAAAGGGAAGACTTTCTTACGAAGAGAGACCGTCTACTTCTGCTGGAGGGTCGAGTGGTAGGGAGAGTAAAATGAGCAGTGGTGACGGAGAAGTTCCTTATTCAGAGGACTTATAACGAGAGTTCAGTGTACATTTTTTAGTTTTGATTTAAAAATTTTTTGAGCAACGTTTCGTTAGCATATCGTTAAAATCTTCTGACATCTTTATTGGTAAAAAATTAATTATTTAAAGCTATGGTACACAGAATTTCAATATAAAAAATTAAAAAATATAAAAAATTTATTGATTTTACCTAGATTGTAAATAATTATTGAAGTAAATATATTAAACTAGTATAAAACAGTACGTGTCCTAATTAAAATATGTAGGCATCATAACGAGTCGGTGGTACAAGAGTGACGGAAATACATTAAAAATATGTTCAGAGTTTTAAAGATAATGATCGAGGTGAATGTCCTATTTATACAAATCAAAACAAAAACAAAAACAATGTTGGAAATCAAATAAAAATTAAACAATGAGATTTTATTACTAATAGCTCGAGTAAAATTCTTGCATTACCAATTGAAAAAATATCTTCGCTATCATTATTATTATTCAAAGTGTCAAGAACATTACCGATGTGTAGAATTTCTGAGTTACGTCTTTTTACGTACACAGATTCTCTATCAAGCAAGCGTGTACCATCCCAATCCACAGCATGGTCATTATCACGGCAATGTAAATAAACAACAGACTTCTTATCTTTGCCCATGTGATCAGCAATTCTTTTGCATAGATGTCTTTTTGTCTGCCACAAGAAAGTGGCTGGACACGTTTTACAATGTAACTTGAAAATCGAATTGGGACAATTTAATTGATCATAAGTACCTTAACCTAGTTTTTCTCTCCGACCAAGTTTTTTATTATAACATGGGACAGTACGGATATTTTTGCGGAACAACAGACTTTTTATTTTAATTCTTCGAATTATAAAGGTGACTATTTGTTTTCTAATAAACCTATTCGATTCAACTTTTGGGTTAAACCCGGGCTAACCCAAGTCAGTGCGCTGTATACCTATATATATATACTAGGGGGTACCCCCCTGCTCGCTTCGCTCGCCAACCCCCATAAAAATAGTTATAAAATATAGAGTTTTTTGACAGTTAATATCAACATGTTTTTTGAGTTGAGTTTGTGTATTGAATAAAAGTTCAAACATGTTTAGGTAAAATTGTTGAATATGATTTAAATTGAAAAAAGAAAATTTTATTATGGTGAGTCTAAAAAAATGGTTATAAAAATTAAATAGTAAGTTGAAATACTTCAAGTACTTGAAACATGTTAAATATAATATTTCTTAACCGTTTTGAAGTACTCCTTTAAAAAGGGCTTTTAAAATTACGACTCCTCTAGGAAAAGCGCCCTTCAAAGAGGTTAAATATGGAGTTTTTTGACAGTTAAGGTGCTCGTACAGGAGAAGCTCCTATAATTTAAAATCAACTCCTCCGGGAGGAGCCCCTTAAAACATGTTAAATATAAGGTTTTTTGAAGGTTTTGAGGTGCTCCTCCGGGAGGAGCTCTGAAAATTACGGCTCCTCTGGGAGGAGCCCCTTAAAATATATTGAATATAAAGTTTTTTGAAGGTTTTGAGGTGCTCCTCCAGGAGGAGCTCTTTAAACTACGGCTCCTCCGGGAGGAGCCCACTTCAAACATAATAAATATAAGGTTTTTTGACGTTTTGAGGTGCTCCTCCGGGAGGAGCTCTGAAAATTACGGCTCCTCCGGGAGGAGCCCCTTAAAACATGTTAAATATAAGGTTTTTTGAAGGTTTTTAGGTGCTCCTCCGGGAGGAGCTCTTTAAACTACGGCTCCTCCGGGAGGAGCCCACTTCAAACATAATAAATATAATGTTTTTTGACGTTTTAAGGGGCTCCTCCGGGAGGAGCTCTAAAAATTACGGCTCCTCCGGGAGGAGCCCCTTAAAACATGTTAAATATAAGGTTTTTTGAAGGTTTTGAGGTGCTCCTCCGGGAGGAGCTACTAAAATTGGCTCCTCCGGGAGGAGCTTTTAAAGTTAAGAGCTCCTCCCGGAGGAGCACCTCAAAACCTTCAAAAAACCTTATATTTAACATGTTTTAAGGGGCTCCTCCCGGAGGAGCCAAAAAAAAAAGAGCTCCTCCTGGATATAACTATATAATATAGGAAGATATATACATCTATATACTAGGGGGTATCCCCTGCTCGCTTCGCTCGCCAACCCCCATAAAAATAGTTATAAAATATAGAGTTTTTTCACAGTTAATATTTAACATGTTTTTTGAGTTGAGTTTGTGTATTGAATAAAAGTTCAAACATGTTTAGGTAAAATTGTTGAATATGATTTAAATTGAAAAAAGAAAATGTAATTATGGTGAGTCTAAAAAAATAGTTATAAAAAATTAAATAGTAAGTTAAAATACTTCAAGTACTTGAAACATGTTAAATATAATATTTTTTAACCGTTTTGAAGTACTCCTTTAAAAAGGGCTTTTAAAATTACGACTCCTCTAGGAAAAGCGCCCTTTAAAGAGGTTAAATATGGAGTTTTTTGACAGTTAAGGTGCTCGTACAGGAGAAGCTCCTATAATTTAAAATCAACTCCTCCGGGAGGAGCCCCTTAAAACATGTTGAATATAAGGTTTTTTGACGTTTTAAGGGAGGAGTTCTGAAAATAACGGCTCCTCCGGGAGGAGCCCCTTAAAATATGTTGAATATAAGGTTTTTTGAAGGTTTTGAGGTGCTCCTCCGGGAGGAGCTCTTTAAACTACGGCTCCTCCGGGAGGAGCCCACTTCAAACATAATAAATCTAAGGTTTTTTGACGTTTTAAGGGGCTCCTCTGGGAGGAGCTCTGAAAATAACGGCTCTTCTGGGAGGAGCCCCTTAAAATATGTTGAATATAAGGTTTTTTGAAGGTTTTGAGGTGCTCCTCCGGGAGGAGCTCTTTTTTTTCGGCTCCTCCCGGAGGAGCCCCTTAAAACATGTTAAATATAAGGGTTTTTGACGTTTTAAGGTGCTCCTCCGGGAGGAGCTACTCAAATTGGCTCCTCCGGGAGGAGCTTTTAAAATTAAGAGCTCCTCCCGAAGGAGCACCTCATAACCTTCAAAAAACCTTACATTTAACATGTTTTAAGGGGCTCCTCCCGGAGAGCGCCTCTCTGTACTACGTCTGTTGATTTTTTTACTTCCTACATATGTTAATAATCTTGTGCTTACTACCTATTTTTTACTCAAGCTTCTAACGCCGAACCTTCTGCACATGCATTTGTTTCTACATCTGTTTCTAGTCCCATGCTAACTCTAGTTCTTTATTTTTTTTTTTTTTAATCTTCTACACTGAATCTAGCCTTGTGTATAATCTTTTTTATCCTCTTGTACTTACTACTCTAAATAACCCTATAACAAACCTTGTTCATAACATTGTTTCAAACTTGATAACCACTGTGGTAACTTCATTGTACCTACTGCCGTACCTGGACTTGTCATTACGTTTGTAACTTTGAACCTACGCTCATACGTACATTTTTGCTTAATATTGTTTCTATCTCTTTCACATGAATCTACTTGCTTAAATTTTGGTGTTTGCTGTTGTTTTTTCTTTTTTTCATGCTTTGGTCTCTAACTTTGAATCTTTGTTCTCAACTTTGTGAAAACTATCTTTTCTATTGTTCTTCTCAAATTTTTTTGTAATTGCAATCGTGAAATTAATCATCTTCATACAATTTTGCCCACACAGCTCTTTAACTTTTTTGACAAATATTTCCTACATCCTTTTACATTTGTTATCAACGCTTTTTCTACGTAGGTCTGTCCTAATCAACCTATCTTGATTAATATCGAAGTTTATCTTACGACACCAGTTTCCAGCCATGTGTAGCCTCTTTCACTTTGTTATTATTTTCATACTTTAATTTGTAACTTTGAACGTATGTTGTACTTTTTTTTTTTTTTTTTCTCAACATCTAACCCTGAAACTAACATCTTTTATACTATTGTTTTCGATCCTGTACAAACCTTTGTAGATAAACACTTACCCACTTTTGAATCTACTGATGTACCTACCCTCTGGCCAAACCTTGAAGCTCTCTAAGCGAAGCGCACGCAACATTGTATTATATTATCTAAAACAAGTTTTGTCGAAGCTTCATTTAAATTAATCGACAATAAGTTATACAGTGGAACCTGTGTACATTGACCACCTCCCGTTCCAAGGAAAAGTGGCCAATGTATGCAGGTGGCCAATGTACAAAGGAAAGTGAAGGGGTGGGCTAAAAAAAAAGTTTCAAATTTTTAGTAATGTATTATAGTTTAATTTTCTAATTGAAATAATCTGTGATCTTCGTTTGCTTAGCAGCACAAGCTGAAGAAATCCTGTTTTGCTTCAATCTCAATATATAAATCATATAAATGTTCAACATTAATTTCAACTTTTTCTCAAAATCGAATGATATCGATAACACTCTTTAAAGCTTCATCGTAAGATAAATATTTGTTTATCGTTTGATTTGTGCCCTCTTCCTCATCTTCGTCAATTTCTTCATCATGATTCTTTTGAGGTTCGAGGAAAGATTTTAATACTTCTTCAACGGCTTCATCAATGGTAACCGGGAACGGCTCATGAACAAGCTTTCCTTCATCTCACTGTTCGATTTTATTGATTGAAAGAAAATCATTTGGAAGAATTTGTAAAACTTCTGCTAGAGGCGCTTCATCATCAACGGTCTGAGATTGTTCAGATGACACAGGTAAGTCAGCACGACGAAAACACTTCTCAAAAGTTGACTGTTGAACTTCTTTCCAAGAAGCATACATCCATCTTATTGCGTGTAAAACAGTAATGGATTTTTGAAATTCTGCTCTTGAGCCATCTTTTTCAGCAATAGAATTAAAAATCTTAACATTTTCGATCTGTAACGTGCTTTCACAGCTCTGATAATTCCTTGGTCCATTGGCTGAATTTCTGATGTTAAATTGGGTGGTGTATATACCCTTTACCTTTGCGGTACGTTCAGAGTTCATATTCATTTAAACTTTTGTGGTTATAGATTCATTGGTTTTGTTTCAGTTTGTTTACAAATAATTATTATTTTCATGATTATAATCGGATAATTTCGAACACTTGATTACATAATTATTTTTTCATTAAATCTATTCTCTAGATGTTTTAATTGAATTGTAATATAAAAATTAAAAATAAAAATTCAAATTTTAAATTTTGTTCTTCAACCAATCACATCACGAATAAAATGCTGACATTCTTTTTGGGTTCTCTCTTTTATCTTTGGATATTAGTTAATTTTTTTAATGCTTCGTAGTTACTTTTTAAATTTCTTCTATAGATACATAGCTGATAACTTGTATCAAAAATTGGCGATGTGGGTAGAAACGGATAACATATATCAAAAATGGGGGCGTAAGTAAAAAAAGGACATGGGGGGGGGGGGTTATTAGAAAAGGGTTTAATTTATAAGCACGGGAAAAAAAGCAAACGCACGGGAAATTTTAGGTCAAATTCACGGGAAAAAAGACATTTGCACGGAAAAATAAGTGATTAAACGGGAAAGAAAATAAATGCACGGGAAAAAAATACTTGAGCGGAAGTTAAATGTATTAAACGGGAAAAAAATATATTGAATGGGAGTAGAATTAACATTGCGCGGGAAATAAATGTATTAAACGGCAATAGAATTGATCTCGCACGGGAAAACGTCATATATTTTCTAGTGAATGGATTATCCCACGATTCGATTCGATTTACTATTGCACCTGCCACACTTACCCAGTTAATAAATTTTTTTTCCTGCCCTATAAGTCACTTTGTTGTAAGTTAATTTATAGTACCCCTGGTCACTCTAACCACAAAATCAAATCTTTGATGCGTGTTTTCGGTGACTCGTACTATAAAATAGTATATAGTACGAGTGCAGTACGTCAACAGGGCTTATGAAGAACCTCGTGCTGTGCTTCGCTACGTACTTGGGTCCTTAAAACCACCCCGGTGACGATGCTGCACCTGTACTATAATATACTATTTTAAGTGCATTTATTATTCTCCCTACGAGAACGTGTTATTATATATTATATCTTTGTTATTTACTTCGTTGTAATCTAGTTTTAAGTGCATTTAATTATCTATTCATAAGAACGTGTTACCATATATTTGTATCACTCGATGTACTTGTCAAGCGACCAAATAGGGTTATACCCCAAGGCCGAAATAAAAACCTTATATAGTCAGTCAGTCAGGGTTGGATAAGTTTTTTTGGATCATCGATTGCAGAAACTTTGGAAATTGCTTTCTGGTAACGAATGATGAGCAAAATCATCAATAATTTTTCTAAATGGTCCTTTTTTCGATTATCCACACAAAATGTTTGAATTATTTTTGTTTTTTAAATAATTTTCAAACAATTTGTGTTTAAAGCCCATTGCACTCCTAGACATGTGTATCCTTGCATGTTTTTGTCTCTTTATGAACTTTAAGAGAATAATATTTTCAAATCTTAACTCAAAAAGTATAAATCTGAACAATTTATATTTCAAACCTCAGAAAATGCTAAGAAGTACTTCTAGTAACAAATTATTCCTGTTCAATTTTTTGAGTTTGGACTTGAATTTAAGTTGGTTGAGATCTTCTTTATATTGAATATTGAATCGATTGGGATCTGTCTTGAGTTTTATTTATTTTTTTTATTTTAACAAAGAACTTTTGAAGAAACGATAACTCGACAGGTTAGATCAATAAGATAAATCTCGTCTATGCTGTGCAATAATATACGGATATACCTTATTGATCTAACCTGTCGACTAGGAAAGATATTTTCGACCGAACAAATTATATTATAGATTTTTTAAAGTATTTTTGGAAAAACCTCGGCCACGATTATTTTGGTCAATGTTCTTTTTACAGGCATCACGATACTGTTACTGCTTCAATAAGGCATGTTCAACAACGAATATTAATACACAACGTAGTTAATATTTATCTCATTGATCTAAATGTAGTACACAGTAAATTTCGTTTAAAATTTTTATCTTATTTTTTTTCAACAATCCACTTCGTTATTAGGTATTAATATTCGTTGTTGAACATACCTTATTGAAGCAGTAACAGTAATCGTGATGCCTGTAATGAGGACATTGACCAAAATAATCCTGGCCGAGGTTTTTCCAAAAATCCATTAAAGATACTTTTACAAATCTATACTATAATTTGTTCAGTCAAGACACATCCCAATTGATTCAATATTCAATATAAAGAAGATCTCAACCAATTTAAATTCAAGGACCATTTAGAAAAATTATTGATGATTTTGCTCATCATTCGGTACCAGAAAGCGATTTCCAAAATTTCTGCAATCGATGATCCAAAAAAAGTTATCCAACCCTGAGAGGAGGACCCGCTAGGACTAGACATTTGGGTTACTTCTTTGGGTTTTTAGCTAATTTTCAAACAATTTGTGTTCAAAACTTGAGCCAAAGGCGAGAGTGTCAAGGGTTTGCTAAGGGTTAGCTCATACTTTTCCAGCGTCGAGTGTAATGTTTTTTTCAACTCAAAGTGTTTGAGATTTACCGCCTTTTATTGCCACGGGATTGGTCATGCGAGCAACCCACGCCAGAGCTGCCCAGAGTGACCAGTTTCCGCCCTCACCAGTCTTGCTACGACCGTGATGCCGCGACCACGCATCACGGGACTCAGCGCCGTCGTCGTAGATCGACCGCTTATCTACGACGATTCCACCTAGTTTCCCAGAGGTTGAGAGACTCCCGGCCAAAACGGCGAGCTCTCTCTCCTCACTTGTACATAGTCATTTAATAATAGTTCAATAAATAGTTTAAGTGCAGCATAAAAACTATAAGTGTTGTGCTTTACGAATAACCTCGCTTTTCACCTTTCCCGCTCCCTCGTGATCGCGTTAAACATCCTTAACCTTAAGCGCATCCTCCGCGTTTCCCCAAACATTTGGCATCCCTTGTGGGGAAAAGTTCCCCGAAAAAAGGCGCGTCGCGAGTGAAAAAGGAAAGTGAAAAGTTTGTGCCACGCCGCGGCCATTTTCTTCTCTGCAGTTCGAACGAAGAAGATGCCAGTGACGGCTAACCCGTGGCGCGCGCATCACCGCCGCGCAGCCACACTTCAGTGTCAGTGACAACAATCGTCGTGGGAGTAAGAGAGACGGACGATCGCGCTCCGCGACTCTCCTCTCCACACCGAAAGCCGCGCTCGCAGCTGGCCCAAGGCGGCCTGTCCAGCGAGCACTCATCGGCCAACAAGAGCGACCATCTTGTTGGCACCTCAAGTCCAGCAGCACGCACCTCACCATCCAGGTTACCCTGGAGCCAACCACGCCACCCGCGTAACCAGTACCGAAACCTATGACGACGGTGGATTAGAAGGAGACAGCAACACTCCCGCTTGCTGTCATCTGAAGCCCGTCGGCCTACTACGTATCTGCCGCACTTGCAGCCCCTTTGCAGTGGGAGAGAGAGAGAAGGCACCTCGACCAGCTGACTCCGCTAATACGGTGGGTCCGCTCCAAGTCGCAAACTTGTGTTGCGCAATTTAATAATTTCAATTTTTTCTTGTATTTGTTTAGCCTTGGAACTGTGTGGGTAAAGTTAGCTGCATTGTTCTCCATTCTATTTTGCCTTTTTCTTAAATTTATTTATTTTTATCCTTCCAAAACAAATAGTCAGTTGACCCAATTCCTCAATAATTGAGTACAGCTGTTACTATTTTGGTAAACAATTGATTATTTTAGGGTCAAGTGACCAATAAAATTAGGAATAATTTTTTCAATGTTTACTTTGTTAATATTGAGCTCACCTGAAAACTTAATTTCATTTTATTTTGTTCCACCTTATCTGACATTATTGAATTTGCAGGTGAAACTACCTGTTAAACTGAGGTCCACGCTTACTGTCCAACCACATCTGAGCAACCTTTGGCACCTGTGGGAGCAAGCGAAGGGACTTTCTTCACCAACTGGTAGTCCTCGAGCCCTCGTACAGCTGCAGCAGCACTCCCAGAGTTCTTCGATAACCTTGGGTTCAAATGTACTGTTTCTTATGGTTGTTAGAGTCAGCGTTGGAATCAATTTTTTGCCAATCTCCTTAGTATAGTATAATCAAATTATTTCTAGTAGCCAATCTCTTGTTGATTTTTTTTCAAGTTTATATTTTCAATAATTCTAATTGAATTTTTTTCATTTTTAGGTATTTGTCAAGATTAATAATCAAATACCATAAACCACCTACTCAATCATAGTTTGTTCTCTTGAATAACCTGGTTTGTCAGTCATCGACCAAGGATATCCAGCTTGTTTGGATGGTTTCAAGCTTTTTTATTTAAAAAGTTTAGCCTGGCAGTCAGGTGACTGCACACTACTAACCTATTGACAACCCTTCTTTACCTACTTTAGTTGCTCAGTTTTCTATTTTTTATTTACACTTAATCACTCAATCTTTCATTCCTTTTCTGTCCCTAGTAAATTAGTTTTCCTTCATTTTAGATTGTATTTCAATTTAAAATTATTTCTTCATGAACGATTCATAAGTTTAAGTTTTTCTTTTTATTCCTTTATTTAAGGAATAATTGCCTCATCTTAATTGTATTTCAATTAAAGATTGTTCCACCAATAATATTCATATGTTTGAATATTTTTTTTAGTTTCTTTTATTTAAAGAATTATTGCCTCATATTAATTGTATTTCAATTAAAGATTGTCCTACCACTGATATTCATAAGTTTGAATATTTTTTCCATTCTTTTGTTTAAAGAATAATTGCCTCATCTTAAATTGTATTTCAGTTTAAATTCTATTCCACCAATAATATTCATATGTTTGAATATTTTTTCAGTTTCCTTTATTTAAAGAATAATTGCCTCATTTTAAATTGTATTTCAGTTTAAATTCTATTCCACCAATAATATTCATGTGTTTAAATATTTTTTCAGTTTCTTTTATTTAAAGAATAATTGCCTCATCTTAATTGTATTTCAATTAAAGATTGTTTCACCAGTGATATTCATAAGTTTGAATATTTTTTCCATTCTTTTGTTTAAAGAATAATTGCCTCATCTTAATTGTATTTCAATTAAAGATTGTTCCACCAGTGACATTCATAAGTTTGAATATTTTTCCATTCTTTCATTTAAAGAATAATTGTGTTTCAATTTACATTTTCACCACTCATGTTTTTTTTGCCTTGTCCAAATCACCTCAAGTTTAGAAAACAAATTTAAATTGTGTTTCCATTTAAATCTTCCCAAGCCAAAAGATAGTTTTAACTTTTACCTATTGATTTATTATTTCAAATACCGCCCTACCTTGCAAAATGAATAAACCAAATTCATTTGCGCAAATCCTTAACAGGCAAGCTATAATCCGAAATCGAATCGTCACTCATTTCGAAATCTTTAAGCAAAAAGGAGCCTTGATGATTCACGAGTTAGCAGAGAAGCGCATCCTGCGTCTCGAACAACTCTGGCAAGAGTTTACCCAAAATGATCAAAGTTTAAGAAACTGCCGGGATGTAGACCGTGGCCACGACTACTTCGTCAAAGACATGTTCTACCATACGCAGGACACCTTTGATGACGTGTGGTGTGACTACGTCCAATTTCTTAAAATTGAGCCACCTGTGACTCCCTTAGTCCAGGTTTTCAAATCACCCATTGAGAACGAGCCACCTGAACCACTTGAGCTTCAGGACCTGGCTACTCATTTCAAAGTTCAGCCACCTGCGACACCTCAAGTCCAGGCCTCGGCTATTCATTTCAAGGTTCAGCCACCTGCGACACCTCAAGTCCAGGCCTCGGCTACTCATTTCAAAGTTCAGCCACCTGCGACACCTCAAGTCCAGGCCTCGGCTATTCATTTCAAGATTCAGCCACCTGCGACACCTCAAGTCCAGGCCTCGGCTACTCATTTCAAAGTTCAGCCACCTGCGACACCTCAAGTCCAGGCCTCGGCTATTCATTTCAAGATTCAGCCACCTGCGACACCTCAAGTCCAGGCCTCGGCTATTCATTTCGAAGTCCAGCCTGCTGATATAATCCATGTTCAGACTCCGGCACCAATCTACGAATTCAAGTCCTTGATTAAGGCACAGCCACCTGAACCACCTCAAGTTCGGGCTCCGGCGACCCCTTTCAAAATGGAATCACCTGAGACATCTCAAGTCCAGGGTCCAACGAACCTCTCCAAGAGCAAGCCACCTGCGGCTGTCCTGGCTCAGGCACCGGCTATCGCTTTCGAGAAACAGCCACCTGAATTACTTGGAGTTCAGGCTTCGGCTACACCTTTCAAAATTCAGCCCCCTGCGACACACTTAGTCCAGGCTTCGGTTACACACTCCAAAATCCAGACACCGGCAACGTGTCTTAAAGCTCAGCCACCTGCGACAATTAAACTAATTAAAGTCCAGACGCTGGCTACCATGACAAAAGTACAGCCACCTGAACTAATCCAGCTTCAGGCACCGGCTATACTCTCAAAAATAAAGCCACCTGAACCACTCCAGGTTCAGGCCCCAATAACGACCTCAAGCATACAGCCACTTGAAGTAACTCAACTTCAGACCCTGGCTGTATCATTATTTAACTGTTGGGTTTTCGACCCAGGAATTTTCCTTGGACAGAGCATCAGGCTCTTACCAAAATTGCCCAGTAAGCCTCTACGTTTGATCGTACGCTTACTAACCACCCTAGACTTAACCTACAATTATTTTTATATATTACTTAATGTTATTTTTATTTTTATTATGTTCACAGATATTATTAATCGACTACAGTCGATTAAGGCGGGCGGAATGTTTGAGATTTACCGCCTTTTATTGCCACGGGATTGGTCATGCGAGCGACCCACGCCAGAGCTGCCCAGAGTGACCAGTTTCCGCCCTCACCAGTCTTGCTACGACCGTGATGCCGCGACCACGCATCACGGGACTCAGCGCCGTCGTCGTAGATCGACCGCTTATCTACGACGATTCCACCTAGTTTCCCAGAGGTTGAGAGACTCCCGGCCAAAACGGCGAGCTCTCTCTCCTCACTTGTACATAGTCATTTAATAATAGTTCAATAAATAGTTTAAGTGCAGCATAAAAACTATAAGTGTTGTGCTTTACGAATAACCTCGCTTTTCACCTTTCCCGCTCCCTCGTGATCGCGTTAAACATCCTTAACCTTAAGCGCATCCTCCGCGTTTCCCCAAACACAAAGCAAGGAGTTCAAACTTCCTGTTTGGGAAAAATCAGAAAGTTTGAACTTTCTGCACCGTGTGTGAAAAATAAATTATACAGAGTTAGGAAGTTTTTTTAATCACAATTTTAATGTTAAGAAGGACAATAATTGATGCATTTATCGCAACGTATTCAAAGTTTTTGCGCGCACGCGGGGATCTAGAGTTTTGCGCGCACGCAGAGATCTAAAGTTTTTGCGCACACGCGGAGTACCTAGGTTTGCGCGCACGCGGGATAATTTAGTTTGCGCGTACGCGGAACACCTAAGTTGCGCGTACGTGCAAATTTTTGTTTGAAAGGGTAAGTTTGCGCCTACGCGGAGACTCCTCCGCGTACGCGCACGAGTACATACATGAATACATACATGAATATATTTGGATGATAATTACAAAATAAAAAAAAAAAATAATAAATAAGGATTTAAAGTTTAACAAGAATTTTTTAAATAAAATTTTACAATTTATTAAAAAGAAAAAATTACTCCATTATAAGTTTAATTTTTCTGAAAATAAAATCTTTTTTTCATTTTTTTTAAATTAAAAACTTGGATTTTTCTAATTAATCTTATAATGAAATTTTTTAAAATTAATGAATTCAAATTTTAAAATTTTATATAGTTTAATCATACCATTAAAAAAGAATTAATAAATTAAGAAAATATACAAAACTTGTAACAAAACATTAAAAATGGGGGGCGGGGAAAAAAAGGGCGGGTGGGGGGCGTGGGAAGGGCGGGCGGGGGGCGTGATTGGAAAATTATAGGACAATTCAAAACTCATAGAAATAAGCATATTTCGGTTCACTTTTACGGTTAGTTAAGCACTTTTTTGAGAGGCCTGTGGGGGGCGGGCGAGGGGCGTGGGGGGGGGCGTGAGAGAGGAAAAACAACTATATAATATAGTAAGATACTAGGGGGTACCCCCGTGCTCGCTTTGCTCGCCAACCCCCAGAAAATAGATAATAAATTTAATTGTAATTTATAAAATAAATTATAAAATTGATATGAATAACAAATTTAAATTGGCTCAAAACAATTTTGTGACGAAGTTGATTTTTTGTGCGGTAATTATAGATGTTTAATGTTGTGTTTAAATTTTAAACTTCTAGTAGTTATACTTCAAAAACTTATTCTATTAATATTCGATTTAATAAAAAAATTGAGTTTATGTAATGAATAAAAGTTCAAATATGTTAGATTAGCTAAAGTTGTTGAATATAATTTAAATTGAAAAATAAAAAAAAAATTTCATTAGGGCAAAACTAAAAATAATAGATATAAAAGTTTAATAATAAGTTAAAATACTTCAAGCATGTTAAATATAAGTTTTTTAAACCATTTTGAAGTACTCCTTCAGAAAGAGCTTTTAAAATTACGACTCCTCTGGGAGAAGAGCCCTTCAAAGAGGTTAAATATAGAGTTTTTTGACAGTTTTAAGATTCTCGTACAGGAGAAGCATTTAAAATCAGCTCCTCCGGGAGGAGCCCATTTCAAACATGTTAAATATAAGGTTTTTTGACGTTTTGAGGTGCTCCTCCGGGAGGAGCCACTAAAATTGGCTCCTCCGGGAAGAGCTTTAAAAATTAAGGCTCCTCCCGGAGGAGCACCTCAAAACCTACAAAAAACCTTATATTTAACATGTTTTAAGGGGCTCCTCCCGGAGGAGCCGTAATTTTCAGAGCTCCTCCCGGAGGAACCAAAAAAAAGAGCTCCTCCTAGATATAATTATATAATATAGGAAGATATATGAGTATTCATAGGTATATACAGATATACAGCGCAGTGACTCGAGTCTGACCCAAAAATTGAATCGAATAAGGTTAACAATTTCAGTTGCTATGCGACTAATTGGATATAACCGAACAATTATCGAAATAACTTGACCTATACTCCTTCGCCAAAAATTAAATACGGCGTTTCTATTGGTTCAAACTCAGCTCGGGAAAATAATCAGTCGTAATATCCCGAGTGCTTAAAATTTTCGAAAATTTTCCGACTGTTTTGTTGCACAGCAACGAGGAGAGAAAGTTTGGCAGATTAAAAAATTTTTTTGTCAAACTTTTCCCGCAAGTTTCAACCAATAGAAACGCAGTGTCTCACATTTTTGCGGAATAACAAATTTTTTATTTTGAATTCTTTTAATTACAGAGGTTACTATTTTTTTTACTAATGACAAATTTCATCTCAAATTTTCTAAAAATAGGTGGGATCTTAGATTTGTCTCAAAATCAAAAGTGTTTGTTCTTATGTTGTGTAAAAAGAAACGTACATAATAGTTTAAAAAAAAAAAAAAAAAAAAAAAATTCGAGTTATGTGAAATCAAAGTTTTGGGATAAAATCATCAATTTATCGAAAAAAAGAAACTTTTTTTCAAAGCACCGTCATTTTGTGAAAAATTATTATTTTTTATAGCTGTTTTTGATTTTGATAGTAAATTTATTGTACTTTAAACCGCCGTTGGAATTTTTGAAAAAAATTCAACAAAATGGCAGCCATTTTTCTAAAAACCAAAAAACTCAATTTTCTCAAAAACATCTTTTTTTTTGGTACAAAAATTTTTTGCAGATTGGAAAACTTATAAACAATGTTTTCATTAAGGTCTGGTTTCCGCTAATAGTATATTAGTTAACTAGGAAGCTGGAATGGGAAGTGTTTCAGATCATATGAAATTGTCGTCCGAGGCGAAGCAGAGGGTGACATAAGCATGTGATCTGAGGCCTTCCCATTCAGCTGCCAAGTTGAGTATACTATTTTTTTGCACGACGGGAAGCGCTACTGTCTGTAGCGGCAGTCGCAGAGAAGTAGCGCTTCCAGGCCGGAGCGAGGAAAAAGTTTTTGGCAGTTGCAAGAATTTTTTTATTTTTCACCTCCAGTCGCTTTGTGATATTGACGCTATTATGTCATCGTGAAAGGCTCCATATACAATTTTTAGTAGCGTCATTTAATAGCTGAACTTAAGACCTTTTCAACAACTTATGATTTTGTTTAAAAATATTGACTAGAACTCAAGTTACAAGCATTTGAATAAAAAATTTTGAGTCTTTAAATGGAGAGATTTACTCTTAATTTAAAATTTAATTAAGGTAGTCCTTAAAATTTTGAACCCAATACAAAATTGTTCACGTAAAAATATATTTAATTTATATAATCCCATTGAGTTAAGTAAATTTATACTTATAAATTTATCAACTCTAATTTTCTTATTAAGTTTAAGTCATAAATGAGTTTTGTAAATTGAAAATTAGGTTATGTTTTCGGGATTTTTCATAATTTTTTAAAATATTTTTTAAACATCAAATTAATACTACATGAAAGAAGAAATTTTCAACTATGTTGAGTAAAATTTTCATAATGATTCATTCATTAGGGTCAAAGTACTGATGAGTTGAAAATAAAATCGTCTAGTCGGGCGCTGCGATGCCCGTCCCCTCCCCTCTTTTCCCCTCATGAAAGTACCAAACATCCTTAATCACAACTGTACCAGCACAGAAACATAAATTTTAATGATGATTCTATAAAATATTCATTTTTGTTCATTATAATTCATAAGATGTTCTCTGAGTTAAAAATTGCATCCAATCTAACTGTAGAAACTTTATACATAAGAGTAATTTTATGTTAATACATTTAACACATACTCAAAAACTTAATGATCAATGAAGTTAAAATCAAATGTACTTCCAACATAACTTTACACAACCTCAACTTATAGATTGAACCTACCCAGAGACTTTGTACTTATTTCAACCTAGCAGAAAAACTTGTTATCATCAATATATCGCTAAATGAACTACTTTGTTCAAAATTACCATGTACATTCCGTATATAATATGTATATTTTACTTGTGTGATAACAATGTGACATTTATAAATGAAAATAATTTACTAGACAGCAAACACGAGCATGGCAGGGTTTCTACCTTATGCTCCAAATAAAGAAGAAGAATCATAATAATAATAATAATAATAAGTCTATAAATTTATAAAATAATAAGTCACTTTTTCTATAACAAACATTTTATATAAATATATTCAACTTAAAATCACAATGTTTACATGACACATAACCTTTAAAACAAGTTATTTCCTTTATATTCTTTGATTGTCAGTGTTGTTTAGAAGGTTATTTAAAAATTTTATCTTAATTCTTGAAATTCATTACCCCCACTAAAGCTTTAACGCTTTAACTTTTCAATTTCATTTTCTTAAAAAACTATCCACCTGTGTCCAATTTTCAAGTCAATTACTGCATACTTCTGTAGCAAATGATCTAGCGAGGTACGAAACAGCGCCTTGGCTTCGCCCCGTTACATACCGAGCTAGGGCCTCCAAAGGCTACCTTATGAGGGCCTCATTCGCTCCCCAATAGCTTTCTGATCGGGATAACATGCCAGCCCTTTTCAGGGCTACACCCTTGTCTGACGTATAGCAACTGGCGCCCAACGTGGGGCTCGAGGGGAAAATACTTTTTTTCCTGACATTTTTGTGAAAACGCCGAACCCGTTATGACATACCACTCTCCGATAAACACGAGAGCCGTGAAAAAACACCAACACATAACTGGGAGTGTTTAATCGCCTAGTGGCGCCCTAACCAGTACAACCATCCCCCCAATGCAGCCTCCCTACGGGAGTCACCACTCGCGAGCCGTATTCGAGCGTGTATACATTCCACGCTAGAGACGCTGAATTCATTCTCTTCGCAGTCGTAGCACTCGTCGCAACTCGAGACACTCCAGCAGGAAACCAAAGGAAGCCAGCACACGGAGCAGGCAACTTTGGATCTCCAACAGGAACACTCAGAGAATACAAGTGCACACCTCCAGCAGGAAAAGGAATCCTTGGTGCTCCAGCAGGTAACTGAGAATCGCCAGCTAGCGGAGCAGGAACCCTCGCTGATTCCAAACTTACTGCGAAAGGTACCTTAAGGGGTACATATACCTAAAATTTTTCAAACAATAAATGTTCTGGTTTTTGTGTTTTTTGATGTACTTTTACATCAGCTTTCAATTGCCGCAAACCGCGTTTCTTAGTTCGCTAAGGAAAAAAAGTTACAGTTAATTTAATGAAGACATTCAATTTATTAAATTAATGTTAAAATGGCTTTTTTGAAATTCAAGAATTTCAAGTCAGTTCTAGTAGCAGAAATACTTTCTACGATACTAGGTACAAATGCTTTTTCGATGTATTTTTTCCTTTTTTAATTTTCGAAATGTAGGTATAATTTTTTTTTTAATCCACGAACAGAACTGTATTTTATCGTTTTTGTCTAATAAAAGCGATGAAAAAACAGAAATTTTTTTTATCTGTGATTAGATTTTTTTCCTGACAGAATATCTTAATAATGAAAATTAAGAATGACAGATTAACTTTCATTTCAAGTCTAATGCTAAAAACAATTTATTAAGTTAGATCGATCTCATAAAAAAATTTATAACCTTTATGACATATATTACCTCTACGAGTCTACTTTAGTATATTACATCAATTAGTATCGAATATCGATCTATCGATATCAAATTAGGTATTTACGCAGCGTTGCAAGTTCATAATGACTTTTTTGTTCTTTGAGTCATCTTTCTAGTGAATTTTTACTTTACTTGATTTTGTTTTTGTTATTATTTTAATCTCAAGTAAATAAGTTAGTTTTATTCAAAAAAAAAAATTTGAGAATAAATGACCAATTCTTACCAGTTAAACTTATGAAGTTTTTTAGTTGTTAAAAGAAGGTGTTTATTATATACAAATGTGAAGTGAACGAATAATTCTGTGATTTAAAGTTAAAGATAATTTTTAGATGATTGCATATGAAGACTCCGCTGACTCAAAGTCTTAACATGGTCTTAGTGCCTAATTGTGTGTAATCTGTGTTTTTGATAAAAAAGCGAATTGGGTCACTTTAGGAGCAGGAGCAAAAAAATAAAGTATCCGGCTATGTGCCAAAGAGTATTTACATCAAGCAAGAGTCCTGTGACAAGATATTTTCAAGATATAAATGTTTATGTGTTGGTGTGTTACATTTTATTCATCAAAATCTGTTCAGAACTTTAAAAGCCATTTTCTCAAATATGTGATTTTTGAGAAAATAAGGGCATTGCTCGTAAAGCCAAAATTTTTCCAGAAAGCGGATGGACCCAGGACTTTGCACACTTGTTTTACATGTGAACCCTCATGAGCGGAACCTCATGTAACCAAATCCAAGCTTTATAAAGCTACTTGCACACCATAAATTGACTAAAATGATAAAAACTATCCAAATTTTCACTACATTAAGCAACTTCAAAGTGTGCAAGTAGCTTTATAGTGCTTGGATTTGGTTTCCTGAGGTTCCGCTCATGAGGATTCACATATAGAACAAGTGTGCAAAGTCCTGGGTCCATCCGCTGTCTGGAAAAGTTTTGGCTTTACGAGCAATGAACTTTTATTTCTCAACTAAGCTATATTTTATGTTTCTTAGAAAATCATGTTTTTGGACTAACTAATTATGTTCAATAGTGTAAAAATGTGTGTATAATCCAGAAAAAAAAATCTTTTTGAATAAATAATTTTAAAAAATCTTACAAAATATTTTTTGAGGTTTTTTTTTTAGGTATATGTACCCCCTTAAATCATGACCGTGAGTCCGGATTTTTTTCGTGGGCGTGTTTAATGCATGCACATAGGTAGCACATTTCGACAATACAATCATATCGTCCATGATTTTCCTGCAGAATTTTCTGAGTCCATCCAGTACCGCAGACATAAACCTCTCAAAAGTACCCGGACCTCCCTTGACCCCGAAAGGCATGACCCGGAATACCCAGGTTCTTCCGTCTGGCGTGACGAATCGGTATACTTCTTGCTTTCAGGATGCATCGAAATTTGCCAGTATCCGCTCTTCAAGTCGAGTACCGAAAAAATCTTCGCATCGGCGAGATCTTGCAAGGTATCGGGAATTCGAGAAAATTGTTAGGCAGTGTCTTCGGTTGTGGAATTTAGTTGCTTGTAGTTTACACTTTCTTCTTAGCCAGCACTATAGGCGAACAGTACGGTAAAATGCTAATTCCCTGACCCCCCAAGAATTAAAAAATGAGACAGAAAAAAATTCGGATCACCCCAGCCCAGGAATTCAACCTGGATCTCCTACTTTCGCGGTCGGTGCGTTAACCATTGCTACCGGGGATCGCCGATTCATCGCCGACTGGGATCCTATTAATTTTTTTCTTAAATTTTAACTCTTTTTTTTATTTTTATTTTCAAAGACATATTGTTCCCAACGTCAATAAATATTATTATCATGACTCTACCGACAGTTACATATTAAAATCAGAATAAATGAATTTAATGGGTATCACTGTTCAACTATAATTTTATCCCTTTCATTCCCACTTAGAAGCAAAGGCTTCCCAAAAGCGAAAGTAGGAGATCCAGGTTCAATTCCTGGCTGGGGTGATCTGAATTTTTTTCTTTCTCATTTTTTAATTCTTGGGGGGTTAGAGAATTATTTAATTTACTTAATTTACTTTTTTTTCAAAAAGTCTCTCTTTTCGCTTTTGGGAAGCCTTTGCTTCTAAGTGGGAATGAAAGGGATAAAATTATAGTTGGATACTGATACCCGTTAAATTCATTTATTCTGATTTTAATATGTAACTGTCGGTATAGTCATGATAATAATATTTTAAAAAATTTTACAATTTTTTATTGTTTATTGAGGATAACAATTAATGATTTTATTAAACTTTCAAAATTGTACACAAATAATGATTTTTCAATAAAAACAATTCAATGCCAATACTGCTTATTTTGAAGTTAATAATTATATTTTACGTGAAAAAAAAAATCAACCAGAACGTACAAAAGGATTTCATATTTATTATATTTACTAAGGTTATAATATAAGTTTAGTTTAAAAATAATAACATGACTTGACAGCTATTACACAATTTTTATTTATATTTTATATGAAAAAAGTTTTAAAACTAGATTAATTTTTTATTATTATTAAATAAATTTTATTTCATAAAATTTAAGATGAAGCATTTATATCTGACAAATAAATTAGTTGTAATTAATATCTTTAAAAAATTATCTAAATTGAAATTTCATCAGTAAATTATAATTTTCGTATGAGCACTACAGCAGAGGAAGAGAAATGCAAGCCTAGTTGATCAGCTGACGCGTGTATGCGCCGTGATAAAAGCGTGATAATTTGTAGAAACTGCAAAAATTTTTATTTTAGATAAAATGTTATTGTTAATAATAAGAATTACCATAACTAAAAGTTTAACTTACTCAGATTGAATAAAATAACATGATCAAAAATCACAGATAACAGAAAAATCGTTGGAAAATGTAGATATTTTAGCATAAATATTTTTGGAGTAAATTTATACTCGAAATAACTATATTTTCCAAAGTTGTGTCATAAATAATTTTCCTAACTCAATTTTCTTCAACCCTTTTACAGGCCGAAGGTTTTGGGAAGTCAGGGGAAGAAACGAATTGCATTTTTGGTGTTTCCGATAATTTCTGAACACGGAACTACTATTAGTTTAAAAAAACTCATGTTGACAGCCGAGATATGACAGCTGTCAACACTTGAATGTCAAAATTTCGAACCAAAAAAAATACTACCATCATCTACGTTCAATTTTATGATGAAAGTATAGAAATGATTTTTTTGCTAAAGCCCTCCTTTTTTGAGTAAATCATCAACAAAGATTGAAACTTTGGATCCTACTGAAGTAAAACTTCGTACTCCAGGCCGATGAAGAGGGATGACTTTCTCAAAATTGTAATGAGGTTTTTTGAAGTTTTTTTGCTCGCTGATCATGAATCTGTCATTAGTTTTGAAAAATACTTAAGGTAAAGGACCCAATTGTGGACCCCAAAATCACAACTTTCGGGATTTTTGAATTTTATAGAAAAAACTAAGCAAGTGAGGTTAATTTTTTTTTGTACATACTTAATTTTAGTGGTCTTAAGAATCAAAATCTATTTTTTTTATTAAAAAATTTTATATATTTACAGAGTAATTAATGGTTGTGTCTAGGTACCATCACCGTGTACCGTTTCACGGTGCACGGGCGCTATACCTAATGAGCTTTTATGTACACGGTACACGGTGCACTGTGTACGGAGGAGCTTTTTGGTGCACGGTGCACGGCGGAGAGCAGGGAAAAGTTTTTGTTTTGCTATTGTTTCGTACACGGTGCACCGTACACCGCGTACGGTTCAAAAAATGTTTTTTTTATATCTTTGCGTACACCGTACACCAGACACCGTATACTGTACGGTACACGGTACACGATGCACCGTGCACGGGTGAAAATATTTTTTATATCTTTGCGTACACCGGACACCAGACAACGCGTCATGCTCGGTACACGGTACATGGTGCACCGTGCACGGGTGAAAATATTTTTTATATATTTGCGTACACCGTACACCAGACAACGCGCCATGCTCGGTACACGGTACACGATGCACCGTGCACAGGTGAAAATATTTTTTATATCTTTGCGTACACCGTACACCAGACAACACGCACTGCTTGCTACACGGTACACGGTTGAAAAAAATGTTTTGTGTACACCAGACACCGCGCACTGTTCGGTACACAATACATGGTGCACCACGTACGGGGCACGGTAGAAAAAATGTTTTGGCGTACACCAGACACCGCACATTGTTCGGTACTTAGTTTCACCCACATTACGATGTCAGGTTACTCAGTAGCAGTCTAATGCTTCAAGAAGTCGTCCCCGATCAGGTTTTTCGACCTGGTGCACTTCGACCACGGATGCTTGTGTGTATGATACAGGTAGGGTATAGTAGACATATAGTATCAGGGGCGCAACGACTCCTTCCAGCTAGGGGTTGTCCTGAGGTCCGACCCCCCCAAAATTGACGTCTAAAAAAAAAAATTAAAAAAAAAAAAGTAAAAAGTTGAGTAAATAGACTGGTTGATTATTCCCCAAGCTCTAAACCCCCAAATACCCTGGGTGCCCGAGTTCGACAAAAAAACTTATCAGCTGTCCCCCAAGCTGTAAACCCCCAAATACCCTGGGCGTCGAGTTCAATAAATAAACTGATCAGCTATCCCCCTAATACCCTGGGCGTCGAGTTCAATATATAAACTGATCAGCTATCTACCTAGCACTGAACCCTTAAAACTCTGGGCGTCGAGTTCAATAAATAAACCGATCAGCTATCCCTCAAGCTCTAAACCCCCCAACCCTGGGCGCCCGAGGTCAACGAAAAAACTCATCAGCTATCCCCCAAGCTCTAAGCCCCCAAAACCCTGGGAGTCGAGTTCAATAAATAAACTGATCAGCTATCCCCAAAGCTCTCAACCCCCAAATATCCTGGGCGTCGAGTTCAATACATAAACTGATCAGCTATCTCCCAAGCTCTAAACCCTAAGCGTACTTTATATTTGAAATTCAAGTCCATAAAAAAGTGTTTTTTTTTTGTTCCACAAAAAGGATGTTGTGTAGATTTATTTACATCACTTGAAAATATTCCAAAATAATAAAAAATGTGTATGGAAAAAAAAAAATAAATAAATGATAAGCAATAAACAAACGAAAATTTTTACACTTTTCTCGAAATATGTCTCATTCTTAGAAGCATTTAATTTATAGTTTAAAAAAAAAAATTTGTTGATAAAGTTGCAAAAAAATAGTTAAACATTTAGTAAAAACTTATATCGTTTTCCTAATTAACCACGCCATTTTGGAGTTAAAAATTTCAGACTTACAACTTTATGATATAACTTGCTTATAACACGCGCTCGCTTCGCTCGCTCGCGCATAGACAAATTTATTCAATAATATCAAATATTATGATATTATGATATTACGTAAATGATTAAATTTTGTTTAGAGTATAACTTTAATCAAAAATATTTTAAAACACAAATCTAAAACCATATTACTGATGAAAAAAAACAAAAAAAAGTCTTTCAAATGTCTGGGCTTATTCGAATATAGATAAATACATACCCAAAATGAGCAACCCTAGACATACCAGTACAATTTTTCAAACAAAATTTGTTCGAAAATTTCTATTCTTTGGCTTTCGAGGGTCCAGATTATGAATCTGACCTTCAATTTGAATCTAATGACTCTAATAAGGTCTATACTCAAATAAAGTTAATTTGAAATTTTTGCTCCATAAATCGAACCGTAATAAGTTTTTTGTACACGGACAGAAAAAAAACAGGAATTTACCGTGTTAAGCTAACACGTAAATTTTCTGTGAGCGCCACACATAAAAATCGTGTGTTAGCTTTACGCAGAAAAAATCTTAAGCGGCACTGTAGCGGAACCAATCAGGTGCGACCGGAGTGATTTTGATTGGCTCCAATACAGTGCGCTTAAGATTTTTTCTGCGTAAAGCTAACACACGATTTTTATGTGTGGCGCTCGCAGAAAATTTACGTGCTTTAGCAGCACACAAGTTTCTCGTGTCCTCCACAGTAAATTTCTGTATTTTTTCTGTCCGTGTACAGGTATGTCTATAAGGGTTGCTCGTTTTGGGTATGTATTTATCTATATTCGAATAAGCCCAGACATTTGAAAGACTTTTTTTGTTTTTTTCATCAGTAATATGGTTTTAGATTTGGGTTTTAAAATATTTTTGATTAATGTTAAAATATTTTTGATAAATTTTAAATTATTTTTGGTTAAACAAAATTTAATCATTTACGTAATATCATAATATCATAATATTTGATATTATTGAATAAATTTGTCTAGGCGCGAACGAGCGAAGCGAGCGCGTGTTTTGTGCAAGTTATATCATAAAGTTCATCATAGCTGATCAGTTAATTTATTGAACTCGACGTCCAGGGTTTTGGGGGCTTAGAGCTTGGGGGATAGCTGATCAGTTTGTTTATTAAACTAGACGCCCAGGGTTTTGGGGGCTTAGAGCTTGGGGGATAGCTGATAAGTTTTTCGTTGACCTCAGGCGCCCAGGGTTGTGGGGTTTAGAGCTGGAGGGATAGCTGATCGCTTTATTAATTGAACTCGCCGCCCAAGGTTTTGACGGTTTAGAGCTTGGGAGATAGCTGATCAGTTTATATATTTAACTCGACGCCCAGAGTATTTGGGGGTTCAGAGCTTAGGGGATAGCTGATCAGTTTATTTATTTAACTCAACGCTCAGGGTTTCGGGGGCTTCGAGCTTGGGGGATAGCTGATCAGTTTTTTCGTTGACCTCGGGCGCCCAGGGTTGGGGGGTTTAGAGCTGGAGGGATAGCTGATCGGTTTATTAATTGAACTCGACGCCCAAGGTTTTGACGGTTTAGAGCTTGGGAGATAGCTGATCAGTTTATATATTGAACTCGACGCCCAGGGTATTTGGAGGTACCGTGTACCGAGCATGGCGCGTTGTCTGGTGTACGGTGTACGCAAAGATATAAAAAATATTTTCACCCGTGCACGGTGCACCGTGTACCGTGTACCGAGCATGGCGCGTTGTCTGGTGTACGGTGTACGCAAAGATATAAAAAATATTTTCACCCGGGCACGGTGCATCGTGTACCGTGTACCGAGCATGGCACGTTGTCTGGTGTACGGTGTACGCAAAGATATAAAAAGTATTTTCACCCGTGCATGATGCATCGTGTACCGTGTACCGTACAGTATACGGTGTCTGGTGTACGGTGTACGCAAAGATATAAAAAAAACATTTTTTGAACCGTACGCGGTGTACGGTGCACCGTGTACGAAACAATAGCAAAACAAAAACTTTTCCCTGCTTTTCGCCGTGCACCGTGCACCAAAAAGCTCCTCCGTACACAGTGCACCGTGTACCGTGTACATAAAAGCTCATTAGGTACAACGCCCGTGCACCGTGCGCCGTGAAATGGTACACGGCGATGGTACCTAGACACAACCGTAATTAATGTTTAAAGTAGAGACCCTTTGGACCGTATTTTTGAGACTGTGTGTCAAAGTACCCCGATTAATGGACCTTTTTTACATGCGATATCCCCTTAACGTTTTTCTTACCCCAATTAATGGACCCTGTGATTTTATTTCAAACTACTGACTTTTGAGGTTACGATTTTTGTTGACATTGAAGTTAAAAGTAGTTACAGTTTTCATTGACAAAAGTAATTTAACCACGTTAGAAGATTTATAAAGCTGATATTTTAGTGTATAAAACTCGGTACGAAACCCAAAACTAACGTCTCATTAATTGGGGTACTCGGGGTTTCATTTAAAGGTTCGTATTAATGGACCGCTGCTTATCAGGACCATTAATTGGGGTACCTTGAGACTAGGGCCCAATTATGAAAACTGCATTATTTATTTAAAAATTTATATTTTTAACTTACAAAAATGATACTATACTAATTTTTGAAGTCTAAGCTTTTCATTGATCAGTGATACATTGCGTAAATAAATAAAGTATGCCTAGAAATTCAAGTTTGAAAGTTGCTTGATTCGCTGCACCGAGAATACCAACCTAACCCTCGAGTCAACCAACATTGTGACTTTCAAAATAAAACGAAATTAGTAACGTAAACTTGAAAAAAAAATTTTGAAATATTCTTTGATAACATAAGTTTATTTTAAAATAGTTTTTTGCCGATATTTGCATTAAAAAAATATTTAATAATGATTTTTGCTGAAGGGGACCATTAATTGGGGTAAGGGGTCCACAATTGGGTCCTTTACCTTATTGACAGCCGAGATATGACAGCTGTCAACACTTGAATGTCAAAATTTCGAACAAAAAAAAATACTACCATCATCTACGTTCAATTTCATGATGAAAGTGTAGAAATAGTTTTTTTGCTAAAACTCTTCCTTTTTGAGTAAATCATCAACAAAGATTGAAACTTTAGATCCTACTAAAGTAAAACTTCGTACTCCAGGCCGATGAAGAGGGATGACTTTTTTAAAATTGTAATGAGGTTTTTCGAAGTTTTTTTGCTCGCTGATCATGAATCTGTCATTAGTTTTGAAAAATACTTATTGACAGCCGAGATATGACAGCTGTCAACACTTGAATGTCAAAATTTCGAACAAAAGAAAGTACCACCATCACCTACGTTCAATTTCATGATGAAAGTATGGAAACGGTTTTTTGCTAAATCACTCCCTTTTCGAGTCAAACAACTTTTTCTTCGTGAGCTGATAGGTGGAGAAGGTTTTTTAAAATATTCGAAGAGTGCAATTTAAGGTTAAAATTGTTTTTTTCCTATGCGCGCTTGCAGCGCGCTGAGGGGTCCTAGTTATTTAAATAATATCACAATTTCATCGAAAAATTATCCATTTTTGCAAAAATGGCCTAACCCTTAACAGTTTCTTTGATTAATTTAAACAATTTCTTTTGTTACATCAAATATTTTTAGCGCTTAATTGTGATCTTAAATACTACTACGTTTCACCAAAAAACTGCATGAGATTTACTTAGATTTGCAAAAAAACATTAATTTAGTTTTAGTTTGATTTTTTCTCAAAACCACTTTTTCAGGGTTAGGCCCTTGTTGCATGCAACGCCTCATATATTGTCACAATCATTGCACTCACTGATTGTCTTTATATTCAATTATTTGTTATTTTACATGTTTTTGGTTCAGCGACAAATTTGGGGTATTCATGCTGACCTTGCATCTTCTAGGGCTATCGTAGGGCTCTAGGGTATATCGCATCTGCTGAGTGACATAGTTGAACCCATGTACGGATTCGTTGGCAACATGAGGGGCTGCAGGGCAATGAGCTGCTGCAACGTCACCTAAGATGGTGAACCTGTAACATTTCTGGTGTTGTGAGTAACTGAGGAACCCATTTCAGTCTTTAACTTCCTAATGATCGCGGTAACTATTAGAATTTTAATAATCTCGATAGAGGATTTTGTCTGGCAGCAGCTTTGTGCGTTGCTCCCAGCTCTGAATATTAAATCCTGGTCTAGTTTGCTAAAATATTAGCCAGCACACTCGTGCTATCTCGGTCTTTCGAGGTCATTTTTTTCTTTATACCACCAGAAAACTATTAGGAGTTGCTTAGGTTTGTTGTTATTTTTTCATTTATATCCACCCTAATATGTATATTAGGATCAAATGGTGGATTGTGGATCAAATATCGTGGAAAATTATCAAAAAAGTCAAAATTTGAAGTTAAAAAAAACACTGTCGTAATCTCGTTCATTATAAGTACACCAAGCTAACCGAAAGAAAACAGTTTCTTTTGAATATGTTAGTGACTGCTGCTGCTTGCCAGTGGAGTGATATTAGATCGGCTTAAGCTGATTTATCATTATCTTATCTTTTTTCTTTATCATAAACCAATCGAATTATTTAACGGGTTCTCTACGATAAGGTACCACAATAAATATAAGGGCTACCTACCAAGGGCTATTCAACATACACACAGTCCTATAACTACAACTTCCCGGCACTCTGTGAATGTAGTAATTAACTTCTCTATTTTTGAAAATTTGTCGAATTATCACTGCGCTTAGTAATTCTCTAAAGCAGTTTATTTTGCATCGGACGCCCACGTCTAGGGGCCGTTATTTTATACCTAAGGTGTACGTGGTGCAAGCAAGTCATGTGCAAGTGTTTAAAGAAAATTCCATTTTTTGCTTTTCTTTAACTCACCTTCGTTCATTCATTTTTGGTTTAAATCTGTCAAGTTTTATAAAATCTATCCTACATGAAGTAGAGGTATAAAATTTTGTATAGACCTCAGGGTGTCAATGAAATATTCATCATCAGTTTTTGATCTGGACAACCAGGTGCCCGATGATGGGGTACCATCTTCGAGAAATTGGGTTCATTTTTTTTGTGATGCAGATTTTAAAAACTGGTTTTCGATGAACTTTTTGACATGAATATCCTGGTCGCCGTTTACAACGGTACCTGGGGATCATCTTCGAGAAATCGGATCAAATTTTTGAGAAATGATTTTAGGTATCTCTTTACCGAGTTTTACGTTTTAGACCTGGATACCTACTGAACAGGTCACTAACGACGGGAGTCGCCTGGGAGATCATCTCCAAGGAATTGTGTCAAAATTCTCCAAGATGATTTTTAGTAATCATATTATCAAGTTTAAAAGAATTTTCAACATGAAATTAGCTTAAGACATTAACTTCAGGTCGTGCCAAACTAATGGGACTGATCTGTAAAGTTCCAAATATATCAGCTCCTCTTTACATTGACTGAAGTGAAGTGTATAAAGAAAAAATTCTATTTTTCGTTAGCTGTGATGTCCCAAGCGTATTACGTCATCCTGGCCAATTAGAGTCAACCCCGAGCATTAAAGCTCTACTATCAACAGTCTGCATTCTGTTTTTGCAAGTCTTAACTGGATCTTTTCCAGGATCACACCCGCAGTTATTATTTTGACATTCAGTTCGTGCTCGACTCTCTGCGGTTTGAGTGCCGAGCATGTTGTAAGTTTAAAAAACCGACGGTTCTATCACCTAGCCTATCATCTCTATTATTATAGTTCCTACCTTCATAACTATCCCAGTCATTCTGCTTATCTTTATTCCGGCCTCTATCGTAATCTCTATCGTAACCCTTACGTCCGCCATTATCATTATTGTTACCATAGTACCCGTCATCATCATATCTGTTCCTATCATTCTTGTACTTATTACCTCCGTTGTAACTGTTGTTATTGTGTCCTCAGAAATTTCTATTTTCCCTATTGTTTCTCCCGCTATCTTGACTATGATTTTCCCAGTCGTCGGTCATGCCCTCTCTTAGGTTCACCACGCTTTAAGTTAACCTTTGAGTTAAAAAAATAGTGATATCACACCTTAACATTTTTATTCAAAACATGATTTTTTAACTTTTCTTTGCGTCATAAAAACTTATTAATTATGATCCCACATTGAAAAACATATATGCTTAACTGAAACTTTAACTTTTTGGCTTCAGTTTTACATAAAATTTTTAAAGAATATTTGTATTTTTCAATAAATAAATCTGACTTAAAAAAAAAAAGTCATGTGGGGTGTATGGATCATTTTTTGGGGGGAATAGAACGAGAACTTACGTGTAAACTGCATGGTGGCGTCGTCTGCTGCTTAGTTTTGTCGAGACATGCATCGACGCAGACCAACTAACACAGTTAGTTTTAAGTGTTTTTTTGTTTAGTTTACAATTAAAAATGATTCAATTGTATTCAACGGAGTTGTAGTATCATTATTAATATGCAAATACTATTGAAAAATAGAATTACGAAGAAAAAAAAGTGTTAAAATCACACCGGCTGTGCACAGTCAGGTTAAGAAACCTTCAGAAGTTAATAAAAATTGGTGAACAGTGTAATGTTAACTTTTTTGTGAATTTTTATAATATTTTCTGTGTAATAAAAAAGTTTTTGAACTGATATATTTCTTAATAATTGCTTAATGGAAGCGTTCTATTCACCCCATTTCGTCAAACTCGTAACTAGCTCAGGATTTTATTTTTTTTTAAGTTTTTGTACTACTCTGAGGTTATTAATTTTTTTTTTTACTCTTTCTGCAATTGTTCACCTCCTTGTTGAAACTTATTTTATGTACAAAAATCATAAATTACTTTCTTTTCCTAAAAGCGTTCTAATTCACCCCATCTTTGACGTTCTATTCACCCCACTCTCCCCTACTGCTAAATTCTTTCAAAGAACTTCAAAAGATTTAATATAAATAGAACAAACAAAATTTCGTGATGACTTTAAACAAAAGCATGGGGCACTCGATGAAACACAGTCGCCTTTAAGTCATCTGCAGTGCCCCATGCTTTTGTTTAGAGTCATCACAAAATTTTGTTTGTTCTATTTATATTAAATCTTTTGAAGTACTTTGAAAGAATTTAGCAGTATTAAAATTTTATTTTCTACTTTTAAGTACGTTTTTTTAATTTCTCAAAACTTTTTAGAGAAAAGGAGGTTTTTTAAAAAATTTTTATTTATTTATTTTTTATTTTCTAGTTTTTAGTATAAGCTTAATTTATGTAATTTATATAAATTGACAGAAAAATGGAAAGAATATTTTTAGCGTAAAATTTTAAATCTAATTGTTTAAAATTTGGTTATTATTGAAATTTTTATAATCATCCTTTTTACAATTATAATATTTGAAATATTTTTTTTTATTCAATATATTGATAACTACCAAATTAGAACCCCTGTGGAACTTTTATGTCATCCCAGCAGAATTTCGTCCAAAACTCTCGAAGATGACTTCCAGGTTCCTCAGGTACACCCGTCATAAGCGACCTGGGTACCTAGGTTCAAATTGCCTCGATAAATACTCTATAACATTTCTTAAAGTCATCCCCACAGAAGTTGGCCCAAACTCTCGAAGATGACCTCCAGGTACCCCAGGTACACCCGTCATCGGTGACCTGACTGACTAGGTTCAGACTTCTTCCTCATAAACTCTTAAACACCCTCAAACTCTATCCAAACTCATACCCCAAGAATTTGACCCGAACTCTCGGAGAAGACCCCTAGGTATCCCGGGTACCCGCATAATCGGCGACCTTGGTAAGTTAGTTCATATCGCCTCGATAAATACTTTGGAACTTCCCTCAAAGTCATCCCCGAAGAATTTAGCCCAAATTCTCGGAGATGACCCCCCAAGTACCCCCGTCATCGGCGACCTGGAGGTCCAGGTCAAGAACTGACTATGGATTCATATATTGTCATCCGAACCTAGACCGTCTGCAAAATTTCAGACCTCTAGGTCTTATAGGCTCCAAGTTATAGAGCTTGGCAGTTTTGAACGTACGACGACGACGACGACGAAACATAGTGAGTTAAAGAAAAGCATGTAAATAAAAAAGTGCTCGTTTTTATGGCACAACCTGTAAAGAAACACGAACAATAGCATTTTAGTTTTTCGTATTTTCACTAAAAATGATTGAAAATTATTAAACTTTAATACTTTTATGATTTAATTTTAAGGCGAAGGCAGGCTCGTATCATCAGTAAAAAAGTTTTAGATAAGTTCTCATGCGAATTTTCATTAAATATTAATTTTTTTGGACTCAAAATGAAGCTTTTGTAATTTTAATTTGCGGGCTACACAGCCATTTTTTGTAAATTCATTTTCATTTACTTTCCAAAATAACTGTAAGACATAATGGGACATGAGAGATTAAGTCATTACTTAGAATTAAATTAATAATGAAGGTATCGGAAAAATAAAAAAAAGACTCTGTAACCCGCAAACTAAGATTGCAAGCTTTAAATTGCGTTCAAAAAAATTAAAATCCGAGGAAAATTCGCTTCAGAATTCATTTAAAATTTTTTCATCGATGATACGAGCTTGACTTCGCCTTAAGTAGTAGTTTTCTCAATTTTTTATTCTCAAAGTTAGTAACTTGGGACTGAAGAGAAAAGGTTTAAACAAATTAATTTTAAAAACTAATTTAATAATAACTAGAAAAAAATTAACTTTTCAATAAAAATAATGTCACAAATCGTAACCTATTTATTCAAACCTAAGAAGCTCATGCTGTTAGAAATATAATTTTTCTAATTTTATGAATAAAAGCAAATGTTAAAAATTTCTTACAAAAAATGCAATCCTCGACTAGTTTTATCCTTAATAGTAAATAAAAAGATAAAAAATAAAAAAACTACGATTAATAATATATGTATAAATAATGTACATAAAGCAAAGTTTGTGTACAGTGCTAAAGTCAGACTGAAAGTTTTAACATATAAAGCGAAGCTTATACATGGTCAAATAATCACAACAAAATGTATTTTCTAGAATCTATTGATGAGATTGTAATCTCTGTCGGCATAAGTACCCAAAAGCATAATTTGTTGAAACCTTTGCTCTCCAGTCCGAAGTATTAATTTTTGAGAATAGAAAATTGAAAGAAAATTACAACTTAAAATTTAATAACAACATTGGCTTTTGAATACTTATGTCAACAGAGATTATAATCTCATCAACAGATTCTAAAAAATATACTGTGTAGTGATTATTTGACCGTGTATAAGCTTCGCTTTACATGTTGAAACTTTTAGTCTGACTTTAGCTCTGCTTTATGTACATTATTTATACATATATTATCAATCTTTGTTTTTTCATTTTTTATCTTTTTATCATGAGTCCTTAAGGATGAAACTAGTCGTGGATTGAATTTTTTGTAAATAATTTTTAACGTTTGCTTTTATTTATACAATTAGAAAAATGTTATTTCTAACAACATGAGCTGCTTAAGTTTAGATAATTAGGTTACTATTTAAGACATTATTTTTATAAAGAAGCAATTTTTTTGTTTGTGTTGTTATTAAATTCATTTTATAAAATTAATTTGTTCAAACCTTTGCTCTTCAGTCCCAAGTTTCTAACTTTTGAGAATTTAGAACTTCTAATATACCCTGGCTTTTTTCGAAATTGAAGTCTGCTCAAGAAGCGTTTCTTGAGATTACAGAAGTAAACATAATTTCAAATATCAAAACAAATTTTCTAGCTTTGTCTTGATCAGTATAATTATTGATTTTAATAAGATTGATTTTTTTTTGTTCTTCAGGGTATGAATGATCTTGTCACACCATTTTTTTTGGTATTTTTGCAAGAAGCTTTGCCAATTTCAGCGTGGCAAGATATTGAAAACTATGATGTTTCATCGTTAACTGAGGAGCAAAGATATATTATTGAAGCTGATAGTTTCTGGTGCTTATCAAAGTTTCTGGATGGAATCCAAGATAATTATATCTTTGCACAATTGGGAATTCAACACAAAGTCAATCAATTAAAAGAACTTGTTCAGAGAATCGATGGTAATTGTATACCTTTTTTTAAATAATAATAGGGCAATTCAACGCGTACCGTGCATCCAAAGCCAGTATATTTTGACCATTACATTTAAAAACTAATAATATTTTATTCTCTATTATCATTATTGTTGTTATTTTTTAAGTAAGAAATCGTGTTATACATTTTATTTAAAAGTCGTAGTTTTATAGTTGACAATTATTTATGATCTTCCAAGAAAGTTGGTTAGAACTTACTTCTGTTTTTATAAGTAATCATATGGAAAATAGCGTTTAAGGGTAATATGGAAAATAAGACAGATAAAAAAAAACGAATTCAGTGAAAAAATCTGAGAGCAAGGAAAAATTCTGATGCACTTTTTTCAATCTGAATGAACTCTTCAGGATGTCTTTAAGTAAGTTAAAAAAATAATCAAACACTATTTGGTTGGAAGCCATGATTCACGAAAGTGCAATAGTTGAGGATCTTCGTGACGCCCTCTGTCTTACTCGCAGCAGAGCGAGAGAGACTTTTCCTTCTGCACTAGCCCAGCAGCCTTTGAAATTCGTAATAAGTACTAACAATTAATTATTAGTTTTATAAAAAATATTTAAAAATTCTATAAGTATTGGTTTACAATTAAAAATCTGAAAAAGTTTTGAATTTTAATCATAAATTTTCATTTTTATAGACTATGTTGATAAATTAAAAGATTAATATTTTTATTTCTATAATAGTTCAGTGTGACCTTGTATTGACGATTCAGGCATATTTCGCGCAAACATTCCCACTTTAGAAGCATAGCCTCCCAAAAGTGAGAAAATTTCTAAAATGATAAATTTAATTAAAAATGAATTTAAATATATACCCACCCCCCAATAATTAAATTGAGAAAGATAAAAAAATTTTGGTTTACCCAGCCAGGAATCGAACCTGGATCACCTACTTTCGCGGTCGGTGCGTTAACCATTTTTCTACCGGGCTCACCGACTCGCCTCTGACTATGGGACCACTATTTATTTATCTTTCTAAATGCGACCAATCTCTCTCAGTCAGGGTCGAAGAATAAGTTTTTCTTTTATTAAATAACTTTGTATTGCCTAGTGGATATAACAATAATAGTTCAGTGTGACCTTGTATTGACGATCGGTGTGCCCGGTAGCGTAATGGTTAACGCACCGACCGCGAAAGTAGGTGATCAAGGTTCGATCCTGGCTGGGTAAACCAAAATTTTTTTATCTTTCTCAATTTGATTATTGGGGGGGTATCTATTTAAATTAATTTTTAATTAAATTTATCATTTTAGAAATTGTCTCACTTTTGGGAGGCTATGCTTCTAAAGTGGGAATGTGCCTGGATCGTCAGTACAAGGTCACACTGAACTATTATTGTTATATCCACTAGGCAATGCAAAGTTATTTAATAAAAGAAAACCTTATTTTTATTTCTGTTCATAAAATTGCTTGTAATTATATATGCAAATTTATTTTTAAAAAGTGGCAACTAGTTAATAACTTTATTATAATATGCTAATATTCACAACATTAATTTATTTGAAATGTACCAAATCCATGTACATATGCATCTATGTATATAAAATAGTCTAGACTCGTTTAAGATCATCGTTTGATTTTTCACCCTTGTAAGAAAAATTTTAGTTAATGCCTAAGGTTTTGACTCTAGCAGTTTGTCCAAAACGATAAGACATGTATAATAAATTGTGATGACGTTGACAATAATAAAAAGTATGACATGCATCAAAATGTTGACGACCAAGTAAACGATACGTACATACAGCTCATTAACCGTTTAACGCGCAAATGCTCAGAAATTGCACCTGATTTTCAGACCTCTGGCAACTTAAAAAAAAAGGTTGATTATATTTCTCTAAGACCCTTACGTATGTTTCAAGGGTCGCTCTTTCGAATGCCGTATTGGAAAATACCCAAAAACCATTTCTAACCCCTTTTTTTTCAAAAATGTGCAAAAAAACGCAGTTTTTTCAAACAGATTTTTTTTTTAATTGAATTTTTTAATAGGATGCAAGTTCTGGAGGGTTCTGAGACCATGCACAATGGTGTACTAAGTGTTTGAACTTTCAAAATATGCTTTGACATATTTTGATTTTTGAGGTTATGACACTCAAAATGGCGGTAAAAGCCAAAAAAAATTTTGTAATTCAGTGGTTTTTATGCTTTTTTACTGGAAAAAGAAATCCATACAATTTTTATTATTCTATACTTGTGTAAGGTAGGTTTTTCAGCTTTTTATTGATGTTTTTGAATCTTATGAGCTAAAATACGTATTCATAGCAAAAGGGAAAGCTATAGTAGGATAGTTTACCACGTGAGGCTACACATAATATACACCTTTCGATTAGAAACAAAAAGATGAACATTTTTAAGGAATCTTTCATAAGAAATTTCAGTTTGTGGAGTCTTTAGGCTCTTCAATAGTGATTTTTTAGATGTATATCTTTTTTTGAAGCCAATAAAACTACAGAAACATAATCTGGGTCAAAATTTTGTTTACGAAAAATATATTTTAGCTGTATTTCAAATACAGATCACTTTTTTCAGAGGGCGCTGCAGCGCGCTGGGCATATGATGTTTGATTCTCGGTTGGGGATAAAAATTTACAACTGGCAGTGGGGTCATTTTCTTTACCACTTGAGAAGAGTTGTTTCATTAGTCGCAAGCTCAATTGAGGCACCTTTTTTCATAACTGGGAAAACGATTGAAAATTAGATTATTTGATACGTTACTACCATCCTTTACGTGATAGATTATGAGCTTTTTTACAAAATAATTCGAAGAAACTTTATTCAATACATTTAAAAGTATTTTTATTTGAAATTCAAATGAATATATTAAAAATTGCATTTACAAACATAATCAAATATGGTCATAATGACAAACGTATACAGTCTGACTTAGTTTTTAGCATGAAACTTATTATAGCATTTTTTACAACAATACATGACACATGAGTTACAGTACAGTCTAAATCTAATTTTACATTTGGCGCAGTATTGTTGTTTGGGTTTTCTTAGAAGCTCATGTTTAGCTGGTCCAGCACTTTTGCCTTGGCTTAAGTACGATTTACAAATACTTATTGCAAATGATTTAGTACTTGCCTTTTTACTTGTTTTTTTATTGCAAATATTGAATAAAACAACAGAATTAGTAATTGCGGTTTGAATCATACGAATGAAAATGGTCCAAGTCCATTTTTTAGATCTTGTTATGGGCTGTATCTTATTGCAACGTTGATCATGAAGATCAACTCCACCCATGAATTGATTATACGTTAGAAACGCTCTTGGGAACTCAAATTCTTTTTTGTCTTTTTTACCTTTTTCGCGACGCTTTACAATTCCTAAAGGTGTGACTCCAGCTGCAGTTGATAAGATAGAGACAGGCTTAGAATCCTTTACCGTTATAAAATTGATTTCGCTTTTTTTATCTTGTTTTACATCAAATTTGCCTCGTACATCTTTTTTTACAATATTATTTTTAACATTCACTCTGTTATCTCTTACAGTACCTGTTGCTCGCAGTCCAAACCTTTTCAAGTGTAGCAATAAATCTGGGCTAGTAAAAAGATTATCGAAATAAACGTGAAGTCGATTGTGATTACGTACAGATACTTTTTTAAGAACCACTTGTAACATATTCATCACAACATGGCTACCCAAGGCACAACTTAAAAGTTTTCCATTTTTATTATGATTTTTACCACAATATATTTCAAAATCATAAAGATAACCTTGAGCACTACATAAAGCCCACAATTTTATTCCAAATCTGATTGGTTTTCCTCTTATAAATTGTTCGAGTATTGATCGTCCAAAAAATTTCAACATCATCTCATCTTTTGACAGTGCACATGTAAAAATACCAAACTGCAGTAAATTTTTTTTTAAAATGTTTACAATTTTTCGTACGTGCCAAATTTCATCAGAATTATCTTCATCTTCAGGACAGTTAAATATTATCTTAGATTTTATTTTTTCAAACTTTTTGAGACTCATGGCAGATGCAACCGGTTCAGCTTTCAAATGTGGATCTATAGACCAGTAATCTCGCTGAGACATTCTTTTATTATACATTTTAAATATAATAATACCAATAAATACTTCAAAATCAGTACGGGATATTTCATAACCGTTTACTTTTGTGCATTCAATTATATAATTTTTCAATTCCACTGAAAAAAAGCGCTCAAACAGTTGCGTGGGTGTACTTTTCAATATTTCTGCTCGAATTTTTTGACTCAACATTATGTCATCTGATAAAACTTTATTATGTTCATATTCTCCACGCATCCACTCGTAGTTATAGTTTGGTTCTAATTTTTTTTTAGTGCAATTGTATTTTTCATACACATTATTATAAGATTGATTGAGTGAAAGTTCTAAATCTTCAACAGTTTTTGATGTAGACTGATCTGCACTGTCATCTGATTCAGAATCTTCCTCACTGCGATCCGATTCAGAATCTGTTTCACTATCATCAGAGCAAGATTGATCGGAGTCAACTTTGCCAGAATCATCTTCTGCAGAAATTACCATTCTAGCATCAACGTATTTGTCATGCTCATCAAAGTCTACAGACGAGTTAGCTAATGAGTTTTTTGTTCTGCGAATTCTTTTGGACGTATTTTGAAAACATTGATTAGAATTAGATTTTCTCTTAGGCATAACTGTGACAGCAAAGTATAAATTATCCTTTAAAATTACAGATATATCGTGACTAAAATCATAAAAAAGTTGTTCAAAAAGTAAAAAAATACAAGCAAACAAACCTTTAATAATTCAAAAAACAAAAAACACAATTTTTTTGAAAGAGATTTTACATACGTATGATAAAGCTAAAATTCGAAATAACTAAGATATAGAACTTATGAAAACAATATTTTTAAATACTGCTAGAACAAACAACTTATTTCTGCACTTTGTTGGTTACTATGGAAATGTTTATTGAAAATGAATAGACATTGATGACTATGCATTTTCAAAAAACAAAACGAGCTCGATGGATAAATGCTACTTTCAGATTATAAAAGTGCAGAATTGTTTCAATAAAAAAGGTAAAAAATAGTAGATTACGGAATACATTATAATTATGATTATAAGAATGAATTTTCAGATTTTTTATTTGATTAGATTAGGTTAGTATCTTTCAACAGAATTTTATTTGTTTTTACAAAAATAATAATTATAATAATATCACAAATAAATACAGAAATACTCAATGAATAAATAAAAATACTTTTAAATGTATTGAATAAAGTTTCTTCGAATTATTTTGTAAAAAGTTCATAATTTATCACGTAAAGGTTGGTAGTTACGTATCAAATAATTTAATTTTCACCTTTATTCAGTAATGAATAAAGGTGCCTCAATTGAGCTAGCGACTAAGGAAACAACTCTATCCTAACTAATCGGTACCGATTTTGGTGAGCGAGTTAGTTCGGTACCGATTTCTGCGAGTGAGTTAGTTTGGTACCGATTTCGGAGCCAATTCTAATCGGTACCGATTTTGGAGTCAAATTATAATCGGTACCGATTTCGGGGCCGAATTCTAATTGGTACCTGTTTCGTGAAATAAAAATCATCATGGTTCTTTTTCAAAATTTTTGGGCTACTTTTTGCTGATTTAGCGTTGATTATCTATAAATTTTTTTTTTTATTTACATTTCACGAAACACGTACCGATTAGAATACGGCTCCGAAATTGGTGCCGATTAGAATTCGGCTCCGAAATCGGTACCGTACTAACTCGGTCGCCGAAATCGGTACCGAACTAACTCGATTTATTAGGAGCTACCGATTGGTTAGGAGCAGTCGATTACTCTTCTCAAGCGGTGAAGAAAATGACCCCGCTGCCAGTTGTAAATTTTTATCCCCAACCGAGAATCAAACATCATATGCCCAGCGCGCTGCAGCGCCCTCTGAAAAAAGTGATCTGTATTTGAAATACAGCTAAAATATATTTTTCGTAAACAAAATTTTGACCCAGATTATGTTTCTGTAGTTTTATTGGCTTCAAAAAAAGATATACATCTAAAAAATCACTATTGAAGAGCCTAAAGACTCCACAAACTGAAATTTCTTATGAAAGATTCCTTAAAAATGTTTATCTTTTTGTTTCTAATCGAAAGGTGTATATTATGTGTAGCCTCACGTGGTAAACTATCCCACTATAGCTTTCCCTTTTGCTATGAATACGTATTTTAGCTCATAAGATTCAAAAACAGCAATAAAAAGCTGAAAAACCTACCTTACACAAGTATAGAATAATAAAAATTGTATGGCTTTCTTTTTCCAGTAAAAAAGCATAAAAACCACTGAATTACAAAATTTTTTTTGGCTTTTACCACCATTTTGAGTGTCATAACCTCAAAAATCAAAATATGTCAAAGCATATTTTGAAAGTTCAAACACTTAGTACACCATTGTGCATGGTCTCAGAACCCTCCAGCACTTGCACCCTATTAAAAAATTCAATTAAAAAAAAAATCTGTTTGAAAAAACTGCGTTTTTTTGCACATTTTTGAAAAAAAAGGGGTTAGAAATGGTTTTTGGGTATTTTCCAATACGGCATTCGAAAGAGCGACCCTTAAAACATACGTAAGGGTCTTAGAGAAATATAATCAACCTTTTTTTTTAAGTTGCCAGAGGTCTGAAAATCAGGTGCAATTTCTGAGCATTTGCGCGTTAAAACTCAGCCAGCTGCGATAGTTCAAACTTAGACGACGGCTACATCGCAAGTCACGCCTAAGAATGACACAACCGGTGTTTCCGTGATATCAAAGTATTTTCCTCAAAACATTTTGCTTACCTTTTCAGGAAAAACTTCAAAGTGGTCACATTTGCGTATTCCTGATCCACTAACAACCAAATCCTACAATTAATAAGTTAAACTGCCTTTATTCACACTTAACAGGAGAAGCACTCTATGTAATTAAGAATATTACAATCTCCGACTCCAATTATGAGTTGTCATTGGACACACTTAGGGCCATCATAGGAACTCAGGCGAATCGCTCATCGCTTAACGCTCATCGACCGTTGCGCACTTAACCTCATAGCTGGATTAGGCGATGGTTAATGTGAGAAATCGTTCATCGCTCGTCAACCGTCGACCGATCGCCCAGACCAGCAATAAGGTTTGGTACGCAGCGGTCGATGAGCATTGAGCGATGAGCGATTCACCTGAGTTCCCGTGATGGCCTTTAAACTTAACTTCGAGAATCCTGATTTACTACTAACCACTAATTTGTCGGGAATTTTTTCCATCAAGCCCATGGCAAATCAAAGCAGTGTTGAAATAGTAGTAAACCAAGTTTTCACTCTTCTTAATGCGCTTACTAGCTTAGTCAGACATGTCAAGCAATGGGCTATTATATATTATAGTCTTCATGCTATCAAAATTGATGGACCAAAGCACCCGTCATAAATGGAAGCGGAATCTAGACAAGAATACTTATCTTTCAACCCTCGACAGAATTAAATCTTTTTTAAAATGATAAGCTTTAGCGTGCTGGGGCATTGAAGAGTCTTCGAGCGTTGTGCCTAAACCTTCAAAAACTCTAAAAAAGACCGTTTCGCCTCAGTTGAACTTTTCTTTTCAAATCTCAGTCAATAATTCGTCAAAGAAAGAGACGAAAAAGAAAAAGTGTAATCGAAATCTTCCCGTTTGTGCAAAACAGCACTATTTAAGCAAGTGTCCAGCTTTTTAAAAAAAGTCGCTGGTGGAGAGACGCAGACAACGGTTACGAAACTTCATTCACATGCCTTACACGCTGATTGAAGCATCATACCATGTTACACCACCCCAGCAAAAATATCCCTGCGTTATCAACCTAGCAGCAGGCATCCGCTTCTCAACTTTTGATTCTTTATTACCGTGATCAGCGCAATCATAATCGAAATATCTTCCCGATCAGAAAACAAGATTGGCGGGGCGGGCCATATGCCTGGGCCAGGCTTGGCAGCCAACGTTGGGCCAATGTTGGGAGTTGAGTTGGCGGTGACGCCGCGCTAGCTTGGGCCAATGTTGCCATGTACATATATGTATAAATGTACATACGTACATGTGAAGTTACTTAGCAAAACAATTATATTATTTAATTTTAATTTGTTCATAAACTTAGTTTAAAAAAGGCTTTTAATTTTTAATTATTATAAAAAATATAATATTTTTAAAATTTAATTTCTGAATAGAACCCTTCACAACTTTTGAAACTTACAAATATTTTTAAAACTCATTTGTTATATATTTACGTAGATAAAAAATTAGTTTTTAATAAATATTGAAACTACAAAATTTATTTATAATAAATTTTTTATGGGTATTTTTTTTTAAAGATTTTCAAGTACTTTTTTATTTATAAAAAAGTTTTTTTTTTGTTTTAAAGAACCTTTTATAGTTATGGTATGATTAATTATTTACGTCTTTGTTAATGATGTTTTGTAAAATCTTATAAACCAAATTTTTTAGTTCACTTTATTGTAAAAGAATTTATAATTAAATTTACTATTTTCAATAACATGAGTTGTTTTATATAATCATAGGTTGGTTATATTTTCACATAAAAATTGAATAAATCATATTTTTAGATTCTGAGAGTCAGATTGAAATGAACTTAGAAGAAATTATTTGCTTGTTAAAAATTATATTATGAACGAGATTTTTATAGAGCTTTTGTAACTTCTAGGTTAGGTTTATGTCTTCTTAACATGCCAAGATTGGCCCAACCTAGCGCGGTGTCACCGCCAACCTTGCCGCCAACGGCTTTGCCAGGCTTGCGCCAACACTGGCAATGTTGGTGGTTTGCCTGGGCCAGGCATACGCCAATCTTACTTTTTCTGATCGGGTTTTGAGAGTAACAAAAGTTTTTATTAATAGAAATTCTAATTACTTAAGCCATGTTGTACCAAGAAACCAATAATGCATATTGCAGTTCAAAGGATTTGTGAAAAAAATGAAGTTTGTTGAAAATACAAGGTTGTTTTACATCTGTTTTCAAAAATTTCGAGTCTTCTGTGTATTTCTCGATAGTTCTTAATAATTCGTGTTTTTCAATATTTAATTTGTGAAAAAGATATATTTGGGAATTCGCGGAGGATGCGCTGTAAGATAAAGGAATATTTACCGTGATTGCGAAAGGGATTGTGAAAGGGAAAAGAGAGGTGATTTAAAAGCATAACACTGGGAGTTTTTATACTGAACTTAAACTATTTATTTAACACTATATATATAAATGAGGAGAGAGAGCTCGCCGTTTTGGCCGGGAGTCCCTCAACCTTAGGTAAAACTTGGTGGAATCGTCGTAGATAAGCAGGCGATCTACGACGAAGGCTTTGAGTCCCGTGACGCGTGGTTGCGGCATCACGGTTGCAGCACGACTGGTGCAGGCGGAAACGGGTCACTCCGGGCAGCTCTGGCTTGGGTCGCTCGCATGACCAATCCCATAGCGATAAAAGGCGGTAAATCCCGAACATTCCGCTCGTCTTAATCGACTGTAGTTGATTAATAGTAATGTCTATAAACATAATAAATATAAATTAAGTAAAAATATAATAGGTATAAAGTATAAAAGAAATATTGGGTTTTGAGTAGCTTGTAAACGTACGAAGAAACGTAGAGGTTTACTGAGCGAGAGCAGTTAGAGCTTACGCTCTTTGCGATAAAAATTCCAGGGTCGAAGACCCAATGGGAAAAAAAGGTTGTGGTGTTGTTGCAGTCGGTGCACTGCAGATCGGAGGGACAGCAAGATGGTCGCTCTTGCCAGCTGGTAAGTTCGCTGCTTGCGCGAGGCGAAGTCGCTGCTTGCAAAGTAGAGCGGGCGTGACGTGATCTACGACGAAGGCTTTGAGTCCCGTAACGCGTGGTTGCGGCATCACGGTTGCAGCACGTCCGATGTGGGCGAATACTGGTCACTCCGTTCAGCTCTGACGTGAGTCGCTCGCATGATCAATCCCATGGCGATAAAAGGCCGTGAATCCTGATCAAGATATTTATCTGCAGCACAAAATCTACACTAATAATTCCTAACAAAACATTCTGAAAAATCTATAAACCCATTCACTCCCAAATTATCCCCTAACAACCCAATAACTACAAAATATATGTTCTTTACTGACCGGTCGATTAAATTTATTTTTATTTGCCGAATAAATTTGGTAGGGGAGGGTTGTCGAAAAAATTGAAGGACACAATTAAATAATAACAGTGGTAATTTATTTTAATTCTTACACAGCAATTAATTTTACAAACAAAAAAAAATTAAAATAATCATAAAATTACACTTGGTAAGTTTCATACAAGTCAAATAAAAAATTGTCTAAATAGAAAAAATGAAAGGTGAAAATGTCACATGTTATGAACTGAGAATTTTCCAGAATTAATTTCCGTGTAAAGGAAATCAATAAGTTTGAGAATGAACAATCTAGTCAAAATTCCTTACAGATTTTATTATATTAATTCAAAACGTAAACATGAGTTAGCTAGAATAGAAATAAGGTAAATAAGCCACAGAGTACGGCCTTGAAAAAAGAGAAAGAGCGATGGCCGAGAGAAATTCAAGTAGCAGCAGAGAATGGTCTTGACAGAAAGGGAAGAGATAATGGCCGCGTGCAAAAAGACACATGCACGAAACAAAGAGAATTTACAGTAAATTAATTACTGCACGTATACAAGGTTGAGTGTTTCAAGTAAATTATTGTTACTTGAACCAAAATACCTGGAGATGTCCTATGAAATTGTCCTGTGAGCTCCTTGATCCACCTGAGAGAATGTTGCCGGTGAAAACACGCTGGCTACGAAGTTGAAGGACTGACTTCAATATTACTGATTGAAGTCATGATGATGAGCTGGACCACAATCACTTCACTAGGAGCACTCCAATGAATTTTAACCCAGAACTTCACAAGATCTTCTTAATAATTAACGAGATGAACTGAAACCAAAGAAAACTAACTTAAAGTTACACAGAAAAATTCTCTGCTGTGTACTACAAGAGCGCCAAAACGAGAAGTGAACAAAGAGCAGCAGGCCCCCGCAAGGTCGGTGGCATCAGCGACAGCAGCAGCGCCACCCGCCCCAAGCTGCGCAGACAGCAGCGCGAGAGCACCAGCACCCTGTAGTTCTGCTCGGTCCAAGAGATGGCGCCATGCAGTCTACGAACTATTGATTTTTGCATGACGATGTGTACGGAGTGAAATTATTGTTCGCTCCGTAACAACATACTTTATCTGTAACTCCTCAACACTTATAAATATACCTTTTTCACATTCTTTAAATTCATTAAATTATTTTATTATGTCTTCAAAACATCTCTTATTTTTAAAGTCTTTTAAATCTTTAGTTTATATAAATTGTAAAAATACATTGTCGATGGTAGCAGCAAATTTAGGAAGCAACGAAAAGTCGATTTTCATGTTTTCCTGCTGCAGTCGACAGAGAATCTTAGATTCCCAAATCATCAAAATAAAGGTACTACAGTTCAAATTTCAAAAATCAAAATAAAGGAATACAATACAAAAATAATGGTATTACAAATTTATTTGGAAAATTTTTTACTACTTAAAGTCATATTTTATCTTGAAAAATACTTGTAAATATATTCCTATTTTTTTTTTGCAGTTTCAGCCTGAATATTATTTTTTATCTCTTCAAATACATTCGGTAGTTCTAAAAAGTTTGTTCAAATAGAACTAATTTTTGTCATATAACCACAATAACTTTTTTGTATTAAAATTGTTGAATCATTTTACTACACATTTTCACCCATAACAAATTTTACTTGATCTATTAGAGTACCTAATTTTTTGAAAAATTTTAATCGTTAATGTTCTGAATCTTATTTTTTTTTTAAATGATAAATCAAGAGCTGATATGTTTATGATATTCTGTTGGGATATGAATTTTTTTGTACTTTACTAATCTCATTGGTTAAAGATTTAAAACCACCATACATATCATCAACAACAGAATTATTTATTAAAAAGTTACAATAAAGTTTACCAATAAACATGAATTGAGCTTTTTCAAGTTTATTTTCATCAAGTTCTTTAGTATTTATTGATTGAGTTTTTTGTACTGTCTCGTGACAATCTTTAAAGTTAATTTTTTTCTGTAATTAGTCTCTCTCAGCGCGCAAGCGCGTGCAATTTTATTACATTATGTAAAACAAATTTTGTCGAAGCTTCATCTAAATTAACCTACAATAAATTATATATACCCTGTACCTTTGCCGCTACGTTCAGAGTTCATTTAAACTTGCGTGGTTATAAATTCATTAGTTTTGTTTAAGTATACTAATAATTATTATTTTCATGATTTTAATCGAATAATTTCGAACACTTGATTAAATAATTATTTTTTATGAAATCTATTCTCTGAATGTTTTAAGGAGGCTCTTGTGACTTTGACTTAAAAAGATATATTTAGTTGAGATTGGCAATATATGTTCTTTATTATTCGTAGAATCGATCCGTGTAAAGAAAAATGCAGGTTGCCAGCTGTTTGAGATTTATCACCGCCGCGCAGCCACGCTTCAGTGTCAGTGACAACAGTCGTCGTTGGAGGTAGAGAGACGGACGATCGCGCTCCGCGACTCTCCTCTCCACACCGAAAGCCGCGCTCGCAGCTGGCCCAAGGCGGCCTGTCCAGCGAGCACTCATCGGCCAACAAGAGCGACCATCTTGTTGGCACCTCACCATCCAGGTTACCCTGGAGCCTACCACGCCACCCGCGTAGCCAGTACCCAAACCTAAGACGACGGTGGATTAGAAAGAGCATCTGAAACCCGTCGGCCTACCACGTCCCTGCCGCACTGCAGCCCCTCTGCAGTGGGAGAGAGAGAGAAGGCACCTCGATCAGCTGACTTCGCTAATACGGTGGGTCCGCTCCAAATCGCAAACTTTTGTTGCGCACTTTCATAATTAATATTCCTTTTCTTTGTTTGTTTGTTTAGATTCTGAACGGTGTAGGTAAAGTTGATTACACTTGTTTTCAATTTTATTGCCTTTTCCTAAGTTTGTTTATTTTTACTTTTCCAAACCAAGTAGTCAGTTGACCCAATTACTCAATAATTGAGTACAGCTGCTACTATTTTGACAAATAAGTGACTATTTTATGGTCAAGTTAATATCAAAATTAGGAATATTTTTCTCATTGATCTGGAGATCATATTGAAATTTAATTCTATTTATTGTTGTATCTTCTCTTACACAATTAAATTTGCAGGTGAAACTACCTGGTAACTTGTAGTCTACGCTGACTGTTCTTCAACATCTCAGCAACCATTGGCACCTGTAAGAGCAAGCGAAGGGACTTTCTTCACCAACTGGTAGCCCTCGAGTCCTCATACAGCTGCAGCAGCACTCCCAGAGTTCTTCGATAGCCTTGGGTTCAAAAGTACTGTTGTTAGAGTCAGCGTTGGAACCAATTTTTGCCAATCTTTATTAGTATAGTGTAAGCTCAAATTATTTATATTGCTAAATAGCTACTGATTGTCTCATTTTTCCAATTATATATTTTCAAAAAATTCTAATTGAATTTTTTATCCATTTTAGGTTTGTTTCAAGACCCATTTTCTCAAGACAATCATTTTGCCCTCTGTACCCAACTGTAATACGTATAAACTATAATCACCCTTTGGTTTGTTTTCATCTCTAAGCGGTGTTCAGCTTGTTTGAATACCTTTTGATCTTTTTATTTAAAAGATCAATCCAAGTGCCTACTAACCATTGGCCCCCCTCAACCCAATTTGAATTGTTTAGGGATTTTCATTTCTTTTTTCTACATAGTTTTTTGTTTATCTATTTACCTCTTTTCTTCTACCTTTATTTTTGGATTTTTTCACTTTCTTCATTTTTTAAACTTTCATTGGAAATTATGTTAAGGTTTTATCTCAAAATCAGCCTCCTGCCTGGCTTAGTTGTTTTTATTTAAATTGTATTTCAGTTTGAATGATTCTTTATCAGTAATATTCATAAGTTTGAATATTTTTTCCATTCTTTTGTTTAAAAAATAATTGCCTCATCTTAATTAAATTTCAATCAAAGATTGTTCCACCAGTGATATTCATAAGTTTGAATATTTTTTCCATTCTTTTGTTTAAAGAATAATTGCCTCATCTTAATTGTATTTCAATTAAAGATTGTTCCACCAGTGATATTCATAAGTTTGAATATTTTTTCCATTCTTTTGTTTAAAGAATAATTGCCTCATCTTAATTGTATTTCAATTAAAGATTGTTCCACCAGTGATATTCATAAGTTTGAATATTTTTTCCATTCTTTTGTTTAAAGAATAATTGCCTCATCTTAATTGTATTTCAATTAAAGATTGTTCCACCAGTGATATTCATAAGTTTGAATATTTTTCCATTCTTTCATTTAAAGAATAATTGCCTCATCTTAATTGTATTTCAATTAAAGATTGTTCCACCAGTGATATTCATAAGTTTGAATATTTTTTCCATTCTTTTGTTTAAAGAATAATTGCCTCATCTTAATTGTATTTCAATTAAAGATTGTTTCACCAGTGATATTCATAAGTTTGAATATTTTTTCCATTCTTTTGTTTAAAGAATAATTGCCTCATCTTAATTGTATTTCAATTAAAGATTGTTCCACCAGTGATATTCATAAGTTTGAATATTTTTCCATTCTTTCATTTAAAGAATAATTGCCTCATCTTAATTGTATTTCAATTAAAGATTGTTCCACCAGTGATATTCATAAGTTTGACTATTTTTCCATTCTTTCATTTAAAGAATAATTGCCTCATCTTAATTGTATTTCAATTAAAGATTGTTCCACCAGTGATATTCATAAGTTTGAATATTTTTCCATTCTTTCATTTAAAGAATAATTGCCTCATCTTAATTGTATTTCAATTAAAGATTGTTCCACCAGTGATATTCATAAGTTTGAATATTTTTCCATTCTTTCATTTAAAGAATAATTGTGTTTCAATTTACATTTTCACCACTCATGTTTTTTTTGCCTTGTCCAAATCACCTCAAGTTTAGAAAACAAATTTAAATTGTGTTTCATTTTAAATTTTCCCAAGCCAAAAGATAGTTTTAACTTTCACCTATTGATTAATTATTTCAAATACCGCCCTACCTTGCAAAATGAATAAACGAAATTCATTTGCGCAAATCCTTAGCAGGCAAGCTATAATCCGAAATCAAATCGTCACTCATTTCGAAATCTTTGAGCAAAAAGGAGCCTTGATGATTCACGAGTTAGCAGAGAAGCGCATCCTGCGTCTCGAACAACTCTGGCAAGAGTTTACCCAAAATGATCAAAGTTTAAGAAACTGCCGGGATGTAGACCGTGGCCATGACTACTTCGTCAAAGACATGTTCTACCATACGCAGGACACCTTTGATGACGTGTGGTGTGACTACATCCAATTTCTTAAAATTGAGCCACCTGTGACTCCCTTAGTCCAGGTTTTGATATCACCCATTGAGAACGAGCCACCTGAACCGCTTGAGTTTCAGGACCTGGCTAATTATTTTAAAATTCAGCTACCTGCGACACATCAAGTCCAGGCCTCGGGTACTCATTTCAAGGTTCAGCCACCTGCGACACCTCAAGTCCAGGCCTCGGCTAGTCATTTCAAGGTTCAGCCACCTGCGACACCTCAAGTCCAGGCCTCGGCTAGTCATTTCAAGGTTCAGCCACCTGCGACACCTCAAGTCCAGGCCTCGGCTACTCATTTCGAAGTCCAGCCACCTGATCTAATCCAAGCTCAGGCTCCGGCCTCACTTTTCAAAACTCAGGCACCTGCGGCAGCCAAAGCCCGGGCGCCGGTCACGTCTTTTGAAAATCAGCCACCTGAGTGAGTTCAAATTCAGGCTTCGGCGACCCCCTCCAAGATGAAATCACCTGAGACACCTCAAGTCAAGGGTCCAGCGAACCTCTCCGAGAGCAAGTCACCTGCGGCTGTCCTGGCTCAGGCACCGGCTGTCGCTTTCGAAAAACAGCCACCTGAATTGCTTAGAGTTCAGGCTTCGGCTACATCTTTCAAAATTCAGCCCCCTACGACACACTTAGTCCAGATTTCGGCTATACATTCTAAAATTCAGACACCGGCAACGTGTCTTAAGGCTCAGCCACCTGCGACAGTCCTAGTCCAGGTTCCGGCTAACTATTTTAAAACTCGGCCACCTGAACTAATCCAGCTTCAGGCTCCGGCTATATTCTCAAAAATTCAGCCACCTGCGACAATTAAAGTCCAGGCGCCGGCTACCATGATGAAAGTACAGCCACCGGAACTGATCCAGCTTCAGGCACCGGCTATATTCTCAAAAATTCAGCCACCTGAACCACTCCAGGTTCAGGCCCCAATCACGATCTTAAGCGTTCAGCCACTTGAAGTACCTCAACTTCAGACCCTGGCTGTATCATTATTTAACTGTTGGGTTTTCGACCCAGGAATTTTCCTTGGACAGAGCATCAGGCTCTTACCAAAATTGCCCAGTAAGCCCCTACGTTTGATCGTACGCTTGCTAACCACCCCAGACTTAACCTACAATTATTTTTATACATTACTTAATATTATTTTTATTTTTATTATGTTCACAGATATTATTAATCGACTACAGTTGATTAAGGCGGGTGGAATGTTTGAGATTTACCGCCTTTTATTGCCACGGGATTGGTCATGCGAGCGACCCACGCCAGAGCTGCCCAGGGTGACCAGTTTCCGCCCTCACCAGTCTTGCTACGACCGTGATGCCGCGACCACGCATCACGGGACTCAACGCCGTCGTCGTAGATCGACCGCTTATCTACGACGATTCTACCTAGTTTACCTGAGGTTGAGAGACTCCCGGCCAAAACGGCGAGCTCTCTCTCCTCATTTGTATATATAGTTCAATAAATAGTTTAAGTGCAGCATAAAAACTATAAGTGTTGTGCTTTCCAAATAACCTCGCTTTTCACCTTTCCTACTCCCTCGCGATCGCGTTAAATATCCTAACCTAAAGCGCATCCTTCGTGTTTCCCCAAACACCGGCCGATTTTAAAAGATATTGTGAGTTGAAGATTTTGCCTTTTAACATGTGTTCTTATGGGATCTTGTGATTAATTTACGATTTCTCTCAAATAAAAAGACTGTAAATTCAGGTAAAATCAGCAATGATGCATTTTTTTTCGACGTTTAAAATGATATAAAAAAAACTAGGGGTAGCCGACCTAAATTTTGAGAAAAGTAAGATAAAGCTCAAAATCGACTCAACCTAACCTCTATTTGACACTCAAAAATTTCACAAATATAAGTTTGATCGTTTACTTTAACATTTTGACCATGGAAAAACTTAAAAAATAAATTTATAGCGTGGATAACTGAAATTAAATCAAGTTAAGTTGAAAAATAATTAAGCCCCCAGTGGCACCCTCCGATTGATACGGCACCAAACGCTTGAGCCTCCTTAATTGAATTGTAATATGAAAATTAAAAATAAAAATTCAAATTTTAAATTTTGTTCTTCACTCAATCACATCACGAATAAAATGCTGACATTCTTTTTGGGTTCTCTCTTTTATCTTAGGATACGGTTGCTTCATGCAGCTTCAACTTTTTATGGGTATACAGTCATTTTTCCGCATCCGTTTTTTCGCAACACATTTTTCCGTACAGTTTTACAAAAAAAATTTTAATTTTTCTATTCAGTTTAATGAAAATGATATTAAAGAGCATTCCATTTGACACGGAGATTTAATTATAAAATAAGAGATTAAATAAATACATTTTGAGCCACATTTTTTAAGTATTTAACCCATTACCGCCCATGGAAAAATCAAAAGTGAGATGTAAAGAGTAACTGTTGGAAAACCTGTCTCATGAAAAAATAGTAGATACGTATTTTTTATTTTTTCAATTTTCATTGTTTAAACATTATTTATTTAAACAAATTCGGAAAAAATTTTAAATTTTTATAAACTAATAACGGCATTCGATTCTTTGACCAAAAATAAGGCGAAAGTCATCTAAGTAATTTTTTGATCAGACGCTTAGATCTTTTGCTACGAGCGCTCAAACATGTAAAAATATGGTTTTATAGTGGTGAGCTCCGAGGCGCCGCACCGAAGATACAATTTTACGAGTCAGAGCTCACCACTATAAAACCATATTCTCTTCCTTCTTCCTTCTCCTTCGTTCTCCTCCTTTAGTATTTTATTTCCTCGGTACCCTCTACTAAATAGTGAGCGTGCCCTTATCCGCAACCTAGGGAGGCGCTGGATGGGAGAAACCAACCAAAAACTCCGCACCAGAATAATAATAATAATAATAATAACAACAATAATAACAATAACAATAATAATAATAATAATAATCAATAAAAAACAAATATTTTCATTTGTAATTTATTCCTCTTAGTCTCCTCAACACTTTTACATACTCTTATAAGTAAAATTTCCTACGTGAACTCACAAAGAATTTTTCTTCACACTCTCTTCTCGGTTTGTTCATTCTTATAACCTTAATTCACTTGGCCAACTCAAGGGATGCCACGTGTAAAAGCTTGTTACCCTACACCAGGAACTAACAGTTCCGTTCAAAAAATAAGGGAAAAGGGGGAAGTTTTAGGTGAACTTAAACTATAACAAATAAGTTGTTCTTTGCAACGGCAACCATTTAGTATAATTAACAAGCTTGCGTAATGAAGGATTAGGCTGCGTTCTCGGCCGAGAAGCAAAGATACTTAAACTTCGCAAAACATTGCTTACTAAGCTGTAATTAACTCCTACCGTAAATTCAGTTCATCCCAAGCGTTGGGAGGTACCACTATCTGATTGATTATTCGTATGCGCTGCCGGCATACGCAATCCGTAATATAGATTCATTAAGAAGTCCGTTGACAGCTCTTACAGTTCGGTTTCTTTCTTCATTTACCGACGACAAGAAAAACTGCATCATTAAAAATTTATAGCGCAGAATCTTTCGGCGCCAGAGGACGGCTACCTTGTCCTCCACAAGTCCATTCGGGAGAAAATTCTGCATGTATTAGCCCCCCCCCCCCCCCCGAGGCATCTGAATAATCAACCCTTTGGTCAAATTTATCACCCGCAGTTCAAGACTGTTAAAAAAATTTATCAAATCCCTGAATCGATTGTTTCCGTCCACTGTATAGTGGGGCCTTATCGCCGATCGCTCCCTGTTTAAATCTGGGATTTTCGTCATCCGTGTCCATGCGAGTCGATAAAGTCCGTGTTCGTGTCTGCATTCTCAGTCCACCGATCATGCATCTGTCCGTACACGTAGCAACTTTCTCTACAAAATTCCGCGGGCTAATTTTGTGTTTCGCACGAGTGGTGTATTAAAAAAAAATTAATTCTCACAGACACGGTTTATCCAAGGAAAAGAAACGAAACAAAAGAAAAAAGAATTCCATTATTGATCTCTTTCTACCTAAAAGAAACTCACTAAAAGAAAAAAGGCAGAAAAGAGAAAAACTACACAAGTGTCGCTCGTTTACACTACTTGCACATACTCATGCGGTAGTAGACCCCTCTTTTTATCTATTGCTCTCGCAGGAGAGGTTGATAAGAGAATCATCACTGATACAAATAAAAACAATATCTCCCAAAATGAGAGAAAATAAAGAAAAAAAAAAAATTCTCTTATTATGCTGCTTTTCGGTACAGCGCCACCACTGTACACACACACACACACACACACACACGCACGCGCACGCGCGCACGCACGCACACGCGCACACACACACACACGCACGCGCGCACACACGTACGCACACACACACACACGCGCGCGCGCGCGCGCGCACACACACACGCGCACGTACGCACGCACACACACACACACGCACGCACGCACGCACACACACGCGCGCGCACACACACACACACACACACACCAGTGTGGCCGATCCCGGCCCCGGTGGTACCGCGAAATTTGAAAATCTTCCGGCACAGATCAGGCAAACAAAAAACTCAATAACGCTGGGCGCCCAGCTTTTTTTATAAACTAATAATTCAATAAATATAATTTCCCCTAATTTTACAACCCGATAACGCTGAAGGTAAGAGTTTTTTATAAATAAAAAAATTATTAAACAAATTAACCCCCAAGCTATACAACCCAATAACGCTGGGCGTCCGAGTTTTTTATAATTAAAAAAAATAATAAACAAATTATCCCCCAAGTTAAAGAACCCAATAACGCTGGGCGTCCGAGTTTTTTATTATAAAAAAAATTAATAAACAAATTATTCCCCCAGTTATACAACCCAATAACGCTGGGCGTCCTGGTTTTTTATGAATAAAAAAACTAATAAAAAAATTATCCCCCAAGATAAACAACCCAATATCACTGGGCGTATAAGTTTTTTATAAACAAAAAAATTAATAAACAAATTAACCCCCAAACTATACAACCCAATAACGCTGGGCATCCTCGTTTTTTTATCGATAAAAAAATTGATAAACAAATTATCCCCCAAGTTAAACAACCCAATATCGCTGGGCGTATGAGTTTTTGATAAACAAAAAAATTAATAAACAAATTATCCCACAAGCTATACAACCCAATACACGCTGGGCATCCGAGTGTTATATAAACAAAAAAATTAGTAAACAATTAACCCTTTAGCTGTAAAACCCAATAACGCTGGGTATCCTAATTTTTTTATCAATATGAAAATTAATAAACAATTTATCCTCCAAGTTAAACAACCCAATAACGCTGGGTATCCGAGTTTTTTATAAATAAAAAAATTAATAAACAATTTATCCCCCAAGCTATACAACCCAATAACGCTGGGCGTCCGAGTTTGTTATAACCAAAAAAATTAATAAACAATTAACCCCTTAGCTGTAAAACTAAATAACGCTGGGCATCCTAATTTTTTATGAATAAAAAAATTAATAAACAAATTATCCCCCAAGCTATACAACCCAATAACGCTGGGCGTCCGAGTTTTTTATAATTAAAAAAATTATTAAACAAATTAACCCCCAAGCTATACAACCCAATTCACGCTGGGCGTCCTGGTTTTTTTATCGATAAAAAAATTGATAAACAAATTATCCCCCAAGTTAAACAACCCAATATCGCTGGGCGTATGAGTTTTTGATAAACAAAAAAATTGATAAACAAATTATCTCACAAGCTATACAACCCAATACACGCTGGGCATCCGAGTTTTTTATAAACAAAAAAATTAATAAACAAAAAACCCCTTCACAGTAAAAATAAATAACGCTGGGCATCCTAATTTTTGTATGAATAAAAAATTTTTTATAAATAAAAAAATTAGTAAAAAAATTATCCCCCAAGCTATACAACCCAAAACCGCTGGGCGTCCTGGTTTTTTTATCAACAAAAAAACCAATGAAAAAATTATCTCCCAAACTGTACAACCCAATAACGCTAGGCATCCGAGTTTTTTATAAGCAAAAAAATTTATAAACAAATTATCTCCTAAGCTATACAACCCAATAACGCTGGGCGTCCTGGTTTTTCTATCAATAAAAAAACTAATAAACAAATTATCCCCTAAACTATACAACCCAATAACGCTGGGCGTCCGAGTTTTTCATAATTAAAAAAATTAATAAACAAATTATTCCTCAAGCTATACAACCCAATAACGCTGGGCATCCGAGTTTTTTATAAGCAAAAAAATTAATAAACAATAAACCCCTTTCCAGTGAAACTAAATAACGCTGGGTATCCTTATTTTTTTATAAATAAAAAAATCAGTAAACAAAGTATCCCCCAAGCTATACAACCCAAAAACGCTGGGCGTCCGAGTTTTTTGTAACTGAAAAATTATTAAACAATTTACTCCTTATCTGTAAAACCCAATAAAGCTGGGCATCCTAACTTTTTTATCTAGATAACAAAACTAATAAACAAATTATCCCTTAAACTATACAACCCAATAACGCTGGGCGTCCTAGTTATTTTATGAATAAAAAATCTAATAAACAAATTATTCCTCAAGCTTTACAAGCCAATAACGTTGGGAGTACGGGACTTTTTCAAATTAATTTAACAATTCAATAAATGAACAGGCTTAATCGTTAAACCTAGTGAAAAATTTGGGGCTCTTTATAAACAAATATATGATTGAATAGACTATCACGAGGCACTTATCTTTAATATTCAGAAAAACTGCAGTTGATATGTCTAGGATTAAATTACCGTTGACAACAACAAAAAAACAGACGCCTAGCGTTATGGATGTATAGCTTCGATATAATTTGTTTATTAGATTTTTTTATTGATTAAATAACTAAGATGCCCAGCTTTATTGGGCTGTTTAACTTGGGGGATGAGTTGTTTATTAATTTTTATATTGATAAAAGAATTAGGATGCCCAGCGTTATTGGGTTTTACTTATAAAAAACTCGGACGCCCAGCGTTAATGGGTTGTTTAACTTGGGGGATAATTTGTTTATTATTTTTTTTAATTATAAAAAACTCGGACGCCCAGCGTTATTGGGTTGTATAGCTTGGGGGATAATTTGTTTATTAATTTTTTTATTGATAAAAAATTAGGATGCCCAGCGTTATTTAGTTTTACAGCTAAGGAGTTAATTGTTTATTAATTTTTTTGGTTATAACAAACTCGGACGCCCAGCGTTATTGGGTTGTATAGCTTGGGGGATAAATTGTTTATTAATTTTTTTATTTATAAAAAACTCGGACGCCCAGCGTTATTGGGTTGTATAGCTTGGGGGTTAATTTGTTTATTGGTTTTTTTATTCATAAAAAACCAGGACACCCAGCGTTATTGGGTTGTATGACTGGGGGAATAATTTGTTTATTAAATTTTTTAAATATAAAAAACTCGGACGCCCAGCGTTATTGGGTTCTTTAACTTGGGGGATAATTTGTTTATTATTTTTTTTAATTATAAAAAACTCGGACGCCCAGCGTTATTGGGTTGTATAGCTTGGGGGATAATTTGTTTATTAATTTTTATATTGATAAAAAAACTCGGACGCCCAGCGTTATTGGGTCTTACAGCTAAGGAGTTAATTGTTTATTAATTATTTTATTTATATAAAACTCGAACGCCTAGCTTTATTGGGCTGTTTAACTTGGGGGATAATTTTTTATTAATTTTTATATTGATAAAAAAATTAGAATGCCCAGCGTTATTGGGTTTTACAGCTTAGGAGTTAATTGTTTATTAATTATTTTATTTATAAAAAACTCGGACGCTCAGCTTTATTGGGCTGTTTAACTTGGGGGCTAATTTGTTTATTAATTTTTATATTGATAAAAATATTAGGATGCCCAGCGTTATTGGGTTTTACAGTTAAGGGGTTAATTGTTCATTAATTTTTTTGTTTATAAAAAACTTGGATGCCCAGCGTTATTGGGATGTAGAGTTTGGGGGATAATTTGTTTATTAGTTTTATTATTGATAACAAAACCAGGACGCCCAGCGTTAGTGGGTTTTATAGCTTGGGAGATAATTTTTTTAATTAAATTTTTTATTTATAAAAAACTCGGACGCCCAGCGTTATTGGGTTGTTTAACTTGGGGGATAATTTGTTTATTAGTTTTTTTAATTATAAAAAACTCGGACGCCCAGCGTTATTGGGTTGTATAGCTTGGGGGTTAATTTGTTTATTAATTTTTTTTATTTATTAAAAACTCTTACCTTCAGCGTTATTGGGTTGTAAAATTAGGGGGAATTATATTGATTGAATTATTAGTTTATAAAAAAAGCTGGGCGCCCAGCGTTATTGAGTTTTTTGTTTGCCTGATCTGTGTCGGAAGATTTTCAAATTTCGCGGTACCACCGGGGCCGGGATCGGCCACACTGACACACACACACACACACACACACACACACACACACACACACAGCATACTATTAAGTCACGAGTTAACCAACAATAAATTTCAAAGTAAAAAAACCAGCTAGAATTTTCTTCTCACTCCATTTTTATTTTAGACTTTAAAATTTTTATTATTAAGAGTATAACTTTATATAAAAATTTTGAATTAAATAATCAAAAAATAAATAGTATTTGTGTTTTTATCACCTTCCATATTTATCAAATTAATGAATCAAGTTGATTCAATTAAAAAACCAAAAGTTGAAAATTTTTTTTAAAAATTGAGGAAAAAAAATTATACATCGATTTATACAAAAGGCAGCTTACCTCCTTTCACCATCCATTGGCTACGTCGCGTCATAACCCGCGCGCGAGTGTGTGTGTCTGGATGTTATCGACAAACATGCACGCATATATATCCTTCACAAACGCGCGCACGCACACACAGATAAAATACATCCGATTTTTCGGAATATATCACTTTTAACTTTTAATTTGCCTTAAATAAAGTGCACTTAAATAAGGTGAAATTATAATTCGCGCCAAATACATTTGATTTGTACGAAAATTTGTATTCGTGTGCCTTCGAGAGTCCAGATTACGAATGTGATTTTCAATTTTAAATTTAATAACTCTAATAAGGTCTATACTCAAATAAAGTTAATTTAAAATTTTTGCCCCATAAATCGACCCGTAATAAGTTTTGTGTGCTGAGATGTCTAAGGTTGCTCATTTTGAATATGTCCCTAGATTTTTACTTTTCCACAAATAAAATCTACCTCTACTTAAATAAGGTAAAATAAAATATATGATAAATTTTGTTTTTATCTATGAAAATCTACATTATTATAATAATTATTAATACTTATAATAAAAACTACATAAAGTTTATCAAATAAATTCTTAGTATTAATCATCGAAAAGTCTCAATAAACTATATTTTCAATAAATAAATTATTGTATATCCTATAGTATAAAGGAGATATCGCCATCTTGAAAAAGTTTTTATTCGTGCTATGTTTGGTTCAAAAGTTTTTTAGAGGTAAAATTGAAATTTATTATTCTAAATAGAAATTGACAGTCGATCATCTTGAGCCGAAGTGTTTTTTAAATAGGTTATTTTTATTCTGTGTGTAATTGCTTTTATAATGACTGAAAATTTTTTGGCAATTGTTAATTAAGATTTATTTATTATTATTTTAATGTTGATCCTGTACAAGTTTATTAGTTTCACCGGCATTTTATTATTTTTTCTGTTAGCAACAGCTAACAATTATAATGTTATTATTTAAAGAAATGCTTAATGTGAGTGTTGTAAAACTACGATTTATAGGTTAATTTGTGCAGAGGGCACGCTCTGTTTTTTAGAATTTCATATAGATTTACTTTTTGTTAACATTTTTTTTCATGATGGCAAAAAATTATTAAGCTGATTTTAAGGAAATGTGCAAAATGGTAATTATTATCGTCAACTGACGTGAGTTTACGATCATTTACAGACAGCTTTTAGGATGCGTTTCAAAACGAAATCATTTTAATAAAGCAAAAATTATTAATTTATGTCAAGATTTTGGAATTCTATTGCTCGAGCAATTCTGGTTGTAGGGGTAAAAATAAGTCATATTTGTGGATCCGAATTTTCCGTTAAAAAAAAATGTATAAGTCTGAACAAAATCTTAAATGGAAAATTATAAAAGGACTTCTGAAGAAATTTTATTTTTAGAATGCTAGGTAACTTGCATAAAAATTTAAAATCAAAACATTATTTAAAATAGTTTAAAGCGTTTAAAAAATACCAAAAACTTGCTCCCCTCGTGGCTGTGCAACAAAACACAGTCGGAAAATTATCAACAATTTTGAAGCACTAGGGGTATTACGACTGAAAATATAAAGAGAATGAAAAAAACTTCGAATACAAATCTTTTGAAAATTAACTAAAAACTGTTAGTTTTTTGTTTTTTTCTATTTTTTTTTTTTTTTTTTCGAAAAATAAGAGATTGCTTTAAAAGGCTCATTAGCAAAACATATATAAATGGTCATGTTCATTATTTGGACTCAGAAAATGAATCCTAAAATTTCCTTAAAATCGGTATTCCACAAACTGCAATCCAAAAGAAAATTTAAGCTATTTCATTTGTAAATAAATAATGGTAATGATAACAAAAAAAAGATTTATTAGAGTTTTAAAACAGAATATATGTTTTTAACCAAAAAAAAAAAAATCCATTGACATAATGAACTATGTATTCATTTTATCATTTAAATAATAATGATGTACAATCATCGAAATCTTTCTGAAAATAAAGAGTGACTACAGAATTAGTCCATTTGACGCCCCTCGATTTCCAAAAAAATTTTTGGTGCATATAGTTTTTCATGGTCAGATATGAAGCCCTGCCAAGTTGAAAATGGAGAAAATTTGTTGTTGCAGCGATATGATCGGTTAAAGTCGTATCTTTATACAGACGTTTAAAGGGGAAATTCAAATAAGTTTAATTTTCAGAAAAAAATACCATCGTATTCTAAGTGAAATTTTAAGAAGAAAATCCATCTGGTGTTTTTTTGATTGATATCACCGATTTTGCATGTATGAAATTTCACCAAAAATCACGATTTTGCCAAATGAGCTAAAATTTGTCGATTTTTGGGTTCACTCTTTAAAACAACAAGAATCTGAAAACCACTTAAATGAAGCTTTAAGTTATAAAACCGATCATAATCTACTGCCGCCATAAGCATAGAGGTAGGTAACTGCAATTTGCGTCACTTTTCAAGTATTTTGAATTCCAAGTTTTAAATTTCAATTCTCATGGATGTTTTGATTGAATAAATCATTACAGAAAAAAACAAAGAAAAGAAATACGTCAAATTGAGAAAAATTTAGAACATTATATAACAGTCTTCAAAATATTTGTCTAGAAATTACGTAAAATTGAGTTATAGTAGAATAATTTGAAATATTAGATTAGTATGTTAGTAGGTTAACTTTTACAAACTATCAATTTTTTTTTTAATTAAATACATTATAACTTTCAGGTTAATAAAATTTAAAAAAGAAGATAAAATTATATTCAAAAAATTTAAAATCTCGATTTCGAACATTCATGCAGTTTGCAGTTACCTACCCTTTTCCTTTTGGCCGCAATATAGTAGTTAAAAAATCTAATTATTTTCATTTGAAAATTTGATACTAATTTATTTTTATTTATGTTATCAGTCGTACCTAAGTAATAACTAATAGTATTAAATTAAATTTTTCTAATTAAAACAAAGCAATTATTTCAAATTTTCTTTATTTAATCAAAGCTTAAGCTTTCATTACAAAAGCAATAAAAAAAGAGTTATGCGCGCTTGCGCGCAGAGAAATTTCTAGTAATGATAAATCAGACATTCGGAAGACTTTTTTTGTTTTTGTCTTTATTAGGAATATGGGTGTAGATTTTTGTTTTAAAATATTTATGACTAAAGTTATACTTTAACTAGAATCTAATTATTTACGTGATGAAAAAAACTTTTATTATGAAATCATAATATTTAATAAATTGTCACAGGGCTCGAATTAAGAAATTTAATTCCTCGAAGGATCGTGATTGATCACGAGAACCCGCGGCGATCGTCGTCCGCACTCCTCCAACCTGCTGAAAAAATGCACTTTCTGTGCACACGACAATCCGTCGATTTTTCTTCAATCCTGAAAATTGGGGGGAAGACGCGTACGCGAACTAATGTTATTATTACGCGGCGCGGCTGCTCTCCTTCGTCGGTAGTGGCGTGAGTTTACGTGGACCGATCGCAGGAACGCGGGTAAACACAATTAATAATCAAATAAAATTTTTAATAATTTTAATTAACAATAAAAATAAAAAAAATCAAAAGTTACATGATATCTCAAATTAATTCGACCCGATTGTTTACAAACAAGTAAACCCGAATGACTCAAAGTCTTAAGTCGACGAAAATTGATTTTACAAAAATAAAGTTCGTCGTCTGTGTTGTGGTCGCTACTAACACACCGACGCACACACACACACACTCTCGCGCTCGTCTGCTTGCTGCAGCGCGCCAAAAGAACAAAGGCGTGGACTAGCTCCGATACAAAATCTAAGTACTTACTGTACTTCACACACACACTCCGACTCTAACTATCACACGAACAAATACTCAATGATTAACCGCTACGCGGACTTACTTTTCTAGCAGGTGCACCTTCGCTTGATGAAACAATAATAATGATAATTACTACTAGCCCGATTGGCTCCACACAAGAAGACAATGCCTTCCAAGGCCGCACGCTGACTTTCCGTGAGATGTTCGCCTTCCCCGCTCCGATCCAATGACAACTGGATCACAGGAAAATCTACACAACTTCTCACTGATAACTTTATCTAACACAACCTCGATAAAGTTATCTAAAAACACAAAAAAGTAAATAAGTATATTCGCTCTCTGACACACGTGTGATCGTGCCAAGCGCCAAAATTAGAGTAACGCTGATCGGTAGATCTCGTCATCACCTGACTTACCGATCCGCATCTGCGTTCCATAACAGTTAGCGCCGACTTCGAATTTAATCAACGCGCTAGCTGTTACAGTCCCCTCCCAGAGGTGACGTATTCGGGATTCGTTACCTCGACAATCCCAAGAACGCAGCTTACTTAAGTAGGGATTACATCAATTCCCATATCGTCACAGAGCCCAGATTAAAACAATCTCCATAACACCTGATCGCACGCTACCTGACACTTGCGAGTGTCAGGATTTTCGGACGCATCCCTCGGTGGTTGAATTTTCTCTTCCGACGGTTCTTGCTCCAATCTTGCGATCCAAGTTTCCAGCCAGATATTGTAATTACCGACTGTCTGGTTAATCAAGTCGTTGGGCTTACTATCGCCAAGCCCGTCATCCACGACTCCTAACCTTAAAAATTTTCTAGGTTTTTCTTGACTTAAAACCTCATTCAATCTCCAGCCGTCCAGCTCTCTGACCAGATAGCTTATGGCTGCATCAGTCAGATTCTTCCTCAGCAAACACTTGTCGGCCTGACCGATTAACCTTGACTTCGTTAATTCGGTCATAACCACAGATGTATCTTTGAGGTTAAATTTCTTAATAACCCACAATTGAATTTTCCAGATACCTGCTGCCATCTTATGTTTACTAGCTTGCTCAGTATTTATCAGACCAACTGGACAAGCTTGGGTGCCATCTCCGAGTGATGGCTCAGCCGCAACTTTGGCGGAGTAGAATTTATGACTTTCTACTCCGCCGGTGTAGCACCTTATGTTCCTAGCACCTTATGTGCCGTCTTTGCCCGCATTCCCAGCACTTAACTGGAGAACCTTTGCTAGGACTTACTGCTACCCTTACTTCCATCACTCTTACTCGATCCTGGAGATGAGCTTCTAGCCTCTTCGTCATCCGTCGACTTACGTCTTGCTTTGGTCCTTCTGGCCATGTATGAACCTTGGTGCCTTGGATCCGTAGGCTTTCCAAACGACATACAATTAGTCTCGAGTTTGTTAAGCACAGTCTCGAGACGGCTAATAACCGAAGTCTCGGCAGATCTGCCTTCCAAAGCCGTTGCGGCTATGTTAACTCTCGGTATTCTATTAGCTCGATCATCTCTATAAGCCAGATTAGGCCATACTGACGTAGACGGTGGTGGAGGTGGCTTATACACCTATTCCATTTTGGTAATTCTCTCGACCTCGACCGCTTGGCTTAATAAGCCTTTAATTGACTTAACCTCTTCACGCCTGATCTGTCTACGCAATCGAGGCAACATGTTCGTCAACATAAAGTCAATCTGTTCTTTCTCAGTCAGTAGCGGTCTAATTTTTCAGAAAATATGACTGCAAGCAAGTCATGAAATCCCGCACTGACTCATATTCACCCTGAGTCCGGGTAGTCGCTTCCATCCTTGCGGTCTGCTGGTAATCTCCGACTCCGTACCACTCACGGGCTTCCTGACAAAATGTCTCCCATGAGTTGATTGTGCTCCGCACGTTACGGAACCACGTAGCCGCTATACCGGTCAACATCATTGGTAAGGCATCCAATAACTGAGAACCGGTCAAACCAGCGAGTTTATTGTATTCTTCTATCTGCAATAAAAATTGTTCAATACTAGATTCACTATCGCCGTTGAATCTAATATTCCATCTTCGAACAATAATGCCGACGTCGATTGGCTTCATCGGGTTGCCTTGAGTCTGGATTGACTCCTGAGTGGCTAAATCAGCCGTCTGCCCATGGCTTCTCAATTGTTCGAGCTCGGCCTGCAAGGCCTTAATCTGTTCTTCGAGTTTTTGTTCTCTGTCCTGCCTCACAACTAGAGAACTAGAACTATTCCTCGCATCCCGCACTGTCGTCTCACAAAAATTGACCCTAGTGTGCGGTACATGACCGTCGGTCGAAATACTGCAGTCGTTCAACGAGTTCTGCATTTCCGGTCTTAATGTCGAGGAAACCGGGCCTCCCGGTTCCGATCTGGCTGGCGGTACCTATATGCCTCCACCGCTGCCAATCTTGCCCTGGTGTCCTCACTTGACCTTTTCGACGCCTTAAGCTCTTCCGCCATCGATGCTATGGCTTGGAGCACCTCGGCGTTAATGTCGTCCTCCCGGTCCGGTTGTCCATGCTCAGCCAAATTCCCCTTTCCCGGGTTTAGATCATGCACCTGAATGCTCGAGTATTCCTCCTGGAGTCTCGAAGCCGCCTCTCGGACTATTTCTTCGTCCATGAGGACAGCAAAGGGGTATGTGCCGCTTGTGGTGTAGTTTGGATCGATTATTGTCGATCCAGACTTCTCCCACATTGTCGTCGCTATGAAGGTGGCTCTTAGACTTTCTTGCTTAACTTTAACTTCGTCCGCATTCTTGGACTTGGTTGCGATAAAGTCTTCTGCTGAATAATCACCCAACAGCCATTTCAGTAACCTACCACTTTTCTCGATCAACGTACCTCCGGGCTTGAGCTCAAGCTCATCTAAAGCCTCGGACACGACATCTGCCCCTTCGGCCATGATCCACGAAAAGACCAAGTCTTCCTTCGTAAGTTCCTGCATCATAACTGCGTCCGATGTCACCTAGCTTACAAAGAAAACAGTACCCTAACCAACGTGACAGTTTCAACACACTCTAATTTATTAATATTTTACACAAAATATATATCTCGCAATCCTGAAATAGACGACAAAATTCCAATTATATTTCTGAGTTATGTAAGAAAACAAAAAAAACAAAACCGATCCACTGATCTCAACAGCAATAATCCGAAATGACCAAAAAGTCCACCAACCACGCTTGGTTTTAACAAAAACTCCCGATTGGCTAAAAAAAACGAATTACCCGTTGAAGCCAATATAGAATCAACTACAAGTGTCAAAACCCGATTTTTCAACTCAGAAATATAAATCACAGTTGTTAACGAACGTTAGTCGATAACAGCCTGTATGCAAAATAATATTTCACAAAAATCATACAATACATTAATATTATTCAGCGCTCTACTCTCGCTACTGTCACGTATAGGTTCTACTTGGTGGAGTACTTGCTCTCAAAAAAAAACAAAAAAAAAAAAAACAAAAAAAAACAAGTCAAAATCGAAAAACGCAGTTCGAAATATCCACGTCAGAGTAAAATTACCAGTCTATGCCTAAACAAACACCTTACCGTATGACAACACGGTTTAATCAAAACAACTCCGATGTGAATTCAACTTCGAGTTGCAAAACTCTCAAACCCGAGAAAAGAAAAAAAAATAAATTAACGATTTTAACTAAAATCAAGCAAGCACCCGCACTCCACCGAGCAATTAACAGGAAAAAAAAAAATTCCTCGACTTGCTGTGTTACACTATAGCAGCAGCAAGCTCTTCGCCTTTGTTTTTATCTTAATATTAACTCTGCCGACTGACCTTGAACCCCCCGCCAGTCAGCGCACACCTGCGATCACTCACACTAACCAATAACCTTTGTTTTGGTTACTTAACTACCTACACGTTGTTGGGCGCCAATTGTCACAGGGCTCGAATTAAGAAATTTAATTCCTCGGAGGATCGTGATTGATCACGAGAACCCGCGGCGATCGTCGTCCGCACTCCTCCAACCTGCTGACAAAATGCACTTTCTGTGCACACGACAATCCGTCGATTTTTCTTTAATCCTGAAAATTGGGGGGAAGACGCGTACGCGAACTAATGTTATTATTACGCGGCGCGGCTGCTCTCCTTCGTAGGTAGTGGCGTGAGTTTACGTGGACCGATCGCAGGAACACGGGTAAACACAATTAATAATCAAATGTAATTTTTAATAATTTTAATTAACAATAAAAATAAAAAAATCAAAAGTTACATGATATCTCAAATTAATTCGACCCGATTGTTTACAAACAAGTAAACCCGAATGACTCAAAGTCTTAAGTCGACGAAAATTGATTTTACAAAAATAAAGTTCGTCGTCTGTGTTGTGGTCGCTACTAACACACCGACGCACACACACACTCTCGCGCTCGTCTGCTTGCTGCAGCGCGCCAAAAGAACAAAGGCGTGGACTAGCTCCGATACAAAATCTAAGTACTTACTGTACTTCACACACACACTCCGACTCTAACTATCACACGAACAAATACTCAATGATTAACCGCTACGCGGACTTACTTTTCTAGCAGGTGCACCTTCGCTTGATAAAACAATAATAATGATAATTACTACTAGCCCGATTGGCTTCATACAAGACGACAATGCCTTCCAAGGCCGCACGCTGACTTTCCGTGAGATGTTCGCCTTCCCCGCTCCGATCCAATGACAACTGGATCACAAGAAAATCTACACAACTTCTCACTGATAACTTTATCTAACACAACCTCGATAAAGTTATCTAACAACACAAAAAAGTAAATAAGTATATTCGCTCTCTGACCCACGTGTGATCGCGCCAAGCGCCGAAATTAGAGTAACGCTGATCGGTAGATCTCGTCATCACCTGACTTACTGATCCGCATCAGCGTTCCATAACAGTTAGCGCCGAATTCGAATTTAATCAACGCGCTAGCTGTTACAATATATATATCATTTCAACGGGTCTCGAACTTTTGTGGTTGCAGGGGAGTCGGAAAATCTTGTTCCCAAATTTTCGTCTGAAAGTACTAGTAAATTCAAGACTTTTTGCGCAAATTGGATGTCATTATCTCATTCCTGCTTCTACTTATATTTTTTAAAGTTCTAAAAAGGCCTTCTTTCATTCAAAATTTTGCGTCACTACTGAAATTTCTATGATTTTTTGGCTCTAAGATACAGGCTCAAACTTTAACCTTTTTTCAAAATATATAATCTTTGTTCCCCTGCCATCTGTTTCTAACTGCAAGAAAAGACTCTAAATTTGAGGTAAAGTTAGTTTTAGTAATAGGTTCTACTAATAAAATGATAACTTTTTTTTGCAGATTTTTTAGTTAATTTTTCAACTTTTTTGGTACTTTTGTTAACTTTTTTGATAATAACAAAAGTTTGAAAACTTTCTGATCTGGAAACTTTTTTTCAAAAAATTCTTTTTTCTTGCGTAGCAATGAAAAATTCTCGATCCTACAATAGCTTTTGCTTTTTTAAATCGTTTCTATAAAAACTTGGCACGGTTTTCATACTCACTAGTACTGTTTTATATAAATGTCATTTTTTTAAATGAATTTGTAGCCCATTTACACAAATCTGAAGGAGAAGTTATTTGATCTCCCATTGGTCTTTGTAAACTAGCTTTGTCAGTTTATCTTTTTACAGTCCCTCCCACTCCATTACATGGACTTTTGCCGTGACTAGTCGGTTAAGTTGTTTATAAAATAATGTATACAGCAATTAAGGTTTTTGGTACTTACGAAAAAATGTAGCCGTTTTGTCAATTTTGATCGGATTGATTTATGATGAATTTCAAACTAATCATTGAATTTTTTGCTTTTTTTTTGTTAAATTTAGTTTTTTTTTAAATCTAAGTTTTTTAAAATAATTTAACCCAGACTTTTAAGGGAATCAAGATATTTTTTTCTTTGATTGTGCGTCACGCATCCAAAAAAGCAGAGATCGTTAAAAGAATTATTGAGATTTGTAGATTTCAGATTGAAGAAGATTTTAAGATTTTTTTTATACTACCTTACCAACCATTTGAAAAAGATAACAAAGAAAAACAAGCGCTCAGTGGTGAAATTCTATGCGCGTCTGAACAAGAAATGCTCTAACTTTTTTTTTACTGTATGTTTTGATCTAAAAATTTGTACACAATATCTTGAGGTCTTAATTTTTAATATGAGATTAAAAAAGTTATCGTTTTTAAATTTTTGTCGCAGAGTTTTGTAAATTGAAAATTAGGTTATGTTTTAGTGATTTTTCATGACTTTCCAAAATATTTTTTAAACATAAATCTAATACTAAATTAAACTGTAGATTTTCAACTATGCTGTGTAAAATTTTCAAAATGATTCATTCATTAGAGTCAGAGTACTGATGAGTTGAAAATCAAATCGTCTAGTCGTGCGCTGCGGTGGCCATTCCCTACCTTCTTTCCTGCTCACGAAAGTACTAAACATCCTTAATACAAAAACATCCCAATATTTAAAAAAATTAAATAATTCACCGACGGAGCTGGGTCTCAGTACAAAAATAAGAGTAACATTATAAATCTTACACACCACTTTAAAGATTTTAAACTAAAAGCCGAATGGCATTTCTTCGCGACTGCCCGTTCTTTTAGGTGTTGTCAGATTACGTCCAGGTCAGACAGCTGATCGGTTATTTGGCGGCACCACTCTGCCATGTCAGGTGTTGTGGGTCCGGGCCACTCCTAACACATTTCTTCAAGTTCGCTGAAGAGTTGCCGTTCCATATTTTCCTGCTCCTTGGACCTTTCTTTGTACTTCTTTTAGTGAAATGCCAGCGTGCCCCAATCAGTGGGAGTTGGCCAGAGGTTTGCTGGCGTTTGAGAGTTGCTAGGCTCCTGGGGAGCTGTTTGATTTTGGTTGCCGTTAGGCTCTGTGGCCTGTTTGACTTGAGCATTAATAGCCTCTTCTTGTTCAGTTTGGAGGCTTTCTGGTGTCGTTTCATCCACTGCCGGGACTCGTCCGAGTCTGGTCTCTTCGCCCATGATACGCTCCGGGTCCTCCTTGCTGAAGTTCTCTGCCATCCTATAACAAAAAGAATGGAATCAGGAAAAGAATAGGGTGGTCGAGGATTAAAGCTTGCGGTTTGCGTGAGTCCTTCGAGGTGACGGGGTTTTTGAAAAATCGACACGCTGTTTTGTCGATTCTTTCGGTCGTCCTCTACGCTGTACCCCAGCCGATTTTACCAGATCGGCTTTGTCGTTAAGACCTTCATATGATCTTGAATTTTCAGAATCGCACTCTTCTGTGGTGCATTACTGATGGGGCTTGAACTATGTCTTTCGTGCATCGATGTGTCAAAGTTCACCCTAACCCCTTGGCCTTGATTAGTATTTTCGGTAGATATACTGCAATCGTCCATGCGCTATAGCACTTTGCAGTTTTTTGAATTCCCCTGTGAATTCTTGCAACGTCTTCAAAATATCCTCCATAACCCCGCCGTCCTGGCTATCCACGTTGTCGTCTTCAGCCCGGTTGGCTTTTCTTGCATTCGTCGTAGTCGCATGCATTGATTGGAGCTTGGTTGTTGCCTTTATTACGTCGTCGTCCATCAAGACAGCTAGGGGATGATCCCCGCTTGTAGTGTAATTCGGGTTGAGGATCGTTGAACCCGATTTTTCTCACATCGTTGTGGCTATAAATTCTCTTACATTCACGCTTAATCTTGACCACGTCATGGTCGTCAGATTCCTCTGCGACGAAGTCTTCGGCCGAATAATTGCCTATAAGCCACTTAATTAGCCTCGCATGTTTTTCACGAGTAGTTCCATCTGGCTTGAGCTGTAGATTTCTCAAAACCTCGTCAACTATATCTTCGTCCTCTGCGACTACCCAGGAATACACCAGATCTTCCTTATCACGTTGCTCCGCCATCGTCAAGCTGAAAATTAGCAAAAATAAGATCCTACACCCACGTGACAGTAACTAACACACTCTAACTTATTCTAATTTTACAATCGCAACAAACAAAATTTTTTGATCTTAAACAGTCCTGCAAAAGAAAAATTATTTATATTTCTGAGTTGATATAACAAACACCTAAGTGTCAAATAAAAAGGAAAAAATTGGAAAAAGGCTTGATAGCCTGTCGATTCGTGCTCGATTTTGACAAAAACCCGGCTAAAACGCACCCTGTGCCTCAAAATCTTCGTGCTGAAGCCAAAAATCCCACAGGCTAAACGCCTGAAATATAAAAAACTGAACCACGCGACAGCGTAGTCAAAACCAGTCGAGTAATTTTCCCGCGCGAAGAAAAACACTCGACTTTATTTTTAAAGACAAAAAAAAATTTGCTTCGGCTCGAATTTTAATTTCGAGTTGCTTCTATACGAATTCGGGAAAGAAAATCGAAGATTATCAAAACAGCAAATAAACAAAAGGAAAATTACCAATATTCCACCTCGCAATCACAGCATAACATTCAAATTTTTGCCTCACTCACAACAGCGAACACTTTGTTTTTTTCTTTTCGTCGATCGACCTTGAACCTAGTCGGGTGCCGTGCGTCTCTACTACGCTCGTCCCAACACACACTTACCCACATTCACACACGTCATAGGGCACCATGTTACAGGGCTCGAATTAGCAAACGAGGACTCGGGAATACAACCCACGACGGTCCGTTGACCTTGCTGTTCGGCTGCTATTATCTTCTGCCGCAGTCGACTACCCGTCGACAATTTTCCTGATATAGGGGAAAAGTCCGTTCGTGATAATAAATCCCTACACGATTTATTGATCCTGGGAGGGCGCATTTAGTTGATAATCTAACTAAAAATATCTCTTGAAAAATTTAATCATTATATTTGTAATCTCAGAATCGAGTCTTCATGATCTTGCTACAATTTTATTTTATCATTAAAAGCAAATAAACTTACTTGAACTGCAAAAAGCACGCATACTTGTGTAAATTATTAAAAATTAAAAAATAATTCATATTTGTTAGTATTTGAGACGTTTTACCCGTTTAATATACACCTCGAGAACACCCTGAACTGGAGCAAGCAAATAAACATATACTCGAGGAAAGTTCACTACTCGCTCTACACGCTTCGCCGGTTATACAAGGCTCTGTCTCGCGACACGCGTGTCAAACTTGTAGAATCCCTAGTTCTTTCTCTTCTCGACTACGGCGCCCCCCTGCTGACATCGCTGAGGCAGACCGATGTTGACAGATTGCACGTCCTGCACAACACTTGCGTCAGACTCGCTTATGGAGGGATTCCTCGGAATGCACCCGTCACCCCCTACAGGTTAGCCCTGGGTTGGCTGTCAGCCGCATCACGGAGAACGTACCTGACAATCACCCTGGCTGCAACCGTTCTTATGGTCAGACAACCAGCCTATCTTTTTGAGAAATTTGCGCTGGATCCAAGGGGAGTAGCCCTCTGGCGCTCCAAACGTCGTCCACGACCACCCTTGCTGTACCCCTCACGAAACACCAGGACATATGAGCGTTCGTTCATCTACTACTCTACGGGCGAACTGAACTGTCATGCCCTGCTATTTACTAGCAGCCAAGACATCGACTCCTTCAAGACAGTTTTCAAAAGACTCTTGTTACGTCGTGAATGTGACGAGTGGATTGTACGCTCTCACATCACTGGGTTTACATTTGTTCCCACCCCCCTCGCAGGAAAATTGCCGCAGCTATCACACCTCGCTTGAATCATCAAACCTGTTTACTCTATTTGGCTAAAAATTTACTCTTTCATCTCACTCGCTGCTAATTATCCCCCTCTGGGCATGAGAACCACACACACACACACCTTATTATTGAACTAACACTTTTACACCCCTGCTATGTTACAATCACCGAGAGGTTCTAGTGGATCACCAGCCAGAATATGAACTCAAGTGTCTACAAATCGCATGAACATTTATTGCCCCTTAAGGGAAGAACATGAGATGGACCTTTGTTACTTGTTACTTTATGCTAAACATTACTGTTACGTTAATTCTATATTATAAATCTGTAAAAATGTTAATTCCTTTGTATTTACATTTATATTGATATTATGTACTGTTAACTTTTGTAAAACTCCTACGAGCATGGCAGAGCACAGCTCTATGCTCGGAAATTGAAAATAAAATAATAAAATAAAATAAAAAAATAAGTAGACCTGCTTAAATTCTAGATAAAAAAAGTAAAATACTTAAACCACACAAAAGATTTTGTATTTATTGATGAGTTTATCAATATAGAAGAAGATAATACTTTTTATGGCTTTGGTTTTGTTTTTTAGTTGAGTGGTCACCACTTTATTAAATTAATTTCATTTAAAACAAAAGAAAACGTAAAACAATCTTAAGTGATATCTCTTATAAAACAGAAATTAAATTTTTTAACATTATAGTCTTATTTTTTTTCATGAGTAAAATGTTAAAATCATATCTGTAAATCATTTTTTTTAAATATTTTTTGTTTACACATGGTGGCTTAAATTAATCGTCCGGTGCGATTCTCTTGAAAACAAAACCCCGTATGAAAAAGTTTTTCAGTTAAAAGTTGTTCGGATTAGAGGGAAAAGTAAAACAGTAACCTCAAATTTGACCCTACGGACCCAAAATCTGTTTTTTAAATAGTGACTCCTATTTTTGACCCCGCAAAGAGCGGAAAATTTCACGATATATAGGTATTTTTTTAAAATGTTGTTTAGCCTCCATGAGGCCCAATAAGCCCTGATAAGGCTCATTTATGTCTAAGAACATTATTTTCAAGAAAGAAAGAGTACACACAAAAGGAAGTTTTTTTGCCAAGTTTTAGGTTTGTAAATCCAACATTGTCCGTACGACACGGTATAAATGAATTATTTTTCTCTTTTTTTTTAACCAATTTTTTAAAATCTTTAGCCTTAGTTTTCACGGGTAAAAATGCATTTTATGACGAAGTTGTCTTACAGATTATTTGCTCCTTTTTGCTCGAAGTTTTCAAAAACATTTGTCTTTATTAAAAGCATTTTTTTGCTTTTTTTTTGGTCTCAGAATTCTTAATCGTACATAGTCAAAATTTTGAAATTTAAATTTTTAATATTTTTCTTTAGAAATTCATGAAAAAACAAAGAAAATGCGAAGTTGCAGAACTGTGTAAGTGCAATGGGCTTCGAGAACCAATTTTTTAAAAGTTGCTGAAAAACAGAAAGTAACTTTATTGTCTGGTGATCTCCATGTAAGTTCCTGGACAGAATCATTCAAAAAAAGTTTTAATAACTTTTTCCCAAAAGTACTTGAAAAAAAAAGCGAGGTCCCAGATATTTCTAAGTTTTTCTTGTAATTCTCGATAAATACTCTTTCACAACATCAAACACCAATTAAGGTTTTCTTATTCGATCAGCTGATGAGCAGAAGTTATTTTTTTTACGAAAACCTATGGAGCTTCCACGCTCAAGCGTCAAAAGATCCCATTCTTTAATAGTTGTAGAATCATGATAACTTAAAATTTTGTGATATAGTATGAAATTTTGACTTTGTTTTCTTGAAATGTTGTACTAACAGAGTAAATAAAAAAAACGATTTTTTGAAATTTTTACTTAGTTTGGCCACTTGAAGGAGGTTTTCTACTAATTGCATGACAATAGAGAATCAGTTCAAATTTTTTGGAGTTGTTTATTTTAATCTTAAGTTTAATTTTGTAATGAATAATGTTTAAATTCAGTTTATTTAATTTCTATTGAGTGAACCTAGTATCCTGTCAAGTTGATTCTGATTTAATAAGAATTTCGTTGACAACGAATATACTAGTTAACCGCGTCGCGAAATAATAGTTTTTTGCAGATGTGTTTTCCACATACCGTTTTTACCCATGTATAAGACGCACAAAAAAATCAATTTTTTCAAGTCAAAAACCGGGGTGCGTCTTATCTATAGGTGCTTATTTTTTTCGAGAGTCCGTCTTATCTACAGGTGCTTATCTATAGTTGATGCGTCGATAATCACAATAATAGCTGATTGAAACAACTTGGAAAATATTCTCTCTATTATTCTCTCTGTTATTCTCTCTGTTAAAAGAAATTCGTATCCGGTAAACCGGGGTGCGTCTTATCTACGGGTGCTTATTTTTTTCCATTTTTCTCCGTTCAAAACTTGGGGTGCGTCTTATCTACAGGGGCGTCTTATACATGGGTAAATACGGTATACATTAGACGAGCTACAGTTCTAATTCAAATTCAATGTGAAATGAAAAAAATTTTGTTCGATATTTAAGTATAATTTAGATACAGAATGTTTTGCTTACGAAATCAATGTGTTTACAGGGCTACTTGGTTCACAAACAATGCATAAATTATACATTATACTTAGTAAAATTTATTCATTTTGGGATTTTTTTCATCATTTAATAGAAACATTTCATATTAAATTTTATAAAATCTAAATTTATATATCACCTATATATTTACATTAATATAGAACTGTTAACAAAAAAGGAAGCAAATTATCACTGCGTTTACAATTTCAGGCCCTTTACATCAGCACTTACATCAGCAAGGGGTGGATTATCTTCAATTTTCTTTTCGATGGATGAACAATTTGCTTACTAGAGAAATTCCACTACATTGTACAATTCGACTGTGGGATACTTATTTAGCAGAGTCTGATAGCTTTGCCTCGTTTCAGTTATACGTTTGCGCTGCTTTTCTTCTGCGGTGGAGGAAAGATTTACTTTTACAGCCAGATTTTCAAGTAAGTGAAGTATATGTTGGTATCAAATGAAAAATTTATATAGCTGTTATTAAAAATAAAAAATATATTTACAGGGTCTGATGTTAATGTTGCAAAATTTACCTACTCAAAATTGGTCCGATTCTGATATAGACATTTTAGTGGCTGAAGCATATAAACTAAAATTTACATTCGCAGACGCACCAAATCACTTGCAGGCTTATGATAGTAGATGACTGAACTTATTTTTTAAATATAATTAAAATTGAAAAAAGAATACTAATATAAAATAATTTAATGTTATTTTAACTCTTTATGATATTGATTAACAAAATATAAAAAATTATTCAATGTGTTCGCTTTTACTTGGTAAAAATCCACAATTATAATAACAAAAAACATAAATTCTTTCAATTTTTACAATATTTTTTTATTAGTTAAGTGAACAAAGGCTTATTGTAGCCAATCCAACTCATGTTATCTTTTTCATTTGAGTATACAAAGATACTGTACTGAATATACAAATGTTAATGTAATCTTTATATATTCATCCGATCAAGACATTTGGTGTTAAAACGGCTGCAATAATCCTTTATTCACTTTGTTAATAAAAAAATATTATGAAAATTAAAAAAAAACCTATCCGTTTTATTATAATATTTAATGAATAAAAAAAAAGTATATTACAAATAATATTCTCGTTCATTTAGCTTACGAACATTTTTATACAGTTACCAAACATTTGAACATTTTTTTGGTTAGTCATTTCATTAATGATGTATTATTGGCGTAAGTAGGTGAAACGTATCATAGAATTTAATTTAATATAAATTAAAGAGAGAAGTAGAACTTCGAAGAATTTTTTGAATTAAATTAACATTCTAAAATTTATTTGGCATTTATTCATTTTAAATCTTTAATTATAATACCCTGACTAATTTTTGCCTTTTTTTTTAAAGATGGGTTATATATTGAACTAAAGAGAGTAATGGAGGGGGATCCCCCTGCTCGCTCTGCTCGCCAACCCCCAAATTTAGTTTATGATTACATGGATTTTGTAATAAATACAGGTTTTTTTTATACCTCCGGGCCGTAAACCCCGTAAATCCCCGGAGCGGGACTTTGGGTTTTCCTCCCGTCGTTATGAAAAAAACATTACACACTACACTGGAAAAGTATTAGCAAATCCCTAGCAAACCCTTAACACCCTTGCCTTCGGCTCGGGCGTCAATTTAGGTTTGCTAGGGCTTGCTAATACTTTCCAGCGCCCGGTGTGTCATATACTATTTTCCATTAAAGAAATAATTTAGTTTTTTATCTTTCATTTGAAAAGTGAATTTTCTTACGATTTTGGAAGTACTACAGTAACAAATTTTTTTTTTTTACAATGATAAAATTATTATTTTTTTTTTTTATATAAAAAGAAAAAGAAAAAACATTGTTAAAATTGAAATTTTTGGTCAAAATTTTCGAAAGTATGAATCAAATTTTTTGAAATGTTCAATCCTTACCAGCTTTTGCATGTAACTTCAATAATTTTGAAAAGTAAAAGATATTCGTCAATTGTTTTTATAAAATTTTCAAGTATAGGTAGGTGTACCTAATACGAACACTTTAATACGACACTTTTAATACGAACCCGGAATGAACGCTTTGGCTGATGAAATAAATATTTATTTAAACTTTAAGAGGAGACACCGATGAAATTTCAGTACTATGATGTAATATTTTTTAGAATAGAGAAATAGATATTATAAAACGGAATTTTAATAATTTTTTTGGAACCTTTCTACTTTTCAAGTGAGACTGAACCGTAAGATAAGGATTATTCAACTTTTATTTTTATCTCCAAGCCTAATCAAGCTACAAAAATCGGAATTTGTGTAACTTTTTCTTTATTTTTAAATGTAGTTCAGTACTATTTTTCATAAATTTTTGAATTTCATTTAAAGTTTTGAAGCCCTTTCTGTATTTGGCCCTTAACTAAAAATACTACTTGTTCCTCAATTTTTAATGTTTTGAGCTAAAATCAAGTGTGCTGTATGGATTTCAAAAAATTCTTGATCAGGTCCAAATTAGCAGATCCAAAGGGCCCAAAAGTTCTGTTTCGAATTTTTTTACCCTTCCGTGTGATTTCACTCGAAAAAGTTAGCATAAAACCAAATTTTCATCTTCTAAAAAACATTGAGCCAAAATTCTTGAAGTGGGCCAGTAAAAAATAAAATCTCGACTTTTTTTTTACAGGATATTATTCATACGTCAAAATTAAGTCCCTAAAATATTTTTGAAAAATTTTGATTTTTGTAAAAGTTATGAACAAATGAATTTCGGAGCATAATTTTTTCAACTTATGATCAGTCAAAAAATAATTAATGAAAGTTACAAAATTTTGATGGTAAGTCAAAATTTGTGAAAAGAATCGTAATATGTACTCATTTATTTATAAAAAATTTACTTTTTATTTAATAAAAATTCATTTAACTTCTCACGAGAGTAGAAATAAATTTTTCATGCAATATGATTCTTCAAATTCTTAACTAACGATATCTGTAAAAAAAGATTAGTAATATTCATAAGAAAAAAAAATTACGATATTTCAAAGATTCAAAACGCATGGAAAAAGTGGATTTTTATGGGTCAAAATAATACTTTTTGGAAAATCGGCCCGCACGAGGTTCACGGAACTTTTCTCTGTCTTATTTCTGCTTGGCAGTAGGCTTTTCCAAATATTAAATAATGGCCTATTTTAAGCCATTTTAAGGTATTTTTCCGAAATATTCTAAATTTTAATCAAAAGAGATAGAAACCTTTAGTTTGTGGTAAAATTTTGTTCTAAAATTTCACGGAAACCTTGTATTTCAGATTCCTTTACTAATTTTATACAAGTACATATAATTTAAGATTTAAATATTGAAGTTGTGACCGTATTTTAGAATAAATTAGATGCACGCAGCTCAAAACTCTCCCAAGCCAGCTACCACTCGCTTGGGAGAGTTTTCGTATGAAAAATAGTAGCCAGTACTGCGGTTTATTTACAGGAATAGAAGCTACTGTAACTTCACTAATATTTTATTTTAAGGTTTTTTAAAATATTTTCAACTTTACATGATAATAAAGCTCTTCAAAACCTTCTACTTTTGCATAAACTTCGTCATTATTTTTATTTCACCGACTTAAACTTGTTAAATCATTTAATTTAAATTCGCTTTTTTCGAAAACACCCAAAATATTCTCCGCACTTTCTACCCACCCGCGTTCGAATTTGATAAAAAATTGGACATTTCAGAGATCCTCCGCCAGATGGCGTGGCGTGATACACAACTGTAGGGGAATGGACCGGGGGTAAAATGAGAACCCTGAATAAAGTTAATCAGAGTTTATTAGTAAAAGACTTGTCAATATTCTCACGTCACTGCGTGAATATGCTATTCAATTGAGTATACGGAAGCGACTGGCTCGGCCGTCGCTGCAGCCAGCGCCCAGCCGTCGCAATATAAAACGCACGGAGTATAGTAGGCTCTATACTTCGTGGCCGCTTGCTTGGATCTTCTCTCTCACGCGTTCACATTATATATAGCTATACGCAGTATACACTCAATATATAGGTATAGTACGCGCTTACACAGAGCTTGTCCCCACACAACTTGCAGCTCGCGAATTAATTAATGATTTTTTTAATTATGAGTAAATCAATGAAATAATAATTTTTTAAAAGTAATTTAACAATTAAAATCATTGCTGATAAACTTATTAAAAATTTTAAATGCAAGGCGTATGAGTAATAACCTACAAATCTACAAATAATTAATATCTCAAATAAATAATTAATAACTCAACATAAACTTTTTAAGATTAAATGAAAAGTAATAGATTCTGTTGTAAATAAAGTGTTGAGAATTGTTAAAAAAGAGTTCACTGTGGTTCAAAACATTTATTAACGTTTATTAGCCCAAAATAATATACTTGGCTTCGATAAGCCATACATCGCGCGACCGTACGCCAGAGTACCAGAACGAAAAGTTAGCTACGTCGGTTTTCAGCAGCAGCTTCAGAACACGCGCATGCGCACATCAGTCTTGCATACGACACTCACACCGCGTGTATTCAAATAATAATATAAATAATGTTTTAAAACATTCCACTTTTTTCTTGGCAACTGTTCTTACAATTTAATTTTACAAACTTATCTTATAATCTAATTATGTCAAATCAATCTTAACGCATTTCTAATTTTAACAAATTTTGTTTTATCTAAACTTTTAGTAAATAAATCAACCAAATTAAATTTAGAATGTATCTTTATAATATCAATCACGCCATTTTCATACTTCTCATTAACATCATGATATTGCACTTCAATGTGCTTCGAATTTTTTGTAAAGTTACCGTAGTTTGCAATTGCCACCAACTTTATATATTTTTTTCGGCTTATCAATTTTTTAATGAAAAGATTCATTTAACAAATTTTTCAAAATTAAAATTTAAGGTACTGCTTCCGATAAAGCAGTATATTCTGCAAAAGTTGAACATTTTGTCACTCCATTCTGTTTTCGCGTTTACCAATAAATCAAATTTCCAAAAAGTCTAATTAGAAAACCGGTTGTTGATTTTCTATCTATATTATCACCTGCAAAATCTGAATCAACCATACAATCTAATTTTACTCTATTTACATTCTTATCATATGTTAATTTTAAATTCTTAGTTTTATACAGATATTTTAAAATTCTTAAAGCATATTTATAATGTGTTTGATCATAACAACTCTGAAATCTACTCAAATAATTAACGCAATAAGTAATATCAGGTCTACTGCCTGTGCTAATATATAATAATTCGCCAATTAAATTTTGATATTTTATCCTTTGATCAACTTTGTAACGGGCGCGTAGGGAGATAGAATAAATTCAAATTTTATTCGCACGCGACCGTTAGAAACGCGTAGACGCACGGTCGGTAATGAGGCGACAGCGCCACCGGCCGAGTTGCGTCACTCGAGTCTTGACCGCGAGAGAAAACGCACGCGTGTATGAGATTAATTTGCCGAATTATTTGTTCGCGATTATAATTGTTTTACGAGATCAACATCGTGACTGTTGATAGTGGTGCTGTTCGTGGAGTTTGGTATTATCACGTCCTCAAGTTGTCATTCGAGCGCGACGTGATAGTTGTAAGAAAACCTCACAGCAACCAGCGACCGGCCTTCGAAGGCATCCGGCTTCAGCGAGGCATACAGGATTGATATTGTTCAGCCGAGCGCAGGTGTACCTGATTTATCTAAGTAAGTTAGAAAGGCGTTTATTATAAGATTAATGGTATCGCGCGCGGGAGTGTGTTTTGTTAGAGTACCGTAGTACTCAGGAAAGATCTTCGCTTTTGTTCTTTTGGCGCGCTGCAGCAAGCAGACGAGCGCGAGAGTGTGTGTGAGCGTCGGTGTGTTAGTAGCGACCACAACACAACCGACGAACTTTATTTTTGTAAAATCAATTTTCGTCGTATCAAGACTTTCAGTCATTCGGGTTTAATTATTTGTAAACAATTGTATAGAATTAATTTGGAATTTTATGTAACTTTTGATTTTTTTTATTTTATGGTTAATTAAAATTATTAAAATTTACATTCGACCATTAATTTAATTAACCCGTGTTCCTGCGATCGGTCCTCGTAGACTCACACCACTACCGACGAAAGAGAGCAGCCGCGCCGCGTAATAAAAACATTAGTTCGCGTACGCGTCTTCCCCCCTCTTTTCAGGTATCGAAGAAAAATCGATGGATTGTCTCGTGCACAGAAAGTGCATTTTGTCAGCAGGTCGGAGGAGTGCGGACGACGATTGCCGCGGGTTCTCGTGTTCAATCGCGATCCTCCGAGGAATTAAATTCCTTAATTCGAGCCCTGTGACAACTTCTGTCGCTTGATTTAATTTCAAATTACTCTCCATAGGAGTTTCATATAATTTCGCATTACCAAGATTATATTTTTCAGCCAAAGATTCAATATATCTTGTTAGACTTAAAGTCATCAATTTGATATTTTCACTAAAATTTACATCAATACCGATATAACTCTTGATTTTACCCAAATTTTTCATAACAAATCTCTGCATCAAACTAGCTTTAATCTCTCTGATCTTATCAAGATCCTTGCAAGCAATCAACAAATCATCAACAAAAACTAAAATATATATTGGATCTTTGCCTTTGTTATTTACATAAAAACAGTAGTCATAATTACTTCTTTCAAATCCTAACTTTTCAATAAAAGCATGAAAACATTCGTACCGAGCTCTAGAACTTTCTCGCAAACCGTAAAGAGCTTTTAATAATTTACAAACCTTATTCTTACCAGTTTCATAACCTTTAGGTTCATAAATGTAAACTTCGGATTTTACGTTGCCATTTAAAGATGCTGTTTCAACATCCATTTGTTCTACAAATAAATTATTCGCACAACCGTAACTTAATAAAATTTTTAAAGTTTGCATTTTATCGACAGGTGAATAAACATTTTCCAAATGTTCTTTTTGTTGAAAACCTCTAACTACTAGTCTAGCTTTGTAAGTATCATCATTCTTCTTTCTATAAATCCATTTAACATCAATTATTTTCTTACCTTTAGGTTTGTCAACAACTACCCATGTTTTGTTTTTATTTAAACTTACAATGTTTCATTTTTACTATTAATGAAGTAAGTTCTCGTACATTTACTGTAATCATCTATAAAAGTCAAAAAATATTTCTCTCCACAATAACCAGTGGTTTTGTGTGGACCATTCAAATCGGTATGGATCAATTCCAAAATCTCCGACGATTCAGTTCTCTCATTATCAAATGGTACATTTGCCATTTTACTCTGCATAAAGTTCGCACATTTCAAAATATCATTTTCTAATTTATCTGGAAGACCTTCAAGCAATTTATTTTTAACTAACTTATTTAAATATTGAAAATTTACATGGCCTAGAGCCCTATTCCATTTCTCTTTATCTGTTAATTTCAAAGTATTTGCATAAATATTTTCATCTTTATTTTTACCAACAAAACTATCCAAAACGTATAAATTATCAATTTTATTTGCAATAGCTATCAATTTCCTATCATTGTTGTAAATTTTAGCATTTTCATTCTTAATCACAACAGTGCTAGATTCACTTATTCTAGAAATACACAAAATATTTTTTCTTGTACCATTAACAAATTAAACATTCTTTCAATTAACATGAACTACACCATCATAATTTTAAAAAATATTTTAATTTTTCCTAACTTAGTCGCTTTTATAATTTTGCCATCTGGCATCTTAACATTAATTGGATTTTTTAAATTTACATACTCACAAAAATAATCTTCAGTGTTAACTATGTGATCTGTACCACTATCTAGTAACCACTTTATTTTATTTTTATTTTAACTCAAATTTTCACTCAGACTATTAACGTTCACGTGCACTTGCCCAGCTCTCGGTGTCGCTACGCTGCTCGATGTCCTCCTCGTGCTCGACCTCGATGAACACTGCCTCTGCCGTTGCCTCGTTGGTTGTCTCACTGACCTCGCTGATGGTGTTGAGCTCCTCTACCTCGATTAGAGTGAGCACCTCTGCCGTTGCTGCTTTCTTGTTGTTGTGGACAAACATTTTTGTAGCGCCCGAATTTTCCGCATTGGAAACAAGTACCTTTCATTTTTGCATTGATAGTACTAACACTTGGTTTTTTATTCATTTCTTTTTTCTACAAGCTTTTCTCTTGTATTTTTGCTTTTACAAGATCCACTACAAAATAAAAATTGAATGTATTAATAATGAAGTATAAGTTTTAAATTTTTAAATTAACTTATTTTGAGAAGTCTGGGTGAAAATCTAATTGCAATATTGAAATGATATAAAGACTACAAAATATGTACAACTGGCAAACCAAAATACGACCTCGTCGGCGCAACTTTCTAAACGCCGCCATATTTGTGCGTGGCTTTTTAATAGTCTAAGCTTGTTTACGCTGCACTGTACTGTTATCGGAAGAAAACCTACTGAGTTGTTCAGTAAAAGGAATAATGGCAAAGAAGGACGTTGTACAATTCAATTACCTTTTAAGTCTTCCGTAAGAAATGTCAGGCTAGGTGATTCGTATAATCATTATAGAGCAATGCTAGTTGGAATGGAAAAGAAGTTTGTTAGAAATGAGGAGTTAAGACTAGCCTACTCAGAGTTCATGGCTGAATATGATAGACTGGGGCACATGAAACGTGCTAATAATTACTCGGTTTTTAGCAAACATAATTCCTACTTTTTCTCTCATCATGGGGTAATCAAGGAAGAAAGCACCACAACTTGACTTCGTACTGACAAGGAGAGGTCACACCCTCCGGGTCACCGATCTTGACGAAACTTTGGGGATCGTTTTCTTATATCAAAAGATGAAGAAATCTACCAATCATCCCGTCTAATGAGTTCCTACATAGCTTATATCGTATTTTTAGCTCTTTTTGGGTTTTTTTGCGAATTTTCAAAAAATTCCCGCTCGAAGCCTATTGCACTTACAAAATTCTGCAACTCCGCATTCTCTTTATTTTTTCATCTTCTTTTGAGAAAAAATATTTTTAAATCTAATTTTGAAGAAATAGTCCATGTAAAATTAAGGTAGTCAAAAGCATTTTTTTACTGTTTTTTTGGTTTTATGAACTTAAACTGTATGTCGTCAGCCTTATCAAAATTATGTCTAAAAATAGTTTTCTAAAAAATTCATAAAAAAGCAAAGAAAATGCGGGGTTGCAGAATTCTGTAAGTTCAATAGGCTTTGAGCAGGAATTTTTTGAAAATCAGCTTGTTTTGACACTTTTGTGCGACTTTTGTGGTTATTTGTGCCAATTTTCAAAAAATTCCAGCTCAAAGCCTATTGCACTTACAGAATTCTGCAACCCCGCATCTTCTTCGTTTTTTTATGAATTTTTTGAAAAAATATTTTTAGACATATTTTTGATAAGGCTGACGACGTACAGTTTAAGTTCATAAAACCAAAAAAACAGTAAAAAAATGCTTTTGATTACCTTAATTTTACATGGACTATTTCTTCAAAATTAGATTTAAAAATATTTTTTCTCAAAAGAAGATGAAAAAATAAAGAGAATGCGGGGTTGCAGAATTTTGTAAGTGTAATAGGCTTTGAACAGGAATTTTTTGAAAATTCGCAAAAAAACCCAAAAAGAGCTAAAAATACGATATAAGCTATGTAGGAACCAGGTATAAAAGGCCCATTAGACGGGATGATTGGTAGATTTCTTCATCTTTTGGTATAAGAAAACGATCCCCAAAGTTTCGTCAAGATCGGTGACCCGGCGGGTGTGTCCTCTCCTTGTGAGTTTAATAGTTTATCTTGTATAAACTGGCTATTCTCTTAATGATTTGTTGCATGCAGGTGCAAATTTATTACCTGACTTAGCTTTTGTAATACTTGGATGGAGGAAATATAGATATACATTTATTGCCGTCGTTGAAAAGATGTTCCGGCAGATAAAAAGTCCACTGAGACAAAGAAAAGTGACCCTCTCAAGATCGTTCGTGAGATGACAGAAAGATGCTCAAGCTTTGAAAAATTGATACTTGCAGTTGCCTTATTGTTGAGATTAAAAGATAAACTTATTCAAAAAAGTAGTTATTTTTCAAATGACAAAATTCTGTGACAAAAATTTTAAAAACGTTAACTTTTTAAATCTCACTTTAAAAATTAAGACTTTAAAACATTGTGTACAAATTTTTAGATAAAAACATGCAGTGAAAAAATTTGAGCATTTCTTGTTCAAACGCACATAGAAATATGAAGGAATCTTACAACTGCGCGCTTCTTTTTCTTAGTTATATTTTCAAAATAGTCAGAGAGGTATTATAAAAAAAAGGTATTTAAATCTTCTTCAAGCTATTACCTATAAATCCTTATAATTTTTTTAACGATCTCTGCATTTTTGAAAGAGTGGCATACAATCAAAGAAAAAAATTGCTTTATTTCCATAAGAGTCTGGATTAAGTTTTTCAAAAACTAAATCGAACAAAAAAAGACAAAAAATTCAACGATTACTTTGATATTAATCATAAATCGATCCAATCAAAATTGACAAAACGGCTGTATTTTTTCGTAAGTACCAAACTTCCTAAAGTTTATCGGTTAATTATTTGTTTGCTAAAAATAATTTATGTATCATTTTATTCAGCGTTTTTCTTTTTTCTTTCTTTATTCATATATAGTTGTAATGAATTCAACCAAATCAAAGTTTAAGGTTTATGAAATTAAAGCAAAGTTTTAGGTTTCTAATTCTAAAATAAACTCTAAATTGAAAAAAAGGTTAAATAGTTAAGGTGATTAGGTGAGTAACGATTGTGGGCTGGCAAATATAATAAAGTTTGTAATATCGATATGAAATGAATTTATCTAATATGCTCGCCATAAGCCAAAGGAACGCTAAAAAATATTTTTGTTTATGTAAGATCTAATAAAATGGTTCAAAATACCAGTGGGCTAACTAAAATATTCTTTATGAGTCACAAAAAATTTACGTATGTACCTAATATGAACATTAACTATTTAAAAATTGATTTATATCTTCGTTTGTCAATTTTAATTCTATTTTAGCCCTGAAAAGATTTTTACTGAAAATTATTAAAAAAGAAATAAAGAGAATTCTATATCAAAGACAACCTCATAAGTATGCCTAGGTTCAGCTTAAGTTTCGGAGGGAGGGGTTAGGGGCCCCTACCCGAGAACATGCAACCCCAGCACTCAGGTATACACCCATCGTGCGGAATACCTTCCTCATTCCTTGACCATAGCTCTATCAATGGAGCCAATTACCGTCATGGTTGCCAAGATACTGGCTTTTCTCAGATCCTCTGGATCAATGATCGGTCCACCAAGCCATCTGGCCTGGAGTGTAGCCCAGGCGGGGCACTCACATTTCCGGATGACGGGACACCTCGCTGCTTTCCTGCACCACCTGCATTCCAAGACCTCCCCTATCCCTATCTTGGATATATGAGTAAATCTGCCAAACTCTTATTTTCACTGTCCGGGCATAGTAAAAAGGTTTAAGACGATATTTTTTTTATATCTAATTGAATAATTATTTAGATTTCCACTTTTAGAGATGGTGGAAACAAATATAAAAGCTGAAAAGTTTATGCAAATGTTTAAAAAATTAGGTTTTACCCTGAAAAATGCAAGAAAACGCTGTGTCCGGGACTAAGTTTTGAAAATATTATCTGCTGTAACTCTTTCAGGCATACTTTTTACATATTTACAACTGATGAAGGTATTAATACTGGGTTCAAGGAATGTTTTACGACCCATAAAAATATTGTGCCTATATTTTTCGAGAAATGGCATAACTTTAAAAATGTATTCACACGTTTTTGATAAAAATGAATAACCTATTTATTCAAGTTTTTGCAGGTTCAGGCATTACTCAAACGCTATAAATGTACATTCGTCTAAAACTACATACTTTAACGAATAATTTAAGACCAATCCGAATAATGTGCTTTCAAAATAAGCTATTGTTTACATCATTTTATTCTGAAAAGTTCGAGCGTGAATTCTTGTAAAAAATGTTTTTTTCAGCTGGCACATCCACAGATTAAAAAAAAAGTCTCCAAATGTAAGTGTGATCAATAAAACATAACTTTTTTTAACTAAGTCTAGCTACCTGAAGCAAAAAAACTTTATTTAGTTTAGAAAAAAGAGTTTTTTTATTATTTGCACCTTTGAACTCAACCCGTAGCAGACGACACGCAGTGAGTTTTTCAGCAGCAGGCAGTCAGTGTCGTAGTTATTGGTTTGTTTGAAAGCAATTATCAAAATTTAATAATTTCTGGTAATATAATAAACATTCTATGAAACACTACTGAGTAAATTATGAGCAAATATTTAAAAAAAATTGATGAACTTGAGTTTATAACTACAATAAGTTTTTCGAAAATTTAAAAATCCCAATAGACAGTCGTTACAATTAAAGAGTGTTAGCAAATATTTCTTGATCGTTTTCAAAAAATTATTGATTGTGTTCTGATCATTGTTAAAACATGAGTAAGTGAATATATATTATTGTCTATATATATTATTGCCTTCACTAAAGTACATAAAAATTACATAACCTAACCTATTCATTCACATCAGCACCTCCAGCTGAAGACAAATTGCTGATGAAACGTTGTAACATGCAAGAAAAACGCAAGTTGGATGCAGAAAACAAAAGACGCAGGGATGAACAGAAGAGATTGTATAATGAATCTGTAAAAGAAAAAAAGAGCTCTGTGGTTAAGATATCAAACACGTAAGTACTCATGAATTCGAACGTAACTTCCACATTTTTTGCCCTCAACAAATAAAGCACAATAACTATTTTCCTGATAAAAATAGACATATATGTCAGCACAGGCACTAGACCTGATATTACTTATAGTGTTAATTATTTAAGTAGATTTCAAAGTTGTTACGATCAAACACATTATGAATATGCTTTAAGAATTTTAAAATATCTGTATAAAACTAAGAATTTAAAATTAACATATAATGATAGGAATGTAAATAAAGTAAAATTAGATTGTATGGTTGATTCAGATTTTGCGGGTGATAATATAGATAGAAAATCAACAACAGGTTTTGTAATTAGACTTTTTGGTAATTTGATTTGCATTGAGTTTTTTTATCATAAGTCCACTGTAGTACTTTAAAATCTCTAAGTACTTTTTAATAAATATTATTAAACTTCTGACCCACTAAGCGTACCTCGTTCACTAAATTGTGATCGAATGTGGTTCACACAATTTCCACGTGACCCACTATCGGTCAAATCAATTTTATCTGATTTAATACTGGGTCACTTTATTTAAGGTAGGACCGCACCTACGGCTCTAGTCAAGATGAATTTTCGGTTAAACATTTGACTAGCTTCACGCGTATATAGATATAAAAGTGCATTAGCAGCAGAAGCTTTTTTAACCTAAAACACATATTTTTGTTTTTTATTAATACTTAGAGGAACTGAATGGATGATTTCATTAATTCTACGTGATTCTTGTGCTTTCTAGTTAAACTGACAAATATTCTGAAAACTTGATCACATGTAATTATGTAAAAACTGTATAAAAAATGTGCTCTCCCATAAGACTACGGGTTAAATCGACGCGATGTTAATATTCAATTACTCAAAAACGAAAAACCCCCAGGTTCTGAAAATTTAGTGGCATCATTTTTTAATATTTATCTTCGACTTCCTAAAGTTTTAGATTTTTAACACATCTCTTTCTAGTTTGTGCCGTCCTACCTTAAAAAATATAAATTATTGTTTCCACATAAATAAAATGAAATTTTACAGTTGCAAACCTAAAGATTTAGTAAAACATTTATTTTTGTCGCTCAAAGAAGAATTATTCATGATTTTCGATAAAAACTGACCGAGCAGATTTTGTAGTGCATTAGTGAATTCTACCTTAATTCAGGCTGCTTTAGTGAGATCAACTTTTACATTAATTTTTTTAATTTTCTGTTTAAAAAACAATCATAATAATATCACTATATTAAACGATGTTAGTCTACGAATAAATTAAAAGTTTACGTTGTGAGATTTCATATTCTTAATTATTTGAAAAATTGTATTTATCTACCCTGACCCACTAATACCACAAAATTTTGCAATGACCCAGTAATGCCACTTTTACCTTACCAGGGCTTCTCTCGTATTTTGTTTAAAAAAAAAAGTTAATTGAATTCAGCTTAACTGAGCTAAAGTGCACTAGATAAGCATACAATATACTTAAAATAAATTTTTTTAGCCTCCATTTGGCTTTAAAAAAATTTTTTACAAAATAAATTTCATGGTAATATTTTTTAGTGAATACAGTTTTCGAAACCAAAATATGGAAAAATGCGAAGGAAATGGAGGTTGAAATTTTTTTTTTCAATTTATTGTATGCTTATCTAATGAATTTTTTTAAATAAATAAAATACAAGTGCGGTTCTGAAGAATTTTAGAATCTGAGTTTCTGTGTCCCTTGTTAAATTTATGCTGCTATTTACAATAAAAATTACTGTTTCGCACATCTCTTTCGTATCGGTCTAATAAGTTTTAACTGTCTTTCATACAAAAAATGAGAACAATAAAAACTTACATGAAATTTGGCATCAGGAATAATTTAACGAGAGATTTGTATCATATTTTTTGAAACTGTCGGATAAAATTACTTAGGAATTGTTATAGTGCTCGAGCTAGCAAATGCGGTCTCTGGAATACAACCCACGACGGTCCGTTGTTTAGCCGTTCGGCTTCAATGATCTGTTACTACAGTCGGATTCACGCCGCAAACCTTTCTGAAATAGGGAAAAAAGTCCGTCCGCGGTAATAAGTCTCTACACGATTTATCTCACCTTGGAGGGTGCGACTGCTCAATAATTTTGGTAGTGGGCGCGAGCTAGAGCATCGAACGTAGAAACACCGGTTACTGAATAAAAATTTCTTACGTTTTATTTTAACAATTTAATAAAAGAAAACAATTCCTAAAAAGAAACTAATACAAAATCAATAAGTAACGCGATGATAAAGATTAAATATACCCTCGAACGGCTGTGATCCAAAATCAATAACACAACAAAGTATTGATTTTCTCCGGTTCGAGTTGCGCGCACACACAAACACTCATCTGCCGTCGGCAGCTTACGCGCGCGAGAAAAACAAAGATTATGACAATAACAGTGTGCTAAATACACTCACACACATCCACACTCACTCGCACATATACAATTAACTTACGGAATCGCCAAGGTGCACCTCATACCAAGCTGTCCGGCTAAACAAAATTACAGACTACAATGCCTACCGGCCGCAATAGCTACCGTACTCGAGTCGCCAAGTAGCCGTCGTAAAGCAGTCCCGACATTGACGTGAAATGACAACTTCACAAATAAACACCACACTCTTCCACTACGACTCTACAACATCGCGCGACGCGATTTCTTCGACTTCCGTAAACGAGTAATTTTCCTCAAGATCTGCTACAAATCGATTTCCAGATCTTCGAATGTCTGCCTGACGTCGGTCCAGTTCTCCATCATCCTCGGCTTTCAAAAGCCGGTTGAATCGTTTTGACAAAAGAATGCTTCCCGGGTGATGACAATCACTCCCGCAGTTTCTGTCACACCCAACACTCTTTTCGACGGCGTGTTACCCTTTTTCACTACACGAAAAGTACGATAATCCGTCGAACCGAGACGAGTTAATTTTCATGTACGTGTTAACGGATAGCCACAAAAATCACGAGTGCCTTCCCGATTTAATCACTGACTGGACTGTCACAGAATATATGTAATAAATAGAAAAAAAAATTGTAAAATTAGACCTAACAGGTTAAATTAGACCTAACAACTTTAAATTTATTTAAAACTGTTTTTAAATTAAAGTAAGACTTATAATTATATTTTTCATTTGATTAAGTGGTTAAATTATTTTTAAACAGAGTTTTGAAATTAAATTTTTTTTAATATTTGTCTTTAAAAAATTAATAAAATATATTTTTTGGTTAAAAAACACATATTTCATAATAATTAAGACAGTAATATTGTGGCCAACTGAGAAATTGTGAGTCCATCGCTCACGGAGCCCTTCGGTCAGGCTGAAAAGTAAAATCTAAGGAAAGGAATATTGAGATTGGTCACACGGAGAGAATAATATTCTGTTACGACTTTAATCGAATATTTACTATAGAGAAAGTACAGCTAGTAGTAAGTTTCTGATTGAAACAGCACGTATAGTAGTTTCGTAGATTTTGCAACGTGTTTCGGCTACATGGTTTAGAAAAAGGTCCCTTGATTCAGTGTACTCCCCTGGACTGTCAATGTAGCGCTTATAAGCTTAAGCTTCTATTCGTTCACGAGTTATGTCGGCTGATTTGAGGCTAGCGGACCTAAAAAAGTCTCGAGTAAGTCTCGCATGTGGATATCGAACCCGTCACGTCAACGTTGCACATTTTTTCCGTTGACACAAATTGTTTCATCTTCATTACTTTCTTGTCCAAAAAAAAATAATAATAATAAAAAAAATAATAAAAAAATGAAATAAAATAAATAAATTGAAACGTGTAAAAGACTTTACAAATTATTTCATTAAAAAAACCATAAAAAATCTATAAATAATATACTTGGGTTGTGATTTCATCATAATACAACAATATGGATTTTTTTCATTCAAAAAGAAAATTTCATTTTATTGTTGTATAAAATTAGTTAGTACAGATTATTGAGTCATTAAAATTTTTTTATGGTTGAAATTGAACATCAAATAAATAGAACTGTCAAAGTCACTTTGAAAAAATTAATATAAATTAAAATTTAATAAAAGTTATCCGTTCACATCTCGAGTTGTTAATGTTCTCGACTGCAGATAAGAGCACTCTATTTCGCTTTGAGTATCAACAACTCTCGATGTTGATGCATAACTTCCTACACTGGTCGTATAATATATCATTAAAAAGTAGTGAAAAAATTATACATCATAAAACACAATTTATTAATGGTTTATCAATTGAACCTCATCGGGGACTCGTAAATTGGGAAGTACAACAGAATGTTGCAGTTATTTGAATTTGTTCATTTTTTGGGATGGATCAAATACTTTATCACTAAATCTTATATGTTTATGAAATTTTAATTCAAGATTAAAAATTTTTAATACGTCACGGTATCTTAAAATATAAATCAAATAAGCAAAAATACAAATACTACATTGATAAATGGAACTCACTTACATTCTAAACTACATCTGTATTTTATGCGGAAAATGATATATTTTTCAATAATGTATAGCCTATCTTTAATGTTGATTGTACAATCATAACACTTATTTTTTTAAATTAAAAAAAAATTACAGATAATTTTTAAACTACTTACTCACTCACTCACTGACTGAGTAAGATAAGATATTCATTAACATTTGTTGACGAAAAATAATAAAAATTTAATTGAACCTTACTTTAAAAAAAAAAAGAAAACAGAGGTTCAAATATTTTTATTTACGCTCGCATTATAGACAATTTTTAGTTGAAAAAAATACTTGCGATACTTAAAAAAATATAGTTTTGTTTAACGTCAAATTTCAATAAATGTAATATAAAGTAGCAATTGTGACAGAGTTATAGAAACTATGTTTGTATGCTAAATATTTGTTGAAAATCATATCAAGAATTAATAAAATTTAATTTTTTCTATGAAAAAAAAAAAAAATATTGCTTTAATTGGATTCTTAAAAAATACGGCTACAATATTTTTTTATAATTTTTTTTACAGTTAACTATTGATTTTTATCAAAATATTGTTTGTTTGTTTGTTTGTTTTTTTTTTTTTTTTTTTTTTTTATCAATTATTTTATTAAATTCACCAATTGAAGCTAGTTTTTAAAAAAGACTTATAGATAATGAGAATAAATTTAAAATTTAAAATTTTTCATGAAATTTCAGTCGAAAAATTTGAAGGTTCCAATACTTTAAGCTTTTTGGTGTCGCATCTCGTAGGCTACACTTCTACTAGGGGCACCAGTGTATGCTCCAGCATATAAATCGGGAGTAGGATTGCGAGGTAACTTTCCGCTTCCTCGCGAGTAGTTATAAGTTACTATTGGATCACTAAGAATTGATGAAGATGGTCCAGATGATATTGAAGCGTGACTAGGTGGTGCACTAGCTGCCGGAACAGATTGATATCCTGAAAAAAAATGTTTTTAAATAAAAATTAAACAAAAAAAATTAATTAGGCTTACTCCACAATATTGAATATTCGACAAAAAATTATTCAATGAAAAGATTCAATCTGCACACTTTATAAAAATCATAAAAAAAATAAAGGAAGAAATAAAATAAAAAACCTTTAATCAAAAGTAGTTATTTATGGAGTTTAAATTATTGGGCAAAGCCCTCTTTCTTGGATTTTTTGGACTACTGAATTAATTTTATCGAAACTTCGACAGACGCATTCTTGGGCATTCACAAGGTGGACCTGTGAAAGTTTGAAGTCGATATCATTTCTTATAATAAATTGTATATAATTAAAAAGTTATTATAGTTTTTCTGAAGATATCTAATTCTAACACAAGCAAATGTTTGGGTTAATATTTTGAAAATGAAATAGAATGCGAGTCAATTTTTGAATGTTCAGAAGAAATTTCATATCAATTTTATATCGAAAAAAGGGGTTTTAATAAGTAAAAAATTGTTTAGTTCAAAACACCAATAACTCATTTTTAATTATTATCAGTTAAATTTGACTTTGTATCAATTGTGATTATCCGGGCATCGCTATTGACGTATTATCACTCATTTTAAAAATAGTTTCATTATTAGGAAAAATTTCTTACATAATCTTTTTTTTTTCAATTTAAATATTCTGATTATGCAAAAAGTAAGTTTCAAAGATACATCTATTAGAATGTATTTTAAAATCATTAATTTAATGAAAAAATGATTTAATTAAAGATCCTTCAATAACGAATTATGTTCGTATTGTATAGATTTCGTCATATAGTTACTTGAAAAGTTAAATGAAGTCATTACTACACTGGGAGAAAGTTGGGAGACAGCGCTCCCATTTGTAGGGTTATATTCTGCCTCACGCCGTGGGTAATATTCTGCCCACAGACGGGAGAACGAAGCGCTTCGGTTAGTTTCGAGGCTGCCGTAGGCGGCGCTACTCGCCAACTCGGGAGAAATACTTCCCACCGTGGGCAGAATATTGCCCACGGTGAGAGGCAGGCGTCCCAAGCTGTCGAGCAGAATGTAACCTTAAAAATGGGAGCACTGTCTTCCAACATTCTCCCAGTGTAGCATAACAACCAAAATTTTTAAAAATAAAATCGATTGCCCTTGCAAAGAAAAACCTTGCCAAAATTTTCAACGAATAAAGTAACAAAGGGACCACCTTCTTAGCTATGACGTTTCTTTTATTTCAGGCCCTGGAATAATTTTTACTAAAAATTAATTGAAAAAGACAATAATTCTGTGAATACATACTTTCCAATGAGTTAAATCAACTAACTAAAAAATTTATTTATTAAAAGAATGTTTAAAATATTATAAAATTAACTGTATGGAATAAATTTTACCGAACATGGCCTAATTGAGTACCAACAAACCGACTATACAGTTCTAATGAAAGGGGGTGGCCATATTAGGTACAGCAGGGTAAAGTAAAATTTTTTATTATAGTTTCATATTAGATGGAAAATGCATTAGCCAAAAAAAACCGGGTTTGAAAGCTGGAAGGATACGAAATCAAGCGTATAAATTATTATTGTGATTGGGCACATCTTGATTATTGATCTTTTATTGATAAGGCATTAAAAAGAAAAAGGAGGAGATTATTCGTATTGGATCTAGTTCGGTTCGTCGCTCGTCATCGTATAGTGCCTTCACAGTGGCACGGCAGCGAACACAATTTTTAAAATTAATTCAAGGCAATCAGCGGGTCAAACATGTTAAAAGTTGAAAAAAGAATAAAAAACAACGTCAAAATTATAGAGGAATGTATACAATTGATATAAATATAAAAATACCAAAATGAGAGTGCATAGTTTGAAAATGACAAATTTATTCGAACATGGGTAAAATATTCCAGGAAATCTTGAATTATTCAATTAGAAACGTAATGAACCAACCCTTTGAAAAAAAAATCGAACGCGTTATGAAGAGTCGTGCAATTAGAAAAATTTCTAAAATTATTTTTATTAAATTATGCATTTTTCTGCGATTACATATCGAAGTTCAAAATTAATTATTCGTTACTATCCCAAACAATTGTACAGTTTGTTCTATAAGTTGTGCAATAGAAGAAGAACTAATTCTGCACGACGAAGCAACTTAGAAAATTTGCGAAGATTTCTATTATATAAAATAGTATATTATTCCCGCAGGCGAGATGGTTCGATTTGGCCTCCGAGAGGTTTGCGACCCGAGCCGAAGGCGAGGGTTGCAACGAGGAGGCTAAATCGAACCCTCGAGCCTAAGGGAAATATACTATTTTTCATCCTTCTGACCGAAAACAAGGGGCGAAGTTCCGATTTTGAGGTTAGAGGGACGAAAAATAATAATTAAAAAACAAAAACAACCTGCCACCTATTTACTAAGTAAGCTGCAATATTCAACAGTAGAAAAAAAAAAAATGGAAAAAAAATTGATTTCGCTCAATCTAACTATACCAAAAAATCATACTTATGTAAATAAGACGCTTACTATGTTTATTTTATTTTATTTTTTGTAAAATATCATTCAATTCAGATTAACATCACCTCGTACTAAGTTAAATTAATTTATTTTGCATTGTTACGCTCAATAAAATAGGAATATATTTATTAGCAGCGCATAAAACTGTTTTGGCGTTGCAATGTATTATTTTCCAAAAGATCCATTAATTTGATTTTCTTTACAGTGCAGCGTTTCTCATACGCTACACCAGCAAGGCCAACCCTTGCACCATTTTGCTGGAATGACATGAATAGCCATGCACTGCCCCGCACTGTATGCCAGGTTAGGGCATGTTCTGCACGGCGTTTCATCATTTTGTCTTGTAATAAACTAAACATCGCGATGATAGTTGACTGGTTCGGGAAGAACCGCAATAATGCACAGTATTACGAATTCGGGTGCACTGTTTTGGACTATTTCATCGTTTACCGCACTGCAATGCACAGTATTCAGATTAAGGTGTACTATATTGCACAAATTCGTCGTGCACTTTGGTGTTTTGATTGTGTACTGCGTGGCAATGCAATGCATTGAGCTGATTAGCCGTGCACTGCACCGCAGTGGAATGAACTGAACTGACTAGCCGTGCACTACACTGCACTAATTCACCGTGCACTGTACTGCAATGCACTACACTAATTCGCCGTGCACTGTACCGTAATGCACTGTACTGCACCGTAATGCACTGGTTCGCCGTGCACTGCACCGCAATGCACTGCAATGCACTGATTCGCCGTGTAATGCAATGTACTGGTTTGACGTGCGCTGCACCAAGACGCATAGGAATGGGATTTTTCAAAATTTTTCAGCTTAACTTAAATGAATTTTATGGAATGTATGCACACATGATACATGCTTTTCTGATAAGTAAAATTCAAATTTTCAATTATTCGGAATTCAATTATTAATTTTTGTTGTATTCTAATTTAAAAAAAAAAACGTTTTAAATTCTAGATATCTTGCTTTTGTTTATTCAAATCTCCTACGACGTCTTTGGGTCGAGAAAAATGATCTATCGGTCATTCCAAGTTTATCGAACTCGGCACCCAGGGTTTGGGGGGGTTTAAGGCTTGATGGGTAACTGACCGATTATTTATCGAACTCGGGCGCCCAGAGTTTTGGAGGCTTAGAACTCGGAGAATGTCCGATCGATCATCTATCGAACACGGCGCCCAGGGCTTTGGGGGCTTAGAGCTTGGGGGATAGCTGATAAGTTTTTATGTTGAACTTGACGCCCAGGGTATTTGGGGGTTTACAGCTTGGGGGATAGCTGATCAGTTTTTTTATTGAACTCGGGCGCCTAGGGTATTTGGGGTTTTGCAGCTTGGGGGATAGCTGATAAGTTTTTTTTTCAACTCGGGCGCTCAGTGTATTTGGGGGTTTACAGCTTGGGGGATAGTTGATCAGTTTATTTATTGAACTCAACGCCCAGGGCTTTGGGGGCTTATAGCTTGGGAAATAGCTGATCAGTTTTTTTATTGAACTCGGGCGCCCAGGGTATTTGGGGGTTTACAGCTTGGGGGATAGTTGATATGTTTATTTATTGAACTCGACGCCCAGGGTTTCGGGGGCTTAGAGCTTGTGGGATAGCTGATAAGTTTTTTTTTTAACTCGGGCGCTCAGGGTACTTGGGGGTTTAAGGCTTGGGGAATGACCGATCGATCATTTATGTAACTCGGCGCCCAGGGTTTGGGGGGCTTCAGGCTTGAGGGATAAGTGATCAATGGTTGGTTGAACGCGCCTGGGTCTGGTTTTCTAGACCCGGAATTTTCCGGGTCTGGATGCATCCAGACCCACTATATAAATAACGCCTCTGAAGAGACCTGTTGAGAAGGTGTCCAGATCAATAACGTCATCTAAAATTTGTTAATGAATGCCTAAAATCATTTTTTTTCAATTTGACCCGATATCTCGAAGATGATTCCCAGGTATCCCCTCATCGGCGACCTAGTTGTCCGGATCAAAAACTGAACATGAATTTGTATTGTCATCTAATCCTGAGGTCCTTACAAAATTTTAGACCTCTAGGTCAGATTTGAACCAAAAATGAACGACGGAGAGTTAAGGAAAAGCGTGTAAAATTAAATAATAAAATTGTTTGTGATTATTGATACAGGTTCAAATCTGTGAGCTATAAATTAAGTAACTGCAAGATTTTTAGTTTTCTCATAAGAGCCAAGGTCAACTTGTAAAAATTTAAAATGTTTCTAACTTTTTTCGCAAGCTCCTCCTCACTTCAAAAATAGTTAATATTAAACTTTGTAAAGTTTTGGAACGTTTAAATATTAGTATTGATATATATTTATTTTTTTTATTTTTTTTTTTCTCGAGCCAAAGACGTCGTAGGAGATTTGAATAAACAAAAGCAAGATATCCAGAATTTAAAACGTTTTTTCTTAAAATCAAAATACAACAAAAATTAATAATTGAATTCCGAATGATTGAATATTTCAATTTTACTTATCAGAAAAGCATGTATCATATGTGCATACATTCCATAAAATTCATTTAAGTTAAGCTGAAAAATTTTGAAAAATCCCATTCCTATGCGTCTTGGTGCAGCGCACGTCAAACCAGTACATTGCGGTGCATTGTACGGTGAATCAGTGCAGAGCAGTGCATTGCGGTGTAGTGCACGGTTAATTAGTGCAGTGTAGTGCACGGCTAGTCAGTTCAGTTCATTCCACTGCGGTGCAGTGCACGGCTAATCAGCTCAATGCATTGCATTGCCGCGAAGTACACAATCAAAACACCAAAGTACACGACACGGTGAATTAGTGCAGTGCAGTGCACGGCTAGTCAGTTCAGTTCATTCCATTGCAATGCAGTGCACGGTTCATCAGTTCAGTGCATTGCATTGCGGTGCAGCGCATAGCGAATTAGTGCAGTGCAATTCATTTCGGTGCAGTGCACGGCAAATCAGCTCAATGCATTGCATTGCCACGCAGTACACAATCGAAACACCAAAGTGCACGACGAATTTGTGCAATATAGTACACCTTAATCTGAATACCGTGCATTGCAGTGCGGTAAACGATGAAATAGTCCAAAACAGTGAACCCCAATTCGTAATACTGTGCATTATTGCGGTTCTTCCCGAACCAGTCAACTTTCATCGCGATGTTTAGTTTATTACAAGACAAAATGATCAAATGCCGTGCAGAACATGCCCTAACCTGGCATACAGTGCGGGGCAGTGCATGACTATTAATGTCATTCTTGCAAAATAGTGCAAGGGTTGGCCTTGCTGGTGTAGCGCATGAGAAACGCTGCACTGCAAAGAAAATCAAACTAATGGAACCTTTGGAAAATGATACATTGCAACGCCAAAACAGTTTTATGTGCTGCTAATAAATATATTCCTTTTTTATTAACCGTAACAATGCAAAATAAATTAATTTAATTTAGTACGAGGTGATGTTAAGCTAAATTGAATGATATTTTACAAAAAATAAAATAAAATAAACATAGCAAGTGTCTTATTCACATAAGTATGATTTTTTGGTATAGTTAGATTGAGCGAAATCAATTTTTTTTCAGGTTTTTTTTTTTTCTAATGTTGAATATTGCAGCTTACTTAGTAAATAGGTGGCATGTTGTTTTTGTTTTTTAATTATTATTTCTTATAATAGAAATCTTTGCAAATTTTCTAAGTTGCTTCGTCGTGCAGAACTAGTTCTTCTTCTATTGCACAACTTATAGAACAAACTATACAATTGTTTGGGATAGTAACGAATAATTAATTTTGAACTTCGATATGTAATCGCAGAAAAATGCATAATTTAATAAAAATAATTTTAGAAATTTTTCTAATTGCACGACTCTTCATAACGCGTTCGATTTTTTCTTCAAAAGGTTGGTTCATTACGTTTCTAATTGAATAATTCAAGATTTCCTGGAATATTTTACCCATGTTTGAATAAATTTGTCATTTTTAAATCATGCACTCTCATTTTGGTATTTTTATATTTATATCAATTGTATACATCCCTCTATAATTTTGATGTTGTTTTTTATTCTTTTTTCAACTTTTAACATGTTTGACCCACCGATTGCCTTGAATTAATTTTAAAAATTGTGTTCGCTGCCGTGCCACTGTGAAAGCACTAGTGGATTCGTCTGGATGGGAAAGCGTTGTCGAAGTCTGGTTGAACGTGTCGTCCATCGCCGTCTTGATCCAGATTTTGATTAAAATTGATTTGACTTCATATTTTGTTTTTCATTTTTATTACAAAAATTCTATTATTACACGTGGCAACCGTGTGACAGGACCTAATTAGGGTATGATGTAAGATCAAACTTTAAAAATCAACACAATAAGCTAAGAATTTTCGGTTGAAAAAAAAAAAAGGGTTATTTGGGACATTTTCAGCCAGTTTGATCCAAGAGGGAAGGTTAGTAAATTGTTTAGGGGCATCATGGTTATGAAAAATTCAGTTGAATTATTCTATTACTTGGATGATTTTGTGGTTTTACGGGAAGAGAAATTGAATTGTTTTGAATCTTCGTGGCGAACGGTTATAATTAAAACTAGATTGTTCATTAACTCTTTACGGGGAAAAAAATTTTTTAATTTAATCGGTAATATATTTATTTATTAATTGTTTTATGGTTAGACGGAGTGAATAGTAAATTTTGGATTATTTTATTGGTGAAAATTCTTAGTTTTATTCATTCGTGTTTTGATTTTAGAATTCAAAAAATTGAGCCGCGTGAATAGGGACCAGTGAGGGTAGTAAGTAGTACTAGAGGGTAGGGGTAAATATTTTGTTTGGAAAACGAGTTGGGAATGTTAGTCGTTAGGGTCAACGGGAGGGTTAGGATTGTGGTGAGATCAGAGGTTTGTTTGAATTGAGAATCAAATCAGAGATTTTAAAGTTAAAATGGATTCGCATGAGGGAATTATGAAGAAAATATTACATAAAAATAGAAAGGCAAGGAATCAAATTGCGGAAATGACAGATCGTGAACTTTTTGAAAAATTAGGGAAATTTAAAATACATTTAAATGCTCGCAATGATCTTGAAACGGATTGATTAAAAATAAAGTGAATGAGAGAGTCAGTCGGGGGGGACAATGTTAACTCTGTATCGCGTAAAGAAAGAGAAAATGTAAAATTTTTATTAGGAAATGAAAGGATGAATAGTAGAAATTTTCAAAAAGTTAATGAATTTGATTTGATGTAACAAATTTGGATAAAAATGTAAAATCAAGAAATTTTTTAAATAATGAGGGAAATTATAAAAGTATGAGGGATTTCAGGGATTATAGGAGAGGAAATAATTTTTTGGGAAGTAAAAGTCAAGGAAAATTTGATGTTTTTGAAGATAGTGATAATGTGGGTGGGGGTAAAAAGAATTATAGGGATAATCAAAGTAGATTGAATTGTAGGAATTTAGAAAACGAGCATGGTTATTTAACACATGAGGATAGTCAGGTATTTCGGCCAGAAGTGAAGGAAAGTAGGAATGAGAATGGGTTTGATAGAAATTTTAATAATTTAAATTCGGACAGGGTTCAGTTGAGTAATGATACAATGCAGGCGGTGAAATCTCTAAAATCTTGGGGTATTAAATTTTCGGGAGAAGATAAACATAAAGATCCGGAAAAGTTGTTAGAACAATTAATCGATTGTAAAAAAAGTTGTTGTTTGAGTGATAGGGAGTTGATAGGAGCATTGCCTAGTGTCTTCAGTCGGGGAGCTAATCATTAGTTTAAAACGGTTAGAAGTTAGAAATTGGTTAGATTTTGAAAGGAAATTAAGGAATCATTTTGTAGGGGAGCATTACGAGGAAAATTTGTTAGACGAGTTGAGATTAAGATCACAATTCAAAAATGAGAAAATTACTAATTACCTTTGTTGTGCGAGATTATTAGTAACAAAATTTAGTAAACCTGCTTCAAGTAGCTATTTGGTAAATTGAGTTTTCCGAAATCTTTTACCAAGTTATCGTCGAGCGATGATGGATAAATTAATCTACTCTCTTGAGGATATTGAGTATTAAAGTCGGGGTTGGGAAAAACAGTTAGAGTTAGATGTAAGGTATGTTCCATCTCCTCCGGTAGATAAAATGCGGGTAAAAGGGGCAGCTTTTTATGGGGTGAATTCTAAAAGTCAGGTTGCTGCCTGATTTGAAGATGAAGATGAGATGTCCGGCTAAGATTCAGTCGGAAAAATTTAAAAGTAAAAAGTTGAACAAGAAAGAAGTTAAAAAAAATCATTGGTAGAAATTAGTGAGGTTAAAGATGAAGATTTTGTTAAGGGGTGAGGTTAGCGCTATTAATCAAAATTCTTTTAGCCAAGTTTATCCCAGTTTAAATTTGATTAGAAATATCAGTTTAATAATATCAGTCAAGCGGATCGTGTTAACCCTAGTTTTAATAGTAATTTACAGTTTGGCCCAACAACTAACGATATAAATGTTCAGATTCAACCGATGCAGTGGGAAAACGTAGGTGTTAAACCGAAATTTCAGCAAAATTTTTCGTTGAAGCCGGCGTTGCCTCCTCAATCGGATAAAGTAGAAAATAATGTAGGGAAAATCATTCATGGGGCCTGTTATCATTGTCAGTCTGTCGGACAATGATAACAGACCCTAATTTTCCACCTGAATTGGTGTGTTTCTCGTGCCAAGAGAAAGGTCATATTTTTAAATTATGTCATAAATTAGTCGGGCAATCTAATCAGCCAGGGATTAAGTTTAATCAGTCAGCAGGTAAATTTAATTGATGATCATAAAAGAAAAATAGGGGGGGGGGGAAATTATAAGCCTGAAAGTTAATAAAATTTTTTTACAGTCTATCAAAAATCATAAAATTACTTAAAATAGCAGTTTTTGAAAAAATAACATTTCAAACTAAAATATGGGTAAGAATAAATTTATAAACTACATTTGTATATTGTAAATGTTTTTCCTTTGAGTAATTGAGTATATTGATTGAAAAAAACTATTAGAGATGACTTAATTAAAGTTTTGGATGCTTGCGGTCACTTACAAACTCAAAAATCACATAATATATAGATAACATTTCGGGGTGGCCTAAACTTTTGAGCACTACTGTAAAAACAACTTTAAACTAATACATGAATGAGCAACCACCATGTTGCTCGCGAGATAATTTTAATAAAAAACTTAGCCCTTAGGCTGGTAAACAAAATTACAAGATCCTAACAGTCACTATCCAGCTTTGATCTATCTACCGGAGCACAGTGTCTCTACACTAGAGAAAATGTGTGCGCGAGAAAAAGACAGTTTGCGAGTGAGATGACTTTTCTCACTCGCCACACACGCTCGATCCGATACTTCACACCGCATACAGATGGTTGATAAACCCTAATTTTCGGTGATCACCACGCAACACATAACAAGTCCAAAGCACCGAGCTTGCTTTCTCGTTCAATGTCGCAACCTGGACTTAGACAATAGCCTGGATGCTGGTTACACTTGCTGGAGTTTCCTAGCAAAAACCTAGGAAAAGTATTGATTGATGGGTTATTTTGGAAAAAAAAAACAAAAAAAAGATGTGTTATTTTGGTTTTTGAGAATACGTGGGTGGATAGCACGTGATTGGCGCTCGAAGAGGATGTACAATTACTTTAGGAATTTTTCACGTGGTAGGTACAGCAGGCATTATCCGTCCGAAGGCCGGACGATACACACACACACACACAGCGTGAAAAATTTCTAGAGTGATAATACACCCTCTTTAAGCGCAAATCACGCGTAATCCTGCTACGTATTCAAAAAAACCATAAGAACACTTGTTTTTTTTATTTCTTTTCCGAAATAACCCATCAATAAATACTTTTCCTAGGTTTGAGCGCCGACTAGTTTTAATATTTTTTCTAATAACCCATTCAAAACAACCCATCACCCATTTCCTGGAACTGGGTTTTATATGGAAGTCGAGTTTTTTGATTATGAAATGTCATGTCACTATCCTAACTGTCATAATAATGCCAAAATATCCGAATAGTGCCGGGTGTATACATGAAATGTCCGGATGATAACCAGTGTGAGTAAATAGTCGTATAAAAAGCATTTATATAAACGAAAACAAAACTGTTAATTTATTTTCATAGTAACGGTACATATGAAAAACAACAGGATTAACAGAATTAAAAAAAAAGAAGAAAGAATATCTTTGAATTTTAATAAAAAAAAATTGAAATCACAATTTTGAAAAATTGAATTTTTATTTTGTAAAATGGAATCCAAATTTTTTAATTAATCAAATAAAAATCTGATAAATATATAAAAGATTACATGAAAAATTTAAAAAATGGGGGCACGGGGAGCATGGGTGAATAATTATAAAATAAAAAAAAAAGAAAATAAGCATATTTCGGTACACTTTTTCGGTTACTTAAGCATTTTTTAAGGGAAAAAAGGGACATGGGGAGGGGGGGGTATGAATGAAGGAAAACTACTCGATAATATAGTAAGATATATTCACCGGTAATTTCTCTAAAAAGCGGTTTTTTACCAGGAAACCATTTTTTAGCCCATAAAGTACTTATTTAGTGAGAAAAAAGTTTTTCCATGCAGATTTTCTCATCAAAATATTAAAAACATAACTATAAAGTGTAAAAAACCGTAAAAAAAATGTCGGTACCGTTAATTAAAAATTTTGTTAAACTTTGAACAGCCGCCATTTCGAGGGAAAAAATCGTAGAGAGATGATTCAAAAAAAGAATTAAAATGAAAGGTCCAAAAATACGTTTAGTGTAATTTAGAATAACAAAATTTTTTTCCACTTTTATTGAAGTTTAAAAAAAAATGCACTTATTTTTTGCTTTTTTTTTTTTTTAATCGTTAATTAACTATTGAAATAGTATTTTTCGTATCTAGAGCGTAAAATGCTGATACGAACATTATTTTTTTTTTTATAGTTTGCGATCAGTCATCTTTTACGTAACGATTTTAGTGTGTTGAATGATCGCCTGACGGACACTGAGGAAAAATTAAAAAATGTAAAAAATAGTATTTTTAACGCTGACAGAGCAGCGCCTACAAGACCTTCGAGTAGTCTCATCAGTTTAAAAAATGCTATTTTTCGTATTTTTAATTTTTTCTAATTGCGCGTTAAGTGATCATTTACGCACTTAAATCATTGTGTAAAAGAAGAACTTACGCATACTATTTATTTATTTTTTGATTTATGGTGCATACGGGCTATTGACCCAAATACAAAGAAATTATAAATCATGAGATGACGCAAAAATATCAGTATATAGAAAAAAATAAAAACAATCTTTAAAAAAGTAAAAAAATTACAAGTTAGATAAATTCAAGAAATTCCAAAATAAGTAATTCAAAAATACAGCAAATTCATACATCATGCTATTCGTGTCTAAGCACCTTTCAAGCTAGATCTTTTTTAAACTCACCACATGAGATAACAGGAAATTCATACACACTAAACAGACTAGCAGTTTTTACAACAATTAGGATAACAAATTATTTGATAAAGTGAAAAAGAGTTCGCAAATGTAGATACTAATTCTGTAGCAGAAGATACTTGTGAAGATACGCCTCCAGAAGAAAACAGGTGACCATCTATTTGTGTCCAATTTACCCAAGCAAAGTTGAAATCACCAATCAAGATGAAATTTTTAATTAGAAGATGAAATTTTTAATCAGATGCTGGAGACTAAGTTCATTGAGATCTTCAATATATTTACTAACAGACTGGAGGTAGTGATCTTTGCCAAGTGAAGTAAGGGGCTGATCAAGCCAAGTGTCCACCAAGCAGATGATATAAAATTCTGAGGCATTTAAAATAACATTACTAATAAACTGAATTAATTTGGATTTACTCTTGATGCTCCTAACATTCTGACAATAAATGGTGAATAAACTCTGACTTGCTAAGAAAAAACAATATTGAACAATGCCACTCTTACTGAGATTTTTTAATAATTCTAGGAATATTGTTGAAAAATTTTTAACATCACCTAATTCTAGAGTTTTCTGATTTCTCAATAGCCAACGAACAGGATCAGGTGATGAAAATACTAACTTAAGCGGTCGAGGTTTCTCCAAGTTTTGTTTACCAACTCTAAAATGTTTGTAAGTGTCAATCTTAGTTTCAGCTTTTGCAAATGGCGAGTCTAAATTTTTCTTATCCTGTTCTTCTGTAGTAGATTCTGCCAAATTAAAAATGATCAAATTATTTGAGCGTCCTTGCCTGTCACTCAGCTCAGCAATGCACTCCTCAACACAAAAAGTTGTCTGATCCTTCAAATCCTTCTCCCCATTATCAAGTCTTAAAAAAGCTTCATCGACTCTAGATGATATCATAGTAATGCCATCATTTATTTTTGATAATGAAGTAACAACTTCTCTATGTGTTATTGTGCAAAAGTGATAAACCAAGCATACTAAGATGGAGTCATCAGGTTTGTAAGTTGAAAAATTACGTGATCAAGAAAATTGGCAGCAGTGGCGGTTTTTTATTCGCACTTTGCTGGAAGAAGACGACCTTGTTTTGGAAGTTTGCGAAGGTACTGTGAATATGCCTCAAGATAATCAAGCAAATGAAGAAAGTCTGCGGAAGTATAAGTCCGCTGATAAAAAGGCAAGAAAACTCATAGTAACTGCAGTTGACAAGAAACCAATGGATATTATTATGAATTGCACAAGATAAGATTTAACTTTCGAAATTTTGAAAGAGACCTTAAAAAAGGGCAAAGAAGCTTTAATTTGTACATATTCCGGATACGTACATATTCCGAAAGAAAAACGCAGAAAGCTAAATAGTAAAGCTGTGAAAGGATACGTGGTCGGGTACCATGAAAATCATATGAGATATCGCGTTTATGTCCCTGAATTAAGGGATGTTGTGGTTAGTAAAACGCAGAAAGCTAGATAGTAAAGCTGTGAAAGGATACGTGGTCGGGTACCATGAAAATCATATGGGATATCGCGTTTATGTCCCTGAATTAAGGGATGTTGTAGTTAGTAGAGACGTTTTGTTTAAGCCCAAAAAAGTGTGTTACGATGTCGCAACGATAGACAATGTGAGTGTTGGGCAGGAACGTGATACGTTAGCTGGTGATAACTGTGCAGAGAATTTGGTGGAAAATGCAGGCGGCACCGATGAAAGTGTTTCGAGGAGTCGTTTAGATACTAATAACGGAGAAAAACGTAAGTTACGCGATCGGTCAAAGATAATGCCACCTGAGTTTTGCGGGAATCCGATGTGTTTTTTAGCCGAAAAGCCACCAGCAAATTTTCGAGAGGCATTGAATTCAAGGGAGAAAGAACAGTGGGTTGCAGCAATGAAGGATGAGATGAACTCGTTACTTTAGAATCGGACGTGGGAATTGGTTGAAGCACCTAAAGGTCGAAAAATAATAAATAATGGTTGGGTTTTCACTAAGAAAATTAATACAGACGGGTCAGAACGGCATAAAGCGCGGTTGGTTGGTAAAGGGTATTCTCAGAGGGAGGGTATCGATTATAGTGAGACTTTAAGCCCGGTTGCGCGTTTTGAAATGATTCGATTTGTTTTGAGTGTGGCTGCATGCAGTGGAATGGAGTTAGGTCAGTTTGATGTTAAAACTGCCTTTTTGTACGGCGAGCTTAAGGAAGAAATTTTTATGAAACAGCCTGAAGGCTACAATGATGGAACTTTGCGTGTGTTAGATACTAAAAAGTTTGTGCGGTTTAAAACAGGCTCCGCGGTGCTGGTCGGAACAATTCACGAATTTTCTGATAATTTTAGGTTTTTCTTGAAGTATGGCCGATCTATGCCTATTTATTTATATGAAAGAAAGAAAGCGTGTTGCAATTGTCTGATAATGTATCAAAGAATTTTTCAATTACAAGCACGAAGAATGTGGAAAATTAATTAGATATGGATATCGCTAGAATGAATGATGGTTCTATATTTATTTAAAAAAGTAATTATGTGAGAGTCATTCTTGAAATTTATAATGAGTTAGGCGAACTGTGTTTCTACTCCGATCGAGTGTAATTGGGATGAAAAATTAATGAATTGCAGGAAAGTAGTGCACCGTATCGTGAAGCAGTAGGCTGTCTAATATTTTTCAGACTGTGACTAGACCTGATATCAGTTTTGCCGTAAACATTGTATCACGAGCGATAGAAAATCCAACTGAGGTTCATTAGATGTTAGTTAAGCGCATATTTCGTAATTTGGTAGGCATCATTGACTTAGGATTGTTTTATCATGGTGAAGGTAATTTTGATGTGTTCAGTGATGCTGATTATGCTACTGATAAAGTTACGCGTAAATCCATGACAGGAGTTGTAAGTATATATGCAAATGCTGCAGTTACATGGCAGTGCAAGAAGCAGCAGTGCATTGCACAATCTACGTACGAGTATGTGAGTGAAGCTTCAGCAGGTAAAGAGATAGTATGGTTTAAAAAATTATTTAACGAATGTAAAATTGACATATCAAAATATATTTTGTACGTGGACAATACAAGCGCAATAAAATTAGCCAAGAATCCTGAATTTCATCAAAGGAGTAAGCACATAGACACAAAATATCATTTCGTACGCGACTTACACGACAGGCGTGAGTCAGAGGTAAGCTACGTGAGAAGTAAAGATCAAATTGCGGATATATTTACTAAAGCGTTGGCTAAGTCAGATTTTGTTCGTTTAGTGGAAAAATTAGGACTTAGACGTAAGAAAAATTTGTATTTCTTTTTTTTTTGCAACGATGCAGAGTTCTAGGGAGGATGTCAAAGATAATGGTTTTCTTAAATATTGAGAACTCTGAATCCTTAAATTTATGATTCTATAATTATCCCTAATATAGTAATTATTCTTAAACCTCCAGGTGTCAGAAAGCTGTTAGTGAAGTGTACGCACATTTTGTCACGTAGGCAAATTTATACCTGGGGTAGTTAAGACTATGAACGTGGGCAGGGTTTTTGGGGACTTGAAGGTATTTTGTAAGCCTCGGCAGCGTCAGTAGTAATCTGAACTTCAAATCGAGAGCGTCGGAAGATCACTTTTGTAACATTTAACCTTTTTCAATAAATTGTTTTTTGCTCTACATTGTTTGTTTAATTCCATAATCTTTAATATTTTTATTAATTTAAACTACACCATCGTGTAAAGTATACCCAAAAATAGTAAATAAGGATTTTTTTTTTGTACGATTTTACAGTTGGAAATCAACTAAAAAAATTGCCATTCCATGCTTTAAAGGATTAAATAAGTGTAAAATTATGAGATAATAGTAAAAAAAATATGATCGGTTTTATGTTATAAAAACTAAAGGATTTGAGATGGAAGAAAAATACGGAAGAGATTGAACTACAGATGATATCAATAAAATACAGTAATTTATAATACCTTTTGGATAGTACTGGGAAGCACGAGATTCCACATAGCTTTGAGATGAAATTCGTGAACAGTGGCTTGTATGATTCCCTTGTCTAGTAGGTACATTTTGTGTTCCAGCTCTACTTGCACCATGTGAATGTCGCTAGTAAATTAATAATATTAACAGTTAAAAAATAATCACAAATGTTCAATTTTGAAATTTTACAACCAAAAATATTGTACAGTCAAAACTCCATAATTGGAATCGTCAAGGGAAACAGAAAAAAATTCCAATTATCGAAAAGTTGAGATTTATCGACTCAACTGATCGGAAATATATCATTAAACACTCAAAATAAATAACTAAATAAATTAAAAAGTTAAAATTAGATAATTTATTAAAATTAGCAATATAAATTTGTCGCACATTAATTTTTACATACATCAAAATTTTGAGTATTAAAAAATTTGTCAAGTGTAGACTGAACTCGCGGCACTTTATCGCAGAAGTCGTCGAAATAATCAATCAATTTAAACATTTCTTCCGGCACATTTTCTTGTTGCTGTGCAAACTGACGAAGTTCTGTTAGTAGCTGGACTACTCGAGACACCGAAATCTTGAAATCACATTTATTGTCGGCGTCAGTTTCTTCGTCATCTTCTTCGTCATCTTCGTCGGAGTTTTTGTGAGTTACCATTTCTAGAATCTCTGAATCTAACAGTCAAACTTTCAGCAGTAGTTAAATTATCATCCATGCCAATAAAATCTTCAAAAGTTACTTTGTTTATGCCCAGTTCACGCCATTCAGTGAAGTCGTCATTTTCTTCCACCTCTTCCGTATTTGTGCTGGATTCTTCATTTGTTTGAGAATTAGTTTTTTTAAATCCCGCTTTACGAAAACAATTGGATATTGTTGTAGAACTGACATCATTCGAAGCCTATGTACTTAAAAAATATAAATTTTTCTATAAAAAGTACTGAGATCAAATTATTTCAGAGGAACGTGGCTCAGTGTCACAACTCTTAACGATTTAAGCGTGCCTTTCCAAGAAGTTTCTGGTTCAAGCCCTGTCATACACAAGAAATTTTTATACCTTTATTTTGGTGGAAATCGATTTTCTCGGAGCCCTCGATCTTCCGGTGTACATTTTTTTCTATGACGTGGATATTTCCTATACTGAATTGTGTACTGTGATAGTGCTGCAATTCGAAAAGTGAACTCGGGAATACAACCCTCGCAGGCCCGTTGTCCTCGATGCCAGCGACTATAATCTACCGTCGCAGTCGGCTCCTTGCCGACAGACTTTCTGAAATAGGGATGAATACCGTCCGCGTTTATAAATCCCTACACGATTTAATAAAACGGGGCGGGCGCGACAGCTCGTTATTTCGGTAGTGCGCACAAGCTAATAGGAATGAGCGCGGGAACACCGGATCATAAACAAATAAACTTAGTTGAATTCAATCTTAATTTAATAATATTCAACCTAAAACTAATACAAATTTAATTAATATTGCGGTGTAGAAAAATAAGCTATCACTCCGTCGACGGAGTATTAAAGAAACCGACAACAAAGAAGTCGGTGCCCTTTAAATCGGGCGGCGCGCGCATACACACTCAGCCGCTATCGGCAATCCGCGCGCGCGAGAAAAACAAAGTATATTTTATAATTGATTACAATCACTCACACTCACACACGCTCGCAATTATTTTCGCTTAACAAATTATGACTCACAAAAACGCCGCAGGTGCACCTGTAATAAGCCGTCAGGCTGAATCTCCAGCCTTCAAGCTAGACGCCAAAATATAGGCTGCTGTGCCTTGCTGCCGGCGTACGGTCCACTGTCGTCGCCTCGTCGTCGAAGAATACCAAGTTGTCCGGGGATGACAATCCTGTTGATGACTTGGTTTGGCTTCGAAAGTATCAGCCGAGCACACGCGACACAACAAAACCGATCTCTCACTCGTAATTTTAATAATTTAATGTGCATTCAAATCGTTAACGATGCGTATTCGAACACGTGCGGCGATTGGAATGACTTCGGTCCTCCTTCTACCCGGCCCGATTTTCTACCGATTCCCGCGCGTTCCATTTCCACTCGTGCTGCGTTCTAACGGTCGCGCGGCAAACATGAAATTAATTCAGCGTCGTCGCGATTAATTAACTCGACCGTTACAGTACTCGCAGTAATAAGAGAATAATTATTTTAGGTACCCGGCTGTCAGACAGCAATCTCAATCGGCTGGTGTTTCCTCAACAAATTATATATAATCTATCTAAAAACTTACTTTTGAAAAAGTAAAAAATAACGGCGAGTTTTTTTGTTTGAGAAATTTAACTAGAACTAAAATTTAGTTGGAGATAATCAATAAGAAAAAAAAGACAAAAGAGAAAATTTTTACGCCATTTCGTAAAACTGTAAATTGTAATGCTTCAAATATTTTTTCTAAAATGAAGCCTTGAAAGTTATGAAATCAACATAATATCGAACGGACGAGTTTTAAGCAATTTAACAAAAACTAGTCTTGGTTGAATCATTTTTTTTTCTTGAAAAGAAAATTGACAATTTATTAAATTAGTCATTCAATGTCGATTAAAGCTATTCATTGATCTCGACGTGGAGCTATTTTTTATTTACAATTGTTGATGATTAAAAATTACTAGCTATTAAATATAATTCAGAGTTATTAGATAAACAATTCAGGCGAATGTACTTCAGAGAACAGTTATTCAGAAATAATCTTTTTTTTTTCAACTTTCAGGGTTTAAATTCATGAAACTTTTTTGTTTTTCTAAAATCTAGTTATAGAAAAAAATAAAAATCTTACTAAAATTTTTTTTACAAAATATTAAAAACTTTACTTAAAATTTTTTTTCGATTCTAGTTTGAGTGCATCAAAACGCAATTGATTCTTTATTTAATTTTTTCAATGGACTATATTTAAAAGAGTAAACAAAGTTAACCGTAGTTTCTTACAAAATGACTCCACGTCGAGATCAATGAATAGTTTTAATCTACGTTGAATGACTGAAATAAATGAATGAAATAAATTTTATAAATTTTCATAATTAGATAATATGTTGGTTGGTCGAACGAACGAAAATATTAATTTATTTATGCCAACGTTTCGTCATCAATTTATAATGACCTCTTCAGGGCTAAAAAATTAACGAAGATCACAAAGTTTAAATTACAAACAAACAGTTGGACACTCAGTTTCTGAGAAATGATTATAAGCGAATAATTGAGGCGTTGCTACTTTCAAAGCGTTGTACAAAGTAAGTCTTTAAGCCCAGTCAAACTTTATCATTTGAACTATGAGCATCGTTAGTTTTATTTTCTGACATGGTTTAATAATAAACCTACTGGTATTTAATATTTATATTTTACTTTTAAATGTTTTATAAAAATTTTTTTTGTAATTTAAACTTTGTGATCTTCGTTAATTTTTTAGCCCTGAAGAGGTCATTATAAATTGATGACGAAACGTTGGCATAAATAAATTAATATTTTCGTTCGTTCGACCAACCAACATATTATCTAATTATTTCTTCATCCCACGAACAACCAACAAACCACTACTATATTATAAATTTTCAATTTTTTTGCATGAAACTCGCCCGTTCGATATTATGTTGATTTCATAACTTTTAGGTGTCCATTTTAGAAAAAATATTTGAGGCATTACAATGTACAGTTTTACAAAATGGCGTAAATATTTTCTCTTTTGTGTCTTCTTTTTCTCATTGATTATCTCCAACTAAATTTTAGTTCTAGTTAAATTTCTCGAATGAAAAAACTCGACTTACTGTTATTTTTTACTTCTTCAAAAGTTTAATAGATTTAATTTGAGCCAAAAGTCTAATAATATAAGCTACTGCTCTATGTTACTCTATAGAATTTTTGAATTATTGTTTTCCAAAGCATTTACAAATGAAGGCCTGAAAGATTTGTCGGAAGAATTGAAAATGATTCATGCGTAAAGACTCGAATTAACCGAGGAGAAGGGATGTTTGTTTTGTGGGTTGAGAGCCGTCATTCCTGAAAGTATGCTTCCTATAATATTGAAAGAATTGCATGCCTCCCACTTGGGAATTGTAAAAATCAAAATGTTTGCTCGCTCTCATTTATTGGCCAGTCATAGGATTTGGTTAAGTCTTGCAAGATTTGTTTGGTGGAGTATAAAAAACCACCCCATACACCGTTAACGACTTGGCCTTGGCCCGATAAAGCATGGAGTCGCATACATTGCGATTTCGCAGCACCATTTTTTGGTAGTATGTTTCTAATAATTGTGGATGCTCACTCAAAGTGGCCCGAAACAGTTCATTTTAATGAAAATACGCGCGCATGCAAAGTGGTGGTTGAATTTAAAAGTTTGATTGCAAGGCACGGATTGCCACTGCATTGTGTCACGGACGGAGGACCACAATTTAAAAACGAGGAATTACACGGTTTTTTAGAAAGGAAGGGCGCTCAGGCGTCCCACGGAGTTTGTGCCATCGCCCTAAGTCACACGTTTTCTCCGCCTTATCACCCAGCCACTAACGGTGCCGCCGAGAATTTTATCGAGACATTTAAGTATAAGGTAGCTAAGATAATAATAGGGGGGGAGACACTCAACGATGCAGTCAACATGTTTTTGTGGGATTACTGATCCATCGAACACTGCACGATGCGTCGTAGCCCAACGTACCTTATGTATAAACGCGAGCTGCGTACTCGTTTTGACTTACTTAGACCAAATGTAGTTGGTACCGTTGAACAAAAACAGCGTGCGCAGATTAAGTCACGGGCTGGTAAACGCACTGTAAATTTGTCAGCCGGTGATGATGTGATGATAGACGATCATGGCGTACGGTCAGAAAAGCGTTGTAAAGCTAAGATTGTAAAACAGGCTTCTCCATCCAAGTTCATTATATGAAGCGAGAATGATACATTTCACAACCGTCATGTGGATCAGATGATTAAAATTTCCACCCCAAAGAAGTTACCACGACGCTCACCACGACTGCGTGAGGCAGAAAATTAAAAGGGGGAGAGTTGTGGTATACTGAAGTAAGTTCGTATGTGTGAGATAAGCGATGTTGATGATATGTATGTTTGAGGGCTTAGTCAAGTCGCGTTCCGAGCTCCGTAGAGTGTACTGCTCGCATGGTCGAATTCGCTACGTATTATTATGTAACTCTATACCTTAACTATGTAATCATACTATTACTTATAATAATAAACTTATTTAAACTTTACTTCATTTGTGTGAATCTACTTAATGCAAATACATCACACTAGGCAGTTGTGATTTTTAGATAAAAAATTCCCTTTTGGGGGTAAATAAATATTTTTAATGTTGCAACCGTCATTGCAAAGATCAAAAGAGATTTAAAAAAATAAGTTTACAGAAATCATTTTGAACGATTGGTTTACGTTTTGGAGTTTTTTTAGGCCTTGCAAAGGACCATTGTTAATAGTCAGTTTTGAAAACTTCACAGTTTTCATTTACAAAGTAAAAAAATAGATCAATAAATAATCATTATGATTTTTCATACGGCTTGGGGCTGCAGCGAATCAATTATACCTTTGCTCCAAAGTTCGGAGTCTAGTGCAGTGGTGGGGAGCGATCTGTGATTGGTTCGAAGTAATTCAGCTCAGTCTTATATAAGAGCGCTGTTTATGGAGTAGATATCATTCGATGTCAGATTTTCTAGCGAGCATAATCTTTGATAGCTCGATTATCGATATCAGCTCTTAAGTAGGCATTGATTTCTTGCTTATTATTTTGATAATATTAATCTTAAGCAAATTCTAGAAAATCCCAGAAATACCACGTTAACTGTTTTTTTTGAGTTACGTTCAACAGATGAATTTGCCAGAACACTTTTATACCCTGAAGTGTCTTCTTATTTTACTTGGTAAGATTCAACTCAAAAATTTTCTAGGAGAAAACAGGGTAAAAACGTTCCGGGTCAGCCAGAAGTAATAAAGACTCAAGCAATCGGTCGAGTTTATACAATTCACCCGAATCAAAGTGAATGTTTTCATTAAAATATGTTACTACATTACATTTGAGGCCGAACTTCTTGGAATGACTAAAAAATCATTGATCACGTACTTTACCTACTTTCAAAGTCACCTGTCTAACACTTGGGCTTTTAGAAAAAGATGCCCAGTAGAAAAACGCTCTTACTGATGCTGCTTTATCGGAAATTCCTTCGAAATTAAGAGACTTATTTGGCATAATTTTAGTTTTTTGTCAACCATCTGATCCTCAATCTTTATGCGAACAATTTTGTAGTGATCTATATGAAGACATACTTCATAGAGAACGTATTCGACAAAATAACTTGCTATTATCATTCTGTGATGAAATTTTTAATAGTGGTTTCATAGAAATAGAAGATAAACTCATCCGTCTGTCAGAAAAATATTTGACTAAATTTGGTTTGAATTCACCGACTAGATATATTTCTAGCCATTTTAATCCATTTGATTAATACATTCAAAATTCTGACAATCTCAATCAATTCAATGACCTTATCACTCTTAACCTCCCAAAGCTGGTTAATGATCAAAGGCACGTATGCGAAATCATTGTTGACAGTGTTATAAATAATCTTGGGAAAAACTTTTTTTTAGATGCTCCTGGTAGCACTGGCAAAACATTTCTACTTAATTTAATGTTAGCCTTTATAAGATCTAAAAGTAAGGTTGCTCTGGCAATGGCGAAGAACTGCTCATTCTATGTAAAACTACCATTAAAAGTTTCCTGTGGCAGTGAGTATGTTTTTCCCATTCGTAAAAATGGTCCTCTTGGAAAAATTCTGCAAGAAGTTATATTTGCTGTGTGGGTCGTCCCACGAACGCACAATGACTCATAGATCTAACATCGAAGCCCTTGATTGTAAACTACGTGATCTTAGAAGATCTAATAACCAACTCATGGGAGTATATAAAATTGGTTTTTGCTTGAGATTTCCGCCAAACTTTACCTGTTATCCCTAAAGGTACTCGAGCTGATGTTGTTAATTCATGTTTGAAAACTTCAAACATTTGGAGCTCTGTTGAAAAACTCACTTTGCGAACTAACATGTGAGCTCATCGATAGGAGATTTCGTGTTTCTTGAACAAGTACCAAAAATTGGCAATGGAACCTTTGAAAATGATATGGGTCAATTACTATTAATTATACTTTTGGAAAAGTGGTAAATACAGTTAATGAATTAGTCTCAGATATCTATCCTGATATTTCTTATTTAGTAAATAAATCTGATCAATGTATTTGTAAGAGAGCTATACTTTCACCAAGGAATGCTACCACAGAGGAAATAGATAACATTAAACTAGAAAAATTTGAATCTCAATCCTATGATTTCCTCTCTATTGATACAGTTTGAAACATCGACGATGTAGTACAGTATCCAAAAGAATTCCTAAACTCCCTCACTCTACCAGGTTTTCCTAACTATCAATTAAAATTGAATGTTGAAGCGTCATTCATATTGCTAAGAAATTTTCAACCTCCAAATTTTTGTAATGGCACTAGACTCCGGGTTAAAAGTGTATGTAACAACATTACTTAACATGTTATTCTTAACGGACTAGGAACTGAGAAGTTGCTTTTGTTTCCCATGTCCAAATGATCCCTTTACATTCACCATTTGAATTATAACGATTTCAGTTATTCCCGTTGGGGTTAATTTGAGAGAAGAGTGCTTTTCGCACGGTCAACTGAATGTAAAGGTTACTCGGACTGTAAAACCTAACAATCGAATAGTTCTAATTTCTCGAGGCAAAAAAACTGAAAATCTAGTTTACAATGAAATATTTTAAGCTAAACGTACTAAAAAAAAAAAAAAAAATGAAAAAATTCTTCAAAAATAAAATTTTCATTCTATAAAATTTGAAGAATTCAAAAACAACACCACGAATCTTGGGCAAAGTCGAGACAGGGTGAGCAAGTTCAAGTATAAATAAAAGGTTTCAGATAAGATAACCTCAAAAAAACTTAGAAAAATTAGAAAATTTTCATAGTAGTATATGTTTTTTAAATATACAATAAAAACCCTGAGAGAAATGTTTGCCAGATGGCGGGCAGATTCAATGAATTAGGGCAGAAATTTAGTGGGGCAGCTCAGCAGAATTACGGCAGACAATCAATGCTTTTAATATAGGGTATCTGGCGAAAGTCTGCGTTTATTTTTCAAGTTAAAATTTAGAAAATACGAATAGTATTACAACATTTTGAGATCAAGATTAGGTTAAAAAAAATCTTTAATTTATTTATTTTAAATCAAATTCAAATTATAATGTATACCATTATAATTTTTGTTTTTTTTTTTTTTTTAGGTATATTGACAACTTATTTCTAAAAGTTTATAAGTGACTTCATTTTTAAATACAACTGTGAAATATTTATAGCTTGTTATGTTTATTACCACTGTCCCTTTTGAAAGTTATAAAATATTACTTGTTTAAGTTTTTATTATGATGTGATGATATTATTTTGAAAATAAATAATTTTTACTGATAACTTTGAATGATAAATAATTAAGTATTCATAACATTATTTTGTCTTATCCAATTATTATTGCTGAAAATGAAAATTCATAAAAAATTCAATGAAGACGCTAATGCAAACATCTTGAGAATTTTTAGTTTATTTTACTATTTAAAATGTAATAGTAGAAATAAAATATTTGTGTACAGTTTATAACTATTAACAAGAATTTTGGTGGGAATGGAGGAAATTATTTTGAATGAAATTAAGTCATTATGTCAATGTCTAATTATTTATTTTTATTTGTTAACACTTTTTAATGCGCTAAAGCTTGTTTTTTTTCCAGAAGTTTTATCTTTTTTTTAAATGTGCAGCTATGATTTACAAATTGTTTAGGTACAAACATGTGTATCAAAATATGCAAATTGAATGTATTTTTATAAGCATATATATATATTTAATATTAAGTTTTTCATTATTGCTTTGATAGACTACTAAAGTATTATTTTTGATCATTCAATTTAGTTTCATTCTAGTAATAAAATTTAATGAGTCACAGTAAGCAAGTTTAAAGCTTAGTCAGCTGCATTTAGATGAACTTTCGTAACATTTATAATATAACATTTTTCATATTTATTGATCCAAGTTCTTCATTCATTACTCAGTTTTTGTTTCAGTAGCGAATAACATAGTAAAATTATTAATCTTTTAGGTGAAGTGAAACGTTAGTCCTCGGCTGAGAAAGTTTTTCCTAAAATTTGAAGCTAATTTTTATTGTATGTTTATTTTTTTGGACTCTAAATGAAACTTATGATGGCAGTTTGCGTGCTACAGAGCTAGTTTTTCAATTTTTGTAATTTTTAAGTATTATTTTTAAATTCAATCCTAACACGACCCGCATTATTTTTGGCAGTATTTAAATATTAGTTTTACGAAAAATAAAATAGAAATTGTAAAAAAGGGCTCTTTAGCGCGCAAACTGCCATCACTACATTACTCGATACTTTTATTTTATTAACTCCAATCTTTTATAAATTGTTGCATGAAAGCTTTTCATACAGCAATTTTTTAAAGTCAGAAGCAATAAAATTTATGAATTCTTTTTTGGTGACCGAAGATGTTTTTAATTAATTGAACATGCACAAATCATATATCATTATAAGGTATTGTTGAAAAAAGGAAGTTTTCTGCGTGAACCGCACTTCAATAACTTCAAATTTACCTTCACGCGGTTTAAAAAACCAACTAAAAAATCAGTTTCCAATCCGTAAGAAATCGCTTTTTTGCGGAACAGAGATGGTTTTAATTGATTAAACCTACACAAATCATATGTTTTCTGAAAGGTATCAAAAAAAGGAAGTTTTCTGCGTGAATCGTACCTGGATAACTTCAAACTGTCTTCACGCGACTCAAAAAATCAACTCAAAAGTCAGTTTTCGTTTCGTGAAAAATCGCTTCTAAAAGGAACGGAGATGTTTTTATTAATATATGGTGACTTTGTTTTGATGATCCAGGCAGAAAGGAGATGTTTTTAATTGGTGAAACCTGCACAAATCATGTACCGTTTTATAGCTATGCAGAAAAGGAACTTTTCTGCGTAAACCGCACCGCGGTATCATTGAAATTGCCTTCAAGCGGTTCAAAAAACCAGCCGCTAATTAATCATTATCTAGCACAGTTGAGAAAGTATCCGAAGTTGAAATTTCGGATACTTTTGGGCTTTCGAAAAGTATCCGAAAAAAGTATCTTCAGATACAAGATAAATTTCATGAAAGTATCTTCAGATATAAGATACATTTCAAAAGAATCCGAAAAAAGTATCTTCGGATACAAGATAAATTTCATGAAAGTATCTTCGGATACTTTTCAATTTTTTAAAGTATCCGAAAAAAGTATCTTCAGATACTTTTATTTTTTTGAAAAAGTATCTTCGGATACTTTTTTTTTTGAAAAAGTATCTTCGGATACTTTATTTTTTGAAAAAGTATCTTCGGATACTTTTTAAACTTGAAAAGTATCCGAAAAAAGTATCTTCGGATACTTTCATAATCGAAATATATCCGAACATACTTTTTGTGTCATAAAAATTTTAAACAGTTAAAAAATAACAAAGCATCTGCGAGCTGCTGGTGAGAGATCCCTGAAGCCAGGACAAAACACTATAAAATTAGTGCTGTCACAAAAGGAGCAAGGGTACTGGCTTGTCCTTGTAGGTTAATTTTTCCTGGGCTCAGCAGTAGTGTGACCTCCTGCAGCACCAACATGAGCCTTGGCAGGTTTGATAATATGTTGAGTAGACCCCTGAGCCTTTGTATTGTTAGATGCACCCTCCACTTGTTCAAGAGCTCGAACCCTGCTCATGAGGAATTGCTCCAGGCTCTCAAAGCTGGGAAATTCCGAAGAGTTGGCCAGAGATGTTTTCCATTGTTCTACGGAAAGACGGTCCAAAAGACTGATGCCTTTAGCTGTCAATAGGCAGTCTCCCAGCTCTTCCCGTGAGACGTTAGTCATCAGTGACTTCCTAATACCAGAGAGAGATGATACCATTGTATTGAGCAAAGTCAAGTTCTTAGGTTGCACCTGAGCCAACCTATTGAGTTTTCCAATTTGTTCGGATGTGAGGTATCTCTTATTTTCATACCGAGACACTAGAGTATCCCAACTCAGCTTCAGACCTTCATCGGTGAGCGGGAACGTACTCACTAACGCCAACGATTCCCCTGAGAGTGAGCACCGTAGAAAGTGCAACTTTTGTGACGCTCCCAGACTGGTACTCTTGAGCACCAAATCACAAAAGGTAGCTTTGAATGCGCGCCAATGTGATTACGATCCTGAGAATGATGGTAGCCTGATTTCAGGCAATTCGCAAACTGAGGCTCCCTTTGTTGAGATTGACCCATCCAAAATAGCCAAGTGAGTAATGATGTCATAGAAGATATATTCCATCTTGTTGAGCTGACCTTGAGAAAAATAATCATGATTGATCATCGCAGCTGGGCAGTACGATACCAGGTGTAAGTGGTCCTTGAGGAATGCATTCATGAGCTGCCTAACTGAGTTTTTCCAAGAGTTGATCAGCAGCGCTCCAACAGCGCCATCATGCTGTCTGATTTTGTACCGAATGCTCTCCAACGTATACAAGCGCTCCATCTGAGAGCCAATCTGGACCAAGTAATTCTGCGTGGTTCAAGAGATGGCGCCACGCAGTCTACCAACTATTGATTTTTGATTGACTATGTGTACGGAGTGAAATTATTGTTCACTCCGTAACATTTAGTAATTCTAGGCATTTATAATGTACATACATAAAGGTACACTCCATCAACGATCTCCGACTGAGAAAACAAGTCCGAGTGGGGAGTGCAAAATAGCTGAGTCGGTGGATCGTTTCGGAGCGATCGTTTGCCAAACATTCTGCCATGCAATCGGCACTCACACCGCCACAGCTGTTGCTAAGCCCCGGGGCCCCAGCAACTCACAAAAAATATGTACGCCCTTGAATTTTTGCATCGATACCATCTACGGTCGGGAGGCAAACTAGATATCCGCTCTGTTTTATCCCGAAAGACTAAAATCTCAACGACCAGCCGGCTGAAATAGTTCCTGACAAACTGTAGCCACTAGAATTCACTAATTTTTACGAAAAAAAATACCAAAAAATTCGATATTCCAGCGTACAAGTGCCTTACTATCTGGATTTCTCATCAAGTGAAGGAATAATTCGTAGTAAGTAATTCTTTGTCATTGGCATTAACATGCGCAGCAGACGCCGATTTTATCGAGATTTTCAATCATTGTTTTCAAGCATTTAGAAAAACTTTTCGAAAAAACCAGATAGTAAGGCAAGTGTAGATTAATTTTAACTGTTTTTTGAGATTTTTTTGGTAATTATCAAATCATTATTGAAAGCGTATTTCATCAGGAACTTTTTCCACGCACCCGTAATACATGGTTAGGCGGCGCTCTCTGCGCGGTAGGCAGCACTCTTAATTCTACAGCTCACTTTATCAAAAAAAAAGCTATATAGTTGATATACCAAACATAAAAATTATCTTTCACTTAAATGTAGTTGTAACAGATACATCAACTTGTTGACTAAATCCAAACAAATAAATAATTTACACTTGAAAACTCTTAACTACTCAAAAAATTATTCAATATTATACAGTTTGCTCAAACTGATTCTTTAATTTAATTAAGAATGTCAGTAGCAAATAAGCTCTTAATTATATTTAGAAGTATCTAAAATTTTCATAAATATTTTATGATAAATTTCTAAAATATGTGAAACTACACTAAAATATTGTAAACACCACTTTCAAGCCACTAAATTTTCAAACCTTGTTGACAAGAAGCCCAGACTTTTTCTTTCAGTCTCTCTCAACCTAATTTTTACTTTATAATATATTCACTTAGAGTTAACCACAACTGTTTTTCTAAATCAAAAATTTCTTTTTTTGTTTTTTTATGCTGCAAAAATTCTACTTTTTATCTGATAATCTGATTCATAACTAATAAAAACATAGCTGCCCAAAGTAAAGGTTATGTTTCAACTTGCTCTTAAGCGCATGTATAAATATGTATAGACATACAGATGTACCAAAAAATTTCACCAGACACTTCTGCCCGACATCTGCCGAGCACCCCAGAAGATCTGCTAAAACTTCTAGCAGGGAATAGACTATTAAAAAACAGAAATGAATTTATTATTTTTTTTTTACTTTTATGGGAAAAATTTTTGTGCATAAAATTTTTTTGAACACGTAAAATTGAATTTTAACATTATCTGTGAAAAAATTTTGTGTACAAAAATTTAATATCCTGATTGATTGTAGATGATTAAAAATAAAATTTCTTATTTACTAAGTTTTAGCTGAAAATTTTTTTGTGTACAACAGACATGGTTGTAAACTCGAGTTGAGAATCCAATATCGAGTAACTCGAGTCGAGTCGAGTCAAGTCTAGTCGACGCACAGCAGTTTATGCTTGTAACCTGCATAAGCACAAGAAGTTTTTATAACAGAAGGGTGAAAAAATATTTCGGAGGAAGTTTGGACTCCGGACGGGTCAGGGCGGACACCTGGTGCACCTGGTGATACTTACACCTTGGAGATGATTTCCCCAGGAAGTTTAGACACCAAAGGGACCAGGGTGGACACCTGGTGCAACGGGTATTAATTACACCTTGGAGGTGATTTCCCCAGGAAGTTTGGACTTCGGAGGAGTCAGGGCGGACACCTGGTGCACCTGGTGATACTTACGCCTTGGCGATGATTCCCCCAGGAAGTTTTGACTCCAAAGAGGCCAGGGTGGGCACTTGGTGCAACTGGTATTAATTACGCCTTGGAAATGATTTCCCCAGAAACTAAGGACTCCGGAGGGGTCAGGGGAGATACCCGGTGCACCTGGTGATACTTACGACTTGAAGATGATTTCCCCAGGAAGTTTGGACTCCGGAGGGGCCAAAGTGGACACTCGTACGCCTTGGAGACGATTTCCCCAGGGAGTTTGGACTCCGGAGGGGCCAGGGTGCACACTCGGTGCACCTAGTGATACTTACGCCTTGGCGATGATTCCCCCAGGAAGTTTTGACTCCAAAGAGGCCAGGGTGGGCACCTGGTGCAACTGGTATTAATTACGCCTTGGAAATGATTTCCCCAGAAACTAAGGACTCCGGAGGGGTCAGGGGAGATACCCGGTGCACCTGGTGATACTTACGCCTTGGAGATGATTTCCCCAAGAAGTTTTGACTCCAAAGGGGCCAGGGTGAACACCTGGTGAACTGGTATTAATTACGCCTTGGAGATGATTTCCCCAGAAAGTTTGGACTTCAGAGGAGTCAGGGCAGACACCTGGTGCTCCTGGTGATACTTACGCCTTGGAGATGATTTCCCCAGGAAGTTTGGACCCCGGAGGGGCCAAAGTGGACACTCGGTGCACCTGGTAATACTTGCGCCTTGGAGACCATTTTCCCAGGGAGTTCGGACTCCAAAGGGGCCAGGGTGGACACCTGGTGCAATTGGTATCAATTACGCCTTGGAAATGATTTCCACAGGAAGTTAGGACTTCGGAAGGGTCAGGGCGGACACCTGGTGCACCTGGTGATACTTACGCCTTGAAGATGATTTCGTCAGGAAGTTAGGACTCTGGGGAGGGGGGGGGGTCAGGGCGGACACCAGGAGCACCTGGTGATACTTACGCCTCGAAAATGATTTTCTCAGGAAGTTTTGATCCCAGTGGGTTCACATCATCAAGTTTACGATTAGGATAGCATCTTAAGGATGTTTCAGGGATTTTCGGTCAACGTTATCAAATTTTGTAACTCGGCATACAAGAAGATTTTTATGTGTTCTTTCCAATGCCACAAAAAAAAATAGGGCAAGCGGGACTCGTTTTTGAGTTATGAACGCTCAAAGTTCGGTCGTTTTGCATGGGATGGCACGTAGAGCACTACAATTTTTTAATGTTATCGACGACTGTAAATTAACTAGTAGTTAACTTTTTCTAAAAAAAAGAGTATATTCTAGCTATTGAAACAAGAATCAATCTAACATTTTTCAAAATACGGCAACCGGGCCTACTTTCAGAGTAATTTAACAGTAAAGTTGATTTTTTAGTCTTTGCGGTTATGCTGCGCCACGAGAGCGAGAGAGACAGAACGACCGGCGCGTCAGCTGTTTCTCGTGCGGAGAGCCCCAAAACTGAATGAGAGTCACTGGAGGTCTGAAACGTCCTTAAGAGTGTAGTTATTACCGGGCACACCAAGTATTTTCCCTGACTCCTACGGAGTTAAAATTTCCTGAAAAAACATCTTCAAGTCGTAAGTATCACCAGGTGCACCAGGTGTCCACCCTGACCCCTCCGAAGTCCCAACTTCCTAGGGAAATCATCTCCAAGGCGTAAGAATCACCAGGTACACCGAGTGTCCACCCTGACCCCTACGGAGTCCAAACTTCCTGGGGAAATCATCTCCAAGGCGTAATTAATACCACTTGCACCAGGTGTCCACCCTGACCCATTTGGAGTCAAAATTTCCCGAAGAATTCATCTCCATGGCGTCAGTATCACCAGGTGCACCGAGTGCCCACCCTGACCCCTCCGGAGTCCAAACTTCCTGGGGAAATCATCTCCAAGGCGTAGTAATATTATTTTTTCATAAGCGACATAACCTCAAATTGAAAATTTAAAGTGTATAAAGCGGTACGCTTTCACAGGAGTCGGTAGAAAAACCAACTCGCCGTTAAAGTGCTATCGCACTTTAGAACCACCACGGATTATCTGGTAAAAATTTTATCCAACGTTATTATCTTGGTCAGGTAACCTGTTTTTATGTTAGAGCTAATCAAGTTTATCATACAGATGTTTATGATAGTTTTTTTAAGATCAATTCGGTTTTTTACATTCATAATTGTGAAAACGTATAGGCTCTGTTGGTCTTGGTGAAGATATGAGAGAATTATGGTGAAAAGAAATTGGATTGTCAAGGAGCTCCGGGGGCGAAAAACAATTAAGAACACTTACTAGTGAGTTTGGTACTGGTGACGTCATCAGTACTATTTTACATTGAAAGTATATCTATATAAATTATTATTTTGAAAACTTCCAAAGTCTATAACTCCTTCAATTTTCATTTTTTTTTTTTTTTTCAAAACGAAAAAATACGTGTCGATTATTTTTCCATACACTATCTACCAAAGTCAAACAAACTAAATCATTTTTTTCATGCATCTTCCCTATTTCTTTTTGTTCGGAACGTTGTTAGAGTTTTTTTTGTGAAGAACCACTAAGATGTTATTTGAGAGTAGCTCATTAGATTTATAGCTGATATTTCAAATTAAGCTGCCACAATTTAATTTGTTTAGAGAGCAAAAAAATTAAAAAAATTTTTTTTAGTACGAGGTACTACTCCTTCTAAAGTAAGTAATTAACATGTCGTTTTTGTTGCTTAAAATTTAGCAGAAGATAAGCTTCCAACGATTAAAGAAGTTTTTCAATACAGAGAATATTTATGAACCAGGAAAAAAACAAAAGCTCATTCAACCCATCCATCTAAGCTCTTATCAATATGGTTGGACATTAATTGAAAAAGATGAACAGATATCGATGAAATCAAGTCTTGCCACTATAATTGACAAGCTGATTATTGCTATTGATATTGCCATTATCGAATTGACCGAGGTGCCTTTCAGCTCAGGGACACTTAGCTTTACGCCATTGTATCCCTATACCCCCGGTAGGTGGCTCTTCAACCAAAGTCTTTTAATTTTGACTTCGGAAGAGGCCCCCTCCTTCCTATAAATTCCCAGTCTTCTGAGACAGCGCAAAATAGCAGGTAGGTGCAATGCTACTACGCTGTGGATAAAACCAACATCATAGGGAGAAAAACCTATACCAAGATGACCAAGGTCTCAGTGTTGAGTCCAGCTCGAACGCCCGCTGCTGTTACCGATCCTGGTTCTCGAAGCCCATCCGCGGCGGTGTGTTTCCATCCGGACTCAAACTTACGGCCTCTGTGAGGAGAATGAAACTATTTAACACGGCGTTTTGTAAGTGTTTTTTAATAAAAAATGTGTAAGTCGAATGGAATGTTGAATACCAGATTGAGCCCAATCTTTCATTTTAGATGAAAGATCAACTCAAATCCAAATAATTCAAGCAAAAAACTGCTCAATTAAAACAAAATGCACAGTAGCCGAAGTCACAAGATTTTGAAAAATGTATAGACCTAAAGGTGCAAAAGTTGCCTTTTTACAAGCAGGCTAAAAAAAAATAGTATTTTTCGTATCTAGAGCGTAAAATGCTACTTTACGCTCACGATACGAACATTATTTTTTTTTATTGTTTGCGAACAGTCATCTTTTACGTAACGATTTTAGTGTGTTAATAATAATAGCTTGACGAACCTTGAGGAAAAATTAAAAAATTTAAAAAATAGTAGTTTTAAAGCTGATTGGGCTGCTCGAAGTGTACGCGCTGCTCCGCAAGACTTTCGAGTGGTTTTTTAATTTTTTCTAAGTGAACGTAAAGTGATCATTTACGCACTAAAATCAATGCGTAAAAGAAGACTACGCATACTATGAAAAAAAAATTTTATATTCTTGTTTTTATACAATAAAAATCATTGAGACAAAAATAAAAAATGAAATAAAAGTTCTTAAAATGTAGTTAACGCTCCTATAAATAATAGTTGTCTAAAAAAATTATGTAATTTTTTTCACAATTAGAATCAAAGTAATTTTTTTTTTTTTCCATGGGATTCGCTCAAAAATTACTTAACAACTTTTTTTTACAATCAACTATAACTTATCGAATAAAAATCATTGAATAACAAATGAAAGAAGAAATTAAAGCTCTTTTATTGTAGTTTAGGTTATTATGAATAAAAATAGTTTGAAAAAACATGGAAGCTTTGGCATGAGTCAAAACGTTCTGTTTTTTATTCATTTATCGACGGGATTCGCTTGAAAACTATCAAATTACATTTTTGCTGTTAAAACTGAGTAAGCGATTTTAACTTTCAAGTTTCAGATATTTATTTTAATCCTATTAGTTTTTGATCAATAAATTTTAAATAGTTCAGTGTGACTTTGTATTGACGATCCAGGCATATTTCGCGCAAACATTCCCACTTTAGAAGCATAGCCTCCCAAACGTGAGAAAATTTCTAAAAAATGATTAATTTAATTAAAAATGAATTTAAATAGATACCCACCCCCTCAATAATTATTTAAGAGAAAGATAAAAAAAATTTGCACGTATTTTTACTCTGTTGAATATGTAACATTTCAGAAAGTAGCCGTTCGATAAGCAATTCGCCCGAGTTCCTGTGATGGCCCTTATTGAGGTACACGAAAAAATTATTTGTTAGCCTTACGCAGAAAAAATATTTTTTTCAATAGGATTATGTATTAGGGTACTTTTTGATTGAGAAAACGATAGGACAAGTAGTACAATTCCGTTGAGTGTATCAGCTCGACCGCCTTGCATATTTTTCTCCTCTGAAGATGGGAAAGTAAAAAAGGCTATCGAGTAATTTGGCTGTGAGAGTAACAAGCGCAAGTCGTTAAAAAAACCCATAAAAATTTGATGAATCCTAGCTCTTGTTTCCACTTGAAAATGTAGGCGTTGCATTCTGAGAGTCCTCCATTTTTCTCAGAGTACCTTAATATATGCCCTATTAAAAAAAGTATGGTACCTAACGTGAGTCAGAAGCTCTAAGGGGACCCATGCTTCGCAAGTGCCCCTCCACCTCGTGCAGCACATCAAACTCTCGACGGTCATGTAGAACTTCTCACTCATGTTGGGTAATTTACCAAAGCGCTACTATAGGAGAGCTAATCAAAATTACTCTGGTCACACCTGATTGGTTAGACTACAGTGGAGCTTAGGATTTTTCTGCTTAAGGCTAGTATACAATTTTTTCGTGGCGCTCACAGAAAATTTACGCACTTTTGGAGCACAGAAGTTTCTTGTAGCGAATCTACAGTAAATTTCTGCATTTGTTGCCTCCGTGTATAATTTAAGCAATCAAAAAATTATTATTTCTATTAATGCGATAAACTGTTGGAAAGTAAAAGATCCTAACTTTAATTCTTTAATTTTAATTTTTCACAAGGCAAATAAAATATTTTAACTAATTAAAAGAAAAAAACTGCACCGGGCTCAAAACGGCCATACCTTGCGGGGTATTTTGGTTACTTGAAACTCTAAAAATCCGATCAATTGTGCTAACGTAACCTCAAAATCTGTTGGCTACTCGAGTGTTAAATACCGTTATTATATTATTTTTTTAAATTTATCAAAATGAATAGCTTTTATTTAATAATAGGATGTTAGTGCTGACTGCTTTAATTTTTTATGCATTTTAAAGCATGAAAACCATATATAAAATTCTTAATACTTTTGTTTGGGAATCGCGGAGGATGCGCTCTAGGTTAAAGGAATAATTACTGCGTTCGCGAGGGAGTGGGAAAAGTGAAAAGCCGAGGGTATTTGAAAGCACAACAGTTGGAGTTTTTATGCTGCACTTAAACTATTTATTGAAACTATATACACTACTGAGGAGAGAAAGCTCGCCGTTTTGGCCGGGAGTCTCTCAACCTCAGGCAAACTAGGTAGAATCGTCGTAGATAAGCAGGCGATCTACGATGACGGCGTTGAGTCCCGTGACGCGTGATAGCGGCATAACGGTTGAAGCAAGACTGGTGAGGTCAGAAACTGGTCACTCTGGGCAGCTCTGGCGTGGGTCGCTCGCATGACCAATCCCGTGGCGATAAAAGGCGGTAAATCTCAAACATTCCGCCCACCTTAATCGACTGTAGTCGATTAATAATATCTGTGAACATACTAAATATAAAATTAAGTAAAAATATAAAAGGTATAAAGTATATAAAAAAAAATACAATGGGTTTGAAATAGGTTGTAAACGTACGAAGAAACGTAGAGGTTTACTAAGCGAGAGTAGTTAGAGCTTACACTCTTTGCGATAAAAATTCCAGGGTCGAAGACCCAATAGTTAAATAATGATACAGCCAAGGCCTGAAGTTGAGGCACTTCAAGTGGCTGAATGCTACGATTGGGGCCTGAACCTGGAGTGGTTCAGGTGGCTTAATTTTTGAGAATGTAGCCAGCGCCTGAAGCTTGATTAGTTCAGGTGGCTGTACTTTCATCATGATTTCCGTTTGGACTTTAACTGTCGCAGGTGGCTGAATTTTTGAATAGTTAGCCGGAACCTGGACTAGGACTGTCGCAGGTGGCTGAGCCTTAAGACACGTTGCTGGTGTCTGAATTTTGGAGTGTATAGCCGAAGCCTGGACTAGGTGTGTCGCAGGGGGCTGAAGTTTGAAAGGTGTAGCCGAAACCTGAACTCTAAGTAATTCAGGTGGCTGTTTTTCGAAAGCGATGGCCGGTGCTTGAGCCAGGACAGCCGCCTGCGGCTTGCTCTCGGAGAGGTTCGTTGAACCCTGGACTTGAGGTGTCTCAGGTGATTCCATTTTGAAGGGGGTCGCCGGAGCCAAAACTTGAGGTAGTTCAGGTGGCTGTGCATTAATCAAGGACTTGAATTCGTAGGTAGGCGTCGGAGTCTGAACATGGAGCAGTTCAGCTGGCAGATTTTTTGAGGTTACAACCGGAGCCTGGACTAGGTGTGTCGCAGGTGGCTTAGTTCTAAGATTATAAGCCAAAGCCCGGACTTGAACCGTCGCAGGTGGCTGAATTTTAAGATTATTAGCCGAAGCCTGGACTTGTACCGTCGCAGGTGGCTGGATTTGGAGAGTTGTAGCCGGAGCCTGAATTTGAACTAATTCAGGTGGCTGATTTTCAAAAGACGTGACCGGCGCCCGGGCTTTGGCTGCCGCAGGTGCCTGAGTTTTGAAAAGTGGGGCCGGAGCTTGAACTTAGATTAGTTTAGATGGCTGGATTTCAGAAATAGTGGCCGCAGCCTGGACTAATGTCGTCGCAGGTGGCCGCGGGTTTCTGAGAAAGTTCGCCCTTGCCTGGACTTTGGATGTCACAGGCGGCAGGATTTCGAGGTTTTTAGCCGAAGCCTGGACCAAAGGTGTCGCAGGTGGCTGAGTTTTAAAAAACTGGATGTACGAGTCATGCACGTCGTCAAAGGTGTCCTGCGTGTAGTAGTACAGGTCTTTGACGAAGTAGTCGTGGCCACGGTCAACGTCCTGGCAGTTTCTTAAAATTTGATAATTTTTGGCAAACTCTTGCCAGAGTTGTTCGAGACGCAGAATGCGAATCTCTGCCAACTCGCGAGTCATAATGGCTCCCTTTTGTTCAAAGGACTCGAAATGAGTCACGATTCGATTTCTGATTATAGCTTGTCTGCTAAGAATTTGCGCGAATGAACTTGATTTGTTCATGTTGCAAGGTAGGGTGATATTTGAAATAATAAATCAATAGGTAAAATTAAAACTATTTTTTGGCTTGGGAAAATTTAAATTGAAACACAATTTAAATCTGTTTTCTAAACTTGAGGCAATTTGGACACAGCAAAAAAAAACATGAGTGGGGAAAAATCCCGCAGCTGCTCAGTCACGGAGGTGACAGGTTTAAATAAAACCCTGGCGAATTTAACAGTAGGAAAGGTAAGCATTGAAAAATATTCAACAATATGAATATTAAACATTGGAAATCATTCAAACATATGAATGTTACTTGCAGGGAAAATTTAAATCGAAATACAATTTAAATGAGGCAAATGTTCCTTAAATAAAGGAATAAAAAAAAACTTAAACTTATGAATCATTCATGAAGAAAGACCTTTAAATTGAGATACAATTTAAAATGAAAGAAAACTAATTGACTAGGAACAGAAAAGCAATGAAAGATTGAGTGACTAAGTATAAATAAAAAATAGAAAACTAAGCAACCAAAGTATAGTAAAAGAGGGCTATGTTAGTAGGGAGTCAGCCACATTAGCTCTAGAAATCAATGCTTTAATCAAAAGGATTACCAGTATTCAATCAAGTTGAATACATTTCATCGATGAAACCAGAATTCAGTTGTTCGACAAACAAGACATATTCGGGTAGGAGGCTTGTGTATTTGGTTAATTAATCTTGACAAATACGTAAAAATGAAAAAAATTCAATTAGAATTTTTGAAAATATAAACTTGAAAAAAAAATATCAACAAGAGATTGGCTACTAGAAATAATTTGATTATACTATACTGAGAAGTTGGCAAATTTAGTTGAAAAGCGAAAGTTAAGGTTATACGATACAATTAGAGTGTGTATTAGGTTCCAGCGAAGCCCTGGTTATTGTTCGCTGGAGTGTTTGGCTCAGATAAGGTGCTCAAATAGACAATCCAGATCTGATATGAAGCTGGAGAGGTTACTCGATGGTTGAATTCAAGGTTGGGTGGACCACCAGGATGTGTAATGAGCTGACTGAAGGTTGCATGAACTACTAGGGTGCAGGACTACCAGTTGCTGGTGAAGAGAGGCCAGTGTGCTTATACGATGAAGATACCTGTAGTCCAACCAAGCCAAAGGTAGTGGTGTAGTGAATTAAACAGAGTGTAAACCTATAATCCAAGATGGATCAGCGTTTATTTACAAAAAGGGGAATTTGATTTGGGATGAATTCACTAAAGGAGTTTGAGACTCATGGAATTTTTAAACTTAATAAATTAAAGACAGAATTTTTAAGTTTTATCTTAACTACACAAGAGTTGATTGCACTCTTGAGTTATGTCATTGAACCAATAATATCAACAATAATAGTAATCTAATTTGAGAATTATTGCTTAACAGATATTATAATTAGATTTTCATCAAAAACAACTCAAGATGAAAAGAGGTAAACAAACATTATAGCAAAGTATGAAAACAAGTTGGTTAGTTTTGTGGTGAAAAACAATCAAAAACAAATTTGGAACAAACACACCAGATTATTTGATCCATCGACGCCAGGGTGCTGCGGGTGGTGAGCTCCTGTTTGGTGACGTAACGGGAACGTATTCTGGTTGCCGTGCTGTTGCTTGGACTCGAACAGCTGATGAGAGATGGACCGCTGCTTCGTCGGGCTGCGTGGTATTCCTGAAGCTCCAGGCCATCTCGCCGAGCGAAGGCAGTTATCCGCGGGGGGGGGGGGGGGGTTGTGCTGGTGCAGTTGATTCGCGCTGCACGCAGAAACGAGGTGCTAACACTTGTTAGCTGCTGCAAGGTGCTCGCTGCTGATACGCACAGCGAGTTGGTACGCGACGTGGACGGGGCCAGGCAGTTGTCCATCTCACTCGCTCCTACGACGACTGCTTGCTGGTGCGCGGAGGTGATGCGCGCGCCACTTGTCGTCGCTGGGTCTTCTTCTTCGCGAAGAGAAAAAAGAAGCATGAAAATGACCGCGGCGTAGCACAAACTTATCACTTTTTCGTTTCACTCGCGACGCGCCTTTTTTTCGGGGAACTTTTCCCCACAAGGGATGCCAATGTTTGGGAATCGCCGAGGAAGCCTTCTAGGTTAAAGGAATAATTACCGCGTTCGCGAGGTAGTGGGAAAAGTGAAAAGCCGAGGGTATTTGGAAGCACAACACTTGGAGTTTTTATGCTGCACTTAAACTATTTTAGTCCAGTCGTACTTTTTGAAACAAAAAAATTCCTGACAGCGATTTTATGATTGAAATGGGAAGAAAAGATCACAAAAAAAGGAAAAATCAATCGAACACTTTTCGATTCTCTGGGGTGGAACAGGGTGGATTTTTAGGGGTTGAAAGCAGTTTTTCGCGATTTCCGGAAAAAGTAAGTTTTATCGAAAAAAGTTGAATAAAAAAGTTGTAGATAATTGAAAGATCTACAACTTTTGTTCACTACATTTTTTTACATAACCTCAAAATTAACAAGATAAATGCAAAAAATGAGTTTTTTTTTTTTTTTTTTTTTTCCTGCCCACAAAAATGAATGTATCTTCATGAAACTTGGCCAAAGTGGAGCTTTTTTTATGAAAAATTAGCCAAAATTTTTTTGTATAAAAATATTAAACCCTTTAAAAAATACAGGTGGCTAAAGTGAAAAAAGGTGTCTACTTCACGAGAAAAGTTTCTTAGTTTAAAACGCTTTACGATGTTCGTTCGGGTCTCATTCTTTTTGTTTTGACATGAAGTTTAAAAAAAAAAGAATTTGGTATGTTATTAGAGGAAAAGTTATAGATAATTCAAAAAAACCGATTTTTTCAATTTTTTTCTTTTATTTCAAATTATTTATTAAAATTTTTGGTTCAATTGTCTCAAAACCATCACTACATTATTCCACAATAAAATTCGATATTGTTAACTAATTTTTTATGATTAAAAAATCAAGTAATAATTAAAATTTATTAAATTATAAATTATGATAACTTAGAAACAGTATGAAAATATACGTATAATTGGAGTATCTCTTATTTTATTGGTATTATATTTTTTTTACAATCAAGATTATTGTAATTGTCATTGTTTAATTAATATTTTTTAAGATAAAATTACTACTTAAAATTATAAGCATTACAAAGTGTTCGCCCTAAAATCAATAATTTAGAAAAATTTTTGTTGCAATCTATAAAAGAATTTTAGTTACATAAATTTTTAGTTTTATTGTGAAATCTTAAAATAGTTTTATTAAATTATGAAAAATTTTAATAAATGAAAGTCATGACAGTATATCGGTTAACAGCAGGGACTCGATCGGTAATAACAAAAGTTTTGTTACGTTATGTTTTTTTTTAAATAACATAACAAAAGTAATAAAATTTTTTGTTATTTTAAAAATACCATAACAAAATTGACTTTTGGTATGGTGTTTTCAAATATAACATAACAAAAGTAAATTTTGTTATGTTATTTTTTTTAAGTAACAAAATTGCTGTAAAAATTCAAACTTTTGGTATAAGACTTTTTTTTAGGTTGGAATGGTTTTCCTGGGCAATAATCTTTTGTTTATAGATAGGCTAAAAAAGTGAACTTAGTTTTTACAGCAATTTTGTTACTTAAAAAAAATAACATAACAAAATGAACTTTTGTTATGTAATGTTTGAAAATAACATGACAAAAGTCAATTTTGTTATGGTATGTTGTTAGAAAAATAACATGTCAAAAGTCCATTTTGTTATTTGTACTATAACAAAATTATAACATAACAAAAGTAACAAAACATTTTGTTATTACCGGGTCCGTGGTTAACAGTAAATAAAAAACAAAGTACGTAAGTAGCACATGGGCATCGTAAAATCAGATACTTGACGAAATTATAATTTTTACATGTCAAATTACAAAACGATATAAAACTTGAATATTTACATTGAAATATTTTATAATTTTGTATTTTATGTGAATATAATGGTAACTCTAATCTGTTCTTATGTAAATATTCAAGACATGACTTTCATTTATTAAAATTTTTTATAATTTAATAAAACTATTCTAAGTCTATTTCACAATAAAACTAAAAATTTATGTAACTAAAATTCTTTTATAGATTGCAACAAAAATTTTTCTAAATTATTGATTTTAGGGCGAACACTTTGTAATGCTTATAATTTTAAGTAGTAATGTTATATTAAAAAATATTAATTAAACAATGACAATCACAATAATCTTGATTGTAAAATAAATATAATACCAATAAAATAAGAGATACTCCAATTATACGTATATTTTCATACTGTTTCTAAGTTATCATAATTTATAATTTAATAAATTTTAATTATTACTTGATTTTTTAATCATAAAAAATTAGTTTAAAATATCGGATATTATTGTGGAATGATGTAGTGATGGTTTTGAGACAATTGAGCCAAAAATTTTAATAAATAATTTAAAATTTATAACTTTATATACAAAAATAAAGGAAAAAAATTGAAAAAATCGGTTTTTTTGAATTATTTATAACTTTTCCTTTAATAACATGCCAAATTTTTAAACGGTTTAATATTTTTATACAAAAAAATTATGGCTAATTTCACATAAAAAAAGCTTCACTTTGGCCAAGTTTCATTAAGATACATTCATTTTTGTGGCCAGGAAAAATAAAAAAGAAAAAAACTCATTTTTTGCATTTATCTCGTTAATTTTGAGGTTATGTAAAAAAATGTAATGAACAAAAGTTGTAGATCTTTCAATTATCTACAACTTTTCTATTCAACTTTTTTCGATAAAACTTACTTTTCCCGGAAATCGCGAAAAACTGCTTTCAACCCCTAAAAATCCATCCTGTTCCACCCCAGGGACTCGAAAAGTGTTCACTTGATTTTTCCTTTTTTTTAGCGATCTTTTCTTCCCATTCTAATCATAAAATGGCTGTCAGGATTTTTTTTCAAAATTACCCCATTTTTGACGTAGTACGACTGGACTATTTATTGAAACTATATACACTACTGAGGAGAGAGAGCTTGCCGTTATGGCCGGGAGTCTCTCAACCTCAGGCAAACTAGGTAGAATCGTCGTAGATAAGCGGGCGATCTACGACGACGGCGTTGAGTCCCATGACGCGTGATAGCGGCATCACGATGAAGCAAGACTGTTGAGGGCGGAAACTGGTCACCCCGGGCAGCTCTGGCGTGGGTCGCTCGCATGACCAATCCCGTGGCAATAAAAGGCGGTAAATCTCAAACATTTAAAAAACCGTTTTATTTAAAAAAATCCACAATTTTTACGTTTTATTAATGACTTTAAAGCATTACAGCAATTAAATAATATATTTTAAACAACTATTATGGGTCAGAAAAATTGACAAGAACTCATAAAAATAATAAAAATTTAATAAAATATTTACCATGCGGCGTAAAGTATTCATTGGTCTTCGTAATGTCTCACTTATATGTCTGGCAGGTGGCTTTTTTGGATTACTGGAAGGTGTATGTACAGCACAACACTTGATAAATGCCCCCATGAATATGATGAAAACTATACTCATTAGCAATACTGCCCACCAATGTTCCTGAAAAAAGAATAAGTTAATATATTATGAAATTATAAGCGGGCTTATTTCTCACTCAAAACTGACCGGCTTCCGGAACGCGAAAATAATTCAAATTATTTAAGAAAATCGAATGATCTAAACTAATTGACACGATTTAATAAAGTTTTAATCATAAAAAGCAGAGAAAATAAAAAATTATTGTCCCTCATCAGGATTTATACCCAGGACCTTCTGCTTTCGCGGTAACAACTCTGACCACTGAGCTATGCGAGATCGAGGGTAACATTGGTCTAGATTATTAATCCTTTACCTTCTAATTTTCAACTATCCCATTCCACTACCCCAGTAGGCACCAGTTGTCCCAATGTGCCAGTTTTTTAAACTAAAATTATTATTTTTGAATATCAGCTGAATCTTAAATCAAAAAATCAAATAAATGAATTTATCGGACATAGCGACTCAAATTATATATATCTTACTAAATTGTATAGTTGTCATTTGCTCTTCGCTCTCACCCCGCTCCCATTCCGCTCCCACCCTTAATTCTTCATTTTATGCCGTAAAATAGGTCCAAAATTACACTTTTATTCCGCTGCCGCCCCGCTCCCACCCTCGCCTTTTCTCGCCCTTTTTTTTCTCACCCCATTCCGTTCCCACACAGCTCTCACCCTTTCCCGCCCCGCTCCCATCCTTAAATCTTCATTTTATACCGTAAAATAGGTTAAAAACTGCACTTTCATTCCGCTGTCGGCCCGCTCTCACCCCCGTTCTTTTTGGACCCTTCTAATTTGTAAAAATTTACACTACATGAGTAAAAGTTAAAAAGTAACTATATCAAACTGTCTTTCAACATATAAATATCGTTTAACAAGTCTACATATTTCTTAAAATTTTTTTATTTATATTAAATATTTTTCATTTATACTAAATAAAGTTTAACATTTTAAAATACAAATTTAAAAATAAATTTTAAGGGTCCTGCCTACCTTGCTTAAGAATTTTAACCTATTAATTATTATTCAACGAACAATAGTTAAATAAACAATTCAACATGGTCAGCGATTTATTCTTGAGGAAATACGAAAAAAATCTTAAAATATTCTAAAAAATATTAAATATAAATATAATTAACAGCAATTATTATGTGAAATTACATAAAAAAAAACATTCTATAACCAAACATTCGTGTACAATATGTAGAAGAATTTTTAAAAATATTGATCATTTATCAACTCATTTGAAAGAACATAATAATTCAGATAGATCCTACAAATGCACCAAACCAAAATGTAATAAACGTTTTAAAATAAAAGCTCATTTAAGAAGACATAAAAAAATTCATATAAATATAAATATTAAAATAAAATGTAAATATTGTTCAAAAATACTTTCTTCAAAAGATCACTTAAAAAGACATTTGAAAAAATCTTGTAAGAACTTAAATAAATAAAATAAATAAATATTAAATTATTAAAAAAAAAAACAAAAAAAAACAAATAATTATAAACACGGAAGATTTTTATGAATAATTATTGAATTATTCAAACGGAAGATTTTTTGATTAATATTGAAGATATCGTTAAAAAAAAAAAAAACATTTTCACGGAAGATAATTGTAAATATTTATTTTTTTTAGGAAAATAAGAATTGAAAATATTGATTATTATCAAGAAAATTTTTTTAAAATGTATTATATGTGGTTTATACGGCTACTGGCAAAGGGTTCCACTTATAGTTTCTTTTTGTTATTACATTGAATTAAAATATAAAAAAATTTTAAAAATTGTAAAAAAAACCCAACAGTACCTGCTGGGTGGTGTGGAAATCTGCACAATAAAAGTAAAAAACATAATTATCAAAAATCGTAATAACTATTTTAAATAATAATTTATCACGCTAGTAGCCTGAAAGTACAATTTTCGGGCCCGTACCGGAAACGAATATTGTACTTTCCGACTACTAGCGCGAAAAATAGTATTGGGAGTGCAAAAAAGAGCTAACCTTAAGAGAGTCATAGTTACGACCGCTGGGGGGGTTTCAGGGGGGCGCACAGCCACCCTGACCGCCCGTAGGGTGTGGGCTCGATCCACGTATACTCCGCTTATCCCATTTATGAGTCGCACCGCGCGGTTCCCGCGTTACAAGCTGCAGTGCTGGCAACTGCCCACTCAGTTGTACACCTGCGCCCCGGTATTGCGACAGCTTCACTCTCGGCTTCGACAGAGCATACGGAGCTACGACTTTACTAATTTTCCCTGGATCTTGCACAGTGAGTATGCTTGAATACGGTCATGGTCGCTGCACATAATGGCAACTTCCATAGGCCGCACCCAACCGGATTGGTTACCGGAAGTAAGATGGTGAACCATCACAGGAATGGAATTACAAGAATCCCATGTATCCCTTTATCTTGCCAAGTTTTAGCGTAAACCCCTACCCGTCAGAGGCCGACACCAAACGGAAGGGTACTGCAGCCGCCGCAGTAGGGCTCCCTTCCCCCTGACTTCCTGTTTTGTTTGGATTCCTCCTAACACTAGACAGGTACCAGCTCGAGAAGCTTTCGCCATCTCTACTCTACATCATGTTCGGTGTGATGAGAGGGGTGTTCCAAACACCTCAAGAGGCGTCCGTTGTGCAGACGTGGGCACGCGGGGGTCACCATGATCGTTCCGAACGCAGCGTATACCGTTCTTTACCCAGATACCTGGGATCGACCGTTGAGGCAGCTACTTTATGGGTCAACCAGCGTAGAGTGTACCGGCAACCCATCTCACTCGTTCAAATTACTAAGAACTGTCTGAGACCGTACTCGTGCACTCTTTCGAGAAACACTACCCTGCTGTGCCCGATTGACGGGACTACCTGGGAGTGTCAATTCCTTTGCCTCAATTTTGCGCTGCAGGACTGAGGATCAGAACCACGTTGCCCAGGTTTTAGGGGCAAACGGCACAGGGTTAACCGTTTACCCTTTGATGGCCTCGCCTTTGGCTCGGACATCAATTTGGGTTTGCTAAAGGCTAAATCATTTTTGACTCCCTCGGGACTGTAACATACTATTATTCCATATCATAGTTTAATTCACTTGAGTTATATACTAGGGGGGGTTCGCCCCTGCTCGCTTCGCTTGCCAACTACCCTATATATCTTACTATGTTATATAGTTGTTTTTCCTCTCCCACGCCCCCCACAGATCCCTCAAAAAAGTGCTTAACTATCCGTAAAAGCGTACCGAAATATGCTTATTTCTATGTGTTTTAATTTTTCCTATAATTGTCTAATCACGCCCCCCCACGCCCCCAACACGCCCTTCTTTTACCCACGCCCCCTATTTTTGATATATGTTATCACTTTTACCTATACCTCCTATTTTTGATATATGTTATTACATATGTAATTATAAAAACTATTGAAATACTAAAAAAAACTTACATTTCATGAAATAAAAATAAAAAAATAATAGCAGTAATCAAAATATATAAAACAGTTAAAAAAAAAAAATATTTTTATAATTCTTTCAAGTCAGTAAAAATTCACTATTATTGCACAATACTTAAAAAGTGCATTCAATACGTCACTCCTGCAGTAGGCATAATGATACGTACAAAGGTATGAACTAATGTAAGTACACGGATACGCACGAGGGTTGATACAAGTTTAGGCAAGAGGGTAAGCACAGGAGTGGACATGAGAGTAGGTACGGATTTGGTACGATCTTATAAAGTAAATTTTCTTCACTCCTGCAGTAGGCACAATGATACGTACAAAGGTATGCACTAATGTAAGTACACGGATATGCACACGGGTTGATACAAGTTTAGGCAAGAGTGTAAGCACAAGAGTGGACGCGAAAGTAGGTACGAATTTGGTACAAGAGAGGTAGAGATAGTACTTACAAGAATAGGCACAGCAGTAGAAATTAGGCTAGGTACACGGATATACACAAGGACGGGGAAGAGAGTAGGTACAAGGGTATGTACAGGAGTAGACACAAAATTAAGCACGTTGGTAGGTTCAGGATTAGAACTTTAAGTAGAAAAAAAGTTAAGAACAGAGTAAGCACAGTAGTACAAAAAATATAAGAACAGTAAAAAATGAAGTAGAAAATTAAGTAGAAAAAAGGGAAGTAATAAGGAAAGAAACCAGTGCATCTATAGAAGGTTCAACAGTATGAACAAGTATAAGGTAGGCAACAATAGTTATAGTACCAGAATTTATACATCTCTGTTCTCTCATTCTCCCATTCAAAGTTTTATAAAAATCGGTGCATTAGTTTTAACGTCAACCGCTTGACGAAATTCGCAAATAATAGCTGAAAATCTGCCGAAAAAAATTTTGTCCTTCTAGGCTAAGTACAAGGATCTGAGTAATTGTATGCACGTGAGTAGGTACAGTGGTAGTCATAGAGTTACGAGGGTATGTACACGAGTTTAACAAACAAAAAAACAAAGACATGCATAAGAGTAAATACAAGGATAACTACAAAGGCACAAAACAATAGTAACTACGAGGGTAGCCACAATTGTAGACACAATGGTAAGCACTAGCATAAGAATCTGGGGGGGGGGGGGGTTTGGCGAGCGGAGCGAGCAGGGGGTACCCCCCTACTCTTCTCCCACGCTCTCCCCACGCCCCCCAAAAAAGTGTACCGAAATATGCTTATTTCTATGTGTTTTAATTTTTCCTATAATTTTCTAATAGCAAGTATTAAAATGCGAGGGAAATAAAATCATTTGCATAGGAAATCGAGGAACTCATCGCAGATACTTGCAATGAGGCGTATACCGAATTACATGTAAGGTGAAGTGTCCCCGTGCTCGGTGCACCGTGTACCGAATTGCATGTAAAGTAAAGTGTCCCGTGCTCAGTGCACCGTGTACCGAATTACATGTAATGTAATGCGTCACCGTGCTCGGTGCACCGTGCATGCGAAAGCTCATTAAGTGTATGGTTCACCGTGCACCGTGCACGCAAAAGTTGTCACAAAGTTTTGAATAGATGCCTTGTGCCTCGTGTACCGTGTACCGTGCACCGTGATCGTGACACGACCCTGGTCCCTATAAACTTCCTTTATTAATCAACCGTTGAAAGGTTCGCGGAGCATTTGCAAAATGAAATTAAAATGCCATAATCCAAAATTTGAAATCGAGAAAGCAATATACCGTTTACAAGATTTTTCCATCAGAATTTTAAAATAGGCTTGTTTTAAGTCAATAGTAGTTGTAAAATGCGCGTTTCTTAACCTATGTAAAATTGAGTCCATATTCGGAATTGGATGCCTCTTTTTTAGTTATCCTAAGATAAAAAAGAGAACCCTAAAAGAATGTCAGCATTTTATTCGTGATGTGATTGGTTGAAGAACAAAATTTAAAATTTGAACTTGAATTTTTAATTTTTATATAACAATTCAAGTAAAAAATCTAGAGAAAAGATTTGATAAAAAAATAATTATGTGATCAAGTGTTCGAAATTATCCGATTAAAATCATGAAAATAATAATTATTAGTATACAAACTGAAACAAAACCAACGAATCTATAACCATAAAAGTTTAAATGAATATGAACTCTGAACGTAGCGCAAAGGTAAAGGGTATATATAACTAATTGTAGATTAATTTAGATGAAGCTTCGACAAAATTTGTTTTAGATAATATAATACAATTGCGAGTTCGCTTCGCTTAGAGAGCTTCAAGGTTTGGCAAGAGGGTAGGTACATGGGTAAATTCAAAAGTGGATAAGTGTTTACCTACAAAGGTTTGTACAGGATCGAAGACAATAGTATAAAAGATGATAGTTTCAGGGTTAGATGTTAAGAAAAAAAAAAAAAAAAAAAACTTACGTTCAAAGTTACAAATTGAAGTATGAAAATAATAACAAAGTAAAAGAGGCTGCACATGGCTGGAAACTGGTGTCGTAAGGTAAACTTCGATATTAATCAGGATAGGTTAATTGGGAGAAACCTAGGAAGAAAAAATGTTGATAATAAATGTAAAAGGATGTAGGAAATATTTGTTAAAAATTTAAAATAAATAAAATAAAGAACTAGAGTTAGCATAGGAGTAGAAACAGATGTAGAAACTAATGCATGTGTAGAAGGTTCAGCGTTAGAAGCTTAAGTAAAAAAAAAGATAGTAAGCACAAGATCATTAACATGTGTAGGAAGAAGAAAAAGTCAACAGACGTACTAAAGAGAGTTGGAAAAAAAACTCAAGAAACGTGGATGGTAGCAAGGTTATGTAGCAGTGAAGGTTAATAAATAAAAAGACAAAAATAAGCCGGTAAAAGCATAGAACCAGATGTTTAACTAGGGATAGAAATGAAAGTATGATCAAAGATAAGAACAAAGTAGTCTTAGAGTTAGAAATAAAAGCATGAAAAAAATTCAAACTACAGTTATCACCATGATAGAAACAGATATATAAACATGAGCATATTCCTGGCTGAGAGCTTAGTTATAAAAAGCAGTAAGTGCAACGGTAAGAACAAGGGTAGTTACAAGGTTTTGGAGTAAGATGAAAGGTAGGAACGAAGGTAGGCATAAAATAAGGTGCAGGTGTAGTCACAAGCTATAAGAGTAGAAACAACGGTATGTATCACAGTAGGTACAAAGGTAGACACAAGGGTATGTGTATAAGTGAAGGTATAAGTGTAGATTCAAGCATAAAATTCTGGGGGGTTGGCAAACGAAGCGAGTGGGGGTACCCCCCCTAGAACAAAATATATACTAAGTATATACTTCAGGTACAAATGAATTATTTATTGAATATTTAAAACTTAACCTTCAAGGTTTGTGAAGCCTGCGGAAGGTAACAGTGAAAACTTCTAGTTCCTTTAAATTTATTTTTAAATTTTAAACTATACTTAGATAAATGAAAAAGAGTGAATTTTAAGAAATATGTAGTCTTTTTAAACGATATAAATGTTGAAAGACCTCGATCAGAAAGCTAATGAGGAGCGAATGAGGGCCTCGTAAGGTAGCCTTCGGAGGCCCTAGCTCGGTTTGTAACGGGGCGAAGCCAAGGCGCTGTTTCGGGCCTCGCTAGAACATTTGCTACGAACGTATGCAGTAATTGACTTGAAAATTGGACACTGGTGGATAGTTTTTTTAAGAAAATGAAATTGAAAAGTTAAAGCTTTAGTGGGGAATAGGAGTCGAGTGAGCGCGCATACGCGCGCCGCGCAGAATTTGACAAAATTACAACCTCTAAAATTTATTGTAGATTAATAACCAAGTTCACGATGAAGAACTCGATAGATGACGACATGCTTTACCAATAGGATCAAAAATAAAAGTCTTAAACTCAAAAATCGATATCGCTTACTCAATTTTAAGAGTGGATAATGAATTTAAAGAATTGAACAAACATTTTTAGCTAACCCTCTTAATAACACAGACAATCATAGAATATAAAGAAAATAACTTGTTTTAGAGGTTATGTATCATGTAAACATTGTGATTTTAAGTTGAATATATTTATAGTAAGTGTTTGTTACAGAAAAAGTGATTTTAAAAATAAAACTAAAAATATTTTAAAATTCCGTGAAAAAAAGTTTGATTAAAAAGTAGTACTGGTTTTAGTAAAAAAACTTTTGATACTTTTATTTAGCTTCCTAGTGAGATTTTTCAGGTCACCTTTTTGAAACAATGAATCTTTCGATTTTTTCAGAATTATTACGTGAATAAATAAAATAAAACTAATAAAATTAAACTAATTAAACTTATCAAGATTTTGTGTCCAAGTTGTTGTTTGTACATTTGAATTTATAATTACAGCTGTTTCCAATGCTCTCGTCAAAAATGAATTGTCATTGTTATTAGATTATGTATATCTATATCTATTCCTAACGATAGCCTTGAGAGGCCCTTACTAGCGCCCCGTTACATGCTACATGCTAACCAAGCAAAAATCTAACGAGGCTCCCATTCGACTCTCGGGGCATTTAGTGGGCCCTTACTAGCGCCCCGACAATATTTCTGTTCGGGACGGTTTGATATAGTTACTTTTTAACTTTTACTTATGTAGTGTAAATATTACAAATGAGGAGGGTCCAAAAAGAGCGGGGGTGAGAGCGGAATAAAAGTGCAATTTTTGACCTATTTTATGGTATAAAATGAAGAATTAAGGATGGGAGCGGCGTGGGAGCGAAGAGCAAATTACAACTGTATAATATAGTAAGGTATACATATATATATATATATATCTTAGAAGAGCAAATTACAACTATATAACATAGTAGGATATATATATCTTACTATATTATATAGTTGTAATCTGCTCTTCGCTCCCACCCTCGCTTTTTCTCGCCCTTTTTTTTCTCACCCCACTCAGCTCCCACCCTTTCCCGCCCCGCTCCCATCATTAAATCTTCATTTTATACCGTAAAATAGGCTAAAAACTGCTTTTCATTCCACTCCCACCCCGCTCTCACCCCCGCTCTTTTTTGGACCCTCCTCATTTGTAAAAATTGACATTACATGAGTAAAAGTTCAAAGGTAACTATATCAAACTGTCTTTGAACATATATATCGTTTAAAAAGTCTACATATTTCTTAAAATTTTTTCATTTATCTAAATATAGTTTAATATTTTAAAATACAAATTTAAAAATAAATTTTAAGGGTCCTGCCTACCTTGCTTAAGAATTTTAACCTATTAATACATTAATATTCAACTAACAATATTCAAATAAACAATTCATGGTCAGCGATTTGTTCTTGACGATATACGGAAAAAAATCTTATAATATTCTTTGTATCGTTTTATACTTTCCTCACTATCTTAATTTTTTAACTATTCTTACACATTAATATAGTTCTTATTTTTTTATTGTTGTTGTGGTTATTTAGATATTTTATAATAAACTAATAACCTCTCTATGAATCAATAAAAATTGTTATTATCAATTCTAATTTTACTTACAAACACTTAATTTAAAATAAAGTTTAAAAGTAAAGAATAAAGTGTAGGTTCTGTGTTGAAGATTAAAAAAAAAAAAATTGAGTTTTAAATATTTAATAAATAATTCATTTGTACCTGAAGTATATACTTAGTATATATTTTGTTCTAGGGGGGGTACCCCCACTCGCTTCGTTTGCCAACCCCCCAGAATTTTATGCTTGAATCTACACTTATACCTACACTTATACACATACCCTTGTGTCTACCTTTGTACCTACTGTGATACATACCGTTGTTTCTACTCTTATAGCTTGTGACTACACCTGCACCTTATTTTATGCCTACCTTCGTTCCTACCTTTCATCTTACTCCAAAACCTTGTAACTACCCTTGTTCTTACCGTTGCACTTACTGCTTTTTATAACTAAGCTCTCAGCCAGGAATATGCTCATGTTTATATATCTGTTTTTATCATGGTGATAACTGTAGTTTGAATTTTTTTCATGCTTTTATTTCTAACTCTAAGACTACTTTGTTCTTATCTTTGATCATACTTTCATTTCTATCCCTAGTTAAACATCTGGTTCTATGCTTTTACCGGCTTATTTTTGTCTTTTTATTTATTAACCTTCACTGCTACATAACCTTGCTACCATCCACGTTTCTTGAGTTTTTTTTCCAACTCTCTTTAGTACGTCTGTTGACTTTTTCTTCTTCCTACATATGTTGATGATCTTGTGCTTACTATCTTTTTTTTACTTAAGCTTCTAACGCTGAACCTTCTACACATGCATTTGTTTCTACATCTGTTTCTACTCCTATGCTAACTCTAGTTCTTTATTTTATTTATTTTAAATTTTTAACACCGAATCTGGTATTGTGCATAATATTTTTTAATCCTCTTGTGCTTACTACCTCTTGGCTAATAATATCGATTCTAGCCGTGAATTTCACGTAAAATTTTGTACCTTTGAAAAGGTATTTATTCATTTTCTCAGTTAATGTAGTTTAAAAGCATTAACGGTCAAATAAGCCAAAATAAAAATAATTTCCGAGATTCTAAACAGTCGTTTTACAAGCTTTGATAGCTCATAACATTAGCTAGAAAAACAATTTTTGTATAAAATTATATATCGTTGAAAAGCTCTTGAATTTTCCTACACCATCATGCACTTTAAAATGATACGTGGAGCATTCTGCATCGATTAAGTCGCCTGAAACGTCCGTTACAGCCAAACGATGAAATTTTCGAAGATTTTATTTTCTGCATATATGTGATGAAAACAACTTCCAACCCCAAACTAAAAAAATTCATCTATGTACATGTAGTGGTCAAAAGTTTGGGCCACCCCCAAATGACATATTTTTATTGTTTGTTTTTTGAGTTTGTAAGTGACCGCAAACATTCAAAAATTCAATTAAGTTATCCCTAACGCATTTTTTTCAATCAATATACTCAATTACTTGAGAGAAAAATATTTACTGTATGCAAATTTAGTTTATAAATTCATTTTTACCCATATTTTAGTTTGAAATTTTATTTTTTTTAAACCTGCTATTTTAGGTCTTTATATAATTTTCGATTCATTTTAAAAAATTTTTATTAACTTTCGGATAATTTTTCTCCTCCCGTTTTCCTTTTATACTCAAGATTTAAGAAAAAAATTTTCAAATTGTTGAGCACAAAATTGTTCAAATCACACATAAATAACAGTTATTTTTGAGCCATTAAAAATCACTGAATTTATGTTATTTTACACTTAAATTGACTATTTTCTTTAGAACAAAGGGTTCAAATAGTAAAAAATATATATTCAATTCAATTCAATTCAATTATCCTAATACCTCAAACACAATGTCCATTAGACATTGCGTCCTGCAGAAATGCACAACACTGAAAAAAATTGGGGATGACTCTGCTCAAACGAGGTAGCGCTGCTACACGACCCTGTGAGGACAGCGAAACCCATATTTGGGGATCACGATCCCCACAGAAACTTTGCGTCGACGACCGATTAGCGTAAATTAAAAATAAAACAAAAATTATACCTGGTATGGAGTCTGTGATTAAAATTTGTTTATGCACATAAACAAACAAATATTTTTCAAATATTAAAAATACCATACTAGAACAGGCAGATTGGGTTATCTCATACAGAAATTTTTTTATTAAAAACGTAAGTTGGGGGTTGACGAGCGGAGCGTGTAGGGGGTACCCCCCCCCCTCCCCCAAGTATATACAGGGTGAGCATATAAATAGGTTTCGACTGTATGTTTGACTCTCAAGACATTTTCCCCCGAAAGAAAAGTGAAGTTGGTACAAAACCGACCATTAACACGCGTTTTCCCTTTCTCGCACTTGAAGAAGGAGGAAACGAAAAGTGAATGTAGCCAATAGATTGGGAGTGGTTTATCCTCTATAAGTTAAGGTCTCGCCCCGAAAAGTGAAGGTGGCCCCATCTCTCGTGCTTGAAGAAAGAGAGAAGTCATAGGGATGAACTCGCTTGACCGCTGCGGTTTGAAGTACCGTAATCTCCTTACAAAAAACCTACAATAATCTCCTTACCTTAAAAACTCGTCGTTTTTATGGCAACGACTACAACGCATGTGCAATAAATTAAAGAACACGCTTTCTCCGCTCTTAGCTTTATATACCTGGCTAACCTGACTGAAGCTCTACGCGCACAGACTGTTTTTTTAATTTTACGACAATCAACACTTTTGTTCTAATATATACCTGAGACACCTGTTCTTTTCGCTAGTGGGTCAAGAGTAGTTTTTTTTATTCACTGTTCCTAACAATTATTATTTTTTTTTTTCAGTTGTCTCTGTTTACCGTTATTAAACTCTCTTTTTATTTTTAAGGTGGCTTAGTCCCACACTTTTTGTCCCTAATGTAAAGTCTCTCCTTAAAAAACCCCAGATTAAGCGAATCTCTCGAGCTTGCAGATGGTATTTCGGGGATTCAGTCAACCCTACTAGCCGCAAGAGCATCGGACTCAAGCTCAACTCGGTAAGGTAGTCACACGCTTCGATCGTTTATCTCAGTATCTCATCAAGTCGATGTTTACACTTCTGGTTCGGACCCACTACCCTAAGGTCAAAGTGCCAGAATAAAAGATTAATCGGCTTTTTGGCAGATGAGTAATAAAGACGAGTTGCGTTCGAATGAAGTGAAAGTTTACTCCTTACCGTTTGAAACATCCATGCTTGAAGTAGTAGGAGAGGCATGCTGTGGCAGTTAGAATTTGGAATTGATTAAGAGCACGGTGCGCTAATTTTCCATTTTTTGTTTTAAGCACATTTATATTAAGCTTCCTATAGTTCAATTTATAAATCGACCTAGTGTAATAACACTGATTTAATAGCGGATTCATTATTTAAATTAATTGTAAACTATAATTCAGCCTTGTGAAATAACTTTGAGATGGCGACTTTGTTATTTGACCAAAAGATGAAAGGAATTTATGACTTAAATAAACTGCTCAACGTAAGAAAAATGGAAAGAAACGGGAAATTATTCTCATTGAACCCCCCCCCCCCCCGCTCCAGCAGCTTTGCAGCCTTCACCAGGAGACAAGGTAAGAAAAAAAAATTATTAGTTTAAGTACCGATAATAGTGAGTAGGTTTACCTCCCCCCCCCCCCATCCCGCCAGTTTTCCCTGTCGTCACACGTAGGTGAGTCAGATCCCTCGGATTATTTCCCTCCTTCCTGAGCCTGCTAAAATAAGGAGCGGGCAGGTGTTTTTGCCGACATTTACGAGCTAATATTATTATTTTTATACTGATATTAATCATTTATTTAATAGTTGACAACTTTTGGGGCTTAAAAAGCCTAGAAAATGATGTTTATAACTTAAAAATTGTTTTAAGAGAACAAATTAAACAAGTAGAGGGTAATTTTGATAATGTATTTAGCAGAATTGTAACTTTAAAAACTGATTGTCAAATAAAAATTATTTTTCTTTTAAAAATGCTTGTATTTTATATATCCACAAACCACAGAAACTAATTGTTAAAAAAAAAAGCTAAAAACACTATTGAAAAATTAATTCATCTCCTTTTGATGCTGTTCATAATCAAAGAGTTCGCATTAAAGCATCAAGTAGGCAGCAGCCTTTCTAAATTGACCTGAAAATTCATGGTCAACTCTCCTACTACTTCAAGCATGGATGTTTCAAACGGTAAAGAGTAAACTTTTACTACACTCGAACGTAACTCGTCTTTATTATGTGTAAGGAGATTACGGTACTTCAAACCGCATCGGTCAAGTGAGTTCATTGCCTACGACTTCTCTCTTTCTTCAAGCGCAAGAAAGGGAAAACGTGTGTTATTGGTTGGTTTTGTACCAACTACACTTTTCTTTCGAGGGAATGTCTAGTAAAGTCAAACATACAGTTGAAACCTATTTATATATAGGTATACGAAATTTATTATAGAGAATAAACCACTCCCCATCCATGATATTATTAGCTACATTCACTTTCCATGTAGGAAGGGGAAATTGATTAGTATAGTCAGACTCACAGTTGAACTTTAAATGTATATAGGTATAATAATACATAGATATTGCATTTTGAGTGGTTAAGATTATAATTTTTTAAACAACGTGATGAGTAAAAATAAAATAAAAAAGCCAAAAAATCCTAAGTAAGTATTGTTATTTATTTTGTTTTTAGTTTTCAAAATATTTTTCATTGCGATTATGCTTACAAATAAAAATGATTCAAATAAGTGTATATTTTTAAAATATTCATAAAAAAAAAAAAAATTTTTGACTTTAGACTTACATATGAACAAAAACAAGCATTAGTCAAGTTTATGGAAGAACACCTTGAATTGGCTCTTGGTCATATCAGTAAGTTAGAAGCAGATGGAAAAGGAATTTTTGCTAAGCTTTGGAAAAACTACGCCAATACAGGAAATAAATAAATAAATTTGGTCCTTTTAGAGAAGTCGTAGATGTCAGGAAGTATAAATTTGATAGATTTTTATTATTATTATTCATTTTCAACTTAAAGAGTTTTTATTATAGTTTTAGAATGATATTCGTGGGGAATCCAAAACAATTATGGCCAACTACAATTCACAAAGAAAACGAACTAGAAATCTACCTATGCGATGGGGTTTCCCGTTGCTTATTTATAAAAACGTGTAAATAGTTATTTTATGTTGTAAATGATATGGACAACGAGACCGAGAGAAAAGTGACATTAGAAGAGAGAAGACGGCAGCATCAAGAACGAGAGAATGAGGACGACAGAAGAAGAAAGAAGACAGCAGTGACGGTGGCAGCGGGTTCGAAGCCAACGGAGCACTGTGATTGACTCAACCGCCGCCGCAACCATTGCTGCTAGCAGTAACCACCGGATTTCGGCCCGCGCGGCGCAGTAGTTGTTGAGAAACGATGACGAGCGGCGGTTGGTGATTGACGATGAGTAGTAGTGAGTAGTTGACGATGAGTAGTTGCTGGTAGACGAAGATGAGTAGTTGGTAGTAGCTGAGGATGAAGAAGTGTAAATTTTGAAGATTGGAAACGTGTCTTTTTCTGGATCCTGGTAGGACGACCACAGCAGGTCCACCAAGAGAGTTTCGAACGGCAGTGCTACGTGGACAACTCGCACCTTGGCAACTCGCATCTGCGCCAAAGTCTGTACAGAAGAATTCAGAAAGATGGGCTGCATAATTGTGCGAATACAGCGTATAATTGTGCTGAAGATAGAAGCATCAAGGTCTTCACTCTTAAGCTGGCTGCGTTGGCGTTGGTCCCGATATGCGATGTCGAGGACTGCTTCGATTATTTAAAAGGGATAGCGCCCGAGGAGATGCTGGACTTTGTTAATCATTTCGATGTAACCTACGTCAATGGCAAACCGGCGAGGGATCAACGAAAGGCGCTTGCCCCGAGGTACCCACATTGCATGTGGAATCAATATGATGCCACCGTAGAGAGCCACGCGAGAACGAACAACGTGTCCGAAGGTTGGCACACAAGGTTCCACCTTATGGCCAAGAAACACCCTGACATTGACTCCTGCATCGATCAATTTAAAAAAGAGCAGGGGGATACGCTGGTAGCGATGACGGAGCTGTCCCTCGGTGAAAAGTAAAGGCTGCCCTGATGCAGAAGTGGCTGGCTGCTCTAGCAAGACTCCGTCGCATTGTTTTAAATTACGAAGAGACAGCAATTGCCGATTACTTCAAAGCAGTTGCAAATGCTATGTAAAGTCTTTGTAATCGTACATAATAAATAATTTGTCTCTATTCTAAATTGTGTAATTTGTAAAAATATTTTTTTCCAGTTCGGGGGAATGATTGTCGGGGGATAAATAAGCCCCGGGGAATGATTGTTGGAGGATAAATAAGCCCGGGGTAATGACCGTCGGGAGAATGATCGGATACCCTGACGAGGAATTTTTTTTCCTCTGTATCAATTCTTGAACTTTTCCTATGGTGAGACTCACTACTCGACGAATCCGAAAAATTTTCTGTTCTTTTATTTTACCGCGAGGTTTGCTGCTCAATTGCAGATTCCAAATTAGTTAAGATTGTTCTAATTGATGATTCAACTGCATCGCTGCCTCGCCCGCATTTTCCAAATCCACGTTATTCATCATTAAATTATGTCAATCCTTCCTAATATGACCTTCGACACTACAATTACCACACTTGATTTTCTCAGATGACAAGTAGAAGTTAAAGTTAACGCTCTCAATCGTGATATTCAGGCATCTTGCCCACATCCTATTCGTCTATGTAAATTTGTCGACGATGGCTAATTAAATGATCGTAATCTTCATCTGTGATTTTAGTTTTGATGGCTGTAACTTTACCTAAAATTCTCACTCCACGATTTTCAATTGCCTCGATGATAATTTCATTCACAATCCATGGACAGACATTGGAAATAATAAACTTTTTTGCTGTAGGTCGATTTTTCACCTAGCATTTGATGCTTTCGGAAATGTTGTTGATAAACACTTGTTTCGTCACGTTGACTAAATGCTTAGCGATTTCTATACTGTTAATACACACGCACACTTTGTTGTTTTAAATTCTGGAAATAGATAACAAATTCTTGGGACCAATTTTACTTCCAATCGCAATAGCATATTCACGAATAGACTTTTTTCCAGTGTGTCCATAACTCTGAAGCTTGTTCTCTTCAGGGATATTTATCTAATTTCATGGCTTTGGAGTACGGTAATGTGTTGTTACGAGGAGGCTGAGGAAGCTAAGCTAAAGCATCAGCTACACAAGTAGATTGAATGGTTAAGGGAGAGTTTGTCGTAGTAACTTCACTCGTTTCTGCATTCTTATGGAGTGCAGACACCATCGTGGCGGTATGCATAAATTAATTATTAATTAATTTAATGCACTAAATTAAATGCGCTGTTAGTGCTTATACGATCAAAATAATCACCATCACACACACACGTGATATGTACTGAGTGTATACTCAAAGGCACAAGCAGACGAGACTATGTTCACAAACACGACCTACTGGGTCAAGTGCTCGATCGCGACTCTGTATGTAACTTTTCATTTAAATTTAATTAATTTTTTTGAAGCGTAGCTTTTTATATGAGGATCTTACCAGTATAAAATTTTAGTTTTATTTTATAATATATAAATTTAATTATATACCTAATTTTTAATTGAAAACTAGCTTCCATACCTCACTGCGCTAACGCTTGCTCGGTTGAGAATTTAATTATTATTATTATTTTTTTAAATTAAAATAAAAAGTTAAAAACTATTGTTATTTTAAGTATCTAAAATAGAATACAAAAATAAAATACTTATTAAAAATAGTTCATATTGAAATATATTAAATTTTAAAATTTTTGTAAGAAATATATGATTTTTATAGCCCTTACATAGGTCAATTTAAAAAATGATAAGATTCATAATCAGCAACCCCAAAAACCTTGTTATAAGATGTTTCAAAAAAATGCTTTTAAAAATAATTTTTTACCTTACATAAGTAGCCTTTTACGAAGGTCAATTATAAAAAATAAAAGTCAAATTCGTAATCAGCAACCCCAAAAAATTCCATAGACGAAGCTTCAAAAAAATTCTATTGAAAATGAATTTTTACCTTGTTATAGGGCGTTATTTAAACGAGCAGACTCAGGAGTACAACCCACATAGATCTGCCTAGTTTGTCATACAGCCTCTATAAGCTCTGCCGCAATCGACTACACGTCGACGAGTTTCCTGCAAAAGGAGAAAATTCCGTCCGCGATTATATATCCCTAAACGTTTTATTAATCGGGGAGGGCGCGACAGCTCGTTGATTTCGGTAGGTGGGCGCGGGTTAGAGGATTCGAGCGCGGGGAACACCGGTCAGAAAAATAATTGTCACTCACAAAGTTAATTTTGAATATTTAATAACAAAAAATTAACTTAAAAACTAATACAAAAATCTATGCTTGACACGGTGATAATTTACAAGCAAATACTCATACGGTCGAGTATTTCAATTAACAACAAAGAGTTATCGGTGTTCTCTAAGTTGAGTTGCGCGCGTACACAACAACCTGCTGCTATCGGCAGCTTACGCGCGCGCGAGAAAAACAAAGTATTTTACAACTGATTTTAATCACTCACACTCTCACACGATAACGATTATGGTCGCTCAATAAACAATAACTCACGAGTACGCCGCAGGTGCACCTGTTACAAGCCGTAAGGCTGATACTCTAGCCTCCAAGCTAGATACCCAAATCGTAGACTGCTGTCTCGATGCCGGCGTACGGTCCAGTGTCGTCGTCTCGTTGTCGCAGGTTAACAAGTTGTCCAAGGATGACAATCCGGTTGAAGACTTGTCTTCGTCGCGACGATAACTCCCGAGCACGTGACACACAATAAAATTGACCTTTCACTGGTACTTTTTATAATCTCGCGAAACTTCGAATCGGTACGATCTGTACTCGAACGCGTGCGGTGATTAGAATGACTCCAGTCCTCCTTCTCTCCGGCCCGATATTCTACCGATTCCCGCGCGTTCCATTCCCACTCGTGCTGCGTTCTAACGGTCGCGCGGCGAACATGAAATTAATTTAATGTCGTCGCGATTAATTAACTCGACCGTTACAACCTTAAGTAAGTAGCCTTTACATAGGCCAAATCAAAGAATAAAGGTCAGTTTCGTAATCAGCAACCCCAAAAACCCCCGACTACTCAATTTCTAATTAATCATAGACGTCAAAGTCTGAAAAGAGCCCGAGAAAAAATAAATTTCAACCTTGAATGAGTAGACTTTACATAGGTCAAATTTAAAAATGAATGTTGGATTCGTGATCAGCAGCCCTGAAAACCCCCGAGTACCAAATTTCTAATTGATCTGAGACGTCTAAGTCACTTTTTTTTGAAAAAGGAAGTCGACGATGGCAACGACAACGACGACGACGAAAATAAACTTCTTAATATAATAGAGGATTTTATTTTGAAAATAACTAGTCTCTCTCAGCGCACTATTGTACAACAATATCTAAACGAATTTTGTCGAAGCTTCATCTAAATGAACCTACAATAAGCTATATATACCCTTTACCTTTGTCGCTACATTCAGAGTCCATTTAAACTTTCGTGGTTATAAATTCATTGGTTTTGTTCATATACTTATAATTATTATTTTCATGATTTTAATCGGATAATTTCGAACACTTGATTAAATAATTATTTTTTATCAAATCTATTCTCTAAATGTTTTAATTGAATTGTAATATAAAAATTAAAAATAAAAATTCAAATTTTAAATTTTGTTCTTTTATCAATCACATCACGAATAAAATGCTGACATTCTTTTTGGGTTCTCTATTTTATTTTGCGATTATGCTTCGCTTCTAACAGGCATCCAAGAAACCTTTTTTTTATTTTTTTTAAGAATCTGACGAAGATAGTTTCTTCTCCACGTATAGTATTCTAATCCACATAGTTTACCAGATGTTAATTTTGATGATGGTGATGTGAAAACTTTTTAATGTTTATTTTTATTTTATTTTTTTACAAAAATGACTATAAAATTAATATTTTTTCGGTCACCAACGAATTATCGGTGCATTATTTGTGCTGTTTTCTGACCGAATAACAGGTGTATATATGGTCTGTTTTTCAGATCAAATTTTTTCCGTTATTTGGTCTATTTTCCAATATTTGCTCTGTTTTGCAATCGCCATCTATCGGATCGTCAAAAAACTTACTCAAAAATGAAACCGACCAAGGTGCCAGGCTTTGAGGTTGGAACGCGGCAACACAGTTTATGACTGAACTTGCCGTCATTTGGTCAGATAACAACACTCATTACGCACCTAACATTGATTGGAGTCCGAAAAAGGATATGTTTGGACATGTTCGATTATGGGGGTTATAATACGGGCGTGTGTTTCTAGACGGTACCGCAGGCCAGAATTGGTGCGCGCGTCAATCTAGCCAAAGGCATCGTCCTAGAATATACGCTCTTATATGACTCCCACGATCGAACATGTTCAAATATATCCTTTTTCGGGCTCCAATCAATGTTAGGTGCGTAATGAGTGTTGTTATCTGACCAAATGACAGCAAGTTCAGTCATAAACTGTGTTGCCGCGTTCCAACCTCAAAGCCTGGCACCTTGGTCGTTTTCATTATTGAGTAAGTTTTTTGACGATCCGATAGATGGCGACTGCAAAACAGACCAAATATTGGAAAACAGTCCAAATAACGGAAAATATTAATCTGAAAAACAGACTATATATACACTTGTTATTTGGTTAGAAAAAATAAAGCACCGATAATTGGTTGGTGACCGAAAAAATACTATATTCTAAGAAAATAACTCATTAAATTTAAATGCCTGGTTTACACTTTTTTTACCTTCAAAAAAAAACATAAAAAAAAGACTCTTGCCAACATTCAGTTGAAAAACCAAGCACTGCAGTATCTGGAGCATTGGCCAACCAATGTTCAGCAGCTAATGAAATAATGACAACTACTCGATGGGGAGTTCAGAAAATGGACAGAGCTTTGGTTGAATTAAGTGGTACTCAAAGAGGACTAGCTGTAGCTGCTGCCGGTCGTAATAAAATACCATCAATCTCTGTTGAACTTCAACCAACCAATGTGTTCATGAGAGATTTGAGGTTAAGAATGGAGAGTATAGAAGAAAAGCTTCAACTCCTAATTGATTCATTCTACTCTAATAAAAATTAGTTTATTTATTTATTTTTCATTTTTTTTTATTAAAAAATTAAGTTTCACTTTATAAGTGATGCTCATAGCTTCACTTTTCAAGCATATTGGATTATCTTAAAATATCAAAATGAACACATAATAGGTTCAAGTTCAGTATGAAAAATTATTTAATACAGAGTCAAAATTCCTATTAAATTGAAGTTGAGGAGCATCGATCTGAGTTTATATAAAACTTAATATTACAAGTTATACTTAAGAAACGATATATTACTGGTACACCATCTTTATCAGGGCGATTTTGAGACAGCGAGGGCGGAGCGAAGCGGAGCCCGAGGTTCTTGAGGAAGCTATGGTGACGTGATGTACCAGTGAAATAATGTATTTTCACCCATGATAACCAAAAATAAAGAACAAAGCTCTGATTTTCAGGTTCAAGTACAGGAATTTTTTTTAAAACACTGCTTTAAATTGCATCAAAGCAATAGATAAACTAGAATCCACTAGTACGGAGTTTAGAGAAAAAAAAAACATCAAAATCAATTTTACAGTATTCAAAATTAATTTAATTCAATATAATTTAAGTTCAATCAAAGATATTGAAAAAATCTTACCGTCATCCATTCTTTGACATTTGACAACGTCGTTTGATTAAACAGCATATTTTTAAGTCTGGCGAGTGGCCCTTCAGCATCAACAGCTCGACAGCGCAGAAAAACATCGCAATAACCTTGAAAATTGTCACAAGGTGAGCCTGGTCTTAAACTTATGCCACCTTTTGTCAGATTTACTAAATGTGCAAACTCGCTGGTACTTCTACAAGTTAAAGGGTCCGTACCATTTTGGCAAGCAAGTTCACATAATTTACGTTTATCTACCGAGCTTGTTGTTCCACTACTTGTTAAAAAGCATTCAGTTAGATTCCATTCCAAACAAATTGAGCCTGTGCATTCACCTTTGATACATAGCTATAAGAAAATCAAATTTGTTTAATAAATTTTTGTTCTAATCATCGATTATATTTCATAGGATTCTATGCATAAAAAAGCACCGTGTACAGTACACGGCAATGGTACCTAGACATAACCCAAAAATTATCTCAAAATTTATTACAAGATGGATTTTTCGTAAAAATTGTTGAAAAATGCCTCAGAATTAATTTGGCCTTGTTATCACAGAAACAAATAGGATTTTTCATACTTATGTGACCAGGCTGAAATTTTTGAAATAACGTTTTTTTTTTTTTATCAACGAATGCTTTCCTTACTATTTCTGATTCACAGAATATTTAGAATACTAGGTAAAAGCCACGGTACTAATCACCCGTGGGCTATTACGAGCCTTGAAAAAAGTGAATCTAAACTTAGAATTGAAAATAAAAAGTATTTGACTCAAGCTGTATATACAGGTCATTCGTTATTTTATCTAGCAAGTATTCCAAAAGCAATATTTTATTTATAAACGAGCTATATTCTATTTGATAGTGTTTGAAAACAAGCCAAAAGAGTCGGATAAAAATTTAAAAGCTACTTAAGTATCCAATAAACGTGTTCGAAAAACTTCTACAACCCAATAACTGAAGTCGTGAGACTTTTATAACTTTATAACCAAACTTAGACAAACTAAAAAAAAAAAATTCCCTAGCGTTTTGTGGAAAAACTACACGTCTTATCGAAAAAGTTTGAGGGTAAAAGTTGTAGATAATAAAAAAATCTACAACTTTTAATCTCACAAATTTTTTACATAACCTCAAAATTTTCGAGAAAAACGCTAAAAACCAGTTTTTCAGTTTTCGATTTTTCCTGTCCACAAAAATTTTTTTTTTTTTTACAATATTTAGCAGGTTTAACATTCTCTTTGATATCAAGTATAGGCATACTCAAATTTTTTTATTATTATTTAAAAACTATACTTTTTTTTTTCAATCTTATTTGCAGATTTTTTGTTTCTTTTAACCCATCTGGTCCGACGCGGACATCAAACAATCGATTGGTTTTGTACTCAGAAAAAATGAAAAATAAACGAAAATGAATTCTGTTTTGGGTTTTCTATAAGTAGAATGACTTGCTCTCAGAATTTTGAGTCAGATTTTGAAAAAAATTTTCAGAGAATTAAATATGGCCTTAAAGTTGACTAAATTTCCGCCACGACTATGTTACTTTCTTTTGAACTTTTCTGTTTCGTGAATGATAAAAAAATATTGATAGATCATACTGCTTTTCAATTGTTTTTTTTTTCATTACATTTTTGTTTCACGACAAAATAAGTGGGCATACTTTCAAGAATAAAAGCTAAGAAATTCAGTAAAAAATTTATTGAAAAAAGCAGTATAAACTTATATGTATTTTTGGTAAAAATTTATTTACGAATTTTCGTATTCACCGTTTTGATTTTTCCGAAAAATTCTAAACAAAAAAGAGCCAAAATTACTGAAGTGGGCCGTTAAAAATCAACTGTTCGATTTTCAAAATTCTTTTTACGTAGAGTTGAAGCATTGTATGTAAAAACGAAGTCCCTAAAATATTTTTTAAAAATTTTATTTTTTGTAAAAGTTATAAACAATTTAATTTTGAGGTTCTTTTTTTTTAAATCAGCTGTGACTTTGGAAATACTTGATAAAAGTTTACGAAATTTTAATGGCAAGTCAAAAAATTATCAAAAAACATGAAAACATTTTCATTTTGCAAAAAAAAAATTATTTGTTTAAAAAATTTTTTTTGCAATAAACAATTAAAGATTTAAATAACCTCTCATAAGGCTGGGATGGATTTTTTTTCGGCATTTTGAAGCTAAAACGCTTGACTAATGAAATCTGCAATAAAAAATTAGTAATATTCATTAGAAAAAAGGTATGATTTTTTAAACATTGTAGTACGGGCGCACGCGCACCGCCCTCGCCAATCGTCCGCCTGCAGCCGCGGCCGGGTCCGGCACGTTTCGCCACGCTCGACACGTACGCTACTGCAACTAGAGTTTGACATGCTTTTTTTGTATAATTGTGACTGTTTAAAAAGTTAAATGACTTATAATAATGTTTACTCATTAATTTATTATAAATAATACATTTCAGCACACTTTGTGTACGTCAGCTACAGAATACTTTGAAAATACTTTACACTCCAAGCTTTTCGCGTCAATTGCTTTATAGCAGTGATATTGCCGAGTCCCAACGATAGTTTTTGCTGTACCAAAGCGTGGCTCCAATTTTTTTAAATGTCTGTTATATTCATCTAATAAAACAATGTCAAAACTTATCTTCTTGAAATGACCTCGAGCCCATTCAAAAAGTTTTATTCCAATGCTGCGATTGGATAGCATCTTGAACTTCTAAAGAGTGATTTTCAGAAAAATCAAGCGTGACAATGAATTCGTCTTCAGCCAGTTTTTCTTTTAGTTTATCTAAATAATCTACCTGGGCTTTAGAAATAAAACCATGTACCAAAACGTCTGCTAACTCAACTGATAGGTTTAATAGAAAATTGTCGATACTTTCAGTTTTAGTAAGCAGTTGGCATCTAAAAAAAATTATTTTTACTATTCAAACTTTTGAAAGAACAATTTTTTATTTTAACATTTGCTTGTATAAAAGTACCGGTCAGTTAAAAGCCATTGATTAAAAGTAATTTTTTTTCATTTGCAATTTTGAAGAGATTCTTTTAAATTTTTCATGATGTTTGATGTACCGGGACAGTCGTTGCAACTCCCTAAATAACGTTTTTCTGATGGCTCAAGACAAATCAATTTTTCCAAAAATTCATAACCTCTCGTTGTAAAGTCGGCATTTTTCCGAGCAAACTCTTCTCTGAGTCCTCTCATTTTAGTCTAAGATTCTCATGAATCTTACAAACGCAGACGTTATGTGTACCCTTAGCCCTAGCAGAAATGCATTTTGGAGGTCTCAAGAGTCTAAAAGCGGACAACGAAATCTGTTCATCTGGATACTTTTTTAAAAAGTTTTCAAGCAATTTTTTGACATCATCCAGCAACAAACGTCTCTAAAAATATATTTAAATTATATTAAAAAATTTCAGCTAAAAACAAATAATATTGGAAAAATAAGTAATTGTAACTTATTTTATTATCCGACAAGAACAATATCAAAAAAATCCTTCTTAAACTTACGGTTTTGTGTTCACGCTTTCCATTAGTTCTGACAGATTTATAGTCTCTTTTTCCAGGCATAACTCTGCTTACGTGATCAGAACAAAAACTTTTTACTTTTTCCACTAATTCTTTTTTCATGACACGGCCTTTTTTTTGTCCGGATGAGCACCGTAACCTTTGTCATTCAGCAAATTTTAAGCATTAGAAACCATGCGTCTGTTGACTTCAAACTCTTTAAACTCCTTTGCTGTTTTTCGGATGGACCATTTCACTGGGATTGTTGTAAGAAGAGCAGTTTTCTCCGATCTAGTAGTGGCACGAGAGAGAGCTGCTTTAAAGTCAGTAATCCAAGAGTTTACTTCAATACTACTGAAAAGATGAGAGTTGCTTCTACCAAATGATTGACGTAAAAGTTCGTTGTCATCGTTTAACAAATTAGAGTCAATTTTTTTAGCAGGAGACGTGATGATTATTTCTTGAATTAGAGATGCAAGTTTCAACCTTTTATTTTTATTGTCGACGCTTTTACAAACGTAATCTTTGTCTTTTACATCAACTTCATCTTCTTTTTTTTCTTCTTCAGATTCAACAATAGAATCTTCTCTTGTTTTTTGTGTAAAACTGTTCACTTTTCTCAACCTGATAGCTTTTTTACCTTGGTAAAGCTCGGTATTAAACACCGCACAAACATACAAACCAAACAACTCACGGAAGGAAACATCACGATTTTCCAAAAAAAAATTAAATTTTTTCAAAAGTTCTTGTGGCCTTTTTTATCAAAAGGATTACAGCATTTCGGAGGAGGCACCATGATGAACTCATAACAGTTAAGCAGACTAATAACGCTTGAAAACAAACAAATGCATGGTGGAACGTGTGTAGTCCGTAAGATTCGCATTTGTTTACGCATGTTGCGCTCTCTTACGAGTGTTGTAAGATACATTTTTATAACTTTGATTTTTATTTTAAACAAAAAAAATATTCATAGAATTAAAAAATAAGCTATTAAATATCAAAAATTATACATACTGATCGAAAGGAAATAATAAAAAAGAGTAGGATACTTTCAAAGTATTCTGTGGCTGACGTACACGAAGTGTGCTGAAATGTATTATTTATAATAAATTAATGAGTAAACATTATTATAAGTCATTTAGCTTTTTAAACAGTCACAATTATACAAAAAAAGCATGTCAAACTCTAGTTGCAGTTGCGTACGTGTCGAGCGTGGCGAGTCGGGCCAGACCCGGCCGCAGCTGCAGGCAGACGATTGGCGAGGGCGGTGCGCGCGCGCCCGTACTACAATGTTTAAAAAATCATACCTTTTTTTCTAATGAATATTACTAATTTTTCATTGCAGATTTCATTAGTCAAGCGTTTTAGCTTCAAAATGCCGAAAAAAAATCCATCCTAGCCTTATGAGAGGCTACTTGAATCTTTAATTGTTTAATGCAAAAATTTTTATTTAAACAAATAATTTTTTTTTGCAAAATGAAAATCTTTTTATGTTTTTTGATAATTTTTTGACTTGCCATTAAAATTTCATAAACTTTTATCAAGTATTTCAAAAGTTACAGCTGATTAAAAAAAAAGAACCTCAAAATAAAATTGTTTATAACTTTTACAAAAAATAAAATTTTTAAAAAATATTTCGGGGACTTCGTTTTTACATATAATGCTTCAACTCTAGGTAAAAAGAATTTTGAAAATCGAACAGTTGATTTTTAGTGGCCCACTTCAGGAATTTTGGCTCAAAATTTTGTCATGAAATCCAAATTTAGGAACCGAAAAATTATATACAAGCTCTACGTGCGTTCAAAAAAAAATGTTCAATTTCTGGATCTTTTTTGCCGCCATTTTGAATTTCCCGATGAAAATAATGAAAATGAAATACAAAATTAAAACTAATTGACATCAAAAATATTGTGAATAAAAGAAACTCTACGTTTATTTTTCATTTTTTCTGAGTACAAAACCAATCGATTGTTTGATGTCCGCGTCGGACCAGATAGGTTAAAAGAAACAAAAAAATCTGCAAATAAGATTGAGAAGAAAAATATATAGTTTTTAAATACTAAAAAAAAATTTTGAGTATGCCTGAACTTGATATCAAAGAGAATGTTAAACAATTAACATCGAATTTAACAAAAATATTGATAAAGAATACATTATGATACGAATTTAAAAAGATCGACCCCAAAAAAATCAATTTTTACAGTTTTTTCAATTTTTTGAGATGTTTTTCGCTGATAATGATACATTTTTTTATTTTCATTTTTTTATAATTGATGTTTTGACGAAAAAAATAAGCCCAACCAGAATTCTCTACAAGAACTTTGTAGGGATAGTAATTTTTTTGAAAATGACCCCTTTTTCTTGTTTGGTGAATTTCTCGGAATTGGTTGGAAATTTCTTTACGAAAAATTATCACTAAAAACATAAAATGCTTTAATACTGCTAAATATTGTAAAAAAAAAAAAAAAAAATTCTGGACAGGAAAAATCGAAAACTGAAAAACTGGTTTATAGCGTTTTTCTCGGAAATTTTGAGGTTATGTGAAAAATTTGTAAGAATAAAAGTTGTAGATTTTTTTTATTATCTACAACTTTTACACTCAAACTTTTTCGATAGGACGTGTAGTTTTTCTACAAAACGCTAAAAACCATTTTCAACCCCTAAAAACCCAGCCCCTTCATTAGAAACGAATCGTGTGGTTGCTCCATTTTTTCTCACAATTAGTATCATATGTACTACCGTTTCCCATAGTCAGAACATTGACCGTAATTTTCTCTATTTTTTTAAATTTTTCCGTTAGAAGTACTGTACTAATAAGTCTTGCGCCGGTACGCACTTGTCTGGCAGCTTGTAAACAACTACTCTTTTTTGTGCAAGCTAATCGTACCAGTGAGACTGTGAGCAAGTTCACGCATTCAGAAAATTTTATTCCTTCACGGAGAGAAAAAGGTCGGGTTTGACCCATGCTACGCCATATGGAACAGATCTATAAGCAGCGCATGCAATCGTCCAATGATATTCATCGGTCGATTCCATGCTCGCCACCGGATTATCCGGTGCTGCTCATGCGATTGGACTGGCGAAACCAAACACGATGACCCGCACGCGCTTGCAGGCAAAATATTATGCGAGCAAAAAATTTTGTTAGATAATTTTTAATAAAATCTTTATTATTAATTAATATATTATTGTTAAAAAAATGTTACTGTAAAAAAAAAATTATAATATTTTGCCCGAAAGCGCGTGCGAGTCATCGTGCTTTGTTTCGCCAGTCCAATCGCATGAGCAGCACCGGATAATCCGGTGGCGAGCATGGAATCGACCGATGTATATCATGGGACGATTCCATGCGCTGCTTACAGATCTGTTCCATGAGCGTAGCTTGGGTCAAACCCGACATTTTGCTCTCCGTGTTCCTTTTATAAACTAGGACGGACCTTTGTCACTGACCCGGAGCGGTGCGGGTTTTAATAAAATGCGTAGCATGTCGAATCTGGTCTGAACTGAGGGCGGCGTGCCGAATAACGCGTCGACCGATACGCACGGCCAAAACCAGGGTGCTCTTAAGATGATTGATTGATTGATACCAAATGATTTATTTTCGACCTTGGAGTACAGCCCTATTTGGTCGTTAAAAATATTTTATAGTACTCCTGGTCACTCTAACCTCAAAATCAAATCTTTGATGCGTGTTTTCGGTTACTCGTACTATAAAATAGTATATAGCACTGGTGCAGCAGGTCACCAGGGCTCTTTAAGGACCTCGTGCTCCGCTTCGCTACGCACTCGGGTCCTTAAAACCGCCCTGGTGACGATGCTGCACCCGTACTATAATATACTAATAAGTGAATAACAATATGATATTATAAATAAGCCTATCAATTGGTGGTCAAAGTAAATAATATTAATTGATATACTTAGATGGGAGATTATAATGAATTAAATAAATATTGCGTGTACTGGTAATATAACTTAAGTTGAATTAGAGTTCAAATTAAAAAATTCAAATATCGTACTGCGGCATACAAATTTATACAGGTGCACTCCACGATAATACCGTTTGCGAAGTTTAAAAGAAGTTATATTGAGGTATTAGCCTGGTGTGACAAAATATGTAGTGATTTTGGTTCTCACAAAAATGAGAACATCAATATACGGGTAGGGAGTGCAAGTTACCTGCCTTGCAGAGAGTAAAAATATACATCATATCAGATTATGTTAAATTTCATTAATAATTTTTAATTTATATTTATTTGTTAAAGGGAGAGAAAAACTATAAGCAGTGAGCCGAACGGATAATCATTCTCTTATTCGCCAGAAGTATGTGACAGCTTCTCACCCAGTCACATTATTACGTCTCACTTCTGACCGAAGCGTCAAAATTTTTGCGCAATGCTTGCAAAAATCGGACTGCCGAAAAAGATATTAGAATCGCATGTACTGCGACTACCCGAACAGAAAGCTAACAAGGAACGAGTCAGGTCCTCACTAGGCAGCCTTCCGAGGCCCTCGCTCAGCCGATTTGTAACGGGGCGTTAGTTAGGCCCTAATAAGAGTTTTTTTTTTCGTATATTATTTACCTCAGATGTTTAAATTGCTGCTAGTATAAGCAACCCTAAGATAAATGAGAGAACCCAAAAAGAATGTCAGCATTGTTCGTGATGTGATTGGTAGAAGAACGAAATTTCAAATTTGAATTTTTATTTTTAAATTTTATATAACAATTCAATTAAAACATTTAGAGAATAGATTTGATGAAAAATAATTTTTTAATCAAGTGTTCGAAATTATCCAACTACAATCATAATTATTAGTATGTAAACAAAACCAATGAATTTATAACCACGGAAGTTTAAATGAACTCTAAACGTAGCGGCAAAGGTAAAGGGTATATATAACTTATTGTAGGTTAATTTAGATGAAGTTTCGACAAAACTTGTTTTAGATAATGTAATACAATTGCGCGCGCTTGCGCGTTTATAGCGACTAGTTAATATGAAAAATAACATTCAAAATAGAAACAAAAAGTGTGTATATAAACTAAGCTTCCCTAGAAATTCTGACTCCGGAGAGGTTATGGTGAATACCTGGTGCACCTGGTGATAACTAGACCCTGGAGATGATATTCCCAAGAAGGTCTGATTATGCAGGGGTCAGGGCGGACACCTGATGCATAAGTTGAGAAAAGAAATAAATAGGGTCCCAGTCGGCGATGAATCGGCGATCCCCGCTAGCGTAATGGTTAATGCACGGACCGCAAAAGTAGGAGATCCAGGTTCAATTCCTGGCTGGGGTGATCCGAAATAGGTTATATTGCATGGTGCCGTATGATGAATATTATGAAAAATTTAAGTTCTTCAGGCGATTATTATAAAAAAACTCAGCTTTTAATGAAAAAATACTACATATCCTTTTATTTCTGTTGGGAAATAAGGTAAATCTCCACTTCAACGGGAGAGCGACATGTACGTATGTATGTATGTGTGGCGTGTGCAGTATGCGTGGGCGACACATGCGTGAACGGCGCTGCTTATGGCAGTTGGACAGAATCGTCCGTAAGAGACACCACGTGCATCGGGACGCACGTTATGAACTTGTAAACTACACTAATTATTATCAATAGATAATATTGAATGCAAACGGATTCTAAATCCTCTGATACGAAAATCCCAACATGGTAGCAGAGCGTAAATGCTTTTGAAAGAACAGTAAGGAAGTGTAGTTAGAATGTGCCGTGAGATAATGTGCTCTGAAAATCTTTTACCTTTTCTGTGTCACTGTCTCAGTGTCACAGAAAATAATATTACTCCTGCCAAGTTTGAAAACGAAGTGTTGAAAAAGCAAAAAGAATCTGTGGAAAAATTGTTAAATGGGCAACGATAATCAATAAAGAAAAAGAGATGGAACCATTACTGATGAACCACAAGAGTGTCAATAAAAAAATGATAAAGCTATAAGTGATATCTACAATGATATTTCAAACGATAAATTTCGATTTATTGGATAAGAAGATTCAGCTTTTAAAATAATGAAAGTGTTTGATAAAATGTATTTAAGAATCTACAGCACTACAGATTTGTATACGAAATAAACTCAATAAAATAAGATTAAAAGATTACGAAGACTCGAGTACATTCTTTTTAAATTTTTAAAAAACTGTGAACAAATTAAAAAGTGCTGGTGGAAATGTGAGTGAGCCAGAAAAATTAAATTATATGCTCAAGACTCTACCGGACTCTTTAAGTTATATTGGTGATTTAACTAATGTGCTAAAAGACGAAGACAGAAACTGTGACTTTATAAAAAGAAAAAAAAAGTGATGTGAGAAACTAAATATAATAGTGACTCCAGTAAAAAGAAGGCAAGTGTTTTTAAAGTGGAAAGAAAAAATTTAACTTGTCATGGTTGTGGCGAGCCGGGCCACAAGAAAATGGACTGCAACAATTCTTGTCTGAAAGGACCAGGTCGACGTGGTCAAAGAGGAGCTGATGCATACAACAAAGGAGGTGCACGAGGTCAGCAAGGCCAACAGCAGCAGCAGGCAATGAGCGGTGGACACAGCCACGGCCGCGGCACAGGCAGCTCACAGCGAGATAACAGCAGAGCAGACGGAATAAGCCGTGGAACGGAGCAGCAGAGAAACAACGAGACACGCCACCAGAGCTACAACTACAACAATGAACGAGAGTTTCCAGGTTCGTTTTTGGCGCAGGTAATGTGTAATGATAATGAAGTAAAAGCGATTGTTTATAATTGTGATGTAAACAGAATAGATTGGATATTAAATAGCGGATGCTCAGATCATATCATAAACGATGATTCGTATTTTTCTGAATCTGTTTTTTTTGAAAAATCTGATTAAAGTCATAGTCGGTGATGGTAGAATTTTAGAGGAACTAAAGTCGGTAAAATCACAACGTATTTTATGATTGACAATAAACGAATAGAATAGTATATTCCTGTACAAGCAGGGTGTCTAGCGTTAAGTTTGAAAAAAATTCCCTGAGATTTCCCTGATTTTTCCCGATTCATGAATGCTGTAGTGTATGTGTGTGAGCGCATAGCGCTGAGTGTGCAGAATACTGCATCGCAGGTGTATGATACCGATTAAAGAATGAGTCGTAATGGAACCACGGTAGTCGTCATTTATCTCGATCCTCTCTTGTCCCACATGTAGTACAGTGGCGATGAGGGTAAACTAAATTAAAAAAAAAAAAATTAAACGTAAACGTAATCGGAATAATCGAAGTAAAAGGCACGCATTAAAGGAAGTATTAGGTAAAAGTGTGACAGTGCGAGAGAAAGTTTTCGGGCGTGGTCAGTATTCGAAAGTATCAAAAGTAATCGAAAAATAGTCAAACGGTAATCGGGAAAATTGTGAAGTGATGGAGTAACGATTATAAATATATATTGGTGAAAATCAATCAAATGAATACAGCAGAAAGAAGGGCACTTGTTGAAGGTAAAAACGCAACGTGGGTGCATGTGCAATCGAAGAAAGATTTAATTGAATGGTTGTGCAAGTTTGAACCAGAAGGAATTTTGAATTTATTGCCAGACGAAGAATTGAATGTTGTTGAACAATGTGCTACGGAAAAAGTACAATTAGACCAAGTATCGAAGCAGGAAGTCATTAAAGTAGTGTCTAAATATAAGTCAGAAGAAATATATGAGCCAATTACTTTGGATGAATTACGAAAAGTGGCTAAGAAATTAATAGGAAATTTTCAAAAGTTAATGAAAAAAAAGGATCTGAACAGTTAACTCGAAAAATAGAAGAAAGAAAAATGGAAGTGTCAGCAAATTTAGATTTTGACATAAAATAGAATAATTAGCGAAAATTCGTAGACCATATCGAACAATATTTCATAGGAAACGACGTAGCAGAGGAAAAGAAGAAAAAAGCTATTTTATTAAATAAAGTTAACGCAGAAAAATATGATGTTATCGATGAAATTTATCAACCAAAAAAACCAGGTGACAAAACATACGAAGAAATTATTGGGTTAATTAAAAAATATTTGAAGCCAGAAACGTCATATTTAGTACATCGTGCTAATTTTCATCATCGAATCCAACATGATGATGAATCCATCAGTGAGTACGTGGCAGTTTTAAAGAACATGGCTAAAAATTGCAATTTTTCGAATTTAGAAGAACAAGTGCTAGATCAAATGGTAACTGGTCTTAAAAGTAAAGCCATAAAGAAAGAATTATTACAGATTGAAAATCCTACATTTGAAAAGAGAATAAAAAAAGCACTAGCCGCAGAAGCAGCAAATAAAAAAAAGTGATGAATTTCATAAATTGGACAATAGTGGAAAGAGCAGAGGTGGCAATCGGCAACAGAAAAATTCTTCGTGGAAAAGGCGAGTTGGAAGTCATTCAACTCCTAGAGGAGGTTTCAGGCAGCAACGTCATCAAGTGTCAAATCAAGGACAAAGTGGTGCCTGTTATAGTTGCGATAAGATGACTCATTATGCGAGAGATTGTAAACATAAAGAAGAATATTGTAATTATTGTAAGCGACGCGGGCATCTTGAAAGAATGTGTAGAGATAAGCCACAACAACGAAAAAGCGATAACGGACGCGCGAAGGTCAGATGTATAGACGCACGCGACTTAGGTGCCATGTTTCCCGCAGGTCAGTCAAAAAACGTACACGTGATTAAAAACGAAAAGCGACGCGAATTCCACAGCTTGAGGGAATGCAAGTATGTATCGGGTAAAGAAAAAGTTGATCCGGAATTTTTGACCATAAAAATAAATAACGAACCGATTCGGATGGAAATCGACTCGGGGGCAGCTATTTCGGTAATGCCCGTAACGATTAAAGATAAGTATTTCGGAAATTTAAAAGTACACGAGGCGGATATTCATGCAAAAAACTACGATGAGTCAGAGGCAACGTTCGTAGGTATTATTAAAGCCTAGTATCAGCAAAACGGAGCGATGATATAGTATTTTGAACGAACATAAGGAAGTTTTCGAAAATAAACGTGGGTCATTCAAGCGAGCAAAAGTGAAACTTGAATTGAAAGAAGGGTCAAAGCCAAAATATATGTTGGCACGGACGGTACCATTTTCGTTGAAAGATCGCGTTGAAAAGGAGTTGGAGGGATTGAAAAATTATAGGATAATTGTACCGGTTGAATCGAGTGAGTGGGCAACACCGATTGTACCAGCAATAAAGCCGAACGGGGAAGTTCGTATTTGCTCAGATTTTAAAGTTACGTTAAATCCACAATTAATAACTGTAAGACATCCTGCTCCAAATTTTGATCACGCGATAGCGAAGTTGCAGGGTGGTAAACGATATTCAAGGATTGATTTGAAAGAGGCATATTTGCAAATGCCAGTGGACGAAGATTCGCAGGAATTAATAACCATAAACACACATAACGGTTTATATAGATATTTATTTATGGCTTACAGTATAAGTTCGGGGCTAGGATTTTTCCAACAAAAAATGGAAGAATTACTGAATGGTATTAAAGGAGTGACAATCGTAGTCGATGATATAGTTATAACGGGTATGACGGATGAAGAACATTTAGAAAATTTGAACAAAGTCCTAGCGAAAATTAAAGAAAGCGGGTTAAAAGTACGCGTGGATAAAGGTTAATTTTTTCAGAAACAAATACCGTTCTTAGGATTTAAAATTAACGAGCACGAAATAAGAGTAGACGAGGAGAAATTTCAAGCTATAAATGAAATGAAAGCTTCGGATAATAAAAAAGAGTTAGAATTGTTCATCGGGAAATTTAATTACTATTAAAGAATGTTTAAAAATCGAGCGAAAATGTTAGCACCATTATATGATTGTAATAAGACAAAAAATTTTGTATGGACGAATGAATGTAAACAGGCTTTCAAGGATGCGAAGAAAGCTATAAAACAAATCTTTGTAAATTACAATCCGGCAAAACCATTGAATTTGACGTGTGACGCTGGACCAAAAGGCTTGAGTGCTTATTTGAGCCAACCGTATGAGGGCAGTGAAAAACCGCTAGCGTTTGGATCGTAAAGATTAAGTGAAGTGCAACAAAATTATTCACAGATTGATAAAGAAGCTGCCGTGATAATATTCGGGGTAACTAAATTTTATGATTATGTGTACGCGAGACATTTTATTTTGAGAACTGATAATAAACCGCTTTATAGAATCTTCGGACCTGAAAAATGTATTCCGAAGATGGCAACGAGTGGATTGCAAAATTGGGCATATTTTCCGACAGCTTTTGATTACAAAATTGAATGTATTCGAACTGAAGAAAATGTCGTGGCAGATACTTTATCAAGATTACCAACCGAAAGCGAGGATAGTAATGAAATTTTAGATCAGTTTGATGATTATACTTATTTACATTATGTTATGCAAAATTGTAATATGTGTTTAGATTATAAAGTTGTAGCGCGAGAAACCATGGAAGATAAAGTACTCGAATTAGTAAAGCGAATGGTAATCCACGGATGGCCATGGTCTGCAGACCGGAGACAGAAAAATTTTCCGGATGAAATAAAACCGTATTCGATACGTAAAGATGAATTATCGTTAGAAAAAGGTTGTATTGTATGGGGTCAACGTGTTGTGATACCCAGAATATGTCTGCGACCGCGACAATTGAGTTATTTAAGGGCATTTTTGCAAAACACGGGTTGCCAATACATATGGTGACAGATTCAGGTGCTCAATTTAAAAGCGAAGAGTGCCAAGAATATTTTAAAATGTTAGGAATTCGGCATACGTATACAATTGCTAAGCATGCAGCAACCAATGGCGCGGTAGAAAATTTCGTAAAAAGGTTTAAGCGTAAAATGAAAGCAATTATAAGATGCGATGGTGTGAATGTACAAACAGCGTTGCAAAGATTTTTATTTGCGTACAGAACAACCGAACATAGTACGATTGGCGAAACACCAGCGAAAATGATGTATGGTCGTGAATTAAGGATTACTTTATAATGATTACGTCCTGATATAAAAACGTCAATTATGTTAAAGCAAGAAAATCAAGTGAAAAATTATAAAGGTAATCGTGCAGAGTCATTCGAAGAGGGTGATACTGTAACCGCGAAAGATTTTCGGAAAAATTATCCATCTGTAAGCGAGGGGAAGGTGGTTAAGAAAGTATCACCTCGAAGTGTGTTAGTGAAGTTCGATGGGGAAAAGCTACTTAAGCGACACCCTAATCAATTACAGCATTGGAAAGTGAAAAATTAATGTGATGACGTAAGTCATGATGAAAAGTGGAATGTGAACGAAGAGAAATTGTTAAGAAAATCGGAACGGAAGAAGACAAAGATTGTACGGTATGAAGCATGAGTGTGCGAAGTAAATAAGCCGGGGAGGATGTAGTGTATGTGTGTGAGCGCATAGCGCTGAGTGTGCAGAATACTGCATTGCAGGTGTATGATAACGAATAAAGAATGAGTCGTAATGAAACCACGGTAGTCGTCATTTATCCCGATCCTCTCCGGTCCCACATATAGAACAAATGCCTTTACCCAAAATCTTAAAAACTCTTTTTTAACTTTTTTTTTGTCTGTTACATAACAGTTAAATAGCAATAATAAAATTTGAATTAGAAGTAGAAATTCAATAAGTCAATTCATTTTAAATAACTTAATAATATAAATTGAAATAATAATTTTATTTAAACTTTTTAAATAAAATATACAAATGAACAAATTATATGTTCAAGTTACATAACACTTAACTTATCAATTTTTTAAGTACGTGTAAACTTTATTTTAAACTATGCTTAAAATTTATATCAATTTTTAAAACAACTAATTTTGCTATTTTTTTAAAACAACTTTATTTTTTAAATCTTTTGCTTTTCCATCTATCTCAAGGGTCTTTTTCACAGCATCGTTCATAACTTGTTCTTTTTCTTCTTCTAATTTTGCTAGCATCTTCTTTACTTCTTGTTCATTTTCTTTATTTTTTTTTTGCTTTTGTTCATTTCTTTTTTCTTCCGTTATTGCAGCTTGATAGGAAGAGTGAGATTTTTTAACATCATTTATTATTTCTTTTGAAACAACAAAATCTTCAACACAACTTCCCGATGAATGAAACGCATTGCAAATGCGACAATGAGCTATAAGAGAGCGTTATTTTTGATTTTTTACCAAAATTTCTTTATTTACAGAGAAACCTCTTTCTAATGCAGCATTTCCGTGCGAGAGAATCATAATTTTTTTCAAAATTATTTTAAAAGATTCATAGTTTTCAGAGCCATTTAATTATATTAATCTAATCCAAAAAGTGTCGACTGTAGCTCGACTTTTTTGAAAGGATTTAAATTGTTCTTTCACTGTTTTTAGAGAAATTAAATGCAGATACTCTCGTTCAATTTTTTCAGCTGTAACATCAGATATAAAATTATTTTTAACAAATTTCTCCAGAATAATTTTAATACATTTTTCGACATATTCATAATCTAAAGCGTTTGCGGATAGAGCGGTCGTTAGGTCAGTGGTTAGCGTGATCGCTTCTGAAACAACGTCGTTCGAGGGGTCTTGGGTTCGATCCTCAGCGCAACCAACTTAGAATTTTTTCTTTGTTAGCTGCGTCAGTAACATCGATCCCTACGTTCAACCCGGCAGCTTTGGAGTCGGTTTTACCGGAAGGCTTTCATTTCAGCGCTGGTCGGAGATTATCTCGACCGGGGGCAATATTTGGGGCATAATTTCCCAATGAGCTAAACTCGGTTCAGCGCTGGTCTAATCCAAGACTATCTGATTGGGGGCAATATTTGGGACAAGTTCCCCATGAGCCTGCCGGTTCAGCGCTGGTCTTTCGATTAACTCGAATGGGGCACATACCCTGGGTTTCCCGTACTCCACATGGTCTATTTGGACCATGGGCTAATGCGAAGCAGTGCAGGGACCAAAAGTCGTCAATTAGCACATATTGGAGCATAAAAGTCGCGACTATAAATAAGTAAGAAAAAAAAAGCGTTTGCGGGATCAAAACAAGATAGACCTTTCACCAAAGAATGTTTAAATGGTTTTGATTTTGATTTAATGGTTTGATTTTTCTAAAATTTGTTGTAAAAATATAAGAATTATAGTGCGACTTTCACTTTTAAAATACAATGCTTCACATTTTTTAATTCTTTTAACACATTGGTTGTAGCGTATCCAATTTTAAAATTTTTACCATTTAGTAACACACTTTCATCTTGTAAGTTAATTTTTAAAATATGTTTTCATTTGTATCTAAAATGTCTTTTTTAACAATTTTTCTTAAAAAATTTCCAATCAAATCTGAGAGCATATCATACAAAAAAGGAACTTTGGGATCGTTTGCTTGAAGTTCTGTCAAAACTGGTTCTAGTTCAGTAGCTAAAGAATAAAAAAAAGTCAATTTTGCTTTAAGAAACACGTCTAGAAGTGCACTTTTCACCTCCATGTAGCTATCACAGGATGGCTTGCTTTTTTCTGATTCTGCCCACGTGACGTATTTTGAAACTTCATTCAAAATATGTAAAGCTCTTTTAGCTACAGGATCCTTCTCCAACCATCGAGTTCAACAGAAGGGCAGAGGAAACAGTTCTGAGCCTGATGCATTCGTGTAATCTTTTCGACGAGAAGAACTGAATTCAAAAAGGTTATAAAGAGCGCGTAACAATTTATTAATCTTCGATTCAGCTTTTTGAAAACCTGTTTTGCCAGCATTATGCACCACGTGTAAGCTACAGGAACCAATGTCAATCAAAATTTTATCTTCTTCATTAACTGATAGGTCTTGCTGTAAATCTTAAAGAAATTTTAGATTAACGTTTGGACCGTCCATCGAAATTCGAAGTAATTTTTTCAAAAAACTAGGTGTTAAACAACTTTTTAATACACTGAGTAAATCCAAGGCTGTAGTTTTTTGCAGAAAAGCTGATGAGTAGTATCGAGTAAACACTTGATTCGATTCTTCGCGCCAAAATCTCAAAGTCACATCCATTTGCTGTTTTTTGTTAATTTTATTTCTGCTCTCGTCAAAACCTGCTACAATATCATCACATTTTTCGACTAATTTATTTATCTAACTCTAAGAAGAAAAACGTTTAAACCAAATGTTATATTGTAGGCAACTTTTGATTTACTCAAGGCTAATTTACTAGAAAATTTACTGTCAGAATAAATTATATTTAAGACTGGAAGACTGCTTTCTATATCTCTTAATGAATGATGTTGCAAAACATGATGTAGAATCAAAATAATCTCTTTTTCTACTATTTTATCTTTCAACAAAAAATTTGTTAATGTACTTCTTTCTGCAGACCCAATCGCAGTTTCTTTGTCAAATTGGTTATTATTTACTTCTCTATGAGAAACAGTTAGTACTGGTTGCGATGAAGATCGTATTAATTGTGAAATAGGCCGTATACTTTCCATTGCTGTAACTTTAGCTTTATGCTCAATGCCTATAGAGTGACTTATACATGAGGTCTTTGCTAAATTACTTAAACTAAATTTTTTACCACACAAAGTACATTTGGCTTTATTTGAATTTTCTGGTAGTTCTTCAGTCCACGGAAATTCGTCTTTGAGCTTTGAAGAGTAATGACATTGATATCTTGGCTTGTTCATTTTTACCTGTACACAAAAAACCTACACATTAATAACAAAGGCATTAAAAAAAAATTTTTTAAATTACAAAATACAAAACGTTTTATTAGAAAAATCATAAATACAAATATTTTAATTTTAATATTAAATAAAAAATTTATTTATCAATCCTACAAATGATAAATTATTCACCAGAATGAAATTAATGTTTATTCTTTGAAATACTAAGCTCTTTTTATAGAATATATGTTCACACATTTTTTTTCTACTTGGCAACTTTATAATTTAATTTAACTATTGTAATTTAATGTTAATTTTAATTTATGTTTTTACATTTGTAATAAAAAAGTTTTTTCATAAAAATTTCTTGTAATCCATATTTTTATTTACCTGGCAAGGATGATTCCACCAGCATCAGATTTAATAGCAATGCCAAATTTCACAAGTGTCCTGTCATAAACACGATTTTTCCTATAACATAAAAATAATGTTATACGATCGAATATGAAGAAAATAATCTGTTTGTCTCCTTGTTAGCATAATTGATACAATCTGTGAATTTTTTCTTTGAAAAAAAAAACTTTTTAAATATAAAAAAATAGAAATTTTTTAAGGTTATCTTCAAATATTTGCGTTAAACTTGAATGGAAATAAAATTGGCTTGACACTGGAATAATTACTTACCTACAAATATGAAACTTAATTTTTGTTAACAAAGAACAAGGACTGGAAAATATATTGGTTATTTTTACATCTGCCAAAAGGCAACTTTCTACTAGTAATAAAACTTGCTATTTAAAAAACTAATAACAGTGAGAGAGTAATTTAAAATCATTTCTCTTGACAACTATGAAAGACGTAAAGTATGCATAAAGTATACTAATTTGATCAATCAAAACAAGATGATTTCTTCGAAACTTAAAAGCACTAAACGTCCAGAACTTGAAAGATAAACAACTGCCGGCGAGCTGCGCGAGTCACGCAATCGCATATTCGGGCGAGTGCGGCCGCAAGTATACGCATGTTAGGCGCATGCACAGGCACTAATAGCACGACTTGTGGGAAATTCAAGAAATAACTTTATTAAATTTATTTATTATAACTATAAAAAATTGAAATGAATTAAAAAATATTTTTAATATAAAAAAATTTTAAATAACAAAAAATTCCCTGAGACTTCCCTGATTTTCTCGATTCCCTGACGCGCTGGACACCCTGACAAGTTTCCATTACTTGTACAGGACTGTGCTTTCTCAAATTTGATGGGCAATCATTATTATACCTATTAAAAATATTCACTTTCGATTATTGTGCTGTGTTTTTTGTTTCTCAATTTTGTTGGTTATAAGTTCGAATTTTTTGTCTGCTTACAAGAAAAACCTATGTGGTATTATGTATGCTCCACGGAAACAAAAACTATGGCATGAAAACGACAGTTTCCAATCGTGTTTAGATATTTCTCCATAGAAACAAAACTGTGGTAGAAAAGGCTCGTTTCCCGCGTATACACGCATGGAAACGAGCCGTTTCCACGATCAGATTTGAGAAATCAAATTATCCAATGTATTCTAGGTAAAAAATATGGGTAGAAATTCAATTAGTTTCGCGCGTTACGGATAAGAATAAATTTTTTTCAATCGGTGATACTGCGAAAATTTGATAACAACGATAGATTGTTAGAAATTGCTTTTAAAAAAAATGGTTTATACAAAAAGAGTAGTTTTAATTTTGACGAAGAAAATAATAATACTCAAACAAACTTGAACGGCATGACTACGAAACAAAAGTTTCACCGAATGCTTGGTCACTTGAATTTTAAATATTTAAATTACATGTGCAAAAATAAATTAGTTGACGAGAAATTAGAATCATCCTATTTAAAATGCGGTACATGTTTGAGAGAGAAAATGAATAATTTGCAATTTAAAAATAATAGATCTAAAGCCAGTGAAATTTTAAAGTTGGTACATTTAGATTTAAATGATCCTCACAGAACAACCGGTTTTGATGGATCAAAATGTTTTTTTAGTTCATAGTAAATTGGCCGTAATTTATACTATTAAATCTAAAAATGAAGTTAATGAGTGTTTTGAGAATCATATAAATAAAGTACAAAATTTAATCGGTAAAAAGATTAAGAAATTCAGATGTGATTTTTTCAGAAAATTAATGTTTAAGGTTAGGAAATTTGATTTTGTTTGCTTGTTTGTTTTTTTTTTTTTTTTACTTTAGATGGATTCTGATGCTTAAAAAGTTGTTATAATTAAAGATAAATTCTTCGATAAAATTTTTTGAATGAAGAAATAAGGTTAGAAATGAAACATAAATAACAATAGGATCTTACTCTTACTGATTAATTATACATGTCAGTAGCACTTATTAGTCATTATTGATTAGTATTTTTTTTTTTTTTTTTTTTATTTAGCACGGAGAATACCCGCAATCACACCGTAATTGAGGTTAAATGTACTCCAGTAGTTTTTCGGATTTTCGTGTAAATACTTAAATACAACTTTTTTTTTTCTTTTTTTTCCCTGTTGTAGGGAGGAAATTTATTAATAACTTAGATATTGATTATTTTAGTGTAAAAAGACCTTAAGGTAGATTTAGTGTCTCCGTGTAGCTAGCATCGGCCGTATATTTTAAAATACAATCATAATATCCAAATGATCAGTAATGACAGGGATAGCGTGACCGCGAATGTGCAGTGCCGGATTTTTGGTGAAGACGTAGCCTACTAGCCTCAGACTCGACGGCAGTTATTATTCCGCATTTAACAAAAAAACAAAAACAAAAATCGAAGAAAGGACTTTGTAGCGCGCTCGTTGCTACTTTTTGCAAGGGCGCTACAAAGCCCTTTTTTTGGTTTTTGTTTTTGTTTTTTTTGTAGAACGCGGAATAGTGCTCCAAGCACGATGGGGCTGCTAGGCTCCAGCCACGTTTCACCCCGTACGCGCTGTGAACGGGCTGCCCGTACGGGGCAGGACATAAGAGCGTGCAGTATGACTTGAGTTGCCTGTCGGGTTATTAACTAAAAAGAATCAATTAAAATTTGCAAGAAGTAAAAATTTTTTATTTTTTAAATATATCTCAAAGTAGCAACTTTGAATTTGACCTTTAATTTTGTATTAGATAATTTTATAAGTATCTATACGTAAATAAGACCAGATATTTGAGTATTTTTTTTTTGTTTTTGTCGTTATTGTTTATGTCCTTGTTATTATCATAAGTAAGCGCTAAAAAATATCAATCATTTTTTTTTAAAGAATAGAGGGAATTTTTTTAAAGAATAATGTTATTATCAACACAGAGAAAAAAATGATAAAAATAATCTATTTAAAAAGTTTTAATTCACTAATATTTCAAAAAATAATCAGCAAAGAGACATCTTGTTGCTTTTTCACACTAAACAATAACATATTTTTTTAATCATATGATTTCGAATCACAGGAAAATTATATTAAGATTTTAACAAGACATTTTATCAACAATTTTATTGTGTTCCATATACTTGTTTGAAAGTGAATAACCACTTTTGTCAATATTAAAAAAATGTTTTTTAACAATAAAAAATTTTATTCGTTATAAAGATGCAGAATTCCAGGATAAAAAATATTTATTCAGTTTATTCGGTATTTGATTTTTTTTAGTCTTATAAGTAAATGACCTTTTTCAAAGAATATTTTTTAATTTAGTAAAATTTTCTCTTTTCAATTGTGAGTTAAAACTTTTTTGTGTTTGACAAGATTTTAAGTTTAACCCTTAAAAGCCTGAAATTACAAATTTTTTTTGTCGATTTCCAACAGTATAATCGTACAAAAAAAATAAAAAAATGAATGATAAAATGCCCTTATCTACTATTTTCGGGTATGCTCTACACGATGGTGTGGATTAAATTAATTAAAAAATTGATTTTCAATTGTTAATTAACAATTAAAAAAAAAAAAAAAAAAAAGGTAAAAAATAAGTGCAATTTTTTTTTTTTTGCTTCAATAAAAGTAGGAAATTTTTTTTTTGCTATTCTAATTTACTTTAAACGTGTTTTTGGACTTTAACTTTTAATTCTTTTTTTGTATCGTCTCTCTACGATTTTTTCCGTAAAATGGCGGCCGTTCAAAGTTTGACAAAATTTTTAGTTAACGGCACCGACAGTTTTTTCACGGTCTTATTATCCACCCTGTATATTTGAAGCGCCATCTTGATTTTTATAAATTAATAGTTATTTTAACAATTTTTTTATTCAAAATCAAAAGGTTTTGCTTAAAACCAACCAAAAATAAAAAGTTTAATAGTTGGAATGATAAGATAAATGTCCGGGATTATTGGACAGTAAGGTAATTGTCCACCACAGTGGCACCCCCCCCCCCCCCCTCCCCATCTTATTTATTATAAAATCACACTTTAGACCCTGAAAAAATATTCTAAATTTAGTTTAACCTTTAAACTTTACTGTAGTAAAAAAAAAATTTCGAAAATAACCTCAAGACTAGCTCAAAAATCACTTTTAAGTGAGCCCTTCAAAACGTCCAAAAGTGGTTTGGCACCCCCAGAAAAATCTAACGTAGTTTTTACGAAAAACCACTCGACGGCTGGACCGGTGAAGATAACCTCAGTTGAGTTTTTCGTTTACGATCTTCTGCTGAGGAGCTGATGTTGAGTGTAGTATTTAGTGATATTAAATTAAAATCAACTGATTTTAACCATCCACAGCGGTAAACAAGTGATTTTGATCAATTTTCAATCAAAGTTAGTGAGTTTTATACGAAAAATATGCGTAAATTGCGAAATTTAGAGATGCCATTCTGGGGGACGGTTCGGGGGGACACTTCTGAAAATTCATTTTTGGGTGGTGCCAACTTCGCGGACATGAGTTTTGTGTTAGTTTATAGTTAATTAAACAGTTTTATGATGAACAATGAATGAAAAAAATGATTGAACACTATTCCTGACTTCTTTTTTCATCATCCTGTGAAAAAATTATAGATTTTCACAGTTTTAGCGTAATAATCTAGCGTAAACCAAAAATACCCCTTTGAAAAGTGTCCAATAATCCCGGACATTTACCTTAGGTCGATGAAATTTGTGCATGTATATATATGTATACTAGGGGGTACCCCTCTGCTCGCTCCGCTCGCCAACCCTCCAGAATTTAATGCTTGAATTTACACTTGCACCCACACTTATACACATACCCTTGTGTCCACCTCTGTGCCTACTCTGATACATACCATTGTCTCTACTATTATAGCTTGTGACTACACCTGCACCTTATTTTATGCCTACCTTCGTTCCTACCTTTCATCTTACTCCAAAACCTTGTAACTACCCTTGTTCTTACCATTGCACTTACTGCCTTTTATAACTAGGCTCTTACCCAGGAATATGCTCGTGTTTATACACTGTTTCTATCATGGTGATAACTGTACTTTAAATTTATTTCATACTTTTATTTCTAACTCTAAGACTTCTTTGTGCTTACTAACTATTTTTTACTTAAGCTTCTAACGTTGAACCTTCTAGACATGAATTTGTTTCTACACCTGTTTCTACTCCTGTGCTAACTCTAGTTCTTTATTTTTTTTATTTAAATTTTTAACACTGAATCTAGTCTTGTGCATAATCTTTTTTTATCCTCTTGTGCTTACTACTGTAAATACCGGTAGATCAAACCTTGTTCATAACATTGTTTCAAACTTGATAACTACTCTTGTTACAACATTGTACCTACTTTCGTACCTACACTTGTCATTACGTTTGTAACTTTGAACCTACGCTTATATGTACACTTTTACTTAATATTGTTCCTATGCTAATTGTGACAATTGTAAACAACAATTTTTTACCTAGTCTCCTTCACATAAATCTACTTGCTTCAGTTTTGGTATTTACTGTTGTTTTTTCTTTTTTTCATGCTTTGATTTCTAACTCTGAACCTTTGTTCTCATCTTTGTGAATACTATCGTTTCTATTGTTCTTCTTATATCTTTTGTAATGACAATCGTGAAACTAGTCTTCCATACACTTTTGCCCACACGGTTCTTTAACTTTTTTGACAAATTTTTCCTACATCAGTTTACATTTGTTATCAACATTGTTTCTACCTAGGTTTCTCCCAATTAACCTACCATGATTGATATCGAAGTTTACTATACGACACAAGTTTCCAGCCATGTGCAGCCTCTTTTACATTGTTATTATTTTTATACTTCAATTTTTAACTTTGAAGTTAGGTTGTTCTTATTCTTGTGCCTACTTTCGTTTCTACCATTAGTTAAGTTTTTTCTTTTTTATCTTCCTGGGCCTGATTAAAGACTTGGAACTATAATCATTTCTACCCTTTGTTCTTACATAATAGATACGCAACCCTTTACTTACAATTGTGCCTACCCTTCTGCCTACTATTGTGCATTTTTGAATACTTTCTCTTGTTCATAAAATTATTTATACCTTTAAACCTACTCTTGTGGATACTTTTTTATGGTGTCTCCTGATTACTCTTAGGGTTATATTTGTTTCTAACACTGTGATGACCTTGTAACTTTGAGCCCATCCTTATAACAATAATCGTGCCTATTGTTCATATCTTAGTTCTTGCCATTGTAAAAATCTTTTTCGTTACCTAGTGCATGAGGTGAGATGAGGTGCAAACTATTATAGTATTATATTGACCTCTGGCCGTTACTTCACCTTTTAACTCCTTTTTTTGAGTACTGCCGACTCACCCTGTTTACTCCTAGTTACTTTTTACATTTCTATAGTTACATAGCTGATAACATATATCAAAAATGGGGGGCGTGGGCAAAAAAAAGGAAGTGCGGGGGGCGTGATTAGACAATAATAGGAAAAATTAAAACACATAGAAATAAGCATATTTCGGTACACTTTTACGGTTAGTTAAGCACTTTTTTGGGCGGCGTGTGAGGGGGCGTGGGAAGGGCGTGGGAGAAGAAAAACAACTATATAATATAGTAAGATATTCACTGGTAGTTTCTTTAAAAAGCGGTTTTTTCACTAGGAAACGATTTTTTAGCCCATCAAGAACTTAATTGATTGAAAAAAAAGTTACTCATTACAGATTTTCTCATCAAAATATTAAAAATATTACAATAAAGTACAAAGACTGTCGGTACCGTTAGCTAAAAATTTTGTCAAACTTTTAACGGCCACCATTTTACGGAAAAAAATCGTAGAGAGACGATTAAAAAAAAGAATCAAAATTTAAAGTCCAAAAACACCTTTAATATAAATTAGAAAAGCAAAAAAAAAAAAAAATTCCCACTTTTATTAAGGTTAAAAAAAAATGCACTTATTTTTTACCTTTTTTTTAAATTTTTTTAATTGTTAATTGACAATTGAAAATCAATTTTTTAATTAATTTAAACTAATCATCGTATAGAGCATACCCGAAAATAGTAGATAAGGGCAATTTATTATTCATTTTTTTATTTCTTTTGTACGATTCTTCTGTAGGAAATAGACAAAAAAATTCGTCGTTTCAGGCTTTTTAAGGGTTAACAAGATAAGTTTGAGCTGGAGATGTCTTGACGTCAAAAATAGAATTATTTAATTATTAAGATTTATATTAACAATTATTAATGAAAACGTATTTAATTTTACAATACTTCGCTCGCTTATGCCGAGGCATCCCTAGTTTAAATAGTTCAATGGTAGGCAGTTTAGTCAGTAAGTTGGCTATTATAATTAATCCAGCAGCGAGGAAGTGCAAATGTAGGAGTAGATGTCAATAATATAGACTACTTGAGACTACTTTTTTGAATTACCGCTGTAATTATTATTTTCTGTACCAATACAGTGGTGCCTGCACCTTATGATTTTCCTTTTCCAAGATAAACTTGTTGAATTTTTATTTTAGTTTTTATACTTAATTAACTCCACATATTTTTGTTGATTAATATTCTGTGCATTTTGATTTAAGGTAATGATCCCAGTTATGGTTACAAAAATACGCATTTTGAATTTTATTGAAAAAAGAAAACATATTAGACTAAATCTTTTTTTACATACTTAAATTTTAGGATCTTAGGAACTTAAATAAATTTTTTTTTGTATGAAAATTGTATTTATTTATTGAATAATTAATGTTTTAAGTCAAGACCTTTTATGCCCCTTTTTATAGTCAAGGTCCCAGTTAATTACACAACTTCAGCTTTGGCCCCAGTTTATGGAACACTTTTACACGTAAAATCCCGTATGTGACTTAAGTACCCCAGTTTATGGAACAGAATAGTCAAAATTCGAGGGTTTCATCACTCCTAAACAAGAAAAAATTACAAATCTAACAAAAAATTCCGATCAACTGGAGTACGTAAGTCACAGACGGGGTTTTACGAGTAAAAGTGTTTCATAAACTGGGGCCAAAGCTGAAATTGTCTACTAAACTGGGGACAAAAGGACTTGTCTTTAAACATTAATTATTCAATAAATAAATACAATTTTCATATAAAAAAAATTTATTTCATTTCCTAAGAGCCTAAAATTTAAGTATGTAAAATAAGATTTACTCTAAAATGCTTTGTTTTTTCAATAAAATTAAAAATGCTGAAAAGTAGCAATTTTTGTGATCATAACTGGGATCTTTACCTCATTGGCAGACCAATACAATTATTAATAAAATTAATGAACTGGACTGTCTGCCAATTACATCTTAAAAAATTGTAGATATAATAAATTTCATTACTATGAATGTATGAACTAGGATTTTACCATAATTAAGAATCATCAACAAATATTTTAATTTGTAAGTATCAAAGAGATTGAGATAGTGACTTTAAGTGATAATAATTTTTCCTTAAAATTTTTTTTTTTAAAGAGAGTGCGAACGATATAACACCAAAATTCGGGATATTACCATCTGTAGAAATCAACAGTTCGTAAAAAAAGTTTTTGAACACCATTTAATTATACCCTAACACCTAAGGAAGAAAACCATGTTTCTATTTTTCATGAATATTAACATTTCCGAGTAAAATTTTGTCATTTTTCGGCTAAAACTGACCTTGGGACATGTGACTGATATAATATTTTATTAGGTTTTTTATAAACTATTTAGAAACTATTCAATTTATCGACCTGAAACTAGACAGAAGTTTAGTTCAAGTTACACCAAGTCTGTACAAATTTTAATTGGACTAAAATTTCTAAATTTCTAATTGGGAGACTTGAGACACTAACTGACCACCTTTTTGACTTTTACCGATATAATTTTTTTTTTTTACTGTAAAAAAAAAAAAAAATCTATAATAACTGTTTGAGTGTGACGCGCTCTGATTTGGGCGAATTGAAAGTAAAAAATCCTACAACTTTTAAACGAGACCAGTCTTGAGGTTTGTTCGTGGACACAGCTACGGTTGAAATGAATTTGAGTTTTGTTATAAAATTAATAAAATAAATTATAAGTTATGAATTATTATAATTTTAAGTTTTAACTCACTTGAGTACCCTCGTTGCATCTTGTTTTGTCAGCTTTAGGATGAGGGGATGGACACTCCGAACTTTTTCCATCACACAATGAGTTGTAACTACAGTCAGATTCTGCTTTACATTGAACATTATCAGCTAGTGATACAAAAGAACAAGTATCACTTGAACAGCAAGGTCCTTGACTCGGACTGTCAAATGAAAATAAAATAAGTTAAATGTGCATACATTAAATATACATTTTGAGTTAGTTTTTTGTCATAGAACTGACATTTTCTATAATAACTGAACGTTTTATGATAAGCAAAATATTTCGAAAAAAATTAAACTTAAGACATAAATTCACACATGGGCGCGCGCGCGCAAACACAAATTACATTTTTTTTCTGCGCATCTTTCTGAAATCCCTTTATAAAAGAGAGCTATCGCCATTTTGGTGAGATTTTCAATGTAAGATTTTATTCGTGAGCTGATTGGTGGACAAGTTTTTAAAATATTCGAAAAGTGCCTTTTGAGATTACAATTATTGTTTTTTTCCTGTGCGCGCTTGCAGCGCGCTGAGTTGTACTAGTCAACTAAATAAGGTTGGATAGAAAGTTTACAGAGTTCAAAAAACTTTAAAAATTCAAATCGGAAAAGGTCATTTTGTCCCTTTAAATTTATTCACACAAAAATCAGGGTAAACCACCACTCTCCTTCGATAATGGAATAGCAACTAAGGAGGGAAGGGGAGGGTTATCAGCTAACAATAATATATAATTTCAAATGAAGAGAATTTCTATAGTACCTCTAGGTACCTGCTGGTAGGATCACCATTAAACAACGTCTACTAGGACAATAGGGAAGATGCAACTTTTCTGTTTATATTTTCTTTTGAAAGTTCTCAATTTTAATGGATAAGATTTTTTAAATAATTTTTTTATCAATGTTACCGGAGACATAAATTTTTGAAGATTGCTACTCGTGACGTCATCAGTATCATTTAACATTGAAGGTATATCAATATAAATGATTATTTCGGAAACTTCAAAAGTCTATAACTGCTTCAATTTTCATTTTTTTTTTTCAAAAAGAAAAAATACGTGTCGACTATTTTTCGATACACTATCTAATAAAGTCAAACAAACTAAATAATTTTTTTTTATGCATCTTCCCTATTTCTTTTTGTTCGGAACGTTGTTTAAGTTTTTTTTTGTGAAGAATCACTCAGACATTATATTTCTTGCTGATATTTCAAAAAAGCTGCCACAATTTAATTTTTTTAAAGAGTAAAAAATTAAAAAACAAATTTTTTTTAGTACGAGGTACTCGTGTCTACTCCTTCTAAAGTAAGTAATTAACATGTCGTTTTTGTTGCTTAAAATTTAAAAAAAGATAAGCTTCAAACGATTAAAGAAGTTTTCCAGTACATAGAATAATATAATAACTCTTATCAATATGGTTGACAATTAATTGAAAAAGATAAACAGATACGGATGAAATCGAGTCTTGAAACTAAAATTGACAAGCTGATTATTACTATTGCTGTTGCCATTATCGAATTGACCGAGGTGCCTTTCAGCTCAGGGACACTTAGCTTTACGCCATTGTATCCCTATCCCCCCGGTAGGTAACTCTTCAACCGAAGTCTTTTAATTTTGTCTTCGGAAGAGGCCCTTTCCTCCCTTTTAAATTCCCAGTCTTCTGAGACAGCGCAAAATAGCAGGAGGTGCAATACTACTACGCTGTGGATAAAACCAACATCGTAAGGAGAAAAACCTATACCAAGATGACCGAGGTCTCAGTGTTGGGTCCAGCTCGAACCCCCGCTGCTGTTACCGATCCTGGTTCTCGATGCCCATCCGCGGCGGTATGTTTCCATCCAGACTCAAACTTACGGCCTCTGTGGGGAGAATGAAATTTAACACTGAGTTTTGTAAGTGTTAATAAAAAATGTGTAATAGTGCTTTCACAGTGGCACGGCAGCAAACAAAATACCAAATAAGAGTGCATACCAAAATAAGAGTGCATCATTTGAAAATGACAAATTTATTCGAACATGGGTAAAATATTCCAGGAAATCTTGAATTATTCATTTAGAAACATAATGAACCAACCCTTTGAAGAAAAAATCGAACGCGTAATGAAGAGTCATGCAATTAAAAAAATTTCTAAAATTATTTTTATTAAATTATGCATTTTTTGCAATTACATATCGAAGTTCAAAATTAATTATTCGTTACTATCCCAAACAATTGTACAGTTTGTTTTATAAGTTGTGTAATAGAAAAGAACTAATTCTGCACGACGAAGCAACTTAGAAAATTTGCAAAGATTTCTATTATAAGAAATAATAATTAAAAACAAAAACAACCTGCCACCTATTTACTAAGTAAGCTGCAATATTCGAAATTAGAAAAAAAAAAAAAAAAAAAAAAAAAAAAAATTGATTTCGCTCAATCTAACTAAACCAAAAAATCATACTCATCTAAATAAGACACTTACTATGTTTATTTTATTTTTTTTAAAATATCATTTAGTTTTGCTTAACATCACCTCGTACTAAATAAAATTAATTTATTTTGCATTGTTACGCTTAATAAAATAGGAATATATTTATTAGCAGCGCATAAAACTGTTTTGGCATTGCAATGTATCATTTTCCAAAAGTTCCATTAATTTGATTTTCTTTGCAGTGCAGCGTTTGTCATGCGCTACACCAGCAAGGCCAACCCTTGCACCATTTTGCTTGATTGACATGAATAGTCATGCACTGCCCCGCACTGTATGCCAGGTATGGGCATGTTCTGCACGGCATTTCATCATTTTGTCTTGTAATAAACAAAACATCGCGATGAAAGTTCACTGGTTCGGGAAGAACCGCAATAATGCCCAGTATTACGAATTGGGGTGCAGTGTTTCGGACTATTTCATCATTTACCGCATTGCAATGCACAGTATTCAGATTAAGGTGTACTATATTGAACAAATTTGTCGTGCACTTTACTGTTGTAATTCGCTGTGTACTGCGCGGCAATGCAATGCATTGAGCTGATTAGCCGTGCACTGCACCGCAATGAATTGCACTGCACTAATTCACCATGCACTGCACCACAATGCACTGCACTGCACTAAATCGCCGTGCACTGTATCGCAATGCATTAAGGCCAGGACAGAGATATTTGCACAGGATTCTGTGCGCTTATGCAGCTGCACAGAGCTCTTGTGCAGCTGCACAGACAGCGCCTGAGCAGTTACTTACACCTTGGAGATGATTTCGTCAGGAAGTTTTGACTCCGGAGGGGTCAGGGTGGACTCCTGGTCCACTTGGAGATAGTTACATCTTGGGGATGATTTCCCCAGGAAGATTTGACTCCGGAGGGGTCAGGGTGGACTTGGTGATAATTACACTCCAAGGTGTAATTACACTCCAAGGTGTAATTATCACCAAGGGCACCAGGTGTCCAGCCTGACCCCTCCGGAGTCAAAATTTCCTGAGGAAATCATCCTCAAGGTGTAACTATCTCCAAGTACACCAGGTGTCCACCCTGACCCCTCCGGAGTCAAAACTTCCTGGGGAAATCATCTCCAAGGTGTAATTATCACCAAGTGCATCATGTGTCCAGCCCGACCCCTCCGGAGTCAAAATTTTCTGAGGAAATCATCCCCAAGGTGTAACTATCACCAAGTACACCAGGTGTCCACCCTGACCCCTCCGGAGTCAAAACTTCCTGGGAAAATCATCCCCAAGATGTAACTATCTCCAAGTACACCAGGTGTCCACCCTGACCCCTCCGGAGTCAAAACTTCCTGGGGAAATCATCTCCAAGGTGTAATTATCACCAAGTGCATCATGTGTCCAGCCCGACCCCTCCGGAGTCAAAATTTTCTGAGGAAATCATCCCCAAGGTGTAACTATCACCAAGTACACCAGGTGGCCACCCTGACCCCTCCGGAGTCAAAACTTCCTGGGGAAATCATCTCCAAGGTGTAATTATCACCAAGTGCATCATGTGTCCAGCCCGACCCCTCCGGAGTCAAAATTTTCTGAGGAAATCATCCCCAAGGTGTAACTATCACCAAGTACACCAGGTGTCCACCCTGACCCCTCCAGAGTCATAACTTCCAAGGGAAATCATCCCCAAGATGTAACTATGACAAAGTGGACCAGGAGTCCACCCTGACCCCTCCGGAGTCAAAACTTCCTGAGGAAATCATCTCCAAGGTGTAAGTAACTGCTCAGGCGCTGTCTGTGCAGCTCAATAAACGCACAGAATCCTGTGCAAATATCTCTGCCCCGGCCTTTACACTAATTCGCCGTGCACTTTTCCGAAATGCACTGCACTGATTCGCCGTGCACTGCACCGTAATGCACTGGTTCGTCGTGCAATGCACCGCAATACACTGCACTGCACTGATTCGCTGTGCACTACACCGCAATGCACTGCTCTGCACTGATTCACCGTGCAATGCACCGCAATGTACTGGTTTGACGTGCGCAGCACCAAGACGCATAAGAATGGGATATTTCAAAATTTTTCAGCTTAACTTAAATGAATTTTATGGAATGTATGCACACATGATACATGCTTTTTAGGTACGTAAAATTGAAATTCTCAATCATTCGGAATTCCATTATTGATTTTTTTAGTATTTTAATTTTAAAAAAACCGTTTACATTCCAGATATCTTGCTTTTGATTATTCAAATCTCCTACGACTTCCTTGGCTCGAGAAAAAAAAAAAAAGTAAATAAAAAAATATATATTAATCCTAATATTTAAACGTTCCAAAACTTTACAAAGTTTCATATTAACTATTTTTGAAGTGAGGAGGAGCTTGTGAAAAAAGTTAGAAACATTTTAAATTTTTACAACTTGACCTTGGCTCTTATGAGTAAATTAATAATCTTGCAATTACTTAACTTCTAGCTCACAAATTTGAATGCAGCTTTGCACAAAAATAGAAAAAAATCAGACTTTGGTTATTCTTTTTTTCAAAACATTCATAAAGTACCTGTATTAATAATCACAAACAATTTTATTATTTATTTTTACACGCTTTTCCCTAATTCTCCGTCGTTCATTTTTGGTTCAAATCTGACCTAGAGGTCTAAAATTTTGTAAGGACCTCAGGATTAGATGACAATACATATTCATGTTCAGTTTTTAATCCGGACAACTAGGTCGCCGATGATGGGATACCTGGGAGTCATCTTCAAGATATCGAGTTTATTTTTTTATGATGAACTTATAGATTTCAAAAACTGGTTTTTGATGATCTTTTCGACCTGGACAACCGGGTACCTATGACAGGGATACCTGGGGAAAACCTTCGAGAAATCAGGTAAAATTTAAAAAATGATATTAGGCATTCTTTACCAAAATTTAGATGACTTTCTTGACCTGGACACCTTCTCAACAGGTCTCTTTAGGGGCGTTATTTCCCTTATAGTGGGTCTGGATGCATCCAGACCCGGGAAATTCCAGGTTTAGAAATCCAGACCCAGGCGCGTTCAACCAACCATTGATCAGTTATCCTTCAAGCCTGAAATCCCCCAAACCCGGGGCGCCGGGTTACATAAATGATCGATCGATCATTCCCCAAGCCTTAAAACCCCAAATACCCTGAGCACCCGAGTCCAAAAAAAAACTTATCAGCTATCCCCCAAGCTCTAAGCCCCCGAAACCCTGAGCGTTGAGTTCAATAAATAAACTGATCAATTATCCCCCAAGATCTTAACCCCCGAAACCCTGGGCGTCGAGTTCAATAAATAAACTGATCAACTATCCCCCAAGCTGTAAACCCCCACATGCCCTGGGCGTCAAGTTCAACATAAAAACTTATTAGCTATCCCCCAAGCTCTAAGCCCCCAAAGCCCTGGGCGTTAAGTTCCATAAATAAACTGATCAACTATTCCCCAAGCTGTAAGCCCCCAAATACCCTGAGCGCCCGAGTTAAAAAAAAAAAACTGATCAGCTATGCCCCAAGCTGTAAACCCCCACATACCCTGGGCGTCAAGTTCAACATAAAAACTTATCAGCTATCCCCCAAGCCCTAAGCCCCCAAAGCCCTGGGCGTTGAGTTCCATAAGTAAACTGATCAACTATCCCCCAAGCTGTAAACCCCCAATACCCTGAGCGCCCGAGTTGAAAAAAAAACTTATCAGCTATCCCCCAAGCTGTAAACCCCCAAATACCCTTAGCGTTAAGTTCCATAAATAAACTGATCAACTATCCCCCAAGCTGTAAACCCCCAAATACCCTGAGCGCCCGAGTTGACAAAAAAACTTATCAGCTATCCCCCAAGCTGTAAGCCCCCAAATACCCTGGGCGCCCGAGTTCAATAAAAAAACTGATCAGCTATCCCCAAAGCTCTAAGCCCCCAAAGCCGTGGGCGCCGTGTTCGATAAATGATCGATCGGACATTCCCCGAGCTCTAAGCCTCCAAAATTCTGGGCGCCCGAGTTCGATAAATAATCGGTCAGTTACCCCTCAAGCCTTAAACCCCCCAAATCCTGGGCTCGAGTTCGATAAACTTGGAATGACCGATCGATCATTTTTCTCGTGCCAAAGACGTCGTAGGAGATTTGAATAAACAAAGGCAAGATATCTAGAATTTAAAAAGTTTTTTTAAAAGTTAAAATACTAAAAAAATTAATAATTGAATTCCGAATGATTGAAAATTTCAATTATACTTATCAGAAAAGCATGTATCATGTGTGCATACCTTCCATAAAATTCATTTAAGTTATGCTGAAAATTTTTAAAACATCCCATTCCTATGCGTCTTGGTGCAGCGCACGTCACGAATCAAAACACCAAAGTGCACGACAAATTTGTGCAATATTGTATACCTTAATCTGAATACTGTGCATTGCAATGCGGTAAATGATGAAATAGTCCGAAACAGTGCACCCCAATTCGTAATACTGTGCATTATTGCGGTTCTTCCCGAACCAGTGAACTTTCATCGCGATGTTTTGTTTATTACAAGACAAAATGATGAAATGCCGTGCAGAACATGATCATACCTGGCATACAGTGCGGGGCAGTGCATGACTATTAATGTCATTCAAGCAAAATGGTGCAAGGGTTGGCCTTGCTGGTGTAGCGCATCACAAACGCTGCACTGCAAAGAAAATCAAATTAATGGAACTTTTGGAAAATGATACATTGCAATGCCAAAACAGTTTTATGCGCTGCTAATAAATATATTCCTATTTTATTAAGCGTAACAATGCAAAATAAATTAATTTAATTCAGTTCGAGGTGATGTTAAGCTAAATTAAATGATATTTAAAAAAAAATAAAATAAACATAGTAAGTGTCTTATTTAGATGAGTATGATTTTTTGGTTTAGTTAGATTGAGCGAAATCAATTTTTTTTTTTTTTTTTTTTTTTTTTTTCTAATGTTGAATATTGCAGCTTACTTAGTAAATAGGTGGCAGGTTCTTTTTGTTTTTTAATAATTATTTCTTATAATAGAAATCTTTGCAAATTTCCTAAGTTGCTTCGTCGTGCAGAACTAGTTCTTCTTCTATTGCACAACTTATAGAACAAACTGTACAATTGTTTGGGATAGTAACGAATAATTAATTTTGAACTTCGATATGTAATCGCAGAAAAATGCAGAATTTAATAAAAATAATTTTAGAAATTTTTTTAATCACACGACTCTTCATTACGCGTTCAATTTTTTCTTCAAAGGTTTGGTTCATTACGTTTCTAATTGAATAATTCAAGATTTCCTGGAATATTTTACCCATGTTCGAATAAATTTGTCATTTTCAAATTATGCACTCTCATTTTGGTATTTTTATATTTATATCAATTGTATACATCCCTCTATAATTTTGATGTTGTTTTTTATTCTTTTTTCAACTTTTAACATGTTTGACCAGCCGATTGCCTTGAATTAATTTTAAAAATTGTGTTCGCTGCCGTGCCACTGTGAAGGCACCATAAGTCGAATGGAATGTTGAATACCAGATTGTGCTCAACCTTTCATTTTAGAGGAAAGACCAACTCAAATCCAAAGAATTCAAGCAAAAAACTGCTCATTTAAAACAAAATGCACAGTAGCCAAAGCCACAAGATTTTGAAAAATGTATAGACCTAAGGGTGCAAAAGTTGCCTTTTTACAAGCAGGCTAAACAAAAAAAAATTTATATACTTGTTTTGATACAATAAAAATCATTGCGACAAAAATAAAAAAAGAAATCAGAGTTCTTAAAATGTAGTTAACGCTCCTATAAATAATAGTTGTCTAAAAAAATTATGTAATTTATTTCACAATTAGAATCATAGTAATTTTTTCTTTACTTTCTATGGGATTCGCTCAAAAATTACTTAACAACTTTTTTTTACAATCAACTATAACTTATCGAAAAATAATCATTGAATCACAAATGAAAAAAAAAATTAAAGCTCTTTTATTATAGTTTACGTTATTATGAATAAAAATAGTTTGAAAAAACATGGAAGTTTCCTCATGAGTCAAAACGCTTTGTTTTTTTATTCATATATCGACGGGATTCGCTTGAAAACTACTAAATCACATTTTTGCTGTTAAAACTGAGTAAGCGATTTTAACTATTGAGTTTCAGATGTTTATTTTGATCCTATTATTTACTAACTCTTCATCGTGAACTTAGTTATTGATCACTCAATTTTAAAGGTTGTACTTTGGTAAAATTCTGTGGCATGCATATGCACGCCTACGCGTTTCTGAGACATTTTTTTACATCTGCAACTTTCCAAGAAAAAAATTATTGAGATACGAATAATAAAAGTCATTAAAACTTTTTAGTCATAGTTCAAATTTTAATAATTTAATATAGCCTTAAATAGTTATAAAGTCGTTTTTGCACAAGAACGTTTTCTTGAATGAACAAAATTTTTTTAATATCATTCTTGATTAATATACAGATTAAAAATATATTTATTTAGATTAAAAAAAAAAAAAAAAAAAAAAAAAAAAAAGTAAATAGTACGTAGACGGATTCAAGGGAGATGAATTGTAGAACTAGCAGAAAATTTACGGGCTCCTTGTGTAAAGAAGTTTTTCGTATCGATTTTACAGGATGTTGGATTGGAAAGGATCTCCAATTAACAATTAACAACACTTATTAGTGAGTCATTAATTTATTAAAATCGGTGCAACGTTTCTACCGTCCGTCCAGGGATCTTTTTAAGCACTGTTTGAAGTAGAATTATTAGTTTACAAAGAATAATTTAATTTACAGATAAGAATTTGATAACAAAATTTTTTCATAAGATTTACAAATCTAATGTATGTAAGAATCGAAGGTATACTATTTTTATTTCTATAATTTTAAACCGAAAGAATAGTGTTCTTCAGTAACGTCAGACTGAGAAATGAGCATTAGATGTAAGGTATACAAATCAAGGGGTTAATAAGTTAAATGTAAACAAAGTGTCCAGAGAGGCAGGTCAAAACATAAGAGCAGTTAATTTAGAATAGAGAGTGTTAAACTCTACTGAGGAATTGTGTGTCTCCTCTCTTGTTGATAGTATTCTTACTCTGTTGAATATGTAACATTTCAGAAATTAGCCGTTTCTTGTATATAGGTTCTCCATCCATTATTTTCATGTTGGAAGAATCGAAAGTAGGCTTTTGAAAATCAGAGTGTAGACTAGCTAGTGAATTCTTGCTCTTCTTTTTGTGTTCTTTTATGCGTACACCTAGCTCACGTTGGGTTTGTCCTACGTATGTATCCGGACAATCTTTACAATTAAATATAAACGACATTCGTTACGTTGCTTACAACTCCGCAGATTGTTCACTTCTACAATCAGACATCAACGCCTTGTATGCTTGGTCTATCAAGAACCATCTTCTCTTCAATACTTCTAAGTGCAACCTCATCGCATTCAAGTTGTCTAACACATACACATACTATGACTATAATATTTCACATGAAATAATCAAACGTTAATCTACAATGAAAGACGAAGGTATAGTGTACAGCAACAAATTCACTTTTAATGATCACATTGATCATATCTTATCTAAGGCCAATAGAAAGTTGGGATTCATCAAAGTCACATCCAAATCATTCAAGAATCCAATAAACATCATCCACCTATTCAAAACATTGGTTCTGCCTTTGCTTCTTTTTGGATCCATTATTTGCACCTCCAGTTACACAAACAAGATAAGGGTGGCGGTCATAAATGTTTCCACTTTGGGAGGAAAAAAAAAAAAAAAAGTATTCCTATGAAGTTTATTTGAGCGGCATCTGCTTAAGTATATTCTAAAAGAAGTAGAAAAATTAGTGGGCGCGAAAAATATTAATTTTAACGGTAGGCAACACGCCTTAAAGGAGCATAAAAGTCTGACGCGAGGACAATTTTCACTGAGTAAAAACTTTTCAATGTTTTTTTTAAGCTATAATAAACACTTTTCAGTTGAAATAAACTACGTAGTATTTCTTTGGCACATATATACTATGTGTTTCTATACAAAATTTTTTCATTTAACATCAATTTCATACTTCAAAAGTAGTGTGACACGAGGAAATGAGAAAAGGTACGCGTAAAGTTTTTTTGCAAATTTCTATTTTATGAATAAATAAAAAAAATATTCATATCAAAAATGGGTCTGTTCAATAAAGAAATAAAGAGTGAAGATATACTGAATATTTTACTCGTACAAAAATATTGTTTTTAGTGTAAAAATAAGAGTTTTCTAACCTATGACGCGGGGACCGTACCGATGAAGTTTTACTTTAAATCAATTTTTTTATAACAAATACATTTTTTTATTTTTAATCCATTACTTGTTTTCTTGATACCGAAATCTTTCAAACCATGTATGATATGTTATGTTTTATCCAACTTTAGAATGTTTAATTAAGACATTAAAAAAATTTTTCAGTCAGGGGACAAAAAAGTGGAAACATTTTAGACCGTCACCCATAAACAAAGTCGAGAGTGTACAACACAAATTTTTAAAATTCCTAGCATACAAATCAAAAACACCAATGCACTCTTTTTAACAAGACTATACAGAATTGGCAACAAAATTCAATTTACTAACTATAAAATCAATCCATGATTACAATGATGTCCTTTCCGTTCACAACAGTATATATTATGCAAATGTATATCAAATGCTTTAGCAAAATCTATGTATGCTGTGTCAACTTGGTTAGATGAACCAAGGTTAAGTGTGTTGGCAATGAAATCATTGAGCATTGATAGGTTTACAATAATTGATTGTTTAAGCATGAAGCCATGCTGTTCTTTGCTAATGTGGTGTAGGGCCAGATTAGAGACTTTTTTTGAAATTATGTTGTCAAAATTTTTTGAGATTGGTGGAATTAGAGTAATAGGTCTGTAGTTTGTGACATTTTTTTTGGACTTTCCTTGTGAATTGGTATTTCAATAGATTCTTTCCAGCAGTCTGGAAAAACTTTGGACGCTAGTGATTGATTGTACAAAATGTTGAGCGGGTCAGCAAGACAAGGGCAATTTTTCAAGAGTGTGGCAGGAACACCGTCAATACTGACATCAAGGTTGGGCTTAAGATCTTTTATTGAATGAAGTCTGAACTTCCAAGAGAGTTATGATTGATTGATTGACTGTCTATAATTTATTGTAGACCTTGGGGTAGAACCCTATTTGGCCGCTAAGAGGAAGGAGTTACAAATTATAATATAGGATCATTACATGAGTTACATTATAATTACAATGTTTGTTGCTTAGAGCTAGTAGTAAAAAACGAAAAAATAAAATAAAATAGTATTAGGTGCTGTAACGAGTAAGTTGAGGATGTAATGCGTGTAATGATGTTGGTTAACAAGTAAATAACGTATAGAGGTATCGTATATAAATAGAAATATAAGAGTGTGAGGTGCTGGACAGTGCTGCTATGGTGGGTAGTTGAGTATCATCATTATAGTCAGGTGAGTGGGTAGTAGGTTCATGAACTTGATATACTGATTTAAAGAATGATGCAAATAGATTCAAAGTCTCAGTTGTGTTGTTTGATTTGATGTCATTGTAGGACATTGTGGTTGAGATGTTTTTTGGTTTAATGAGGGTATGAAGATAATTCCAGATATTTTTTTTAAACCGACTGCCGTGAAAGCCTGCAGGGCTTTATATACTTTGATTTTTGGTTTTAGGTTAAGACGCTTCAAAGAAAACTATTTTAGGATGATTATTTCATTTATATTATACATCCCGCGCGTAGCTGATGATCCCCTGAGTAATTTAAAAAAAAAATTATCCCGAACAAAGCCCGGATTGAAAAGTTATGAACGTTTCATTTTTCGAAACGCTGATTTCCTTTGGCTCACGGTAGTCAGGGGAATTCGATTTCAGTTTCGAGCATCCGGTCTCTCTGCCTGCGCTTTCTGTAGATTTAACCGGACGTGACGTATGCGATGGGCGTGTCTATTTTTGCTGTCTCACTCTAGCTGCTTACCTACAGCGGCAGACGGGGGCATGTAGGCCCGAGCCTGTAGCCATGAGGCGACTGGTGGCGCTGTATTAATTAGCAGCTCCCTACAGCTGACTCGTGAGCTGACTACAGCTGACTGCGGAGCCGCTGAGCAGAGCAGCTTGTAATGTGTTATGAGCAATAACTTTTTTATAAATAATTGATTGTCATAGAAAAAACAGTACTGAAGACCCTTATTTTCATTATATATTAAATAAGTGGTAGAATTTATAATTATTAATTTGTTTAATTTCAATAAAAGAGTATGAAATAAATAATCTCTACAGTCTTTCTATGATCATCATCATCAAAGATTTTTCAATTATTGTGGTGTGCCCTGTGAGTTGATAATAATTGTGCTGTGGTTGTGTTGGGAACCTGATGGCTGGAGGTGCATATTGGCTATATTAAAAATAAAGTTTTTTCAGAATGAGTGTGTTTGTGTGTGTGTGTGTGTGTCAGGTTGAACTTGAAAATTAATTTTTTATAATCCACCCAACTTGCAAATTGCAAAAGGTGCAATTGCAGCACATAATGTCATTGCCATATGCACTATCGCTTAATTTCATAGAAACATCGTAGAAATGTACATGCTCTGAGCCAATACACTTGAACTGTTAAAGTTTTGTAATCCTACCCTTTTTCAAAAATAAACTTGATGTCTGAAAGTTTTGTAATCCCACCTTTTTTTAAAATAAACTTGATGTCTGACAATGAATTTTAATTTTGATTGTAACTGTTACATTCACTCAGGGTGTTAATGATAAGTATATTTAAGTCAACATGAATCAATTATTAAAAATTTTTATCTTTTTTGTTGTCTGTATGCAAGCTTAAGTTATGCGGCCAAAGTGATTTTACATTTTAAAATTGGTTAATTAAGAAGTACAAAAGAAATAGATAGTTTTGGGTCTAGGTATCCAGTGGATCAGAAATTATGAATTCTATTTAGCATGGATTTTTAAAGTACGTATGAGCATTTGCTTCATTATTTTCAAAGTGGATTTAGTTTGCCTATTAATTATGTAAGCAAAATGAATTCAAAAGTACTTCATAACAGTAAATTATGTCTATGATTTTTATGTGTTCTGACTAATGATAAAATTTATATAAAAGAAATTTAAACCTAAAGAACTAGATATATCCAAGTCAACATGAATCAATTATTAAAATTTTTTATCTTTTTTGTTTTCTGTAAGCAAGCTTAAGTTATGCGGCCAAAGTGATTTTAAATTTTAAAATTGGTTAATTTTTTTTTAACAAGTATTAAAAAGTACAATAGAAATAGATAGTTTTAGGTCCAGGTATCGAGTGGACCAAAAATTATGAATTCTATTTGGCATGGATTTTTAAAGTACCGATGAGCATTTGCTCCATTATTTTTAAAGTGGATTTAGTTTGTCCATCTATTATGTATGCAAAACGAATTCAAAAGTAGTTCATAACAATAAATTATGTCTATGATTTTTATGGGTTCTGGATAATGATAAAATTATATAAAAGTAATTTTAAACAGAAGAACTAGATACATCTAAGTTAACATGAACCAATCATTGAAAGTTTTTATCTTTTTTTTAATCATTTTAAGGTTACAAATGAGTATTTGCTACATTTCAATGTAAATTTACATTAAAATAAAGTTATGCAATGTACATTTAAAAAATAGGTGAATACTAAATTGAATTTTTTTTTTTACGTATAAAATAGATTTCCCTAGAACTTTTATAGGTTCTGGTTTATGTCGTGGTTTTATATCAGAATAATTGAATATATCTTAGTTATTGTTTAATTATTTAGAATTTGTTAAGTTCGTGAAATAATTTATTAAGACATATTTCAACAATATTAATGATTTATTTATGGAGTTTGGTTTTTTGAACTTGTGGACAAAAAGGAAATACATTTAAATATTTACCGAATTTACGCAATAAAATCTTTAATAAATACTTATAAAAAAGTAATATTTACGGCGATTGGTTTTTTAAAAAGGAATCTAAATAAAAAATTATACGCTAAGTATGATCTTTAAAAAATACTTTTAAAAAAGTAATATTTACGGCGATTGGTTTTTTTAAAAGGAGTCTAAATAAAAAGTTATACGCTAAATATAATAATCTTTTTTTGAAAATGAATTAATGAAAGAAGTGAAATAAAAAAATGTATTACGGACGACTTGAGGCCGAATTACTTATTATTTAAAAATAATTTCTCTTCTAAAAGATGATCATATTATGTTGAATCACCTTCAATATACGTAAAGTTAACAATTTCTCAATTATAGCACATACATGGGAAAACACATGCAAATTGCACACAATTCAAATACTTTTTGAAATTAAAATATGTTGTAATTAAGTTAGAAATCAACTAAATCACAATGTATGGCTATACTTGACCTTTAAAAATTTAATATTCTTTGAACTAAATTATCTCGAAAAAAATCATTGATACCTGTATTTTTTAAATTATATTTTGAATGCTCAGTGTGTTTCTTAACAACATATTTTAATTTTTAATTTTAAAAAGTGTTTGAGTTGTGTGCAATTTGCATGTGTTTTCCCATGTATGTGCTATAATTAAAAATTTGTTAACTTTACGTATATTGAAGGTGATTCAATATAATATGATCATCTTTTAGAAGAGAAATTATTTTTAAATAATAAGTAATTCGGCCTCAAGTCGTCCGTAATAAATTTTTTGATTTCACTTCTTTCATTAATTCATTTTCAAAAAAAGATTATTATATTTAGCGTATAACTTTTTATTTAGACTCCTTTTAAAAAAACCAATCGCCGTAAATATTACTTTTTTAAAAGTATTTTTTAAAGATCATACTTAGCGTATAATTTTTTATTTATTCCAGAATAGTTTGGAATTTTGCTTGATGTGATTTTTAACAAGGTTATCAAGGTCCTCTTTACAGGTTTGAGATAATCTTAGGCAGTTGGCTTTTAATTTTTTGAACTCTATGTAATGATTGTGATCTCCAGTAATTTTCCATTTTTTGTCAACTGTCCTTTTTACAATTAGGTATTTAAGCTCATCGGTGAACCAGCGGGGAAAGTAACTGTGATAAATAGGGATCTTTAGGAAAAATTTGTCTGACACAAATTTAAGACTATAATACAATAATTTACAATTGGTGTTGATGTCAAAGTTTGAATACTGTCTATTGGATAGAATAGCATGAAGTTGATTTTCAATGAGGGTGTCCGCTTTTTTAAAGTTGAATTGATACTGAGTGGTTTGAGGAGAGTTGTTTGAGGTTAGTTTCAAGCCAAAGTAGCAAGGTGGGTGAGGAGGGTCTATTGGATTAAGTAGTCCGGGGTATTGATAATTCCATTATTTAGAGAAGAGAAAAATAGGTCTAGAGTATATCGTGTAGTTCGATTTATTGGATACAACTGGGAGAGGCCAAATTGTGAAAAAGATTCTGGCATGATGCGAGCTGACTGTGTTCGTGTAGGACTAACATATTTAATTTTATCGCATTTCAGAGTGTCTGAGCTAATCCAGTTTATATTTGGAAGATTATAATCTCCAAAGAGACAAAGTTTATGTTCAGGGCTTTTTTATAGCAGACTACATCTAGCAGAACATGGAATAACCAAAACGATATTAGCCAGTTTTATTTAATTTCATGACCTTTATAATTTTTTGTATTTGTTATTTTCCAATCTTATCATGATTTTCTATGATTTTGACAACTTCATTGAAAAAAGATCTATGCTGTTTTTACTTTTTCGTCGATTGAAAGTCTTCGCCGACCCCGAGCATTTTAGGTCAAATGCTCGGGGTCGGCGAAGACCTTCAATCAACTGTCAAGAAAATAACAAATACGAAAAATTAAAAAGTTCATGAAATTAAATAAAACTGACTTATATCGTTTTGGTTATTCTATGTTCTGCTGGATGTAGTCTGCTATGAAAAAGCCTTATTGGGTGTTCAGGTCTTCAATGATGGTTGTGTTTTCAAGACATATTCTGCTGCCTTTCTGTATTTCTTGGGGGATATAGATATTACCTATAATTAGTTTAAGTGATTTAAAGTCAGGTTTACAGATAAATGTTCACAAGATGAATCAGGGATTTTAAAATGACCTTTGTTACCATACCGTTGATCAAGTTCAATAAAAAAAAGTTTTTCGACACACCACCCGCGAATAAAATGACCCCAAGTTTTGAAATTATAAAAATCTCAGGGAGTCATTTTATTCGCGGCGGGGTATCGAAATTTTTTTGTTTTTTTTTGTTTTTTTAATAATATATTAAGGGTTTGATAGTTAACGTCATTTAAAAACATTGCCGCTGGCTAAAATGTTAAATACAGTCTTTCCGAGAAATTTTATTGTTCAAATGTATCTCCGTAGTACCTTTATTCGCGGAAAATTGTGTGCTAAGATTTAATTTTCGCACAGACAATCGAAATATGATAAGGAAGAATCAAAACAGAGTTGTAGATATCAAACTCTATGAATCAGACAAAGTTAAAGAATAGTATATTATGCACCGAGTGCAGTATCGTCGCCAGGGCGATTTTAAAGGCATTGAGTGCGAAGCAAAGAGTAGCACGACTGAATTTAAGAAACCCTGGGGACGAGCTGCACCCATTGCATACCATATTTTATAGCATTGGTGCGTAGGTCGAGTTTTTAAATTTCGAGGCCTGCTCAAAATCGAGTACCTACGCACTTATGCTATAAAAATATTTATAAACTCATGTTAATACAATTTTCACTTTATTAATCATTCAACATGAGTCAAGGAAAGAGCTTTTGCTCCTCCTCTAAAGGTTACACTCGTATTCCAACTGAAGAGAAAAAAGAAAAAGAGAAAAAACCTCCTCCAATTTGAAAAGTTTATTATGATAAATTTAAAAATCAACAAAAAGGTTATTAAGAGTTTCAAAATGAATAGGTGCCATTTGCCGCTACTTAGTTTAACCCGCATTATGATGTCAGATTATTCATTAGCAGTCTACTGCTTTCAAAAGTCATAGGGAATTAACGCAGTCGATTCAAAAACTATAGCGGTTCAAGCAGGTCGCATACCCCACGCGGGGTATGGGATGTACTTGAACCCCTATAGTTTATCTACCTCGATTGATTTTTTCGTCTAAAGGATAATTTTATAATAAGAAGTTGATTAAAAAGACCACCACGCGGGAAAGTAATTTTTTTTTTTGCAAACAAAAAAATGCTTTAAACTTTGAAGCAATTCTATGCACGAACCAAACATCCAAAAAAAACAATACTAATGTGACCATTTTTTGTATTCATGCCGTAGAAACAATCGGTCAAGTTTATTCTACAAAATTTCTTTAATTTCCCTAATTCTTGTTTGTTAATTTGAAAAAAGCTAGAAAACAAAGGCGCTTTCAAATTCAAAAGCACTTATTCAATACACTATGCACTTTTAGAAAAAAAGTACGTATCTCCTTTTTTTTTTTTTTTTTTTAATTTAAACAATATCTTATAGTTATCAAAATGATCGGGCATGGGTCCGCATAGTTTCTGCATAATTTTAGATGGATTTGGTAAATGAATAATGTATTTTACATATGACAGTTATATTGGTTTTATTAAATAACCTGAATATATCGATACTTATAAATAAAAAAACATAACTTCCTACCTGCATTGAGTATTTTGTTTTCTTGTACAGCCTTTGGCAGTTTGATTTTTTATTCTTTCAAGCACGGACAATTGTCGAGGATAACAGCATTTGTCTTGGCACTCATCATCGTCATAACCGCAATCACACTCCTCACCAGCCTCAACAATTTTGTTTCCACAAAATGCACCCGCTGAAGCATTAAAGCAGTTACGTTTTTTATTGTCCACAATAGCATCGAGAACATTACTAATGTTGCCAATACTGCATTTAGAGAATTTGCTATTATTTGGTCGATCACCTGATGTAGCTGAAGCAAACATTATGTAATTTCCATCAAGACCACCCGGTTTGCAATCATTAGGAAAATCATGAGGGGAGCCAAAATTGTGACCAATTTCGTGAGCCAAAGTGAGTTGAGAAACTTTAGGTGGGACTCGACTGTTATAATTAACAAAAGTAATTATACCAGTATTTAATGACCGTTTTGTTGACTGATACATTCCGCCAACGGTTTCAGTATATGTTTTATACCGCTCACAAATTCCTCCTGATGCACCTGAAGCTGAAGCTACCCATGCTAAGCCTAATGTTCCACCAGTAAAATCTCTGCAATAAAAAAGTTAGTTAATAAGTAATAAGTAGACTACGCACTGTAAAAAATAATTTCAGAATTTTTAGAAAAACTTTTAAAAATTGTTACAGGGCTTGTATTAGTTAACGAATCATAACTGCGTTCTACGAAAACCCAACAAGCATAATAATTCATCATAATGTCTGTTGTATCCACGATCGTCTATTCGGTAATCAAATTCCTGAAAACGGGAAAAAAACCCCGCTGGCGAATAGTAGACCCAGGCTGTTCAGTATTTTTCGATAGCGGGTCACGTTCTAAAAAAAGAAGCGAGCGTAGGAACACTGGTTTGCCAAAAGAAAACAAAAGATTAATTTTATCACTTTAATAACCTTAAAGCTAACATAAAAATAACTGATACGACTCGTAAGATCGAGAACTAGTGAGACGTAAAGGGTACAGCGGATGAACTAGGGCCGGGGTGCCTGGGCCAATGGATAGTACAGGAGCCCGTGTATGTCAATACCCGGACTGCCTAACTGCCTTAACAGCCGTCAAAAAATCCCCGGTGCAGTGGTGCTGGGGGTTAGTGACCGGAATGGGGGGCGGGGCTCCTATAGGGTATCCTTTAATAAGGTTGATGTTAAGACCGGGGAAAATAAACTAGAAAACCACCGTAATTCGATGTTATGGTTCAGTTCGACCTCCGTACGGGGAGGACGGGTGAGGGGCATACAATGAACATGGCACTGTTTGGCTCCTCTTTTCAACACTGACACATACCCACACACCTAGGATACCCGAACACCCCACCCGGTTGCACGCAGAGACAGCGAGGCATGTGCTTTCGACTCCGATCAACCCTACCCGGCACATTACATATACCCGCACAATCACCACCCACAAGTGACCTACAATTTTAGGTGGGTTCCGAACCACCAGTGCCACGGTAAAAAACACGTAAAAGAAGTTTCAGTGGTGTCAAGCCAGGAATCAAACCCACGACTCTCGGGTTGAGAGTCAGTAGTAAGAAGACTCTACAACAGGTAATATAAGATCAAAAGGAAGGCGGGTGAACACACCTAAAGACAGGCGCAAAGGTGATGTAAAAAAAAGCTGAAGAGGGCGCTTACACACGGCTGGCAGAAGTACTGCACAGAGCAAAAGGATGTTGCAAGTAAATCACGGTTCTCTCATAATCTGGCCCGAACCAGACGCCAGGCATAATGAAACTGAACTCAGGACAGTGGGCCAAAAGCGGTGCGGACTGCCTCAAGGCACTGCTGGAGACCCACTCCCCTGACTTCAGAAAAGGCGAGGTACACCAAAGGACGCATGAAGCGACCGCTGGTAGAGAGGACAGGGTACTGGCCAGGACCATTATGGATCCAGAGAGAGTTAGATGGGCAATCGGCACCTTTGATCCGTTCAAAGCCGCCGGACCAGATGGTATCTTCCCGGCCATCCTTCAAAGAGGGATGGAGGAACTGTTAAGCCCACTGGTTAAACTCTTCAAAGCGTGCTTGGTCCTTGGGTACGTCTCGACCTGCAGGTTGACAGAAAAAGTGGTATTTACACTAAAGCCGGGCCGAGTGGTCATTTGCGTGAAGGATTACAGATCTATCTGTCGGTCGTCCTCTGCACTGGAGACACTCAAAAGGCTGGTAGATAGATACATACCTATACTGCCTATCAGACAGGGAAGTCTGTAGATATAGCCTTATAGAGGCGGAATTCTGAATTAAGAAGGGCATGAAAGATAAAGGATATGTGATAGCAATTCTGCTGGACATAGAAAGCGCATTTAACCACAGCCGGGTGGAGAGCATCTACAAGGGTGCGGAGGGTGAGATGGATTGGCCACATGTGGAGCACCAGGAGCCTGCTAGCTACATGGGGGACCGTATCCGCGTAGGTAGGGTCGGGAAGGATGCCCACAGGGAGAAGTCTTGTCTCCCACAATGCCTTGTCCCCGACACCCTATTGCGACTGCTGGAAGCCGGCATTTTTACCTTGGCATCTGATGACGTCGTCCTAATTCTTGCCAGAGCCGACAACTTTGACGTGGTGGCGGCCCTGATGCAAATAGCACTTGGGGTCGTCAAGAAATGGTGCAAGGGAGTACAGTTAACGGTGAACCCGAGCAAAGTTGGAATTATAAGCTTTACAACCAGATACAAGGTGGCCCCATTAAGGGCCTGCACCTCATGGGCAGGACACTAGACCTGATCAATGAGATCAAGTATCTGAAAGTCACGTTTGACTTTAAAATTAGTTGGAAACGGCACCTTAAAGTCACCTAGGGTAAGGTAATACAGTCTTTCTCAGCATACAGGAAGGCATTCAGTTGGACATGGGGACTAGAGCCCGAAAAGATACATTGGCTGTACACAGCCATGTTGAAACTAGGCTACTTTATGGGGTGGCCATCTAGGCTCCCCGGGTGGTAAAGGTAAAGGACGCCAGGACAACACTGGACCACGTGTAGGTTCTGGTACTGAGAAGCCTCACGGGATGCATGGGCACTACACTGCTAGCAGCAATGGAATGCCTGATAGATACTCTCTCGTTAGATCTCGTAGTAAGAAGTGCCGCCTTTTGGGCCGTGTGTCGCTACGAAGGCAACGCGAGGGTTGACCATCTGGTAGAGCAGCAGATAACCAGAGAACTGCATCTGGAGAAGCTGAACAAACTTGACCACACGGCTTGGAACATTAATTTCGACAAGCCGATAAGGGTCTAAACGGCTAGCAGGGCCAGCTGACAGATAGGACGACACAGATATACTTAACAGGGAGTTGTCTGGTTCACTGACGATTCGAAGAGGCTGTAGGGGCAGGAGCCTGGAGACAAGGCTGCGCCAAAGAGTTAGCACTGCGCCTGGACGAAATCACCACGGTTTTTCAGGCTGAGATGAGAGCAATCATAGAGTGCGCACGGGTTACTCAGGGAAGTTGACAGAAGAGGCCAAGTCATGATTTGCTCTGATAGCAAAGCGACACTTTTAGCGCTGAAGGACTGGACCACAAATTCTAGGATGAAGAAAGACATCATCTCAACAATTATGACGGTAATTGGTCCATTGGTGGAACCATGAAGGTAGTGAAGAAGGCAGGGAAATTAGCACAATGGGTGTATACCAGGAGTGCTGGGATCAGCACTCCCCGTATGCTGCTCCCGAATAGGGACCGCGAATACCTCCCAATCCAATTTTCTTTTATGCCGGAAGATCTACCAATAATTCCGTCTAATGGGCTTTCAATATCAATTTGCTAGATAACTTATATGGCATTGTTAGCACTTTTTGGTTTTTAAGCTAATATTTTAAAATTTCCTGCTCAAAGCTTATCGCACTTTCAAAATTATGAAACTACGCTTTCTCTTTGTACTGTCATCTTTTTTCATGGTAAAATATTTTAAAATCAAACTTTGAAAAAGTAGACCGTGTAAAAAATTAGATAACTCAAAGCAAATTTTAAGGTTTGTTGAGTTTTATAAACTTCAACTGTACGTAGTCAGCCTTATCAGAATGATATCTACAGATATATATTGTTTTGAATTCATGAAAAAACAAAGAAATTGCGAGGTCGCAATTAGCGTAATTTGACACTTTTCTTTTTTGGTTATTCAGATAATTTTCAAAAAATTTCTGCTAGAAGCCAATTGCACTTACAAAATTCTACAACCACACATTTTTTGTTGTTGCTTTTTGTGGGTCTTCAGGAAAATATATCTGTGATGTATTAGTACAAGTGATGTAGGCGTCAGCAGAATTTGAGTGTGAGCCTCGGCGCATCTGCATACGTGGCAGTTGTAATCCAGTCACGATCAGTTAATAATGTCCTAATTTTTATGGTTATACTAATTTTTAATATTACATCCAAAATACTTGAAAAGTTTTTTATAATCAATAATGTTAAATGCGTGTGGACTCGAAAATTTTGTCTTTTATAAAAAAATGATTTTTGTTTACTACTTGCAATTTCTTTTTAATATTAAACTTATTAATCTTAAATTTTTCTAAGCAATAATACTTTAATTTAACTGAAAATTAACTTTTTTAATAGGTGTAAAACAAACAACCTTTCTATTGTATACAATGGATAAGTGAGTTTTAATTTTTTTATTACAAAAAATATATATATTTTTAAATATATATTATATTTACACAGTCTTCCAGTTGATTGTGTTGAATGCGGCGAATGCAGATGTACTTTTTCAAACGATGAGTCATATTTAGAACATAAAAAAAAAGTTCATTTAAAAAGAGTCTGTAATTGGTGTAGTAAAGTATTTTTAACGGAAGTGCATCATCGAAAACACTGTTAAGAATGTCATGAAAGACATAAAGTTTACGAATGCAAATTTTGTCATAAGATCATCAAGTATAAATGCAATTTTTATCGTCACAATCAAGTACATAAAAATTCAAAAACTTACAAATGTTCAGAATGCAATCGTGAGTTTAACAGATCAGATAATTTATCTTGTCATAAGTGTTGTCACGAAAAGAAGAAGAAAAAAATCAACTTGTAATTTACACCCAAATTATTTGTCAAAATTCTTAAAAATAAATTAATATTAATGAACGTAAATAATTTTTTAATAATAAGCTTTTTTAATTCCTACATAATTTTAATCTCTATAACTTTTTTTTATAATTTTATAAATATATAATAAATTTCTAAGGAAAAATTTACAATTTTGACAAAATTATAATTTTTTTCATTATTATTTGAAACTTTAATGTTAGAGGTCAATTCAATAAGCTTGTAAAATGTTTTAAAGAATATCCACAGGAAGCAAATCTACACTCAGAAGGAGAGGTCACAATCACCGATCTGAACGTAATTTTAAAAAAATTCCTGTTTGAACTCCATTGGACGTACTGAATTCTACAATCTCGCATTCTCTTTATTTTTTCATCTTTTTTCAAGGAAAAATATTTTTAAACCAGTTTTTGATAAATCAGACCATCTAAGATCAATATAAATTATTTCAATATAAAGAGCATTTTTTCAGAAATATTTCTAAGCATGGTTCTGGTAAACCAAAATATTTACAACTTAAATTAGAATCTTCGCTAGATAGAAATTTGTTTATTTCATTTAAACCTCTATCTTCTGCATTATCTTTGAAATCTTTTATAAAATGTAATTTATATTTATATTTCAAATTAATTTACCAGAAATTTTTTTAGACAATAAAAGTAATCCGGAAAATTCTCGTAATTTTTTCGGAGTTAAATAGTTTATAGCTTCTTCAAAAATGGCATATACATTTTTATCATTTTCTATTAGACCCATTTGAATAGCTCCTCCTCTAAATAATGTTATTATGAGTTCTAAAATATTCGTGAAAAGTAGCACCTTTTACTTTATCTGATATTAATTTTAAGTGAAAACTCTCTGAATCTTTAGAAGAAACAACGTATATATTCTACCTATAGTTTGAAATTTTTTTTTATTTTTCTATCTAACAAAAGTTTTATCATCTAGAAATCTATAGTAATTTGGAATATTGGCATATTTAATATTTCTAACAGATCAATTTTATTTAATTCAAACCAAGCTGCTAAAGTTGTATTCCAATTTTTTAACTTTTTTCTTCTTCATTTTCTTTATATATTATGTTTTGTTGATTTTCTGTATCAATTGCTAAACGTTGTACTGAATGACTACATTTACACAATTCAAATCTTTTTATACACCAAGCTGCTTCTATAGAAAATATTACATGATAATCTAAAAAACACCGTTTTGAGAGAAGGAGGACTCAACTTTGAGGACTCAACTTTCCCGTCGTAGACTCAACTTTGAGGACTCAGAAGTATCTTTTTTACGTGTCTTTTGACCGTGTTTTTATTGATTTTCAATTTTGAGGACTCAACTTTAAGGATCATAAAAAAAAAAAAAACCAGATTATAATATAGGGAGATATAAATATACACTTACCACATGAAAAATTCCTAAAGCAATAATACACCCTCTTTAAGCGCAAATTACGCGCAATGCACCCACGTATTTAAAAAAACCAAAATAACCCATCTTTTTTTTATTTTTTTTTCCAAAATAACCCATCAATAAAAACTTTTTCTAGGTTTGCCAAATAACCCATCACCCAATTCCTGGAACTCATTTTTATTTATTCTCGGAAAAAATGGGACCAAACGTCATCCTGACTGTCCGGATAGTACCGAACGTATATATGAAATTTCCGGATAGTGACGTGATAATATATGTGTATCATATGGTGTGGAAAAAGTAGCGGTACCACCCCTTAACATTGAAATGAAGCATTTTTCGTATAGCACATGTAATGTAAGTTTCCTGAAATAAAATTTGCGATTTAGTGGGCCCTGCGAAAAGGGCTCGGGCCCTTATCTTGGGCCCTATAAACCCAAACTTTGTTTTTTTAAATGGGAACCCCCATTTTTGACCCCAGATTCGAAAAGAACGGAAAATTTCACGATTTTCAGGTATTTTTTGAAATTTATTTCGGCTGTGCAGGGCCCTAATAAAATCGTAAAATTTTCCATTCTTTTCGAATCTGTGGTCAAAAATGGGGGTTCCCGTCTGAAAAAACAAAGTTTGGGTCCCTAGGGCCCAAGATAAGGGCCCACTAAATCGCAAATTTTACTTCAGGAAACTTTTAGATTACATGTGCTATACGAAAATTGCGTATTTTCGGAGATAATAGGGGCTTAAAGGAAAGGGCCCTAATAAGGGCCAAAAAAATTTTCATAAATTTTTAAAATTTCAATTCAAAAAAGATTCCTTAAAATTATTTAATATCGCAGCATGTAAATGCAAATCTTTTCGAAAATGCAGGTGTCTTAAGTATGAAAGAGTGCCTTTTTATGAAAGAGATTTTGTAGTAAATCAAAGAAGCTCACGTCGTTTAGCAATTGGCTCTGTTGATAGAGTTAAAACCAATGAGTTGAAGAGAAAATTAAGAAGAAATTTTAAAGACTCAAATGGAGTTAAAAGACTGTGCAATGAAAATACCAAAGATGACAATGTAACATCGCAATAATCAACTTCAAAAAATGATTCCGATTCGCAAGATCTTTATCAGTGCAAACCTAGTAGAAATGGTCTATCAAGTGAGCAAGAAAAAATTGAATTTAAAAATGTTGCGGTGTGTCAACGTTTTGGTACGTCAAGCAAAGCTGCAGCTGCCATAGCTACTGCTGCGTTATACGATGCCAATGTTTTTTCAAGGTCTGAAGCTGTAAATAAAAATAAAATTAATAGAGATATAGCAAAATTGAATAAGAATGTAAGATCAGAATCCAATAAGAATGATACTTTGCATGGATTGTATTATGACGAGACAAAAGTAATGGTACAAGAAGGTTCTAAATACTATCAAAAGGGTGTTACCGAAGATCATTACTCTCTTGTACAAGAACCAGGATCTAAGTACTTGAGTCATGTCACAACAAAAACGAGCACAGCCGAGGATATATCAAACAGCATAATTACTTGCTTAACCCATTACCGCCCATGGAAAAATCAAAAGTGATATAAAAAAACTAACTGTGGGAAAACCTGTCTCATGAAAAAATAGTAGATACGTGTTTTTTCTTTTTTCAATTTTCATTGTTTAAACATTATTTATTTAAACAAATTCGTAAAAAAATTTAAATTTTTATAAACTACTAACGGCATTCGATTCTTTGACCAAAAATAAGGCGAAAGTCTTCTAAGTAATTTTTTGATCAGACGCTTAGATCTTTTACTACGAGCGCTCAAACATGTAAAAATATGGTTTTATAGTGGTGAGCTCCGAGGCGCCGCACCGAAGATACAAGTTACTTTTACGAGTCAGAGCTCACCACTATAAAACCATATTTTTACATGTTTGAGAGCTCGTAGCAAAAGATCTAAGCGTCTGATCAAAAAATTACTTAGATGACTTTCGCGTTATTTTTGGTCAAAGAATCGAATGCCGTTATTAGTTTATAAAAATTTAAAATTTTTTCCGAATTTGTTTAAATAAATAATGTTTAAACAATGAAAATTGAAAAAAGAAAAAAGACGTATCTACTATTTTTTCATGAGACAGGTTTTCCAACAGTTAGTTTTTTTATATCACTTTTGATTTTTCCATGGGCGGTAATGGGTTAAGAGAAGAATTTCCTGAGGCACTAAATACTATTATCGTAGCTGGTTGTGATGGGACGGTTGTAAATACAGGTCGTAAAGGGAGTACATTTTTACGTTTAATTAACTTTGAGCAGACCACTTCAGAGATTAGTTTGTTTATTACATTTTAATGAGTTACCACTCAGACATTTATTTCTAAAAGTTAATGTTGCGACTACTGGTACAACTTCCTACTCGGGCCCGATAGATAAAAACTTAAAAAGTTGTGAGCAACTGTTGGTTGTTTCATTTGAATTTATTAAATGCATTTTACCTCAGATTGATTCTAAAATTTTGTTTACAAATCAGATATACTTATTTGAGATCTGTAAAGCTATTTCTGATGGTGATTGCTCAAATGATTTAGCTAGACGTCATCCTGGTAACATATGCCACTCCCGTTGGTTGACCACAGTAAGTAGAATACTGCGACTCTATATTTCAACTGAAAATCCCAGCCAAAACTTCAAAATAATAGATGAGTTTATTCTAAAAGTTTATGTCAAGTCATGGTTTTCAATTAAAATTAAAAGCTCCGTAAAGGGTGGACCCAAACACCTATTCGAGTTTATACGGTCTACAAGATATATGTCTAAGATATATTTAGACATAATCGATCCAGTTATTCAGCAAAACGCTTTTTTCGCTGCCCTCGAAAACATATTGATTGGTATGCTGGCAGAAGAAGATCAAAATCCGCAGAGTGGCGTCAAAAAGAATTTCAGTTGCAAAAAATACAAAAGTAAAAAGTTTTGAAATTCCAATTATAAATTTTGATGCTGCTAATTACATGGACATGATTGACTGGACCTCGTGCGATGTGCGTTCGCCGACTGTTTTAGAAGAATTTAGGGTAAATGAAATTGAGTAAATATTATCAACAAACAATATATCATCGATTTTAGATTTTATAGCTTATCAATGCCACACTCAATCTGTGGAACGTACAGTGAAACTTGTTACTGAAGCATCTATGAAAGTTTACAGGAAAGATAAAAGACATGATATTATTCTAACTACATTCAAATCTCGATCTGTGATGCCTAAGTTTGATTCAAAAAAAGACTTTTAACCAATCAGTTCATAAAATAATCACATTTAATGTGAAAAAATAAGTTGATATAACAATAAATAATACAAATTTCAAAAGCAATTTGACTTTTATCTGTTGTTGTATTCAACCTCCTTCGCGTTTTTTTGCTCTTTAATAAAAAAAGAAAAAAAAAAAAAAAAAAAAAAAAACACTAAAAATTGATTAAAAGTACGAAAAATATTTTTCCGTACTCCGACTGGGAAGCGCTACAAGCAGTAACACTTCCCGGACCCGTCGTACGGAAAAAACATTTCACACGACACTGGAAAAGAATAAGCAAACCCCTAGCAAACCCTTAACACCCTCACCTTCGGCTCGGGCCTCAATTTGGGTTTGCTAGGGCTTGCTAATACTTTCCACCGCCCGGTGTGAAATATACTATAAATTCTGAGCTTGCAACAATGCTTCTAGAATTTTTCAAGACTAATTAAACTTACGTAAGCTAAAAGTATAATCGAAGAACTTCAATTTTTTTCTGACACGTGGCTCTATGATTTTTTTATGCAAAGTTATTAACTTTCAAAGATTTACTTAAAAAATTCATTTTTTTCAGGATTTTGATAAAAAATTGAACAAAAATATTAGATGTTTGAGCTTGGGATAAAACTCTAAGGATTTTTTGAGACTAATTAAATTTATATGGACTTAAATTTCCAAATTTCATTTGATGTCTGTCCATGGATTGCAAATGAAATTATCATCAAGTCAATTAGAAATCGTGGAGTAAGAATTTTAGGTAAAGTTACCGTTATCAAAACTGGAATCACAGATGAAGGGTACGATCATTTAATTAGTCATCGTCGTCAAATTTACCTAGATGAAGAAGATGTGGGCAAGATGCCTGAAGAGTTGAAATACACGATTGAAAACGTTAACTATAACTTCTACTTATCATTTGAGAAAATCAAGAGCGATAATTGAGGTGTCGAAGGTCACATTAGAAAGGATTTCCATAATTTAATGATTAATAACGTGGATGTGGAAATGCGGGCAAGGCTGAGATGCAATTGAATCATCAATTAGAACAATCTGGATCAATTCGGAATCTGCAGTCGAGCAGCATACCTCGTGGTAAAATAAAAGAATGGAAGATTCTTCGGATTTGTCTAGTAGTGAGTGAAGAAAAGCTCAAAAATTGAGGCAGAGAAAAAAAATTCCTTGGCAGACTTATCACAGAACCAATCCACCGAAAATTAACCTACTACCAACTACTAAATTTGATAGTGAAATTGAAAAATTATTCGGCAACGATGAGGACAGTTTTAAAGATTTTAAGTAACTTTAAAAGGGGCTATGGCCCTGGAAAAAAGTTTTGAATAATGAAAAGAATGAGTACAAATGATCGTACTTTAGATGTATTGAACTTATAGTGGTAGCCCGGAAAGAAGATGCGGATTTGGATACTTTACAGAATGATCGGTTTTGTATTGAAGCCGAATTTGAACAATTTTGTGATAAGGAAAAATCAAAAACAAAAAAGGGGTTTTTTGCATTTTTCTCGGAAATTGATGTTATGTAAAAAAAGTTTTAGAATATAAGTTGTAGATTTTTCATTGTAGACTATTTACTACTTTTTTATTCAAACTTTTTTGATAAAACTAATAGTGTTTGGACCTGGCACTTTCTCGTGACTCTAGTAGCAAGTCACGAATCGCAATTGCCAGGGGTATTGGTTTTTTCAATCAACGACCTATAAGTCGTTAAGGCTTGCGTGTGTGTATGGATGTGTGGAAGCGTCTTAAATGAATAATTATTGTGCAATCGATTAAACAAAAGGAAAACCTGAATTTATTATTTGACCGAATTACAATCACAATTTCGGGAAAAATCGCCAGAAAAATTAAATAATAAAGAAAGAAAAGAAGGTACTGTATTGTCCGGGGTATAAGCCCCCCCCCCCTGATTTAGTTATCGAGAATTCCGAATGTTTGCATACTCGGCGTAAGAAGCCCCTCCTCAAATTTGTTAACATAAGAGAGACTTAATTACTGCTTCCATGAAGAAACTCGCTACAGTTAGCATTTGAAGTCTGTCTCGTTCTGATCGTGCTTTTAAATTCTAAATCTTAGTGATTTGTATTTCATTTTATTATATTAATTTTACGATAATTTGCTTAATTATGACTACTTGGTTAAAGTACAACGCTGCTTTTAAATTAAGAGTTATAAAGTATGCAAAAGAGACAAGCATCCATCAAGCTGCACAAAAATTTGACGTTGACAGGAAAAACGTACGTAGGTGGGTGGACAGTGAAATTAAGTGTGCACTCAGAACTGGTACTGCCAAATGGCCCGAATTAGAACAATACGTTTCGAAATTTGTATTAAATGCGAGAAAAGAAGGTATCTTCGTCTTCAGAAAATTGATTGGAAACTAACAAGGAGATGGTTTGTCCTTCGGGACCTGGATTTTCATGAAACTTTGCACACAGTTTTTATTCATCATAAAAACAAGCCCTTCAGTGTTCTTTTTCCAGAATGGGCCTTTTTTCACCTACTTCCCATATAACCCCTGTGTTAAAAAGTAGGCTGTTTCCTATAAAAAGCCGTTTTTGGCCTCATTTTCAAAAAATCCCTCCTTGGACCGTATTGCACTTGGAAATATCTGGAACCTCGCATTTTTTTTGTTTTTCCAAGTACTTTTGAAAAAAAATTATTTAAAAATTTTTTTGAATGGTTCTAACTATGAAAAATTAAGGTTTTTAAAGTCAATTTTTAAGTATATTTGGGTTACAATATACATGGACAAGATCATTCAAAAAATTTTTTAAATAATTTTTATTCAAAAGTTCTTGGAAAAACGAAAAAAATGCAAGGTTCCAGATATTTCCAAGTGCAATACGGTCCAAGGAGGAATTTTTTGAAAATGAGGCCAAAAACGGCTTTTTATAGGAAACAGCCTACTTTTTAACGCAGGGGTTATATGGGAAGTAGGTGAAAAAAGGCCCATTCTGGAAAAAGAACACTGAAGAGCTTGTTTTTATGATGAATAAAAACTGTGTGCAAAGTTTCATGAAAATCCAGGTCCCAAAGGACAAACCATCTCCTTGTAAGCTATGAAATGGGCCTTGAAAAATCCAAATTTAGTAAAAAATTTTACAGCCACAGTAATTGGTGTGCCCGCTTCATGGAAAGGTTTAATTTTGTTTTGAGAGAAAAAACTATAGTCTCCCAAAAATTACCTTCTGATTTAGAGTACAAAATATTAAATTTTCATAGATATTTAATCAAGTTAAGTGAAGATTTCTACTTTCCACTGCCCAGCTGAAAAAATCCATATGGAAATCCGTAAGGAAACCCGTACGGGGACCCGTAAGGGTTCCCGTAAAGGACCCCATACGGGTTTCCGATACTGATATTTGGTCAGGGTTTCCTTACGGGTTTCCATACGGGTTTTTTTTTTTTCATTTAATTTTATTTTCACACTATTTTTTTATTTATTTAATTTAATATTATTATTAGATATTGATATATTATTCTTTATAAGATTTAATTATTAATAATAAAATTATTTTGAATAAAATTATCGAAGAAAAAAATTTTGTTCGACTGAGATTCGAACCCACGACCCCAGGCATGGCAGGCAGACACTCTACCAACTGAGCCATTGAGCTAGCTTGCTCGAAGACTTTAATTAAACTACTTTAACAACTGTTTTATATTTGATTTTTAACTAGTCTCTCTCAGCGCGCAAACACGAGCAATTGTATTACATTATCTAAATCTAAAACAAATTTTGTCGAAGCTTCATCTAAATTAAAGGGCTTAACCGACAATAAGTTGTATATTAAAGGAGTTTAATTGAGGTCTTGATGTATGCTAGCTCAATGGCTCAGGTGGTAGAGTGTCTGCCTGTGATGCCTGGGGTCATGGGTTCGAATCTCAGTCGAACAAAATTTTTTTCTTCGATAATTTTATTCAAAATAATTTTATTATTAATAATTAAATCTTATAAAGAATAATATATCAATATCTAATAATAATATTAAATAAATAAAAAAATAGTGTGAAAATAAAATTAAAAGAAAAAAAAAAAAAAAAAAAACCGTATGGAAACCCGTACGGAAACCCTGACCAAATATCAGTATCGGAAACCCGTATGGGATCCTTTACAGGAACCCTTATGGGTCCCCGTACGGGTTTCCTTACGGATTACCATATGGATTTTTTCAGCTGGGTGGGAAGTATTGGAAATATGGACGAGACGCTAGTACAATTTGACATGTTGGGTAAGTACACTGTAGATGTAAGAGAAACAAAAACAATTTTTTTTTAATCCACTGGACATGAAAAAAGTAGATTCACTGTAGTATTCTCGTGTTTAGGCAATGGTGTAAAATTAAAGCCGATGGTGATTTTTAAAAGAAAAACTATGCCAAAAATCAAAATCCAGGCGTCCTTGTCCAAGTGCAAGAAAACGGTTGGATGGATGAAGATAGTGTAAAAATATGGCTGAGTCAAATTTGGAATAAACGACCTGGTAATTTTAACAACCGAAGTTTGCTAGTTTGGGACATGTTCTGAAGCCATCTTAAAGATATAATCAAGGAAGACCTGAACGACAAACGAACTGTGCAGGCAGTCACCCCAGGCGGCTTGACATCCATTTTACAACCATTGGATGTTTGTTTAAATAAAGCTTTCAAACAATATCTTCGAGAAATGTGGAACGACTGGATGATAAACGGAACTAAGGAGTACACAAAATCAGGAAATATGAAAGCACCGGGCTTAGATGTTTTTTGCAATTTTGTTATAAAAGCTTGGAATCGAGTAAAAACTGAAAGCGTAATATATTCTTTTAAGAAATGTTGCATTTCAAACGCCTTGGACGGTAGTGAAGACGATATTTTGTGGAACGATGACATTGAAGAAAGTGCAACGCTTAAATTTGAATATGAAGCGGAAGAGTGGGATCCGTACTATGATACTTATGTTGATCATTCTTATTGAAATGATTACATGCACAAAATAGGTGATGAGTTGATGTTAAAATAAATTTTATGTTGAAATTTATTGTGTTAAAAATAATGAAAATTTTTATAAATGAAATTTTTATATATGTTATGTATAAAATAAATTATGTACAAAATTATGTACAAAAGTGTTTCTAAATTGAAAATTTACAAAATTTACTAATAATTATTATTTTTATTTGATTTTAGACTCAGCTCAAAATTTTATAAAACTGTGTACTCGGCGTATAAGCCCCCCCCCCCCCCCCCTTAATTTTAAGGGCTTCCAGGGGGGCTTATACGCCGGACAATACGGTAATGAAAACAACCATTAAGTTTGCAATAAAACAAGATAAAACTAAAATTACAGGTTTACTACACCAGCGGGAGAGAAGCTGTTCAAGCGGGTATGACTACAGCGCGAAAAGCGAGGCAAAAATGGAAAGTCCGGAGTCATGCAGCGGGAGCGTCCGGCGCTATCAAAGACCGAAACGAGACTGACAAATTCATAATCCAAAATCAATGCTCTGGCCCTTGGCCGGAGAGGGGGGTTAGGCGTGCTAACTGATCTCTGCCGAACAGTAACGATTTGCACAACTTCGTTTTACTCTATAATGAACAAATAGTTTTTTTCAAAAAACGCAGAAAACCAAAACCCACCCCTACTTCCATTTTACATCCCAAAATTCCTGAAATTATTTTTCCTTCAAATGACTTCATATAAACTATCGTTTCTCATAGTTAGTTACACAGAACTAATTTTTTTATTTTTTGACTGTATCGATACTGTACTAAATACTACATAGAGCTTCCGTACGCCCCAAAGTCAACAAGCCCAGCTAGATGAACTTCTTGGCGATGCCGTCCTGACCCTAGGCGTTTCGGACATCAAGAACTTCCCAGAAAATCGCCTGTTAACGCATACTCCTACCGCGCCTCGACTAAGAGCCTTCGAACGCTTAGGGTATTAGCGCGCTCTTCGTCAGCCTCGGCGGGCTACCAACGATACCCGCGAAAAGAGAGAGAGAGAGAATGAAAAAGAGGGGGAGGGAGAGAGAGAGAGAGAGAGACAACGCCTTGAATAAATCAAATACAGTACAGAGTCCTACGGGCCTGAATGACCAGGTTTTCGTCACTCCGGGGCTTAAACTTGTGTAGCTCTACCACTACGAATAAAAACAAGAAATAAATAGCAGTAAATGAACAGGCATTTCTTTACTGCCCGCTGATATAACGTTTCAGTCATAAAAACACTAACACAATTGATGGGATTTCAGTCATAGAAAGTACCAGTTTATGAGCCTGAAGGATATAAAATAATTTTTAGCGATCAAATAACTATGAGATAACGCTTAAAAAAGTTTCTTCATATATACATGTACTAGGGGTACTCCTCTGCTCGCTTCGCTCACAAATCCCCAGAAAAATTATTAAAATTAAAATTAAGAAATTAAATAAAATTACAAAAATACTTAACTAAAACCCTTTAAGTTAAAAAAAAATAAAAGTATAAAAAGATTTAATTTGGTACAAACTGAAGTTTGTTTACATACTGTCATAATATTCTTTTTAGAACAATTAGGATCATAGAATAATATTCAAGAAATTAAAAAAAATAAAAAATATATTAATTAGGATGAAATAAGATTTTAACCTACCGCATAATCAAGCTGAATCAGCGTAAGTGGAGAAAGGATTGCACTTAAATAACTACGTATAAGAGAGACGTAAATAAAGAATACGACATATACTGAGGTATATCTGTAGGTTAAACATAGCGCAGTGAAAATGTACTGCTTCAGGTGAAGCTTTTGAAATTACGGCTTCTCCGGGAAGAGCACTGCAAAACAGTTAAAAAAACCTTATATTTGGCACCTTTTTCTAGCTCCTCCGGGAAGAGCACCCTGTAATTATGTTAAACATATTGTTAAATATATGGTTTTTAACGGTTTTGAGGTGCTCTTCTTAAAGGAGCCATAATTTTTAAAAGCTCCTTCCGAGAGGAGTTAGAAAAAGGTGCTCCTCCGAGAGAAGCCAAATTTTTTTGAGCCGGGGAGGAGCAGCAGGAGAAGCTGGGCTCAACGGGAGGAGTGCCCATAGACTATGTTAAGTATTTTTATATTATAGTAATCGTAAATAGTGTTATCTGCATTTTTTTGTAATTTAAAAATTTCTCTAATGTAATGGTGTAGTAATCGTCTCTACTTATTTAATATTCACCCTTCATGATGCAATAAATACTTAAAAAAAATTTTCCTCCTCCCATCACGAAAGTACGCCTTCCGTGGACGCGTTTTAGTCTGGGAGGGGGCACTTTTTCTGACTGTCTTCTAGATCCTGCGCTCTAATTGGCTGCCTGACTTTACACTGCCGCTATCAAAAAACACCACACTCGCGTCGACGGCGTGTTGTACGCATTAACCTGAAAAACGTGAACATTTTAAAACGTTTTTTCTTGTCAGCAAATACTTGATTTAATTTGTAAAAGAATAGTCTTCATGAGATATCACTGGGGTTTGTTAGGTGTATACGAACACCTAACGTTTTTCCCGATTCTTGCAGCCCGGAAGGGAATGCTACCGGGAGTTCGCGGTCCCCACTCGTGTGTCGACGGACGGGAATAAGTTAAGGGCCTAATCTAAAGGGAATCCTAACGATAAATTCTATAGAGGGATTTTATGGATTGAAACCTTACCTTGAGATTTGAAGCGAAGCCTCTGGTACTCTGCTCCAATGAAGGTTAATCGACAAGTAAAACAGGCGATTGAACTTAACTACTTATTTATTAGGTAATAATTATACACAACCACACAATAGAAACTACAGCGTATTCCACGAAGGATCGCTGGCCCGTTCACAACTATGTTTATTTTAGAACTACTAGACTCACACAATTTATTAGATTACACTATTATTTAAAGTATAACGATCGCAATACTGATTACTCTACAACGATAGGCGTGCGAGACGAATTCTCCGACAAAGGAGCAATTCGTCGTTCTTACTGCTAGCTTCAAACAAGACTTACGAAACGATTGATCCGACAAAGGATCAATTCGTCTGAACGCCACTAAACTCTAATTAAGACTCCCAGCACTGCTGCAGTCTTGTCCGGGCGTTGCCTCGCTGGCAAGAATGCAGCGCGTGCATTTTCTGTATCATCGTTTTCTGTATCATTGACCTATTCTACTTGTGTTTATAATGCTGTATGTGCATTATAAATGTCACATAACAGTACCCCCTTCCTAAAATATTCACCGTCCCTGGTGAATTTAGGTGTAATGTAGGTCTAAGGTTTCTGAGATGTAGGATGGTTCTCCAGGTTACGGTCTTATAAGCTAGGTCTATTTTGTTATTAGGTAGGTTTTAGATGATTTTCAGGGTCGTTATTCATTGGTTAGGAATCGTTTGGTTTTATTTCTTGCGCCCAGAGTGGATTCCGTTCTAGGTAAGCTCTTGGTAATGTTTCGTTTTATCATGAAGGAATTAAGGATTTTATTCAGGTACATTAAGGTATGTCAATCTTTGGATTCGAAACATACTTTTCTCGGACGCAGGGTCCTATTAACTAGTTTAAGCTGAAGGGTAAGTTTAAATTCGTTCTGTGCGTTTGTATATGTATATAAATAAAATATACACTTCTGTCTTATTCATCTTATTTATCTTCTAATAATTAATTGCTACGCCTTATTCATTGAACTTGATCTCATGAGTAAGGCTACTGCAAGGTCCCATGCTAACTCACTCGCACAGATATTTTAGCAGGAAGTTCCTGCTACAATATTTACCAACTAGCAACAATCCTATAGGTCAAGAGTTGCTATCACACACCGATATCCAACCACTATGAAGACGACAGCAAACACTGAAGAACTTAAGAAGATCATGACGGACCCTCAAGCACAGTACCTCGACACTGTGGATTGCGTGAAATCTTTTCTACGGTCCAACACTGAAGGAAAGTGACCAAGCATAGACAGACCATTACAACGAATACTATAAGAAGAGCACAGATATTCCAGAATCTGCAAACCACAACAACGGAAGATTCGGTAAGAGCACCGATCACAAGACCAAGAGACTACAACCAGAGAAGATGTTACGTGCTGAGACTTAAGTCTAAGCTTTAAAAAAAAAAAAAAAAAATTAGGGATTTTAGGATAAGTAAGCTATTAAGTGTGTAGTGAAGTGCAATCGAGAGTGAAAAGCAAGTGTGAATTGAGTGGAGGAATGCAAAATGGAATGGATGAATGTACTCTTCTGGTAACGGATACGAGCGAAAAAAAAAAAAAAAAATTTAATTTATGTTGGAATGGATGAAAGAAAATACATATATGTATTTTCTATATATATTACTCCTCTATCTATATAAGGATAGATAAGTGAATATATAAATTAGTGAATGAAATAATAATAATAAGGAATGAAAAATGTATATAGGTATACGCCGGAAGGATGAGAGAATGTCTATGTATGTGGGATTGACTCAGATAAAGTAAAACGCAATCAACGACGAATCGTGAAACGGTAGGTCACCGTCCCGACCAATTACCCTGAAACGAAACTTTATTCATTTCCCTATCCAAAAAAAAAAAAAAAAAAAACTCTTACACCACATCTTCCCTTATAACCTTGCCAACACAATACGGCCTCAACTCCCTCCTGATCAAGCTTCATAAATAATACGCTGAAAGACCCCGAATGAAACCTACTCAACGGTCATTAAGAAAAGCCTTGAAAAAAAAACCTGAAAGAAAAAAAAAAAAAAAAATCTACAGAGATACCCAAGATTAAACCAATTGAACGACTATTTTCGAGACTCGATCTGTTTCTATAGAAGACCAGACGCTCGTTAAAAGAGGTCAATCAAAATGAACTCAAGACCGTGACTTCATCGATTCATCATAGCCCTAATCATCGGCACGCGGTGTCCGGCGGTTAAGGTGCGAGTGAGTTAGCATGGGACCTTGCAGTAGCCTTACTCATGAGATCAAGTTCAATGAATAATACCCACCGGTATTTTTGTTTTATTTATTTATCCTTTTTTTTTTAGAGTAGCTACTTATTGCATCGTAAGTAGTGAGATCTCAGTCAGGATAGAAGAGGAGCCTATGTAGGTTGGGTCTAGGAAAGACCTGACTTTGGCCAATGGAGTGAAGAAGTAGAGTATCAAGAAGATCGGACCCCTCAGGAAAACAATTATAAGATAGACGCACCGGAAATGCAAGCGTGCGAGGTACATTACCAATACCCAGCAAATGCATATCAAATGCAACAACCAGCGTACAATTGGCCAAGGCCACCACAACCTACTCAGTACGGGACTCCTTATCACATCCAGCTCTTTATGCAACGGCCACCAAATCCAAAGGGACCTGGGCTGCAAGGGTACAATGAGCTACAGTCAGGAAATAAACCTATTACCCGCGCAAATGATGAAAATCCAAGTCGGGGCGACACGGTCGTCAACCCTACGAACAGCCAGGGACTTGCATGAAATAGGCCAGCTTGAGCCTTTTGGTAGTGACTATGCGAGGCGCACCATTGACTTCGATCTTGTAGTCGAGGTCACTGATGCGCTCGAGCACCTTGTGCGGTCCGGTGTATGGACGCTCGAGTGGTTTCTTCACGGCCATAGTTCGCATGAATACATGCGTGCAGGTCCGCAAGTCCTTGAAAAAGAAGGCGCGAGGCTTGTACCTTTGAGCGACTGGTATTGGCCTGACCTGACGCATATATTCACGAAACTCCTCAATGAAGATCTGTGGGTTGACAGGGAATTCTCCCTCGAGGAAGAACTCGCCGGGGACCCGCAGGGCTGTCCCGTACACGTAGTCGGTGGGGGACACACTTGTGTCGGTTCGCACGTGCGTTCGCAGGCCGAGGAGTACGGTGGACAGCGTCCTGGTCCGTTCAGGGGTATTATGGCACATTATAGCAGCTTTCACGACCCAGTGCCATCGCTCGATCATCCCGTTCGCTTTCGGGTGGTAAGCGGTCGTGCGTTTACGGTCGATACCGATAAACGACATGAGTGCTTTGTGGAGTTACGAATCGAACTGAGATCCCTGGTCTGTCGTGACCAGACTTGGCGAACCGAAACGGGACATCCATCCATCGTAAAAAGCGCGGCACACGGTTTGCGCTGTGATGTCACGGAGAGGCACGGCCTCGGTCCAACGAGAAAAGCGATCGATCATCGTGAGGCAATAGCTATAGCCTTCGGACGGAATTAGTGGCCCAACGATGTCCACGTGAACATGAAGAAATCGGCCATCCGGGGCGACGAAAGGCGCAGGGTTGTTCTTCACGTGCCACGACACTTTCGATTGTTGACAGTCAAGGCAGGTCTTGCACCAAAGTTTAATATCTTTGTGCATGCCTGGCCATACGTAGCGTCGCCTGATAGTCTGGTCCGTAACTTTCGCACCACCATGGGCGAGAGAATGGAACATATCGAAGACGCGCTTACGCAGGGGCTTAGGAATGTATGGTCGGAGAACTTTGTCGGTCTGGTCGACGCAAATGCGACTGTGGTCGGGACCCCACTCGAGAAAAATGAGTTTCAATGAGTGACCAGTGGACTTGCGAAGTTCCGTGAGCTCGGGGTCCTCAGCCTGAGCTTTCGCAAGCTCCAGGACGTCGAATTCGAGCGGCAGACGAACTGCGTCCACCCTCGAGAGGCAATCGGCCACGACGTTCTCCTTGCCTGGCAAATGTACGATATTGGTGGTAAACTGCGAGATATACCCGAGTTGACGTTGCCGCCGCTGGGTAAAGCTATCACAGCGCTGACCAAATGCGTAGGTGAGCGCTTTGTGGTCGGTCATGATTTCGAATTCCCTCGCTTCAAGGAAGTATCGAAAGTACTCGACCGCCTCGTACATAGCAGTCAGCTCACGATCGTACGTATCGTAATTCAGCTGTGTCTTGCTAAATCTGCGAGAGAAAAACGCCAGTGGCTTCCAAGACCCGTCGATGCGCTGCTCGAGGGCGGCGCCCATCGCGAAATCCGAAGCGTCGGTGACGAGGCGTGTCTCGGCATCCTCGGAAGGATGGCTCAGAAGAGCTGCATCGGCGAGGGCGGTTTTGGCAAGTTCGAAGGCTTGCTCGGTCACGGGAGTCCAGACAACGGGAGTCTGATCGTTCTTAACTGCGCCGTGAGTCAGTTCGTAAAGCGGGGCTTGCGCTTCCGCCGCATGTGGAATATTACGCCGATAGAAGTTGATGAGGCTCAGGAAAGAGCGAAGAGACGAAACGGTCTTGGGCTTAGGAAAATCGAGGATCGCTCGAACTATCTCAGTGGTTGGGCGAGAACCCTGGCTGTTGATCAGCTGAGAGAGAAACACGATCTCGCTTTTTCCAAGTTTGCACTTGGCGAGATTAAGTTTCAAGCCGAAATCTCTCAAGCGTTCCATCACAATGCGCAGATGCCTCTCGTGTTCCTCTGCATTAGCCGAGAAAATGAGAATGTCATCCAGATAGCAAAAGACGAAATCCAGGCCTTCGATATACTCTCCGCATATACCGCATGAATGACTGACCGGCGTTCCGAAGTCCGAAGGGCATGAATACGTACTCGAAGAGACCAAAGGGTGTGGTCACCGCGGTTTTGATCACGTCGACCAGAGCGACGGGGATTTGGTAGTACGCACGGTGAAGATCGAGTTTCGAGAAGACAGTCGAACCATGAAGGTTAATGGAAAAATCGTGAATGTGCAGAATACTGAATTTGTCGGGTTCAATAACCGCGTTGACGAGGCGGTAATCTCCGCAGATTCGCCAGTTGCCGTCCTTCTTGCGCACCATATGAATGGGGCTAGCCCACGAACTTTTCGACCGGCGGCATATGCCTTGCTTGATCAGTTCGTCAAACTCGGCCTGCGCGGCCTTATACCGCTCCGGGTCTAAGCGCCTGGACCGCTGGGAGACGGGGGGGGGGGGGGGCGTGGATTTCAATATGGTGAAAAACATCGTGGGAAGTGATTGGATTGGCAGGTTTCGAACCCGTGACTTCAAGAAACTCGGCAACAATCCCGGAAAAACGATTATTGCGATCGAGCAGACTAACCAAGGGGGCATCGGACGAGTTAAAATAGCCCTTCGTTGACAAGCCCGTGCTACGCTCAATCAATCTACGGTGTCGAACGTCGACGATGAGGCCGTAGTGACTGAGCAAGTCAGCTCCAATTATAGGGCAGGGAACTGCTGCAACGCAAAAGTTCCATTCAATCGGACGTTTCAAGCGGAGGTCGAGTGCGAGTTTCCGTTCGCCAAATGTCTGAATCTGGGTGTTGTTGGCCGCAAAGAGACGAAGCTCTGCGGGTTTTGCGTTCACGTCCCGGTTGGGTATGAGGGATATCTCCACGCCGGTATCGACGAGGAAACCCAACCCTGAAGCGCGATCATGAATATGGAAGCGAGTCGAGAGATCGTCCCCACCCACGGCTTCCACGCGGGGAGGGGGACTTAGTTTCCCGGGACGAACGAGCACGGCTGGATGCACTTGCGAGCTTCGTGGCCGTATTTTTGATGAATGCGACAAATACCGGAGGCAGGGGCGGCGTTGTGGGGCTGTTGCCCTTGGCCGTTGCCGTGAGTATCATGAGGCCGTGACCGGGACCAACCGTGATGATTGCGATTGATGCGTGTCCTGAGGGCAGCGAGTTCAGCCGTGAGCTTCGCGATTTGGCCTTCGAGCCTCAAGGTATGCGAGCCGCCGACGGCGGCGATGCCAGCGGGGGGTGCGACAAACGGAGTGGCAATGGAGGTAACCGGATGTGAGGCGCCAACTGTGGAAACGACTCCGCGGTTAGGGCCAGTGGCTTCCATATACGAGTCCGCCATATCGCCCAACGTGGCGAGGTCCGTAACGCGGGAGGACGCGAGGACGCCACGGCAGTCCGCGGGGAGGTTCTCAAGAAAAAGGACGCGGATAATGTCGTCATTGGCACTCGTGTACAGCTGACGCATTCTCGAGATCATCAGCGATGGTTTGCCTACCATGGAAATCCGGCCCCTGACCAAATCACGCAAACGTGCCTCCGGAGATGTCTCAAAAGCAGAGACCAAGGCCACCTTGACCTGCTCGTAAAGGTCCGGGGGACGAGAGTCAAGCTCGAGGAGAGGCAACACATGGCCCAGTGCCTCGACGTCAAGCTTCTCGGCAATAAAATCCGCCTTCGTAGCGGAATTAGTGATACCGGCGTTGCGGAAAGTAATCTCCACCTGGCCCAGCCAAACCCTAGGGTTGTCACGCAAAAACGGTGGGATCTTGGGCTGGTGATAGATCGCGCCAACCGTGGACTGCGTAGGAATTGAAAAATTGAAATGGTCGAAAATTGACAATTTGGAAAATTAGAAATTTGAAATTTAAAATTGAATTTTAAAAAACCACTGAAAGTTAAAACCCTTGAAAAACTCGAAGTTGGACCTTGAGAGTGGGAAATTCAAAGAATCGAATTTGAAAAATGGCAATTTGAAAATTGACACTGCGAAAAATTGGAATTTTTATTATTTTTTTTTTTTTTTTAACCTTTTGGCAAGTACAATAATTTGAAAAAATTGAAAGTCTAGAAATTTGAACTCAAAAAATGGAAACTTTGAAACTAAATGGGGCGAGCAGAATTAAACCCTGAAAATGCTTCAAAAAATCAAGAATTCAAGTTGGTTGAACTCCTTTCCTACCAAACTTCCTGACCCCCTTCTTGCCACACGTGATGCCACGTCAGCAGTGGAATTGCAACGCCGCGTTGCAAAATAACAGATGTCACTCGAATTCCTTCCAATAATTTTAATTTTTCAAAACTACACAATTACATAGAGGAAATTAATTTATTCTTAATACTTTCATTTGACGCTTCTGAAACTTGTTCGATTTTTTCTAAAACTACTATCAACAAATGAAACTTTGATTATGAAAGTTTAGACACGATTGTCGACCTAAACTACTTTAAAATTATTCCTCTTTTCAATCCTATATTTCTATTTTTTAAATTTAAAATTTTGAAAAATCAAAACTTCCGTAATTATTAGACAGATTTAAATATCGAATTAAACTATCTTTTAAATAATTATAAAATTAAGAGATTATTAAAGATTATTAAATTAATAATCAACCATAAAATGAAGAGTTTTACGGGTAATATCTACCTACACGGTGTTTTATAAAAGGCTGCCCCGACAGCCTTTAACCCACTTATAATAACTTATTATTCTTACTCCTAATCTACTCTACAAGACCGATAGGTCAGTATCGTCTTGGCAAAATGCGAATGTTACTAGAATTACCAAAACCCGATTCTACTATTTATTTAACAAAACTATTCTCCTCGGGGGACCTGAACCACGCGTCTTTGCTACCAATTTTGTTAAGTGTATACACCTAACGTTTTTCCCGATTCTTGCAGCCCGGAAGGGAATGCTACCGGGGGATCACGGTCCCCACTCGTGTGTCGACGGACGGGAATAAGTTAAGGGCCTAATCTAAAGGGAATCCTAACGATAAATTCTATAGAAGAGTTTTATGGATTGAAACCTTACCTTGAGATTTGATGCGAAGCCTCTGGTACTCTGCTTCAATGAAGGGTAATCGACGAGTAAAACAGGCGATTGAACTTAACTATTTATTTATTAGGTAATAATTATACACAACTACACCTATAGAAACTACAGCGTATACCACGAAGGATCGCTGGCCCGTTCACAACTATGTTTATTTTAGAACTACTAGACTCACACAATTTATTAGATTACACTATTAGTTAAAGTATAACGGTCGCAATACTAATTACTCTACAACGATAGGCGCGCGAGACGAATTCTCCGACAAAGGAGCAATTCGTCGTTCTTACTGCTAGCTTCAAACAAGACTTACGAGGCGATTGATCCGACAAAGGATCAATTCGTCTGAACGCCACTAAACTCTAATTAAGACTCCCAGTACTGCTGCAGTCTTGTCCGGGCCAGGCTTACTAGATTGCGCTGAAAAAATACATGCCGCCTGTGGCCGCTTGCTGCTGGAGAGGCGCGCAGGCTTCAGCGCGATCTAGCAACTCTGGTCCGGGCGTTGCCTCGCTGGCAAGAATGCAGCGCGTGCATTTTTTGTATCATCGTTTTCTGTATCATTGACCTATTCTACTTGTGTTTATAATGCTGTATGTGCATACAGAATTATAAACACATAACAGGGTTCAAATAAAAAAACACGGTTAGCTTAATTAAAAAACTCGTTAACTTTTGTAATTTATTACTCGGATTGATAATTTACAAGTAGAGGAGAGTGGTCGCGCCGTTTTGGCCGGGTGGCACTCTACCTCTGAAAATCGTCATCTACGCTATAGCTGAGCACACTGAAATTTTCGACTGCTCGCTTTCACCAGCGGGTAACGACTGGTTGCAGACGAAAGTCTTCTCAGCGACCACGCCGCGCGTGAGTCGCTCGGCTGACTTCTGACCACGAAAGTCAAAAACTAACGGCTTGTTACGCAAAAGGGAGACTTCGATTCTGATTTTAATGGTTATATTTCAAACTTCAACTTTTAAATTAAGAAAATAATGACTCCGACAAATTATTTAATTTGTAAACAATTAATATTTATTGTTGAAGATAAATACAAGTTCAAGAGCACGTTTTCTGGCCCTTTTTTTTAAATTTATTTGTAAACAAAAAAAATCGACTGAACCTTCAAAAAGGTAAAAAAGTCTAAAAGAATCGAGAAACGTAACCTAGGAAACCGTGTCGTTCTCTTCCTGATGGCCACAACGTCCACGGCTAGCGCGCAACTTCGCACTCCCGTCCCGAGATTTCCCTCTTCAATCGATTAGCCACCGCAGAATCGATAGGAAACACTGTGGCCCCGAGCATTTCTCGTGCTCACGGCCCAATCTTGAAACAACTATTTATTTTGGATTGAAGAAGAGAACGACACATCATAGTCAAAAATAAGAAAAAATCTTCAATTAAATAGAAACGCGAAGCCAGAAAATACGTTTTATAATAATTTTAACAATAATACTTAATAACTAAAAATCAATCTAAATCGATCCGCAACATTCTCCCCCTTCAAACAAAGTTCACGCGTTTTTAACATCAGAAAATCGAATCAGTTTACATACTGGTCGTTCCACGATTCGATTTGCGGTTCTTAAGTGTACTCTATAAACTTCGCCATTCTCGTTTGGATGTATTTCCGTCACGACGCCTTTTCTCCACGAGTTTCGAGGTACTTCGCCGTCAATAATTAAAACGAGATCGCCCACTTTTAACGCGTCTTCCGATTTCGAATTAAACCACTTTTTCCGCGGCAAAAGCGTGGGCACATACTCTCGTAACCAGCGACGCCAAAAGGCATCCGCGAAGTGTTGTGCCAAATGCCACTCCTTCCTTAAGCACTTCTCCCCCGCATCAGAATGCCTGAGTCAGACCGTACCAGAGGAAGATCCAAAAAGAAAATGATTTGGGGTAAGAGCCTCCGGAGCATCCGGATCAAGTGAGACATGAGTCAACGGCCGAGAGTTAACAGCATGTTCCACTTCAGCCAAAATAGTCCGGAGGGTTTCCTCGTTTTGCGCATGTCCCCTCAGAACATAAGTAAGACATTCCTTCACGGACCTCACTAATCTTTCCCATGCTCCACCCATATGAGCTCCCGTAGGAGGATTAAATCTCCACGTGAATCCCTTCTTCAGAGCAAATTCAGACTGACTTTCCCTACCCATTAACCTCAATGCTTTCTGTAATTCCACACTCGCGCCGCGAAAATTCGTACCGTTATCGCTAAAAACTAAAGTCGGCCAACCCCTTTTAGCTGCCAGTCTTTCCAGAGCCATAATAGCTGAGACCGCGTTTAAAGTTTGTGCTGTCTCCAGCCAAATTGCCCTCGTTGTTAAACATGTAAATAATACCCCCCACCGCTTTTCTCTCCTGCGACCGATCTTGACCAACATCGGGCCGAAATAATCCACTCCGCAGTTTGAGAATGGCCTCAAACCATAACCGAGTCGAGCCGGAGGAAGATTCCCCATTTTCGGATAAACAGGAACTCCCCTCAATAAGCGACAAATACCACATTCGTGAATTACTTTACGCAAGCACCTTCTTACATCCAAGATCCAAAATTTCTGTCTTAACTCATTAATCACTGTTTCATGATTCTTATGAAAAAAAATCTCGTGATAACGCTTCACCAAAAGCTGAGTAACAGGGTGTTTTGAATCTAAGATGATCGGCTGAAAAATTTCACGAGTGGTGGGATAATATTTGACTCGGCCCCCGACTCTAAGTAAGCCCTCATCGTCGATCAAAGGTGTCAGTGTAAGAATTCGACTATTTTTAGGTAAAGGACTAGATTTTCTAACCGAAACGAGTTCGCTGCAAAAATTCCTCAACTGAATTTCCCGAAACCATAAAATCTCCGCATACGCTTGCCTTTCTAAATTCGTCCTCGACTCCCAAATTCCCAAAAAACGATCGGTGGCCTCCAAAACCCGCGTAGTTGCTCCCTACAAACGATCCCAAGATGAAAATCTAGAAGAATCCGGAAGAAGAACAGACATCTCGTCGATACAAATCAAAGCATAAACCTGACAAATTTTTTCCCGACGTTCACTATTATCATCAATCTCACAAAATTGAACACCGTTTTGTGAAGGCCAAAATTCTTCCGACTGTCTAAGAAACGGCGGACCGAGAAACCATCTACTATCTGATTTCAAAGCATCTGGAGCTAATTTAGTTGCATCGTCGGCCGGATTATTACTCGTATCGACCCATTTCCACTCACTGATTTCAGACTTTTCCGCGATTTCCCCCAAACGGTGCATCACGAAAGCTTTATATTCGCACGGATCAGATTTTATCCATTGCAAAACCGTACAAGAATCTGACCAAAGTACTCGTCGATCCACGCGAAACTCATGTTCATTCCCTATCGTGTCTGCCAATCTAACTACCAGTAGAGCGGCTTGAAGCTCTAAACGCGGAATCGTTGTGAAAGGCTTTAGAGCAACCACGCGGCTTTTTGCTGCAATAATCGCGCTATGCACATTGCCGCTTACGAAAGAAAAACGCCAATATGCGACAGCTGAAAACGCTTTAACACTCGCATCCCCAAAAACATGCAATTCAATCGAAGTGATTTCTCCCCCTCTAATTTGATAACACCGCGGTATTTTACATGCTTCAACTTTTTCAAAATCTCTAAGCCACATTTTCCAGTTTTTAAATTCACTCTCGCGTAAACAATCGTCCCAACCAATTTTGCTCTCCCAAACTCTCTGCATCAAAATCCGAGCCCGAACAGTAAATGGGGAAAGCAAACCCAAAGGGTCAAAAAATGACATAATAACACTCAAAAATTCCCGCTTGGTTGGTTTTCGGGTGCAGTTACGAAGTTCCTCCGGGAATTTAGATTTGTTGAATTTAAAAACAAAAACGTCCGACTTTGTCAACCATTGCAAGCCTAACACGCGCTCTTCACGTTCTTCGACTCCGAATGAAACCGATTCCGAAGAAATCCCACTAGAATTGATCGATTTCAAAATTTCAGGTGCATTACTGGCCCACCCATGCATCTCCCAGTTTGCAGCAGCATTTATCTCAATCACTTGTTTAACTTGAGTTTCGGCCTCGATAAGAGAGTTATAGCTCCGAAGAAAGTCGTCCATGTAAAAATCATCCTCCACGCTCTGAGCAGCCTCAGGATATTTGAATTTAAAATCTTTCGCGTTTTTATTTTTCACATATAAAGCCGAAGTGGGTGATGATGACGCGCCGAAAAGAAGTGACAGCATGAGATTTTCCCGGGGTTCAATCGTTCTGTCCCTACCTCGCCATAAAAATCTTTGTGCATCCTGATCGGGTTTAATAATCCGGATTTTCAAAAACATATCCCTCATATCCCCCTTTACGGCAAAAAAACCTTGACGAAAGCGCATCGAGATTCCTAACAACGGTTTTAATAAATCTGGACCTATCAATAACAAGTCGTTAAAACTCTTAGTACCTGACTTCGCGGCAGCGTCAAAAACAAGACGAACCTTCCCAGGTTTATTCACATTTCGTACTCCAAAGTGAGGCAAATACCATACGCGGCCTTGAGGCGCCCTTTCGACTTCGATCGCATACCCTTTCTCGAAAAGTCGATCCATCTCTTTATAGTACAAATCCGCATATTCTTTATCGCGAACAAGCTTTCTTTCCAAAGAGAAAAGACGACTAAGAGCGGTACCCCGGCTATACGGAAGAAGCGGATCGTCGTCCTTCCATAATAAACCGATTTCCCAACCCTTTCCCACCTTTTTACTGGTTTGACTCAAAATTTCAAGCGCCCTCTGATCTGTTTTCCTAATACGCGGTTTCAAACTAACACCCATAGAGTCCAAATCAAAACTTTTCAAAACAAGTGCATGTAAATCATCCCCCTTGCAATTCACATTCCTCAAAAAATTAGCCCCCTGAAAAGAACGAAAGACACCCCTCTCCGAACATTTCCCATGAATTGACCATCCCAATAAACAACGCGACAAGCACAAATAAAAATTTCTCAAAAATTTAGTTTCTAAATTCACAATCAAATCAATATGATCCTGACCCAACAAAATTTCGGGCTTAGCTGAAAATGATGACACCCTTATTCCAGTTTCCTGCTCGCAAAATTCCGACACCACCTCCGGCAGATCACACTCAGGTAAAGCCAAATCATCAACAATAAGAACGTTCTTAAGCCCAAAAGAATCAGTGGCACTTAACACATTAAAAGAAACCTTCCGAGATGAAGTTAAAACAGGGGCTCCCTGACCAACACCCTTTAACGACACATTCACACGCTCAGTCTTTAAATTCAAATTCTCCACAACGTTTTGATTAATAATAGATATAGTCGAACCTTCGTATAACAAAACATAAACAACCTGAGAATGGTTTGCACCAATTATGCTTACTGGAATAATTTTCAATAGAACGCTTTCATATAGTCACTCGGGATGTGACGAAACAGATTGACCAACATTCCGGCCAGCCATTTGCTGTCCTGAGTTCACGCGAGATTTAGGAGTAAAATGCAATACCCTATGATGTACACGATCACATTTATCACAAGTTCCCTCGACCTTACAATCATTCTGACTGTGCCCCGGATTTAAACATGTAAAACAAAGACCCGAACGACGCGCGAAGCTCCATTTTTCTTTTAAAGATTTTCGCAAAAAATCACAACAATCCGAAATGAAGTGTCTTTGCCCACGAAAAGTACATCTCAAACTCTGCGAAGACTCTTCCCGTCGAGAAACTTGAACATTAGCCACTGCGAAGGCGTGACCTTTATCTCTGCCCGAAGAATGAAAATGATTTGAACGTGAAGAACGAGATTGATCAGCGCGCGTAGAATGAGATTGATCGACCCGCGAAGAACGAGAACCATCCGAACGAAAAGAACGCGAATTATCTGAGCGCGATGGTCGAGAATTTGAAGTTCCTGGTAATCCAATCATTCCCACCCCAGCTGCTATTTCTGCCTCCCTAGTCATAAAATCTGAAATAACCTCAAGCCGCGTTTTCTCTTGACCTTTCCCCGCTACAGCCACGTATATCGCATAGTCACGAAACATGGATTCTGGTATTTTCTTCAAAATCTCGCTCAAAAACTCAGGACTGTTCAGATAACCAAACATCATCCAAAAACCTCATTGTACGAACCGCACCCCTTAATTTTAAAGCAAACTCCATCAAATTTACATTACCAGAATCTATGTTTGGTAACCTTTTAATGCTTTTTACTACCTCGCTCAAAATCACTGTCGTGTTCCCATATCGCAATTCTAAAATTTTCATAATTTCAGCCGCACTACTACCGGACGCAAAATACGTACTTGATATTTTTCTCGCATCATCCTTCAAGCATTCTCGCAAACGAATCACATTTTCTTGATCGGTAAAATTACCCAACTCAGTTGACGAATCGTACATTTGTTTAAATTGCAACCACTCAATCGGTTCCCCATAAAAAAAAGGCAACTCCTTAAGCGTCAATCGATTAGCAGAACCTGGATTCACACTTGCTTCGCTCGATTTTCTCACCGCGGCCAACGTATTCTCGCGGTTGTCAGTCGTTCTGCCATATTATCATTACTTGCATTCACGTTACTCGTATTTACATTACTCGCATTTACATTATTCGAATTTACATTTCTATGAGCAAAATTCTCGCAATGAGACGCTATTGGATCGTGGCTGTAGCGACCGCTCGCAAAATTTTCGCAATTTTCGATGACCGTAGAGTACGCTTGCGAAGTTGTTCGTTGTTGACGTGCCAAGCTGTCGAACTGCACAGGCGTTGGAAGTTGCTCGTTGATCAATTGAGTCTCTCGTGGATCCCGGGGTTGAAAAGAGACTGCTGGAGTGTTGATCTGCGTCGGTGCTCGATAGGAACCATCAATGAAGTAACGAGTTGTTGCGGTGTCAAGTGGTCCCTCAAGACCTGACGAACGCATCTCCATTCGGCGATGTACAGCTGCATCTTGATTACGTTCAGTGGGCGGCTCGAACTGCGGCAGTACCTCATGACGACGACCAGCGGACAGCTCAAACTGCAGCAATGCTTCTCGTTGATGACCAGTGGGTTGCTCACAATGTGGTATTACTTCTCGGTATTGACCAGGGTATAACTCAACCAATGATGGCGAAACAAGGTAACGATCGGTATCCCGAAGACGACCAGTTTGTAACTCAGTCGGTGGTGATGTGTTCTGATGTTGTTGACTAGCAGCATGATCAAAATTCGATAATGTTCCCCGACGATGTTCAGTGAACTGTTCAATTGGCGACATCGTAGCTCGATTCTGTACTGAAAAAACTGAACTTTGCGCAATTTGTTGATTTGTCAAACCTGAGGGTAGAATTTCAATCAAATTTTCCATTTCTCGCTGTTGACGGGCGACCGTTGATAACCTTGATTGTTCTGGAAATCCGCGAGGAGAGTTCTGTTGAACCCGATGTCGTGACGACAAATCCAGCGGAACGACTTCGACCAGCTCAGAAGAAGCCCTCTGATGACTCACATTCAAATTCGAACCAGGCCTGCGGGCGTTGACTGTTCCGAGATGCTCGTAGAGGTTTGACGCAGCTACTCTCGATGTTGCCTGCGTCAGTTCATGACGAGGAACCGAAGGTGCCAGGGTTGACCGTTGTCGTGACTCAACGCACAGAGGAACCAAGGCCACCGAAGCTGATGGCGGGCGTGATCCACCTCGAAGAGGGCTCAAGGGTGCCGATGTTGACGATGTCGGGCGCGAATCTCGGACAGGGCCCAAAGGGGTTAGGATTGACCGTTGGCGCGACTCAATGCAAAGAGGAACCAAGGGCGCCAGGGTTGATGGCGGGCGTGAATCTCGAACAGGACCCAAGGGTGCCAGGGTTGCATGGGTGTCGTTGACTTCGTTGACTCGTTGTTGATCGTCGAGGTTGTTCAATAATGAAGCAGTTCCCACCTCCCTCAGACTTCGCGACGACGCTTCACCCGGTTGTTGATGTACTTCGGCGGTTACTCGGAAAACCTGCGCCTCAGCTTGTCCGAAGTGAATTGAAGCATTATCTGTAAATAAAGGCGTAAAAACCTTCCTTTCTTGAGCATTCAGTTCATGTTCCGGAGGTCCAGGATGAGTTAAATGTTTATTTCGTGCCGCTCGCGCCTGGCTCCGGGTCTGAATTATCGGTACGAATCTGCCCGTGCCGCATCGAATTTTAGAAATCGTCGGCGATAATGGAGGCCCTCTTCTTTTACTCATGACCGTCTCCCTTGTGCTGATTGTATTTCCAAATGTCCTGTCACCGGTCGCCAATTTGTTACGCAAAAGGGAGACTTCGATTCTGATTTTAATGGTTATATTTCTAACTTCAACTTTTAAATTAAGAAAATAATGACTCCGACAAATTATTTAATTTGTAAACAATTAATATTTATTGTTGAAGATAAATACAAGTTCAAGAGCACGTTTTCTGGCCCTTTTTTTAAATTTATTTGTAAACAAAAAAAATCGACTGAACCTTCAAAAAGGTAAAAAAGTCTAAAAGAATCGAGAAACGTAACCTAGGAAACCGTGTCGTTCTCTTCCTGATGGCCACAACGTCCACGGCTAGCGCGCAACTTCGCACTCCCGTCCCGAGATTTCCCTCTTCAATCGATTAGCCACCGCAGAATCGATAGGAAACACTGTGGCCCCGAGCATTTCTCGTGCTCACGGCCCAATCTTGAAACAACTATTTATTTTGGATTGAAGAAGAGAACGACACATCATAGTCAAAAATAAGAAAAAATCTTCAATTAAATAGAAACGCGAAGCCAGAAAATACGTTTTATAATAATTTTAACAATAATACTTAATAACTAAAAATCAATCTAAATCGATCCGCAACACGGCTTGAACGCCAAAGTTCAAAATAACTCTATATATTTTCAACATTCCACCCACCTTAATCCGTATGGGCATGGATTAATTATTAATAGTCTTGTTCACGGACTGAAGCGACACCAAGTTACAAGCTCCAATTTCCAATGCAGGAGAAGCCGTCTGACGAGCTTTTGCGGGCACGAGTAGGAGTAGCTTTACTGACGGTCATCGAAGCTTGGAATTGGCCGTCCTTAAGTCACACACCCGATTATCCCCCTGGGAATTAGGGTATGTCTCTACCACCCAGGCCAAAGGCCATTGTCCAGGCGGTGTATTTTACATTTTGATACACACCACGTCCCTGGGTTGGAAGGATCGAGTGCGCGATCTCTATTTTTCCCTTGGTTGTAGGGAGGGCAGGTATTTATTACACCAGCGAGACTAAAAATGCTGCATTTGCTGAGAAATGAGCTGCGATCTACGACCCACAGGAACATTTTCCGTTGTAAAATCAGGTTCTGGAATCAGATAAGGTCTTTATTTCAAGAAGTGCGAGCGAGAAAGAAAATTCAGGTCAGAGGGATCGTCTGAAAGAGGGAACAAAGGCCTCAAATTCAAACAAGCCTCTATTCGAAAAAGTAGAGTAGACATTTCAGAGAACGTGAGAACCGTGTCTCCGACTACTCTACGGAAGTGATGTTTGGTAGCTTTAACGCCAGTTTCCCAAATGCCCCTGAAATGGGGGGCATCGGGAGGGTTCAATTTCCAAAGGGTACCCAGTTGGGCAAAGACTTCGGCAACTTCGTTAGCAAATATGGAACGCTTGCGGAAAATTTGGCGAAGTTCAGTATCGGCCCCAATGAAATTGGTGCCCTGATCACTGAAAAGTTGAGAACAATGCCCTCGTCTGGAGGTGAAGCGGTGGAAAGCAGCAATGCAAGATTGAGTAGAATAATCTTCAGCGAGCTCTAAATGAATAGCTTAGGTACACAAACACACGAACAGGCAAACATAACCTTTCAGGGTTGCGTGGCTTCAAGACTCGGTCAACCTAATCGAAAAGGGACCTGCGTAGTCAACCTCACATCGAGCAAAAGGACAAACTGGAGTGACCCGAACACTGGGTGAATCGCCCCATGAGCGGATTCGTGCACGGAAAAAAAAGTTACCAGATAAACCCGTGTTAAAGTGGAACGGAATAGACCCGTCGCCAGCGCGCCGGTACATCCGATACTTAGGCGCTTCGACCCCATCGTCTCGACAGAATGAACCCGTACGCAGTAGGAGAGGGACAATCCTACGCAGAGGCAGGTTGAATCTGCCTCCCGCGTAGGATTTGCACTTAAGCCGCATAATGTTTTGGAGCAAACTCAGGATGCGTACTATAATATATATATGTATATAAAGCGTTAATGTATATGTGCGCGCCAAAACTCATTCGCATCATGCAGAGATTGTTGCACACGCACGTGCATGATTTAATTTAAGTGGTAGATTTCTATAGTGTATAAAAATCATGAAGGAATAGTTTTTGGAAAAATTAAGAATATTATAAGTAATGATGGTGGGGTTTTATTTCAATTAAAAGAATTCAAAACTTTTTTTTTTAGCAGTCACTATCAGGCGTATCGCGTAACATCTGATATTGATGAAGATGATGTCTTCCTTGATGTAAATAAAATGCCTAAACTACCTCCTTGTTTGTACATAAAAAAATTTGAGGAAGAATATATAGCGACACGATATAAGCTGATCACTTAAATAACAAAAGCTGTTTTTGCTGTAAAAGTTGTAAATATTAAAGTAAGTAGTGTATAATAAAAAACTGGTTTTAAAATAATTACTCTTTTTTTTTTTTCAATCTGATCACTAGTTTTATTTTTAACTTGCAGAAGTTTAAAATATTTATTTTAATCCGCTATATTTTGATAAGTTGAATACTATATCATAAAATAACACAAAAGAAAAATTTGCACTCTAAAAATTCGGTTATCAAAAACTTTTTGTATGAAAGTACAAATACAATTCAGTACACAGTTTTCATGGTACTTGTTTCAAATTTAATCTGAGAAATTACCATTTCTTTAAACGAAATAAATATTTTGATAATATATGCATTTCCAGGCTCTGCAACAAAATTTTTCTACTGCAACTTGTTTACGTTATTCGTAATACTAATCGCATTAATAAAACGATCAATTATAACGATTTCATATGCATGACGCATATATATTTCCATACATATATAGTACGCATCCTGAGTTTGCTCCAAAACATTATGCGGCTTAAGTGCAAATCCTACGCGGGAGGCAGGTTCAACCTGCCTCTGCGTAGGATTGTCCCTCTCCTACTGCGCACGGGTTCATTCTGTCGAGACGCTGGGGTCGAAGCGCCTAAGTATCGGATGTACCGGTGCGCTGGCGACGGGTCTATTCCGTCCCGCTGTGCACCGCTTTGACGTGATTCTTTTCACGGGTTCATCTGGTAACTTTTTTTTCCGTGTGGTCTGATGTGAAAACCTCAAACAAGACTTACAACTTTTCAACACATTTTTCACACTTTTTCGATTGTTGATGATTCACACGTCTTGTCTGAGAGTGCCCAAGGTCTATTGCATACCACCATAGAAAGTATCCAGGTCTTTGAATCAGCAACTGGCTAAAATAGCAGCCGCCAGGCAATATGAAAGGGTTTAAATGTATTATGATAAACCCATAACCATTTGGCGTGAATCATTTCAACCGGTTTCAAAACGTCGCTTTCGACACTAGAGAGATTCAAAAAACTATAAAATTTATAGCTGATATTCGAGATTTTATGGACAATCTTCAAGAAAAGTTTCTGAACGAATCGTAATACATAAGCGATCACTCGCAAAAGCTTCCCCAAAGTGGAATAACAAAGGCTTGTGCTCCAGATGTCTCCTTCAGGATTCGCAATTTGGGTCGTGATGTGAGAAATCAAAGCTAGATTAGTTTTCTTAGTCTGAGATGGATGGTTAGTGAATAATATATCAGGAGTTGCTCCTTAGAATTAGACCAAGGACTCAAAGATTCAGTGAGCCAAGGAGGATCCTGCGACCACAATTTGTACTTGAACAACCGATCCGGATTTATTCCGCGAGAAGCAATGTCGGCGGGATTGTCGGCAGACTTAACGTGTTGCCAAAAGGCGTCAGGAACAGTCGTCTGAATGGCGCTGCACTTATTGGCGACAAAAGTCTGCCATTTGGAAGGGCGGCTTCTCAGCCAAAATGACTCATGTTTTATCCAAAATAACTCTTTTACACCCTCCTCAAGTAATTATCATCCCTCTTTCGCCCTCACAAAGCAATAATCCTTGTACCTACCCTTATATCTACTGTTGTGTCTATTCAGGTACCTACCATCTTGTCTACCCTTGTACCTATTCTGTACCTACCCTGGTGTCCACTCCTGTGACTATCCTCTTGCCTAACCTAGTGTCTACCACTATGCGTACTCGTCAACCTATTTTAGTACATACCTTAGTCCGTATCATCGTGCTTACTATTGTTACTAACCTTGTTGCTACTTTTGTAGCTACTCCTCTGCCTACCCTCGTTCAAACCTTAGTGACTACACTCGCGCCAACCCTTGTGTTAAAATAATTTAAAAACTTAATTTTTAAGACAAAATTTTGAAATCAAAATATGAAAAATGGAGAGGATGGGTGACAAAAAGGGCATGGGGGGGGGGATCTGAAAACCAACGTTTTGAGAAAAGGAGGACTCAACTTTGAGGATCAGAAAAAAAAACCGAATTATAATATAGGAAGATTATGTTAGTTAGTGAACTTAGCAAACCTGTAAGTAAATACGTAAGCCAGACAGAAATCTTCATGGTTACCCAGGGAGTGAAGATTGAGAAAATTGCTGACGTCAATGTTTTCCATGCAAAAAGGATTTTGATCACTAAATGTTTGTGGCTGACCGCATGCACTGTCATCATCAATCTGTTAAATTAAAAAATCATATAATAGTTTACTCGAATAATTTTTTATTTTAAAATATAATATATCTTTCTATTATAATTGGAAATTGGATCTTACACTAAGAGCTCAAAATCCATACCTGCTGCCAAATTCTATTAAAATCTATTATTTTATGTGCTTCTTAGAATAAATCTAAAGGTTCATATTTAATATTAAGTAGATTTATTTAATAGCACTGAATAAATACAGTATTAATTAAGACATGTTCTATTCCGGGAATCGGACATGGGCGTATGATGTCAAACCGATCAACGCTAAAATGAGCGCACGCAGAAGATAATTTTGGCATCACCGAAGAGAACACTTTCATATGTTACCGCAAAGATAGTACATTTTTGTTTTAATATTTATTATTTTAAGGTCAACTGTTTGATAAAAAATTTTTGTTCTGTATTCTTTCAGAATGAAAGACTTTTAAAGTAAGACGAGTAAGAGCTTATAGAATAAATTAATTTTACGTAAAGTGCAAGTACAGCAATTAAGAGAACTTGTAACAGAGACTTGAAAACTATCAGCCGATCAGAGGGTTTCAGGCAACCAATAAGTGTTTCACAGTCTTATTTCATGAACTGTTAATTCATTTATTTAATTGTTTTATCTTCTATTCTTAATAAACAACGATTCGTGACAAATATAAAAAAAGTTAATTGAAAATGATAAAAAAAATCTAATTGTCAAATTTAACTACAGACGGTATTCGATGACTTTTTTTTATTAATTTAAATTTCTGTAAATACTTATTCAAACATGAGTTGTTACATAAAGGGGCCATTCTAGTAGATCCAATTTTTTTTTTGTTTTCAAAGATTTTTTATTTGTAGTAAAATTGATACAATCGCTTTGAAATTTTTACACAATGAATTCAAATAGTAAAAATACAAGAAATTTTGTTTTATTTTTTATTTTTAACAGTTTTTCTTGGTCAAGTAAATCTCCGAAAATTGTCCCGTTTTCAACTGGTGGAAGTTCTAAAAAAAAATAATGAACGGAATCACTCCAAATTTTAACTGAAGCCTCCTGACATGTACCCCGATCGTATGAACTAAAATAATTAATTTTTATAAATAATTACAAAAGTTATAAACAATTTAAGTTGCAAAAAAATGGTCAAAAAATTCAAGTCCGCCATTTTGTGAATTTTCAATTTTTTTTATAAATTTTAGTTCATGCGATAGGGGTACATGTCAGGAGGCTTCAGTTTAAATTTGGAATGATTCCGTTCATCATTTTTTTTTTTTAGAACTTCCACCAGCAAAAAAGAGGACGATTTTCGGAGCTTGACTTGACCAAGAAAAACTTTTAAAAATAAAAAATAAAAAAAAATTTCTTGTATTCTTACTATTTGACTTCATTGTGTCAAAATTTCAAAGCGATTGTATCAATTTAACTACAAATAAAAAATCTTTGAAAAAAAAAAATCGAATCTACTAGAATGGCCCCTTAATAATATAATATTGAATTTATTGATTCTTCATCTGGTAAGACGAAGAGGCTATCCAAGTTCCATTAGTTCTTGATGGTGAACGATAATAGGTGAAAATGTCTTTTTATCTTATAAGCGGTGATCATCTAGATTTTTGTTAAATAATGGTACATTTACCAGTGACTATCTCCTTATATCTTCAGCGTTAGTCAATATTCGAACAAAGAACTAAGAATATATGGTGCAGTGCATGGTTTAGTAATTGGTTCAATAACTGGTACTAGTCGTGGATCTCTACACCATGCCCTAGCTATTGGCGACCCTCACGACCATAGCGCTCTTAATTTGTAGGCATTGCCGGGTTCATTCTCATGGAGCAATTTTTAGTTCAAGAGATACATAATATTGTAAAAGCACCCTCATTCCTCCTTTCCTCCTGCTAGACGCCAGTAGACTCAGAGGATACAACAAGCACGCTTTTTTGCCTAACTAGATTCTTAGGAAAGATCCAGTCCATCTCACAATGAACCTGCAGACCAGGGGAACTGAGTATACAAAGCGCCCCGACGGATACCAAAGAAAATTAGAGCGCGCAGAGAATCGATCCGGTGACTCTCACCGACGCGTGTTGTATCAGCCGGCTAACTATTCGATGTTTTAAATATGTCTGTAAAAAAGTTTAAAATACAAAAATTTTTAAAAATTATAACTGGTTTCAGTCCGTCACCCTTTGTTACAAGAAAATAAATCTCTGTTTATATGCGTTATAAGTATAAAGAATAGAATAGAGTTAAAAGAAAGTATCCTTAAAAAGTGAACTCGTCAACGAAGGATAGATAAGCGTAGATATCTAGAATATTGAAATAAACACTGAAAAAATGTTAATTCTTTGGTTGTTTGAATCTTTAATAATAAATCAATTTTTCTACTTATTTATTTATTACACTGAAAAAAAGTCTCGCTTTGAGAGCGAACTAGGTTTGCTTTTATAGTGAATCACGTTGATATGCACTTGGTTCGCTATAATAGAGAGCGTCGTTTGCTGAATCTACCAATGTGAGGTTGGTTCTATGAAATCATGAGTCTTTTAACCTCTGAGACTTAGGCTGATCTTCAATTCAAATAGTCAAGGAAAGAAAATATTGAATCTAAATTAAAAAAAAATTCTAGTATTTTTTTTACTACCTAAAAAGTTTTTTATTTTTTATTTTTTTTTTTAAATGATGGTTTTTTTTATTATTATTTATTAGCTATAAAATTAAATAATAAAAACTAAAAACTTAAAAAATGTATGAAAATTATTAAATAGTATCCTGTTTTTGATATTATTTTATATTATAAAAATTGCATAAAATTTCAAATTATAAATAGCGCTTCATAACTACGGAAAAAATGACAATGGATAGTTTTTTTCGTGAAAAGCATAATTTTCAGGGTCCTTCTCACTACAAAAGATGATGATTGAACATTTTCTCTTTAAAACATCGACGATTCGTTCCCAGTTACCTCAGTAAATTAATGTCACTGACTTTTTAAGAGCTGAAATAAAGATACATTTTTTCAGCTTAATTTTTTATTTAAAATTTTTCTAAATTACATAAAACTTAAAAGTTTGTAAAAATTATTTAATTTTTTTTCAAACTCTCGATCAATTTACATCACAAATTATTATACGTTCAATCTAAAATTAAATTATTATTAGCAGTTTTTATATTTTCAAATCACTAGACGATTACTGTACGCTCAAAAAATACATTAAATACCGTGCTTTCGAAAATATAAATCCAAAAATCCAAGTATTTGATAAAAGAAAAAATTTTTAAATTATTGTACTGAGCTAACAGCCTAATAAATACAGAACATCAAGAGGAATATCTATCCTTTGATTTAGGTTAAACACTCGAATTTGCTTGACTTCATAGTTAATCAACCTCATATTAATAGATTCAGCGAACGACGTTCTCTATTATAGCTGCCAACCAATACTATAAAATTTTCATAAAAAATGCGTATAAAATATAATTTTATGCAGTTGAAAAAATAAAATAAAAACACGTATCGAAGATTTTTCAAATAGTTTAACATATTTCAATTCCAAATAATTAGGAAAGAGTGCCAGCCTGCATGATCATAGAAATAATTGATCTGAATATTTTTTCATAAAAATTCAGCATAATAATGTTGAACCCTTTCTGTTGCTAAAATACTAGTGTACTTGTCAGTCTTCAGTTCAATCACCGTAAAACGACATTAACCTCATAAAAAAAATGTTTTAATGCAAAAAAAAGCATCAAAAATAGCTGAAGTTATAACAAAGAAAAAACTTCCAAATCATCTCTTGTATCAAGCGAAAGAGAATTTTCTTTGGTTTTTTTTTTTTTTTTTTTTTTCACGGATTACAAATAAAGTCAAGCAATTAATAATAAACTCAGTACGTAAGATTTGTTCAGTGGACCCACTTTATAAAGTAAAATTTAAAAACTCGCAACTTAAAAACATGCAAATCGATAATTTCGTCAAAAACAAAGTTTAGATTTGTTTCTTTTTTAACAAAACATCCGAAACTTGATACTTTAGTTTAGCAAATTATTAAATACGAACGAAAGATCAACAAATTTGTATCAAGTTGTTGAGATAAGCAGAAAAAAATTCTCGACATGCAGATAAGTACAATTAAAAACGCTTTGAGAAAAAGAAAAACAACGTAAAACAAGTAGTAGTATATTAATTGTTGATGTCATAAACTGAAGAAATTCTCTTTACATGGGCACACATGGATAAAACGGGTGCAGAATCTGAAACCACCAGCTCAGTGTGCCTAAATCCCCCGGCATCCAAGCCCTGTGGCAGATATGTTTTGAGAGTTCGTGGCGACCAAATGTGGCACACTCAATCTAAGATATGAGAAAACTATTCCGATGGATGCGAGGTACAGGAAGAGTTATGCAATAAACGGTGCCGTCGAGACACCAGGCCATATCCCTTAGTATTTAGGCCTTACCCAATATTTGCGGTCTATGGCAGGTGGGCTCTATTTCTGCTCATAGTATCTAAATTTTAACACTAAATCAAATACGACGAGGTAAGACATGATCGGTGCTCAGTACCGAACTCTCACACTTCGGAGACCACGATGTTCTCGAGCACATGAACATCTAAACTCACACAGGAACGAGCTCCGAGAATCAAAGTTTAACGAAGGCTATTACGAAGGGTTGTCCTCCTCCCATCTTCAAGAAAAGAGGACACAGCGAAAAAAGAAGGAGAGACGGGCCAGAATCACTGCCATGATAAATGCTTCCTCTAGTCTGGTGATACTTAATGTCTGGAATAGGCTGTACAAACCTAGAATTAGGAGTATCTATGCGACCTCAGTGTTAAACCTGCGAAGAATAACACTCGCGTGTTAGGACACAGCGCGAGTCGCCATGGCTACCTCCATGATGCGCTTCTCTCAGATTAACTTTCATCATTGTAAAAACACCATTGCGATCTTAGCATGTCAATGATAAATGAACTTTTGGTAATCTAAGGATAAATCGATTGCCCGTGTAAAGAAAACTCTCAGTCAAAAATCTGCCGATATAAAATAATTCATAAAAAGCTAAAGTGAATTGAAAAAAAAGCGTGCGTCTCGGGACTTGTGAAAGAAGCAAAGATTTTGATCTCGTGTAAGGCCGATATCATTTTTATATTCAATTAGTGAAATTTAAATTTCAAAACCGATAGACAGTTACAACAGAAAATTTTAAGTTTTGATAATGTTAAATTAAAGTTAAGAAATATTTTTTTTAATTGTAAGTTTATTGACTGAATTTTAACACAGCCATAAAACTGAAAACAAGTTCTAAGTAGTAGAAAGTTTTGACGATTCACAAAAACATGAAAGTTTGACAACAAAATATATGAATCTAAAAAAAAATTTTTTTTATCTCAATTCACTTAACATAGTTAATTAATTACTTCTATTCAAATCAAAAATTGAATTTCTTTTTTAAAATTAATTAAAAACGACAAAATGTTTTCAATTTTTTTGTGGAATCATTTTATTTTCAAGATAAATATAAAAATTAATAATGAAAAAATGAAGTTTTATTAAATGTCGACTTTGTGTTGATTATCCGGGCAAAAAAAAATACAGTCAGACTGACTTAATAGCGTCCGCTGTGATGATCTTTTTGTGATATTAATCTAACCTGAAGAGGAGGGTTGTTTCTTCGAAACTTTGTTCCATTAATAAATAAATAATTACAAACTACAACTACTGTAATTTTTTCTTGCCTGGATAATCAACACAAAGTCTGCATTTAATAAAAGTTTATATATCTTCTAGACAATACAAAGTATTTTAAGAAGAATTGAAACTAAAAAAATGAATTTTACCTTAAGGTGGTTTTCTACCAAATGCATGACAATAGAGAATCAGCTCAAATTTTCTGGAGGTGTTAATTAGATATTAATAAACATTTCTACGAAGTCTGATCAAAATTGAAAATATAGTTTAAAATTTACAGCAACTTAAAGATTGAATTTTTTTCATTACACGTATGGCCGCTACGCTGAAAAAGTGTACGAAATTATTGATATTTGTCTTCTTACAATAGAGATCTTTTAGAAAAACAACATACTTATAGTTTCACTATCGAAGAATTCATTCCTTGAAACTGCAAAAAATTGACCTTTTACAAATTTTGATATAATTTTACAAAAATAATTTTCACGTGAATAACCTTCAAAACTGCGGTATTCAAAGCTGAGGTTAAAAGTTTTAAAAAGTGTTTTGTTGTCATTGTCAATGTTTTTTTGATAGAAAATGATTTCAGAAGCCATAAGAAGTTAAAAAATAAATTTTAATGTTGAAAAATAAAATTAATGAATTGTAATTTGGTGAAATAACTTTTTTTTAGTCTTGAGCTTGACTAGCTCTGGTAGAAAACCACCTTAATAAAGTAGATTATAAATTTAATAATTTTAGTTCAATAAAAAAGACATTTCACGAAGCAAATTTAAAAACAACAGTTTGATTCGAAAACAGCGTTTTTAAAAATCCGTGAATCGGGAGTTTAAACAAAATTATACACAATAATAAATTTTGCCTTCATAATGTAGACCTTTCATTGGTCAAATTTAAAAATTAAAATCAGATTCATAATCAGCGTCCTCAAAAAGCCCAAAACATACCGAGTTTTACAAAAATATTGATAAAAATAAATTTTACCTTCATTAAGTAGACCTTGCTATGTTCAAATTAAAAAATTAGAGTCAGATTCGTAATCTGCATCCTCGAAAACCCTTGTATACAAAGTTAAACAGAACTATTGCAGAAAATGAATTTTATTTTAATAAAGAAGACCTTGCATACGTAAAATCTAATAGCCAAGTCATATTGTAAACAACATCCTCTAAAACCCCCAGCTACCATATTTCAAACAGATGAACGGAAGCAACTTTTTTTTCAATAAAAGATCAGAATTTCGACGACAACAGGCCCCGATCAGTTGAGTTTGCGCGGGAGAATAGTAGGTAGTCCAGAATAAGAGAGAGAGATTGATTGATTGATTGTATAAAGTTTTATTGCCGACCGAGGGTATAACCATATGTGGCCGCGTTTGAATGTACATAGTAGCGTTTACAATATTATAAATATTCAGCGGGCATATTAATTAATTTTGCCTGAGCGCGCGTAGAGTAATAACAAATTCATACACATTTGCTTGCAATAACATAATAATAGGTATATAATATAATCAGAAATTAACAGCTTAAAGTAAGAGCGTATTGCGAAGTATACAAAATATAACTATAAGTAAGTTCACTGCTGGCTTGTTCGGGTGCGAGCAGATCCTAGTAATCACAGCCAAACCAATATTGTTGTTGTTGCACCAGGTGTCCGGGCCAGAGGTACGCGGGCCTGTGATGATACCCGGACTGGGGTTATGAGATCAAAGGTGGGCACGATGTAGTTGGGGGAGCACAAGGGTGCCTTTCAGTTGGGCTGGTACAGCTATGAGGTTCTCACGAAGGGCACGTTCTGCCCAGTCCCGGCTATCGAGTTGGGATGAGTGCTCCCATAGACGTGAGCGAAATGTATCGGGAGTCATGGCATTAAGGTCATTGTGGCCCATGGAATTTATGAGCCGTATAGCGCGGACGGTGAAGGAGTTTTCGAGGGCCTCCCTTTTTGCTTGTGGTAGCAAGAAGTAGCCACTGTATGAACGTGTAGAGCGACGTATCTCTGGGCGTGTGTGTGCGGGGACAAGTATCTGGGAGAGATAGGGCGGGGTCCCGGTTTTTGAAATTTTGAAAGCGAGTGTTCCGATGAAAAATTCGCGACGTCGGGCAACTGATAACCATCCGAGAGCTAGCCGGTAGGGAGTGACGTGGGCCATCCAAGGAATATTTCCGTGTACATAGCGGACGCACGAATTCAATAGGCGTTGAGGCCTAAGGTTCTGCTTCACAGTCAGGTCGTCGTAAACAGCGCAGGCATAATCGGAATGGTGGAATATGAGGGCCTCGACTAAGTGCTTTCGGAGCGAGAGTGTGAGGGCATGTTTATAATAACGAAGACTGTGGAGCGAGGAGAATACGCGTGAGCAAATGCCGTTTATGTGCTCCTCGAAGTTGAGCGATGAGGTAAGTGTAACGCCTAGGATCTTAAGCACGAGAACGGCGTCATTTCAGCGAGAGTTGTATGTTTCAGTAAGAGACCAAAGGTCAAGAACTGGAAAAATCCTACTCGAGTTAGGGGAGATGACGAAGTTTCTTTCAGAGCTGCTGGGGATCAGTGATGTCCTTGAGTCAGTGCCAATCGAAATTTAGTCTAACAGTTTCGATCTGCACATGAGCCAGATCACGCGCGTGTCTGTATAAAAAAAGTTCAAATTTAAGTCTCGTGCGTCTACAGAGTCTGTAGAGTCGGTCTTTTTCGGGCAGAACAGGGTGATGATAAGCAGTAAACCACGGGTGGCGATTCTTCCTCCGTTTAACGGTTTTAAGCGGAGCAAAAACGTTTTCAACCAGGCCTCTCGACAATCGAAACGATTCGTGAAGTCGTGGAGGCCTTCGAGAAGGCCCAGCTGACTCGACATGCGATCGGATCGATTGTTGTTAAAGTGACCCTCAACGTTAGGAATGCGTTCAACTCCGATCGATGGTTGGACATAGTTGAAAGACGAATTCGAGATGTTGGATTACCTAATGATTTGAGGAGTTTTTTACTGACAAGGAGAGGCTACACCCTGCAGGTCACCGATTCTAATGAAACTTTGGGGATCGTTTGGTAAAATCCAAAAATGAAGAAATCCATCAATAATTCTGTCCAATGGGGCCTTGGTATCGATTTGCTATAAAGCTCATATGACATTCTTAGCAGTTATTCGGTTTTTTAGCTAATTTTTCAAAAATTCCTCTTCAAAGCCTATTACACTTACAGAATTCTGCAACCTTGCATTCTCTTTGTTTTTTCATTTACTTTCAAGAAAAAATATTCTTAAGTTTACTTTTGATGAGTTTGACCCTGTGCTAAGAGAATTTTTAAAAGCATTTTTTAGGGTTTTTTGGTTTTTTTAAACTTTAATTTTACATGAACATCTTTATTAAAGCGATGTCTCAGAATATTTTTTTTCAAAAATTCATAAAAAAGCAAAAAGAATGCGAGATTACAGAATTCTGTACGTGCAACAATAGGCTTTGAACAGGAATTTTCGGAAAATTAGCTAAAAACCACAAAAAACTCTTTAAGTATTTAAACAAGCTAATTTTTCAAAAATTCGTGTTAAAGCCTATTGCACGTACAGAATTCTGCAACCTTGCATTCTTTTTGTTTTTTTATGAATTTTTGAGAAAAAATATTCTGAGACATCGCTTTAATAAAGATGTTCATGCTCAATTAAAGTTTAAAAAAACCAAAAAACCATAAAAAATGCTTTTAGAAATCTTCTTAGCCCAAGGTCAAACTCATCAAAAGTCAACTTAAGAATATTTTTCCTTGAAAGTAAATGAAAAAACAAAGAGAATGCGATGTTTCAGAATTCTGTAAGTGCAATAGGCTTTGAAGAGGAGTTTTTGAAAAATTAGCTAAAAAACTGAGAAAGTGCTAAAAATGCCATATGAGCTATATGGCAAATCGATATCAGGGCCCCATTGGACGGAATTATTGATGGATTTCTTTATTTTTTAATATCAGAAAACGATCCCCAAAGTTTCGTTAGGATCGGTGACCCACAGGGTGTAGCCTCTCCTTGTGAGTGGATCCTGACCTACTACACGAAGGACGGTAAGAAAACCAGAACGATTACGGCGGGATTTGCACAGAACTCAATCATGGACCCGTCCTTTTGGATCGCAATGTATAACTCTGTGATTGTACTCAGACTGCTACTGGGTGTTTTCATTGTTGCCTACGCAGATGAAGCCACAGTCGTCATCGATGCATGAGATGGGGAGGAGGCCAGAGCCAAGCTGCGGAAGGTGATGATAATAGTATGCGAGTGAATGCAATCTCATAACCTGGAACTAGCGCTGCAGAAAACCGAGATAGTTATTTTGACGAGGCCCTTGAAGATTGACACAATCGTTCCGACACACGTAATACCGGCGCAGGTTGTGAGCGGCAAAATATCTAGGGGTACCTTTGAATACGTTACTATTCTACTGGAAACATATAAGCGCTGTCGCGAACCAAGCCGTGGAGCGTGTTCAGATGCTTGGTCACCTGATGTCTAACATTAGCGGACTCAGTCCAAGTAAGCGGAGACTTTTGATGGCTGAAGGATCATATTTAAAAATCAAGTCAATTTTTTAAGCTTTTTTTTTCCGAGTAAAATACATTGTAAATAACTCTCATTGTAAATGAATTACATAGAATATAGTTAAGTTTAGTGTTTATTGAAAGTGCTTCATTTATTTTAACTCCCTTAATTCACACAGCTCATCCTCGAGTTGATGAACTCAATAAAATCTATCTGGTCCTTCGAAAATACCCTCAAATATTATAGAAATATAATGTTTGTTTGTAATTATTAGTCTAGTGGAAATTAATTTGAGGATTTTTTAGTTCTCGAAGAATTAATTTTTATTCTTCGTCGGCGTCCTTAATCTAGGTATGATCTTTATCGTAAAGACCGATATCGACTTTATGATGTTAAATATTTTGTCTTTTTACCCTGGGATTGAACTAGGTTCCATCAGGTCAAACTCAACGATTCACAGTTTCAATCTTGTTGCTTGTTACAAACCACCATCAATAGATTCTCGCAGTCTCCTAATTCATTATCTTGATACTAAAATTTGACTTGACAAACACAGGCGGAAAAAATCCAACCCAGACCTTATTATATCTTCAGCAAGGTTAACAGATCTAATTGAGTATCAATGTACGAAAAACCTCACGGATCGGAAAACTTCCCTATTTCCATCAAGGAGAAAACTGACAGGTTTCTTTACCGCAAAAAAATCTTTTAAACTTTATTCGAAAAGAACGAATTGGGCAAAATTTCAAGAAGTTCTGGATCATGCCTTTCAAGATTTATTTGACTCAAATTAATTGTACTTGAACTCGGCAGTTAACTCTTAGAAATATTATTTTGAAACAGTCGAAACAATCCTTCTAGAGAGATCAAGCTATCTACTTAGGCTGCAACTTTGTTACTAAAGCTCGGTCTAATTTCAGCAATCGAGCACACAAATCGCTTGATAAATGGGTTCGATAAAGGACTCGCGCTTCGCGCTCGTGATTTTTAAGCTGCCAAACTTGCCCCCCTCGTTGCTGTGCAACAAAACACAGTCGGAAAATTATCGACAATTTTGAAGCATTAGAGGTATTACGACTGAAAATTCTTCTTTATTGTTGATAACGTGTTGTATCACTCCTCAACTGCGGATTTCATGCAAAAATTACAACCACAAAGTTAAATTTATACCTTTTTTAAATCTTTTTGACATGATGTTTTTGCCTAAAAATGTCGTCTGCTAACCTCAAAAAACCGAAAAAGTTGAAATTTAAAGAGATAAATGACTTTTTCAGTTTGTAGTTCAGTAATTTTTGGATCAAATCATAGCTGGGACTCTTATCTTTTGTTTACAACTGTTAATTAATACAAATTTTGGAGAATAAAAAAGATTCCGATGAAAAACGATTTTTAGCCCGGTTTCAATTACGCTAGAATGACTCAAATTTAACAGGCACCACAAAAAGTCAAAACGTAAAAAAGTTAGAATTTTCTTTGAATGTATCAGGCTGATATTTACAGACACTGGTAAAATACTTTATACAAGAAACAATAGCGAAGTTTACAATTCCAGTTTCAAAGCTTTTTATCATCAAGTGGACATCAATCTTCGTTTCGTTATGATGTTGAACAGATGTGAAGAACTGAGGCTTACCAATCAGGTACTGAACTTGTTTTTCTGGGATAACGATACTGTTAAGTGGTTTACTGACAGTAGCCGATTTGATAATGCTCCTTTTGTCGGTTTAGCTTGCATTTGTTTTGACACTCAATCTTCTTTTTGCAAGAGTTTGGACTATTTTTACTGCGGAAGCCATGGCAATCAACATAGTCCTTTTTAAGATAGCTGAATCGAAGAACTCAAAGTATGTTATTTTTTTCCAACTCACGAAGTTTCCTTCTGGTCCTACAAAGTCCAGATCCTAATGCTGTAAGCAACCTTCACGTGATGGAAGCTAAAAGGAAAATCTATAAAAAGCAGAAGATGGCAAGTTCGTCCAGTTGCTATAAATGATGCACATATAGGCATTATCGGGAATGAGATAACTGATTGGTTTGGTAAAAAAGGCTACTACACATTCTTCAGAAAAAATAGCTGTTCCTTGTTTAGATTTTAGAATGATTTGACAAAAAACAAGCGTTTGCTATATCCAGAAAGTTGAACATAGAATAAGGAACCTATAAAGGATTTCAATATTTCCAGAATTATTTCATGGCGTCATATCAACTCTGGTTTAAGGGAAGAAACTTACCAAGGAAAACAATTGTCACTTTTAATAGACTGAGAGAAAACCATTATAGTTCTGCTGCATCTTTGCAATAAAAAATATTGTGCTTTCTTCCCATTGTGAGTGTGAATGGGAAGTTCAAGACGTAGACCATCTTCGCTGGAATTTTATTTTAGTTTATTTTATTTTATTCAGTTTACGAGCTGAAAACCCCATTACAAAATTAATACATCATATGATGATTATCATTAGATTATAAATTGATAAAAAAGAAAAAAAATTTATAAAAAAATGAAAATTCTTATAAATAAGTAAATATTTTGACAAGTTCTTAACTAAATCTAACCAAAATTTAGATCTGAATAAATCTAACCAACCATAATTTGCGTTGTACAAACATGATAACCGATACGTAGGTGAGTGATTAATTAAATTGCTCTTGATAACATCATCACATATTAAAATAAATAGCAGTGTTCCTCAGGATACGTCCTGGCACATAAAAATTAAAATTAGATAACAAATATTCACACTTAATAATATTAGATATAATTTTATATGCAAATAGAATATCAGCTTTAGCTCTTGCTGATTGAAGAGTAGGTATATTCATAACTTTAGATATTTCTTTTTATTCATGTGACGTATAGTGCATTGGTACGCCAACTTTATAAGATGCATAACGCAAGTACTTATGGTTAATTTTCTCTAAAGCATCAATCTGGTATTGCAAATACGGACTTCATATTGTTGAGCCACAATGAAATATAGGAAATACACATGCATAATACAAAGTTCTAAATACATCAACATCAGGCGAAAATCTCTTAATAAAATTGATTTTCTCAGTGGTATACTATGGATAACAAAATCGATGTGCCTTTGAAAAGTAAAACTAGCATCAAAGAATACATCAAGATTTTTAATATATTGTGCGCTAGCTAAAGAATGATCATCAATATCATAAATCCTCTCCAATACAGTTGTACCAAAAGAAATAAAATAACAATTGTCCTCTTTTTAAAGAACAGCGCAAAACTATGGATGATTCCTTCAACAAATTGAAGAATCCTCCAGTTTATAATAGTATGACAATAATGCGAACATTAAATCCAAGAGTTATGGAAATAATTATGAAATACTTTAGTGATTGCAAGTTGAATTTGTGATGAACTTCATATAAACTCACTTTTGTAAGTATTTTTATTATTGATGTATCTTTAATTTATGATGTAATTTCAATAAACTGTATAGACCTGTAAGGGTTGGGGTACGCACTTATAATAATAATAATAATAATAAATTAATGCCGATTTGGTACCTCTGGCAATCGTTTATCTATGGATGAAATAGTCAATTTTAAAAAAAAGTTAGCCTTAATATGGTAAAAGAAGACCCTAAAGTCCAGTTATATCTTGTGGCTTTATTTTCGATTTCCACAAGTTTCAATATTATCATTCCAGATATCAGATTATTGCCTTCAGCACCTCTTGGTGGCCATCGAAAGCTGCATATACATTTTAAAATGCACCAAAAGATAGCGTATTTCAAGAGCTTTCCAAAGAAATACAATTTTACTAAAGCTTCAGAACCAAAGTTATGGCAGGTTGAAGCAAAAAAACTCATCTAGAGGAAGGTGCAGTTGCCCAAATATACAGAAAAATAGGATAAAAGCAACATATACTTATGCGAGTAATAATGAAACATAATAATGAAAAAATCTTGATTACCTTAATTCTTTGAACTTCAAATTTAATGTTTCTGTGCTCAATTTTTCCATCAAACTTTGTGTCTCTGTATATATAGTTAACAGCGGTCACATGGTGAGCAATGAGAGACAAAATTTCTTCTCGAGTTTTATCTTCGTCATGATTTAACTGTAAAATTAAAAATTTTTTTGTAAAAATTTTTATAAAAAATTATAAGGTACATTTAAAAATAGTATAATTTTCGGATATCCGATACAAAATGAAAAATAGCTTTTTATGGTTTAAAAAGTTTTTTAGAAAACCTTGCGGAAACAACACAAAAATTTTTTCATTTGAATAATTGTTTAAATTTGAATTAGAAACAATATTGATGTTTAAAAACCACTACGTAACAATTTTCTTAAGTCTTCAATGATGAGACTCAATCTATAATGTAATTTCATTAATCATTGTCAACTGTCATGACAAGTGTCAAATTATTCCGAAGTAAACAGGTGCCCGCATTTTTGATAGCATTTTGAGAAAATCTGTAAACTATTGAACGATAAAAAAATTATTTTAATTATGAAAAATAAACTAAAAGAAAAAAATATTTATATGTTCAATGTTTATTCAAATTTTAATGATAAAAATACTATTTTCGAATTATATTTCTCAAAAAAAAAACATTGTGGTTGTTAACACCCTCCATAGTGTGTAAATGACAAGAGTTGTAAAGGATTTCTGGGGGCTAGGCCTTGTAGTTAAATAAATTGTAGTTAAAAATGTTTTTTTTTACACTTCAACTCTGATTCGAGACTCTTGTCTCTCAAAAATCATATTATTTTTAAACGACAGCCTGATGAGGTTGACCATTGTCAACGAAACGTCACTACGAGAAGAATAAATGTGTTAATTTATTTAACTACAAGGCCTAGCCCCCAGAAATCCTTCACAACTCTTGTCCTTTAAATTTCTCAAGTTTTTCGAACGTAGTGAATTTTTTCGTTTATTGTAAAATAGTCTTTTTGTATTCAAGAGTAAAAATTAAATAAATAACGCTAATTGCATAAAAAATATTTATTTGTTTTGAAGTTAATCAAAATTTAATGAAAAAAGTATAATTTTTAATTTGAATTTTTTAAGTTTTTAAACGTTGAAAATTTTGTTTTTTATCTTTTATAGCCTATTTTCTGAGAAAAAAACAAAAAGAATAATTTCAATATCAAATTTTTGGAATTTATTTTAACATGTGAAATTATTTGCCCTAGATTATTTTAATTCTGAGAATAAACCAAAGAAATAACGCAAAAAATCGTATGTATTTGTTCAAAAGTTATTCAAAATTAAAAAAAAAAAAATACAGTTTTCAAATTCAAGTTTTTTAGGATTCAGAAGTCTGTGAGTTTTTTTAAGTAATCTTATAAAAAAAATAACGCAAACCGTATAAAAAAATATTCATTTATTTGAAAATTATTCACAATTTAATGAAAAAATTACGGTTATCAATTTTTAAATTTTCAAGTTTTTCAAACTATGTGAAAAAAAAAAAAAAAAAAATAATCAATCTTTGATTATTCTTGTTTCAAAACATTCATTAGAAACCTGTAGCAATAATAATTTACAATAGATTTTTTATTATATGCGGGTTTTTGGGTGCGCTGTTACGAATTCAATCTTACTTTTCGAATTTTACATGTGTAAAGTCTACTTAAAAAGAAAAAAGTTTGCTTTTACGAAAGATTGAAAAATTTATGATTAAAAAATTTTAAAGCTTTATAGAGCCACTGCTTATATTAGTTTCCTGTCGTATGAAGTTAAATCTAAAAACATACTTTAAAAAAAAGTAAACATTACGGCGAGTTCGGTTTTTCCTTGGACAAATTCTTAGAAAATTAAAATACAATTTTCAGACAAACAATGAAAACAAATAAATAAAAACATGAAACAATTTAAGCGCGTGAACTTAGCCCAATTTATAAATCAAATGTTATACTCCGATTCTGTTGAAATATTTTTAAAGTTTTAAGTAAATTTTTAAAAGTGGAACAGTTGGAAGTATTGAAATCAAATAATATCTGACGGACGAGTTTATGCGGTTTCAGTACTATTATTTAAACAATTTTTTTTTCTAAGAAAATAAATTCACAAATTATTCAACTGATTCGTCATTCAAAATCAATAAACCATTCGTTCTCGACGAAGCCACCTAAAATTTAAATTAATTACAAAAAAAATTACTTATTATTGGTACTTTAAAAAAATTACACGAATCTATTTCAGAAAGCATTTATTTATTTATATCCATGCAGAGACTTACCCAATTTTGTTAGTAATGAATTTTTCTCTGGTTAAAAGTTTATGGCTTCATTAAGAATGGTTTATTGATTTTGAATGACGAATCAGTTGAATAATTTGTGATTTTATTTTCTTAGAAAAAATAATTGTTTAAATAATAGTACTGAAACCGCATAAACTCGTCCGTCAGATATTATAAGGCTTTTTCATAGCAGACGATTATCCATAACCTACTGCGAGACCTAGTGTTCGCCGATTATATAGAATTCCCAATTCTGTCGGCTTTACAGCGTTAATGTTAAAAAAATTTTTTTCAATACAATCCAAAAAATCTTAAAAACCTAAATAATCTTGGTAAAAATGAATGCGAAAAGTTTAAAAGTACAAAAAATGTGAATAACTTTTAACGCGGGGTGTATGACCCGAGATGTACAACAAGAATTTTTTTATCAGCTCTGAAGTAAAAACAACTTAAATTTCTCAATAATAAACTTGTTAGAATGATAGAATAATTAACAGAGTTTAAACCTAACTTTTACAAAAAGTTAAAAAATTCATAGAAAATCAAATAAAACTACATAATATCGTTTTAGGTTCAGTACGATAAATGTAAGTCGTCTGCTATGAAAAAGACTTATTTGATTTCAATACTTTCAACTGTTCATATTTAAAAATATTTCAACAGAATCGGAGTTTAACATTTTATTTATAAATTGGGCTAAGTTCACGTGTTTAAATTGTTTCATGTTTTTATTTATTTGTTTTCATTGTTTGTCTGAAAAATTGTATTTTAATTTTCTAAGAATTTGTCCAAGGAAAAACCGAACTCACCGTAATTTTTACTTTTTTTAAAAGTATGTTTTTAGATTTAACTTCATACGACAGGAAAGTAATATAAGCAGCTGCTCTATAAAGCTTCAAAATTTTTTAATCATAATTTTTTCAATCTTTTGTAAAAGCAAACTTTTTTCTTTTTAAGTAGACTTTACACAAGTAAAATTAGAAAAGTAAGACTGAATTCGTAATCAGCACACCCAAAAACCCGCATATAATAAAAAGTCGTTGTATTGTAAATTATTATTGCTACAGGCTTCTAATGAATGTTTTAAAAGAAGAATAATCAAAGATTAATTTTTTTTTTATTTTTGTGTGAAATTACATTAAAATCTGTGGACTAGAAATTAAGTAATTGCAGTTTTAGTAAATTTCCTATAAGAGCTCATGTTAATTTGTAAAATTAAAAATGTTTATCTTTTTTCACAAATTCCTCAGGGCTTTAAAATTTTAGCTAAGCTATTTTAATACTAGAAACTATGTGTACATTTTATTTGGAAAAAATCTGTGGGCTAGATCTCTTTGGTAGGGAACTTCCAATCAAATAAAAAATTTTTTTGAATAAAATTTATAACTTCAACTTCAAAAGTTCAGAGAAAGCTTAAAAAAGTTTATTTTATAAAATACAACTTGTAAGAACTGATAGCAAATTTAGTATTAAATTAATACTGCTTTTTTAATTTTTTAATTTTTTTTTCTAACCTAAATATAAAACTTATAACTTTAAAAGTTTAAATAAGTTTATTTGAAAAAATACATTTTATGGTAACTGATAACCAATTGAGTCTTGAATTCATATTCAATAATTGATTCCATTCTAAATTTATATAGAGTTGTTAGTAGGTCTTGTTTGGAATTCACGCCGCTACGTTGTAAACTGACCGAGTCACCGCAGCGACGTCAGGAGCGAGCGACGCCGTCGACTTCCGCCCGCACAGTCAGTCGTTCTCCGTCCGTGTACGCCGCATCCATGCGTCACGGGAAACTTCTAACCTCACGCACTAGATAGGAAAAACGGAGTCCGAGCTTTTCCTGTCAAAAAGGCAAAAGACTCGGTTCCGAGCAAGTATTTAATTTAACCCTTAAATGCCACACGGGGTCAGAATGACCCCACATAACTGTCAGTGTGGCAGTTCTGGATTTGGGTGTGGCCTTTAAGGGTTAAGGTGAAAGAATCTCGAACTCTTGTAATTCATACGCGGAATAAACAAAACAGTGCAGTGAAAACCCGAGTTTTTATTTCAAGATCCTTTATCGCATCTCCTCCCTCGCACCTACGTCCCGCGGTCCTTCGAAAATATAACTAATCATTCAATATCATACATTTGGTCCTGATCGAGCCGGATGAACCAGGAAGAAAAAATAGTGTAGTGCGAGTGCGAGTGAGTGAATCAGCGGCCGTAGAGGTGAGAAGTTCGGAGCACGAAAAACCACCATTTCTAAGCATAAAGGACAAGGACGCCGCCAACGTCAAGATTGAAGAGTTGAGCGGCCATTTTGAGAAGAGCTAGCAACGAGGCAGCAGCGCCGGGAAGAAGCAGTGACGTCATCTGACCCCCCATGGTTGGGTCTTCGGCCACGCCAGGCACAACAGTCAGCGAGCGCAGGCAGCGTGATACGTCACCCCCCACACATGATTCACGACGACAACAAAGCAAGGCTCATCTGCAGCACGGGTTGGCGTCGGTGGATCACAACTATTTTCTATGGTTACTCCCTGTTTATAAAATCTACACACCTTAAAGCTGTATCCAGACACTTAAACATCTCAAGCGAAGGATCAACAAGGGCTTTCTTCACCATTGGGTAGTCCTACTTCTTCGCTGCTTTGGGTTACTGATCCATCCACCTGCAATAGTCTTCGAGCCATCAGACAAGCTTCTGATTCACTTGGGTTGTCTATCGAGCACCTTATCTGACTTCAACTGATTGTTCGAAGGAATCATCAGGCTACACTGGGCTCCTACAAGTTGATTTTCAGTATCGTATAGCCTTTTTTCATTTGAATTTCTGCTTTCAGCTATTCTGCTGAATTTTGTTTAAAAATTTTAATCTTTTTTTTTTTTTCAAAAATTTCTGAAATTGTGCTTTTCTTGCAGGATTAATGAAGATTGGCTCAAGCAAAGTCAAACCCCCAATTGTTTAACTAACAAATAGTTAGTATGTACACTCACAGGACAACTTAACTTTCCGCGATTCAAATTTCCCGCAGAAACAAAATGGCCGTCAGAGTCAAAATTGTTCTGGCATGCCAACCCCGGTGGAAAAAAAAATTTTCGCGATTTTTGAAGTGCAAACAATTTAAAGGTTATGTTTATCTTTTTATCTGTAGATGATTGATAAGTTTGATTTAGAGATACGAAAAAAATACTACTAACATTTTTAATTTAAGTGCTGCAAAAATAAATAGTTGTGCTCACACTTGTCGACCAGGTTGAAATTTAAGGTAGCGATTTGCTACATTTTCTGAAAATAAATACATTTTAGAAGTTGAAAAATGCATATAATTTTTCTCATTAATCATAAGAATTTTAAATAAGGTTTAATATTTTAATATAATAAGGTTCAAAATTTTACAGGAAATTAAATGCACCCTACCTTAAATTCCAACCTGGTAGGCAAGTGTAAGCAAAACTATTTATTTTTGCAGCTCTCAAATTAAAAATATAAGTAGTATTTTTTTCGTATCTCTTAATTAAACTTTTAATCATCTACAGATAAGAAGATAAACATAACCTTTAAATCGTTTGCACTTCAAAAATCGCGAAAAATTTTTTTTTCCAGCGGGGTTGGCACAGCAGAAAAATTTTACTCTGACAGCCATTTTGTTTCTGCGGTAAATTTGATTCACGGAAAGTTAAGCTGTCCTGTGAGTGTACCTACACACAAGAAACTTTTAAAAATAAACAGATGTAAAAAATTCACATAATTTTATAACCAAAAAAAGATGTGAATAACAATTAAATATTGAATATTTATACACATTAGTAACACACACTCTCACTAAAATTAGACACTGAGTAGGTAGTCTTGCAGACTAGAGTGTAGAAAGATGTAAATGCGAGAATACAGCTGCAAGTAGCGAGGTAGGCCCAACGCCTACAGCAAAGTACATCAATAACAAATTTTAACAAAACTTCGTATAAAAAACATTTCTTGTCATCATGTACATGATGATAATGTCGATAATTTAATAATGCCCATTGCGCATCTAACAACTTGGACCGAGTGGCAAGCTGCCGGCTTGGGTCTTCTGCTACTCGTGGCTGCCAGCGCTCGGCTGCCTTGCAGTTGCTGTTAGGCGCTGCAACCGTCCCATGTGTGAGAGTAAGATAGCGACTCCAGTGTCACGTCCGGCTTAGGCTGCAGCGCCTTGCAAGGGAGCATGAAGAGAAAACCGGATGCGCCAGACTGAAATCTTAATTGAGTGAAAAGAATTTGCGAGATTCGGGGGAGCTGAAAAATTGAAACGCTGATAACTTTTTAACGCGGAACTTTTTCGAGACGATTTTTTTTTAAATTACTCAGGGGATCGCTGGCTATGCGTGGGTTATGTGAAATAAGAAAAATAATTGTCTTAATATTATTTTTTTATAAACGTCATAACCTAAAATCGAAAATTTAAAGTATATATAAAGCAGTGCGCTTTCACGGGAGTCGGTAGAAAAACCAACTCGCCGTTAAAGTGCTACCGCACTTGAGGATTTTTTGCGCATTTTGATTTAGCCTATCACAATTCCGAGAAAAAAAGACTCAAACCGCAAAAAAATTAATCTATTTGTTCAAAAGTTATTAAAAATTTAGTAAAATAATTTTTGAACAAATGCACATATTCCCATAACAAATGAATACCCATGTCTAATTTTTATCAATTTTGAACACTTTAGTATTTTGATTATTTAATAATTAAATATAAAGTTTACTATTAACCCATGCTAAAAAATCAGCATTTTTCAATAAAAAGCTGTTTTTGACCTGATTTTCAAAAAAATATTGCTCAGACCCTATTACACTTACAGAATTCCGGAACCTCGCATTTTTTTCGTCTTTTCAAGTACTTTCTGGAAAAAATTATTTGAAATTTTTTTTTTTTATATATTAGACCATGTAAAATTAAGATGTTTTTCGTTATTTTTTCATTTTATATATCTCAATTTTACATGGTCTAATACATAAAAAAAAAAAAAATCTCAAATAATTTTTTCCAGAAAATACTTGGAAAGACGAAAAAAATGCGAGGTTTCGGAATTCTGTAAGTGTAATAGGTTCTGACCAATATTTTTTTGAAAATCAGGTCAAAAACAGCTTTTTATTGAAAAATGCTGATAAAATGATGATTTTTTAACATGGGGTGTAGAGGGAACGTGACTTTAAAAGGCCCATTCAGAGAAACTGACGGTTGGAGATTTCTTTTTGGCATATTTGGAGCCCATATACCAAGTTTGAGCCAAATCCATGACCCAAAGGCCTGGTCCTCTCCTTGTTAGTAATGAGTCTCTAAAAATAAACTACAGATAAATTTATTTAGCCCTGAAAAGCTTTTGAGATACCTATCATACGATATACTAGAAAAATGTTTTTTGAATTTTTCCTGGTAACTGGAGCGTGCAATGAACAATTTTTATTCTTAAAATTTTTAACTATTAAATACTGCAATTTGAGCAAGTATTATTCATAACTCGACAGGCTGAAGGCTTATCAACGTTTTTTTTCTTCCAAAAAAGAATGAAGATTGTAAATTAACAATTAGAATTGCCGTTTCCCAGTTCATGACACTTTTAAGTACAGAGCAATTTACCATTTAGATTAATATTTTCAAAAAGTAGTGTTTAAATAAGAAATTACTATTATCAACAATTTTTAAAGTTTGGAAATGATAAAGTCAATTTAAGATTAATCTAAGAAAAGAATCTATTATTATAAACAAATGTTATTAGTAAATTCGATAAAAACCTGTTCAAAAATATGTCTCCAGATTAGAGGATCAGTCTGTATAAAGAGAGAGCAGGTATTTTTATTGTTAGTATCTTCTTTAGGTCTAGCGGAACGTTTTTTTCTTGCCCGATTACTTGGCATGGGCGAATTAGCTTCCAAAGAATATTTATGCCCTGGTGTTTCAACATCGAATTGCCAGGCGACTCGACGCGAGGAATTTTGAGCGGTTTGCGTAAAAATTGAAGAGGAAATTTCAGGTATCGCTGAATTCTGAATTCGTTCCATCCACTCCACTATTTCATCTGTTACTCCACAGCCACTAGAATCACCTAAACAGACGGAAGACAGAGATGTAAGATTACTAAATAGCTCTTTTTTAAACTTAATTTTATCGATAAAAATGAATTCTTTGTAGTATGGAAGTAAAAAAGTAAAAAATTAGAACTCCGAGCGAAAAAAGCTTGGAGAATAAAAACAATTTCTTTTATTTTTAAACATCACACTCCACATTTGAATTCATTTTTATCAGTTTCACTGTTAAAAATACATTACTTGATGAGAATTTTCAGTTTTCATATGTATTTTCTCGTTTTTAATTTTTGCGAATTTTTTAAAATCAGGGTGACTTTGCTATGAACCGATGATGATAAAAAGATTTGCGCCTTTAATTTAAAACTGACATTTCACCCTGGGTACAAAATATTCCCCTATATTAGGGCGTTTCACTTGAAAATTTTTTTCCGATTTTCTATGCTCCCAAGGTGAAATCAGCTTTTTTATGACGAAAAATGAAGCCCCTAATTTTTTAAAAATATTTCATTGAAGTAGTATAATTATTTTCACGGAAAAGAAGGGTTTGCCCAACAGTCGATTGGCACGGAAAAAGAGGTTCTCGAAGAATTATGAACGAATAACGACAACAAATAAAATGCACATGTTTGATTTTCTGTACAGTCAACCAACAAAAAAAACATTTCTTTTCGTTGGTTTTTTTCCAGAATTCTACATAACTCTGCCAAAATTTGATAAAATAGAACCTATAAATTTTTTTTGGCATAGTTATGTAGAATTCTGCAAAAAAATAATACTATAAAATTGCAAATCTCTTTTTGTTTCAACTGATCAATAAGTTGTCAAACCTGTTATAAAATTATTTAAATGATATCACTTCTTTTTGTTAAATTAACTATGGCAAAAACTCTCACAAGTTTGTTTACCTTGGCAAGGTTTTTTGGGGGATGTCACTCATTTTGGTTAAAAAATTTTAATTCTGACAAGTTTCAATTTTTCAACACCATTGCACCATTTGTCTGTATAATATGAGTTGACGATTATAGGACAAAAAGCTTAAGAAAGAACATTCAAAAACTAGAAAATCCAAATTTCCCATAAAAATTAAAAACCGAATAAATCTTATTAAAGGAATTAAATAAAAATATATGTATAAGACTACTTTGAAACCAGCTTACAGATAAAGTATAGAACGAGTTTACGTTAAAGTCTTGTCTAACCTCGAGTCTAACCTCTTAAGTTCTTAATGTCCATGGGGTTCATTCGAAGATCTGTAAGACGTTAACGTTGTATAGTTTTTTTTTTTTTCATATTGTCAGACAACTTAGCTTGTACAGCTCAGTCAGCGTCCTGAAACCCATACATCACCCACAGTGTTAATAATAACACTGTAGCGTCACGGCAGACGGGGGTCGCTTTGCATTCTTCATAGCGTCTCGCTTGATGTTGCCAATGATTTCAAGAGCATCGATCTTTTCAGGATCCAGTCAGCGAGATGTGTGAGTGTTTTGCAGAGTGTTCGGCAGATGAATTCAGCCGGTCAGCCCGAATTCGCGGCATCGGTGGCCATATCAACATGTTCGTTTAAGATAGATCGGTTTTTCAAAACAAAAAATGTATTTCAGTGTCTTTCAACGAAAATTTCATACTAAAATGAATAAATTTTGATAGATTAATTATTCATACACCATTTTATATCAATAAAACTCGTTAACACAATTGTTTAATATAAGGGTTCAGGTAAGCCGTTTTCAGGCTTCTTTATTTATTTTGTCAAAATTTAGTCCGGCTACTAGTAGTAATTTCTTAATACCATTTTAATCCTTGAAAATCTTTTAGGATTTTATGAAAATTTTTAACAATTTTATCTCAAAGTCATCATAAATAAACGATAGCTTCCCATAAGTACCTGTGTTATACGACGTAATTTTCAATCCATCATAACTTTTAAAAACGACCGGTTACTTTAATTTTTTCTTATACCGAACGAATCTGAATATATTATAATATCAACAAAGAATATATTTTTCAATAGGGTTGGCAACTTTTTGAAATTTATTATATTTTTTTGCTTATTTAATTAAAATATCGAAAATAATCGACACGTATTTTTTCTTTTTTAAAAAAACTAAAATTAAAGGAACTACAAGTGTTTATATTTTTTTTAATTTCAATATATATAAATACTAGGGGGTACCCCCCTGCTCGCTTCGCTCGCCAATCCCCATAAAAATAGTTATAAAATATGGAGTTTTTTGACAGTTAATATTTAACATGTTTTTTGAGTTGAGTTTGTGTATTGAATAAAAGTTCAAACATGTTTAGGTAAAATTGTTAAATATGATTTAAATTGAAAAAAGAAAATTTTATATTATGGTGAGTCTAAAAAATAGTTATAAAAATTAAATAGTAAGTTAAAATACTTCAAGTACTTGAAACATGTTAAATATAATATTTTTTAACCGTTTTGAAGTACTCCTTTAAAAAGGGCTTTTAAAATTACGACTCCTCTAGGAAAAGCGCCCTTCAAAGAGGTTAAATATGGAGTTTTTTGACACTTAAGGTGCTCGTACAGGAGAAGCTCCTATAATTTAAAATCAACTCCTCTGGGAGGAGCCCCTTAAAACATATTGAATATAAGATTTATTGACGTTTTGAGGTGCTTCTCCGGGAGGAGCTCTGGAAATTACGGCTCCTCCGGGAGGAGCCCCTTAAAACATGTTAAATATAAGGTTTTTTGAAGGTTTTGAGGTGCTCCTCCGGAGGAGCTCTTTAAACTACGGCTCCTCCGGGAGGAGCCCCTTAAAACATGTTAAATATAAGGGTTTTTGACGTTTTAAGGTGCTCTTCCGGGAGGAGCTACTATAATTGGCTCCTCCGGGAGGAGCTTTTAAAATTAAGAGCTCCTCCCGGAGGAGCACCTCAAAACCTTCAAAAAACCTTATATTTAACATGTTTTAAGGGGCTCCTCCCGGAGGAGCCGTAATTTTCAGAGCTCCTCCTGGATATAACTATATAATATAGGAAGATACTTCTAATGGGATTTCGGGCCATTGACAACATCAGCATGTAGTTTCAAAAACTTTTCTTAATTTTTTTCTTGCTCAATTTTGATTTCAAAATTCTAAAAAAAATGTTAAAATTCATTCAAAATCGAGAACTTTAAAAAAAATATATTTTTCAAGTACCGGTTGCTAACTCTATTTTAAACCAAATCGAATCAGCCTCCTTAAGTTATAAAATTGAACCTTTCATTGAGACAACCTTTTGTTCCTTCATTCTCCCTCCGCAAGATTTATAGATTTGTACTGGCTAGTTGAGCCAGGCGTTATTTATTAATTAATTATTGCATTATTAATTGTTTATTTAACGCGTACTTGTCTGCGATTTTCCTAAATTTTTGAATGCATAATAGCATTAGCACTTTTTTATTTTCCTTTTTTAGTTGCCGGGCAAAAAATCGATTCTACATACCTTCAAATTGATGAGCAAATCTAAAATATATCATCAGATCTAAAAAACGGGCACGAGAAAGTGTACGAGAAGTATTTGTACAAACACAGACAGTAAGGTGCAGTAGTGTAGAGCACCTCCAGCGCTCAGATCCCCAACACAACCATTATTATCACTACACAGGGCACACCACAATAATAAGAAAATCTTTGGTTATGATGATCATAGAAAGACTATTACTATCTATTATACTATCTATCCTATCAATTATTTATGAAAAATTGATGGCACATAACACATTACAACTGATATGCCTCAATATGCTTGCAGTCCTCTGCTCTGCTCAGCAGTCAGTTGTAGTCAGCTGCTTGATACAGCGCCACCAGTCGCCTCATGGCTTCATGCTCATCTGCACTCGTCTGTCTAAGCAGTAAGAGTGAGACAGCAAAAGTAGATACGCCTACCGCAGACGTCACGTCCGGTTTAGTCTACAGTGAGCGCAGGCAGAGAGACCGCATGCTCAAAACTAAAATCGAATTCCCCTGACTACCGTGAGACAAAGGAAATCAGCGTTTCGAAAAATGAAACGTTCATAACTCTTTAATGCGGGCTTTGTTCGGAATAATTTTTTTTTTAATTACTCAGGGGATCATCAGCTACACGCGGGATGTATAATATAACTGAAATAATCATTCTAAAACAGTTTTTCTTTGAAACGTCCTAACCTAAAACCGAAAACCAAAGTATATGAATCCCTGCAGGCTTTCACGGCAACTGTTTTGAAAAAAAAACCAAATCGCCATTAAAGCTCGATTGGGCTTTAGGATTTATTGTAAAAATATATTATCACGTCACTATCCAGATATACCCGGTCTGCACCATCCGGTCTTCGGCCGTTAGTTAGTGTTTGAGTTGTGTGCTATTGCATGTGTTTTCCCATGTCTAATATGGTGGAAACACTACCTTAACATGAGGAGCATATGAAAAAAAGATTTATATTACCCGTACTCTAAAATGCGTATTTTACGCATTCAAAAGAGCTATTTTGAGTGTGTAAAATCGCACATTATGATTGTGCTCAAGTTGATAGAGCTGCCATCTATTGATTTAAATTCAAAGCTGAGCAGCAGGCACATTTGGTTTTAGCTGCTTTTGCTTGTTGCAAGTATCTTGCTGCGGCCTGCGGCTCATATCATTAATCGTCCGTGTATTTTACAAAATAATACTTTTTTATAAAATTAAACGTCAAGTATAGGTAGTTATTAAAAGTTTTATTTTTTTCTTTTTATAAAAAGTCTACTTAGTTAAAAAGAAAACGTACATAACCTCGGCCATCAAGTTGTGTTGCGTGCAGCCGGTGAGGCTACGTAGATTTTGCTAATCATATTTTACAAAATAATAATCAGCAGTTGAAATATATTTACTTAAATAAAAATCTGCTTATCGTTAAAAGTGTAATAATAATAGTATCAAATGTTATAAAAAGTGTTTAAACTGTAAGTTGAAGTTAACTTAGGAAGAACAGTGTGTTTGATTTCAAAAACATATTTTAAGACTATATTACGAAGGACCAAATGTTTTTAACACGAGCAACTACCTCAGTTTTTGGCTTGAGCACCGGCGGAGACCGCGACTTCAAAAAATTAACGTCGGGAAAAATTAGGTGTAGGTAAACACCGAGACAGCGGCCGGCGGCGGCAGCGTGGAGAAAGCAGACGACACTGGCAGCAGCTGTGTTTTGATGACCGAGCTTATACTTATATGAATGATTATTTTGGGATCATTTTTGTACATCAGTTTCAACGTTAGCATTCCTAAGTAAACAAATCAAGCGACGCTAAATCGTGAAATCTTTTCTCCTTACAAGTTTACAACAATGATGCATTTCACGCACTTATTATATAATATTACTATTACAATGTGAGGAGCAGCACAAAATAATGTAAGTTTAAGGTCTTTACATAAATAAATGCAGTTAGCAGCAAGGTCCTTGATCCGCCTTGTCCAGGCCAAAATCACCTTCGGCTCGGGTCGCAAGCCTCTCGGAGGCCAAATCGAACCCTCTCGTCCGCGGGAATAATCAAACCTAGCGGTAGCTGGCTTGGGAGAGTTTAAAAAAAAAAAAAGTAGCCAGTACTACCGTCGTTTATTTTCAGGAGCAAAAGTTACCCGAACCTCAATTATTTAAAATTTTTTAACTTCTTTTGCATAACTTTGATGATGCTGTCTATTTCAGCGGCCTATATTATCTTTATAATAATTACATAATTAATTTAAAATTCACATTCTCGAAAACGGCCATAAAAAAAATTGTCCGCACTTTTCACCCGTTCGATTTTTTTGAAATTTTCGGCATTTCAGATGGATTCCGACAGATGGCGTGACAAAATTCAAATTTTAAAATTAAGATTTTAATTTTTTTTAATTGAATCGTATTGATCTTATTAAAAAAAATTGTAAACAGAAATCCGTGTATAAATTTTCGTTGAAAGACACTGAAATAATTTTTTGTTTTGAAAAACCGATCTATCTTAAACGAACATGTTGATATGGCCACCGATGCCGCGGAATTCGGGCTGACCGGCTGAATTCATCTGCCGAACACTCTGCAAAACACTCACACATCTCGCTGACTGGATCCTGAAAAGGTCGATGCTCTGGAAATCATTGGCAACATCAAGCGAGACGCTATGAAGAATGCAAAGCGACCACGTCTGCCGTGACGCTACAGTGTTATTATTAACACTGTGGGTGATATCATATTAACATTCGTCTTATTTTCTTATCGATTGCTACTATTAACAATGTTATGGCATCCAATTCGTTACAGTGGGCCGGCACTAATTTTTAACATTTTTACTAGCTGCCATGCCTCTGTGATACCACTATGACAACACGGAGAGAAGGTTTCATAAAAAAAATCGCGCAATGCATCCAAAAACCCGTGCACGGCACCTAAATTCACATACCTGAACCTAAAATCAGAAGGTGTATATTAGCATCTTGATTTTAATGCTACGAACATAAAAAAAGGTGGCGCTGCACTTAAAAAATCTGCATGTTCAATTTTTTGTCAAGGCCTTAAGAGTCAACATGCAGAAGAACAAAACATGAATGTGCATTATCGGAATGAGATTTTCTATTTACCTTAATTATTATAAATTCTTATTAGAAATTATTTTATGTATGTAAGTGTCAGTGCGGTGTAAACATGGAGTTTATAAAAAGCATATTAGAATCTTGGGGCTTTAAAGAATTTAGTTAATGTTTTTAAGTGTAAGTTAAAAAAATCACTTAAAAACTTTTAGGAGCACACAACCGCACGCACAGATAACCTATAAATATAAGGGACACAATAATAAACGCCTCAGGTCCTAGCAGATCAACAGAAAAAATTTGCACCTTGCACGATTTTTTCAATGCACGGCATGCAAAACAGTACGACATAAAATCGGTCCAACTTTTGACTGCAGAGAAAATGCTTTGACTAGTGCACGCATGCGTTCTGAGCGTTCATTAACATGTTATTTGTAGTGCAATAAATGTGCGCGATTTTTTTTATGAAACCTTCTCTCCGTGAACAATAGTACTTTTTTGTTTTTCATCAAAATTTTTTCAAGATTACTTATAGTCTTAGACTAAAGATGTAATATGACTGTCCTAAAAAAATTTATCCTGGGACAGACAACTGAGACCGCGTTGAGAAGTCGGGGACGGGTCCTCAAAGTTTTTTAAATTTCTGTATGTGAGGGAACGGTCTTATTTTTGAAAAGTCTGTGACAAGACGGTCTTAAGTATATTCAAGCTCTTTTCGTCTATATTGATGCGATGGGACCATCATAGTAATTATTGTCCGAGAGATTGTCTCAGAATTTAGAGGTTTTATAAAAATAAACATTTCTATAAATTTATTTATTTTATTAAAATTGGTCTGCGCCTATACAGATGCGATAGGACCGTCACAGTTTTTTGTCCTAGAAATTGTCTGAATTGAAAGTTTTTTTTAGTAAGTATAACATAAAAAATATTATGTAAAATTTAAAATTAAAATAAGTTTTTTTACTTCAAAAGAACATTTATAATGAAAACTATTAAAAATTAGTCAATGGTTTTATTATTATTCTTTTATATATCTTAATAGATGATTACATAAGAAAAAAATTTTTTATCAATCATATAACTTGAAATAAATTTACAACTCTGACTAAATATTTAGTAAAATATGATTTGATACTCTGTTAAGAGAGGTTACCTTACCAAATAGATCTAGCCCCACAGATTTTGTCCAAATTAAATGAACATCATAGTTTTAGTATAAAAATAGCCTCAGCTTAAATTTCAAAAGCCCTGAGGAGCTTGTGAAAAAAGGTATAAACATTCAAATTTCACAAATTTTGCATGGGTTCTAATGGGAAATTTACTATAAATCAGCAAATACTTTAATTCCAGCCCACAGACTTTAATAGTAACTACGCACAAAAATCGGAAAAATCAGACTTTGATTATAATTGTTTCAAAGACATTCATTAGGAGCGCTGTAGCAAATAATTATAAAACAATTGATTTTATATTCTTGTAAATATGACTTCTCATTGGCTCATACAGAGGTTAGAAAGAAGCTGAGCCAATGAGCAGACGACTACTGTAGTCCAAATACACATTTGACTTACGTAGAATGGTAGGAACCTCCTTAAGATTAATTTTTAAACGATATTTTGGTAATTCTTTAATCAAATCTTTACAAGGTTTTGATTTAAAAAAAATTTTTTTAAATTCAATTTTTTTATTTCTAAATTTTTCAGATTAGTTTTAGTATGACGCAATCAATAAATACAGAAAAATTAGTCACATTAAATAATGAAATAGCTTCATTATTTAATTCAATATCATCAAATCTATAGAAACAGATATAAATTTGTGACTATTCTAAATAAAAACTTTGAAATACAAAAATATTTAGTTTATGCATTTATTACTTTGAACATTTTACTTTTGAAATTTTTATATACATGTCCATATTTTTATCTATGTAATCTTTAATAATTAAAATAACAAATTTTTTTTTTATAAAATTTTTTCCATATACGGAGAGAAAAAATACACGATTTTAGTGTGGACGCTGCACGAGAAACTTGTCTGCTGAAGTCGCGCATAAATTTTTATGCGAGCGCTACAAAAAAACTGTGCTCTGTCACAGAATTTTTTCGTGTACGGCGCAGCGATTTTTGTGGTACAATTCACGCAGAATTCTGCAGTGTTAACTTATCACACTAAAATTGTGTATTTTTTCTCTCCGTGTAACTAATCCAAATCATAAAAAATAATTTTCTTATCAACTATTCAGGACTGTTGTGACGACCGTAAAAATTGGTATAATTTTAAGGTTTGTTCTTGAATTAAATATTCAATTTTCTTAGGATATTTAAAAAAAAAACACATTTTCTGGTTGACCAAGATTTAAGAAATCATGAGATACAAAGAAAATATAGGTATTAACTTTCGAGATAACAAATCAAAAACAATGAAAAACGCGAAAAATTTTTTTGTAATCACAATCGTGAAACTAATTAGAAACTGTGAAACTGATTAGAAAAGGGTATGATTTATAGCAGCGGAAAAAAAGCAAACGCACGGGAAATTTTATGTCAAATTACGGGACGGGAAAAAAAGACATTTGCACGGAAAAAATAGTGATTTTAAACGGGAAAGAAAATAAATGCACGGGAAAAAAAATACTTGAGCGGAAGTTAAATGTATTAAACGGGGAAAAAAATATATTAAACGGGAGTATAATTAACATTGCACGGAGAAAAATGTATTAAACGGCAAATAGAATTGATCTCGCAAGGGAAAAAAGAATAGAGAGCAAAACTCAACAAAAGTCAAGCAAAAATTTGTTTTATTGAACATTATACAACTGTAATTGAAATTAACGATATTTATTATAAAAGATTAATAGATTAGTAAAGCTTTTTTTTTATTTTGTAGATCAGGTTGTCGGTCGCATCTGCTGTGCACGTAATATCATGAATTTCCCTGGCCAATGCTAACAATCTAAGCGTTGATAAAATTACTTTTCAAATCCTGTTCTTCTAAATCCAAAAGATTCTGCAAAAATGTGGAAATCAACCACGTACGGTACATCTTCATCATCCGGAACTTGAGTGCGCTCATTTCACCAAGCTCTAAGATCTGTGGCCAATACGGAAGGGTTGCCTTTATCACTTCGGATTGTTCTAAGAAATGCAACAAATTTTTCTTTTGCAGGTTCTACCCATCTGATTTTTACGAATGAGTTTAGTAGTGCATTTGGCTTTGTAATACCATCTGCATATTTATCTTTTACAAAAGCCTTAATTTCTGATGATAAGCCTCGTGCATGAATCAATATTTTTATGTTCGTGCTCCTCTTCTGTTTCGAACAAGGACACGCAAGTATCCGAAGAATGATATAGTAGGTACAAGCACGCTGGACACTCATACACTCTATAAATTTCCTATGTGCACCGATATTCCAATTCGTTTTCCTTCTGCCACCATTTTCGTTGAAGATATTTTCTAAACTTCTTTAACTTTACAGCACTTTCGTGCCTCGTTGCTGATGGGTATTTGGTGGACGTAAAAGCGACACTCGTGTTGGTCGCCTGCATATTTTTTTTAGTCTGCTGGATCACATTCAGATGAAATTTTCTTCTTCAGATGAGTCCTCAGAGGTTTCAAATTACCTTAACTCATCAGCCATCTTTTGGCTCTTTGCTTTACTCGTCAACTGAGGCGACACTGTGAGTTGAACTGAGCTAAATAATAAAATGGGGTGGAGAGATGCTTAGTGAAAGAGCACGTGGTCTTTTGTTTCTAGGCTTGATAGGTAAACACGTTTTAATTAAACCGTGCAAAAGTATTTATTTTCCTGTGCGACCCACATCCCGTGCATATGATTTTATTTCCCGAGCATTTTAATAGTTCCATTGGAAATCATAGGAAAAATTAAAACACATAGAAATAAGCATATTCAGTACACTTTTACGGTTAGTTAAGCACTTTTTTGGGGGGCATAAAGAGAGCGTGGGAGAAGAGTAGGGGAGGGGTACCCCCCTGTTCGCTCCGCTCGCCAACCCCCATTTATAATCATAAATATGTCATTAACAGATTTATTTAAATAAAATATATTTTGTTACCACCTAGAGAGTTTGAATGAATTTTACAAATGAATATAAGGAATTTCTTTCATTTAACTTATTAAATATAAACTCAAAGTTACAAAAAAATTGTCAGATCGCAGTTTTCAATTTCTAAAGGATCGAAAATGGAAGAAGGTAAAATTAAAAATTTAACTCGAATCAATTCGTTTCGTTTTGAACGGAGGTTAGCAGATCAATAATCTGTACCTCAAAAACAACAACAAAAGTCCGTCGTCAAGGACACAGTATGTGCCTCCTCGCGGGTAACAAGTCCATGTTTGCGCTGATTACAGCACAAACTGTCACGAGATTCTCCTCCTGCTTATCGGCAGCCCTCGCGCAATACCTGACGGAAGACAAATGGTCTCGGAACCTGGCAGGTTGTTCCGTGCACAACTAACTCGAGTGGCGATTCTTCATCAGGAACATTCACTGTTGATCGTAAACGCTCTCTCGATGAGGAACCACGCACTTTTACCCAATTCACACACACACACACTGTTACTTTTAATACTCATATATTCGCGATGGATGTGCATGATTAAAACTGTGAAAGTATCATTCGACACAAAGATCAAAAGAATTGATGCTTCATACAATACGTACGAGTATATATCTACATATGTATAACAGCAAATTAGGGAAAACAGGTTAGTCTCTCCCCCGTACTAACCCAGGTTCTAGCCCGCATAGCGATTGCCTGTCAGATAATTTCCATAAAATTGCACTTTCTGAGATAGAGAGCCTCACATATTTTTATCGACAAAACTTTTTTTATTATCATCAATCAAAATACATAACCAAAATGAGGTTAAAAATTAGCTTAACTATCCGTATTAAAACAAAAATCAAATCAGCACAACTCCTTTTTTAGGTTCTGTTTTTCTTTTTTAAACACTAGCGATCGTTGCTACGGGCATTCAAACAAGTGGCTGAAAAACAGAGAGCGTGTTCTCTAATTTCAATCACTCAAATGAAATAGCGTAACGCCGAAAATCTGAGTGTTGCTTCTGAATATAAACTACGACAGTGATAGCCTTTCGCTCATCACTAAGTAGATTTTCCAAGAAGGCCAATAAGTAACCTCATTAAATTACTTATGCCGCTCGACGGTGAAAATTTAGTTTCAACTTTTAAAACAATCGATCACAAGTAGCCAAAAACCTGTAAGCCTTTCGCTTTGCAAGGTCATAAAAGCAACACTCACAAAAATCTAAATTTAATAAACTTAATTATCGTACCACTAGATAAACTCACAAATAAATATTCACTTTCAAAATCAATTAATAACATTTCAGTGGTGACCGACAATATTTAGACGAGTTAATAATAAGTATGAAAATTCCGAATCAACGAATTACATTTGTTCGGCAATAATAATCGTGCCTATCATTGTTCAAGTCTTAGTTCTTACCATTGTAAAAATCTTTTTCGTTAACTAGCCTCCTACTCATGCACCTTACTCTAGTTTGTATTTATAATATTTTTTATATGAAATTGACCTCTGCCGTTACTTCACCTTTTGATTCCTTTTTTAAGTACTGCCGGTCTAACCCTGTTTACTCGCTAGTTACTTTTTACATTTCTATAGTTACATAACTGATAACATATATCAAAAAAGGGGGGCATAGGTATAAAAACGGGCTTGGGGGGGGGCTGAGTTAGAAAATTATAGGAAAATTAAAACACATAGAAAATGAGCATATTTCGGTACACTTTTACGGTTAGTTAAGCACTTTTTTGGGGAGCCGTGGATGAGGGCGGGAGAAGAAAAACAACTATATAAGTTAGTAAGAATATATATGTTAATAATCGTATTCAGTGTTAATAGGTAGTATGACATGAGGAAACGTGGAAAAAAAATGTGGAAAATTTTTTTGAGCGCAGCCCATATAATGTCTATATTTATACAATAAAAACATGGTATATTATATATTTGAAAAACTAGAATTCAAAAATTCTAAAGAACAACATAGAGCAGTAGCTTATATTATTGACCTGTCAATTTAAGTAAAATTTAAAAAAACTTACTTTTGAAAAGTAAAAAATAACTTTTGAAAAAATTGATTTTTTATTTGAAAAATTGTAACAGAATTTATAAAATTCAGTTAAAATTAACAATAAGAAAAAGAAGAAATAAAAGAGAAAATAGAGAAAGAATGACAAATAAATTTAATAAATTGTCAATTTCCTTTTCAAGAAAAAAAAATTGTTTGTCAAGAATACTTTTTGTTATTTTGCATAAAACTCGTCCGTTAAATGTTATTTTGATTTTACTACTTTCAACAGTTCATTTTAGAGAAAATATTAGAAGCATTAGTATAATATATGAATTAGTATAATATACAAGGTGGTCGAAAAAGGTTGGATATAGCAAATAACTCGAGAAATATGAATTTTTTGTAAAGCATATGCATTAGGAAAGTTTCTTGAAAAAAAAATTTCTACCAAATGGGCCCAAGAAATTTGGGCACGGGGCCTTACTTTGGGCCCTATGGACCCTAACTTACAGTGCCGGAGTAAGGCCCAATCTGAGGCCTTCGGTGAAATTTCAGCTATCTTTTCTGACCCAAGAAACTTTTCCCTGACATGTGCTGTACGAAAATTGCGTATTTTCGGAGATAAAAGAGGTTAGAGAAAAAAGGGCCCTCCAAGGCCCCCAGTAAGGCCTAAATTTTTTTTTTATTCTAACTGAATTTTTATTCTGATACCATTTTTCAAATGAAAAAACAACTTGCCATTTTTTTACTTTTTCAAAAGTAAGTTTTTTTAGATTTTACTTCAGTCGACAGGTCAATAATATAAGCTACTGCTCTATGTTGCTCTTTAGAATTTTTTAATTCTAGTTTTTCAAAGCATTTGCAAACTTTAATTAAATTCATTAAATGAAACTTTAATCAAATTCAAGTTTTCGAAAAACTTTATGTTTACACCTAAAACAAATTTAAAAGTTGTTTAGCAACTACAAAGCTTCATTAGATTGATAAAAAAAATAGGTATTCGTTGAAGCTTTGGTTTAAAATCTAGATGCTGGTAATCAAACTATAATTAGAATTATTCATTATTATTGTTAATTATTATTATTTTATCAGTTAATTCAGAGTTTAGCTAATGTTAGATTATATACTAATTTTTTACAATAATACTCAATAATTATATTGAGTATTATATATAGCACGTCTAGCATTGGAAGCGCCAGTAGTGGAGTCATGCCTCGTCTACACTGGTGGTTAAACCGCCTCTCGGCTTAACTATGTTTAAAGAATTTTGCAATGTTGCCATTGGAATCGAAGTTCAAGATGTAACCATCTTAATCTTATAAATTATTTCCTATTTTTAAAGTACAAATTAATCCTTTAACCATGCAGGATCGTTGCAAAATTCTTTAAACAAAGTTAAGCCAAGACGCGGTTAAACCGCCGGTGTAGACGGGGCATCAGCAATGTTACGGCTATAGACAGGGAGTACGACGAAAAGGACATGGCATGAGCCACTTCAAGGCCGGGAGAGGAGAAGAGAATCCTGGAACAGATAGAGCAGCAGGCAAATCTGATGATAGAGTCCTGTAGTAAGCAGAAAGGGGTCAACATGACGACCAAAGGTGGTTTGAAGATAGTTTGGCAGGAGAAGCACTGGAGAGCGCTGAGATAGACAGGGTGGCCAAGGAGAAGCACAGGGCTAAGAAGCGCAGGGAAGTACAGGGACAGATGATGCGAGACGCAGTCCTCGCTTCTTCTCGAGCGAGAGACGAGATCGGGGGAAAACTCTCCCACGAAGCCAAGAAGAGGAAGAGGAGCGACGGCACAGTTTCACCCAGAAAGGCTGAACACGTCGTCGGAGAGGCGAAGAAGAGGAAGGGCAGGAAGAAGCGCCGGGGGGCGAAGGACAGTAAGTGCACCAGCATGGCCAGTATTCTGGTGATAAAGGTCGGCACAGGCCAGACCTACGCTGGAGCATTATCAACGATGAAGGAGAAAATTAAAAGACCAGAAGACGAGGGAGTCACTGGTGTCGGCAAGACTAGGAAGGGAGGCATACTTCTGCGTCTAGATGATGAACCCGAACTGGAGACCTTCAAATCGAAAGTCGAACAAGCCGTCCGAAGTGTGGGAAGCATTGAGAAGCCAAAGCGTAGGACAACGACGTTGGAGATTCGAGGGATCGACCCCACAGCGAGCAGGGAAAACGTGGAGATGGCCCTAACGAACCATCGACACGATCTGCAGGAAAGATGAAAAAACAACCCTCTTTTCAATAGAAAAGTGGGACGCAGAGCTGGCTGTGATCGACCTCGCTGAGGAAGACGCAGTCAGCATTGAGAAGGCAGGAAGGGTTAAAATCAGATGGTCCATGTGCCGTGTCCGCAGAAGGGCGCGAGTAGTGCAATGCTACAAGTGCCTGGGATATGGACACATAGGAAGGGATTGCAAGGATGAAGAAGCGAGGTCGGATTGCTGCTTCCGATGTGTCCAGACATGACACCAAGAAGACAAAGTGCAACAAAGCACCACTCTGTTTTCTCTGAAGAAGGAAGGACTCAAGGAGTGTGACCACGTCGCGAGAAGTGGATCCTACGCGGTGTCCCAGCGCGAGCTGAAAGCCACAAAGGAGCACCGTGCAGCTGCTCATCCATAGGACAGGGAAGGAAACGGACGCCCTCATGAGAGGGGCTGGACACGCCGCACAGCCAAGAAGTAATGCTAAAGAAGCAGTACCGGGCTGTGCGGGGGTAAAGGAGATGGGTGTTTAGTGGTAGTAGAGAAGAACTCTGAGCCCCACTCACCGGGTGTCATCCGACACCTGACGGTGCGTAAACGCATTCACCAACTTTTATCATTATTATGAATAATAATGTACATAAAATTCATTCCTAAATAATGAAAAAAAAGATCAAACCGAAAATAAATGACAACACTTTTTTGCAATAACTTTGAAAAAGAATGTACTCATTTATATTATTTTAGTAACCTAATTCTGAACATAGTCTTAAATTCGACTAAAATTATTCACTAACTTAATGATTATTAATTTATAATTTAATTACGAGCATAATTAAAAAAAAAGTTAACACATTGATGAATCAGCTGCTATCTGACTACCTTTGCCTTGAACGACTTAAGTAGCGTCTGCATGTGTAGAGTCAGGCGGACGCGATTCGACTTCTTGAGATCTCGAACTCGAACTTAGCTACGTACGGAAATCCTAAAAAAAGCTGAACACGAAGATACGGAGTCAAAAAACAAAAAATACTTATAATTTAAGGCATTGATAGTTTTACACAAATTTTTTTTTTAATGTTGCACAGGTTATTGGCTAACTACAACACGTGTTTTTTTTTTTTTTTAACTATTCCCTAGCACTGGTTATTTAAATTATTTTAAATTTTAAATTTTTATATTCATATCTCATTTTAACTTTTTGATTTTTACCTATGCATAAAAAAAAAACTAGCTTTTAATAAAAAATTGTTTCGCAATTCACGGCACTGAACCCACCTCAACAAAAACCTAAGATAGAGCGTAATATAAGAGAAAATTGATATTCCTCAACGATCCCTAAGTGGATACTAATAGTGACTAACAAGGACATGTTATGAGATGTGGAACGCTAATCTTGACGAGACTTTGGGAATCGTTTTCTAACGCCAAATGAGAACTAAGTCGCATTTCTTGCCATTGGGCCTTATACAACGATTTTCTGTATAGCTAAAAGAGCAATTTTAGCCCATTTTTGAAAAAAAAGGTTCTTAGCCTATTTTTAAAAAATTTCTGTTTAAAGCCAATCGCACTTTTGCTATCCCGTATTTTTTTTTGTTTTTTTGATAAATTTTGAGGGAAAAATATTTTAAACCTCACTTTTAAGAAACTGACTGACCTTAAAAAATTAAGATTTCCAAAAGCACTTTTTGGGTTTTTTTCGGTTTTAAAAATCTCGATTTGTCATGGTCAATTTAAAAAAAAAGAGGCTTTTAAAGTATATTACACATCTAGGGAACGAAAGTAAAGAATGTCTCAGAGCACGTTCAATTATCACTCGAGCTGCATGCGAGTTTTGACAACTACTTGCAGCCCGTAGACCACACATGACGCTCTGGGGTAATGAGGCAAACTGCTGTGTTGTTAACCAAGTGCTTCAACAATTCATCAGGAGTTGTGATTCACTCTACTATGGGAGGCCATTCTCCCACAGGGGATGGGCAGCGAGAAAATCAGGACTTATTTCACGTGACACTTTGTCAGCTAAGTTTTCAGTTGATTTTACGTAGTGTCAATAAGCCGATGGTATTAGGGTGAGAATCGCAGAACATTAGTTGTACATAAAGGTCTGTCATCTTAACCAAAATACCGTATTTTCCGGTGTATAAGCCCCCCCTCCCTGTAAGCCCTAAAAATCGACGTCAAAAGTAAGGGGGGGGGGCTTATACACCGGTTTCTGAAATTTATAAAATTCTAAATCATATAAAAATTGAGTTTCCACGGTCGGCGGGGTTTCAATAACATAAATTAAAGTATATAATAATAAGTGATTTATTGCAAAATAATTATAATAAATTTATAAATTAGATAACTGTTCTGAAACATTTTCCATAAAAGTATTTAAATATCTATGGTCTACATAATAATCGTAATAATTGTCCCATTCAACAGTATCACTATCTGCAGCTTCCTCGATTTCATCTTCGTTTTCCCACAAAATGTCATCTTCAGTACCATCTAGAGCATTAGATATACAACATTTCTTGAAGGATTTAATGACACTCTCAGTCTTTACTTTTTCCCACGCTTTTATTATAAATGTGCAAAATACATCTAATCCTGGTGCCTTCATATTTCCTGATTTGGTGTAATCTTTTTTTGAGTTTACCATCCAATCATTCCATTGTTCCCTAAGATACTGTTTGAAAGGCTTGTTTAAGCAAACATCTAGAGGCTGTAAAAGAGATTAAGCCTCCTGGGATAACAGCTTGCTCAAAACAGCTTCGTCTTTTCTCCAATTTCGTACTTGCTTCCGATCGACATTGAAAATTTCGGCCGCTTGATGATTGCTACTTTCTTTGGCCAGTTGCCCAACTTTTAATTTAAAAACAGCATCGTACTTGAATCTTTTTCTTGGTGGCTCCATACTTAAATACATATAAAGCGATACATGTTCCCAGTAGGGTGCGAAAAATTTAACTGCTGAAATATAAACCGCTCTCAGTGTTATGGTTCAGATCAGAAATCAGGAGGGGGGGGGGGGGCTTATACATCGAATCATTAAAATTCCAAATTTTTGGCTTAAAATCAGGGGGGGGGGGCTTATACACCGGAAAATACGGTAGTATGTTCTTTGTGTCAGACCACAAGAGAAATTGGCTGACATGAAATGTGTTAGCTTTGACAGGATTTAGGCCGCTAGTAACTCAAGTTTTAGTGTGCTCAACTTTTTGAAGAAGAGCTTATTTTTCGTTTTGGCATCTTTTAGGGAGCAGTGTACACGGTCTAGGCCAATCAAACGTTGATTAATATTCGCTAAACATGCTGCTTCAGAAGCATACTCCGCAGAGTTTAACATCTGGAGAGTATTGCACAAATCAAGGTATGTTTAGAGAATTGATGGCGAGTAATCTGAATGTCCAGGATTCCCATTGGTCGAAATGATCCAAAGGCAATGGGCCGTCCCAACCACGTTTTAAAAGCTGCAAGGAGTGCATGAATATCTTGGCGATTACGGTAACTGGGGCCAGCTCATTAAAACGAATATTTGTGCCAATTTTGACAAACGTTTTTTCAAAATGCCTTCAATGGGTGTGTAATTAAATCTGCAATTGAAGGTGTCATCTTTGGCTTACCATTGGAGTCCTAACACAGCAAAAGAAGATAAAGTTTCGAAAATTGCTGTAGGATCGGTAGCGAGGTGATCCTTGGGTAAGTGTAATATTCTGGAGTTGTTGGAAAGCCATTTCCTGAATCCGAAAGTACCCCTCTTAACAAGACTAATCAATTGCACTTGCTTATTAATAGCTTCCTGGATTGAGTGGCCCCAAGGCAGTATGTCATCCATGTAAGATGGCTAACGCGAACATGAATTCATAATCTGTGACTAACTGTTGGAGCGTGCGCTATGCCAAGAATGATAAGCAGACTAATCCGTACGTCATAGTGACCAGGTAATAAATTTCGATGGGCTTGTTGAGATTGAATCGCCAGACAACGGCTTGATAGTGTCATTTTCCGCGTTAAGAGAAATTTGTCAAAACATTTGTTTCATTTTAAAGCAAGCATTCTGGACTTTCAACGTTACCCATTTTTTAAAGGCATGATTGAAAGTTACCAAGATAACTCAAAATCTGGGTGAAAAAGTTTTTCACAATAAATTTCGATAGTTAAAAAAAATGCCAGATTTTACTCTAAGTAAAACAGTGGATAGGCAAAAGTCAAAAAGTCGGGCACTTTTTGTCACATCATGTCATGTAATTCCACAAAAAAAGGTAATTTAAAAAAAAGATATCTTTTTTTAAAATACCCTTTTTCTGCGGAATTACATGACATGACACAACAAAAAGTGGCCGACTTTTTGACTTTTGCCTATACACTGTTATAATTAGATAAAATTCTGGCATTTTTTTTTAACTATCGAAATTTTATTGCATGAAAAAACTTTTTCAACCCAGATTTTGAGTTATCTTGGTAACTTTCAATTCATGCCTTAAAAAAATGGGTAACGTTGAAAAAAAAGAATTCTTGCTTTAGAAAATGAACAAATGTTTGACAAATTTTCTCTTAACGCGGAAAATTGACACTATCAAGCCGTTGTCTGGCGATTCAATCTCAACAAGCCCATCGAAATTTATTACCTGTTCACATTGACGTATTACGGATAAATCTGCTTAATCATTCTGGCTAGCCACGCTCCAACAGAATAGTCACAGATTAATAATTCATGTTCGCGTTAGCCATACTTACATGGATTGGACATAACTGCCTTTTGGGGCCACTCAATCCAGAAGCTATTAATAAGCAAGTGCAATTGATTAGTCTGTTAGAGGGGTACTTTCGATTCCAGGAAATGGCTTTCAAAAAATCCAGAATATTACACTTACCCAAGGAATTCACCTCGCTAACCGATCCTACAGCAATTTTTCGAAACTTTATCTTCTTTTGCTGTGTTAGGACTCCCAATGGACCCAAAGATGACACCTCAATTGCAGTTTAATTACACACCCATTGAAGGCATTTAAAAAACGTTTGTCAAAATTGGCACAAATATCGTTATTAATGAGCTGGCCCCAGTTACCGTAATCGCCAAGATAATCATGCACTCCTTGCAGCTTTAAAACGTGGTTGGGACGGCCCATTGCCTTTGGATCATTTCGACCAATGGGAATCCTGGACAATCAGATTACTCGCCATCAATTCTCTAAACATACCTTGATTTGTGCAATACTCTCCAGATGTTAAACACTCTGCGGAGTATGCTTCTGAAGCAGCATGTTTAGCGAATATAATCAACGTTTGATTGGCCTAGACCGTGTACACTGCTCCCTAAAAATGCCAAAACTAAAAATAAGCTCTTCTTCAAAAAGTTGAGCACACTAAAACTTGAAGTTACTAGTGGCCTAAATCCTGTAAAGCAACACATTTCAAGTCAGCCAATTTCTCTTGTGGTCTGACACAAAGAACATACTACCGTATTTTCCGGTGTATAAGCCCCCCCCCCTGATTTTAAGCCAAAAATTTGAATTTTTTAATGATTCGATGTATAAGCCCCCCCCCCCCCTCCTGATTTCGATCTGAACCATAACACTGAGAGCGGTTTAAATTTCAGAGTTTAAATTTTCGCACCCTACTGGAACATGTAATCGCTTTATATGTATTTAAAAGTATGGAGCCACCAAGAAAAAGATTCAGTACATGCTTTTTTAAATAAAAGTTGGCAACTGGCCAAAGAAAGTAGCAATCATCAAGCGGCCGAAATTTTCATGTCGATCGAAGCAAGTACGAAATTGGAGAAAAGACGAAGCTGTTTTGAGCAAGCTGTTATCCCAGGAGGCTTAACATCTCTTTTACAGCCTCTAGATGTTTGCTTAAACAAGCCTTTCAAACAGTATCTTAGGAACAATGGAATGATTGGATGGTAAACTCAAAAAAAGATTACACCAAATCAGGAAATATGAAGGCACCAGGATTAGATGTATTTTTGCACTTTATAATAAAAGCGTGGGAAAAAGTAAAGACTGAGAGTGTCATTAAATCCTTCAAGAAATGTTGTATATCTAATGCTCTAGATGGTACTGAAGATGAATTTGTGGGAAAACAAGATGAAATCGAGGAAGCTGCAGATAGTGATACTGTTGAATGGGACAATTATTACGATTATTATGTAGACCATAGATATTTAAATACTTTTATGGAAATGTTTCAGAACAGTTATCTAATTTATAAATTTATTATAATTATTTTTGCAATAAATCACTTATTAATATATACTTTAATTTATGTTATTGAAAACCCGCCCGACCGTGAAACCAATTTTATATGATTTTAGAATTATAAATTTCAGAAACCGTGTATAAGCCCCCCCCCCCTTACTTTTGACGTCGATTTTTAGGGCTTACAGGGAGGGGGGGCTTATATACACCGGAAAATACGGTATTTTGGTTAAGATGACAGACCTTTATGTACAACTAATCTGCGATTCTCACCCTAATACCATCGGCTTATTGACACTACGTAAAATCAACTGAAAACTTAGCTGACAAAGTGCACGTGAAATAAGTCCTGATTATCTCGCTGCCCATCCCCTGTGGGAAATGGCCTCCCATAGTAGGTGAATCACAACTCCTGATGAATTGTTGAAGCACTTGGTTAACAACACAGCAGTTTGCCTCATTACCCCAGAGCGTCATGTGGTGTCTACGGCTGCAAGTAGTTGTCAAAACTCGCATGCAGCTCGAGTGATAATTGAACGTGCTCTGAGACATTCTTTACTTTCGTTCCCTAGATGTGTAATATACTTAAAAGCCCTTTTTTTTTAAATGACCATGACAAATCGAGATTTTTAAAACCGAAAAAAACCCAAAAAGTGCTTTTGGAAATCTTAATTTTTTAAGGTCATTTTCTTAAAAGTGAGGTTAAAAATATTTTTCCCTCAAAATTTATCAAAAAAACAAAAAATACGGGATAGCAAAAGTGCGATTGGCTTTAAAACAGAAATTTTTTAAAAAAAGGCTAAGAACCTTTTTTTTCAAAAATGGGCTAAAATTGCTCTTTTAGCTATACAGAAAATCGTTGTATAAGGCCCAATGGCAAGAAATGCGACTTAGTTCTCATTTGGCGTTAGAAAAACGATTCCCAAAGTCTCGTCAAGATTAGCGTTCCACATCTCATAACATGTCCTTGTTAGTCACTATTAGTATCCACTTAGGGATCGTTTAGAGAGATATCAATTTTCTCTTATATTACGCTCTATCTTAGGTTTTTTGAGGTGGGTTCAGTGCCGTGAATTGCGAAACCAATTTTTTATTAAAAGCTAGTTTTTTTTTATGCATAGTAAAAAATCAAAAGTTAAAATGAGATATGAATTTAAAAATTTAAAATTTAAAATAATTTAAATAACCAGTGCTAGGGAATAGTTAAAAAAAAAAAAAAACACGTGTTGTAGTTAGCCAATAACCTGTGCAACATTAAAAAAAAAATTTGTGTAAAACTATCAATGCCTTAAATTATAAGTATTTTTTGTTTTTTGACTCCGTATCTTCGTGTTCAGCTTTTTTTAGGATTTCCGTACGTAGCTAAGTTCGAGTTCGAGATCTCAAGAAGTCGAATCGCGTCCGCCTGACTCTACACATGCAGACGCTACTTAAGTCGTTCAAGGCAAAGGTAGTCAGATAGCAGCTGATTCATCAATGTGTTAACTTTTTTTTTAATTATGCTCGTAATTAAATTATAAATTAATAATCATTAAGTTAGTGAATAATTTTAGTCGAATTTAAGACTATGTTCAGAATTAGGTTACTAAAATAATATAAATGAGTACATTCTTTTTCAAAGTTATTGCAAAAAAGTGTTGTCATTTATTTTCGGTTTGATCTTTTTTTTCATTATTTAGGAATGAATTTTATGTACATTATTATTCATAATAATGATAAAAGTTGGTGAATGCGTTTACGCACCGTCAGGTGTCGGATGACACCCGGTGAGTGGGGCTCAGAGTTCTTCTCTACTACCCACTAAACACCCATCTCCTTTACCCCCGCACAGCCCGGTACTGCTTCTTTAGCATTACTTCTTGGCTGTGCGGCGTGTCCAGCCCCCTCTCATGAGGGCGTCCGTTTCCTTCCCTGTCCTATGGATGAGCAGCTGCACGGTGCTCCTTTGTGGCTTTCAGCTCGCGCTGGGACACCGCGTAGGATCCACTTCTCGCGACGTGGTCACACTCCTTGAGTCCTTCCTTCTTGCAGAGAAAACAGAGTGGTGCTTTGTTGCACTTTGTCTTCTTGTGTCATGTCTGGACACATCGGAAGCAGCAATCCGACCTCGCTTCTTCATCCTTGCAATCCCTTCCTATGTGTCCATATCCCAGGCACTTGTAGCATTGCACTACTCGCGCCCTTCTGCGGACACGGCACATGGACCATCTGATTTTAACCCTTCCTGCCTTCTCAATGCTGACTGCGTCTTCCTCAGCGAGGTCGATCACAGCCAGCTCTGCGTCCCACTTTTCTATTGAAAAGAGGGTTGTTTTTCATCTTTCCTGCAGATCGTGTCGATGGTTCGTTAGGGCCATCTCCACGTTTTCCCTGCTCGCTGTGGGGTCGATCCCTCGAATCTCCAACGTCGTTGTCCTACGCTTTGGCTTCTCAATGCTTCCCACACTTCGGACGGCTTGTTCGACTTTCGATTTGAAGGTCTCCAGTTCGGGTTCATCATCTAGACGCAGAAGTATGCCTCCCTTCCTAGTCTTGCCGACACCAGTGACTCCCTCGTCTTCTGGTCTTTTAATTTTCTCCTTCATCGTTGATAATGCTCCAGCGTAGGTCTGGCCTGTGCCGACCTTTATCACCAGAATACTGGCCATGCTGGTGCACTTACTGTCCTTCGCCCCCCGGCGCTTCTTCCTGTCCTTCCTCTTCTTCGCCTCTCCGACGACGTGTTCAGCCTTTCTGGGTGAAACTGTGCCGTCGCTCCTCTTCCTCTTCTTGGCTTCGTGGGAGAGTTTTTCCCCCGATCTCGTCTCTCGCTCGAGAAGAAGCGAGGACTGCGTCTCGCATCATCTGTCCCTGTACTTCCCTGCGCTTCTTAGCCCTGTGCTTCTCCTTGGCCACCCTGTCTATCTCAGCGCTCTCCAGTGCTTCTCCTGCCAACTATCTTCAAACCACCTTTGGTCGTCATGTTGACCCCTTTCTGCTTACTACAGGACTCTATCATCAGATTTGCCTGCTGCTCTATCTGTTCCAGGATTCTCTTCTCCTCTTCCCGGCCTTGAAGTGGCTCATGCCATGTCCTTTCGTCGTACTCCCTGTCTATAGCCGTAACATTGCTGATGCCCCGTCTACACCGGCGGTTTAACCGCGTCTTGGCTTAACTTTGTTTAAAGAATTTTGCAACGATCCTGCATGGTTAAAGGATTAATTTGTACTTTAAAAATAGGAAATAATTTATAAGATTAAGATGGTTACATCTTGAACTTCGATTCCAATGGCAACATTGCAAAATTCTTTAAACATAGTTAAGCCGAGAGGCGGTTTAACCACCAGTGTAGACGAGGCATGACTCCACTACTGGCGCTTCCAATGCTAGACGTGCTATATATAATACTCAATATAATTATTGAGTATTATTGTAAAAAATTAGTATATAATCTAACATTAGCTAAACTCTGAATTAACTGATAAAATAATAATAATTAACAATAATAATGAATAATTCTAATTATAGTTTGATTACCAGCATCTAGATTTTAAACCAAAGCTTCAACGAATACCTATTTTTTTTATCAATCTAATGAAGCTTTGTAGTTGCTAAACAACTTTTAAATTTGTTTTAGGTGTAAACATAAAGTTTTTCGAAAACTTGAATTTGATTAAAGTTTCATTTAATGAATTTAATTAAAGTTTGCAAATGCTTTGAAAAACTAGAATTAAAAAATTCTAAAGAGCAACATAGAGCAGTAGCTTATATTATTGACCTGTCGACTGAAGTAAAATCTAAAAAAACTTACTTTTGAAAAAGTAAAAAAATGGCAAGTTGTTTTTTCATTTGAAAAATGGTATCAGAATAAAAATTCAGTTAGAATAAAAAAAAAATTTAGGCCTTACTGGGGGCCTTGGAGGGCCCTTTTTTCTCTAACCTCTTTTATCTCCGAAAATACGCAATTTTCGTACAGCACATGTCAGGGAAAAGTTTCTTGGGTCAGAAAAGATAGCTGAAATTTCACCGAAGGCCTCAGATTGGGCCTTACTCCGGCACTGTAAGTTAGGGTCCATAGGGCCCAAAGTAAGGCCCCGTGCCCAAATTTCTTGGGCCCATTTGGTAGAAATTTTTTTTTCAAGAAACTTTCCTAATGCATATGCTTTACAAAAAATTCATATTTCTCGAGTTATTTGCTATATCCAACCTTTTTCGACCACCTTGTATATTATACTAATTCATATATTATACTAATGCTTCTAATATTTTCTCTAAAATGAACTGTTGAAAGTAGTAAAATCAAAATAACATTTAACGGACGAGTTTTATGCAAAATAACAAAAAGTATTCTTGACAAACAATTTTTTTTTCTTGAAAAGGAAATTGACAATTTATTAAATTTATTTGTCATTCTTTCTCTATTTTCTCTTTTATTTCTTCTTTTTCTTATTGTTAATTTTAACTGAATTTTATAAATTCTGTTACAATTTTTCAAATAAAAAATCAATTTTTTCAAAAGTTATTTTTTACTTTTCAAAAGTAAGTTTTTTTAAATTTTACTTAAATTGACAGGTCAATAATATAAGCTACTGCTCTATGTTGTTCTTTAGAATTTTTGAATTCTAGTTTTTCAAATATATAATATACCATGTTTTTATTGTATAAATATAGACATTATATGGGCTGCGCTCAAAAAATTTTCCACATTTTTTTTCCACGTTTCCTCATGTCATACTACCTATTAACACTGAATACGATTATTAACAATATATATCTTACTAACTTATATAGTTGTTTTTCTTCTCCCGCCCTCTCCACGCTCCCCAAAAAAGTGCTTAACTAACCGTAAAAGTGTACCGAAATATGCTCATTTCTATGTGTTTTAATTTTTCCTATAATTTTCTAATCACGCCCCCCCCCATGCCCTTTTTATACCTATGCCCCCCATTTTTGATATATGTTATCAGTTATGTAACTATAGAAATGTAAAAAGTAACTAGGAGTAAACAGGGTTAGACGGCAGTACTTAAAAAAAGGAATCAAAAGGTGAAGTAACGGCAGAGGTCAATATCATATAAAAAATATTATAATAGAAACTAGAGTAGGTGCATGAGTAGGAGGCTAGTTAACGAAAAAGATTTTTACAATGGTAAGAACTAAGACATGAACAATGATAGGCACGATTATTATTGCCGAACAAATGTAATTCGTTGATTCGGAATTTTCATACTTATTATTAACTCGTCTAAATATTGTCGGTCACCACTGAAATGTTATTAATTGATTTTGAAAGTGAATATTTATTTGTGAGTTTATCTAGTGGTACGATAATTAAGTTTATTAAATTTAGATTTTTGTGAGTGTTGCTTTTATGACCTTGCAAAGCGAAAGGCTTACAGGTTTTTGGCTACTTGTGATCGATTGTTTTAAAAGTTGAAACTAAATTTTCACCGTCGAGCGGCATAAGTAATTTAATGAGGTTACTTATTGGCCTTCTTGGAAAATCTACTTAGTGATGAGCGAAAGGCTATCACTGTCGTAGTTTATATTCAGAAGCAACACTCAGATTTTCGGCGTTACGCTATTTCATTTGAGTGATTGAAATTAGAGAACACGCTCTCTGTTTTTCAGCCACTTGTTTGAATGCCCGTAGCAACGATCGCTAGTGTTTAAAAAAGAAAAACAGAACCTAAAAAAGGAGTTGTGCTGATTTGATTTTTGTTTTAATACGGATAGTTAAGCTAATTTTTAACCTCATTTTGGTTATGTATTTTGATTGATGATAATAAAAAAAGTTTTGTCGATAAAAATATGTGAGGCTCTCTATCTCAGAAAGTGCAATTTTATGGAAATTATCTGACAGGCAATCGCTATGCGGGCTAGAACCTGGGTTAGTACGGGGGAGAGACTAACCTGTTTTCCCTAATTTGCTGTTATACATATGTAGATATATACTCGTACGTATTGTATGAAGCATCAATTCTTTTGATCTTTGTGTCGAATGATACTTTCACAGTTTTAATCATGCACATCCATCGCGAATATATGAGTATTAAAAGTAACAGTGTGTGTGTGTGTGAATTGGGTAAAAGTGCGTGGTTCCTCATCGAGAGAGCGTTTACGATCAACAGTGAATGTTCCTGATGAAGAATCGCCACTCGAGTTAGTTGTGCACGGAACAACCTGCCAGGTTCCGAGACCATTTGTCTTCCCGTCGGTATTGCGCGAGGGCTGCCGATAAGCAGGAGGAGAATCTCGTGACAGTTTGTGCTGTAATCAGCGCAAACATGGACTTGTTACCCGCGAGGAGGCACATACTGTGTCCTTGACGACGACTTTTGTTGTTGTTTTTGAGGTACAGATTATTGATCTGCTAACCTCCGTTCAAAACGAAACGAATTGATTCGAGTTAAATTTTTAATTTTACTTCTTCCATTTTCGATCCTTTAGAAATTGTAAACTGCGATCTGACAATTTTTTTGTAACTTTGAGTTTATATTTAATAAAGTTAAATGAAAGAAATTCCTTATATTCATTTGTAAAATTCATTCAAACTCTCTAGGTGGTAACAAAATATATTTTATTTAAATAAATCTGTTAATGACATATTTATGATTATAAATGGGGGTTGGCGAGCGGAGCGAACAGGGGGGTACCCTCCCCTACTCTTCTCCCACGCTCTCTTTATGCCCCCCAAAAAAGTGCTTAACTAACCGTAAAAGTGTACTGAAATATGCTTATTTCTATGTGTTTTAATTTTTCCTATGATTTTCCAATGGGAACTATTAAAATGCTCGGGAAATAAAATCATATGCACGGGATGTGGGTCGCACAGGAAAATAAATACTTTTGCACGGTTTAATTAAAACGTGTTTACCTATCAAGCCTAGAAACAAAAGACCACGTGCTCTTTCACTAAGCATCTCTCCACCCATTTTATTATTTAGCTCAGTTCAACTCACAGTGTCGCCTCAGTTGACGAGTAAAGCAAAGAGCCAAAAGATGGCTGATGAGTTAAGGTATTTTGAAACCTCTGAGGACTCATCTGAAGAAGAAAATTCATCTGATGTGATCCAGCAGACTAAAAAAATATGCAGGCGACCAACACGAGTGTCGCTTTTACGTCACAAATACCCATCAGCAACAGAGGCAGAAAGTGCTGTAAAGTTAAAAGAAGTTTAGAAAATATCTTCAACGAAAATGGTGGCAGAAGGAAAACGAATTGAATATCGGTGCACATAGGAAATTTATAGAGTGTATGAGTGTCCAGCGTGCTTGTACCTACTATATCATTCTTCGGATACTTGCGTGTCCTTGTACGAAACAGAAGAGGAGCACGAACATAAAAATATTGATTCTGCACGAGGCTTATCATCAGAAATTAAGGCTTTTGTAAAAGATAAATATGCAGATGGTATTACAAAGCCAAATGCACTACTAAATCTCATTCGTAAAAATCAGATGGTAGAACCTGCAAAAGAAAAATTTGTTGCATTTCTTAGAACAATCCGAAGTGATAAAGGCAACCCTTCCGTATTGGCCACAGATCTTAGAGCTTGGTGAAATGAGCGCACTCAAGTTCCGGATGATGAAGATGTACCATACGTGGTTGATTTCCACATTTTTGCAGAATCTTTTGATTTAGAAGAACAGGATTTGAAAGTAATTTTATCAACGCTTAGATTGTTAGCATTGGCCAGGAAATTCATGAGATTAGTGCACAGCAGATGCGACCGACAACCTGATCTACAAAATAAAAAAAAGCTTTACTAATCTATTAATCTTTTATAATAAATATCGTTAATTTCAATTACAGTTGTATAATGTTCAATAAAACAAATTTTTTGCTTGACTTTTGTTGAGTTTTGCTCTCAATTCTTTTTCCCTTGCGAGATCAATTCTATTGCCGTTTAATACATTTTTCTCCGTGCAATGTTAATTATACTCCCGTTTAATATATTTTTTTCCCCGTTTAATACATTTAACTTCCGCTCAAGTATTTTTTTCCCGTGCATTTATTTTCTTTCCCGTTTAATCACTTATTTTTCCGTGCAAATGTCTTTTTTCCCGTGAATTTGACATAAAATTTCCCGTGCGTTTGCTTTTTTTCCCGTGCTTATAAATCATACCCTTTTCTAATCAGTTTCACAGTTTCTAATTAGTTTCACGATTGTGATTACAAAAAAATTTTTCGCGTTTTTCATTGTTTTTGATTTGTTATCTCGAAAGTTAATACCTATATTTTTCTTTGTATCTCATGATTTCTTAAATCTTGGTCAACCAGAAAATGTGTTTTTTTTTAAATATCCTAAGAAAATTGAATATTTAATTCAAGAACAAACCTTAAAATTTATACCAATTTTTACGGTCGTCACAACAGTCCTGAATAGTTGATAAGAAAATTATTTTTTATGATTTGGATTAGTACACGGAGAGAAAAAATACACAATTTTAGTGTGATAAGTTAACACTGCAGAATTCTGCGTGAATTGTACACAAAAACGCTGCGCCGTACACGAAAAAATTCTGTGACAGAGCACAGTTTTTTTGTAGCGCTCGCATAAAATTTATGCGCGACTTCAGCAGACAAGTTTCTCGTGCAGCGTCCACACTAAAATCGTGTATTTTTTCTCTCCGTATATGGAAAAAATTTATAAAAAAAAAATTTGTTATTTTAATTATTAAAGATTACATAGATAAAAATATGGACATGTATATAAAAATTTCAAAAGTAAAATGTTCAAAGTAATAAATGCATAAACTAAATATTTTGTATTTCAAGATTTAATTTAGAATAGTCACAAATTTATATCTGTTTCTATAGATTTGATGATATAGAATTAAAAAATGAAGCTATTTCATTTATTAAATGTGACTAATTTTTCTGTATTTAATTGATTGCGTCTTACTAAAACTAATCTGAAAAATTTAGAAATAAAAAAATTGATTTAAAAAAATTTTTTTTAAATCAAAACCTTGTAAAGATTGATTAAAGAATTACCAAAATATCGTTAAAATTAATCTTAAGGAGGTTCCCTACCATCTACGTAAGTCAAATGTGTATTTGACTACAGTAGTCGTCTGCTCATTGGCTCAGCTTCTTTCTAACCTCTGTATGAGCCAATGAGAAGTCATATTTACAAGAATATAAAATCAATTGTTTATAATTATTGCTACAGGCTCCTAATGAATGTTTTGAAACAATTATAATCAAAGTCTGATTTTTTCCGATTTTTGTGCGTAGTTACATTAAAGTCTGTGGGCTGGAAATTAAGTATTTGCTGTTTTAGTAAATTTCCCATTAGAACCCATGCAAATTTGTGAAATTTGAAATGTTTATAACTTTTTTCACAAGCTCCTCAGGGCTTTGAAATTTTAGCTGAGCTATTTTTATACTAAAAACTATGTGTTCATTTAATTTGGACAAAATCTGTGGGCTAGATCTATTTGGTAGGGAACCTCCTTAACAGAGTATCAAATCATATTTTACTAAATATTTAGTCAGAGTTGTAAAATTTATTCAAGTTATATGATTGATAATTTCTTATGTAATCATCTATTAAGATATATAAAAGAATAATAATAAAACCATTGAATAATTTTTAATAGTTTTCATTATAAATGTTCTTTTGAAGTAAAAAAACTTATTTAATTTTAAATTTTACTTAATATTTTTTATGTTATACTTACGTAAAAAAACTTTCAATTCAGACAATTTCTAGGACAAAAAACTGTGACGGTCCTATCGCATCTGTATAGGCGCAGACCAATTTTAATAAAATAAATAAATTTATAGAAATGTTTATTTTTATAAAACCTCTAAATTCTGAGACAATCTCTCGGACAATAATTACTATGATGGTCCCATCGCATCAATATAGACGAAAAGAGCTTGAATATACTTAAGACCGTCTTGTCACAGACTTTTCAAAAATAAGACCGTTCCCTCACATACAGAAATTTAAAAAACTTTGAGGACCCGTCCCCGACTTCTCAACGCGGTCTCAGTTGTCTGTCCCAGGATAAATTTTTTTAGGACAGTCATATTACATCTTTAGTCTAAGACTATAAGTAATCTTGAAAAAATTTTGATGAAAAACAAAAAAGTACTATTGTTCACGGAGAGAAGGTTTCATAAAAAAAATCGCGCACATTTATTGCACTACAAATAACATGTTAATGAACGCTCAGAACGCATGCGTGCACTAGTCAAAGCATTTCTCTGCAGTCAAAAGTTGGACCGATTTTATGTCGTACTGTTTGCATGCCGTGCATTGAAAAAATCGTGCAAGGTGCAAATTTTTTCTGTTGATCTGCTAGGACCTGAGGCGTTTATTATTGTGTCCCTTATATTTATAGGTTATCTGTGCGTGCGGTTGTGTGCTCCTAAAAGTTTTTAAGTGATTTTTTTAACTTACACTTAAAAACATTAACTAAATTCTTTAAGCCCCAAGATTCTAATATGCTTTTTATAAACTCCATGTTTACACCGCACTGACACTTACATACATAAAATAATTTCTAATAAGAATTTATAATAATTAAGGTAAATAGAAAATCTCATTCCGATAATGCACATTCATGTTTTGTTCTTCTGCATGTTGACTCTTAAGGCCTTGACAAAAAAATTGAACATGCAGATTTTTTAAGTGCAGCGCCACCTTTTTTTATGTTCGTAGCATTAAAATCAAGATGCTAATATACACCTTCTGATTTTAGGTTCAGGTATGTGAATTTAGGTGCCGTGCACGGGTTTTTGGATGCATTGCGCGATTTTTTTTATGAAACCTTCTCTCCGTGTTGTCATAGTGGTATCACAGAGGCATGGCAGCTAGTAAAATGTTAAAAATTAGTGCCGGCCCACTGTAACGAATTGGATGCCATAACATTGTTAATAGTAGCAATCGATAAGAAAATAAGACGAATGTTAATATGATATCACCCACAGTGTTAATAATAACACTGTAGCGTCACGGCAGACGTGGTCGCTTTGCATTCTTCATAGCGTCTCGCTTGATGTTGCCAATGATTTCCAGAGCATCGACCTTTTCAGGATCCAGTCAGCGAGATGTGTGAGTGTTTTGCAGAGTGTTCGGCAGATGAATTCAGCCGGTCAGCCCGAATTCGCGGCATCGGTGGCCATATCAACATGTTCGTTTAAGATAGATCGGTTTTTCAAAACAAAAAATTATTTCAGTGTCTTTCAACGAAAATTTATACACGGATTTCTGTTTACAATTTTTTTTTAATAAGATCAATACGATTCAATTAAAAAAAATTAAAATCTTAATTTTAAAATTTGAATTTTGTCACGCCATCTGTCGGAATCCATCTGAAATGCCGAAATTTTCAAAAAATCGAACGGGTGAAAAGTGCGGACAATTTTTTTTATGGCCGTTTTCGAGAATGTGAATTTTAAATTAATTATGTAATTATTATAAAGATAATATAGGCCGCTGAAATAGACAGCATCATCAAAGTTATGCAAAAGAAGTTAAAAAATTTTAAATAATTGAGGTTCGGGTAACTTTTGCTCCTGAAAATAAACGACGGTAGTACTGGCTACTTTTTTTTTTTTTAAACTCTCCCAAGCCAGCTACCGCTAGGTTTGATTATTCCCGCGGACGAGAGGGTTCGATTTGGCCTCCGAGAGGCTTGCGACCCGAGCCGAAGGTGATTTTGGCCTGGACAAGGCGGATCAAGGACCTTGCTGCTAACTGCATTTATTTATGTAAAGACCTTAAACTTACATTATTTTGTGCTGCTCCTCACATTGTAATAGTATATTATATAATAAGTGCGTGAAATGCATCATTGTTGTAAACTTGTAAGGAGAAAAGATTTCACGATTTAGCGTCGCTTGATTTGTTTACTTAGGAATGCTAACGTTGAAACTGATGTACAAAAATGATCCCAAAATAATCATTCATATAAGTATAAGCTCGGTCATCAAAACACAGCTGCTGCCAGTGTCGTCTGCTTTCTCCACGCTGCCGCCGCCGGCCGCTGTCTCGGTGTTTACCTACACCTAATTTTTCCCGACGTTAATTTTTTGAAGTCGCGGTCTCCGCCGGTGCTCAAGCCAAAAACTGAGGTAGTTGCTCGTGTTAAAAACATTTGGTCCTTCGTAATATAGTCTTAAAATATGTTTTTGAAATCAAACACACTGTTCTTCCTAAGTTAACTTCAACTTACAGTTTAAACACTTTTTATAACATTTGATACTATTATTATTACACTTTTAACGATAAGCAGATTTTTATTTAAGTAAATATATTTCAACTGCTGATTATTATTTTGTAAAATATGATTAGCAAAATCTACGTAGCCTCACCGCTGCACGCAACACAACTTGATGGCCGAGGTTATGTACGTTTTCTTTTTAACTAAGTAGACTTTTTATAAAAAGAAAAAAATAAAACTTTTAATAACTACCTATACTTGACGTTTAATTTTTATAAAAAAGTATTATTTTGTAAAATACACGGACGATTAATGATATGAGCCGCAGGCCGCAGCAAGATACTTGCAACAAGCAAAAGCAGCTAAAACCAAATGTGCCTGCTGCTCAGCTTTGAATTTAAATCAATAGATGGCAGCTCTATCAACTTGAGCACAATCATAATGTGCGATTTTACACACTCAAAATAGCTCTTTTGAATGCGTAAAATACGCATTTTAGAGTACGGGTAATATAAATCTTTTTTTCATATGCTCCTCATGTTAAGGTAGTGTTTCCACCATATTAGACATGGGAAAACACATGCAATAGCACACAACTCAAACACTAACTAACGGCCGAAGACCGGATGGTGCAGACCGGGTATATCTGGATAGTGACGTGATAATATATTTTTACAATAAATCCTAAAGCCCAATCGAGCTTTAATGGCGATTTGGTTTTTTTTTCAAAACAGTTGCCGTGAAAGCCTGCAGGGATTCATATACTTTGGTTTTCGGTTTTAGGTTAGGACGTTTCAAAGAAAAACTGTTTTAGAATGATTATTTCAGTTATATTATACATCCCGCGTGTAGCTGATGATCCCCTGAGTAATTAAAAAAAAAATTATTCCGAACAAAGCCCGCATTAAAGAGTTATGAACGTTTCATTTTTCGAAACGCTGATTTCCTTTGTCTCACGGTAGTCAGGGGAATTCGATTTTAGTTTTGAGCATGCGGTCTCTCTGCCTGCGCTCACTGTAGACTAAACCGGACGTGACGTCTGCGGTAGGCGTATCTACTTTTGCTGTCTCACTCTTACTGCTTAGACAGACGAGTGCAGATGAGCATGAAGCCATGAGGCGACTGGTGGCGCTGTATCAAGCAGCTGACTACAACTGACTGCTGAGCAGAGCAGAGGACTGCAAGCATATTGAGGCATATCAGTTGTAATGTGTTATGTGCCATCAATTTTTCATAAATAATTGATAGGATAGATAGTATAATAGATAGTAATAGTCTTTCTATGATCATCATAACCAAAGATTTTCTTATTATTGTGGTGTGCCCTGTGTAGTGATAATAATGGTTGTGTTGGGGATCTGAGCGCTGGAGGTGCTCTACACTACTGCACCTTACTGTCTGTGTTTGTACAAATACTTCTCGTACACTTTCTCGTGCCCGTTTTTTAGATCTGATGATATATTTTAGATTTGCTCATCAATTTGAAGGTATGTAGAATCGATTTTTTGCCCGGCAACTAAAAAAGGAAAATAAAAAAGTGCTAATGCTATTATGCATTCAAAAATTTAGGAAAATCGCAGACAAGTACGCGTTAAATAAACAATTAATAATGCAATAATTAATTAATAAATAACGCCTGGCTCAACTAGCCAGTACAAATCTATAAATCTTGCGGAGGGAGAATGAAGGAACAAAAGGTTGTCTCAATGAAAGGTTCAATTTTATAACTTAAGGAGGCTGATTCGATTTTGGTTTAAAATAGAGTTAGCAACCGGTACTTGAAAAATATATTTTTTTTAAAGTTCTCGATTTTGAATGAATTTTAACATTTTTTTTAGAATTTTGAAATCAAAATTGAGCAAGAAAAAAATTAAGAAAAGTTTTTGAAACTACATGCTGATGTTGTCAATGGCCCGAAATCCCATTAGAAGTATCTTCCTATATTATATAGTTATATCCAGGAGGAGCTCTGAAAATTACGGCTCCTCCGGGAGGAGCCCCTTAAAACATGTTAAATATAAGGTTTTTTGAAGGTTTTGAGGTGCTCCTCCGGGAGGAGCTCTTAATTTTAAAAGCTCCTCCCGGAGGAGCCAATTATAGTAGCTCCTCCCGGAAGAGCACCTTAAAACGTCAAAAACCCTTATATTTAACATGTTTTAAGGGGCTCCTCCCGGAGGAGCCGTAGTTTAAAGAGCTCCTCCCGGAGGAGCACCTCAAAACCTTCAAAAAACCTTATATTTAACATGTTTTAAGGGGCTCCTCCCGGAGGAGCCGTAATTTCCAGAGCTCCTCCCGGAGAAGCACCTCAAAACGTCAATAAATCTTATATTCAATATGTTTTAAGGGGCTCCTCCCAGAGGAGTTGATTTTAAATTATAGGAGCTTCTCCTGTACGAGCACCTTAAGTGTCAAAAAACTCCATATTTAACCTCTTTGAAGGGCGCTTTTCCTAGAGGAGTCGTAATTTTAAAAGCCCTTTTTAAAGGAGTACTTCAAAACGGTTAAAAAATATTATATTTAACATGTTTCAAGTACTTGAAGTATTTTAACTTACTATTTAATTTTTATAACTATTTTTTTAGACTCACCATAATATAAAATTTTCTTTTTTCAATTTAAATCATATTTAACAATTTTACCTAAACATGTTTGAACTTTTATTCAATACACAAACTCAACTCAAAAAACATGTTAAATATTAACTGTCAAAAAACTCCATATTTTATAACTATTTTTATGGGGATTGGCGAGCGAAGCGAGCAGGGGGGTACCCCCTAGTATTTATATATATTGAAATTAAAAAAAAATATAAACACTTGTAGTTCCTTTAATTTTAGTTTTTTTAAAAAAGAAAAAATACGTGTCGATTATTTTTCGATATTTTAATTAAATAAGCAAAAAAATATAATAAATTTCAAAAAGTTGCCAACCCTATTGAAAAATATATTCTTTGTTGATATTATAATATATTCAGATTCGTTCGGTATAAGAAAAAATTAAAGTAACCGGTCGTTTTTAAAAGTTATGATGGATTGAAAATTACGTCGTATAACACAGGTACTTATGGGAAGCTATCGTTTATTTATGATGACTTTGAGATAAAATTGTTAAAAATTTTCATAAAATCCTAAAAGATTTTTCAAGGATTAAAATGGTATTAAGAAATTACTACTAGTAGCCGGACTAAATTTTGACAAAATAAATAAAGAAGCCTGAAAACGGCTTACCTGAACCCTTATATTAAACAATTGTGTTAACGAGTTTTATTGATATAAAATGGTGTATGAATAATTAATCTATCAAAATTTATTCATTTTAGTATGAATTTTCGTTGAAAGACACTGAAATAATTTTTTGTTTTGAAAAACCGATCTATCTTAAACGAACATGTTGATATGGCCACCGATGCCGCGAATTCGGGCTGACCGGCTGAATTCATCTGCCGAACACTCTGCAAAACACTCACACATCTCGCTGACTGGATCCTGAAAAGATCGATGCTCTTGAAATCATTGGCAACATCAAGCGAGACGCTATGAAGAATGCAAAGCGACCCCGTCTGCCGTGACGCTACAGTGTTATTATTAACACTGTGGGTGATGTATGGGTTTCAGGACGCTGACTGAGCTGTACAAGCTAAGTTGTCTGACAATATGAAAAAAAAAAAACTATACAACGTTAACGTCTTACAGATCTTCGAATGAACCCCATGGACATTAAGAACTTAAGAGGTTAGACTCGAGGTTAGACAAGACTTTAACGTAAACTCGTTCTATACTTTATCTGTAAGCTGGTTTCAAAGTAGTCTTATACATATATTTTTATTTAATTCCTTTAATAAGATTTATTCGGTTTTTAATTTTTATGGGAAATTTGGATTTTCTAGTTTTTGAATGTTCTTTCTTAAGCTTTTTGTCCTATAATCGTCAACTCATATTATACAGACAAATGGTGCAATGGTGTTGAAAAATTGAAACTTGTCAGAATTAAAATTTTTTAACCAAAATGAGTGACATCCCCCAAAAAACCTTGCCAAGGTAAACAAACTTGTGAGAGTTTTTGCCATAGTTAATTTAACAAAAAGAAGTGATATCATTTAAATAATTTTATAACAGGTTTGACAACTTATTGATCAGTTGAAACAAAAAGAGATTTGCAATTTTATAGTATTATTTTTTTGCAGAATTCTACATAACTATGCCAAAAAAATTTATAGGTTCTATTTTATCAAATTTTGGCAGAGTTATGTAGAATTCTGGAAAAAAACCAACGAAAAGAAATGTTTTTTTTGTTGGTTGACTGTACAGAAAATCAAACATGTGCATTTTATTTGTTGTCGTTATTCGTTCATAATTCTTCGAGAACCTCTTTTTCCGTGCCAATCGACTGTTGGGCAAACCCTTCTTTTCCGTGAAAATAATTATACTACTTCAATGAAATATTTTTAAAAAATTAGGGGCTTCATTTTTCGTCATAAAAAAGCTGATTTCACCTTGGGAGCATAGAAAATCGGAAAAAAATTTTCAAGTGAAACGCCCTAATATAGGGGAATATTTTGTACCCAGGGTGAAATGTCAGTTTTAAATTAAAGGCGCAAATCTTTTTATCATCATCGGTTCATAGCAAAGTCACCCTGATTTTAAAAAATTCGCAAAAATTAAAAACGAGAAAATACATATGAAAACTGAAAATTCTCATCAAGTAATGTATTTTTAACAGTGAAACTGATAAAAATGAATTCAAATGTGGAGTGTGATGTTTAAAAATAAAAGAAATTGTTTTTATTCTCCAAGCTTTTTTCGCTCGGAGTTCTAATTTTTTACTTTTTTACTTCCATACTACAAAGAATTCATTTTTATCGATAAAATTAAGTTTAAAAAAGAGCTATTTAGTAATCTTACATCTCTGTCTTCCGTCTGTTTAGGTGATTCTAGTGGCTGTGGAGTAACAGATGAAATAGTGGAGTGGATGGAACGAATTCAGAATTCAGCGATACCTGAAATTTCCTCTTCAATTTTTACGCAAACCGCTCAAAATTCCTCGCGTCGAGTCGCCTGGCAATTCGATGTTGAAACACCAGGGCATAAATATTCTTTGGAAGCTAATTCGCCCATGCCAAGTAATCGGGCAAGAAAAAAACGTTCCGCTAGACCTAAAGAAGATACTAACAATAAAAATACCTGCTCTCTCTTTATACAGACTGATCCTCTAATCTGGAGACATATTTTTGAACAGGTTTTTATCGAATTTACTAATAACATTTGTTTATAATAATAGATTCTTTTCTTAGATTAATCTTAAATTGACTTTATCATTTCCAAACTTTAAAAATTGTTGATAATAGTAATTTCTTATTTAAACACTACTTTTTGAAAATATTAATCTAAATGGTAAATTGCTCTGTACTTAAAAGTGTCATGAACTGGGAAACGGCAATTCTAATTGTTAATTTACAATCTTCATTCTTTTTTGGAAGAAAAAAAACGTTGATAAGCCTTCAGCCTGTCGAGTTATGAATAATACTTGCTCAAATTGCAGTATTTAATAGTTAAAAATTTTAAGAATAAAAATTGTTCATTGCACGCTCCAGTTACCAGGAAAAATTCAAAAAACATTTTTCTAGTATATCGTATGATAGGTATCTCAAAAGCTTTTCAGGGCTAAATAAATTTATCTGTAGTTTATTTTTAGAGACTCATTACTAACAAGGAGAGGACCAGGCCTTTGGGTCATGGATTTGGCTCAAACTTGGTATATGGGCTCCAAATATGCCAAAAAGAAATCTCCAACCGTCAGTTTCTCTGAATGGGCCTTTTAAAGTCACGTTCCCTCTACACCCCATGTTAAAAAATCATCATTTTATCAGCATTTTTCAATAAAAAGCTGTTTTTGACCTGATTTTCAAAAAAATATTGGTCAGAACCTATTACACTTACAGAATTCCGAAACCTCGCATTTTTTTCGTCTTTCCAAGTATTTTCTGGAAAAAATTATTTGAGATTTTTTTTTTTTTTATGTATTAGACCATGTAAAATTGAGATATATAAAATGAAAAAATAACGAAAAACATCTTAATTTTACATGGTCTAATATATAAAAAAAAAAATTTCAAATAATTTTTTCCAGAAAGTACTTGAAAAGACGAAAAAAATGCGAGGTTCCGGAATTCTGTAAGTGTAATAGGGTCTGAGCAATATTTTTTTGAAAATCAGGTCAAAAACAGCTTTTTATTGAAAAATGCTGATTTTTTAGCATGGGTTAATAGTAAACTTTATATTTAATTATTAAATAATCAAAATACTAAAGTGTTCAAAATTGATAAAAATTAGACATGGGTATTCATTTGTTATGGGAATATGTGCATTTGTTCAAAAATTATTTTACTAAATTTTTAATAACTTTTGAACAAATAGATTAATTTTTTTGCGGTTTGAGTCTTTTTTTCTCGGAATTGTGATAGGCTAAATCAAAATGCGCAAAAAATCCTCAAGTGCGGTAGCACTTTAACGGCGAGTTGGTTTTTCTACCGACTCCCGTGAAAGCGCACTGCTTTATATATACTTTAAATTTTCGATTTTAGGTTATGACGTTTATAAAAAAATAATATTAAGACAATTATTTTTCTTATTTCACATAACCCACGCATAGCCAGCGATCCCCTGAGTAATTTAAAAAAAAATCGTCTCGAAAAAGTTCCGCGTTAAAAAGTTATCAGCGTTTCAATTTTTCAGCTCCCCCGAATCTCGCAAATTCTTTTCACTCAATTAAGATTTCAGTCTGGCGCATCCGGTTTTCTCTTCATGCTCCCTTGCAAGGCGCTGCAGCCTAAGCCGGACGTGACACTGGAGTCGCTATCTTACTCTCACACATGGGACGGTTGCAGCGCCTAACAGCAACTGCAAGGCAGCCGAGCGCTGGCAGCCACGAGTAGCAGAAGACCCAAGCCGGCAGCTTGCCACTCGGTCCAAGTTGTTAGATGCGCAATGGGCATTATTAAATTATCGACATTATCATCATGTACATGATGACAAGAAATGTTTTTTATACGAAGTTTTGTTAAAATTTGTTATTGATGTACTTTGCTGTAGGCGTTGGGCCTACCTCGCTACTTGCAGCTGTATTCTCGCATTTACATCTTTCTACACTCTAGTCTGCAAGACTACCTACTCAGTGTCTAATTTTAGTGAGAGTGTGTGTTACTAATGTGTATAAATATTCAATATTTAATTGTTATTCACATCTTTTTTTGGTTATAAAATTATGTGAATTTTTTACATCTGTTTATTTTTAAAAGTTTCTTGTGTGTAGGTACACTCACAGGACAGCTTAACTTTCCGTGAATCAAATTTACCGCAGAAACAAAATGGCTGTCAGAGTAAAATTTTTCTGCTGTGCCAACCCCGCTGGAAAAAAAAATTTTTCGCGATTTTTGAAGTGCAAACGATTTAAAGGTTATGTTTATCTTCTTATCTGTAGATGATTAAAAGTTTAATTAAGAGATACGAAAAAAATACTACTTATATTTTTAATTTGAGAGCTGCAAAAATAAATAGTTTTGCTTACACTTGCCTACCAGGTTGGAATTTAAGGTAGGGTGCATTTAATTTCCTGTAAAATTTTGAACCTTATTATATTAAAATATTAAACCTTATTTAAAATTCTTATGATTAATGAGAAAAATTATATGCATTTTTCAACTTCTAAAATGTATTTATTTTCAGAAAATGTAGCAAATCGCTACCTTAAATTTCAACCTGGTCGACAAGTGTGAGCACAACTATTTATTTTTGCAGCACTTAAATTAAAAATGTTAGTAGTATTTTTTTCGTATCTCTAAATCAAACTTATCAATCATCTACAGATAAAAAGATAAACATAACCTTTAAATTGTTTGCACTTCAAAAATCGCGAAAATTTTTTTTTCCACCGGGGTTGGCATGCCAGAACAATTTTGACTCTGACGGCCATTTTGTTTCTGCGGGAAATTTGAATCGCGGAAAGTTAAGTTGTCCTGTGAGTGTACATACTAACTATTTGTTAGTTAAACAATTGGGGGTTTGACTTTGCTTGAGCCAATCTTCATTAATCCTGCAAGAAAAGCACAATTTCAGAAATTTTTGAAAAAAAAAAAAAGATTAAAATTTTTAAACAAAATTCAGCAGAATAGCTGAAAGCAGAAATTCAAATGAAAAAAGGCTATACGATACTGAAAATCAACTTGTAGGAGCCCAGTGTAGCCTGATGATTCCTTCGAACAATCAGTTGAAGTCAGATAAGGTGCTCGATAGACAACCCAAGTGAATCAGAAGCTTGTCTGATGGCTCGAAGACTATTGCAGGTGGATGGATCAGTAACCCAAAGCAGCGAAGAAGTAGGACTACCCAATGGTGAAGAAAGCCCTTGTTGATCCTTCGCTTGAGATGTTTAAGTGTCTGGATACAGCTTTAAGGTGTGTAGATTTTATAAACAGGGAGTAACCATAGAAAATAGTTGTGATCCACCGACGCCAACCCGTGCTGCAGATGAGCCTTGCTTTGTTGTCGTCGTGAATCATGTGTGGGGGGTGACGTATCACGCTGCCTGCGCTCGCTGACTGTTGTGCCTGGCGTGGCCGAAGACCCAACCATGGGGGGTCAGATGACGTCACTGCTTCTTCCCGGCGCTGCTGCCTCGTTGCTAGCTCTTCTCAAAATGGCCGCTCAACTCTTCAATCTTGACGTTGGCGGCGTCCTTGTCCTTTATGCTTAGAAATGGTGGTTTTTCGTGCTCCGAACTTCTCACCTCTACGGCCGCTGATTCACTCACTCGCACTCGCACTACACTATTTTTTCTTCCTGGTTCATCCGGCTCGATCAGGACCAAATGTATGATATTGAATGATTAGTTATATTTTCGAAGGACCGCGGGACGTAGGTGCGAGGGAGGAGATGCGATAAAGGATCTTGAAATAAAAACTCGGGTTTTCACTGCACTGTTTTGTTTATTCCGCGTATGAATTACAAGAGTTCGAGATTCTTTCACCTTAACCCTTAAAGGCCACACCCAAATCCAGAACTGCCACACTGACAGTTATGTGGGGTCATTCTGACCCCGTGTGGCATTTAAGGGTTAAATTAAATACTTGCTCGGAACCGAGTCTTTTGCCTTTTTGACAGGAAAAGCTCGGACTCCGTTTTTCCTATCTAGTGCGTGAGGTTAGAAGTTTCCCGTGACGCATGGATGCGGCGTACACGGACGGAGAACGACTGACTGTGCGGGCGGAAGTCGACGGCGTCGCTCGCTCCTGACGTCGCTGCGGTGACTCGGTCAGTTTACAACGTAGCGGCGTGAATTCCAAACAAGACCTACTAACAACTCTATATAAATTTAGAATGGAATCAATTATTGAATATGAATTCAAGACTCAATTGGTTATCAGTTACCATAAAATGTATTTTTTCAAATAAACTTATTTAAACTTTTAAAGTTATAAGTTTTATATTTAGGTTAGAAAAAAAAATTAAAAAATTAAAAAAGCAGTATTAATTTAATACTAAATTTGCTATCAGTTCTTACAAGTTGTATTTTATAAAATAAACTTTTTTAAGCTTTCTCTGAACTTTTGAAGTTGAAGTTATAAATTTTATTCAAAAAAATTTTTTATTTGATTGGAAGTTCCCTACCAAAGAGATCTAGCCCACAGATTTTTTCCAAATAAAATGTACACATAGTTTCTAGTATTAAAATAGCTTAGCTAAAATTTTAAAGCCCTGAGGAATTTGTGAAAAAAGATAAACATTTTTAATTTTACAAATTAACATGAGCTCTTATAGGAAATTTACTAAAACTGCAATTACTTAATTTCTAGTCCACAGATTTTAATGTAATTTCACACAAAAATAAAAAAAAAATTAATCTTTGATTATTCTTCTTTTAAAACATTCATTAGAAGCCTGTAGCAATAATAATTTACAATACAACGACTTTTTATTATATGCGGGTTTTTGGGTGTGCTGATTACGAATTCAGTCTTACTTTTCTAATTTTACTTGTGTAAAGTCTACTTAAAAAGAAAAAAGTTTGCTTTTACAAAAGATTGAAAAAATTATGATTAAAAAATTTTGAAGCTTTATAGAGCAGCTGCTTATATTACTTTCCTGTCGTATGAAGTTAAATCTAAAAACATACTTTTAAAAAAAGTAAAAATTACGGTGAGTTCGGTTTTTCCTTGGACAAATTCTTAGAAAATTAAAATACAATTTTTCAGACAAACAATGAAAACAAATAAATAAAAACATGAAACAATTTAAACACGTGAACTTAGCCCAATTTATAAATAAAATGTTAAACTCCGATTCTGTTGAAATATTTTTAAATATGAACAGTTGAAAGTATTGAAATCAAATAAGTCTTTTTCATAGCAGACGACTTACATTTATCGTACTGAACCTAAAACGATATTATGTAGTTTTATTTGATTTTCTATGAATTTTTTAACTTTTTGTAAAAGTTAGGTTTAAACTCTGTTAATTATTCTATCATTCTAACAAGTTTATTATTGAGAAATTTAAGTTGTTTTTACTTCAGAGCTGATAAAAAAATTCTTGTTGTACATCTCGGGTCATACACCCCGCGTTAAAAGTTATTCACATTTTTTGTACTTTTAAACTTTTCGCATTCATTTTTACCAAGATTATTTAGGTTTTTAAGATTTTTTGGATTGTATTGAAAAAAATTTTTTTAACATTAACGCTGTAAAGCCGACAGAATTGGGAATTCTATATAATCGGCGAACACTAGGTCTCGCAGTAGGTTATGGATAATCGTCTGCTATGAAAAAGCCTTATAATATCTGACGGACGAGTTTATGCGGTTTCAGTACTATTATTTAAACAATTATTTTTTCTAAGAAAATAAAATCACAAATTATTCAACTGATTCGTCATTCAAAATCAATAAACCATTCTTAATGAAGCCATAAACTTTTAACCAGAGAAAAATTCATTACTAACAAAATTGGGTAAGTCTCTGCATGGATATAAATAAATAAATGCTTTCTGAAATAGATTCGTGTAATTTTTTTAAAGTACCAATAATAAGTAATTTTTTTTGTAATTAATTTAAATTTTAGGTGGCTTCGTCGAGAACGAATGGTTTATTGATTTTGAATGACGAATCAGTTGAATAATTTGTGAATTTATTTTCTTAGAAAAAAAAATTGTTTAAATAATAGTACTGAAACCGCATAAACTCGTCCGTCAGATATTATTTGATTTCAATACTTCCAACTGTTCCACTTTTAAAAATTTACTTAAAACTTTAAAAATATTTCAACAGAATCGGAGTATAACATTTGATTTATAAATTGGGCTAAGTTCACGCGCTTAAATTGTTTCATGTTTTTATTTATTTGTTTTCATTGTTTGTCTGAAAATTGTATTTTAATTTTCTAAGAATTTGTCCAAGGAAAAACCGAACTCGCCGTAATGTTTACTTTTTTTTAAAGTATGTTTTTAGATTTAACTTCATACGACAGGAAACTAATATAAGCAGTGGCTCTATAAAGCTTTAAAATTTTTTAATCATAAATTTTTCAATCTTTCGTAAAAGCAAACTTTTTTCTTTTTAAGTAGACTTTACACATGTAAAATTCGAAAAGTAAGATTGAATTCGTAACAGCGCACCCAAAAACCCGCATATAATAAAAAATCTATTGTAAATTATTATTGCTACAGGTTTCTAATGAATGTTTTGAAACAAGAATAATCAAAGATTGATTATTTTTTTTTTTTTTTTTTTCACATAGTTTGAAAAACTTGAAAATTTAAAAATTGATAACCGTAATTTTTTCATTAAATTGTGAATAATTTTCAAATAAATGAATATTTTTTTATACGGTTTGCGTTATTTTTTTTATAAGATTACTTAAAAAAACTCACAGACTTCTGAATCCTAAAAAACTTGAATTTGAAAACTGTATTTTTTTTTTTTTAATTTTGAATAACTTTTGAACAAATACATACGATTTTTTGCGTTATTTCTTTGGTTTATTCTCAGAATTAAAATAATCTAGGGCAAATAATTTCACATGTTAAAATAAATTCCAAAAATTTGATATTGAAATTATTCTTTTTGTTTTTTTCTCAGAAAATAGGCTATAAAAGATAAAAAACAAAATTTTCAACGTTTAAAAACTTAAAAAATTCAAATTAAAAATTATACTTTTTTCATTAAATTTTGATTAACTTCAAAACAAATAAATATTTTTTATGCAATTAGCGTTATTTATTTAATTTTTACTCTTGAATACAAAAAGACTATTTTACAATAAACGAAAAAATTCACTACGTTCGAAAAACTTGAGAAATTTAAAGGACAAGAGTTGTGAAGGATTTCTGGGGGCTAGGCCTTGTAGTTAAATAAATTAACACATTTATTCTTCTCGTAGTGACGTTTCGTTGACAATGGTCAACCTCATCAGGCTGTCGTTTAAAAATAATATGATTTTTGAGAGACAAGAGTCTCGAATCAGAGTTGAAGTGTAAAAAAAACATTTTTAACTACAATTTATTTAACTACAAGGCCTAGCCCCCAGAAATCCTTTACAACTCTTGTCATTTACACACTATGGAGGGTGTTAACAACCACAATGTTTTTTTTTTGAGAAATATAATTCGAAAATAGTATTTTTATCATTAAAATTTGAATAAACATTGAACATATAAATATTTTTTTCTTTTAGTTTATTTTTCATAATTAAAATAATTTTTTTATCGTTCAATAGTTTACAGATTTTCTCAAAATGCTATCAAAAATGCGGGCACCTGTTTACTTCGGAATAATTTGACACTTGTCATGACAGTTGACAATGATTAATGAAATTACATTATAGATTGAGTCTCATCATTGAAGACTTAAGAAAATTGTTACGTAGTGGTTTTTAAACATCAATATTGTTTCTAATTCAAATTTAAACAATTATTCAAATGAAAAAATTTTTGTGTTGTTTCCGCAAGGTTTTCTAAAAAACTTTTTAAACCATAAAAAGCTATTTTTCATTTTGTATCGGATATCCGAAAATTATACTATTTTTAAATGTACCTTATAATTTTTTATAAAAATTTTTACAAAAAAATTTTTAATTTTACAGTTAAATCATGACGAAGATAAAACTCGAGAAGAAATTTTGTCTCTCATTGCTCACCATGTGACCGCTGTTAACTATATATACAGAGACACAAAGTTTGATGGAAAAATTGAGCACAGAAACATTAAATTTGAAGTTCAAAGAATTAAGGTAATCAAGATTTTTTCATTATTATGTTTCATTATTACTCGCATAAGTATATGTTGCTTTTATCCTATTTTTCTGTATATTTGGGCAACTGCACCTTCCTCTAGATGAGTTTTTTTGCTTCAACCTGCCATAACTTTGGTTCTGAAGCTTTAGTAAAATTGTATTTCTTTGGAAAGCTCTTGAAATACGCTATCTTTTGGTGCATTTTAAAATGTATATGCAGCTTTCGATGGCCACCAAGAGGTGCTGAAGGCAATAATCTGATATCTGGAATGATAATATTGAAACTTGTGGAAATCGAAAATAAAGCCACAAGATATAACTGGACTTTAGGGTCTTCTTTTACCATATTAAGGCTAACTTTTTTTTAAAATTGACTATTTCATCCATAGATAAACGATTGCCAGAGGTACCAAATCGGCATTAATTTATTATTATTATTATTATTATAAGTGCGTACCCCAACCCTTACAGGTCTATACAGTTTATTGAAATTACATCATAAATTAAAGATACATCAATAATAAAAATACTTACAAAAGTGAGTTTATATGAAGTTCATCACAAATTCAACTTGCAATCACTAAAGTATTTCATAATTATTTCCATAACTCTTGGATTTAATGTTCGCATTATTGTCATACTATTATAAACTGGAGGATTCTTCAATTTGTTGAAGGAATCATCCATAGTTTTGCGCTGTTCTTTAAAAAGAGGACAATTGTTATTTTATTTCTTTTGGTACAACTGTATTGGAGAGGATTTATGATATTGATGATCATTCTTTAGCTAGCGCACAATATATTAAAAATCTTGATGTATTCTTTGATGCTAGTTTTACTTTTCAAAGGCACATCGATTTTGTTATCCATAGTATACCACTGAGAAAATCAATTTTATTAAGAGATTTTCGCCTGATGTTGATGTATTTAGAACTTTGTATTATGCATGTGTATTTCCTATATTTCATTGTGGCTCAACAATATGAAGTCCGTATTTGCAATACCAGATTGATGCTTTAGAGAAAATTAACCATAAGTACTTGCGTTATGCATCTTATAAAGTTGGCGTACCAATGCACTATACGTCACATGAATAAAAAGAAATATCTAAAGTTATGAATATACCTACTCTTCAATCAGCAAGAGCTAAAGCTGATATTCTATTTGCATATAAAATTATATCTAATATTATTAAGTGTGAATATTTGTTATCTAATTTTAATTTTTATGTGCCAGGACGTATCCTGAGGAACACTGCTATTTATTTTAATATGTGATGATGTTATCAAGAGCAATTTAATTAATCACTCACCTACGTATCGGTTATCATGTTTGTACAACGCAAATTATGGTTGGTTAGATTTATTCAGATCTAAATTTTGGTTAGATTTAGTTAAGAACTTGTCAAAATATTTACTTATTTATAAGAATTTTCATTTTTTTATAAATTTTTTTTCTTTTTTATCAATTTATAATCTAATGATAATCATCATATGATGTATTAATTTTGTAATGGGGTTTTCAGCTCGTAAACTGAATAAAATAAAATAAACTAAAATAAAATTCCAGCGAAGATGGTCTACGTCTTGAACTTCCCATTCACACTCACAATGGGAAGAAAGCACAATATTTTTTATTGCAAAGATGCAGCAGAACTATAATGGTTTTCTCTCAGTCTATTAAAAGTGACAATTGTTTTCCTTGGTAAGTTTCTTCCCTTAAACCAGAGTTGATATGACGCCATGAAATAATTCTGGAAATATTGAAATCCTTTATAGGTTCCTTATTCTATGTTCAACTTTCTGGATATAGCAAACGCTTGTTTTTTGTCAAATCATTCTAAAATCTAAACAAGGAACAGCTATTTTTTCTGAAGAATGTGTAGTAGCCTTTTTTACCAAACCAATCAGTTATCTCATTCCCGATAATGCCTATATGTGCATCATTTATAGCAACTGGACGAACTTGCCATCTTCTGCTTTTTATAGATTTTCCTTTTAGCTTCCATCACGTGAAGGTTGCTTACAGCATTAGGATCTGGACTTTGTAGGACCAGAAGGAAACTTCGTGAGTTGGAAAAAAATAACATACTTTGAGTTCTTCGATTCAGCTATCTTAAAAAGGACTATGTTGATTGCCATGGCTTCCGCAGTAAAAATAGTCCAAACTCTTGCAAAAAGAAGATTGAGTGTCAAAACAAATGCAAGCTAAACCGACAAAAGGAGCATTATCAAATCGGCTACTGTCAGTAAACCACTTAACAGTATCGTTATCCCAGAAAAACAAGTTCAGTACCTGATTGGTAAGCCTCAGTTCTTCACATCTGTTCAACATCATAACGAAACGAAGATTGATGTCCACTTGATGATAAAAAGCTTTGAAACTGGAATTGTAAACTTCGCTATTGTTTCTTGTATAAAGTATTTTACCAGTGTCTGTAAATATCAGCCTGATACATTCAAAGAAAATTCTAACTTTTTTACGTTTTGACTTTTTGTGGTGCCTGTTAAATTTGAGTCATTCTAGCGTAATTGAAACCGGGCTAAAAATCGTTTTTCATCGGAATCTTTTTTATTCTCCAAAATTTGTATTAATTAACAGTTGTAAACAAAAGATAAGAGTCCCAGCTATGATTTGATCCAAAAATTACTGAACTACAAACTGAAAAAGTCATTTATCTCTTTAAATTTCAACTTTTTCGGTTTTTTGAGGTTAGCAGACGACATTTTTAGGCAAAAACATCATGTCAAAAAGATTTAAAAAAGGTATAAATTTAACTTTGTGGTTGTAATTTTTGCATGAAATCCGCAGTTGAGGAGTGATACAACACGTTATCAACAATAAAGAAGAATTTTCAGTCGTAATACCTCTAATGCTTCAAAATTGTCGATAATTTTCCGACTGTGTTTTGTTGCACAGCAACGAGGGGGGCAAGTTTGGCAGCTTAAAAATCACGAGCGCGAAGCGCGAGTCCTTTATCGAACCCATTTATCAAGCGATTTGTGTGCTCGATTGCTGAAATTAGACCGAGCTTTAGTAACAAAGTTGCAGCCTAAGTAGATAGCTTGATCTCTCTAGAAGGATTGTTTCGACTGTTTCAAAATAATATTTCTAAGAGTTAACTGCCGAGTTCAAGTACAATTAATTTGAGTCAAATAAATCTTGAAAGGCATGATCCAGAACTTCTTGAAATTTTGCCCAATTCGTTCTTTTCGAATAAAGTTTAAAAGATTTTTTTGCGGTAAAGAAACCTGTCAGTTTTCTCCTTGATGGAAATAGGGAAGTTTTCCGATCCGTGAGGTTTTTCGTACATTGATACTCAATTAGATCTGTTAACCTTGCTGAAGATATAATAAGGTCTGGGTTGGATTTTTTCCGCCTGTGTTTGTCAAGTCAAATTTTAGTATCAAGATAATGAATTAGGAGACTGCGAGAATCTATTGATGGTGGTTTGTAACAAGCAACAAGATTGAAACTGTGAATCGTTGAGTTTGACCTGATGGAACCTAGTTCAATCCCAGGGTAAAAAGACAAAATATTTAACATCATAAAGTCGATATCGGTCTTTACGATAAAGATCATACCTAGATTAAGGACGCCGACGAAGAATAAAAATTAATTCTTCGAGAACTAAAAAATCCTCAAATTAATTTCCACTAGACTAATAATTACAAACAAACATTATATTTCTATAATATTTGAGGGTATTTTCGAAGGACCAGATAGATTTTATTGAGTTCATCAACTCGAGGATGAGCTGTGTGAATTAAGGGAGTTAAAATAAATGAAGCACTTTCAATAAACACTAAACTTAACTATATTCTATGTAATTCATTTACAATGAGAGTTATTTACAATGTATTTTACTCGGAAAAAAAAAGCTTAAAAAATTGACTTGATTTTTAAATATGATCCTTCAGCCATCAAAAGTCTCCGCTTACTTGGACTGAGTCCGCTAATGTTAGACATCAGGTGACCAAGCATCTGAACACGCTCCACGGCTTGGTTCGCGACAGCGCTTATATGTTTCCAGTAGAATAGTAACGTATTCAAAGGTACCCCTAGATATTTTGCCGCTCACAACCTGCGCCGGTATTACGTGTGTCGGAACGATTGTGTCAATCTTCAAGGGCCTCGTCAAAATAACTATCTCGGTTTTCTGCAGCGCTAGTTCCAGGTTATGAGATTGCATTCACTCGCATACTATTATCATCACCTTCCGCAGCTTGGCTCTGGCCTCCTCCCCATCTCATGCATCGATGACGACTGTGGCTTCATCTGCGTAGGCAACAATGAAAACACCCAGTAGCAGTCTGAGTACAATCACAGAGTTATACATTGCGATCCAAAAGGACGGGTCCATGATTGAGTTCTGTGCAAATCCCGCCGTAATCGTTCTGGTTTTCTTACCGTCCTTCGTGTAGTAGGTCAGGATCCACTCACAAGGAGAGGCTACACCCTGTGGGTCACCGATCCTAACGAAACTTTGGGGATCGTTTTCTGATATTAAAAAATAAAGAAATCCATCAATAATTCCGTCCAATGGGGCCCTGATATCGATTTGCCATATAGCTCATATGGCATTTTTAGCACTTTCTCAGTTTTTTAGCTAATTTTTCAAAAACTCCTCTTCAAAGCCTATTGCACTTACAGAATTCTGAAACATCGCATTCTCTTTGTTTTTTCATTTACTTTCAAGGAAAAATATTCTTAAGTTGACTTTTGATGAGTTTGACCTTGGGCTAAGAAGATTTCTAAAAGCATTTTTTATGGTTTTTTGGTTTTTTTAAACTTTAATTGAGCATGAACATCTTTATTAAAGCGATGTCTCAGAATATTTTTTCTCAAAAATTCATAAAAAAACAAAAAGAATGCAAGGTTGCAGAATTCTGTACGTGCAATAGGCTTTAACACGAATTTTTGAAAAATTAGCTTGTTTAAATACTTAAAGAGTTTTTTGTGGTTTTTAGCTAATTTTCCGAAAATTCCTGTTCAAAGCCTATTGTTGCACGTACAGAATTCTGTAATCTCGCATTCTTTTTGCTTTTTTATGAATTTTTGAAAAAAAATATTCTGAGACATCGCTTTAATAAAGATGTTCATGTAAAATTAAAGTTTAAAAAAACCAAAAAACCCTAAAAAATGCTTTTAAAAATTCTCTTAGCACAGGGTCAAACTCATCAAAAGTAAACTTAAGAATATTTTTTCTTGAAAGTAAATGAAAAAACAAAGAGAATGCAAGGTTGCAGAATTCTGTAAGTGTAATAGGCTTTGAAGAGGAATTTTTGAAAAATTAGCTAAAAAACCGAATAACTGCTAAGAATGTCATATGAGCTTTATAGCAAATCGATACCAAGGCCCCATTGGACAGAATTATTGATGGATTTCTTCATTTTTGGATTTTACCAAACGATCCCCAAAGTTTCATTAGAATCGGTGACCTGCAGGGTGTAGCCTCTCCTTGTCAGTAAAAAACTCCTCAAATCATTAGGTAATCCAACATCTCGAATTCGTCTTTCAACTATGTCCAACCATCGATCGGAGTTGAACGCATTCCTAACGTTGAGGGTCACTTTAACAACAATCGATCCGATCGCATGTCGAGTCAGCTGGGCCTTCTCGAAGGCCTCCACGACTTCACGAATCGTTTCGATTGTCGAGAGGCCTGGTTGAAAACGTTTTTGCTCCGCTTAAAACCGTTAAACGGAGGAAGAATCGCCACCCGTGGTTTACTGCTTATCATCACCCTGTTCTGCCCGAAAAAGACCGACTCTACAGACTCTGTAGACGCACGAGACTTAAATTTGAACTTTTTTTATACAGACACGCGCGTGATCTGGCTCATGTGCAGATCGAAACTGTTAGACTAAATTTCGATTGGCACTGACTCAAGGACATCACTGATCCCCAGCAGCTCTGAAAGAAACTTCGTCATCTCCCCTAACTCGAGTAGGATTTTTCCAGTTCTTGACCTTTGGTCTCTTACTGAAACATACAACTCTCGCTGAAATGACGCCGTTCTCGTGCTTAAGATCCTAGGCGTTACACTTACCTCATCGCTCAACTTCGAGGAGCACATAAACGGCATTTGCTCACGCGTATTCTCCTCGCTCCACAGTCTTCGTTATTATAAACATGCCCTCACACTCTCGCTCCGAAAGCACTTAGTCGAGGCCCTCATATTCCACCATTCCGATTATGCCTGCGCTGTTTACGACGACCTGACTGTGAAGCAGAACCTTAGGCCTCAACGCCTATTGAATTCGTGCGTCCGCTATGTACACGGAAATATTCCTTGGATGGCCCACGTCACTCCCTACCGGCTAGCTCTCGGATGGTTATCAGTTGCCCGACGTCGCGAATTTTTCATCGGAACACTCGCTTTCAAAATTTCAAAAACCGGGACCCCGCCCTATCTCTCCCAGATACTTGTCCCCGCACACACACGCCCAGAGATACGTCGCTCTACACGTTCATACAGTGGCTACTTCTTGCTACCACAAGCAAAAAGGGAGGCCCTCGAAAACTCCTTCACCGTCCGCGCTATACGGCTCATAAATTCCATGGGCCACAATGACCTTAATGCCATGACTCCCGATACATTTCGCTCACGTCTATGGGAGCACTCATCCCAACTCGATAGCCGGGACTGGGCAGAACGTGCCCTTCGTGAGAACCTCATAGCTGTACCAGCCCAACTGAAAGGCACCCTTGTGCTCCCCCAACTACATCGTGCCCACCTTTGATCTCATAACCCCAGTCCGGGTATCATCACAGGCCCGCGTACCTCTGGCCCGGACACCTGGTGCAACAACAACAATATTGGTTTGGCTGTGATTACTAGGATCTGCTCGCACCCGAACAAGCCAGCAGTGAACTTACTTATAGTTATATTTTGTATACTTCGCAATACGCTCTTACTTTAAGCTGTTAATTTCTGATTATATTATATACCTATTATTATGTTATTGCAAGCAAATGTGTATGAATTTGTTATTACTCTACGCGCGCTCAGGCAAAATTAATTAATATGCCCGCTGAATATTTATAATATTGTAAACGCTACTATGTACATTCAAACGCGGCCACATATGGTTATACCCTCGGTCGGCAATAAAACTTTATACAATCAATCAATCAATCTCTCTCTCTTATTCTGGACTACCTACTATTCTCCCGCGCAAACTCAACTGATCGGGGCCTGTTGTCGTCGAAATTCTGATCTTTTATTGAAAAAAAAGTTGCTTCCGTTCATCTGTTTGAAATATGGTAGCTGGGGGTTTTAGAGGATGTTGTTTACAATATGACTTGGCTATTAGATTTTACGTATGCAAGGTCTTCTTTATTAAAATAAAATTCATTTTCTGCAATAGTTCTGTTTAACTTTGTATACAAGGGTTTTCGAGGATGCAGATTACGAATCTGACTCTAATTTTTTAATTTGAACATAGCAAGGTCTACTTAATGAAGGTAAAATTTATTTTTATCAATATTTTTGTAAAACTCGGTATGTTTTGGGCTTTTTGAGGACGCTGATTATGAATCTGATTTTAATTTTTAAATTTGACCAATGAAAGGTCTACATTATGAAGGCAAAATTTATTATTGTGTATAATTTTGTTTAAACTCCCGATTCACGGATTTTTAAAAACGCTGTTTTCGAATCAAACTGTTGTTTTTAAATTTGCTTCGTGAAATGTCTTTTTTATTGAACTAAAATTATTAAATTTATAATCTACTTTATTAAGGTGGTTTTCTACCAGAGCTAGTCAAGCTCAAGACTAAAAAAAAGTTATTTCACCAAATTACAATTCATTAATTTTATTTTTCAACATTAAAATTTATTTTTTAACTTCTTATGGCTTCTGAAATCATTTTCTATCAAAAAAACATTGACAATGACAACAAAACACTTTTTAAAACTTTTAACCTCAGCTTTGAATACCGCAGTTTTGAAGGTTATTCACGTGAAAATTATTTTTGTAAAATTATATCAAAATTTGTAAAAGGTCAATTTTTTGCAGTTTCAAGGAATGAATTCTTCGATAGTGAAACTATAAGTATGTTGTTTTTCTAAAAGATCTCTATTGTAAGAAGACAAATATCAATAATTTCGTACACTTTTTCAGCGTAGCGGCCATACGTGTAATGAAAAAAATTCAATCTTTAAGTTGCTGTAAATTTTAAACTATATTTTCAATTTTGATCAGACTTCGTAGAAATGTTTATTAATATCTAATTAACACCTCCAGAAAATTTGAGCTGATTCTCTATTGTCATGCATTTGGTAGAAAACCACCTTAAGGTAAAATTCATTTTTTTAGTTTCAATTCTTCTTAAAATACTTTGTATTGTCTAGAAGATATATAAACTTTTATTAAATGCAGACTTTGTGTTGATTATCCAGGCAAGAAAAAATTACAGTAGTTGTAGTTTGTAATTATTTATTTATTAATGGAACAAAGTTTCGAAGAAACAACCCTCCTCTTCAGGTTAGATTAATATCACAAAAAGATCATCACAGCGGACGCTATTAAGTCAGTCTGACTGTATTTTTTTTTGCCCGGATAATCAACACAAAGTCGACATTTAATAAAACTTCATTTTTTCATTATTAATTTTTATATTTATCTTGAAAATAAAATGATTCCACAAAAAAATTGAAAACATTTTGTCGTTTTTAATTAATTTTAAAAAAGAAATTCAATTTTTGATTTGAATAGAAGTAATTAATTAACTATGTTAAGTGAATTGAGATAAAAAAAATTTTTTTTTAGATTCATATATTTTGTTGTCAAACTTTCATGTTTTTGTGAATCGTCAAAACTTTCTACTACTTAGAACTTGTTTTCAGTTTTATGGCTGTGTTAAAATTCAGTCAATAAACTTACAATTAAAAAAAATATTTCTTAACTTTAATTTAACATTATCAAAACTTAAAATTTTCTGTTGTAACTGTCTATCGGTTTTGAAATTTAAATTTCACTAATTGAATATAAAAATGATATCGGCCTTACACGAGATCAAAATCTTTGCTTCTTTCACAAGTCCCGAGACGCACGCTTTTTTTTCAATTCACTTTAGCTTTTTATGAATTATTTTATATCGGCAGATTTTTGACTGAGAGTTTTCTTTACACGGGCAATCGATTTATCCTTAGATTACCAAAAGTTCATTTATCATTGACATGCTAAGATCGCAATGGTGTTTTTACAATGATGAAAGTTAATCTGAGAGAAGCGCATCATGGAGGTAGCCATGGCGACTCGCGCTGTGTCCTAACACGCGAGTGTTATTCTTCGCAGGTTTAACACTGAGGTCGCATAGATACTCCTAATTCTAGGTTTGTACAGCCTATTCCAGACATTAAGTATCACCAGACTAGAGGAAGCATTTATCATGGCAGTGATTCTGGCCCGTCTCTCCTTCTTTTTTCGCTGTGTCCTCTTTTCTTGAAGATGGGAGGAGGACAACCCTTCGTAATAGCCTTCGTTAAACTTTGATTCTCGGAGCTCGTTCCTGTGTGAGTTTAGATGTTCATGTGCTCGAGAACATCGTGGTCTCCGAAGTGTGAGAGTTCGGTACTGAGCACCGATCATGTCTTACCTCGTCGTATTTGATTTAGTGTTAAAATTTAGATACTATGAGCAGAAATAGAGCCCACCTGCCATAGACCGCAAATATTGGGTAAGGCCTAAATACTAAGGGATATGGCCTGGTGTCTCGACGGCACCGTTTATTGCATAACTCTTCCTGTACCTCGCATCCATCGGAATAGTTTTCTCATATCTTAGATTGAGTGTGCCACATTTGGTCGCCACGAACTCTCAAAACATATCTGCCACAGGGCTTGGATGCCGGGGGATTTAGGCACACTGAGCTGGTGGTTTCAGATTCTGCACCCGTTTTATCCATGTGTGCCCATGTAAAGAGAATTTCTTCAGTTTATGACATCAACAATTAATATACTACTACTTGTTTTACGTTGTTTTTCTTTTTCTCAAAGCAAAGCGTTTTTAATTGTACTTATCTGCATGTCGAGAATTTTTTTCTGCTTATCTCAACAACTTGATACAAATTTGTTGATCTTTCGTTCGTATTTAATAATTTGCTAAACTAAAGTATCAAGTTTCGGATGTTTTGTTAAAAAAGAAACAAATCTAAACTTTGTTTTTGACGAAATTATCGATTTGCATGTTTTTAAGTTGCGAGTTTTTAAATTTTACTTTATAAAGTGGGTCCACTGAACAAATCTTACGTACTGAGTTTATTATTAATTGCTTGACTTTATTTGTAATCCGTGAAAAAAAAAAAAAAAAAAAAAACCAAAGAAAATTCTCTTTCGCTTGATACAAGAGATGATTTGGAAGTTTTTTCTTTGTTATAACTTCAGCTATTTTTGATGCTTTTTTTTGCATTAAAACATTTTTTTTTATGAGGTTAATGTCGTTTTACGGTGATTGAACTGAAGACTGACAAGTACACTAGTATTTTAGCAACAGAAAGGGTTCAACATTATTATGCTGAATTTTTATGAAAAAATATTCAGATCAATTATTTCTATGATCATGCAGGCTGGCACTCTTTCCTAATTATTTGGAATTGAAATATGTTAAACTATTTGAAAAATCTTCGATACGTGTTTTTATTTTATTTTTTCAACTGCATAAAATTATATTTTATACGCATTTTTTATGAAAATTTTATAGTATTGGTTGGCAGCTATAATAGAGAACGTCGTTCGCTGAATCTATTAATATGAGGTTGATTAACTATGAAGTCAAGCAAATTCGAGTGTTTAACCTAAATCAAAGGATAGATATTCCTCTTGATGTTCTGTATTTATTAGGCTGTTAGCTCAGTACAATAATTTAAAAATTTTTTCTTTTATCAAATACTTGGATTTTTGGATTTATATTTTCGAAAGCACGGTATTTAATGTATTTTTTGAGCGTACAGTAATCGTCTAGTGATTTGAAAATATAAAAACTGCTAATAATAATTTAATTTTAGATTGAACGTATAATAATTTGTGATGTAAATTGATCGAGAGTTTGAAAAAAAATTAAATAATTTTTACAAACTTTTAAGTTTTATGTAATTTAGAAAAATTTTAAATAAAAAATTAAGCTGAAAAAATGTATCTTTATTTCAGCTCTTAAAAAGTCAGTGACATTAATTTACTGAGGTAACTGGGAACGAATCGTCGATGTTTTAAAGAGAAAATGTTCAATCATCATCTTTTGTAGTGAGAAGGACCCTGAAAATTATGCTTTTCACGAAAAAAACTATCCATTGTCATTTTTTCCGTAGTTATGAAGCGCTATTTATAATTTGAAATTTTATGCAATTTTTATAATATAAAATAATATCAAAAACAGGATACTATTTAATAATTTTCATACATTTTTTAAGTTTTTAGTTTTTATTATTTAATTTTATAGCTAATAAATAATAATAAAAAAAACCATCATTTAAAAAAAAAAATAAAAAATAAAAAACTTTTTAGGTAGTAAAAAAAATACTAGAATTTTTTTTAATTTAGATTCAATATTTTCTTTCCTTGACTATTTGAATTGAAGATCAGCCTAAGTCTCAGAGGTTAAAAGACTCATGATTTCATAGAACCAACCTCACATTGGTAGATTCAGCAAACGACGCTCTCTATTATAGCGAACCAAGTGCATATCAACGTGATTCACTATAAAAGCAAACCTAGTTCGCTCTCAAAGCGAGACTTTTTTTCAGTGTAATAAATAAATAAGTAGAAAAATTGATTTATTATTAAAGATTCAAACAACCAAAGAATTAACATTTTTTCAGTGTTTATTTCAATATTCTAGATATCTACGCGCTTATCTATCCTTCGTTGACGAGTTCACTTTTTAAGGATACTTTCTTTTAACTCTATTCTATTCTTTATACTTATAACGCATATAAACAGAGATTTATTTTCTTGTAACAAAGGGTGACGGACTGAAACCAGTTATAATTTTTAAAAATTTTTGTATTTTAAACTTTTTTACAGACATATTTAAAACATCGAATAGTTAGCCGGCTGATACAACACGCGTCGGTGAGAGTCACCGGATCGATTCTCTGCGCGCTCTAATTTTCTTTGGTATCCGTCGGGGCGCTTTGTATACTCAGTTCCCCTGGTCTGCAGGTTCATTGTGAGATGGACTGGATCTTTCCTAAGAATCTAGTTAGGCAAAAAAGCGTGCTTGTTGTATCCTCTGAGTCTACTGGCGTCTAGCAGGAGGAAAGGAGGAATGAGGGTGCTTTTACAATATTATGTATCTCTTGAACTAAAAATTGCTCCATGAGAATGAACCCGGCAATGCCTACAAATTAAGAGCGCTATGGTCGTGAGGGTCGCCAATAGCTAGGGCATGGTGTAGAGATCCACGACTAGTACCAGTTATTGAACCAATTACTAAACCATGCACTGCACCATATATTCTTAGTTCTTTGTTCGAATATTGACTAACGCTGAAGATATAAGGAGATAGTCACTGGTAAATGTACCATTATTTAACAAAAATCTAGATGATCACCGCTTATAAGATAAAAAGACATTTTCACACCTATTATCGTTCACCATCAAGAACTAATGGAACTTGGATAGCCTCTTCGTCTTACCAGATGAAGAATCAATAAATTCAATATTATATTATTAAGGGGCCATTCTAGTAGATTCGATTTTTTTTTTTCAAAGATTTTTTATTTGTAGTTAAATTGATACAATCGCTTTGAAATTTTGACACAATGAAGTCAAATAGTAAGAATACAAGAAATTTTTTTTTATTTTTTATTTTTAAAAGTTTTTCTTGGTCAAGTCAAGCTCCGAAAATCGTCCTCTTTTTTGCTGGTGGAAGTTCTAAAAAAAAAAAATGATGAACGGAATCATTCCAAATTTAAACTGAAGCCTCCTGACATGTACCCCTATCGCATGAACTAAAATTTATAAAAAAAATTGAAAATTCACAAAATGGCGGACTTGAATTTTTTGACCATTTTTTTGCAACTTAAATTGTTTATAACTTTTGTAATTATTTATAAAAATTAATTATTTTAGTTCATACGATCGGGGTACATGTCAGGAGGCTTCAGTTAAAATTTGGAGTGATTCCGTTCATTATTTTTTTTTAGAACTTCCACCAGTTGAAAACGGGACAATTTTCGGAGATTTACTTGACCAAGAAAAACTGTTAAAAATAAAAAATAAAACAAAATTTCTTGTATTTTACTATTTGAATTCATTGTGTAAAAATTTCAAAGCGATTGTATCAATTTTACTACAAATAAAAAATCTTTGAAAACAAAAAAAAAATTGGATCTACTAGAATGGCCCCTTTATGTAACAACTCATGTTTGAATAAGTATTTACAGAAATTTAAATTAATAAAAAAAAGTCATCGAATACCGTCTGTAGTTAAATTTGACAATTAGATTTTTTTTATCATTTTCAATTAACTTTTTTTTATATTTGTCACGAATCGTTGTTTATTAAGAATAGAAGATAAAACAATTAAATAAATGAATTAACAGTTCATGAAATAAGACTGTGAAACACTTATTGGTTGCCTGAAACCCTCTGATCGGCTGATAGTTTTCAAGTCTCTGTTACAA